>CM077671.1:145156439-146509773 GCA_039707655.1 Elymus sibiricus | reverse complement strand
GTGTGAGGGTAGACTGTGCGGGCCCATGGATGGGAGCATCTTGAAAACTTCACGAGATGGGTGAGACCGCAACCACCTGCGTGTGGCCCAACTAAGGTGGTGTGATATTTTAATACCATATGCATATCTTTTTGATGTGGCACATGCCTATGTCACAACTCGGACAATATCTTACCTTGAGAAGGTTTTGTGTATATGTTCTATTGCCCCTCCCCCTCCCCCACCCTCACCCCACACACACGAGCTTCAAACCGCCGAGAGGGCATATATATATATATATATATATATCAACATGACCTAGCTACATCGTAACACAGACCAAGACCTAGCCAGCTTGGTCAAATTACCCCTCCCCCCTTCCCCACCGACTTCGAGCCATCGATCGAGAGGGCATATATATGTGATGTATATATAGTATACTACCCTCTTGATGACAATTAAAGTGACATGCCACGTGGGCACACGGATGGTGTGTGTCGTGCATAACAACACATCATTTCCACTTCCAAATATCCAGAGAGCGTATGTATGAAAGTGTGTGGGATGTTCAAATACCAAATATACACAACTTTGATGTGACACATGCACACATACATCCTCACAAACCAGAATGTACTAGTACAGAGGTAAACGACCATAGTATGCGCTGGTTTAAGTGGGAGGGTCGACGATTCATCTATGTATATATGTATGTATGCGCTCAAACTTTGGTCTAGAATCTCACCATGAACTATATCGTAACAAATACCAAGAATACTATATCCACCTTGGTCAAATTAACCCATATTATGCGCTGGTTTAAGTGATAGACCATGCGGGCCCACAGATTGTCATGCCATCCATAACCACAGGAGGGAGTGTCCGGAGACAATATCAACGCATGCATGTGGCCCCAAACACATATGTATGAAAGCATTGTGTGATGTTTTCAAATACCAAACACACAACTTTCACCACATATGTCTCGCAAACCATAATATTCCCCGTACGGTGGTCCGCGACCCATAGTATGCCCCACCCACACTTCGAGCCGGTGGGTGCGATTCAGTGTGTACTCATGCTTTCGAATTTTTGTTAGGAATCTCAATGCATGTCAACTACGTACAATAACACGTACCAACAAGAAGAATCCACCTTGGTCAAATTAACATCTCAACCGCCGCCGGTCAAAGTGACTGCCCACGTGGGCATGGATGGGTGTGATGCCTCTAACCACGTGAGAGGGTGTTTGAGAAAACAACGACGACATGAGGTACAGACATATGTATATGTCACACCCTGTGTTTTGCCTCACATCACTATGCTAATAAAGCTTAAAAATTAGGACCAACAAAAACTTTTTGTGTGCTCGTGAAGCTTTACTCGTTTGCTATTTGCTCGCTTGCTTGTTTGTGCTTTAATTCACCAAAATCCTCCCACTCTCAAAACTCCCCTCCTTGATCCAAATCTTTGTCCAATGATCATGCCATGTGTATTGGACATAAAACTATTTTTATGAAATATTATTCTGGCCAAAAGCATTTACTTGATTTAGGTTTTCAAAACCCCCTGAATTGAGGTTTGAACTACAAGTCCTCAAATTAGGGTAAATATTTTGTCCCAAAAATTTTATTTGAGACCTATTATATATAAGATTTCCCAAAACCACAAAAATATATTTTTAAAGGTTATTTTTATATTTTCTTTAAATGCCTTTTTTTGAGGCGAGAAATGGTTTTTTATAGGGGAAAATTATTTTTATTGATAAAATTTAGGTAAACTAACTGTACATATAGTTTTCCATATATATGAGTTTCAACACATGGTAATGTTCAAAATATCGCACAAAACCTTCCCCTTTCTGGATATTTCAAGTATTCGAAATGTTTCTATAATAAATATTATGAAATAAATCCAGGAAAATTCTAGCAAGTCACATATGCCTTATGTGATGATATTGCCAAGTTTCATCTCAAACAAAATAGTTTTAGTTAAGAAAAGTGCCCCAAAACCCTCTCTATCCAGATTCAAATTTGATCAACTTTACACTGCCAAGTATTTCCATTTGACTTTGTGGGCATGATCTAATTACCAAATGATGCTTCCATACCAAGTGGTGCATCAAGGAGAGTTGATTATCCTAGCTAGATCTAAGGAAACCTATTTCTGTTGATTTCTAGGGTTTTCAAAAGTTGTATGGGCCACTTTCTCTGAATGAGCTCAAATTTTATGGTGAAGTTCATTTGGTCCTAATTGTCACTCCTATTAAATATCATAACAAGTAGAAGACCTAAGCTAGCCCCAACACCCATCAAACACCTTCTGTTAATTATTTTTGCTCAATGATTGAAGGACCAGAAGTGTTGTCCTTGACAGTAGATTTTTACCTCATCTCCACCTATTCACCCTCTTCCTCCACTACCTCCCTCTCCACAGCAGCTCAGTCATTAATGGGGGTAAAACCCCACTTTTCCCTCTCTGGTTCACCTTGGCAGCACCATTATTTTCCCCCTCCTTCTTACCTCCACCTTGCCTTACATCTTAAGCTATAGAGGGCATCCATAGTGCTTCCAGACGCAAGTGGACAAGAGTGGGTGCGCCAAAACGCGTCCGGACATGCCCATGCCAGCCATTAGCACACTCTGGAGCACGCTGCAGCGCTCCCGCGCGTTGAACTCACATCCCCAAGAGCCTCGAGCTCCCCCGTCGCGCCAGTCGAGGCACCTTGGCGTCCGGGACACGGCACCCTGTCACCCCCTTCTCTCTCTCTCTCTCTTGCTGCCCTCCTTCGCATGAGCGTCGGCCGCCCGAGAGCCCAACGGGCGATGTTGCACACGCGAGCCCCTGGCCATGCCCCCAGCTTTTTTCTTCCTTTCCCTAGACTAGGACCGTGCCCACAAGCGCCGGAGAAACGAACTAGAGGACCCTCGAGGCCTCTGGGGAGCCGTACCATGGCCGTGAGCCCTGTCCATGGCAAGCTATGGCCACGGCTATAAAATGCCTCCCCGCGCCCCTCTCCCAATCTCTTTCACCCTCTCCCACACCTAATTGAGCCCTTGATCGACCAGAGCATCACCAGAGGGCCCCGAGCTCGAGATCAAACTGGAGCTCCGCCGCCTCAGTCTGTCATAGTCCGCCCGATGTAAGCCTCCTCCGCCCATTCTCTCTTCAGATTTGGAACCACCGCACCCCTGACCAATCTAGAGAAAACAGTAGCGTTAACAGGAGAGAAACACACGGAGAGAGATCCAACCTCGAAGGGGCTCTCGCCCCTCCGGGAGCCATGGCGGCCAAGGACTAGAGGCGACAACCTCTCCCCATCTAGGGAGAGGCCATGGAGGAGGAAGCCAAGGGGGGAGACACTCTCCCCCTCTCCTCCGGTGGCGCCAGAGTGCTGCCGGAGGAACCATCACCGCGATGATCGTCTTCATCAACATCACCATCTCCATCACCTTCCCTCATCTATCTATGGCGGTCCACTCTCCCGCACCCCGCTGTAATCCCCTACTTGAACATGGTGTTTCATGCCACATATTATTAATCAATGATGTGTTGCCATCCTATGATGTTTGAGTAGATCTATGTTGTCCTTTGGGTTGATTGATGATCTTGATTGATTTGAGTGTATGTTTTATTTTGGTGATGTCCTATGGTGCCCTTTGTGCCGCGCACACGTGAGGGGATTCTTGTTGTAGGGTTTGCAATATGTTCATGATTCGCTTATAGTGGGTGGCTAGAGTGATAGAAGCTTACACCCGAGTAAGGGAGTTGTTTGCATATGGGAGTAAAGAGGACTTGATGTTTAACGCTATGGTTGGGTTTACCTTAATGATTTCTAGTAGTTGCGGATGCTTGCCAGAGATCCAATCATAAGTTCATATGATCCAAGTATCGAAAGTATGTTATCTCATGCCTCTCCCTCGTATAAAATTACAAGAATGATTACCGATCTTGTTATCAATTGCTTAGGATGATTCCGCGCACCACACCATCATTATTCCACACTCGCTATTTATAACATATTGTTATATATTCTAACTCTATTTAGTGCAACAACTATTTTTCATATTTTAGTTCTCCAATAGCATGCAAAGCTATCCTCTTTATACCCACAACACAGTTTCATTTCTTGTTACTAGATAGAAGCAAACGTTCGGTGTATGTAGAGTCGTATCGGTGGCAGGTAGGACTTGAGGGAATATTGATCTTACCCTTAGCTCCATGTGGGTTCGACACTCCATACTTACCACTTCCATCTTTGGAAAGTGCTACGATGATTCCTTGCACTTGGGGATTATCAAGCTCTTTTTTGGCGCGTTGCCGAGGATCAATATTGTGGGGTTAATATTTTCGTGTATGCTTGTTTGCTTCATTCACTAAGTAGATTTTGTTTCCTTTTTTTGGTTTTTTTGTTGTAGGTAGAAACAAACACAAAATTTGAAAAATTAAAACACTTGTGTTCATGCTCACAGAAACAATGTAGAATTTTGCATGGAGGTTTCTCATAAAAATAATTATCTCCCCTCATATACCTTTGTACCATATAAATAATGTGCATGATGCTCTTTTTCATGTTTCATCTACTATTCTTATGTGAGCTTCATTGAAATCATCATGCCTAGATAGGGGCATAAAACAATATCGCTAGTTGGGAGGCAAACCAATAGTTATCTTTATTTTTTGCTTTTTGCTTTCTGTTTTTGTGTGATAACATGATTATTGCCTCTGTAAAGATTGTGTTTTTATGTTTAAATTAGTGTTTGTGCCAAGTAAAGCCTTTGAGATGACTCACAAGATGAGTAGAATTGATACGGTGCAAAACAGAAACTTTAACTATCAGTGCAAAATTTCTCTTATTTTACTAGAACATATTTTTGATCTAAATTTTATACACAGTATTTCTATACAAATTCTTAAGGTTGTCCTAAGTTTTCAGAATTTTTTATAGTTACAGAAGTATACGTTCTTTACAGATCGTTACAGACTGTTCAGTTTTCGCTTGCATAGTTTGCTTGTTTTGATGATGCTATGGATAGTATCAGTGTTATAAGCCATGGAGAAGTTAGAATACAGTAACTTATGCAATAATAAAATAAGATTCAATTTATAACAGTACCTAAGTATTTGATATGTTTTTATACTAATGGATCTCACGAAGGTTTTGTTGAGTTTTGTGTGATTGAAGTTTTCAAGTTTTGGGTGAGATACCTATATGAGGAGAATAAGGAGTGCTAAGACCCTAAAATTGGTGATGCCCAAGGCACCCCCAGGGTATTATCCAAGGAGGACTCAAGCGTCCAAGATTGGGGATGTCACGGAAGGCATCCCCTCTTTCGTGTTCAACACTATCGGTATACCTTACTTGGAGCTATATTTTTATTCATCACATAATATGTGTTTTGCTTGGATCATCATTTTACTTTGTTGTTCTCTGATAGATGTTATCAATAATCATGTTTTTCAATAAAAGGTTCCAAGAATTGCCTTAAGATATCTCAATTGCATGTTTGATGTGTGACTGTGTAAAAACGAAAACTTTTTCTGTAGTGTTTGAATTTTCATATTTTACTGTAACGTGGAAAGTTTCTGACATTTTTACACAGTACTTCTATACAAATTCTTTAGCTTGTCCTGAATTTTTAGAATTTTTCGAGTAACAGAAGTACACTTTATAAATGAATTTCTACAGATTGTTCTGTCTGGAAAAATTGCTTTCATAGTTTCGTTATCTACTTATCCTAGAGTTTTCATGACTTATATTGGTAGATATAAATTTTGGAAATGAAAGTATACAATACCAAATGTTTGAAAATTATTATGCAACTTGTCTTGGCAGTACATGATGTGTTGATTTATTTTTATATGTACTAACCTATCTCACGAGTTCTTTTCAAGTTTTATGTGGATGAAGTTTTTGAGACTGAGGTGAAACCGGGATATGAGAGGACTGAACAAGATACAAAAGCTCAAGCTTGGGGATGCCCAAGGCTCCCCATGTCAATATTTCAAGAAGTCTCAAGCATCTTGGGGATGCTACGCATCCCACCTCTAGTCATCAACAATTATCGGTTAGCCTATGATGATCATAAGTTTTTATTATTCTTGGAGCATCTTTTAAGTTTATGTTTCCTTTGTATTTTATGCACCATGCTGGTATGAGATAATCCTTGGCTTATTTATAGAATCTTCATGCGCTTCACTTAAATCTTTTGAGTATGACTTAATAGAATGCTTCATGCGATTCACTTAATTTTTTTGAGTATGACTTTATTGAACGCTTCATGTGCTTCACTTATATATTTTGAGCTTAAATATTGGTCTCTCTGTATTCATTGAACAATGCTCTATGAACATCACTTATATCATGTTGAGAGTAGTTTGATGAACACTCTTGTGCCTCACTTATATCCTAAGAGAAAATGTTGAATGTATTGAATGTCATGAAACATGAAATTATATAAGCTTCACACTACGGGAATCAGGAAATTTGCCGTCAGGCACTAACAGACAGGAAAGGCAGGTTTAATGACAGCAAAGATTTTACTGTCAGCAAGTGACGGCAAAGCATCTCGGCATACACCAAATCGGCAAAAATATTTTGTCGCCAGCTTTTCCTCGGACAGACGGCAATGATTTTGCCGTCAGCCAAACTACCCGCTTTTCCGTCTGCCCTCGAAGCCACACACATCAAATGAAAGTATCTTTGTCGTCTGCAATATTACCTCTTTTCCGTCTACCCACGAACCCACGGACGACAAACATGTTTTTATATTTTAACAAAAGACATGGTTGTTCGTTAGGAGTTCCTGTAAGTGTTCGTTCAGAGTTCAGTTAATTATTGTTCGTTCAGAGTTCGGAGCAGCTCACAAGGCGACGAGGTCAACCACCGGTCAGGATAGGGCCACCGTGGCTGGTATAGAGCAGTGAACACATGCGGGGCAGAGGGCGGCATCCTCCACTACTCGAGGCTTGAACAGGACAGTGCGACGAGCAGCAGTGGGAACGTGCAGTTGAGGGAACGTCAGAGGACTGGTTGGAGCGGCCAACGGCGAGGTCAAATGGCAGGGGCGGCGTGGAGCTCAAGAAGGGCAGCCATGGTGGGCCTCCTATACACGCAAGGGGGAGAGAGAGAGACCATGGTGAGGGAGAGAGATGGGTGTGCGGAGAGGCGGCCGGTGGGGCTAGTAGTGGCGGCGGCCGGTGGGGGAAAGTGCCGTCAGTAGCAGATTGGGCGAGGAGCGGCGGCCTCCTGTGCGAGATCGAGTGGCCGGCATGCTCCTCGATTCGTCAGAGAGAGATAAGAGAGAGAGAGATCGAGTGATGGCGACTGGTGGGGGCTAGCGGTAGTGGGGGCTGGTGAGGCGAGCGGCGGTGGGGGCAAGCGGCGCTGGCAGGTGACGCAGGCGGTGCCGGTTCCTATCCAAATCGAGCGGCTGGCCTCTCCTTCGGTTCGTGAGAGAGAAATGATAGAACGTGGGTGGGCTAGATATGGCAGAGAGAGAGAGAGTGGTGGGGCCAGATAATGGGAGAGAGAGAACATGGTGGGTGGGGCTTCGGGGTGGCTGAGCGCGTGATCCGTTGATTGAGCTGCCCGTGCCATGTGATGACGCCAAGTCATCGATCCACGTGATCGATCCGTGGGCTGTGCTTTCTCTTTGTCGTCAGCATTTTTTTACACGCGGCAAAGTACGGTCTTTGCCGTCTGTAAAATAAAATGCAGACATCAAAGTCTTTGCCGTCTGCATTTTTTTACAAATGGCAAAGTGTGCTCTTTGCCGTGTGTAAAAAAAAGTAGAGGACAAAGATTTTTTGCCATTTTCTTTTTTTACAGACGTCAAATTATGTCCTTGCCGTCAGCCGTTCTTTGCTGTCAGCAGCTGTCGGCAAAATTTGTCTTTGTTGTTTGTCCCGACAAAATGCTGACAGCAAAGAGCAGCACTGACGGCAAATTAACTGATTCCCGTAGTGTCATATGCTTGTCCCATGGGGAGTAGTGACTTCACATACTAAGAGTATAAACAATAAAATTTATTGGAGGTTAGCAAACATAGCATTGGTCACCTGAACAATTCATGAAAGAATATTTAAGGAAGAGATATTTCACATATAAATATACTATCTTGGACATCTTCTATGATTGTCAGCCCCCATTAATTATTTTCAAACTTGATCAAGTAGTTGACGTTGGACAAGGATGACAACGTAATGGTTATGTTTTCTTATATTCACATAGTAGTTATATTGTCATGGATCCTCTAACATGTGGTGCTTGGTTAGGATCTTTTGCTAGCCCAAAAATTTGCACTAAGTAGATATACTACTTGTGCATCCATAACCCTTAAACCAAGTTTCTTGCCATGAGAGTCCACCATATCTACCTATGGATTGAATAAGATTCTTCAAGTAAGTTGTCATCGGTGCACAATGCAATAAAAATTTCTCCTAAACATGTATGATCTTTTATTCTAAGGGAAAATAAGCTTTATACGATCTTGTGATGGCAAATAAATAAAAGCGACGGATTGCAAAATGAAGTTTGCTATCACAAGGGGTTATATAAAGTGATGTTCCATTTCATTAAAGGTTGCACATCCAAAAATAAAAAGCGCATGACAACCTTTGCTTCCCTCTGTGAAGGGCCTATCTTTTACTTTTCCTTAATTACTTTTCTACAAGAGTCAATAATGTTCATCCCTATTCCAATCTATTAATTCTTTAGTTGGCAAGCATCATGTGGTGGGGAAAGATCCAGGCACATATATCCAGTTTGTGATTGGTGCTTTGGCCTTCCTGGCCCTAGCTATGAAGACTTGGCCATAAAGGTCATATGTGTGTAAGATGGCATGTAATGGATGTAAGACTTTCATTATTCAGTTTCTATGTGTTCAATGAGCATTCATCTCTAGGATCATTGTAGACGTACATTCGGTGACTTTGACTTATGAGTCGGGGTCCCCATAGAGCTGGTATCAGAGGCATCCTGACTGTAGGAAGCCTTAGTTAGCATGGACGTTAGTTAGGACAAAACTATTTTCCAGACCTTCCAATCCACTTGCAAAAACCTCTATATTTCTTACCTCTTCTAATTTTTCAAAGAAACCGAAGATCTTTGCCTTACCACTCCCACCATTTTTCTCTTGGCTCTCCTCATCTACTTTTTCAAAATTTTGCAAATGGTCGCTAGTAACCTTATGCCCCTGACCACTGGATTCCTTGTAATCCTCGTGGGTAACCTGGAAGGAAGTCACCTTGCCACACATTCGCCCACATCTTTGGAATACAAGGTTGGCCACACCATGACAAGATGACACCAACAGGAGATACCTTCTCAAGTTATGAGGACATCAAGACTCGGAAGATGGTGACACCCTCAACATTGCCCCAGGATGATGCAACCTTGGCCTACAATGATCAGGAGGCAAGATATGAAAGATCATGATATACATCGTTAATAGAGCGATGATACGTGTCCAACTTATCAATAATTTATGAAGTATCCTTGCCATATGTTTGCTAATAGAGCGATGATAAGTGTCCAACGTATCGCCTATGTTTGCAATACTTTTATATAGTTTTGATGCACTTTATATGTTTTATTTAGAACTAACCTAGACTGACGCTATTTTCAGCAGAATTACTGTGGTGTTGTTTTTTGTGCAGAAAATAAAAGTTCTCGGAATCGCCTGAAACTTTTTTATGATTTTTTTGGAGAAAATAAGAAATACCAGAGCGAACAACCACCGGAGGGGAGCCACCTATGGGCCACAAGCTAACAGGGCGCGCCCATCCCCTAGGTGCGCCCTGTTAGCTTGTGGGGCCCACTTGGCTCTGGCTGACGTGATTCCAACGCTGAAAAATCCTATAAATCCAGAAACCCCCGAAAGTTAACCTAGAACTTCTGCTCCTCCACCACAACTCTCTATATTGAAGAAAAACCCATCTGGGGCCTTTTCGGTACCCTGCCAGAGTGGAAATCATCACCAATGGCCATCTTCATCATCTGTGCGGTGGCCATGACGAGGAGGGAGTAGTTCACCCTCGGGGCTGAGGGTATGTACCAGTAACTATGGGTTTAATCTCTCTCTCTAGTGTTCTTGAGATGGCACAATCTTGATGTATCGCGGGCTTTGTTAATATAGTCGGATCATATGGTGTTCTTCCATTGGTATCTTCTTGTGATGAATTGAATCTTTCCCTTTGAGATTTTGTTATGTCGGACTGAATATTGGATTTGAGATCACTTGATGTATGTCTTGCATGTGGATACCCGTGGTGACAATGGGGTGTTCTATTGATTCACTAGATATATGTTTTGGTACTAAACTTGCGGATTCCTGTGGTGACAATGGGGTAATCTATGCATATGGGTTGATGCACGTTCTTGTCCTACTTTCTCCATAGAAATCATGGGGGTACTCGTTGAAGTTCTTTGTGTTGGATTGAATATGATGAATCTAAAATTGTTTGATGGATGTCGAATAATTAACCCATGGATACTTGAGGTGACATTGGAGTATCTAGGTGACATTAGGGTTGATTGATATGTATAATAAGTGTTATTTTACAACGAACTCTAGGGCTGTTTGTGACACTTATAGGAATAGCACAAAAGATTGATCGAAAGAATAACTTTGAGGTGGTTGTACTACCTACACCAATTTCATCTTATGTTCTCCGCTACGTATGAACTTTGGAGTGATTCTTTGTTGCACGTTGAGGGATGATCATATGATTCTATTATGTTAGCATGGTTGAGAGATTGGACTAGTGAAAGTATGAATCCTAGGCCTTATTGTTGGGACCCCGATCCTAAGCCATAAGAATCTAGCATGTAACATTCACATTACTTTGCAGCCTCACGCACGGTTATCTCCACGGCTGCCACCTTACCTGGGCTGGGACCTTTTGTGCCTTTTGGCTCACGAATGTGAATATGTCGCTAGCCTTCAAATGTCCAAGAACCCGGGTCGACATGACTAGTCATAGAACCCAAGTGGTACATCCGTACAGGGACAGGCATACGTAACCCAATAATGCAGGTGTCGGTCTCAGTGTGTGTAGACGAGTCATAGCAAGCTACAGGGACACCATTACGCCGTGGGACATAAATGTCATCAACTACGCATAGACGAGTCATAGCAGGCTACATGGACTCCATTACACTGCAAGACATTTCCCCGAAGGGACAGACACAACAGCAAGAAGGATACACGTCGGTCAATCAATGTGTCCGGTGCAGTAGCAAGCTACCAAGGCTCAATGGAAGCACAAAGAGGCATTTCCCCATAAAGAGTACTACTAGAGGCACACAACTAGGTGTCGAATCCCATACATACCGTTACATGTCACACGTACGCACGACATGTCTGATATGCATAGATACAACTATGGCATCACAACATAACCATACAACAACACAACATTTATTTAGAAGGCTCAGAAGAGCCTTACATAATATGTTCATACAGGTAGGGGTCACATGACCCGACACTCAAGTCATACAAACAAGTTCATACAAACCAAGCAGAAGCTTAAAGCTGTCTGAGTACAGACAGATGAAAGGTAAAAAGGCATAAAGCCTGATTATCTACAGGCCAACGCAGGGCATCAGATCGTAGCTGGGATACTAGCTACTCGGCGTCGTCGACGTCTAGGTAGAACCCACCAGATGGGTCCATGTTCTCATCTGCAACAGTTATTAAGCAAACATGAGTACAAATGTACTCAGCATGTCTTTAAAGCAGACCTAATCTATTCATGCTCATGTTTCGACAAGGGGAGTAGTGGGGTTTATGCAGCAATGCCAGCTTTGACTCTTGGCTAACCTGAACTATGACTACTAGTTCTTTGAAAAGGTTTTGAGATAGTGCACACGAGTCCACTAACACCATTTCAATACACCACCATGGGTCCTCTCCCGTGACCTACGAGAGTGCCATCCATGGTACTCACACTTGTCTTGAGTCTTTTAAGAGTAAACATTAAGTTATCTATGAACAACATAAGTTATCCAAGTAGTCCATATCCGAGGACGCGGCTATTCGAACAGATTCATTACCCTGCAGGGGTGCACTTCCTCACACACGCTCTCACCACTTTTTGCTGTGAGCACATAAAAACAGACACCTCGGCAACCTTCAAGCGGAAGCCCAGCGAGGGAGTCGGCCACGACCGTCAAACACACAAGACCCTAGTCCAGGCTATCGCCTATTGGAGACTGAACCCACACGGAAGTCCGGCCAAAGTTTCCGCTACGACCCCAAACGATGTGCACAGGGTTCCCAAGCCCACCATTCGGGTGACCCTTGGTACACCGTGCCACTACCTACCACGTTGTAGCCCACCCCTAAGGTCAGCATTACGCACGGCCTCCAACATAGCTACAAACACCAGAAACTACTTGGAACTCCTGGACCGAGGACTAGCCGGTTGATAAGTCGAGAGGGGTCGAGTTACCGAAACCCAATGTGTGGTAGTAACTAGTCTTGGATCACAAACACGGAACTCTGTTCCTAAGAACGGTCCTAATGAAACAATCCGCTATGTATTCCTACATAGCCTCTCATCGCTACCTTTACCAAATCGGGTTCATCATTTAGCTCATCATATCAGAACAACACTGTTTCACTCCGGTTCATCACCCAGATGAATCAGACCTGACACAACTCTAAGCATAGCAAGCAAATCAGGTAAAGCACATCAAGGCTCAAGCATCTATCAGGTATGCTAGGTTGCTTGGTTTAGCTATTTACTGTGACAATAACAGGTCATGCAGAGGAATGGGTTCAACTACCGAAACATGTAATACTTGAAGCGTATAGTCCTAATGCAATAAACGAGAGCAGGAGCGAGAGAGTGGGATGTTATCGGTATGATCAATGGGGTTGCTTGCCTTGCAGGTTGGCGGGGAGGTACTCTCCTTCAGAGGGATAGTCACGGGTATCCGATGGAGCAGAACCTACCACGATACAGACAGAGTAACAATCAATACACGATGGAGTTAATGCATCTATGACATGGCAACATGATGAGAATGAGCTAATGCATCTATCATTAGAGTTAAATGGAGTAGAGTTGAATATAGGGTCAAAATCGTACTCCATGTTATATTCCAGATATTGCATTATTGCAAAATGTCAATGTTCTCCTATTTAGGTTGCTCTATCCTGCATGATAATATCACCAATGGATTCTTTGGATTTTTCTGATACTTTTTCATATATAACTTATTTCAATCTGAGTTACAGATTAATTTCTATGAATTTTAGAAGTTTTATCCATTTTCTAGAATTATTATAAATCAGAAAATCATTTATTGCGTCAGCACTGCATGAACATTGTGTCAGCTGGTCAACTGGCCGCTGCCAGGTCAAACCTGACCACTGGGGTCCACTGGTCAGTGACTCAGGGCTACTCAGAGTCACTGACATGTGGAGTCCACATGTCATTGACTCAGGAGATAATCCCGAGTTGACCCTGGCTTTGACCCCAGCCAGGGCCAATTGTTAGCGTCTATTAGGCATTTGAATCATGGGAGGTTAGTTGCTAATGACGTCCACGTCGGACGTCGCCGGAGGTTCGCCTGCAGCGACCAAACCGATGGCGGTTTGTCACCAGAACAACGCTGCAGGTAGCTGCTGGGCACGCGGAGGCCATCGGAGTGACGCCCGCACTGGGCCGCATCTAGCTACGCGGTTAGCTAGTCACGGGGGTGCCGGGATGCTCGCCGGCATCGACTCGTGCGGCTGCCAGAGCTCGGGGAAGCTCAGGGCCGATGCTATAGGGGGTGGAATCCCCACCCGAGACCACCTACGCTCTCTACGCGAGCACATGAAGCCAATGAGGGCATTGACTAGACCTGAGAGGCACTAGAGCGTCGCCGGCATCGAGGTCCGTGGCGGAGCTCCTCGGGTCTCAATGAAATTGTGAGCTGCAACGCACAATCGACAGGGGAAAGAGGGGGAACAGATCCATGGCCTCACAGCGGTTGCAGCGGCGTCGTAAGTGGGGTCGGGGACGGCTTGAATCGACGGTGGCCTTCGGTTCCTTGCCGCGGCCGAAGGTTGAAGATGATGGCGGCCCCGGCGATGGGAGGCTCCTGGCGATGCACTGGTCGGCGTGCAGGTCGAGGGCGATGAGGCGGAGCTCAGGGGCTAGTCAGAGGCGAGGGGGAGCGGCTGGAGAGGCGGCGCTATGGCAGCGAGCTTGCGGCCATGACAGAGCAGAGACCAGCGAGGAGAGGGGAGAGGGGCGAATGGGGGAGAGGGAGCGATTCGGACGGCTCCCTGGAGCCTATCCGCGTCGCCAGCGTGACGGGGAGGTAGGCATGCAGCTGCCGGCATGGCGGCATGACCGTGCGCGCGCGTTGGCCAAGCGCCCATCCTCCTGGCGCCAAGAGGACGATGACCTAGCTGGGCCAGATGGGCCGGCCTAGCCTGGGCCTCAGGTTAGTCTCTCTCTCTTTTCTTTTCTATTTGTTTTTGTTTTCTGTTTTCTGACATTTGTTTTATTTTTGTTTGGCCACAATACCTAGCACAAAAATACCAACATATTTTATGGAATGTAGTTTGAATATTTCAAACCTCCACCAAAAGTTTTAGCATTTTTGGACAACTATCATAATTATAGTGCTTTATTTATTGATTTCAGTATCATTAAAAGTAAAGGTAACGGTAAATAAAGTGCAGCATGATAGCCTAATCCTTTTGTGGCAAAGGACATGCCAAAACAGTCTCTTATAATAAGCAAGCGTTCTTGAGGGTACACAGGAATTTCATCTAGTCACTTTCATCATGTTGGTTTGATTTGCGTTCGCTACTTTGATAATTTGATATGTGGGTGGACCGGTGCTTGAGTGATGTTCTTACTTGAACAAACCTTCCACTTATGATTAACCCCCTCGCAACCATCCGCAACTACGAGAAAAGTATTAAGATAAAATCTAACCATAACAGTAAACATTTGGATCCAAATCAGCCCCTTACGAAATAGCGCATAAACTAGGGTTTAAGCTTCTGTCACTCTAGCAACCCATCATCGAATAACTACTCCACGATGCATTCCCTTTGGCCCAAAGATGGTGAAGTGCCATGTAGTCAACGTTCACATGACACCACTAAGGGAATCACAACATTCATATCATCAAAATATCGAACACATATCTGTTGGGAACGTTGCATGGGAAACAAAAAATTTTCCTACGCACACGCAAAATCTATCCATGGTGATGAGCATCTACGAGAGGGAGAGTGAATCTACATACCCTTGTAGATCGCTAAGCGGAAGCGTTAATAAACGCGGTTGATGTAGTCGAACGTCTTCGCGATCCAAATCGCCGAGCGTCCCGCGATCCAATCACGATCCTTCCGATCTAGTGCCGAACGGACGGCACCTCCGCGTTCAACACACGTACGGCTTGATGACGCCTTCACCTCCTCGATCCAGCGAGCGATGGTGAAGTAGTGGTTGAGTTCCAGCAGCACGACGGCGTGGTGATGGTGGTGAGGAACAATCTCTGCAGGGCTTCGCCAAGCGCTACGGAGATTATGACGGAGGAACTAGAGGGCTAGGGTTGCCGGCACACGGCTTGGGAAATCCTGATGTATCCCGTGTGCTAGCCCTGCCCCTCTATTTATATGTTGAGCCTTGGGGTCTAAACTTGGAGTAAAAGCCTCCTCCAGGTCGGTTTTGCCCGCACAAGGTCGGTTTGGCCCGCAGGGAAAGAGTCCAACTCGGATCCCTGCCGAACCGTGCACAGCCGCACACAAGCGGTAGTACGGCTTCACACAAGCGGTAGTACCGCTTGGGCGGTAGTACCGCTTCACACAAGCGGTAGTACCGCTCGGGCGGTAGTACCGCTTCACACAAGCGGTAGTACCGCTCGGGCGGTAGTACCGCTTCACACAAGCGGTAGTACCGCTTACGCGGCAGCAAAACTACTTTTGCACTTTCCAATACCTTGTGGGCTTTATCCCTTTGGCTCATATAAAGTGTTGCTGCACCCGAACACTTCGGTAAACATCCGGAACCCCTTCCGGTGAACTCCGGAACCCTTCCAGAGATCAAAACACTATTATCACATATATCAATCTTTACCTCCGGACTATTCCGGAGATCCTCGTCATGTCCGGGATCTTATCCGGGACTCCGAACAACTTTCGGTCACCAACATAATAACTCAATTATACTAATCGTCACCAAACGTTAAGTGTGTAGACCCTGCGGGTTCGAGAACTATGTAGACATGACCGAGACACCTCTACGGCCAATAACCAATAGCGGGACCTGGATGCCCATATTGGCTCCTACATATTCTACGAAGATCTTTATCGGTCGAACCTCTATGTCAAGGATTCAGTTAATCCCGTATGCTGTTCCCTTTGTTCTTCGGTATGTTACTTGCCCGAGATTCGATCGTCGGTATCACTATACCTAGTTCAATCTCGTTACCGGCAAGTCTCTTTACTCGTTCCGTAATACAAGATCTCGTGGCTAACACTTTAGTCACATTGCTTGCAAGGCTCATTGTGATGTTGTATTACCGAGTGGGCCCTGAGATACCTCTCCGTTATACGGAGTAACAAATCCCAGTCTTGATCCATGCCAACCCAACAGACACCCTCGGAGATACCTGTAGAGCACCTTTATAGTCACCCAGTTACGTTGCGACGTTTGATACACACAAGGTATTCCTCCGGTGTTAGTGAGTTGCATGATCTCATGGTCAAAGGAACAGATACTTGACATGCAGAAAACAATAGCAATAAACTGACACGATCAAATGCTACGTTTACAGTTTGGGTCTTGTCCATCACATCATTCTCCTAATGATGTGATCCCGTTATCAAATGGCATCTCATGTCAATGGCTAGGAAACCTTAACCATCTTTGATCAACGAGCTAGTCAACTAGAGGCTTACTAGGGACACAGTGTTGTCTATGTACCCACACATGTATTTGAGTTTCCAATCAATACAATTATAGCATGGATAATAAACGATTATCATGAACAAGGAAATATAATAATAACCAATTTATTATTGCCTCTAGGGCATATTTCCAACAGTCTCCCACTTGCACTAGAGTCAATAATCTAGTTCACATCACTATGTGATTTACATTGTAATGAATCGAACACCCATGCAGTTCTGGTGTTGTTCATGTTTAGCCCTTGGAAGAGGTTTAGTCATCGGATCTGCAACATTTAGATCCGTGTGTACTTTGCAAATATTTATGTCGTCCTCCTTGATGTAATCGCGGATGGAATTGAAACGTCGTTTTATGTGTCTGGTCCTCTTGTGAAATCTTGGTTCCTTGGCTAGAGCAATGGCACCAGTGTTATCACAAAACAGAGTCATTGGGTTAAGCGCACTAGGCACTACTCCAAGATCTGTCATGAACTCCTTCATCCAGACACCTTCCTTCGCCGCCTCCGAGGCTGCGATGTACTCCGCTTCGCATGTAGAATCAGCTACCACGCTTTGCTTGGAACTGCACCAGCTAACCGCACCCCCATTAAGAATAAATACGTATCCGGTTTGCGACTTAGAGTCATCCGGATCAGTGTCAAAGCTTGCATCGACGTAACCCTTTACGACGAGCTCTCGATCACCTCCATAAACGAGAAACATGTCCTTAGTCCTTTTCAGGTACTTCAGGATATTCTTGACCGCCGTCCAGTGTTCCATTCCTGGATCACTTTGAAACCTTCCGACCATACTTATGGCAAGGCTGACATCGGGTCTTGTGCACAGCATTGCATACATGATAGAGCCTATGGCCGAAGCATAGGGGATGACACTCATCTTTTCTCTATCTTCTGCAGTCACTGGGCATTGAGTCTTACTCAACTTCACACCTTGCAATACAGGCAAGAACCCCTTCTTGGACTGATCCATTTTGAACTTCTTCAAAACTTTGTCAAGGTATGTGCTTTGTGAAAGTCCTATTAAGCGTCTTGATCTATCTCTATAGATCTTGATGCCTAATATGAAAGCAGCTTCTCCTAGGTCCTTCATTGAAAAACTCTTGTTCAAATATTCCTTCACGCTTTCCAACATTTCTATATTGTTTCCAATCAGCAATATGTCATCCACATATAATATTAGAAACGCTATAGAGCTCCCACTCACTTTCTTGTAAATACAAGCTTCTCCGTAAACTTGTATAAACTCGAACGCTTTGATCACTTCATCAAAGCGAAGATTCCAACTCCGAGATGCTTGCACCAGTCCATAAATGGATCGCTGGAGTTTGCAAACTTTGTCAGCATTCTCTGGATCGACAAAACCTTCTAGTTGCATCATATACAACTCTTCCTTAAGGTAACCGTTAAGGAACGCTGTTTTGACATCCATCTGCCAAATTTCATAATCGAAAAAGGCAGCTATTGCTAACATGATTCTGACGGACTTAAGCATCGCTACGGGTGAGAAGGTCTCATCGTAGTCAACTCCTTGAACTTGTGAAAAACCCTTTGCCACAAGTCGAGCTTTATAGACGGTGACATTACCGTCCGCGTCCGTCTTCCTCTTAAAGATCCATTTGTTCTGAATGGCCTTACGCCCTTCAGGTAATACTTCCAAAGTCCATACTTTGTTTTCATACATGGATCCCATCTCGGATTTCATGGCCTCTAACCACTTCTCGGAATCCGGGCCCATCATCGCTTCTCCATAGCTCGTAGGTTCATCGTTGTTTAACAACATGACCTCTAAGACAGGGTTGCCGTACCACTCAGGAGCAGTACGCGTCCTTGTCGACCTACGAGGTTCGATAGCAACTTGATCCAAAGCTTCATGATCATCATCATTAACTTCCTCTTCAGCTAATGTAGGCTCCACAGAAACAACTTTCTGCGCTGCGCTACTCTCAGGTTGAAGTAAAGGTTCAACAACCTCATCAAGTTCTATCTTCCTCCCACTCAATTCTTTCGAGAGAAACTCTTTCTCAAGAAATGTTCCGTTTTTAGCGACAAACACTTTGCCCTCGGATCTGAGGTAGAAGGTATACCCAATTGTCTCTTTTGGGTATCCTATGAAGACGCATTTCTCCGCTTTGGGTTCCAGCTTTTCAGGCTGAAGCTTTTTGACATAAGCATCACATCCCCAAACTTTAAGAAACGACAGCTTTGGCTTCTTGTCAAACCAAAGTTCATATGGCGTTGTCTCAACGGATTTCGATGGTGCCCTATTTAAAGTGAATGCAGCTGTCTCTAATGCATAACCCCAAAACGATAGTGGCAAATCGGCAAGAGACATCATAGATCGCACCATATCCAATAAAGTTCGATTACGACGTTCGGACACACCATTACGCTGTGGTGTTCCAGGCGGTGTTAATCGTGAAACAATTCCACACTATCTTAAGTGACTGCCAAACTCATAACTCAGATATTCTCCTCCTCGATCAGATCGTAGGAATTTAATCTTCTTGTTACGATGATTCTCAACTTCACTCTGAAATTGTTTGAACTTTTCAAATGTTTCAGACTTGTGTTTCATTAAGTAAATATACCCATATCTACTTAAGTCATCAGTGAAGGTGAGAAAGTAACGATAACCACCGCGCGCCTCAATACTCATCGGACCGCACACATCAGTATGTATGATTTCCAATAAGTCACTTGCCCGTTCCATTGTTCCAGAGAACGGCGTTTTAGTCATCTTGCCCATGAGGCATGGCTCACATGTGTCAAGTGATTCAAAATCAAGTGACTCCAAAAGTCCATCAGCATGGAGCTTCTTCATGCGTTTTACGCCAATATGACCTAAACGGCAGTGCCACAAGAAAGTGGTATTATCATTATCAATTCTATATCTTTTGGCATCAATGTTATGAACATGTGTATCATTACTATCGAGATTCAACAAGAATAAACCCCTCACATTGGGTGCATGACCATAAAAGATATTACTCATATAAATAGAACAACCATTATTCTCTGATTTAAATGAGTAACCGTCTCGCAATAAACAAGATCCAGATATAATGTTCATGCTTAACGCAGGCACCAAATAACACTTATTTAGGTTCATCACTAATCCCGACGGTAATCAAAGAGCGAGCGTGCCGACGGCGATCACATCAACCTTGGAACCATTTCCCACGCGCATCGTCACTTCGTCCTTTGCCAGCCTCCGTCTATTCCGCAGTTCCTGTTTTGAGTTGCAAATATGAGCAACCGCACCGGTATCAAATACCCAGGCACTACAACGAGAGTTGGTAAGGTACACATCAATAACATGTATATCATATATACCTTGTTTGTTGTTGGCCGCCTTCTTGTCAGCCAAATACTTGGGGCAATTCCGCTTCCAGTGTCCAGTTCCCTTGCAATGAAAACACACAGTTTCTGGTTTGGGTCCAGCCTTGGGTTTCTTCACGAGAGGAGCAACTGCTTTGCCACTCTGCTTGGAGTTACCCTTCTTACCCTTGCCATTTTTCTTGAAACTAGTGGTTTTATTGACCATCAACACTTGATGCTCCTTCTGAATTTCAGACTCAGCGGTTTTCAGCATCGCAAACAGCTCGGCGACTGACTTGTTCATCCCGTGCATGTTATAGTTCAACACGAAGCTCTTGTAGCTAGGTGGCAATGATTGAAGAACTCTGTCAGTGATAGCCTCTGGCGGAAGGGGCATCCCTAACTCAGCCAGACGGGTGGAGTACCCAGACATTCTGAGCACGTGATCACTGATAGACCCGTTCTCCTCCATCTTGCAAGCATAGAACTTATCGGAGATCTCATATCTCTCGATCCGGGCATTCTTCTGAAAGATAAACTTCAATTCCTGGAACATCTCATATGCTCCATGACGTTCAAAACGTCTTTGAAGTCCCGGTTCTAAGCCATACAACATTGCACATTGAACTATTGAGTAATCATCAGAACGAGCCTGCCAGGCGTTCACAACGTCTAGAGACTCAACTGGAGCAGGTGGATCACCAAGCGGTGCATCAAGGACATAAGCCTTCTGGGAAGCCGTAAGGATAATCCTTAGATTACGGGCCCAGTCCACAAAGTTACTTCCATCATCTTTCAACTTAGCTTTCTCTAGGAACGCATTAAAATTCAGGGGTGCTACTGCGCGAGCCATGATCTACAACATAAATATAGCAAAGACAACTTAGACTATTGTTCTTAGATAATGAGTTTAGTTAATCATATTTTAAAAAACTCCCACTCAAATTGACATCCCTCCGGTCATTCGAGTGTTACATGATCCAAATCCACCAACTCAAGTCCGATCATCACGTGAGTTGAGGTGGTTTCAATGGTGAACATCTTCATGTTGATCATATCTACTATATGACTCATGTTCGACCTTTCGGTCTCTTGTGTTCCGAGGCCATGTCTGTACATGCTAGGCTCGTCAAGTTTAACCCGAGTGTTCCGCACGTGCAACATGGCTTGCACCCGTTGTATGCGAACGTAGAGTCTATCACACCCGATCATCACGGCGTGTCTCGAAACGACGAACTTTCGCAACGGTGCACACTTGGGGAGAACACAATTTATCTTGAAATTTAAGTGAGGGATCACCTTATAATGCTACCGTCGTCCTAAGCAAAATAAGATGCATAAAAGGATTAACATCACATGCAAATCATAAGTGACATGATATGGCCATGAACTTGTGCTTTTGATCTCCATCTCCAAAGCACCGGCATGATCTCCATCGTCACCGGCATGACACCATGATCTCCATCATCTTGATCTCCATCAACGTGTCGCCATAAGGTTGTCGCGCCGACTGTTGCTTCCACGACTATTGCTAACGTTTAGCGATAAAGTAAAGCATTACATAGCGCTTAATGATTGACACGCAGGTCATACAATAATTAAAGACAACTCTATGGCTCCTGCCAGTTGCCGTACTCATCGACATGCAAGTCGTGATATTCTATACAACACATGATCATCTCATACATCACATATATCTCATCATGTAATTGGCCATATCACATCACAACATACCCTGCAAAAACAAGTTAGATGTCCTCTAATTGTTGTTGCAAATTTTACGTGGCTGCTACGGGTTTGCAAGAACCGTTCTTACCTACGCAAAACCACAACGTGGTGTAGTGATTGCTTTTTGATCTTCTAAAAGAACCCTCTTCATTGAAATCGATTCAACTAAAGTGAGAGAGACAGACACCCGCTAGCCATCTTTATGCAACGAAGTTACATGTCAGTTGAAGGAACCTGTCTCGCGTAAGTGTACGCGTAATGTCGGTCCGGGCCGCTTCATCTCACAGTACCGCCGAATCAAATATCAACTAGTAACGGCAAGCAATATGTATACACCCACGCCCACAACTCGTTTGTGTTCTACTTGAGATCTCATCTACGCATAGACCTGGCTCATGATGCCACTGTTGGGAACGTTGCATGGGAAACAAAAAATTTTCCTACGCACACGCAAGATCTATCCATGGTGATGAGCATCTACGAGAGGGAGAGTGAATCTACATACCCTTGTAGATCGCTAAGCGGAAGCGTTAATAAACGCGGTTGATGTAGTCGAACGTCTTCGCGATCCAAATCGCCGAGCATCCCGCGATCCAATCACGATCCTTCCGATCTAGTGCCGAACGGACGGCACCTCCGCGTTCAACACACGTACGGCTTGATGACGCCTTCACCTCCTCGATCCAGCGAGCGATGGTGAAGTAGTGGTTGAGTTCCAGCAGCACGACGGCGTGGTGATGGTGGTGAGGAACAATCTCTGCAGGGCTTCGCCAAGCGCTACGGAGATTATGACGGAGGAACTAGAGGGCTAGGGTTGCCGGCACACGGCTTGGGAAATCCTGATGTATCCCGTGTGCTAGCCCTGCCCCTCTATTTATATGTTGAGCCTTGGGGTCTAAACTTGGAGTAAAAGCCTCCTCCAGGTCGGTTTTGCCCGCACAAGGTCGGTTTGGCCCGCAGGGAAAGAGTCCAACTCGGATCCCTGCCGAACCGTGCACAGCCGCACACAAGCGGTAGTACCGCTTCACACAAGCGGTAGTACCGCTTGGGCGGTAGTACCGCTTCACACAAGCGGTAGTACCGCTCGGGCGGTAGTACCGCTTCACACAAGCGGTAGTACCGCTTACGCGGCAGCAAAACTACTTTTGCACTTTCCAATACCTTGTGGGCTTTATCCCTTTGGCTCATATAAAGTGTTGCTGCACCCGAACACTTCGGTAAACATCCGGAACCCCTTCCGGTGAACTCCGGAACCCTTCCAGAGATCAAAACACTATTATCACATATATCAATCTTTACCTCCGGACTATTCCGGAGATCCTCGTCATGTCCGGGATCTTATCCGGGACTCCGAACAACTTTCGGTCACCAACATAATAACTCAATTATACTAATCGTCACCAAACGTTAAGTGTGTAGACCCTGCGGGTTCGAGAACTATGTAGACATGACCGAGACACCTCTACGGCCAATAACCAATAGCGGGACCTGGATGCCCATATTGGCTCCTACATATTCTACGAAGATCTTTATCGGTCGAACCTCTATGTCAAGGATTCAGTTAATCCCGTATGCTGTTCCCTTTGTTCTTCGGTATGTTACTTGCCCGAGATTCGATCGTCGGTATCACTATACCTAGTTCAATCTCGTTACCGGCAAGTCTCTTTACTCGTTCCGTAATACAAGATCTCGTGGCTAACACTTTAGTCACATTGCTTGCAAGGCTCATTGTGATGTTGTATTACCGAGTGGGCCCTGAGATACCTCTCCGTTATACGGAGTAACAAATCCCAGTCTTGATCCATGCCAACCCAACAGACACCCTCGGAGATACCTGTAGAGCACCTTTATAGTCACCCAGTTACGTTGCGACGTTTGATACACACAAGGTATTCCTCCGGTGTTAGTGAGTTGCATGATCTCATGGTCAAAGGAACAGATACTTGACATGCAGAAAACAATAGCAATAAACTGACACGATCAAATGCTACGTTTACAGTTTGGGTCTTGTCCATCACATCATTCTCCTAATGATGTGATCCCGTTATCAAATGGCATCTCATGTCAATGGCTAGGAAACCTTAACCATCTTTGATCAACGAGCTAGTCAACTAGAGGCTTACTAGGGACACAGTGTTGTCTATGTACCCACACATGTATTTGAGTTTCCAATCAATACAATTATAGCATGGATAATAAACGATTATCATGAACAAGGAAATATAATAATAACCAATTTATTATTGCCTCTAGGGCATATTTCCAACAATATCAACTTCACATGATTACTTGCAACATGACTTCTCCCGTGACCTCAAGAACAAAGGTAACTACTCGCAAATGATATTCATGCTCAAGATTAGAGGGGTATTAAATAGCATAATGGATCTAAACATATAATCTTCCACCAATAAAACCATATAGTAATCAACTACGAGATGTAATCAACACTACTAGTCACCCACAGGTACCAATTTGAGGTTCCGGTACAAAGATTGAACACAAGAGATGAACTAGGGTTTAAGAGGAGATGGTGATGTTGAAGATGTTGATCAAGATTGGCTTCCCAAAGATGAGAGGGTTGTTGGTGACGACGATGGCTTCGATTTCCCCCTTCGCGAGGGAAGTTCCCGCGGCGGAATCGCTTCGCTGGAGGGCAAAAGTGCTCCTGCCCAAGTTCCGCCTCGAGACGGTGGTGTTCTGTCCCAAAAGTCCCCTCTTGATTTTTCTATGTCAAAAGACCTTAAGTACCAGAAGATGGGCACCGGAGGTGGGCCGGGCTGGCCACAACCCACTAGGGCGCGCCTGGGGGGGCTGGTGCGCCCTCGTGTCTTGTGGTCACCAGGTGGCCCCCCTCCGGTAGTTATTTGCTCCAGTATTTTTTTTATATTCCAAAATAATTCTCCGTGAAGTTTTAGCTTATTTGGAGATGTGCAGAATAGGTGTCTCTGATATGCTTTTTCAGGTTCAGAATGCCAGCTGTCGGCATTCTCCCTCTTTGTGTAAACCTTGCATATTATGGGAGAAAAGGCATTAGAGTTACTCCATAAAGCATTATTATGCATAAAAACATTATAAATAACACTAGGAAATCATGATGCAAAATGGACGTATCAACTCCCCCAAGATTAGACCTCGCTTGTCCTCAAGCGAAAACCGATATCAAAAAACATGTCCACATGGTTTGAGAGAGAGGTGTCGATAAAAACAAAATACAGACATAGTAGCATCATGCTTATTATCATAGCAGCAACAAACTTTGTCATAGGACCTTTTCATATAACTTTTATTATGTAACTTCATCATATAACTTCTCATGAACAAGTAACAATTCATCATGACATACAAGTATAAAGCATAAACCTTATTGAAAACCAACAAACTATGTTCTCAGTCAACTTTGCAACTACAATTCATCATATTTTCAGGAAGGGTCTCGTGTCGGAGCCTTTTGGCAAGTCCACATACTCAACCATCATTTAATCTTCTATGATTGCTAACACTCACAGCATACCCATGAGCAAAAAGTTTCAACCGGACACATAGAAAGATAGGGGCTTATT
Organism: Elymus sibiricus; assembly: GCA_039707655.1. Classification (NCBI taxonomy): domain Eukaryota; kingdom Viridiplantae; phylum Streptophyta; class Magnoliopsida; order Poales; family Poaceae; genus Elymus; species Elymus sibiricus. Next base: position 146,484,258 of record CM077671.1, on the reverse strand, counting down.
GTTTCGCCTCCCAACGTATTCACCTCAAGGGTGATTTCAACAATAATAACTCATGCTCACTCATATCCAACTGGATATATGTGCCTAGATCTTTCCTCACCACGTGATGCTTGCAAAAAGAAAAAGTAAAAAGGAATAGGGAAGAATACTTTGACTGTTGCATAAAAGTAAATACATAAAAGTAAAAGATAGGCCCTTCACAGAGGGAAGCAGAGGTTGTCATGCGCTTTTTGGTTTGTATGCCAAATCCCTTAATGCAAAAGAACATCACATTATATTGCCCCTTATGATAGCAACCTTTATTATGCAGTCCGTCGCTTTTATTACTTTGCCATCACAAGTTCATACAATGCTCAATTTTCTCTTACACTAATTGATCAAACACATTTAGAACAATTTTTATTGCCTTAGTGCACCAATGACAACTTACTTAAAGGATCTTACTCAATCCATAGGTAGGTATGGTGGACTCTCAAAACATGAGTTTGGGTTTAGGGTTTTTGGATGCACAAGTAGTATCTCTACTTAGTGCGGAATTTTTGGCTAGCAAAGATATTGAGCAAGCACCACATGTTGAAGGATCTATGACAATATAACTTCTATGTGAATATGAATAAACATAAATCATTACGTTGTCTTCCTTGTCCAACGTCAACAATTTTGGCATATAATGTTTAATGGGGGCTCACAATCATAAAAGATGTCCAAGATAGTGTATTTGAATGTGAATCTTCTCTTCCCTTATTAATTCTTTCATGAATTGCATCATTGACCAATGCTATGCTTGTCAATCTCCAATAAATTTTACCACTTATACTTTTCCTTATGTGATCTCATTACTTACCATAAGATTAACATATGATCCTTTTCATTTATTTTCTTTTTATTTTGATTGCAACAACCAAGTAAAGAAGCAAAAGCTCAAACTAAACTTTATTATATAACTCTCACTCGATTACATATATAGATAGATCACGAAACTAGCACATGAAACTAGATTATACTAAAGTTTTATTCAACTAGATCATGAAATAGCTAAGATTGAACTAAAATAGGTAAAGGTAAATAAAAGTGATGGTGATACGATACCGGGGCATCTCCCCCAAGCTTGGCTCAAGCCAAGGGGAGTGCCCATACCCGTGTACTCAAGTCTCCTTTGGTGGTGGAAATGATGAAGGTTGTGGTGATGAAGTGTCACACTTTAGCCTCAATAGGTACTCCAATTTATGGATGACGCTCCAAAGGGTGATGATGCGCTCCTCTAGCAAAATATTTTCACGAGTGAGAAATTTATTCTGAACACGAACCACTTCAAAAGCCCTAAAAGCTTCCATTTCAGTGGGGGTGAGATGATTGTAATAAGGTCGAAGGATATCTTCTTCTTCCTCCTCTTCTGTTGGCATGGATTGCCCTCCTTCTTGATTTCGATACCTCATAGTTTCCTTGACCTTGTCTTCATTGTTGGCTTCTTTTGGCTCCTCTCTCTCCAGCTCCATCTTCATCAACCAAGCATCTCCTTCTACGTTATTGAAGGAGGGAGAAGACATGATGCCTGGCTTGATGGATCTGATAGGAAAACAACACGAAACAGGAACATGGGATTTTTCTGCGATGCGGTGGTCAAAACAATCGGGGGTATATATAAAGATTTTTTTATCTTGGGAAGCAAGAATATGGAAGGAAAACAGAGTCGGGAAGGTGCCCGAGGGGGCACAACCCACCAGGGCGCGCCAGGGACGGCATGCGCGCCCTGGTGTATCGTGCTCACCTCAGTTGCTTTCCTATTTATTTCTTATTTTCCTAATTTTTATAATATTCCAAAACAAACAGAAAATATTTTTGTGGAATTTTTGGAGTCCGTTTACTTACCGTATCACGTACCTCCTCTTTTCAGGATTCTGGAGTGTTCCGGAAGGTTTCTTTTATGTGTTCCTCCGGTGTCATGGTTTGGATAATATTGCTTTCAACATTAATAGGCGTACCTAAGATATAGTGTTTAATTATTTGTCCATTGACCACCTTCGAGTTAGTACCTTCGGCATTATTAATCTTGAAAGCTCTAGAATGATAAACCTCTTCGATAATATACGGTCCTTCCCATTTGGAAAGAAGCTTTCCTGCAAAAAAATCAAAAACGAGAGTTGTACAAAAGAACATATTCTCCAACTTCAAATTACCGCCTCTGGATTCTTTTGTCATGCCAGCTTTTAACTTTTTCTTTGAACAATTTGGAATTTTCATAAGCTTGGGTTCTCCATTCATCTAGTGAGCTAATATCAAATAACCTTTTCACCGGAAAGTTTGAAATCATAATTGAGTTCTTTAATTACCCAAAATGCTTTATGTTCTAACTCTATAGGCAAATGAGAAGCTTTTCCATATACCATTTTGTATGGAGACATACCCATAGGATTTTTATAAGCTGTTCTATAGGCCCAAAGTGCATCATCTTGTTTCTTTGACCAATTCTTTCGGGACCTATTGACAATTTTTTGTAATATTAACTTTATTTCTCTATTGCTAAGTTCAACTTGACCACTAGATTGAGGATGATAGGGTGATGCAATTCTGTGGTTAACATCATATTTAGAAAGCATTTTACGGAAAGCACCATGAATAAAGTGTGAACCACCATCAGTCATTAAATATCTAGGGACTCCAAACCTCAGAAAAATAACTTCTTTAAGCATTTTAATGGAGGTGTTATGATCAGCACTACTAGTTGGAATAACTTCTACCCACTTAGTAACATAATCAACAGCAACGAAAATATGAGTATACCCATTAGAGGAAGGAAAAGGTCCCATATAGTCAAAACCCCAAACATCAAATGGTTCAACAACAAGTGAATAATTGATAGGCATTTCCTGACGCTTACTGATATTACCAATTCTTTGACATTCAACACAAGACAAGACAAACTTACGGGCATCCTTGAAAAGAGTAGGCCAATAAAAACCAGATTGCAATACCTTGTGAGCAGTTCTATCTCACGCATGATGTCCTCCATAGGCTTTGGAATGACATTTCCATAGGATTTGTTCCTATTCATGCTCAGGTACACAATGTCTAATTATACCATCTGCCCCTTCTTTATAAAGATGTGGGTCATCCCAAAAGTAATGTCTTAAATCATAGAAGAATTTTTTTCTTTTGTTGGTATGTGAAACTAGATGGTATATATTTAGCAACAATGTAGTTAGCATAATCAGCATAGCAAGGAGTGTTTTGAGAAACATTTATTGCAGCTAACTGTTCGTCAGGAAAACTATCATCAATAGGTAGTGGGTCATCAAGAATATTTTCTAACCTAGACAAGTTATCAACTACGGGGTTCTCAGCTCCTTTCCTATCAGTGATATGTAAATCAAATTCTTGAAGCAAGAGAACCCACGTAATGAGTCTAGGTTTAGCATCCTTCTTTTCCATAAGATATTTTATAGAAGCATGATCAGTGTGAATAATAACTTTGGAATCAACAATGTAAGATCTAAATTTATCACAAGCAAACACAACTGCTAAAAATTCATTTTCGGCAGTAGCATAATTTCTTTGGGCACCGTCTAGAGTTTTGCTAGCATAATGGATAACATTTAATTTCTTATCAACTCTTTGTCCTAGAACAGCACCAATAGCCTAATCACTAGCATCACACATAATTTCAAAAGGCAAGTTCCAATCAGGAGGTTGAACAATAGGTGCAGAAGTTAAGGCTTTCTTGAGTGTTTCAAAGGCTTCTATGCAATCATCATTAAAAAAATGGAATATCCTTTTGTAAAATATTAGTAAGAGGCCTAGAAATTTTAGAGAAGTCTTTAATAAACCTCCTATAGAAACTAGCATGACCAAGGAAACTCCGAATACCTTTAATATCTTTAGGACATGGCATTTTCTCAATTGCATCAACTTTAGCTTTATCCACCTCAATACCTCATTCAGATATTTTATGCCCCAATACAATACCTTCATTAACCATAAAGTGGCACTTCTCCCAATTCAAGACGAGATTAGTTTGTTCACATCTCTGCAAAACACAATCAAGGTTGCTTAAGCACTCATCAAAAGAAGTTTCGTAAACGGAAAAATCATCCATGAAAACCTCCACAATCTTTTCACAAAAATCAGAGAATATAGTAGTCATACATGTTTGAAAGGTAGCAGGTGCATTGCATAAACCAAAAGGCATATGTCTATAATCATATGTTCCAAAAGAACAAGTAATGGTGGGTTTCTCTTGATCAGGTTGTGATACGGGTATTTGAGAGAAACCAGAATATCCATCCAGAAAACAAAAGTGTGTGTGCTTAGATAATCTTTCTGGCATTTGATCAATGAAAGGTAGAGGGTAATGATCTTTTCTTGTAGCTTTATTTAATTTTCCAAAATCAATTACCATTCTATAGCCAGTGACAATTCTCTATGGGATAAGTGCAATTTTATCATTAGGAACAACAGTAATACCTCCCTTCTTAGGGACACAATGAACAGGACTTACCCATCTACTATCAGCTATGGGATCAATTATACCTGCTTCCAGAAGCTTTAATATTTCAGTTCTTACCACTTCTTTCATTTTAGGATTCAAACATCGTTGGTGATCAACATAGCATCAGGTTCCATATTGATCTTGTGCTGACATAGAGTGGGACTAATGCCCTTAAGATCATCAAGAGTATATCCAATAGGAGGTCAGTGCTTCCTCAGAATTTTTGATAATCTTGCTTCTTCATGTTCTCAAAGGTTAACACTAATAATAACATGATATATCTTTTTCTCATCAAGATAAGCATACTTCAAAGTGTTAGGCAATTGTTTTAATTCAAACACAGGATCACCTTTAGGCGGAGGAGGGCCTCCTAGAGTTTCAATAGGCAAATTGTGTTTTAGGAGAGGTTGTTGTTCAAAGAAATTTTTATCTATTTCATTTCTTTCATGTAAGTGCATATCATTTTCATGGTCTACCAAATATTATTCTAGTGGATTGGTAGGAGGTACGGCAATACAAGCAAGACCAATTATTTCATCCTTACTAGATAATTCTTTATCACGGGGTTGTCTGCTAAACTTGGAAAAGTTAAACTCGTGAGACACATCACCAAAAGTAACACCGACCGTTTGTTTTTCAAAATCTATCTTAGCATTAACAGTGTTCAAGAAAGGTCTACCAAAGATAATGGGACAAAAGTCATCTTGTGGGGAACCAAGAACTAGAAAATCAGTAGGATATTTTATTTTCCCGCACAAGACTTCAACATCTCTAACAATCCCAAGTGGTGTGATGGTGTCTCTATTAGCAAGTTTAATAGTAACATCTATGTCTTCTATTTCGGTAGGTGCTATATCATTCATAATTTCTTGGTATAAGGTAAAAGAAATAGCATTCACACTAGCACCCACATCACATAAACCATGATATCAATGATCTCCTATTTTAACTGAGACAACAGGCATGCCAACTACGGGTCTATGTTTATCTTTTTCACCGGGTTTGGCAATTCTAGCAGCTTCATCACAGAAGTAAATAACATGCCCATCAATATTTTCTACCAAGAGATCTTTGAACATAGCAACACAAGGTTCTACTTTAATTTGTTCAGAGGGTTTAGGTGCTTTAATATTACTTTTGCGAACCACAGTTGATACCTTAGCATGTTCCTTTATCCTAACGGGGAAAGGTGATTTTTCAATATAAGTAGTAGGCACAACTGGATCAACATTGTAAATGATGGTTTCATCTTTAGCTTTTACCAGTTCTTTAATTTGTTCTTTAATAGGGGGATTATATTTAAACCACTTCTCGTTAGGGAGGTCAACTTGAGTAGCAAATGATTCCAGAAAGAGGCTACTATCTCAGAGCCAAGTCCATATTTAGTGCTAAACTTGTGAAAAGTAGAGGTATTCATAAAAGATTTAACACAATCAAGCTTAAGCTTAATACCTGACTCATTACCTTTGTTGAGTTCCCAATCTTCAGAGTTGTGTTTAATTGTTTCTAAGAGATCCCACTTGAATTCAATAGTCTTCTTCATAAAAGAACCAGTACAAGAAGTATCGAGCATGGATCGATCATTATGAGAAAGCCGAGCATAAAAATTCTGAATAATAATTTCTCTCGAGAGCTCATGATTGGGGCATGAATATAGCATTGACTTAAGCCTCCCCCGAGCTAGAGCGATGCTTTCTCCTTCACAAGGCCAAATTTTATATATATATAATTCCGATCACAATGAACTAGATGCATAGGATAAAACTTTTGGTGGAATTCTAATTTCAGTCGATTCCAGTTCCATGATCCAATATCATCACATAGACTATACCATGTCAATGCTTTTCCCTTCAAAGATAAAGGGAAAACCTTCTTCTTAACTTCATCTCCGGTAAACCTGCAAGCTTAAATAGTCCACAAATTTCATCCACATGTATTAGATGCATATCAGGATGTTCAGTTCCGTCTCCTACATAAGGATTAGCTAGCAGTTGTTCTATCATACCCAAAGGAATTTGATAACCAATATTTTCAGTAGGTGCAGTAGGTTGAGGGGCAACTAATTGTGGTTCTGGTCGAGGTGAAGATACCCTGAACAAACCCCTCAAAGGATTGTTTTCCATAGTAGCAAGTGACAATAAATTTCAGCACATAGTATAAGTTTTTCCTTACCGATTTCCACTTACCAAGAGCTTCACTCCCCGGTAACAGCGCTAGAAAAGAGCCTTGATGACCCAAAAGTATAGCGGGTCAATCGTAATCGTTTCGATAGGTAAGAGTGTCGAACTCAACGAGGAGCAGAAGGAAATGACAAGCGGTTTTCAGCAACGTAATTTCTGCAAGCACTGAAATTGTAGGTAACAGGTAGTTTGATAGCAAGATAATTGGTAACGATCAAGTAAAGGTAATGGTAAATAAAGTGCAGCAAGATAGCCCAATCCTTTTGTGGAAAAGGACAAGCCAAAACGGTCTCTTATAATATCAAGCGTTCTTGAGGGTACACGGGAATTTCATCTAGTCACTTTCATCATGTTGGTTTGATTTGCGTTCGCTACTTTGATAATTTGATATGTGGGTGGACCTGTTCTTGGGTGCTGTTCTTACTTGAACAAACCTCCCACTTATGATTAACCCCCTCGCAAGCATCCGCAACTACGAGAAAAGTATTAAGATAAAATCTAACCATAGCATTAAACATTTGGATCCAAATCCGCCCCTTACGAAATAGCGCATAAACTAGGGTTTAAGCTTCTGTCACTCTAGCAACCCATCATCTAATAACTACTCCACAATGCATTCCCTTAGGCCCAAAGATGGTGAAGTGCCATGTAGTCGACGTTCACATGACACCACGAAGGGAATCACAACATTCATATCATCAAAATATCAAACACATATCAACTTCACATGCATGATTACGTGCAACATGACTTCTCCCGTGACCTCAAGAACAAAGGTAACTACTCACAAATGATATTCATGCTCATGATCAGAGGGGTATTAAATAGAATAATGGATCTGAACATATAATCTTCCACCAAATAAACCATATAGTAATCAACTACAAGATGTAATCAACACTACTAGTCACCCACAGGTACCAATCTGAGGTTCCGGTACATAGATTGAACACAAGAGATGAACAAGGGTTTCAGAGGAGATGGTGTTGTTGAAGATGTTGATGAAGATTGGCCTCCCAAAGATGAGAGGGTTGTTGGCGATGACGATGGCTTCGATTCTCCCTCGGGAGGGAAGTTCCCCCGGCGGAATCGCTTCGCCGGAGGGCAAAGGTGCTCCTGCCCAAGTTCTGCCTTGAGACGGCGGCATTCCGTCCCAAAAGACCTTAAGTACCAGAAGATGGGCACCGGAGGTGGGCCGGGCTGGCCACAACCCACCAGGGCGCGCCTGGGGGGCCTTGTGCACCCTAGTGCCTTGTGGTCACTAGGTGGCCCCCCTCCGGTAGTTATTTGCTCCAGAATTTTTTATAGATTCTAAAATAATTCTCCGTGAAGTTTCAGCTTATTTGGAGATGTGCAGAATTGGTATCTCTGATATGCTTTTTCAGGTCTAGAATTCCAGCTGTCGACATTCTCCCTCTTTGTGTAAACCTTGCATATTATGAGAGAAAAGGCATTAGAATTACTCCATAAAGCATTATTATGCATAAAAACATTATAAATAATAGTAGGAAATCATGATGCAAAATGGACGTATCAGATTGCAGGGTTGTTTGAGAGACACCATGTTCATCCTACACCTCCCACGGATAAACCTTAGGTCATCCACTTGAGGGATAATTGCTACTATCCTACAAAACTCTGCACTTGGAGGCCCAACAACGTCTATAAGAATAAAGTTGCGTAGTAGACATCAAGCTATTTTCTGGCGCCGTTGCCAGGGAGTTGAGTTCTTGAAGGTATATCTTTAGATCTTGCGCTTAAATCTTTTAGTTTCTTGTTTTTCACTAGTTTGGTTTTATAAAAGAAAACTACAAAAAAGTGGAATTTATGTTGCCTAAATTGCTTCGCCTTTATAATGTCTTACATGAAAATGATGGTTCGGAAAATTGTGCTTAATTGTTAGAGGAAGAATTTATAAAAATGCTTAATGTGAAATTGTTGAATGATGAGCATGATAGAAATATTGTTAGTATGAATTCTTTGAATATCCATGATGCTAATGATATGCAAAGCCACAAGCTTGGGGATGCTATGTTTAATGAAGATGATATTTTTAGTCCCCCAAATTTTGATGAGCAAATTTATTACGATGATAGCATGCATCCTTTTTATGATGATTATATTGATGAAAGTAGGTTTCGAAGAGTGTCAACTCTAGGTACTAATGATCCCACTATTTTGAAGGGTGTTCAATCTTATTGTAATAATTATAAAAGTGAATTTGGAGAGGTCATGACTTTATTTAGTGACTAGTCGACTATTTTGGAAAAGGTTTCAATTGACTATGACAACAAAGTTGCTACTATGATGATTATGGTGATGACATGTATGCTATAAAGAGTAATAATAACCATGAAACTTGTCATCATGATTTTAATATTCAATGTGGTTATGTCAATCAAGTGTCTCATGATATTTATTTTGTTGAGTTTGCTCCCACTATTATGAATGAGAAGAAATTTGCTTATGTGGAGAGTAATAATTTTTTATGCTTGTGGATCATGAAAAGAATGCTTTATGTGAAAGTTATATTGTCGAATTCCTTCATGATGCTACTGAAAATTATTATGAGGGAGGAACATATGCTTGTAGGTATTGCAATAATATCAAGTTTCCTCCCTATGTGTTCAAATTTTTGAAGTTGTGCTTGTTTTGCCTTCCTATGCAAGTTGATTCTTGCTACAATAAATTGTTTAATTGAAAAATCCCCAAGAATAGGAAGTGGGTTATACTTAAATGTGCTTTTCATGTGATCGATGATGCTCTTTTGCATTTTTCGAATACTATTCCTACGGAGCATCGTTGAATTCATCATGCCTAGCTAATAGGCTTTAAAGAAAAAGCGCTTGTTGGGAGACAACCCAACACTTATACTTTCTGTTTTTGTGTGTTCAAATGATTAAGCTACTGTAGTAATCATGTTATGTGTTTTTTATTACAAAAATATGCCAAGTAAATCCTTTGGGGTAGTGTGGATACTTGTGGATTTGATTATGTGCAAAAAACATAAACTTTTGCACCCAGCATATGAATTATATGATTTTACTGGAGAGTCAAAAAATTCTGAAATTTTTACACAATTTTTTATATGAAAAATTTATGCGTTGTCCTTATTTTTCAGAATTTTTAGAGACATGGAAATATGGTTTAAAGTACAAATCTTCACACACTGTTATGTTTTTGACACATTCTGTTTTGCATGCATAGTTTGCTTGTTTTAGTGTTTCCATAGCTTATATTTAGTGGTATAAATTTTGATAATGATAGAATACAGTAGGTATTATGTGATAACAATTATGAATCTTGTCTTGATAGTACCTAAGTGAATGGTCTATCTTTATTACACTAACCCATCTCACGAAGTTCCGTTAAGTGTTGTGTGATTGAAGTTTTCAAGTTTTGGGTGAGACACCTATATGAGGAGAATAAGGAGTGGTAAGACCCTAAGCTTAGGGATTCAAAGGCACCCCCAAGGTAATATACAAGGAAGACTCAAGCGCCTAAGCTTGGGGATGCCCCGGAAGGCATCCCCTCTTTCGTCTTCAACACTATTGGTATATCTTACTTAGAACTATATTTTTATTCATCACATAATATGAGTTTTGCTTGGAGCATAATTTTTTTAAACTTTGCTTTCTATTATTTATAATCTTGTTTTCCAATAAAAAGTTCCAAGAACTGCCTTCTAGGATGTTTGAATTACATGTTTGATGTGTGCTGTGTAAAAATAGAAACTTTTGTTGTAGTGTTTAAATTTTCATATTTTACTGGAACGTGGAAAGTTTATGAATTTTTTACATAGTATTTTAATATAAATTTTTATTATTTCCTAGATTTTCAAAAAATTTGGAGTTACATAAGTGCACTTTGTAAATTAATTGCTACAGACTGTCCTTTTTAGACCGATTGCGGCCATAGTTTTGTTATCTACTTCTCCTATAGTTTTGATGACTTATATTGGTAGATATAAATTGTGGAAATGATAGTATACATTAGATAATGTTTGAAAATTATTATGGAACTTGTATTGGTAGTACAAGAAGTGTGGATTTATTCTTATGTGTACTAACCTATCTCACAAGTTCTTTTCAAGTTTTGTGTGGATGAAGTTTTTGAGACCTAGGTGATACCGTGATATGAGTGGAATTAATGAGACACAAGAGATCAAGCTTGGGGATGCCGAAGGCTCCCCAATTCAATATTACAAGAAGTCTCAAGCATCTAAGCATGGGGATGCTACGCATCCCACCTCTCTTCGTCAACAACTATCGGTTAGCCTATGTTGAGCCTAAGTTTTTATTCATTCACATGATATTTGCTAATCTTGGAGTGTATTTTTGTTTAGTTTGATATTTTAAATAAATATCAGATCTGAAAATATTTATTGAGGGAGTCCTCACATAGCTACTCAATTGTTTGACTATTCACTGTTCTTCACTTATATCTTTTGAGAGTAGTTTGATTTTCTTCACTTTTATCCTAAGAGTAAATTGTAAATGATTGTAATATCATAAATGTGAAATTATCCATGGGCTTTATCAATGCGGAGCATCCCATGGTCATCCCCATGGATCCATCACCAACACCTCAAGCTCCAATTAGTCTCATGACAAGAGCCCGTGCACGTGCCATTGAAACCGAGGTGACATCTCTCCTTGCTCAACCGTCGTTTGATCCAGTCGAGACATGGTCACTACCTCAAGAGGAAACACTTTGCATACTCAGGTACTCAGGAGAAGATCGTGGAATGACTATGTAGGACCACAAGGACGCCAAGCTCGGAAGGACCAATGAAGAGGTGCGGACATGCTATAGCCTCCGGACGACCGACCATCTACGGACGTCGGACCACCTGGAGTCCAGCCAAGTCAGAGACCCAGCCGAACGCTATAATGGCCGGACAACCGACGGTGTCTGATAGTCTGACACCTTCCAGCGTCCGGACATCCGAGCCCCTCCGAAAATCCGGTGTCTCTAAGCCAGCACCGAATCTACGGAATATCGAAGCCTTTCAGACAACCGCACCTCCGGACGTCCGAGTCCCTCCGGAAATCCGGTGCCACCATACCCGAGCCAAAACTTCGGAAATCCGGCCCGCTCCGGACGTCCGACCCTCCGCAAGCCTCTGGACGACCAGTGACTTCTGGACGTCTGGCACCTTTCTGCTCATAGCCGCTCAGGCCTTGCGCCATGTACCCTTCTATCTCCCCTAGACTATATATACCGTACCCTGTGGACATTTTAGCTAGGGTTAGCAGAGGATTAGCTCATTGACTAGTTGAGCTTTTGCTCCTTCCACTTCCTTCTCCCATGGAGTTGACTACCTCTATGTGAGAAGATCCTTAGTGGATGCCAAGGCCCCTTTCAAGGGAAGATAACAAGGGATTTCAAGGCCCCTCCTCCGGAGTGGGAAGACTCTCCGTTACGTGTATCCTTCCATTGAATTTGTATCTTATATGTCATATGCTTTTGTGGATCTAGTGGATGTGTGATTTGAAGATCGTTCTTGAGTGTTCTTGAGTTTTTCTCGTGATTTCTCCCTTTCTCCCTTCCAAGTGTGAAAAGATCGACCTCATCGGGTGTGCCCTGTATCATCTTGGTATCATGAGCCACGTTAATTCACACTTTGGAGTCTCATCTTCCACTTTCTAACCAATTTTTGTTTTCATTTGACCTAATTTTGAAAATTCTCACAAAATAGCCCTACCAAACTTTCTTGGATTCACTGGATTTGAGGATATTTTGTTGATTTTGATCTGTGGGTTTCGTTGTGGACATGTAGATCTAGCTTTTCACCATCATCCCCATCAATTTCCTCTGCCAAATCGCCCAAATTTTGCCAAAAAAAATTCGTGTTCAAACATTTGCCTCGAGTTCATCCACCACCCGAGGTCAACCCGCGAGATCCGCAGGCTCCGGATGACTGACCAACTCCGAACGTCTGGACATGCGGGAACCGTCGGACATCCGTCCGAGTCCGGACATCCGGAAAACCCTGATGAAACTTAATTTTCCTGTAGCAACAACTTTTGTTCTCCACCATTTTCTTCCAAAATTTGCCACAATTCTTCTGCAACATTTTGCATTTGAGATTTTGAGTCACGAGCTTGCCACTTCCTAAGGTGTTTCGACTACATAGGAGTGGTTCTACATCAACATCGCCACTCATCATTGCCCGAATAGTTGCCGACGAACTCTTCGTTGACACTTCACCGTAAGCAAGGACGGTAACCATGACGACACTCTTGGCATATACTGTGGGGATCCTGACTCAGAAGTCATGATCACCGAGTGCACGTGTACAATGATCCCAGAGATCAATGCTCACTGAACACACAGAAGCTGAATAACAAGGGTCTTACATCCATACATACCGTCTTACACAAATTATGACCATTATGGTCAAGTCTTACATAGACAGGGCCACGAAGGCTAAATGTCAAACACAAACTCATAGTGGAAATCCTGAATGATGGCGTGGACCCGTGCCATCTGACTTAACCCTACAGGCATTCTGACTGGGAAGCAGCCTAAGTCACATGATCGTCACCAAGGTACTCTTTGCCATATTCTTGTTCTTCCATGCCTGGCCAATTAAATAACCAGTGACAAGCCAATGAGTACTTTGAATGTACTCTCAGGAAAACACATGTTTGGAACAAGGTACAACAATGCATGGTATAGAACTAAGTAGGTAATTTTGGGGAGAGTTAATTTGTGTGCAATGACATGTCCTATCAACTTGCAAAGCATGCATCATGAGGTTATGAGTATCCATATGAATAGGTTACAGATATCATTATAAACAGAGTTTGGAACAACTCCAGCTTTAAATCATCTCACCAAGTCATCTGACTTAGCTCAAGTATTTCTTTCCCACACGCACACCAAGTTTTGTATAACACTAGACGTAGTTTAAGCAGCACCACCCAACTGTCCTTGACCATGGACATGACTATTGGAATAGTTTTACACTCTGCAGAGGTTGCACACTTTACCCGCAAGACTCGGGGAACTTTTGTGTCAAGCCACGACTCGCGGTATATTACGTACCTGAGGTAAGCACCTGAACAATGCCTTTCCCTTGACGATACTAAACAAAGAGTCCACTCATTGGTACCCAACCCTCACGATGTACATCACAAGTGCCATCCCTGAGGAGACCAACGGTGTGCCCGGTGTCTATGAAAAAAACCATAGTCGTCCTTTCCGGCATGACCCCGTATCGAGAGTGACCACGTTACTCCCGCCACTAGTAATAACGGCTCTCTGCTAGCATTGACCAAAGCAATCAACAAAGCCCCGTCCCATAAAGGGTATCGTGGTCGTACATGTAAGGTTGGGAATGGTCGACAAATCTTAAAACTAATCCGTTTTCGAAAACACACACATGACTTGCTCCGGTACACCACTTCTTTATCAAGTGGCTACCTAGCACCACATCTCCCTCGGGCATTAGTGGCACCCGATGGAGTTTTCAAAAATTCTTTGAAAATAATCTTGTTTACATCACCATGCATATACCCGTCCCACTTGCGTAGCGACTACTTTAGCATCCTATCTACTTCCCACCCACACAACTCTAAGCGGAAAGTAGAGTCACGGAAATGCAAATATCAACGAAGAAAGTAACAGAGTCAACCCACCAAAGTGGTCACTGATAACCCACAAGTGTAGGGGATCGTTTGTAGCCTTTTTCGATAAGTAAGAGTGTCGAAACCAAAAGGAGCTAAAGGTAGAATTAATATTCTCTCAAGTTCTATCGACCACCAATACAACTATACGCACGCTAACGAGTACTTTACCTAGAACAAGTATGAAACTACTTTGCGGGAATAAAAATAGAAGTACTTTGTAGATGTAATGGATTGTTTCGAAAGGTAATAAAGAACGTGGAAATAAAAGTTAGGTGCTGTTTTAATAAAAGAACAATAAGGTAAATGTAGCGAGTGTGGAAAACTGGTGATAGGATTTGCGAGATTGTCCTAGGCAATTGATGACAAGATCGGTAATCATTACTACAGTTTTATATGAGGGATAGGCATACGCTAACATACTTTCCATACTTGGATCATATGCACATATGATTGGACCTCTAGCAAGCATCCGCAACTACTAGAAATCATTAAGCTAAACCCAACCATAGCATTAAACATCAAGTCCTCTTTACTCCCATTGGCCACAATCTCCTTACTCGGGTTTGTGTTTCATGTCACTCACCAACCCACTATAAGCGAATCATAAACATATTGCAACACCCTCAAGTGTGAATCCTGCACGTGTGCGCCTCACAGAAGGCACCTTAGGACAGCACCAAAATAAACCACGCAACTCAAACCAATCAAGATCATCAATCATCCCATAGGACAAAAAGGAACTACTCAAACATCATAGGATAGCCACACATCATTGGATAATAATATATAACATTAAGCATCATGTTCAAGTAGGGGGTACAGGGGGATGCGGGGGAGTGGGCCGCTGTAGAAAGATGATGGAAGGTGATGGTATTGGTGATGACGGTGGCGAAGTTATTGGTGTAGATCGCCGTCACGATGGTTTCCCCGGCAGCGCTCCGGCGCCACCGGGAGAGAGAGGGAGACAGCCCCCCTCCGTCTTCTTCTTCCTTGGCCCCCTCCCTAGGAGGGAGGAGGGTTTCCCCTCTGGTACATGGCCGTCATGGCTCCCGGAGGGCAGGAGCCCCTCCAAGATTGGATCTATCGCTCTGTCTCTCTTCTGTTTTCACAACTGTTTTCTGGCCCTTCACCATTTCTTAAATATCCGGAGATCCGTAACTCCGATCGGGCTGAAATTATGAGCAGATTTTTATCGCGAAAATATCTTTCTTGCAGCGAAAGTAGGGCCCCAACCGACTTAAGGGGTGACCACGAGCCAACCGGGTGTGGCCACCCCCTGGTCGCGCCCTGTTGCCTCGTGGTCCCCTCGGGCATCGTATTGCGTTGATTTTTCTTCCCAAAATTCACATATATACCAAAAAAAATCTCCTTAAATTTTTATCGTGTTTGGACTTCGTTTGATATGGAATTTCTGTGAAACAAAACACACAAAAAAACATGAACTGAAACTGGGCACTGGATAAGTAAGTTAGTCCAAAAAATAATATAAAATGTTGCCAACAGTATATGAAAGTTGTAGAATATTGGCATGAAACAATAAAAAATTATAGATACGACGAAAACGTATCAACATCCCAAAGCTTAATTCCTGCTCATCCTCGAGTAGGAAAATGATAAAAAGATAATTTTTGATGTGGAATGCTACCTAACATAATCTTGAACAAATATCTAATCATGGCATGAATATTAAGATACAAGTGATATAAGGCAATAGTCTATCATTTGACATAAAGACATCAACACTCAGGTTTAATACCAAACAATCATGTCCTTTCAAAATAACAATGCTAAAGAACACTATCCCTACAAAATCATATAACCTGTCATGCTTGGTCTTCCTAGCATAAAATATAAATCATGAGCACCCCGGTGTCAAACCAAGCAATTGGATCATACTTTTTCAATGTGCATCAACTTTTTATTCTTCACGCAATACATGAGCGTGAACCATGGACATAGCATAAGGGTGGAATATAATATGGTGGTAGATATCAAAAGGGGTGAAAAGTGTAGAAGAGAATCTCGCATCAACTAGGCGGATCAACGGGCTATGGATATGCCTATCAATCGATATCGATGCGAGGAGTGGGGATTGCCATGCAACGGATGCACTAAGAGCTATAAGTGTATGAAAGCTCATATGAAACTAAATGGGTGTGCATCCAACTTGCTTGCTCATGAAGACCTCGAGCCTTTGAGGAAGCCCATCATCGGAATATACAAGCCAAGTTCTATAATGAAAAATTCCCACTAGTATATGGAAGTGACAAAACATCAGACTCTATATATGAATATATAGACCGTCTATTCTAACATTGGGTGCAGAATAACTATTTTGACAACACTTCTGAACCTCCTTCCGAAACTAAAAGAACTGCACGGCTAACCAAAATACACTGCAATGTCAATAGAAAAAACTGGACGTGTTTGTTCGGCACCGTTTTTGCTCCAGTTTCTAAACCGTTAGTCGGAATGAGGCATATAATATACCGTTTGATAGATAAGGAAAATTTTCAACTTCTTCATGTTGAGCAATTTTCGAGATTCCACGCGGTTTAAGAGCAGTTTTGAACACGGTGGGCACCCCACGAGTGGTAACGAGCGTATTTTAGCGATTTTTTCTAAACCGCTTGTCGGAATGAAGCAAACAACATGACGTTGGAAAGATATCATCGAGCTGCAACTTTTTCATGTAGATCACTCTTTCTGATTCCTTACAGTTTAAAAGTAATTTCAAAATTACCAAAACACGGAATTATATTTTTCAAAATTTTCGATTTTTTGGTACGGTTTTCGCTGTTGTTTTTTAACCATTTGTCGGAACGAGGCGTGTGAATACGGCGTTGGAAAGCTATCGAACAGGCCCAACTTTCATATGTTGTGCATTTGTTGAGATTCTTCACGATTTTAAATGAATTTTGAAAACGGTGCGGCGGCTGATGATTGGCAGCGAACGTTTTTTCATCAATTTTTCCAAACCGCTCATCGAAACGATGCAAATGATACGGCGTTGGAAAGATATTGACGAGGCACACCTTTTTCATGTAGGACACTCTCTCTAATTCCTTACGGTTTAAGAGTACTTTTGATTTTATCGAAATGCGGACAATCTGTTTTTCGCGACATCAAAATCGACGCGTGAACCGCATCGGGCAGAAGAACACACTGCTTCAGACCGAAAAACACACTACATCAGAAGAGCAAGTGAACTACATGGTTTTTTCGTCAGTCGTAAATTTTCTAAAGTGAGGAAGTGTGTCGAGCTTCATGTCGGGCATAAGTGAACTGCAATGCTATTTGGGAAGGGAACCTCATTAGTTTTTCTTGTCGTTTCTGTATCATTTTTATGCACTTCACATTAGGAGTAAGTGAACCACGACACTACTGAAAGTGAACCGCATGAGTTTTTATTGTGTTTTTTCAAATTTATTATTTTTTACGCGCATAGACAAGACAAATGTATCGCATGGACCGAGCGAGTGAACTACATGTGATGAGAAGCGAGCTTCCTCCGAGGTGTTTTTGTTTCGGTTTACAAATTCATTCATTATTTTTTACACAACCACACAGCCATAGCAAAATCAACGATGCAGTAGCAGAGAATTGCTTATACAAAATGACCACCCATTCTTCATGCTCTTTTATCTATGCATTTCTCAAAAGCAACAAGAAGAACTTCAAATGAGCATCGATGTTCTCTTCTCTTTCTTACTGAGTGCACTGCAAATGATGCCCAGAAGAAAATGAGTGAGCTGGAAAACAAAAAAAGAGTGAGCACCCTGATCCAGCCTGTCGCTGGAACTGAAAAATCAGTGTACTGGGCTGGAAGCGCACAACACTGGAATCGCGCGCGAACTGCAATGTGTGGATTCATAGAAGACGAGGGCCACGGGAGACCCGATCCAGCACACCGGTGAGCTGGATGCAGTGGTCGTCAGGGCTGCATGTTAGAGCCATCTGAACCGCGCACGTGCGCGGCATCTCTGGTTCAGGGCTGCACGCTCCCGTTGGTCGAGTTGTAGTCCCCCATGGGCAAAACTGCATGCTTGTGTGCAGAGTCGCAGGAAGCCGTTGACCCCGTTGGCCGAACTGCATGAGGGCGAGCTACCGAGCTGCAGCAGCAATGATGGTGCACCGCACATGCAGCGCCAGGGAGCTGCATCATGGCGTGATGACAAATTAGTCCACTGGGGGAATTGAATGCATGCGCGGGGACACCACCTGAGATTAGTGGATCCAGTAGCCATCTCCTTCCCGCCGGCCTCTGTAAAGTGGCAAGTGGCCATGGCCCGACACCAGGGAGAGCCATGGGAAGCCGTGACGTCATCTGGTGCTAATGCTCCCTACAACCTTTGTTAGAGAGGAGGAAGGGGATCCGGCAGTGAGGAGGCTCGAATCCGACAGTGGGTGGATGGATCCAGTCAACGCCGTGGGAGGATCACGTCCACGTCCTGTGGAGGTCTTCCATTGCTGTCCATGAACACGAATTGGAAGGGAAGGAGGTATAGGGTCGGGAGGGAGTGGGGGAGGCCGTCCTGGAGCAGCCCAGCTGGATCTGGACGGCGCAACGCCACGGTGGTCTGCCTCACCGACCGTACCTTATCCGACGACCCAGCGGTGGAGGACCACAACCATCCCGCACGGAGGAGGCCACGGGATGGAGAGGGAGCTCGATCCAGCAGCATCGGGATGCGGCAGATAGGGCGTTGGCCGCCGGAATGGAGCACGAGAGTTCGGCGGCGGCCGCTCAGATCCGGGGCTACCGGTCCGGCCAGGGGCGCGGCGCGCGGTGCCAGTTGGCCGGCTTGGGGCGCGGCGTGGCTGGGGCCAAGGTCGGTCGTGGGAGGAGTGGGCGGTGGATCGGGACCTGGGTGTTGCCCGGAGGAAGGAGAAGGGTATCGCGGGGGGCGCTGGAGCCCTGGTGGTGGTGGTTGGTTGAGGGAGTCGTTTGGGTGGGTGGGTGCGGCCGTGCGGGGGCAGAGAGAGGTGGAGAAGGTGGGGGTGGGAGGCTGCGTTTTTTCCTTTTTCCTGTGGTTCGGGTCCGGTTGGGGGAAGGTGTTGTTAGAATAAGAGATTGATGTCAAATAAGACTCTTAAGGGTGTTGTTAAAATAGATCCACCCTATATATGTGTGTGTCTATATATATATATATATATGTGGGCACCTTTTGCCCTCCTTTTTCTCTTTTTTATGGTGGGCTCATTTAGCCTCCCTCATTTTTTCATTTTTCGTCCCGAATCTCATTCTGACTTGTGGGAAAATCATAATCTCCATCATCCTTTTCTCACTGGGATAATGCTCTAATAATGATGATCATCACAGTTTTATTTACTTACACCTCAACATAAAAAACTGTATGACTCTATATGAATGCCTCTGGCAGTGTACCGGGATGTGCAATGATGTAGCGTAGCAAAGATATCAAAAAACGGACAAGCCATGGAAATATCATGCTAGCTATCTTACGATCATACAAAGCAATATGACAATGAAGGTACAAGTCATATGATGTGACGGTGGAAGTTGTATGATAATATATCTCAGAATGGCTATGGAAATGCCATAATAGGTAGGTATGGTGGCTGTTTTGAGGAAGATATAATGAGGCTTATGTGCAACAGAGCGTATCATGCCACGGGGTTTGGATGCATCGGCGAAGTTTGCACCGATCCTCAAGGTGAGAATGGGCAATGCACGACACCAAAGAGGCTAGCAAATATGTGGTGGTGAGATTGCGTATGTCCATGTATTCACATTAGTCATAAAGAACTCATATACTTATTGCAAGTTTTATTAGTTTTATCACAAATCAAAGTACTATTCGCATGCTCCTAGGGAGGAGGTTGGGAGGAGTTAACCATCGTGTGCCCCCGATTCAACAGCACAAATGATTTCAATCAAGGATAAGTTATGCTCCTCTTCATCGCATAACTAGAGACTACACGTGCATGCTTCGGGAATCACAAACCTTAACACCAATATTCTTAATAATCCACAATCGTTCACTAGTACCCCCACATATTTATCATCTTCATATCGCAAAACTATTGCAAGGAATCAAACATATCATATTCAATGATCTACAAGTTTTATGTAAGATTTTCTGACTAACCATGTAAATGACCAATTCTTGTTGACTCTCTAAATAGGTATAAGTGAAGCGTGAGAGTTTACTTCTTTCTACAAAAGACCTGGACATGCTCTAATAAATATAAGTGAAGCAAAAGAGCATTCTACAAATAATGGTTTTCTATATGTAGAGAAACAGGCATCCAACTTCAAATTATATAAGTGAATCACATGAAGCATTCTATAAAGCCATACTCAAGCGATATAAGTGAAGTGCAAAGAGCATTCTATAAATAAACCATGGACTTTCCTATACCAGCGTGGTGCATTTATAAAAGGAAAATAAAAGGCACATGACGCTCAAATAATTTACGCATATCATGTGAACAAAACAAAAACCGAGACATACCGATAATTGTTGAAGAAGAAAGATGGGATGCCTTCCGGGGCATCCCTTAGCTTAGACGCTTGAGTCTCCTTGAATATTTACTTGGGGTGCCTTGGGCATCCCCAAGCTTTAACTCTTGCCTCTCCTTATTTTTGTCATATCGATACCTCCTCGATCTTCGAACACTTCATCCACACAAAACTTAAAGAAACTTTTATTAGAAAGGTTAGTACACATAAAACCAAATCCCATCATGTCTTGCCATACCATTATTGTATAATTATAATATAACATTACCTACTGTATGCTATCACAATTCTATGGCTCCCAACTCAATGGGGCTCAACAAGAACTCAAACATAAGCAGCCAAAGCAACTATAACACAATCTGTGAAAAACAGGACATTGTGTAAATATGCAGATGAAACCTACACTTCCCTGACTCCAAAAATTCTGAAAAATTAGGACGTGATAAATTTTTTCATAAAAGTACTGTGTAATTTTTTTAGAATTTTCATGGTCCAATAAAATATGAAAATTCATACACTACAACAAAAGTTTCTCTTTTTACACAGCACATATCAAACAAGCAATTTAAACATCCTATAGGTAACTCTTGGCACATTATTTTTATAATACGATTGTTTTGTACAAGGGGATGATTATTTTTATTGAAAAGTTGTTGTAATCAAGATTCAGAAAGTAATGATGCTCGTCTTTCTAACTTCCACTTTTCTATTTGAAAAGGTTTTAGGTTCCCCACTTTATTTTTTGTTTTTAATTAGTTAAAAAGCACACAACAGAAATAAATGACTCTCTAAAACTTTCGAGTTGTCTCCCTGGAAGCGCTTTCTTTAAAGCCATTAAGCTAGGCATATAGTGCTCAAGTAATTGATCCACCTAGATCCCAAGGTATACCAAAACCAATTTTAATTAACAATGATTTGTAATTAAGTAGTGAGCACAAAGCAACATATATCATGTAACAATGAAGTCTAACTCTCTTCATATGCATTGGCATGTCATAAAAGAACAATTCATTCACGCAAAGTAAAGGCCAATACATATCATAAGTGGTTTCTTGCAATTTCATTGTATTGGAAACATTGAGAGGTGAAGATTTGGTTCCTCTCTCATAATAATTGCAAGTACGAGAAGCAAGCACATGCATATTATATTCATCAAAATTATCATGTGTGATAGTAAAACACAACCCATCAATATAATCCTTAATAAGTGCAAACTTCTCCGATATAGTGTAGTTGGGAGAATTCAAAAAGATAATAGGACTATCGTGTGTGGGTGCAATAGCAACAATTTTGTGTTTAACATAAGGAACTATAGCAAGTTCATCTCCGTAAGCATAATTCATATTGGCATCATGGACACAAGCATAGCAAGCATCAAGTTCATCAAAAAGGGATATTTCAAACGAATCCAAGGGATCATAGCATTCATCATAGCATTCATCCTTCAGTAATCATGAAGGGAAATTAAACAATGTATAAGTTGAAGATTTACTCTCATTAGAAGGTGGGCATGGGTGATCAATCCCCTCCTCCTCCTTTTGTTCTTCGCTCTCCTCCTCATCTTTTTCATCTAATGAGCTCACGGTTTCAGCAATTTCTTCTTCCATAGATTCCTGCAAAATATTAGTCTCTTCCAAGACAGCATATGTTTTTTCAATGAATTCTTTAACATAAGCATTAGAAGCATAGTTTTCATAGCAATACTTAAGTGTGACAATTTTTTTAGACCTGTAAAGAGTAGCATCATACTTTTCAATCAAAGTAGCAATTTCATAAGCACCCTTAAAAGCAACAAATTCTTCAATTTGTTCAACATCATGATAACAATAGGAATACTTGGCATAAGAAGATAATATTTCATTATCATTAAACACACATTGATAGGGAAGGTGTTTTTAGTGTCTTCACAACAACAAGTGAAATCATGTAATTCACATAAATTCCAAGCATAGCAACACAAAGTATTAATTTGATGCCACAAGAGTTTCCCTTTTTGAGACAAGCGGTGTCTCACATATTAAGCATGCTCATTTAATGATTTTCCCTCAACTAAGCTAGTTGGATTTTTAGCACGAGCACAAAGGGATCAAAGATGATCCAAGTAAAAAGCTTCAGCAGTACGGTACATTTTGGGTGGTTCCTCAACCACTGGGCAAGTACATCTATTTTTTTAGTATTTTGCGTTTCCTAACCATAACTAAAGATGGAACACAACTAATAACATAAACGAAAATTACTTAGTGATAAAGAAAACAAGCACACACAAGAATATCAACCACTACGCCATTGCTCCCCGGCAACGGCGCCAGAAAAAGGTCTTGATAACCCACAAGTGTAGGGGATCGTTTGTAGCCTTTTTCGATAAGTAAGAGTGTCGAACCCAACAAGGAGCTAAAGGTAGAATTCATATTCTCTCAAGTTCTTTCGACCACCGATACAACTCTACGCACGCTAACGCTTACTTTACCTAGAACACGTATGAAACTACTTTGCGGGAATAAAACTACAAGTAGTTTGTAGATGTAATGGATTGTTTTGCAAGGTAATAAAGAACATGGAAATAAAAGATAGGTGCTATTTTAATAAAAGAACAATAAGGTAAAGATAGCGAGTGAGGAAAAGTGGTGATAGGATTTGCGAGATTGTCCTAGGCAATTGATAACAAGATCGGTAATCATCATTGCAGTGTTATATGAGGGAAATGCATACGCTAACATACTTTCCGTACGTGGATCATATGCACTTATGATTGGACCTCTAGCAAGCATCTGCAACTACTAGAAATCATTAAGCTAAACCCAACCATAGCATTAATGCCACAATCCCCTTACTCGGGTTTGTGTTTCATGTCACTCACCAACCCACTATAAGTGAATCATAAACATATTGCAACACCCGCCAGCGTGAATCCTTCACTTGTGCGCCTCACGGAAGGCACCTTAGGACAGCACCAAAATAAACCACACAACTCAAACCAATCAAGATCATCAATCAACCCATAGGACAAAAAGGAACTACTCAAACATCATAGGATAGCCACACATCATTGGATAATAATATATAGCATTAAGCACCATGTTCAAGTAGGGGGTGCAGCGGGATGCGGGAGAGTGGACCGCTGTAGATAGATGAGGGAAGGCGATGGTGGTGGTGAAGACGGCGGCAAAGTTGTTGGTGTAGATCGCCGTCACGGTGGTTGCCCCGGCGGCGCTCCAGCGCCATTGGGAGAGGGGGAGAGATCCCTCCTCCTTCTTCTTCCTCCTTGGCCTCCTTCCTAGGCGGGAGGGTTTCCCCTCTAGTCCACGGCCGCCATGGCTCCTGGAGGGCAGGAGCCCCTCCGAAATTGGACCTATCTCTCTGCCTCTCTTCTGTTTTTTCGCAACAGTTTTCTGGCCCTTCACCGTTTCTTAAATATCCGGAGATCCGTAACTCCGATCGGGTTGGAATTTTGGGGGGACTTTGATCGCAAAAATATATTTCTTGGGCGAAAGTAGGGCCCCAACTAACTTAAGGGGTGACTACAAGCCAAAAGTGCGCAGCCACCCCTCTTGCCACACCCTGTTGCCTCGTGGTCCCCTCGGGCATCGTATTGCGTTGATTCTTCTTCCCAAAATTCACATATATTCCAAAAAAAATCTTCGTAAATTTTTATTGCGTTTGGACTTTGTTTGATATGGAATTTTTGCAAAACAAAAAACACACCAAAAAAAGGACCTGGTACTGGGCACCGGATAAGTAAGTTAGTCCCAAAACTAATATAAAATGTTACCAAAAGTATATGAAAGTTGTAAAATATTGGCATGAAACAATCAAAAATTATAGATACGACGGAGTCGTATCAGTCACCGCATCATATGATTACAATGCATCAAAGTAAATTGCTATACACCATGCATAAAAAGGGTTTCATTGACATGGTCAAGGGGCTGCTTGCCTGGTTTAGCAAAGTCTTCGAGGTCTTCGAAAGCTTTTGGTCCAACTTCTCCATCAACAACGTAATCTATCGTCGCAATATAACGAGCAAAATTAAGACCACAGCAAAAACAAGGAAAATACATTACTCCTAAAAATGTCAACTCAGTTTTGTAAAATACTAGAGTGAAAATTAAAAATACTATAATTCCTAATTTTTAGGTTTGCAGTGCCAAAAATAGATAAAAGGATTTAAACAGCGAATTGAAATACTGTAAATAGGGTTTTAATTAAGAACAGTACATAAAACATGTTCCAAATGGTGCACAAGTGGCACCATTCAATAGGTTGGATTTTAACAAGATTTTAGGAGTTGGAATTACTGCATTAGGATAAATATATGGACCTAGGGAATTTTTGCAAGATACACAAAAAAATAAAAAGAAATACCCAACAGACTGGCCTGACCAGATCTGCCCGCAGCTTGGCCGGCCCAGAGGCGTGCCAGCCCAGACGAGCCAGGGCGCACACGCCGCCAGGTTTTAAACCTAACATGCAGGCCCTAGCTGTCAAAATAAATTTTTCTTACGCGTACAACAGCCAGGATCATGCTATAGAGATGGATCACAGATCGTTACCACTAGACGCGCAGTGCTATCTAGCGGAAGTAGAGTTGGGGCAGCGTGTCCAGAGTCGTCTCCTCCTCATCCGATCTCCCTCAAACAGCCGCTCGTCGGATCCCACGTACAGGTTTGCCGGAGCGGCACAAGTGCACCGCCTCTAACGGTATCTGCGCGTGCAGGAGGAACACCATGCGGCGGACTGCTAGGTCCGATCACACAGTCGGCGGCAAGTGGAGGTGGCTACTGATACTTGTGATCTGCGTTGGGTTTTCCATGAAGAGGAACGGGTGATTACAACACAAAGTGGGTAAGTATTTCCCTTAGTTATGGAACCAAGGTTTATCGAACCAATAGGAATATCAATCCTCAACCGTCTTCAGCAGTTGCACACAAAAGAACAAAAGCTTGCACCCAACGCGGGCAAGAGGGTTGTCAATCCCCTTGATCTCGTTATTTGCAAGAAAATGAGTTGTGTAGATAATTGTAGATGTAAATTGCAAAATAAAATAAAAAGTAAATAAAGGAAGCAAGGTAATAGTAGCTTTGTAAATTTATAAGTGAATAGACCAGGGAGGCATAGTTTTCCCTAGCGGCATCTCTCATGTAGGCAGCATACGGTGGGTAACAAATTATTGTTGGGTAATTGATAGAAAAGTGGATAGTTATGAGATTTTCATGGCAACGATCATGTGCATATAGGCATCACGTCCATAACAAATAGGTCGACTCCTGCCTGCACCTATTACTATTACTCCACTTCAAGAGCGCTTTTATGCTTGCCTCTCTACGTAATAAGTTCATGACAAACAGAGTAATGCATGGACAACGATGACATGATGTAGACAAAGTAAACTCAAGCAATATGAATAAACCCCATCGTGTTATCCTTAGTAGCAATAACACAAAGACGCATCTTGTCCCCTACTATTTCACTAGGATATAGAAACTCGTCAGGTTGAACCTACCACACCGCACCTCTCTCACCGATGAAATATCAATCTAGTTAGCCAAACTATTTCAATAGATTAGAGAGAATTACGAAGATATAATGATCATGCAATTAAGAGACATAATATATATCAGAGATATCTCACATACTTTTCATGAATAATCTAAACATAAACCCACAATTCATCGGATCCAAACAAACGCACCACACAATAGGATTACATTGGATAGATCAAAGCGAAGATGCGATGATTATTGTATTGAAGATCAAGAGATAGGGAGATTGCCATCTAGGTACTAGCTATGGACCCGTAGGTCTGTGGTGAACTACTCACACATCATCATGAGGGCAGCAAGGTTGATGTAGAGGCCTTCCGTGATCGATCCCCCCTCTGGCAGGGTGCCGGAATGGATCTCCAGATGGCCTCGCAACGGAACACAGACTTGCGGTGGTGGAAAAATGGTTTCGGAACTGCCTCCATGGTTTTTGCAATATATGAGAATTTTTAGGCCAGAGAACGAGGTCGGTAGAGCCACTAGGAGGCCACAAGCCATCAGGGCGCCCCCTAGGGCATGTCCTGTTGGCTTGTGGGGCCCTCGTGTGGCTCCCGGCCTCCTTGTGAAGTTTCCAGGTCTTCTTTTGGTCTAGAAAAAATCGTCAAAAAGTTTCGTGGCAATTGGACTTCGTTTGGTACTGTAAACCTGAAAAGTGAAAACATGCAGAAAACAGCAACTCGCACTGGGTCAATAGGTTAGTGCTCAAAAATATTACAAATTGGTAAATAAAGACCCCAAAAGTATCCTAGAATGATAATATATCAGCATGGAACAATAAAAAATTATAGATACGTTGGAGACGTATCAAGCATCCCCAAGCTTAATTCCTGCTCGTCCTCGAGTAGGTAAATGATAAAAACATAATTTTTGATGTGACATGCTATCCATTATGTAATATTATGCATGTATGCTCATTGAGAAATGATGAATCAACAAATATTAACATAGTAATGCTTATAAGTATAAGAAACAAAATCATCAATCTTTCAAAGTATACGATCCTCAAAGAATGTTTACCCCCATTCATCTTATTATATTAGCAAGGCATGGCTCCATCTTCACCACATTAATACAAATGTCAAGCACCACGGTGACCAAGTCAGGCAATTGGATCGTACTTTTTCAATATGCATCAACATTTTATTCTTCATGCAATACATGAGCATGAGCCATTGGACATAGCATTTAGGTGGAATAAAATATGGTGGTAGATATCAAAGGGGGAAAAAGTGGAGATGATAGTGTCACATCAACTAGGCATACCAACGGGCTATGGAGATGCCCATCGGTAGATGTCAATGCAAGGAGTAGGGATTGCCATGCAAATGATGCACTAGAGCTATAAGTGTATGAAAGCTCGAATGAAGCTAAGTGGGGTGTGCATTCCAACTTGCTTGCACATGAAGACCTCGGGCATTTGAGGAAGCCCATAATAGGAACATACAAGCCAAGTTTGTAATAATGAAAAAGTAATTCCCACTAGCATATGAAAATGACATATCATGAGACTCTCTACATGAGGAACAAAGTGCCACTTTGAGGCACAAGTGTGGTAAAAGATAGTAGCAAAGTTCCTTCTCTCATTTTCTCTCATTTTTATTCAGAATAGTGGGCTCATTTGTCCTCCGCCATCTTTATTTCCTCACTGGGACAATGCTCTAACAATGATGATCATCACACTTTTATTTACTTACAACTCGATATGGAGAACTGATATGAAGATATGACTTTGTATGAATGCCTCTTACAGTGTACCAGGATGTGCAATGATCTAGCGTGATATGTATCAAAAATATGATGAACGGTAGCTTTGCCACAAATACTATGTCAGCTCTATATGATCATGCAAAGCAATATGACGATGAACAAACCAGTCATGTGAAGTGACGATGGAATTTGCATGGAAATATATCTCAGAATGGCTATGGAAATGCCATAATAGGTAGGTATGGTGGCTGTTTTGAGAAATATATATTGCGGCTTATGTGTAACAGAGCGTATGATGTCACGGGGTTGGGATACACCGGCGAAAGTTGCACCGATCCTCGAGGTGAGAATGGGCTATGCACGGTGCTGAAGAGGCTAGAAAATATGAGAAGGTGAGATTGCGTGTGTCCATGGTTTCACATTAATCATAAAGAACTCATACACTTATTGCAAAATTTTATTAGTTTTATCATAAATCAAAGTACTACTCGCATGCCCTGAGGGAAGAGGTTGGTAGGAGTTAACCATCGCGCGCTTCCGACCAAAACAACACTAGGATTTCAACGAGGAATAGAAATGCTCATACATCATCACCATGCCTGTTTAATTTTTAGACGAATAAGAAGTTAACTTCTTTTAATATTGACACTTTTATGAATCAACAATTATGAACTCACACCTTTTTCATATTACCACATCAATACCATTAACCCACAATTTCTCTATATGTGCTACATGATGGTTTTGATTATCACTCATTGAATACCTAATATTTTTGGACTAGTATTGAGACCCATGCAAATTACTGTCACTATTTATTAACTCTCAAAAAAATGTAAGTGAAGAACTAGAATGAAATTATTTCTATAAAATCTACACGCCATCGTGCTCAAAAAGATATAAGTGAAGTACTAGAGCAACTGCTAAGCTCAAAAGATATAAGTGAAGCACATAGAGTATTCTAAAAAATTATGATTGTCGGAAACGACACCTATGGGATCGCAAGATCCCTTTACGATTCGGCAGGGAGAAGAGCTGCACAGAGAGCAGATCGAACGATCAACGCGCGAGAGTTTTTACCCAGGTTCGGGCCGCAAAGATGCGTAAAACCCTACTCCTGCTTGATTGTATTGAGTGTGTTTTCAGGCCAAGTTCTTGGAGCGCTACAGTAAACAGCAGCTACACATGCAAAGTTGGCCAGAAAGCTCTCCCCTGTAGCTGCACCTTGGGCTTCCTTTTATACTTTCGAAGGGGTCGCCACAGTGGTGCACAGGGTACACTTGAGGTGTAAAGTAGCTACAGTGCTTATCATACCTAATACTGACGGTTTAGGACAAGGGCATTTAATGCTCCGTTGAGGTGTCCCTGCCTTTCTTGGGGATGGAAAAAGGAGCCATCCCATCGCACCGCTTAACCCTTCACGCCGTCAGCGTCTGACACGCACCCAGGAGGGCAACAACTAGAAGACAAGCTAGTAGTTGCCCTGGGGCGGTGCGCTTGAACAGTGGCGAAGCCTTGCTGGGGCTGTGAGCCATCCCGGCAAGCTCTTGTCGGGGCTCTAGCCTTTGGCTTTCTGTCTTCTTATCTTCTTGACACTGTAGTACCTGATTCCAAGGTTTTGGCTAGGTCTTGTCGGCTCCAGGGATCTCGCCGCGGTTGCCCGCGCACAAGTCAGGGTAGTAGATACCCCGGTCCTTTGTACACTGACAGGAGCCCCCGAGCCTGGGCCATACATGCGCGCACGGCGCTGTTGGGCTAGGCCCAAAACAGTGCGCGGGCACACGCGGCCGCAGTAATGATGATGGTTGATGGCCTTCTCCCATAACGCATAGTAACTGCAGGTCTTGGGAGTATCGGAGCGAGACGGTCCGCCTTCTTCCTCGGGAGGAGAAACGATGAACAGGGCGGCCCCGCTCATTTCCACATTAATGTCTTGGATGACGCGCCTTGAGTGACGCGTGTTGCTCAGGATTGCGAAGGGTCGGCCTCCCTCCTTTCTTCAGCACTCAGCCCTATAAAAGGGAAGCGAGGGAAGAAGAAGAAGAAGGCCACTCATCTGCAATCCTCCAATCTCCTGCTGCTCAATTCTTTCTCCTTCTGTCTTTCGCCACCTCCTTCGCCACGCCGCCCCAAGATGGTGAGAGGACGAGGACGCGGCCGCCCTCGGGGTTCCCTCAGCGCTACGAGGAGCAACCCTCGGACCCCAGCGCGCGTGGTGGTGATGATGGCGGGTCCAAGCTCCCGCGGCCGGTCTGCATCCCGTGGCCGCGTGAGGTCGACTCCGGCCAGCGGTCGCAACAGCGCACCTCTTCCACAGCCCCACACGGGAATTCACGCAGGAGAGGAGGTGCGGGAGTTCGTCGTGGTTCTTCCACATCGGCTCCGGGGCTGGTTGCGCCTCCCTAACCCTTTTGCAAGGGCCATAGAGAGCAGCCGGCCGCGCGGCCTGTGGCTCCGGGCGGATGGCTGCAGCAACGGCCCCTGGTGGGTGGCGGTTGACCTCACCCCCGGAAGCGCCATGTTCCTGACACGGGGATGGAAGTCGTTCGCCCGCTCCCGGGGCCTCTACCCCGGGCAACTGCTCCACTTCAAGCTCATTGACTCCGACACCCTCTCCGTGAGGTTCTTCGGGGCGACCGGTGTTCGCCTGGAGTGCTGCGCTGAAAGTTCAAGCGACAGCGACTTTGACTCCTCCAGCGACAGCGACGACGAGGACAGCGTTATCGGCATGAAGAACGAGGACTCCGACTAGGCGTGCTTGGCGCCGTAGTTAGGTCCCAACGTTCCATCCGTGAGACCTTGTTCCCGGATCGATCGCCGTGTCGCAGTAGTAAATCTTATTTTGATGTGTCAAACTGTACCCAATGTAGTCCTTGACT
This sequence comes from Elymus sibiricus, assembly GCA_039707655.1. NCBI lineage: Eukaryota > Viridiplantae > Streptophyta > Magnoliopsida > Poales > Poaceae > Elymus > Elymus sibiricus. The sequence goes on along the minus strand of CM077671.1, from coordinate 146,453,342 downwards.
ACTTCAAGAAGAAATGCACTGGGTACCTATCTTTCAAAAATCCTTGCCTAAGTATCCTTTGTTTTTGCTGTCCCCCCGACAAGTGTTTTGCCGGTGAAGTTCTTCGGCACGTCCTCGACGGAGGCCCAGCACTCCAAAGAGGTGCGCTTGTCGGAGGTCTTGCCGAATTTTAAGCTTGCCGATGATATGGACGAACAGAGCGAGATGTCGACAAGAGCTGCGGGCCTAAGGAGAAAGCACCGCACCATGCGATGAAGAGCCAGCCCCCGAGACTTTCCCATAAAGGGTGCCGCGAGGACGATGCTCAATTGATACACCCATTCTTGCCTTTGCTACCATCCGCTGTAGACGTCCCACTGCTATCTTGTCGATCTCTTGCATGGGTTTCTTGACTTTATGATCTTGCGCTTGCCGCGAGCCTTACTGCAGATGTATCTTCAACTGCCCGAACGCCCCGGCAAGCCCTGCCGTAAGCAGCCCGACAAGCCTTGCCCGACAAGCCTTGTCGCGGGTATAACCCCAACTGCCCGTGCACAAGTGCACCAGCACGGGAGCCCCCAGGCCTGGGCCACACACGGGTGCGCGGCGTCGTTGGGTCAGGCCCAATCAGTGCGCGGGCACGCGTGGTAGAAGTTACGGCCTGTAATCATTCCTTTACTGCGCCACCCACGACGCCCATTAAATGCGGGGCGTGGGGGACGTGCGCGACGCGACCATTGCAGCAGCATGCTCGCGAAGTATTCCATCATTATTTTGGTAAAGAGGCAGCCCCGCGCCTTCCCCATAAAAAGGAATCTATAGGGCCGCGGCTCATTTACCTCTTGCCTCTTCCGATCTGGGAACCGCCGCCGTCTTCCTCCAAAACAGGGCTTTCTTTCATTCCTCTCGCCACTCCCACACCTTCGCCGTCCTCATCCTCCAACCTCCATAGCCATCATGCCGCCCAAGGTAGGCAAGGGCAAGAAGGCGGCGGAGAGCAAGATGGCGGTGATGCGGAAGGAGCACATCGTCTTCACGCCGGTGCTCGACACGGAGGCCTTGAAGGAGCAGTACCAGTTCATGTGGGCGGCAGAAACGACGGCGCATCCCGCCACGCGCGTGAGTCCAGGTTCTTCTGTGGCCAACCCAATGAAGTACCACTTTTTTGCCGATTATTTCTACTGCGGACTCTGTCCTCCTTTCTCCGATTTCTTCAAAGATATCATGCACACCTACGGCTTCCAACTCTTGGATTTCACGCCGAATGCCGTGACGTGCATGTCCGTTTTCGCTCATGTTTGCGAAAACTTTGCCGGAGTAAATCCTAGCACTGCCCTCTTTCGCCATTACTTCATTCCTCGAATCGAGACAGGCGAGGCCCTTTCTGGTTCCGTCGCCTGGATCCCACGGACAGGAACCAAGGAGGTCTACCCAGACGGGGCCTACTGCCGGAAGTGGGAGGAATGGCGGGGCAGATGGTGCTGGGTTCGGGAGACAGAAGAAAAAGCAGTCCAATCTTTCTGCTTGCCGCGGCAGACGAAGATAGCCCGTAATAATGACTGGAGCGCTCTCGACCCTGAAGATGCAAAGCTCACAATCGCCACCACAAGGATTCTCCGCCTCAAGACTACCGGGCTTTCAGTAGATATGATAGGTGCTGACTTCCTCCGCCGATGCATTGCTCCGTTGCAGAACAAAGGAAGGCCAGCCTGGGAGTTCAAGAACGCGGCAGACATCATGAGACTGCGCCCCGGGCTGGATTATAATCTGACGCTTATGCATCACGCATCTGTCTGCCAGAAATTGTTCAGGAGTGCACTGGTGCGAGATCTCCCGGCAGGCATAGTTCCCTTGTGCAACAATTCTTGCCTAAGCTCAATCCTTGCTATGATGCCGGTTCTTGATGCTCACAGTGTTGACGGGTCCTGGATCGTGCCTCCCGATGATCAGGTCCAACAATTCTTTGATGACCTGTCGGAGAGGCCTATCCTTGAGGAAGAAGACCTCATCCGCGACACCACTGAAAGAGAACTGGAGTACATTGCCAGTAGAGTGCAGGAGGCGGGCCTTGCCACGGAGGCTAGTAGCGCTGGCTTCGCGGAAGAAGAATCCAGCGAAGAGGAAACGCTGCCGAATGAAGACCTTGCCGGGCAGGATGAGACTATTGAGGAACAGGGTGGTACGTCTGCCGGCGGTCAGCCTACCGCAGACGCAGCCGAGGAGGAACCGCTCGAGGAGGCCCCGACTCTCAGGCCAAGGAGCAGGCGCGTCCTTCGAGGCGCAGTCTCTGGGGCCCCGGTCCACCAAACTTCCTCAAGTAGTGCAGCCCCCGGCAAGGAGGCGGCCGGCAAGGCGACGCAACGGCAAGAAGCTCGTCGGCAACCCGCACACACCGCGTCCAAGCGACCAAGGAGCCCCCCTCCACCTCCTCCCCCAGCCACAATGGTGGAAGTCGCCTTCGACCTCTCTGCCCTTAGCTCGGGAGAAGAAGAAGAGTAAGAAGCTTGTCGTACCCTTTGTTTTCTGAATTTCTGATTTGCTTCGACTCGTCGTTTTGCTTCAACTTGTCTCCGCAGAGATGCAGAAACCTTGGCACAGAGGATAGCGAAGAGGGCGAGTACTTCAACGGATGAGGAGCCGCCGGCAAGCACTCCAGGTGCACCAGAAACAGCCACTATCAGCCCGGTGCCCAGCCCGCGACGCAGTCCTCGACTCAGCCCCCGGTGCAGCCCCCAGCGTGAGTCTATTACTCACTTTCCGCTGGCAAGTGCCGGGGTGTGCATTTTTACTGCTGACATCACCGGACGTTCAGGAGGAGAGCAGCGACAGGGAGAATCATCAGAATTCATCCCTGACATGCCGCCTCCGTCAACCACGCCGCCCAGAGATGCGTCTCTGGCCAGGACTTCCTCTAGTGCACTTTATCGCGACGAGGATGAGCCGGCAAGCGGAGGCACCGGCAGCCATACGCCGGCAACCGATGTTGGCGGGAGGGGAGAACCCACTCCCCGGCAGACTGATGCAGGCAAACCATCCGCTTCAGAGTACTTGTTGCTTTATCTTTCTTTTTGTCTTCTTGAACTTCCTGTTTATCCCCATCTTGTTTTCTTCCCTTAGCCTTCAGACATTCCCTCGGCGAAGGACATGGATGTCGATGCTGTCATCAAGAAGACCGCCAGGGACGCCGCCGCCGAAGCCGCCGGGCTTGCCGCTGAGGAGGCCGCCAAGAGCGCTGCCACCGAGGCTGCCGAAGCCGCCAAGAATGCTGCCGCTGAGGCCGCCAGAGCCGCATGAGGAAAGGCCGCCGAAGAATCTGCTGAGAGGACCGACAAGGAGTCCGGTGGCCGCACTGGCGACATTCCTGCCGCAGGAGCGCGTAGCGCTGAACCAGCCCCAGAGCCCCCAGCTGCCGGTGGGGCGGCTGCCGATGAGCAACCGCCAACATCCAAGGCCCCCTCTTCAAGCAAATACCTCAAGGTAGGCGATAACTTGTTCGTGAGCCTTCCGGGGGCAGCAAGTATCAGGGCGCCAATCGAAGGAGAGACCCTTGAGGAAGTCATCACCGCTGTCGGGCTTGAGATCGTTGACGAATCCAGCATTGGCCGCAGCAGGTCCGAGGAAGAGAAACTCCTCTAGGCAATAAACAGCAACTATCAAAAGCTCCAGGCTCTCCATCGCGCTTGCAAGGAGAAGCTAGACTCCAGGGCAGCAGTTGCCGACAAGGTGGAGGTAGATTTCCAGAAGCGTGTTGAGGAAACTCAAGGCTGGTTTGCCAAAACTTATGAGGATTTGAGGTCAAGCCAAGTGCTGTTGAAGCAAAGATGGGATGAGCTCCTCCTTAAGCAGTCCGATGTTAAAAAAGCACAGGAGGAAGCCAAACAGCAGGCTGATGCAGATGAGGCGCGCCTGAACGAGCTCCGCGTCAAACTTAAGGCTCATGATGAAGAACTTGAAGCTCGAGAGAAGGCGCTCGTCTAGAAACTCCGCGCCAAGGACGAGGAGGTTGAAGGGCTTGTCGCGCAGCGGACCCAGGAGCTGGAGCTAAAGCATGAAGAGGCGCTGAAAGCTCTGGCTGTAGATCATGCCGGCAAGCTGAAGGAGGCCATCGATGCTGCCAAAGCTGCAGAGGCCGCCAAGGACGAGCTTGCTGAGATGGTGAAGAAGCTGGAGACAGAGCTCGAGGAGCACGGCAAGAAGGTCTCAACGCTCGAGACCGAAAGAGACAAAGCTCTTCACAGTCTGGCGGAGGCACAGGTCTCCGTCTCTGACAAGGCCAAGGAGCTCTCCACAGCCAACAAGTCCATCAACGATCTGCAACTGAAGCTGACCACGCTGAAGGAGGCGCTTGAAGCCGTAGAAGCTCATGAGAAGGCCCTGACCAAAGATCTTGAGAAGGAGCAGGAGCTGGTCAAGAGCGCCGCCTTCGAGCACAATGACTATGTGCGAGGCATAGAAATCTGGACTGAGAAGCTCATTGGCACCGCGGAGAAACTTGCTGCGCAACTGTCCATCATGGGCCTGCAGGGCTACAGGTACTCTTCTGACAGCAGTGTGTCCACCAATGTCAGGATCCACATGTTCTTCGACCACGTGCTTGAAGCCCTGGAGCAACTCCATTCTGATCGGACAGCTTCTCTGGCCAGCGAGTCCCGCAAGCTCTGCCAGGACGTCCTTCGCAAAGTGCTCACCAAGGTGGTGTTCAGGAATCCCAGCATCAACCTCGCCAACGTCTTCGACCACCTGCCGAAGGATGCGGACCTCAAGGTAGCGGAAGAGCTTGTCGCACCCATCATCGACAGAGTAAGCCAAGTCAAGAGGGTCGAAGGCGATCGCCGGGATTAGCTGCTTTACTCCTTGCCGCCGTCATTTCCATGCCAAAGACAACATTGCCTTATGTTAGAATCGTGACAGCCATTATTGTAATATAACTTGCTATGCTCTGGATGAATGCTATGTTATTCCCCTTGCTTAATTTCTTTCTGTATGTATTCGCCCTACGTTTGACTGGGAACTTGCCGGTGCGCACACCCTTGCCGCGAGCGTTAGGTGCGGGACTTTAGCAGCCTGCTGGTGGGGCCGCTGCCGGCAAGAGGCCTTGGTGCTTTCAGTGCAGCCACCTAAACTGTTGAGCGGACTCGAAACAGGATAAGGGCGCAACCAATCACAACAAGGCTCCTTCGCGTGCAGGTTTTCCATACAAAAGTTGAAATCGTTCAAGGGGAACAACCAAACGAAAATTCGTTTGAAATTCTGCAACTTAACTTTTGGTGCAGCACTCTTTCCGACAAGGTGATTTTCTTGAACGTCGCCTGTTGGTATCCATACCACCATTCTCCCCCCGGCAAAGCTGCACGCGAGGTAACCTTCTGTCCTCTTGAGAAAGAGAAAGAAGAGAAAATAGAGATATAGAACCTTGGCGGTTCGTTAGCACTTGCCGGAAGTAAGTGTGATACAAAATCTTAGATAAGCATGCACGTAAGTAAACATGGAAATCAACAAGATTCGCAAAACACTTAACTTTATTTAACTACGCACAGGGTCTGCGCCTGGCTTTGTACAAAGGATTACATGCTACAGCGGCAAGACTTGTACAAAAGGGGGTTGCCGGGGGTCCCGGCAAGCGCGCCTTATGGATAGAACTTACGAAGTTGTTCAATATTCCAGGAATTGCTCACCGGAATACCGTCTTCGGTCTCCAGGCGGACTGCGCCAGGCCTGGTGACTCGTACTACCCGATAAGGGCCTTCCCACTTCGGCGTCAACTTGTTGGAATTCTTGGCCGACTGAACGCGCCGAATAACAAGGTCGCCTTCCTCAAGGCTTCGGGCATGAACCTTACGGCTATGATAGTGGCGCAAGGCTTGCTGGTAGCGTGCAGCTTGCACAGCAGCCTGAAGACGATCTTCCTCAAGGAGCATCGCGTCGTCTTGTCGCAACTGCTCTTGCTCAAGCTCATCATAAGCGAGCACTCGAGGTGACCCGTATATGAGTTCGGTGGGGAGAACTACCTCCGCCCCATATACTAGGGAGAAGGGTGTCTGGCCGTTGGCTCGATTTGGTGTCATTCTGATTGACCAAAGAACCGCCGACAACTCATCAATCCAGTGCCTTCCGCACTTGTGCAGCTTGTCGAAAGTTCTTGTCTTGAGACCCCGCAACACCTCAGCATTTGCTCTTTCCGCTTGGCCGTTACTTCTTGGATGAGCAACAGAAGCAAAACAGATCTTGCCGCCAAGGTCTTGGACATATTGCATGAAAGTGTTGCTGGTTAACTGTGTGCCATTGTCGGTGATGATCCTGTTGGGGACACCGAAGCGGCAAACTATTCCTTTGAAGAACTTGACAGCTGACTGTGCTGTCACCTTCCTCACTGCCTCCACCTCCGGCCACTTTGTGAACTTGTCAATAGCAACATACAAGTACTCAAAGCCCCCGACAGCGCGGGGGAAGGGGCCCAAGATGTCGAGCCCCCAGACCGAAAATGACCAGGAGAGAGGGATTGTCTGAAGAGCTTGAGCTGGTTGATGTAGCTTCTTCGAATGAAACTGGCATGCTTCACATTTGGTTACTAGTGCAGTTGCATCCTGGAGAGCAGTGGGCCAAAAGAAACCTTGCCGGAATGCCTTGCCAGCAAGTGCTCTTGATCCTATGTGGGAGCCACATATGCCTCCATGAATTTCTGCCAACAGCTCCAGTCCTTCGTCTCGAGGAATACACTTCAATTTCACACCGTTCGACCTCTTCCTGTATAGTGTGTTATCCACAAACTGATACATGTTGGACCGACGGGCTACTTTCTCTGCTGCTTCCTGCTCCTCGGGAAGTTCTCCTGTCTGAAGGAAATGGACAATGTGCTGTGCCCATGCTGGAGCCTGAGGCTCGACAACAAGGACTAAAGGCAAATCTTCTGCCAGAGGAACATTTGTCTCTATAGCAAAAGCCTGGGACCCTGCTTGAGCCAATTGTTCCCCTGCAAGCTTGGCGGGAGCGTTTGTCTCGACAGCAAGAACCCGAGGCTCTGCCAGAGCCTGTCGCTCCCCAACAAGCTTGGTGCTGTTCCCGGCAATTCCCTTGCCGGTGTCCTCTGGGAGGTCTGCCGGAAAGTACTTGCTGGAACCCAACTTCCTTCTTTTCTCTTGCCCTATCGATGGTTTCATAGATGGTTGAGTGAGTCGGAGCACAAAAGTACCTAGTTCCACAGGTAGCTTAAGGGCAGCGCGCTTTGACAAGTCATCAGCAATGCTGTTTTCCACACGAGGAACGTGCTCTGTTTGGAAACCATCAAAGCGCTCTTCCAACTTCCTCACCTCATCCACATAAGCTTCCATCAACGGACTCTGATAATCTTTATTCACTTGCTTGAAAACAAGTTGAGAATCACCTCTGACGATGAGCTTCCGGATTCCAAGGTCTGCCGCGATCCTGAGATCGGCAAGCAGCCCTTCATACTTTGCTGTATTGTTCGTCGACCTCTCCCGCGGAAAGTGCATCTGGATCACATACTTGAGGTGCTCTCCGGTGGGTGCGACAAGCAGCACGCCGGCACCGGCCCCTTGTAGGGAGAAAGCCCCATCAAAATACATGACCCACTCTTGACTATTTCCCTTGCCGGGGAGGGTTGACTCCGGAATCTCCTCGTCTGGCGTTGGGGTCCATTCTGCAATGAACTCCGCCAAGGCTCAGCTTTGTATGGTCGAAGTACTTTCGAAGTTGAGACCAAAGCTTGACAACTCCAACGCCCACTCCACAATCCTGTCGGTTGCATCTGGATTCCGTAGAATTCGCTGCAGCGGAAAGTGGGTGACAACAGTGATCTCGTGTGCTTGGAAGTAATGGCGCAGCTTCCTTGAGGCCATAAGGAGGCCGAAGAGCAACTTCTGCACACCAGAATATCTTGACCTAGCCCCCTGGAGGAGGGAGCTGACAAAATAAACTAGACGCTGCACCATCTTCTTCTTCTGCATTGACTCTTCTGACTGCGCAGATCCTGTCTTGTCGGCACCAGACTCTGCCGGGGGAGATCCCGGCAGGTCACTTGGCGGTCCTGCCACTGCCGCTGCTTCTTCGTCGACTTCTCTCTCTACCACTAGCGCGGCGCTTACCACTTGATTTGTTGCTGCTAAATATAACAACAATGGCTCTTGTGGTTTTGGGGCAACTAGTATTGGCGGAGAGGAGAGGTACCTCTTCAAATCTTGCAGCACTGCCTCCACTTCCGGAGTCCATTTCATTGGACCTGCCTTTTTCAAAATTTTGAAAAACGGCAGGGCGCGCTCAGCAGACTTGGAGATGAACCTACTCAACGCAGCAACGCAGCCGGCAAGACGACGCACATCTTTAACACGCTTTGGTGCTTCAATCTGCTCAATTGCTTTGATCTTGTCGGGATTTGCTTCAATTCCACGGTGAGATACAAAGAACCCAAGAAGCTTGCCAGATGGGATGCCAAACACACACTTCTCAGGATTGAGCTTCAGATTGATCTTGCGCAGATTTGCAAATGTCTCTTCTAGGTCTGCAATGAGCGTTGCCTTGTCCTTGGTTTTGACCACTATATCATCCATATAGGCTTCAATATTCCTATGTAGCTGAGGCTCAAAGCCAATCTGGACTGCTCTTGCAAAAGTTGAACCAGCACTTTTCAACCCGAAAGGCATACGCAAAAAGCAGTACGTACCACATGGGGTGATAAAGGCGGTCTTCTCTTCATCTTCTTTTGACATAAAGATCTGATGATATCCAGAGTAGGCATCAAGGAATGAAAGCAAGTCGCAGCCGGTAGTGAATTCCCCAATCTGATCGATGCGCGGCAAGGGAAAAGGATCTTTTGGACATGCTTTATTGAGATCCGTATAATCAATACACAGCCTCCATTTACCATTCAGCTTGTGCACTACGACTGGATTGGCCAACCACGTTGGATGAAGTACTCCTCTAACCAAGCTTGCTGCTTCCAACTTCTTGATTTCGTCGGCAATGAACTGTTGCTGCTCCAAGGCCTGCTTTCTAACCTTCTGCTTGACGGGCCATGCGTGAGGACAGATGGCAAGGTGGTGCTCAATTACTTCCCTGGGAACGCCGGGGATGTCAGATGGTTGCCATGCAAATACATCGACATTCGCCCGCAGGAAAGCAACGAGCGCGCTTTCCTATTTACTGTCAAGGGTGGAACTTATGGTGAAAGTTCCCCCCATGCCATCTTCCTTGGCGGGCACCTTCTTAGTCGCTGGTGGAGCTGCCTTGGATTTCTTGCTCTTGCCGGTGGAGCTCTCTGGCACGCCCTCAACGGGAGCGCAGCACTCCGAAGAGGTGCGCTTGCCGGAATGTGTGCGAGAGGTCATACCGGTCTTCTTCCCCCCGGGAGCTTCACCGGCAGGAGCAAGTGCCATGACGGCAGATGCTGCAACTGCCTCCCAGTAGAGTTGGTCGGTGCAGATAAGCGCATCTTTCTTGTCAGAGTTTACAGTAATAACGCTTATCAGCCCGGGCATCTTCAACGTATTGTATGCATAGTGTGATGCCGCCATAAACTTAGCCAGCGCGGGGCGGCCAAGGATTCCGTTATATGGTAACGGAGTCTGGGCGACATCAAACACAATCTTTTCTGTCCTGAAATTCAGGTCGCTACCAAATGTCACCGGCAACGTAATCTTGCCCTTTGGCTAGATCCTTCCTGGATTGACCCCTTGAAATGTGCCTATTTCCTCAAGATGTCCATTAGGAATTTGCAACCTCTTGATCACTTCGGGTGATATCAGATTCAAGCCGGCCCCACCGTCAACTAGCATCTTTGTTACCTTGAGGTTGCGAATTGTCGGTGAAACCAACAACGGCAAACACCCGACTGCAGTTGTGCGATCAGGGTGATCCTCAACGTCAAAAATGATAGGCGTGCTGGACCACTTCAACGGTTTTCGTGCGCCGACAGATGGTTCCGTTGCATTCACTTCACGCGCCCACTGCTTGAGTTGGCGGTGGGAAGAATGCAGGGAAGCACCTCCGTCAAGGCACATCATGTCCGTAGCGTTTTGAAACTCTTGTTTGCTGGACTCTTCACCTTCATCGTCGTCATCATCATCCCCCTCTTGCTTGTCGCGACCTTGGGTGGGCTTCTCTTTTCGTTGCTTGGCCTTGCCGCGGCGGCCTCCTCGGCCTCCGCGCTTCTTGCCGGTCCCTTCAGCACCATCATGAGCCCTCTCCTTGTCTCGCCTCTCGTATTCAGCCTTCTGCTTCTCGACAAGCTGCTCGACTTGCCGGCAGTCTTGGAGATCGTGGCCCTTGGTGCGATGGATCTTGCAATATTGCTTGTCGGAGCCCTCTAGCTTGTCGGCGGCCGCCAAGGCCTGACAGTTGGCACACCCGGCAACATCCTTGCCGGGGTCATCAACTTTAGCCTTCTTGGCGGCGCCGGGACTGCCGGATCCCTCGACGGCAAGCACGGCCTTGCCGCCCTTGCGCTTCCTGTTGCGCCGCTTGCCCTTCTTTGCCGGGGCAGCGGCGTCATCGTCATCAGAGTCGGCCCCTGCGCCAACATCCTCGCTGGGGAGCCTTCTCCCTTCTTCAGCTCATGCACACTTATCTGCCAGAGCATAAAGCTCGGCAACATCCCTGACCTTGTTCATCGCCAGCTCTTCCTGCATCCTGCGGTTGCGCACGTTCTGATGGAACGCGCTGATGACAGTAGCAGGATGAACATCTGGAATGTTTTGATGTATGAGGCTGAACCTCTGGATATACTTGCGCAGGGTTTCGCCTTCCTTCTAGGGAATGATATGTAGGTCACTCTCCTGGCCAGGAGCTTGATGACCACTAGTAAAGGCGCTAACAAACTCGTGGCACAGGTCTGCCCAAGAAGAGATGGACCCTTCGGGCAAATGCATCAACCACGACCTGACGTTGGGCTTAAGCACCAACGGGAAGTAGTTGGCGAGTATCTTGTCGTCGCGAGCTCCGGCAGCCTGCACCGCAATGGTGTAGATGCTCAAGAACTCCGACGGATGAGTCTTGCCGTCGTACTTCTCCGGGACCTCTGGTTTGAAAGTGCGGGAGTTGGGCCACTGGACTCGCCGCAGCTCATGGGTAAACGCTAGACAACCCACCTCATAAGGTAGGTCGACAGGATACCCTGGCGCAGGCTTGTCAACAGCGGGCCCCGCGCGCTTGTCGGACTGGTGGCGCGCTTCCCGGCGTCGCTCGATGGTAGTTCGAGCGTCTTCCTTCCTTCTCTCCCGAAGAACTTGACGTTGATCGCGGCGCGTCCTTGGATCAGACACGTAGTGGAATCGTCGTCGCAAGCGCCAGTCCGTCGCGTCGACGTCCGCTGTTGCCGCCGTGGGGGAGAGTGCACCGTGGTTGTACCGCCTCTAGTCTTCTCGCCACCAGCACGAGTCGGCTCGATGGATCGTCGCCGTGAGGGTTCCGCCTGTTCTGGTTTGTCCTCGTTGGCTAAGCCAATGAGGCTCTGAATGGTAGCTCTCCATTCTTCAAGCTTGTCCGCAGCAGGAGGGAAGTCGAGAAGCAGTTGTGCTCGTGCCAGCGCTTCTGCTCGCATAGGCGGCGGCGACTGGTGCGAGGAACGTGAAGTGCTCTGACTCCCAACTATGTTGGAAGGAGCTAGATCACGGTCCCGCGACCGCACACTGCTACCACCAGCATGCGGACGTGCATGCTGGTCTCGCACATCTCGAGAATGATGCTCAGGAGACTTCCCATGGGGACGCCTATGACCACCGCCATCACGACGCTGCTCATCACGCGCGCCCTGAGAAGGTCGCGGTGCATGCGCCGGCGTAGGTTTCTTAGAAGGCGCCCCGCCACCTCTAGAATTGACCGCACCGCCTGCAGGCAGCACGTGTCCATCCCTGGATCCAGCGGCATGTGGATTTCCGCCGCCGTCGCGAGCGATACCGCTCGCCTGGCTGTGGTCGCTAGAACGTCGCGGAGGCTCGGTGTGTCCGCCTCCACCACCGGCATCTACACCGTCACCCGTGCGCGTAGCTTCAGGTACGGCGGCCGCGGATGGTCCAACCGCCGTGAAACCCTTCTTCTTAGGGGCCATGGCGATAACTATCGAAGAAGCTGGCGTGTAGATCGCTAGATCAGGTCCACGCAACCTCTTCCCCCTACCTGGCGCGCCAAACCATTCTCCCCATATTATCTCCTCCTCCTCACCTTTTTCCTCACTTCAATCCCCTACCTGGCGCGCCAGAGATGTCGGAAACGACACCTATGGGATTGCAAGATCCCTTTAAGATTCGGTGGGGAGAAGATCTGCACAGAGAGCAGATCGAACGATCAACGCGCGGGAGTTTTTACCCAGGTTCGGGCCGCAAAGATGCGTAAAACCCTACTCCTGCTTGATTGTATTGAGTGTGTTTTCAGGCCAAGTTCTTGGAGCACTACAGTAAATAGCAGCTACACATGCAAAGTTGGCCAGAAAGCTCTCCCCTGTAGCTGCACCTTGGGCCTCCTTTTATACTTTCGAAGGGGTTGCCACAGTGGTGCACAGGGTACACATGAGGTGTAAAGTAGCTACAGTGCTTATCATACCTCATACTGACGGTTTAGGACAAGGGCATTTAATGCTCCGTTGAGGTGTCCCTGCCTTTCTTGGGGATGGAAAAAGGAGCCATCCCATCGCACAACTTAACCCTTCACGCCGTCAGCGTCTGACAGGCACCCAGGAGGACAACAGCTAGAAGACAAGCTGGTAGTTGCCCTGGGCGGTGCGCTTGAACAGTGGTGAAGCCTTGCCGGGGCTGTGAGCCATCCCGGCAAGCTCTTGCCGGGGCTCTAGCCTTTGGCTTTCTATCTTCTTATCTTCTTGACACTGCAGTACCTGATTCCAAGGTTTTGGCTAGGTCTTGTCGGCTCCAGGGATCTCGCCGCGGTTGCCCGCACACAAGTCAGGGTAGTAGATACCCCGGTCCTTTGTACACTGACAATGATGAAGGTGTGTCTCTCTTAAATAGGTGTGTCCAGCAAACAATGATTGTGGCAAACTGAAAGTAAAAGCAAACAAAAACAAACGACGCTCCAAGTAGAACTCATATCATGTGATAGCTTCAAGTGACATGCCGATGGATTGAGACGAAAGTAGGGATGCCTTCCGGGGCATCCCCAAGCTTAGATGCTTCAGTATTACTTAGAATATTACCTTGGGGTGCCTTGGGAATCCCCAAACTTAGGCTCTTGCTACTCCTTATTCCTTTGTCCATCGTGATAACACCCAAAACTTGAAAACTTCAATTACACAAAACTCAACAAAACTTTGTGAGATCCGTTAGAATAAGCAACATATTGAATACTTTAGGTACTGTTATAAATTGATTATTATTTCATAATTGCATAATAGGTACTGTATTCTAACTTCTCCATGGCTTATACCCCCCGATACAATACATAGCATAATCAAAACAAGCAACTATGCAAGCAAAAACAGAATCTGTCTAAAACAGAACAGTCTGTAGGAATCTGTAGAGAACCTATACATATGTAACTCTAAAAATTCTGAAAAATTAGGACAACCTCGACAATTTGTATAGAAGTACTGTGTAAAAAATTGAGAACGTTATCATGCTCCAGTAAAGAAACTGAAAAATTCCTGTACTGGAGTCAAAAGTTTATGTTTGGTTTCACCATGGATTCTACTCATCTTGTGAGTCATCCCAAAGGCTTTACTTGGCACAAACACTAATTTAAACACAAAAACATAATCATCACAGAGGAAATAATCATGTTATTAAAAACAAATATGAAGTAAAAAGCAAAAAAATAAAGATAACTATTGAGTTGCCTCCCAACAAGCGCTATTGTTTCATGCCCCTAGCTAGGCATAATGATTTCAATGATGCTCACATAAAAGTAAAGAATTGAAACAAAATGAGAGCATCGTGAAACATATGACAAGAACATTTAATCCTGACCCACTTCCTATGCATAGAAATTTTGTGAGCAAACAGTTTGTGGGAACAAGAATCAACTAGCATAGGAAGGCAAAACAAGCATAACTTCGAAACTTTGAACACATAGGGAGGAAACTTGATATTATTGAAATTCCTACACGCATATGTTCCCCCCTCATAATAATTTTCAGTAGCATCATGAAGGAATTCCACAATATAAATATCACATAAAGCATTCTTTTCATGATCCACAAGCATAGAAAATTTATTACTCTTCACATAAGCAAATTGCCTTTCATTCATGATAGTGGGAGCAAACTCAACAAAATAACTATCATGTGACACTTGATTGTCATAACCAAATTGAAAATTAAAATAATGATGACAAGTTTCGTGGTTATCATTACTAATTATAGCATATGTGTCATCACCACAATCATCATAACAAATTTGCTCATCAAAACTTGGGGGATAAAAAATATCATCTTCATCAAACATAGCATCCCCAAGCTTGTGGTTTTGCATATTATTAGCTTCATGGATATTTAGAGAATACATACTAACAACATTTCTATCATGCTCATCATTAAAGGGACTCACATTAAGCATTTTTAAAAATTCTTCCTCTAACAGTTGAGCACAATTTTCCGAATCCTTATTTTCACGAAACACATTATAAAGACGAAGTATATGAGGCAACCTAAGATCCACTTTTTTGTATTTTAGTTTTTATGAAGAAAACCAAATATAACAGCAAATAAAAAGAAGAACAAGTGAAAGATTTTTTTTTGAAGTTACTTGATAGTTGATGATGATATTCCCCGGCAACGGCGCCGGAAATCCTTCCTGATACTTGTGATTTGCGTTGGTTTTTCCATGAAGAGGAACATAATTTTTATTTGCAATAATAAGCACATCATTAATTCTACCTAGAGGTTTCTAAATGGTAGAATCCGCAAGATGCAAGTTAAGGGAACACTCTTCAATATTAGTGATACCAAGGACATCACAAAGAGATTTAGGAATAGTTGAAACACTAGCACCAAGGTCACACAAGGCATTGCATTCATATTTATTTATCTTTATTTTGATAGTAGGTTCCCACTCATCATGCAATTTTCTAGGAATAGAAACTTCAAGCTCAAGTTTCTCATCATAAGCTTTTATCATAGCTTCTACTATATGTTCGGTAAAAGCTTTATTTTGTTCATAAGCATTGGGTGAGCTAAAAATGGATTGTAACAAGGAAATACATTCTACTAAAGAGCAATTATCATAATTAAAGTCCTTGTAATCCAAAATAGCGGGCACATCACTAGTTAAAGTTTTGACCTCTCCAAACCCATGTTTTTCAGTTTTAGCATCAAAATCATCACCCTCCAAGCAAACATGATGTGTCTCAACTAGAGTTGATGCATCTCCAGTCCCTTTATCATTTATATTCAGAGAGGTAAATAAAGATTCAATAGGAGAAGTACCAATCATTTTAAGATGTTCATCACGATTCCGGTAAAAACTGGGTGGAAGAGCTTTTTCTAAGAATTCCCGCTTAGCTCTCAACTTAGTGGTCCTCTCCTTACTTTCATTAATAGATATTTGGATAGACTTTATAGCATCATTAAAATCATGCTTGGCTGCCAAAGCTTTATTTTTAAGAGTTTCCACATCAAGAACAATTCTATCCATGTTTTTAGCCAAAGCATCAACTATATGCAAATTTTCTTCTACCATAGTCTTGAAAACCTTTTGAGAATTAATAAATTATTTAATTGTGTTCTCAAGATCAGAGGGCATCCTATTAGAATTGGTAGAAGAATTTCCATAGTTGCTAGAGGAATTACCGGGATACGGTCTAGAAATGAAGTTTCCTCTATAAGCATTATTGTTGAAATTATTTCACGAGACAAAGTTCATATCAATAGCATCATTAATTTTCTCAATCAAAGTAGACAAGTGAATATCATTGGGATAACAATGAGCATTTTTACTAGCAACCATATTCATAAGAGCATCCACTTTTTCACTCAAAGTAGCGTTTTCTTCAACAGAATTTACCTTCTTACCGGTTGGAGCCCTTTCGGTATGCCATTGACAATAATTTGTCATAATGCTTGCTAGAAGTTTTGTGGCCTCCCCTAAAGTCACATCCATAAAGGTGCCACCTACAGCAAAATCTAGAAGATTTCTAGACATAAAGTTTAGTCCAGCATAGAAGTTTTGGATAATCATACACAAATTTAAGCTATGAGTTGGACAATTTCTTATCATCAATTTCATTATCTCCCAAGCTTGTGCAACATGCTCTTGATCTTGCTATTTAAAAATTCATTTTTTGATTTCTAAGGGATATGATCTTAGCAGGAGGAAAATACTTGGCAATAAAGCATCTTTACACTTATCCCATGTTCTAATACTATTACGAGGTAAAGATGAAAACCAAGCCTTAGATTTCTCTCTTAGTGAAAAAGGAAATAATTCTAATTTCACAATATCATTATCCATATCCTTTTTCTTTTGCATATCACATAATTCAATAAAGGTATTAAGATGTGACGCGGGATCCTCATTAGGACTTCCCGAAAATTGATCCTTCATGACAAGATTTAGCAATGGAGCATTAATATCAAAAGCCTTCGCACTAGTGGCGGGTGGTATAGGTGTACTAATAAAATCATTATTATTAGTATTTGAGAAGTCACACAACTTAGTAGTATCTTGAGACATGGTGACCGAACAAGCAAAGTAACAAGCAAGACAAGTAAACTAGCAAGCGAAGAAGTAAACTAGTAGGAAGCAAAGATAAATATTTTTGTATTTTTGATTTTTATGAGAAAAACTAAATATAATAACAAATAAAATTAAGAACAAGTGAATGAAAATTTGTGTGAAGTTACTTGGTAGGTGATGATGATTTTCCCCGGCAATGGCGCTAGAAACACCATGCGGCGGACTGCTAGGTCCGATCACACAGTCAGCGACGAGTGGAGGTGGCTACTGATACTTGTGATCCGCGTTGGGTTTTTCGTGAAGCGGAACGGGTTATTGCAGCACAAAGTGGGTACGTATTTCCCTCAGTTATGAAACCAAGGTTTATCAAACCAATAGAAATATCAATCCTCAACCGTCTTCAGCGGCTTCACACAAATGAACAAACAACTTGCACCAACGCGGGCAAGAGGGTTGTCAATCCCCTTGATCTCGATATTTGCAAGAAAATGAGTTCTATGGATAATTGTAGATAATTGTAAATTGCAAAATAAAATAAAAAGTAAATAAAGGCAGCAAGGTAATAGTACCGTTTGTAAATATATAAGTGAATAGACCCGGGGGCCATAGTTTTCCCTAGTGGCATCTCTCATGTAGGCAGCATACGGTGGGTAACAAATTACTGTTGGGCAATTTAAACATAAAAGATGGCTGGGCAACTCGCCCCCTAGGAGGCTCCCTGATCGGGCCATTCCTTACCGTCTAATGACAGTAAATTTCCCACCTCGCCCCCCTCAGCCGTTAGATCTTCAGTGTATGTTTTACCTCATTCATTTTTTAACATGTGTATGACCTGTGGGCTAATTCATTGGTGGGGTCGCTGTGTCTTGGCTAGGTGCGGGGTGGGAGGGTGTGAGTGGTTGTTACTCGCGAAGAGCCCATTGGGCACAACCGCACGAACCCTACCAGCCTACCCCCAATCCACAGCCACCACACCCTCCACCCTCCTCGTCCTCCTCCCTCCCTCGTCCGCCGCCGCTCTCTCTCTCTCTTCTCCTCGTACATCCTTGCGCACTCACCTCTGGTCTCACCAAGCTCCCGATGCCGGCCTTGAGGGCATGCCGAGGTGACACGGCGACACCTGCGATCAACACCGTCCTTTGCGACCCCACCACGGCAAACCCTAGCACCATAGGCGGCTCATACGATGGTGCGGTGGACGGCGGCCTCAGTGGGTGGGCGGCGGCGGCCGCAGCTGGTGCCCAAGCTTGCACCCCAGCGTGTCGGCGTCATGGCCTCCAAGTGTGCAGGTGATCTCTCCCCCCTCCCCCCTCTCCCCCTCTCTCCCGTTTTGCCTTTGAGGCTACAAATTCGAGCACTACATGTTTACCATCGACTTCTTTTCTCCCTCTATCGGCAGCACCATAGGTTGTGGTGAGACAATCGAAGATTTGGCGATGGTCCATCAGAGCCGTTGCCTGGTGTTTCTGTGATGCTCTCCTGTCCACTGGCTGAAGAGAGAAATAGAAGAATTCGCCACAAAAATCTTGCTGAGCTGCTCCTCCCTATATTCCTATTACTTTCTCCATCACACATGTTAAATTTGATGATATATGGGTTTTATAAACATGAAGTGCACATATTTGAGGATGAAGAGAAGAAGAAGAATTTGGCTGAAGGGGTGAAGAAGATCAAGGTGATTTTCCTCCCTCTTTTGGACCTTTGTTCTTGCATTTAGATGCTATAATTTGTGATGATGTGTATATGCATTTATAAGATCTTTGCTGCTAGGTACAAAGTTTATGGTCACTGAAATTAGATAATAGAGTTACAGGTTCAGTTTTCAATTACCTTTGTTGATGTGTTGTGTTTGTTGTGTCATGTGTGTTTGAGAGAGAGGGATGAAAAGGAGGGGACTGGAAGCTTCATCATTGCCTGGATCTAGATTCAGAGAGAGGGATGAAAAAGAGTGGACATGTATTTAGAGAAATGGATGAAAAAGAGGAGACGGAAAGATCTTGCATTGCGTTTCCTCATCTACCAATACCGCTTTGTGTACCATTTGAACATAACCGAGCAGTATAACCAAAGCGTGTTGGTAATATACTTTTCTTATTTTGCAATTGGATAAATATTTGCACATGTGCCACGTCTATGCAATCTTTCTAACTGATGAAGTTTCCAGGTTTATGGCTTCTCATGGGAACCAAAGCGTGTTGGTAATACCCCTTTCTTATTTTGCAATTGGATAAATATTTGCACATGTGCCACGTCTATGCAGTCTTTCTAACTGATGAAGTTTCTAGGTTTATGGCTTCTCATGGGTTGTGATTTTGGTCATGCTGCTTGTTATGAAGGTAATAATAAAGTTCTATGATTCTTCAGTTTAGTTTGGTCTGCATTTGTTCGAGAGAGCGAGTGTTCACAGGTCCAGTGCTTATGTAAGTTATTAATGAGTCAACATTCTGTTCTGGTGTAGAGTATTCAGCTTAGTTGGTCCACATTTGTCCCAGAGAGCAAGAGTTACTGATAAACTACTTATCTGGCTCAAATTAAATTTTATGAATTTGCAGGCTGAGGTGAGCATCATGAAGATGAGCAGGCCAGTGGCTGATATAGAGAGCTCCTCGAATAGGGAAGTAGCATTGCTGGAGTAACTCGAAGATGAGCAGGTCAATTTTGGCATGTCCAGTTCATGTAACCTTTGCACCTTTACATGTCTTCGCCTTACTACCATTTTCTTTTTGCTGCGTTGGGATTATTAGGTTCCGAAGTCACACCTTTGCCTTACTACCATGCTGATACTGGATGCAACATTGAGAATCTCTGGTTCGAGCATGTCCATCATCGCCACTGATTGTAGGGGAGGACTCAGGGTGAAAAGAACAGAGATAAGATGCAAATGTAATGTCTGATGAGTTGTATGCTTTCTTTGGATCCTCCGTGCTTCCTAGCACATCTGGCTTGGCCACCTACAGATTGTTGGGTCTTCCAGGCGAGCTCTCCTTTCACTCTGCAAGTTTTGCTTGCACTTTCTGGGTTGTGTGTGTAGGCTATCCCGTTTCCCAAGTCTCCTGTATTTTATTATGGATCATGGAAGTGGGGAGTGTAACTCACATTTTTATAACACTGATCTTTTGGTATATATACTTTGGTTTTCTGATAGTGTATTGCATTTGCTTCATGATCACATTGAAACAAAAGTGGGAATAACCATTGTCCGCCATTCGTTCTTCCTCCCTCGGGTTCCTGATTTGAAGTGGTGGGAACACGCGGTCGCATCCGCAAAGTGGCAGAAGGGGGCTGCAATGATTTTCTTCAGTCTGTTAATCGTATAGTAATTAGATGGTGTAGTACTATGGCAGTGGTATACTGATTTGGTGTAAGAATCACTAACATGGCTTCGTGTGTACAAATCTTACACGTTAATGATATTAAGAATTAGTAGCATGTTTTTTTGTTTATTACTGGATTTGATAACAAATGGTCTCTTGTGTTGTTGATTGATATGCAGACTTGTTGTTTTTCGTTCAGTTGATCTTTCTGGGATAATTGCATCATTGAATCAGAAGGTATATGATTGGTTTCTCAACTCATGTATTGATAAGCATTTTTTTCTTCCTCAATATATTGTTGCTTGCCTGACTTGTCCTACATTTGTGAGGTTGCTGACGAATTTCAATTCTTGCACGCGGCGTAAAACTTGAGTTGCCTACAAATGATCCTGCCAGTTCGACGAAAACTTAGAATAACCAAGGGAACTTTCTTAGTTTTTTGCTTTTGCTTTCTCAGATTTTAGGCTGGGGGTATTAACATATATGCCACACACTAAATTTAGATCTTAGTATGAGATTAAACAGGGATAAATCCTTGCTCCATGTTGAAAAATTAGATCTACAAAAAAGAAAGGAATTATTAAAGAAGGGATATGGTTTATTATGTTATTGTGGCGTTTCTTTCTAAATAATGACATGCTAACGTGCTGGTTTGATTTAGGTGTGTGGCATATAGGAAATACAAGGAGAGATGGTTCAGTTGCAATCCAACTTTATTTCAAAGTGAAACATGGTAGACATGCATAGCGTGCTGGTCTTTACTCTACAGTTCAGTGCCGCCATGGTGATGTCAAGGCGAGTTTCTCTCAATCCTTCTCCCCCCTTACTCTCGATCTCTATATGATATGGTCCATGTTCTATCCATCATATACTCATTGTTTTCATTTCTATCCGTAGTTTACTGTATAGTGAGACTCTGTAGTTGTCGATACTATGCAGTTCAATATTCTGCATTTTTATCTATTTCATATTTTATGTTTCTAACTTTCAGTTTTGGATTGTTGGAGAAAAAATAGGTGAATGAGTGGGAGGAACTAGGAAAGAAGCACAAACAACAAGTTGCTAATATATCTGTTAAGAAATTTAGTATGTGAGTTTATGCCATACTCCACGCTCTGTTGAATCAGGAACCAACAGGTGTGCCTTTTAACTCTCAAATTTCTTTTGATGTGTTGCAGCGTACAACAGAGGGGTGTGTATTGATGCCATCGTCATGTTGCAGGAAACTATTGTGTGCTTCAGATTGGGGTGCTGAACCAAATGAAGAATGTCACTACACCTATGAGTGTAGTCGTTAAATGGAAGTATTGGATGGAGCAATTCAGTAGGGCTGCTGCAGGAGGATACATATTAACAGTGTAACAGTGATGGAAAGAACCTTCCCCACTCGCTTCTGAACCTTATAATGTGCCTTTGTATGTATATTTAATCATTCACCAAAACTTGATTTCTATTTTATGGTCTGATTGGAGAGGACTGATAATCGCGAGCCAAATATCACGTGCATTTGTTGTGACTAAATACTACACCAAATATATTTGTAGCTTGAAAACAAAGTTTATCTCTTCTACCTATTACTGAAGGTACATTCCAGTTTTGCCACAAAAAGGTAAATGGAAGTACTCTCCATGTACCCAAATAGTTGAAAATGGTGTTCGAATAGCTCATTTTTAGCTGATTGTTACCATGCACCTAAAT
This sequence comes from Elymus sibiricus, assembly GCA_039707655.1. Taxonomy (NCBI): domain Eukaryota; kingdom Viridiplantae; phylum Streptophyta; class Magnoliopsida; order Poales; family Poaceae; genus Elymus; species Elymus sibiricus. The sequence continues at coordinate 146,431,720 of CM077671.1, read as the reverse complement.
GATTTTTAAAACTTAAAGATATAAAAGAAATGCAAACTGTTTCATAATACTCTCGGTTTAAGTTCGAACCTGAACAGGATAACAGAACATGCATGTTCAGGTATATCTACCTCTCTACCTAATAATAAAGCACGGATAGCTTCTGGTCATATGTCGTTGGCGTTTTTATAAAAAAGTCCTTGTGTTTTTCGATATTGAACCCACAATCCTATTTTAAGTGGCTATCCAAGAAAAAACATTTCGATTTTCTAAAAAGGACCCTACACTTCATAATATTGAACCCGCGGGAGTCAAAACACCAGGCCCCCGAGGGCGACTCAGGCGGCGGCGCATATCGCCTGTGCAGCGGCCGCCCCCTCCCCCTCCCCTCACCCCCGTCCGTGTGCGTCCGCCGGGCAAAGCACCGAGCAGATCCGGTGGCGACAGGGCCTCTGGCGCGCAAGAGCGGTTTAGCTGCGAGCGGGGGCTCGTGCGGCGGCGGTGGGGCGGCGTTCCTCTGCATGCGCCATTCGTGCTCTTGGGCGTGGGGAGGGCGGCGGTTCTCCCGGCGGGGTGGTGACGCGTCCCGTGCTCCGGCCCTCTGTGTTCGTGCATGGAGCTCGCCCACCAAATCGGGCGGAGCGGCTGGTCGGTGGGTCTGCCCCCATGGACCGCGCCGAGCCGAGCACCACAGCCAACATAGACATCAACTCCAGCGAAGACCATGGGGGCAGGGATCTGGGCGCCAAAAGGAGGCACGGTGGCGGCAGCAACGGCGACGAAGCGCACGACCTGTTCTAGATGCCGGCGAAGCATCGGATCCACGCATGTAGGGTGCGCCAGTACCGGTCCTTGGTGGCCAAGGCCAAGGTGACGTCGAGGAGGGCCAGAATCCGGGCGGTGAGGCAGAGGACGGACGCTTGGAAGACCGTCCAACGGCAACACGCGCGTGCCACCTTGAGCTGCGACGACCTGCACAGATGGAGCCCCTGCGGAGGAGGAGCTGCTTAGCAAAAGTCAGATCCACAGGTAATTAAATCAGCTTAATTCTCATGCTAATTAGGGAATGGGATTAGCACCCTAGTATTTTTTTCCTACTTGATTAGACAATGCTCCTTGATCTGAATGACATGGGTGCTCAGCTCAATTAGGTTGGTATTTTGTGATGTTATCCAATTGCGTGTAGAAATCCCATCTTTATGCTCTGAAAAACTTACTACTGGCACTCTCAAAGACAGCAGTATACATTAGTGTTCTAAGGTTATTGTGCACTTGAGCATTTGTGCTCTAAGTTGATTTACGAGATGACAACATCAGTCTCGGCTGATTTTGCAGCTTCATTCATGCCTTCCACTGGGCACTGATCTGTCTGAAGCATTTTTGGCCTTGTGAGGTCTGAGCTATCAAATATTCGAATGCCTTAACTTTTCTGGCTAATCCAATAGCCTAGGAGTATCACCATGTTTACACATTTAGAAGATTTTTGCAGTTAGACGATTCCCGAGAGAGCAAAGAGTGAGTTGAGAGAGATGGAGAGAGAGCACGGGAGGGAAGGAGAAAGGAAAAGGAAGGCGTGTCGGTGGTTGATTCTCCGACGACAATGGATCGGGGCACGGGCACAGAGTTCCTGCTCGGGGACGCGAAGATCCAGAGAGGCACTCTCTCGTTCGGTTACCCTTACTATCGGTTCCTAGGTGCAGCCCCGTCTGCCATCACGTGAATAGTGCGGACGCGTGCTTCTCACCAGGGAGGGCCATGCCTCCGCAGGTGAAAGTGAATCCCTTTCCGGGCCGGTGGACATGACATGGTAAGAACACTAACGCAGATATTTAGTTTTGTTTGGTTAGGTAGGTTGTGTTTGTTGGATGGATGGCTATTTTTATTTAGTCTCTCTGTTTTCCTCTTGTGCCTTGGTCATTCAGGTTGGTTTTCACGGGACTGGCTCGCATTGGTGGCTCAGTCAATGCTACCTACAGAAGTGCCACCAATCTGCACCAAGCTGTTGCGTCAAGGTGAGAGGATCAATTAGCTTCTTGACCGCCACGACCCTGTTTAGTACTCTTATTGATCTGATTCCTCTTATTTCTCTCTTGTTGATGCAAACCTGCTCACTTCACGTGAAGGCACGTAGGTTGATTCATATGATTCTTCAGCGACAACAAGTTTTTCATGTACATTCCTTCCTATAAGCGACTGGCGCGACATGCACCTCCAACCAACGCTTTCCCTGATGCTCCCTCTCCGCTGGATGCGGCAAGGTCGTGGGAGTGTTCTGTAGCTCGGCGCTGCACCATGGGCACCCGATCGTCGCCCTCATGGCCACTGCCATAGACTTCGTGTCTGGCCTACTTATCCTCACCACGTTCTAAATCGGAGGTAGTGCATGACCGGTGACCAGTGTTCGACTTTGATCATTGATGCTGATGATGGATTCAAGCACTCCACCATATTCTTGGTACAGCACCACTGAGGACTTAGCGAAACTGCTTTTTAGCCATTAACATCCAAGTCTTGGATATTGTTATGGCATAAATTTTGATGGATAGGATTGTAACAAGGTGCAGAGCAGTGTAGTCTGAGATGATAGAGATAATAGTATGCTAAATGTGTAGATATAGTTTGACAATTTTGCTGAAACATACTACTCCCGTTAGTAAAAAAGATGTCCTGAATAAGCTCTAATATGGCATCATGATTGTTACCATTTGTTCCGAAGAACAAGGGGAAGTTCTATAAAATAATTGACTGTTATTTTTTCAGATTTTCTCCTCGTACACTTTTACTAGCTCATGATGTTTAGCGACCCCTTTTCCATATGCTTGTGCATAGTATGTAATTTGTTTTCAGAAATATTCTTTTGAAGGATTTTTATTGTTATGTTGCTACAATGCCTTCTTCCATCATGAGTTAATCTAATCTTAGGTTCCCATGTATAGCCAAACTATCGTTCACAAGACTTTGTTATATTGCTATTAGCTATGATTGGTGATATTTTTTACCACTTTGTTAAATGTAAGACTATATCATGATTTGTTAGTGAAATTCATAAGTCATATAATATGGCATAATGATTGTTACCATTTGTTCTGAAGAACAAGGGGAAGTTCTATAAAATAATTTACTGTTATTTTTTTCAATTTTTTCTCCTCATGCACGTTTATTAGCTCATGATGTTTAGTGATCCTTTTCCATATACTTATGCATAGTATGTAATTCTTTTTCAGAAATATTCTTTCAAGGGAATTTTATTATTATGTTACTACGACGCCTTCTTCCGTCGTGAGTTAATCTAATCTTAGGTTCGCATGTATAGACAAACTATCATTCACAAGAATTTATTATATTGCTATTAGCTATGATTGATGTTATTTTTTACCATTTTGTTAAATGTAAGACTATATCATGATTTGTTGGTGAAATTCATAGGTCATATATCTGCATATGTATACAATTATTAGCATAACATGATATTTATAGCAGAATTATGAATCCGTGTTTCAACACTATTCTTATGTAAACCTGAATGTTGGGTTTTGCATCTAATTCTGAAGAGCAATCAGCGAACAGTTTTATTTGATTTCAACTAATGAGGTGGGATGTACATTATTAATAATCATTATAGTTATTATGTTCTCAGTCACTCAATTTAATTTGATACCCCGTTGCAATGCACAGGCCACCATAATTAGCTTATTCCAGTTTCTTCCATCATGATTAAGTAAGACACTGACTATTTTCAGGCTACATCATCAGGATTCACACCTCGTCAGGTCCGAGATCTTTGATCTCTTGCTGTTCTGAAGGGATCCATGAGTCGTTGCCGTTGTTCAAGTTAGATCTAAGACAATCTGTAACGCTGCATTATTGCAATTCAGAGACTCCATCATGGGTGTTGTATGCTAAAAATATGAGGGCAGAGGAAACTTACTCTGTGTTGTTGCCCTATTCTTTTATAGTTGTGTCTGATCTCAAGGAGCTCATCTTGACGAGCCGTGGTGTCGTCGCAGGGATGATATCCCCCTTTCCAACGCTTGACGAAGGTTCGTTTTACGCCAGGTAGCTTTATGTAAGTCATCGTTAGTCTATACAGCATCATTCAATCATGTAAAATTCTGGGAATTTGAGTTAACAACTCTGCTCGGACAACTAGTTCTAGCTTTATTGCCAGGAACAATTAAGCTTAGTGCCTTTCAGGTCCATCATTGCTTGATTTGGATTTTTCTTGTAGCCTTTAGGTTAATTTCTTATGTGGTAGGCATAACACCTAATTCATAATGATGTAATTTTAAATAAGTTATAAGGTTTAAGAGAAATCCTATACCAATAAAGAAAATAATCAGGTTGGTCAAGGGGAGGGGAATGTGTCTCCTCCACTATTACATTACATCCGATACTATCTAATTCGATGCATGCTCACTACAATGCCTCGTTTTTATTCTAATTTACAAATGTAGCAGTCTTTGTATAAATTAAGATTAAGCAGGACAATGTTCTAGGTTTAAGAAAAAAGATTTACGTTTAGGATAAAACTTTTCTAGATTTTGAGAAGATTGTTACATATCCATGAGAAAAATGTCCCAAGTTTAGAAAATTAGCTATCCATGTTTTCAGATCTTGGTTAATAAGATGGTCACAATAGTTTTTTATTTTTGAATCAAGATGGTAGCGATAGTTAACCCAATAGATTCTTGGTCCTACACATGCCTCTCATTAACACCAGACAAAAAGTACACCATCGTGACTGGAGAGCACCTGCAACAGTGCAGGTAGGAATAAAATACCAAAGCCGCAAACTTAACAATGCAAACATTTCTTAGCCATTTTGCAAAGATGGTCTGACGGAAAGCATAAGTCTTTGTGTTTCGAAAGCATAAGTCTTTGTGTTGAGAATAGTTGACATGGGTCCTAAATTAAACAATTACTCGTGTAATAGGTTATGCTTACCGGGTGTGGTATTTTTTTTTTCCGGTGCAACGCACGGGCAATGTTTAGTTATTTTTAAATAACGAAATATTTGTGTTTTTCTCAAAAATAAAATATAAAACCGATTACTAGACTATTTCATGCATCACTACTCTTCCATAAGATGAAGGATGTTAGGGTCCATACTTCATACTTCGAAAAGCGATAACAGTATAAACTTATTACTAATGTTTATCATAAATGTATGTTAGAAATGGTGCTTACTATCACATGGAGCAGATTTTACGATATTTTTCGCCCGTTGCAACGCACGGGCATTTGTACTAGTATGTATATATATATATATATTTAAAGGTAAAGTACACTTCATTGATTATCCGTCGGTTGAACTATGTGCTTGCCCACAACTAAACCAACTAAATCATGAATTTTATTTTCAGTCTGTACATGGATTCAGCGGGCCTCTCCGCTATTTTCTTTTCCAAACTCGGATTTCGCAGCTTGAAAACATTTTTTCAGTATAACATGATTTAACAAATAGCCCTTTTACTATCAGTATCGAATAAATGAAACTATTTTCATCGACAACATGGCTTTAGTGGGTCTCTGCGCCATTTGGCGCAACGGGTCAACTAGTTGATAGAAGGAGGATAGTTATGCAATTTTCACGGCAATGATCATGTGTATATAGGCATCACATCCATAAACAAATAGCCCGAGTCCTACCTGCACCTATTACTATTACTCCACTCATTGACCGCTATCCAGCATCCATCTAGAGTATTAAGTAAAACAGAGTAATGCTTGGAGAATGATGACATGATGTAGACAAAGTAAACTCAAGAAATATGAATAAACCCCATCGTGTTATCCTTAGTAGCAACAACACAAAGACATATCTTGTCCCCTACTTTGTCACTGGGATATAGAAACTCGCCAGGTTGAACCTACCACAACGCACCACTCCCACCGATGAAAGATCAATCTACTTGGTCAAAGCACATCAATAAATCAGAGAGCATTACGAAGATATAATGATCATGCAATTAAGATACAATATATATCAGAGGTATCTCAAATACTTTTCATGAATAATCTGAACATAAACCCACAATTCATCGGATCCCAACAAACACACCGCACAATAGGATTACTTCGGATAGATCAAAGCGAAGATGCGATGACCATTGTATTGAAGATCAAGAGATAGAGAGATTGCCATCTAGGTACTAGCTATGGACCCGTAGTTCTATGGTGAACTACTCACACATCATCATGAGGGTAGCAAGGTTGATGTAGATGCCCTCCGTGATCGATCCCCCTCCGACAGGGTGCCGAAACGGAGCTCCATATGGCCTCGCGACGGAACAGAGACTTGCGGCGGCGGGAAAAGGGTTTTGGGACTGCCTCAGTTATTTTTAGGGTGAAATTGGATTTATAGGCCTGAGAGGGGCGTCGAGAGGCAGCCGAGGGAGGCACAAGCCATCAGTGCGCCCCCTGGGGCGCGCCCTATTGGATTGTGCGACCCCCGGCCTCCTTCTGAAGTTTCCAGGTCTTCTTTTGGTCCAGAAAAAATCATCAAAAGTTTCGTGGCAATTGGACTTCATTTGGTACTGTAAACTTGAAAAGTAAAAAACAAGCAGAAAATAGCAACTGGCACTGGGTCAATAGGTTAGTGCTCAAAAATATTATAAATTGGTAGAAGAATTTGAATAAGAATTTCCATAGTTGTTAGAGGAATTACCGAGATACGGTCTAGAATTGAAGTTTCCTCTATAAGCATTATTATTGAAATTATTTCGCGAGACAAAGTTCATATCAATAGCATCCTTATTTTTCTCAATCAAGGTAGACAAGTGAATATCATTGGGATAACCATGAGCATTTTTACTAGCAACCATATTCATAAGAGCATCCACTTTTTCACTCAAAGTAGCGTTTTCTTCAACAGAATTTACCTTCTTACCGGTTGGAGCCCTTTCGGTATGCCATTGAGAATAATTTGTCATAATGCTTGCTAGAAGTTTTGTGGCCTCTCCTAAAGTCACATCCATAAAGGTGCCACCTACAACAGAATCTAGAAGATTTCTAGACACAAAGTTTAGTCCAGCATAGAAGTTTTGGATAATCATCCACAAATTTAAGCCATGAGTTGGATAATTTCTTATCATCAATTTCATTCTCTCCCAAGCTTGTGCAAAATGCTCTTGATCTTGCTATTTAAAAATTCATTTTTTGATTTCTAAGGGAGATGATCTTAGCAGGAGGAAAATACTTGGCAATAAAAGCATCTTTACACTTATCCCATGTTCCAATACTATTATGAGGTAAAGATGAAAACCAAGCCTTAGCTTTCTCTCTTAGTGAAAAAGGAAATAATTTTAATTTCACAATATCATTATCCATATCCTTTTTCTTTTGCATATCACATAATTCAATAAAGGTATTAAGATGTGACGCGGGATCCTCATTAGGACTTCCCAAAAATTGATCCTTCATGACAAGATTTAGCAATAGAGCATTAATATCAAAAGCCTTCGCACTAGTGGCAGGTGGTATACATGTACTAATAAAATCATTATTATTAGTATTTGAGAAGTCACACAACTTAGTAGTATCCTGAGACATGGTGACCGAACAAGCAAAGTAACAAGCAACACAAGTAAACTAGCAGCGAAGAAGTAAACTAGTAGGAAGCAAAGATAAATATTTTTGTATTTTTGATTTTTATGAGAAAAACTAAATATAATAGCAAATAAAATTAAGAACAAGTGAATGAAAATTTGTGTGAAGTTACTTGGTAGCTGATGATGATATTCCCCGGCAATGGCGCTAGAAACACCATGCGGCGGACTGCTAGGTCCGATCACACAGTCTGCGGCGAGTGGAGGTGGCTACTGATACTTGTGATCCGTGTTGGGTTTTCCGTGAAGAGGAACGGGTTATTGCAGCACAAAGTGGGTAAGTATTTCCCTCAGTTATGAAACTAAGGTTTATCGAACCAATAGAAATATCAATCCTTAACCGTCTTCAGTGGATGCACACAAATGAACAAACAACTTGCACCCAACGCGGGAAAGAGGGTTGTCAATCCCCTTGATTTCGATATTTGCAAGCAAATGAGTTGTGTGGATAATTGTAGATGATTCTAAATTGGAAAATAATATAAAAAGTAAATAAAGGCAGCAAGGTAATAGTAGCGTTTGTAAATATATAAGTGAATAGACCCGGGGGCCATAGTTTTCCCTAGCGGTATCTGTCATGTAGGCAGCATACGGTGGGTAACAAATTACTGTTGGGCAATTGATAGAAAAGAGGATAGTTATGCCATTTTCACGGCAATGATCATGTGTATATAGGCATCACATCCATAAACAAATAGCCCGACTCCTACCTGCACCTATTACTATTACTCCACTCATTGATCGCTATCCAGCATGCATCTAGAGTATTAAGTAAAACAGAGTAATGCTTGGAGAATGATGACATGATGTAGACAAAGTAAACTCAAGCAATATGAATAAACCCCATCGTGTTATCCTTAGTAGCAACAACACAAAGACATATCTTGTCCTCTACTTTGTCACTGGGATATAGAAACTCGCCAGGTTGAACCTACCACAACGCACCACTCCCACCGATGAAATATCATTCTACTTGGCCAAAGCACATCAATAAATCGCAGAGCATTACGAAGCTATAATGATCATGCAACTAAGAGACAATATATATCAGAGGTATCTCAAATAGTTTTCATGAATAATCTGAACATAAACCCACAATTCATCGGATCCCAACAAACACACCGCACAATAGGATTACATCAGATAGATCAAAGCAAAGATGCGACGACCATTGTATTGAAGATCAAGAGATAGAGAGATTGACATCTAGGTACTAGCTATGGACCCATAGTCCTATGGTGAACTACTCACACATCATCATGAGGGCAGCAAGGTTGATGTAGATGCCCTCCGTGATCGATCCCCCTCCGACAGGGTGCCGAAATAGAGCTCCAGATGGCCTCGCGACGGAATAGAGACTTGCGGCGGCGGGAAAAAGGGTTTCGGGACAACCTCGGTTATTTTTAGAGGCAGCCGAGGGAGGCACAAGCAATCAGTGCGCCCCCCCTGGGCCGCGCCCTATTGGCTTGTGTGACCCTCGTGCGACCCTCGTGCGGCCCCCGGCCTCCTTCCGAAGTTTCCAGGTCTTCTTTTGGTCTAGAAAAAATCATCAAAAAGTTTCGTGGCAATTGGACTTCATTTGGTACTGTAAACCTGAAAAGTAAAAAACATGCAGAAAATAGCAACTGGCACTGGGTCAATAGGTTAGTGCTCAAAAATATTATAAATTGGTAAATAAAGACCCAAAAAGTATCCTAGAATGATAATATATCAGCATGGAACAATCAAAAATTATAGATACGTTGGAGACGTATCAGTGGTGCACTTTTCCTGTAAACGTCATGACAAAGGATTTCAATAACTTCCATGCTAAACACATTACTGGCGGTTCCCAAACGGAATTGTAAAGTATACTCGCATCCACCATACATACACGAGCCATGGCTGGCCGAATCCACGGATGCCCTCCAACATTTCATCTGTCCCGGGAGTTTTATTTAATTAATTTTGATTTTGCAGGACTGGGCATCCTTTTTACCAACCTCTCTCATGCAGCGACAGGAGAATAAACGCCCAACTTGAGAATAACCCACTTAGCATGGAAGATATTGACCGCCCCGACGCTCCATGAGCAGTACGAGTGCACAAAACAGAAGTTTATTTGAATATTAGAGGTGGCACATGCAAATTTACTTGGAACGGTAGGGTAATACCGTATATAGGTAGGTATGGTGGACTCTTGTGGAATAACTTGGTTTAAGGATTTTGGATGCTCAAGCAGTATTCCCGCTTAGTACATGTGAAGGCTAGCAATAGATTGGGAAGCGACCAGCTAGAGAGCGAAAACGGTCATAATCATGCATTGCGATTCGTTAAACATAGCATGAGTAGGATATGAACACTATGAATTTAAACATCATGAGGGTTGCATTGGTTTTGAATCAACTACATGTTTGCACATGGGCCAAGTCAAGCCGCTCGAATTACTCAGAGGGAAATACCATCCTACCATACCACATCATAACCATTTTAATGCATGTTGACAAATAAGATGAATCATTATCAACTCCTACATATTTAAGCATGGCATGAGAAACTATAATCTCTAATTCTCATCATAAACATGTTCACTCATGATATACTGAATCGAGATCGAACGAGCTAAACATATTTACAAAAACGGAAAACAAGAAGAGTTCATACCAGCTTCCTTTACCACGATCACTTCATCAAATATCGTCATTATTGCCTTTCACTTTCATGACCGAATGATGTGATAATAATAATAGTGCAAGAGTGTCGTGGACTAAGCAGGAATCTGCAATGCATTTTTATACAAAGAAGAAGATGAGGTAATATTGTCTCTCTGTTAGATCAACATTAATGCATATGAGAGCCTCTCAATATTTTCATCGTGGTGTTCTCCTTTCACGACTGAAATAAAAAGAAAAGAAATTCAGAGGGACACACTGAAATATTTTTGGAGTTTGTTTTTTCTCAAGAAGCAAACTAAACAAAGGAAAAACAAGAACTAGAAAAATTATTTACACGAGAAAGCCCCCAACATGTAGAGGAAATCTTTTTGGGTTTTTCTTTTAATACTACAACTAATTAACGGGAAAGAAAGACCAAAAAGAAACACGAAATATTTTTGGATTTTCAAAGTTTTTCAAACACACAAGAAGAAGGCGGAAAAATAAAGCTAACATGGATATACAATGAAAAAGGATGAACACCGACAATTTATATGAAGTGTGTGAACATGAATGTAATGTCGATGAGAAATACGTACACCCCCAGGCTTAGGCGTTTGCCTAGCTTGGTGATCACCACTACTGGTCTGGGTAATAGTTGAAGCGGTAGCTTGTAGAGGCGTTCCATGCCGCCACCTCAGTCAAGCGAATGACCTCTACTGCAGGGATGTACTCTTGCAGCTCGTCCTCGAGAACATAGTATCTTCGTCTAGTCTGAAAGTCAAAGAGAGTAGGCGTAGGCAGTGTAACAGAAACATGCTTATATTTATAAAATGTTAGGTTGTACTCATAGCCCCTAGCATTGTCCATAATAAAGTCATGATGACGCATGGCTTCAAAATCTAAATATCTCAGGTAACATAGGATCATTAGGCTGAGGTGCAACTCTCAATTTCGCAGGTACGCGGGCGGCATAAATTCCTGCATACAAATCACCAACACCCGCGTTAAGGTGCAGCCTCCGGGCAACAATTGCACTGAGGTTATAATGTTTTTCACCAATCACCACATTGAGAATAAGGCTAAAATCAGGAGCGCACAGTGCACTTCAATCTTGTTTACCTACTACACATTTCCCATTAAACAACGCAAAGTAATGAATAGAGGGAAAATGAATACCTTTTATTCTGGCTTGTGTCACCCCTCTATCTTCTCCTACGCAAAGGCTCTCAAGGAACAAATTATAATCGGTTTTCTATGGTTTTTCTAGAGAACCCCAAAATTGAAGTTTGCATGCATCACAAAATTCTTCTAGAGTCATACTGAAGTATTTATCGTAAATATTAAACAATACTCTAGAAGTATGGTGATGATATCGAAATCCATGCATGAATGAACGGGTAGGATTATAGTGTTGAACACAGTTATCTACAAGGAAGTCGGTGAGGCCGGTATTATAAATGTACTGATCAAATTCCTCCTTACTACCCGCACCTCTCATGAACTCATCGCATGGCCAGTGACATGATTTAGCGTCAGCCATGACTATCAGGCTTGTTCAGGGTTCAACATAAGGTTGCCGTACCGAGCCCTCGCTCGACGACTCCCCCGAAGAACGCCTTCTTGAAGAACTCTTCCTAAGGAAATTCATTTCCCTAAGCACAAATTTCTGAAAATTTCGGGCCACAAAATTATGTCAGTTAAACTTGTCAAGATTGGTAGCAACTACTCATATAGGTACCTAGAGGCCATATCAAGACTTCATACTACTTGGAACTTAAAATATGCAACATGCAAGCTCATTTTCAGTAGCACCAAGTGCAGCAATATAAGCAAAATATAAACCACTAAAGCAAAAACTAATTGGAGGAATGGGAGAGTCACATACCATGGAGCAACTCCTCAAAAGAGTATCAGAAACGGAGTTCCGAGCAAAGAGATCAAAAATTTTAGTTTGAGGAGCAAGAACACGAGAGAGAGAGAGAGAGTGAATGAATTTTTGCTGGAGGTACGGGATGACATGGGCTGGAGAGATAAGGCACGGGGCCCTTGTGGGACCCACAAGCTATCAGGGCGCACCCAGGGGGGTGGGCGCGCCCTATTTGATTGTGGCCTATCCCTGATGTGTTTTCAGCACCAAAAATTCTTAAATATTCCATAAACAATCATGTTAATTTTTTTGTGGCAATTTGAGATTTTTATTTTTGGGTCATTTTTTATTGCACGGGAAAACCAGAAAACTGGATAATCATGCTATTTTATTTTATTTAACTAAAAATAACAGAGGGTAAACTAACGGTACAGAAAGTTGTGTTTACTAAATTCATCAACCTCATGTCTTTCAAAAAGGATCCATTAATAAGGTTGATCAAGTCTTATTAATAACCGTTTCTGACTGACATAAAACCGAAGAATTTTCATATAACGCTAAGTTACTTCAATGGGGATTTGCATCTCCCCGACACTGAGAATATCATATTTCTTCTTGGCAGTAGGAAGAGGAAATTTAAAACCTCCAATGATGATTGTGGCACTTGGCTCAATGACATTAATATTATTAACCAAAGTTTTCTTCTTCGGAAAATGCACAGTATGTTGTTTGCCATTGTCGTGGAAGGAGACCTTGCTTTTGTTGCAATCAATAACATCCCCTACAGTGTTTAAAAAGTGTCTACTAAGAATAATCGACATGTTGTCGTCCTCGGGCATCTCAAGAATAATAAAGTCTGTTAAGATAGTAACATTTGCAATCAGAACAGGAACATCCTCGCAAATTCCAATAGGTAAAGAAGTAGATTTATCAGCCATTTGCAGAGATATCTCAATAGGTGTGAGTTTATTCAAATCAAGTCTTTTATATAGAGAGAATGTCATAACACTTACACTGGCTCCTAAATCACATAAAGCAGTTTTAACATAACTTTGTTTAATGGAGCAAGGTATTGTGGGTATACCCGAATCTCCCAACTTCTTAGGCACTCCACTATCAAAACGATAATTAGCAAGCATAGAAGCAATTTCAGTTTCAGGTACTTTCATATACTTAGCATATGGAGGTATTTTCAAAATATCAGTCAAGCGAGTGCGTAAAAGGACAGGTCTAATCATTTCAGCAAAGCATTCAAAATCCTCATCATCTTTAATCTCAGAAGGCTTGCGAGGAAAAGGCTTGGGGTTTTGAACGCATGGCTCTCTTTCCTTACCATATTTTCTAGTAACAAAGTCTTTCTTCTCGTAACGTTTATTTTTGGGATGTGGGTTATCAAGATCTTCAGCATGTTCTATTTCCACATCATTATCATGTTCTTTATTATTATTATCTGGCCGAGCCTCTATGTGAACATTATCATTATTATCATTCTCATTATCACTAGGTGTATGTTCACTATGAGATTGTGTCTCAACATCAGAAATAGAAACATCATTATGTTTTTGAGGTGGTTTTTCTATAACATGTTCACTAGAAGCATGCAAAGTCCTATCATTTTTATTTTTATTCTTATTCTTAGATGGACTAGGTGCATCATCATTAATTCTCTGAGAATCATGTTCAATTCTTTTAGGATGACCTTCAGGATAAAGAGGTTCCTGAGTCATTCTTCCTCCTCTAGTCATTACTCTAACATCATGATCATTCATATTCTCATTTAATTCAGCAAGCAAATCATTTTGTGACTTAGCAACTTGGTCTAGTTGAGTATGAACCATAGAAGCATGTTTACCTAGACCGTTAAGATCATTAGCAATTCTAAACATCAAGTCACTCAAGCGATCTATCATCATAGCATTACGTCTTAATTGATCTTTGACATAGTTATTAAAATGTTCTTGCTTGACAATGTAATTATCAAATTCAACCATGCACTGACTAGGAGTCTTAGTATAAGGTATATCACTTTTATTAAAGGTATAAGCTTCTTTTACCTCTACTACCTCTGTCGGGTTGTCAAGTCCATGTATTTCTTTGATAGGTGGTAGCTTCTGACATCTTCAGATTTAATAGCTTTTTTCTTTCACAGTTCTTTTAGGTTCTTGCATATCTTCAGGACTGAGGAATAGAGTACCTCTCTTCTTTTGAATAGGTTCTGGTGGTGGCTCAGGAAGTGTCCAATTATCAACATTTTGCAATATATTATTCAATAATTCTTCAGCTTGCCCCATAGTTGTTTCCCTGAAAACACAACCAACACAAATATCTAGGTAATCCCTAGAAGCATGGGTTAGTCCATTATAAAAGATATCAATTATTTCATTCCTCTTGAGAGGATGATTAGTTAAAGCTCTTAATAACTGGATAAGCCTCCCCAAGCTTGAGGGAGATTCTCTTCTTCACTGTGCACAAAGTTAAATATTTCCTGTAAAGCAGCTTGTTTCTTATGAGCAGGAAAATATTTTTCAGAGAAGTAATATATCATATCCTGGGGGCTACGCACACAACCAGGAGCAAGAGTGAGGAACCATTCCTTAGCCTCACCTTTTAGTGAGAAAGGAAAAGGCTTAAGGATATAATAGTAGCGCATCTTTTCCTCATTAGTAAACAAGGCGACAATATCATTCGGTTTAGTGAGATGTCCAACAACAGTTTTAGTTTCATAACCATGGAAAGGATCATATTCTACTATAGGGATTAACTCAGGGTCTACAGAGAACCCGTAATCGTTATCAGTGACAAATATAGGAGAAGTAGCAAAGTTAGGATCATGTTTCATTTTCTCCATCATAGTTTCTTCTTTCAGTTTGCATAGTAGTTTCTTCAAATCATCTCTATCATTACAAGCAAAAAAGTCCCTAGATACCTCTCCATCCATAACATAACCCTTAGGCACATCAGGCAATTCATATCTATTAGGAGAGCGAGGTGTAATAGGTGACACAAAATCTTCATCAGTTTCAGCATTTTCAAGTTCTCTAGGTTTAGCAATATGAGCGTCAAATAATTCATTCAATGGAACAATTTTAGTTTCATCAAGTGTAGCAGCAGTATAATCATTAATTTTAGAAGTAGCATCATCAAGTTCATGCAACATATCAGAACAAGCAACATGCGGTGGTGTTATAAGCTGATTCAAAATAGTAGGTGAATCAAAATCAGAGCTAGATGACAGTTCCTTACTTGCTCTCGTACGAGAGGGGATGATCTTGGTTTGAGCATCTTTCAGATTCTTCATAGTAGCAATTGGATATCATCAAGCCAACACAATAAATATAGCTATGCTCCCCGACAACGGTGCCAGAAAAAGGTCTTGATAACCCACAAGTATTGGGGATCGCAACAGTCTTCGCGGGTAGTATTTCACTCTGATTTATTGATTCGACGCAAGGGGAGCCAAAGAATATTTATCGGCCTTAGCAGTTGAGTTTTCAATTCAACCACACCTAGGATATCTCTATGCAGCAAAGTTTTAGTAGCACGGCAAGTAATAGTAGTAACAGTAACAATAATAGTGACAGCAGTAATTTTGCAGTAGTTATGACAGTAGCAGCAGCAGCAGTAACTTAGCAAGACTCAGTATATGTAAAGCGTAGGCACGTGGATCAGTGATGGATAATGATTTAGATAACATCAATCATGTAACAGTTACACACTAGGGCGACACAAAACTAGCTCCAATTCATCGACGTAATGTAGGCATGTATTCCGTATATAGTCATACGTGCTTGCGATAAGAACTTGTATGACATCTTTTGTCCTACCCTCCCGTGGCAACGGGGTCCTATTGGAAACTAAGGGATATTAAGGCCTCCTTTTAATAACGAACCGGAACAGAGCATTAACACATGATGAATACATGAACTCCTCAAACTACGACAATCACCGGAAAGAATCCCAATTATTGTCACCTTGGGAAATCATACGTCTCCGTCGTATCTACTTTTCCTCACACTTTTGCTCTTGTTTTGGACTCTAATTTGCATTATTTGAATGAAACTAACCCGGACTGACGTTGTTTTCAGCAGAACTACCATGGTGTTGTTTTTGTGCAGAAATAAAACTTCTCGGAACTGGACGAAACTTTTTGGAGATTTATTTTACAATAAATAAAAATTACTGGAGCCAAGAAGCACCGGAGGTGGTGCCCTAGTTGGGCACGATACACCAGGGTGCTCCACCCCCTACAGGCATGCCCTGGTGGGTTGCGCCCACCTCGGGGCCCCGCTGACCCTAATTCCAATGCTATAAAATCCTATTTTCGGAGAGAAAAATCAAAGAGAAAGTTTCATCGCGTTTTACGATACGGAGCCGCTGCCACCTCCCGTTCTTCATCGGGAGGCCAGATCTGGAGCCCATTTGGGGCTCCAGAGAGGGGAATCTTCGGTCTTTGTCGTCATCAACCTTTCTCCATCGCCAATTCCATGATGCTCCCCACCGGGAGTGAGTAATTCCTTCGTAGGCTTGCTGGTCAGTGAGGAGTTGGATGAGATTCATCATGCAATCGAATTAGTTTTGTTAGTGCTTGATCCCTAGTATCCACTATGTTCTGAGATTGATGTTGCTATGACTTTGCCATGCTTAATGCTTCTCACTAGGGCCCGAGTGCCATGATTTCAGATCTGAACCTTTTATGTTATGACCATTATATCTATGTTCTTGATCCGATCTTGCTAGTCATACGCACCTATTACGTGTTATGATCCGTAAACCCCGGAGTGACAATAGTTGGGATACTTTTCGGTGATGACCGTAGTTTGAGGAGTACATGTATTCACCGTGTATTAATGCTTTGTTCTGGTTCTCTATTAAAAGGAGGCTTTAATATCCCTTAGTTTCCTTATGCACCCCACTATCACGGGAGGGTAGGACAAAATATGTCATGCAAGTTCTTTTCCATAAGCACGTATGACTATTTACGGAATACATGCCTACATTACATTTATGAACTGGAGCTAGTTCTGTGTTGCCCTAGGTTATGACAGTTATATGATGAAAATCATCCAATGAGTTCACCGATCAAGTGCCTACGAGTTTTCCACATATTGTTCTTGCTAAGTTACTATTCCTGCTGTTACTGCTACTACTGCTATCAAAACTATCACATTACTATGCTACTGATCACTCTGTTGTAGATATTTAATCTCTAGGTGTGGTTGAATTGACAACTCAGCTGCTAATACTCTCAAATATTCTTTGGCTCCCCTTGTGTCGAATCTATAAATTTGGGTTGAATACTCTACCCTCAAAAACTGTTGCGACCCCCTATACTTGTGGGTTATCAACACCTTTCTCTGGCGCCGTTGCCGAGGAGCATAGCTTTATTTGTTGAGTCACTTGGGATTTATATCAATTGATCACTATGAGAATATAAAGGATCCAAAAACCAAGATTTTTCCCTTTAAGACGAGGGGAGGTAAGGAATTGCCATCTAGCTCTGCACTTGATTCACCTTCGGTTATGAGTAAGTTTGCAACACCGCCACATGCTATTAATCCTGATATGTCGCAAGTTATTGATGATCCTACTTTTGCTATGAATGATGCTTATGATGATGTTGCTAGTACCATGCTTGATGATAATGTGCCACTAGGTGAATTTCTTGATGAACAAATTGCTAAAGCTAAAGAGAATGAAATTATTGAAACTGATGAGATTGCTGAAACTGATGAAGCCTTTGAAACTGATGACTATGAAACACCTATTAGACCTAGCTCTCCTAGATTTGAAATGCCTAAGATACCTAAAGGTTATGTTATGGATGAGGAGATAACTAGAGAAATCCTTTCTTGTAAGGATAGAGATGATCTTAAGAAATTACTACACAAGTATAAAGAGAAGACTTTGAATGCTAGAATGAAATGTGATCCTAAGTTTGCTACCTCACCTATCTTTGTTACCGATAAGGATTATGAATTCTCTATTGACCCAGAGTTAATTACTTTGGTTGAATCTGATCCTTTCCATGGCTATGAAACTGAAACTGTAGTGGCACATCTTACTAAGTTGAATGATATAGCCACCCTCTTTGCTCATGATGAGAATATTTCCATTCTCATTAAAGGGTGATGCTAAGATATGGTACAATACTCTTGCTCTTGGTTGTGTGCGTAGTCCCCAGGATATGATTTACTACTTCTCTGACAAATATTTTCCTGCTCATAAGAAACAAGCTACCTTACAGGAAATATTCAACTTTGTGCAAATTGAAGAAGAGAGTCTCCCACAAGCTTGGGGGAGGCTTCTCCAGTTTCTTAATGCTTTGCCTGATCACCCTCTTAAGAAAAATGAAATGGTTGATATCTTCTATAATGTACTAACTGATGCTTCTAGGGACTTCCTAGATAGTTGTGCTGGTTGTGTTTTCAGGGAACGAACTGTTGAACAAGCTGAGGAACTACTGAATAATATATTGAAGAATTATGATGATTGGATTCTCCCTAAACCACCACTTAAACCCACTCCGAAGAAGAGGGGTATCTTATTTCTCTGTCCTGAAGATATGCAAGAGGCAAAGAAAGGTATGAAGGAAAAAGGTAAAGCTGAGGATGTTAAGAATTTACCACCTATTGAAGAAATACATGGCCTTGACACACCACCACCTCAACAGGTGGTAGAGGTAAATTCTTTATTAAAGTTTGATGAAAGTGATATCCCTTACAATAAACATCCTAGTCAATGCTTATATGAGTTTGATAACTACATTATGAAATAAGATCACTTCAATGCAAATGTCCTGAAACAATTAGAATCTAATTTTTATATGATTGCTCGCTTGAGTGAGTTGTTATTTAGAATTATTAATGATGTTAGAGGTGTAGGAAAACATGCGTCTTTGTGTTGTTGCTACTAAGGATAACATGATCAGGTTTATTCATATTGCTTGAGTTCACTTTGTCTACATCATGCCATCGTTCTCCATGCATTACTCGGTTTTACTTAATACTCTAGATGCATGCTGGATAGCGGTCGATGAGTGGAGTAATAGCAATAGGTGCAGGCAGGAGTCGGCCTATTTGTTTATGGACGTGATGCCTATATACACATGATCATTGCCGTAAAAATTGCATAACTATCTGCTTTTCTATCAATTGCCCAACAGGAATTTGTTACCCACCGTATGCTGCCTACATGAGAGATGCCGCTAGGGAAAACTATGGCCCCCGGGTCTATTCACTTATACATTTAAAAACGCTACAATTACCTTGCTGCCTTTATTTATCTTTTATTTTATTTCACAATTTATATTTATCAACAATTATATACACAACTCGTTCGCTTGCAAATAATGAGATCAAGGGGATTGACAACCCTCTTGCCTACGTTGAGTGCAAGTTGTATGTTCATTTGTGTCCAGCCACTTAAGACAGTTGAGGTTTGATATTCCTATTGGTTCGATAAACCTTGGTTTCATAACTGAGGGAAATACTTACCCACTTTGTGCTGCAATTGCCAGTTCCTCTTCACAGAAAACTCAACGTAGATCACAAGTATTAGGAAGGATTTCTGGCACCATTGCCGGGGAATATCATCATCAACTATCAAGTAACTTCACACAAATTTTCATTCGCTTGTTCTTGTTTTTTATTTACTGTTATATTTATCTTGTCTCATAAAAAACAAAAATACAAAAATATTTATCTTTGCTTGTTACTAGTTTTCTTGTTCGAAGTCATGGCTAGTTCTTCTTCCGCTCGCTTTACTCCCAATGATGAGGTAGCCAATTTTAAATAAAGGGGACGAGAAAGTTTGAAAGATGCATGGTATAGGATTTGCTTTGCTCAAAATAAAGCAACTAAGAAGTTATCCACCACTACCTTGCTTCACAACTTTTATGTTGGTGTGACCACTTGGGGGATAAAAAAGTTCCCACCGGTGATGGTTGTACTTGACACCATCACCGGTGGGAACTTTTTAATGTGTCACACCTTGGATGCCTATAGCGCAATTGAAAATCTTGTTGGGGCACCACCCGTCATTGTTAATAAAACAAGTTTGACCTTGGAGCATGTTATGCAAAGGCTTGATGCTATAGAAAAGAATATGATCACAAATCAACCAATTGAGGAGTTGGATAAAAAACTTCATAATCATATCACTGAACTTGGGTCACGTGTAGGAATGACTTTGAAAACCTTAAAGGAAAAAAGATACTACTATTGATGAGAGGATAGAACAAGGTTTGAATAGAATTGATAAAATGGAAGAGGTCGTTGACAAAGTAGGTTCCGCTTTCACACGTTCTAAAGCTAATGCTAGTACCTCTCAAAACAAAAACCCCAAGTTCATATATATTCCTAATAGCATTAGTACACCTCCTACCAAAAGAAACAAGGATCTTCAGATGATTAGTGTTCATCCCAACTTTATAAATTTGATAAAGGATCCTATTGCCAAGCCACCTATTTCCCCTATTATCCATGGTTGTGTTATTAAGTAGCTTGATGTCAAAGATGACAATACTTGAAACTATGCATTATGACTAGCTAGGGGCATAAAACAATAGTGCTTGTTGGGAGGCAACCCAATAGTTATCTTTAAATGTTTGCTTTAAACTTTCTTTTTGTTTTTAATAACATGATTATTGCCTCTGTAATGATTATGTTTTTGTACTTAAGTTAGTGTTTTTGCCAAGTAAATCCTTTGGGATGACTCACAAGATGAGTAGAATCGATGCTGAAACAAAACATAAACTTTTGACTCCAGTACAGGAATTTTCATTTTTTACTGGAGCGTGATAATGATCTGAAATTTGTACACAGTGTTGATATAAAAAAATTCGAGGTTGACGTAGGATTTTAGAATTTTAATAGTTACAGAAGTATAGGTTCTCTAAAGATTGCTACAGACTGTTTTGTTTTAGACAGATTCTGTTTCTGCTTGCATAGTTGCTTATTTCGATTATGCTATTGATTGTAACGGGGGGTATAAGCCATGGAGAAGTTATAATACAGTACCTATTATGAATTTATGAAATAAGAATCAATTTAAAACAGTACCTAAAGTATGCAATATGTTTCTTATACTAACGGATCTCACGAAGTTTTGTTGAGTTTTGTGTGATTGAAGTTTTCAAGTTTTGGGTGTTATCATGATGAACAAAGGAATAAGGAGTAGCAAGAGCCTAAGCTTGGGGATGCCCAAGGCACCCCAAGGTAATATTTCAAAGGGGAATAAAGCGTCTAAGCTTGGGGATGCCCCGGAAGGCATCCCCTCTTTCGTCTCAATCCATCAGTATGTCACTTGAAGCTATATTTTTATTCGTCACATGATATGAGTTTTGCTTGGAGTGTCATTTTCTTTTGTTTGCTTTTACTTTAAGGTTGCCACAATCATTGTTTGCTAGACACACCTATTTAAGAGAGACACACCTTCATCATAATTTGTTAGAATACTCTATGTGCTTCACTTATATCTTTTGAGATTAGCAGTTGCTCTAGTACTTCACTTATATCTTTTTGAGCACGGTGGCGTGTAGATTTTATAGAAATGATTTCACTCTCATTCCTCACTTATATTTGTTTGAGAGTTAATAAATAGTGATGGTAATTTGCGTGGGTCATAAGACTAGTCCAAAAATATTAGGTATTCAATGAGTGATAATCAAAACCATCAAGTAGCACATATAGAGAAATTGTGGGTCAATGATATTGATGTGGTAATATGAAAAAGGTGTGATTTCATAATTGTTAAACCGTAGAAGTGTCGATATTATGAGAGGTTGACCTTTTTGTTCATCTAAAACTTAAAGAGGCATGGTGATGATGTGTGAGCATTTCTATTCCTTGTTGAAATCCTAGTGTTGGTTCGGGTCGAAAGCTCGCGATGGTTAAATCCTGCCAACCTCTTCCCTCGGGGCATGCGAGTAGTACTTTGATTTACGATAAGCTAATAAAACTTTGCAATAAGTATATGAGTTCTTTATGACTAATGTGAAACCATGTACATACACAATCTCACCTTCTCATATTTGCTAGCCTCTTCGGTATTGTGCATAGCCCATTCTCACGTCGAGGATCGATGCAACTTTCGCCGGTGCATCCAAACCCCGTGACATGACATGCTCTGTTGCACATAAGCCTTATTATATATTCCTTAAAACAGCCACCATACCTACCTATCATGACATTTCCAAGGCCATTCCGAGATATATTGGCATGCAAATTCAATCGTCACTTCACATGACTAGTTCGTTCATCATCATATTGCTTTGCATGATCATATAGAGCTGACATAGTATTTGTGGCAATGCTACCGTTCATCATATTTTTGATACATTTCATGCTAGATCATTGCACATCCTGGTACACTGCGAGAGGCATTCATACAGAGTCATATCTTCATATCAGTTCTCCATATCGAGTTGTAAGTAAATAAAAGTGTGATGATCATCATCATTAGAGCATTGTCCCAGTGAGGAAAGAATGATGGAGACGATGATTCTCCCACAAGTCGAGATGAGACTCCGAACGAAAAATAAAGATGGGGGAGGCCAAATGAGCCCACCATCCATTCAAAAAAAATGAGAGAAAATGAGAGAAGGGACTTTGCTACTATCTTTCACCACAATTGTGCCTCAAAGTGGCACCATGCTCTTCATGTAATTGTCTCATGATATATCATTTTCATATGCTAGTGGGAATTAACTATTCATTATTACAAACTTTTCTTGTATATTCCTATGACGGGCTTCCTCAAATGCGCGAGGTCTTCATGAGCAAGCAAGTTGGATGCACACCCCACTTAGCTTCATTTGGGCTTTCATACAGTTATAGCTCTAGTCCATCATTTGCATGGCAATCCCTACTCCTCGCATTGACATATATCGATGGGCATCTCCATAGCCCATTGGTACGCCTAGTTGATATGAGATTATCTTGTCCACTTTTTACCCCTTTGATATCTACCACCATACTCTATTCCACTTAAATGCTATGTCCAATGGCTCACGCTCATGTATTGCATGAAGAATAAAAAGTTGATGCATGTTGAAAAGGTACAAACCAATTGCCTGACTTGGACACCATGGTGCTTGACATTTGTATTAATGTGGTGAAGATGGAGCCATGCCTTGCTAATATAATGAGATGAATGGGAGGGGGGGTAAACATTTCTTAAGGATCATATACTTTTAAGGATTAATAATTCTGTTTCTTACATTTCAATATTGCTATGTTAATATTTGTTGATTTATCTTTTCTCAATAAGCATACATGCGTAAGATAACATAATGAATAGCATGTCACATCAAAAATTCGATTTTTATCATTTACCTACTCGAGCACGAGCAGGAATTAAGCTTGGGGATGCTTGAAACATCTCCAACGTATCTATATTTTTTGATTGATCCATGCTGATATATTATCATTCTAGGATACTTTTTGGGTCTTTAGTTATCAATTTATAATATTTTTGAGCACTAACCTATTTACCGAGTGACTAGTGCAAGTTGCTGTTTTCTGCTTGTTTTTGGCTTTTCAGGTTTACAGTGCCAAACGAAGTCCCATTGCCATGAAACTTTTTGATGATTTTTTCTGGACCAAAAGAAGACCTGGAAGCTTCGGAAGGAGGTCAGAAGGCACACGAGGGGCCCACCACACATTAGGGTGCGCCCTAGGGGGTGTGCCCTGATATGTGGTGTCCCCCTCGTGGCTCTCCCGACATCCCTCTCTGGCCTATAAATTCTCTAATATTGCAAAAACCCTGGGGGCAGTCCCGAAACCCTTTTTCCGTTACCGCAAGTCTCTGTTCCGTCGCGAGGCCATCAGGAGATCCGTTCCGGCACCCTACCGGAGGGGGGACCGGTCATGGAGGGCCTCTTCATCAACCTTGCTGCCCTGATAATGATGTGTGAGTAGTTCACCACAGACCTACGAGTCCATAGCTAGTACCTAGATGGCAATCTATCTATCTCTTGATCTTCAATACAATGGTCATCGCATCTTCGATTTTATCTATCCGATGTAATCCTATTGTGCGGTGTGTTTGTTGGGATCCGATGAATTGTGGGTTTGTGTTCAGATTATTCATGAAAAGTATTTGAGATACCTCTAATATATATTGTCTCTTAATTGCATGATCATTATAGCTTCATAATGCTCTCCGATTTATTGATGTGCTTTGGCCAAGTAGATTGATATTTCATCGGTTGGAGTGGTGCGGTGTGGTAGGTTCAACCTGGAGAGTTTCTATATCCCAGTGACAAAGTAGGGGACAAGATGCATCTTTGTGTTGTTGCTACTAAGGATAACACGATGGGGTTCACTCATATTGCTTGTGTTTACTTTGTCTACATCATGTCATCGTTCTCCATGCATTACTCTGTTTTACTTAATACTCTAGATGCATGCTGGATAGCGGTCGATGAGTGGGGTAATAGTAATAGGTGCAGGTAGGAGTCGGCCTATTTGTTTATGGACGTGATGCCTATATACACATGATCATTGCCGTGAAAATCGCATAAATATCCGCTTCTCTATCAATTGCCCAATAGTTATTTGTTACCCACCATAACTATCCGCATTTCTATCAATCGCATAACTATCCGCTTTTCTATCAATTGCCCAGGTCTATTCACTTATATATTTACAAACACTATTATTACCTTGCTGCCTTTATTTATATTTTATTTTATTTTGCAATTTATATTTATCAATAATTATCTACACAACTCATTCGCTTGCAAATAAAGAGATCATGGGGATTGACATCCCTCTTGCCCACGTTGGGTGCAAGTTGTTTGTTCATTTGTGTGCAGCCGTTGAAGACAGTTGATGATTGATATTCCCATTGGTTCGATAAACCTTGGTTTCTTAACTGAGGGAAATACTTACCCACTTTGTGCTGCAATTACCCATTCCTCTTCACGGAAAACCCAACGCAGATCACAAGTATCTGTGTAGTGGGCAAATACCAGGCTGATCCAGGTGAGAGTCACTGGGCAGCGGTAAAGAATATCCTTAAATACTTGAGAAGGACAAAGGATAAGTTCCTGGTTTATGGAGGTGAGGATGAGCTCATTGTAAAGAGTTACGCCGATGCTAGTTTCCAAACCGATAGGGATGATAGTCGATCACAATCTGGGTTTGTGTTCATTCTGAATGGAGGAGCAGTGAGCTGGAGGAGTTCCAAGCAAGATACTAGCTGATTCTACAACGGAGGCTGACTACATTTCAGCTTCTGAAGCTGCAAAAGAAGGTGTTTGGGTGAATAATTTTATTTCCGATCTTGGAGTGGTTTAGGACTAGTCCAATCCATTCGACCTCTATTGTGATAATAGTGGTGCTATCGCACAAGTCAAGGAACCACGGAACCATCATAAAACCCAACACATACTCAGGAGTTTTAATGTTATTCGCGACATTGTCGAGAGCGGCGGTTTAAACATATGCAAGATACACACGGATGCAAATGTTGATGATACATTAATGAAGCCTCTCTTGCAGTTGAAGCATGAGGTGCACATGAGGTCCATGGGCATACGATGCCTAGATGATTGACTCTAGTGCAAGTGGGAGATTGTCGGAGATATGCCCTAGAGGAAATCATGTGATGATTTCATTTCCTATCTATTCATGAGTATTTTGTATTGTCCTTGAACATCATCAGTGATATGTATCAATAAGTATGTTACTTATTTGTGAGAATATTGTATGATGATTGTTCTAATAGTCCCTAGTTGTTCAGGTTATGCGGACACATATCCTTTACTAGTATACGATTCAGTTGATGACTATGTTTCACAAGTCATGTCCATAGAGATGCTAAACTAATAGTTTGGACTCGGGTATTGAGCTCAACGAATCGGACAGGCCCAGTTTGAGACACAACAAGATATTGTCATCTATTAGCCTCAAGTACAATGTATATGCCATGTCCTAGACCAGAGCTCCTCGCATGTTCTCGGGATGAGGATCAACTTACTTAGGGTCTATCAAATGCTACTTCGTAACTGGGTAGATATAAAGGTAGCTTTCGGGTGAGTCGTGAGACATGTCGCGAGACATGGTTGACCAAGATGGGAGTTTCCCCTCCATAAGGAGAGATATTCTCTGGGCCCTCTCGAGTGATCAGATTCAGAAAGCATGGCCATGTGACATGGGTTAAGTGTTAACCCAGTTTGGGCATGTACATCATGGTTTTGAGAACAGATGTCGAGCTACCACAAGGGTGAGAAGTACTCGCCTTGAGCTCGACAACATATATCATGAGGCAAAAGGAATGTTGTATATGACACATTGTCGAGGTTCGTCTAACGACTTTGCGCACACTTGGGAGTTGGAACGTTTTGCTAGGAGCCACTACCGACTATCGACTCGGGTCGTGTCCATGTGTACGTGAACCTATAGGGTCGCACACTTAAGGGATTGCAGCCCATTCAAATTGGATCCGATTGGAAAATGGGACTAGAATCGTCGTGGGGCTCAAGTGTTGAGCCCACTTCGGAGGTCTATATAAAGGGGAGTGGGCGCAGCTTTCAAGGTTAATCCTTTTCTCCTTACGACAGTCACCGCCACTCCCCACGCTACCATGCCATGCGATCGGACCTAGCAGTCTGCCGCCCGACGTTGCCCCCGTACGTGTGGATACCTTGCAGGCATCGCATTTGCGGTGCTTGGACAAACAGTTCAAGCATCCGCGAGGAGCTATTCATGGGAGATCACTGCTCGTGGGAGATCGGCTACAGGAGGAGGAGACGAATCGGCTGATCGGCTGCGGTGACTGCGCGTCTAGTGGTAAACCCGATCTCGTGATATATTTCTAGCAGCATGTTCTTGGGTACACGGTAGAAATTTTTATTTGGTGCTAGCATAGCGTACCGCGTGTTACAGCACCTCAGGGTTCACAAGCGTTGGTCAGTCAATGTGCGGCGATGATGCGGTTGTCGTGGACAGCTTAGTTGCCCGAATGGGGCCGGTGGTTGCGTCGAACGGCGACGGTGGCGGTGGTGGCGCTCGTGCATGAGATGCCGAGCGAGAGGGTGAAGGGGGAAGAGTGAGCGAGGGGGAGAGCTCTGCTACTTCTTGAGCTTGCGTTGGTTTTCCCTTGAAGAGGAAAGGGTGATGCAGCAAAGTAGATAAGTATTTTCCTCAGTTGTTGAGAACCAAGGTATCAATCTAGTAGGAGGTACAAGCAAGGCCCCAATCTTTGCATCTACACAAACAATCAAACACTTGCACCCAACGCTATAAAGGGGTTGTCAATCCCTTCACGGTTACTTGCAAGGATGAGATCTGATAGAGATAGATATGAAAGATTACTAAAACGAAAAGTAAAACAAAAGTAAAAAGATTGCAGCTAAGTATTTTTGGTATTTTTGGTTTATAGATCTGAAAATATAATATGGAAAATAGACCCGGCGGCCATAGGTTTCACTAGAGGCTTCTCTCTTGAAGGAAAATAATACGGTGGGTGAACAAATTACTGTCGAGCAATTGATAGAAACGCGAATAGTTATGACGATATCCAAGGCAATGATTATGCATATAGGCATCACGTCCGTGTCAAGTAGACCGAAACGATTCTGCATCTATTACTATTACTCCACACATCGACCGACTCCTGCCTGCATCTAGAGTATTAAGTTCATGAAGAACAAAGT
This sequence comes from Elymus sibiricus, assembly GCA_039707655.1. Taxonomy (NCBI): domain Eukaryota; kingdom Viridiplantae; phylum Streptophyta; class Magnoliopsida; order Poales; family Poaceae; genus Elymus; species Elymus sibiricus. Next base: position 146,403,970 of record CM077671.1, on the reverse strand, counting down.
AACGCATTAGGTAAGATGACATGATGTAGAGGGATAAACTCAAGCAATATGATGAAAACCCCATCTTTTTATCCTTGATGGCAACAATACAAATACGTGCCTTGCTACCCCTACTTTGTCATTGGGTGAGGACACCGCAAGATTGAACCCAAAACTAAGCACTTCTCCCATTGCAAGAATTACCAATCTAGTTGGTCAAACCAAACCAATAACTCGAAGAGACTTGCAAAGATATGAAATCATGCATATAAGAATTCAGAAAAGATTCAAATAATATTCATAGATAATCTGATCATAAACCCACAATTCATCGGATCTCAACAAACACACCGCAAAACAGTATTACATCGGATAGATCTCCATGAAGATCATGAAGAACATGGTATTGAAGAACATAGAGAGAGAAGAAGCCATCTAGCTACTAGCTATGGACCCAAAGGTCTGAGGTGAACTACTCACGCATCATCGGAGGGGCAATGGAGTTGATGTAGATGCCCTCTGTGATCGAATCCCCCTCCGGCAGATTACCGGAAAAGGCTCCAAGATGGGATCTCACGGGAACAGAGGCTTCCGGCGGCGAAAAAGTATTTTCGTGGCTCTTTTTGGTATTGGGGGAATATTTGGGAATTTATAGGCCGAAGATTAGGGTTGGAGGGCCTGCAGGGGGGCCACAATCCAGGGGGTGCGCCCCCCTAGGGCGCGCCCTGCAGGCTTGTGATCTCCCAGCAGGTCTCCTTGCTTCATCTCCAAGTCTGGTAGGTTTCTTCTGGTCCAAGAAAAATCATCCCAAAGATTTTATTCCGTTTGGACTCCGTTTAATATTCCTTATCTGCAATACTCAAAAACAAGGAAAAAATAGAAACTGGTACTAGGCACTAGGTTAATAGGTTAGTCCCAAAAATAATATAAAATAGCATATTAATGCATATAAAACATCCAAAACAGATAATATAATAGCATGGAACAATCAAAAATTATAGATACGTTGGAGACGTATCAAGCTCGACCAGGACGGCTTCACAAGGTCATTCGCGGTGTCGCGCTAGCCAGGGAGGGGCAGGCAGGCAGGTGACGTGGCGCTCCCATGCGCGCACCATGCCCTCCTTCGCCTCTGCCTTCTGGCAGAGGTAGGGGATGAATGGCATGGGCCAGATGGCCGGCCAGGTAAGTTGGGCCAGCTAGATTTTTGTCCTTTCTGTTTAGTTTTCTATTTTGTTCAGTCTGTTTTGATTTAGTTTAGCAACTAAATCATTTTGTAAAAATGTGAAACTTTTCCTGGGCACTTACTGAATTGTTCCAGAGGCCCTGACCAAGTTTCAAATTTATTGGAGTTATAGACTTATTTATAGAATTTTATAGCTCCAATTCAAATATAAAGATATGTGTTAATCCAATGCCCAAAATGTGTCCAAATAATATGAAACCAATTTTCTTTGTTGTTTCACATTATTTCAAAAATGTGGACATTTTTAAGGGCATTTTGGGTTCACTGAAAATATTTTTAGTTGGAACTATTTCAGTTTCAAATAGTGCTCGGGTTTGATCAGCCCCATTTCAATTTCCTTGGAAATTTAATACTTGATGCAAACACAAAAATAAATCCTAGTGCATGCTAAACTAGGGATGTGACATAGTAGTAGATGCAGAATCGTTTCAGTCAATTTGTCACGGACGTGATGCCTATATACATGATCATTGCCATGAATAACGTCATAAATATGCGCTTTTCTAGCAATTGCCAAAGAGTAAATGTCTACCCACCGTATGTATGTGTTGGAGAGAGAAGCCTCTAGTGAAAACTATGGCCCCCGAGTCTATTTAATAATATTGCTAAAGACACAAAATACCTTGCTACAATTTATTTACTTTCTTTTTTACTTTTCTTTTTATATATCTATCACTATCAGAATTAATCCTTGCAAGTAATGAGTTCAAGGGTATTGAAAAACCCTCTTGCCAGCATTGGGTGCAAGTGTTTGCTTTTGTGTGTGTAGGTGCTGAAGACGAGAGTTTGCGTGGTTCTCCTATTGGTTCGATAACCTTGGTTATCACTAATGGAAATACTATCCGCTACTATATTGCTTCACCCTTCCTCTTCAGGGAAATCCCAACGCAGCTCACAAGTACCATTTAGCCAGCCTGCTTGATAACCTGTCAGTTCTGGGTAGTATGATTAGCGGGTTTATCGGTAGTGTCATGGATTTGGCAAGGTCTATCGAGGGTCTTATCCAGGGCAGACGGGCCATGTTTGTTCCCTTTAAAGGGATTCTTCTTCTGGCCGCTGTGTCGGTTGCTGAATCCAGTTTTCACTATTGTTTCTTCAGTGTCGCTGTTGTTGCTGCCTTTATGTCAGCGTTTGTTGTTTCTATTACGCCGAGGCTTTTCGTTCCGACCGCGGACTTCGGAGGTGCCAGAGTCATCGTCGTTAGAATTGCTATGGGCCAGCTAGCTATATTCTCCTATGCAAAACCAAGTCATTAGAGAGGTAAGAGCCGCCATAGTCTTCGTCTTATCCTGCCCGAGCTGTCGAGTTACCCATTCATCTCAGACACTGTTCCGGAAGGCGGCAACTGCTTCTACCTCAGGGCGGTCAATTCTTTGGTTCCTTTTAGTCGAGAACCGTTTTCAGAACTTCCAGGTCGACTCGTCGGCTTGGTGCTTAATAAGGCTCAAGTTTTCGGCATCCAGGGGTCGCACATAGGTGCCCTAAAAATTGGCTCAAAATGCATCTTCGAGCTCCTCCAAACTTCCGATAGAGTCCTCGCGCAAGCCATTAAGCCAATGCCTCGCATGCCGACACTTGTGATTTGCGTTGGGTTATCCGGGAACGGGTAATTGCAGCACATTACGGGTAAGTATTTCCCTCAGTTATGAAACCAATCTTTATCGAACCAATAGGAATATCAATCCTCAACCGTCTTCAGCGGCTGCACACAAAAGAGCAAACAACTTGCACCCAACGCGGGCAACAGGGTTGTCAATCCCCTTGACCTCGCTATTTACGAGAAAATGAGTTTTGTAGATAATTGTAGATAATTGTAAGTTGCAAAATAAAATAAAATAAAAGATAATAGTAGATAATTGTAAGGAGCAAGATAATAATAGCGTTTATGAATTTATAAGTGAATAGACCCGGGGGCCATAGTTTTCCCTAGCGGCATCTCTCATGTAGGCAACATACGGTGGGTAACAAATTACCGTTGACCAATTGCTAGAAAAGCGGATATAGTTATGCGATTTTCATGGCAATGATCATGTATATCTAGGCATCACGTCCATAAACAAATAGGCCTAATCCTGCATGCACCTATTACCATTACTCCACTCATCGACCGCTATCCAGCATGCATCTAGAGTATTAAGTAAAACAGAGTAATGCATGGAGAATGATGACATGATATAGACAAAGTAAACTCAAGCAATATGAATAAACCCCATCGTGTTATCCTTAGTAGCAACAACACAAACACGCAACTTGTCCCCTTCTGTCACTGGGATATAGAAACTCGTCAGGTTGAACCTACTACAACACACCTCTCTCACTGAAGAAAGATCAATCTACTTGGCCAAAGCAAATCAATAGATCGGGGAGAATTACGAAGATATAATGATCATGCGCTTAAGAATCATAATATATATTAGAGGTGACTCGAATACTTTCCATGAATAATCTGTACATAAACCCACAATTCATCGTATCCCAACAAACGCACCGCACAAAAGGATTAGATCGGATAGATCAAAGCGAAGATGCGATGATCATTGTATTGAAGATCAAGAGAGAGAGAGAGATTGCCATCTAGGTACTAACTACAAACTTGTAGGTCTGTTGTGAACTACTCACGCATCATCATTGGGGTAGCAAGGTTGATGAAGAGGCCCTCCGTGGTCGATCCCCCCTCTGACAATGTGCCGGAACGGAGCTCCAGATGGCCTCCCGACGGGACAGAGACTTGTGGCGGTGTAAAAAGAGTTTCGGGACTGCCTCCAGAGTTTTCACGATATTAGAGAATTTATAGGCCGGAGAATGAGGTCGGGGGAGCCGCCAGGGCCCTCAAGCTATCAGGCCCCCCCCTCTAGGGTGCGCCCTGTTGGCTTGTGGAGCCCTCGTATGGCTCCCGGCTTCCTTGCGAATCTCGCAGGTCTTCTTTCGATCCAGAAAAAATCATCAAAAAGTTTCGTGGCAATTGGACTTCATTGGTACTGTAAACCTAAAAAGCCAAAAACATGCAGAAAACAGCAACTGGCAATGGGCACTGGGTGCATAGGTTAGTGCTCAAAAATATAAATTGGTAAATAAATACTTAAAAAGTATCCTAGAATGATAATATATCAGCATGGAACAATCAAAAATTATAGATACATTGGAGACGTATCAAGCATCCCCAAGCTTAATTCCTGCTCGTCCTCGAGTAGGTAAATGATAAAAACATAATTTTTGATGTGACATGCTACCCATTATGTAATCTTTTGCAAGTATGCTCATTGATAAACGATGAACTAACAAATATTAACATAGCAATACTTATAATCATAAGAAACAAAATCATTAATCTTTAGAAGTATACAATCCTCAAAGAATGTTTACCCCCATTCATCTTATTATATTAGCAAGGCATGGCTCCATCTTCACCACATTAATACAAATGTCAAGCACCAAGGTGTCCAAGTCAGGCAATTGGATCGTATTTTTTTAATATGCATCAACTTTTTATTCTTCACGCAACACATGAGCGTGAGCCATGAGACATAGCATATAGGTGGAATAGAATATGGTGGTAGATATCAAAGGGGTAAACAGTGTAGAAGATAGTCTCACATCAACTAGGCATACCAACGGGCTATGGAGATGCCCGTCAATAGATGTCGATGCAAGGAGTAGGGATTGCCATGCAAATGATGCACTAGAGCTATAAGTGTATGAAAAATCAACTGAAGCTAAGTGGGGTGTGCATCCAACTTGCTAGCTCATGAAGACATCGGGCATATGAGGATGACCGTCATAGGAATATACAAGCCAAGTTTATAATAATGAAAAAGTAATTCCCACTAGCATATGAAAGTGACATAACATGAGACTCTCTATATGAGGAACAAGGTGCCACTTTGAGGCACAAGTGTGGTAAAATATAGTAGGAATGTCCCTTCTCTCATTTTCTCTCATTTTTTTATTATGGTGGGCCCATTTGGCCTCCCCTTTTTATTTCCTCACTCGGATAATGCTCAAATAATGATGATCATCACATTTTTATTTACTTACAACTCGATATGAAGAATTGATAGGAAGATATGACTCTATATGAATGCCTCTGGTAGTGTACCAGGATGTGCAAAGATCTAGTGTGACATGTATCAATAATATGATGAACGGTGGCTTTGCCACAAATACTATGTCAGCTCTAAATGATCATGCAAAGCAATATGATGATGAACGAACTAGTCATGTGAAGCGATGATGGAATTTGCATGGCAATATATCTCGGAATGGCTATGAAAATGCCATGATAGGTAGGTATGTGTGGGGACCCCAACTCATAAGTTGTGATCACCGAATGCACGTGTGCAGCGATCCCAGAGATCAGTGCTCACTGAACACACAGAAGTTGAATAACAAGAGTCATACATCCATACATATCGTCTTACACAAATAAAGACCATCAAGGTCACGTCTTACATAGATAGGGCCATGAAGGCCGAATAGCAAACATAAACTCGTAGCGGAAATCTTGAATGATAGTGTAGACCCATGTCATCTGCCTTAACCCTACGGACATTTTGACTGGGAAGCGTCCTAATTCTCATGTTCGTCACCAACAAAATCTTCACCATATTCCTGCTCTTCCATGCCTGGACAATGAAATAACCAGTGGCAAGCCAATGAGTACTTTGAATGTACTCGCAAGCAACCCATGTTTTGGAACAAGGTATGACAATACATGGTATAGCACTAAGTAGGTAATCTGCGGAAAGCTAGTTTTGAATGCAATGACATGTTCAATTGTATTGTAAAGGCATGCATCATGAGGATACAAGTATTCATATGAATAGGTTACAGATATCAATATAAACAACGTCTGAACATCTCATCCGACTTAGCTCAAGTATCCCATCTTTCTCCTACACACACACACACACACACACACCAAGTTTTTGTAAACAATGGACGTAGCCCAAGAGTGGCCATCCAACTGTCCTTGACCATGGACACGCCTATTCGAATAGTTTTACACTCTGCAGAGGTTGCACACTTTACCCACAAGACTCGGGGAACCTCCGTGTCATCCATGACTCGCGGTATATTACATACCCGAGGTAAGCACCCGGACAATGCTTTTCCCCTGGCAATACTAAACAAAGAGTCCACTCGTTGGTGACATCCCTCATGATATACATCACGCGTATCATCCATGAGGGCACGCAACGGTGTCAAAGGGCTGCTTGCCTGTCTCAACAAAGTCCTCGGGGTCTTCAAAGTCTTCTGGTCCAACTCCCTCATCAACAACGCAATCTATCGTCGCAAAATTAACAGGCAAAAATAAGAGCACGACAAAAACAGAGAAAATAAATCACTTCTAAAATGTCACACCACTCTGTAAAATATTATACTAAAAAATATATATTTGTTTCTGGTTTTGAAGTGTAAAAAGTTTTGAAAACTATTTTTAACAGTGGTTTTAAATATTAAAACTAGGTTTTAAATAATACTAGTACATGAAACTATTATCAAAAAGTGCACAAGTGGCATCTTTATACAGTGCAGAATATTACAAGATTTGTAGAGTTGGAATTATGTCAATTGGACGAATATTTATTTGTGTGGAATTTTGCAAGTTGCTAGAAAAAAAGAAAAAGGGAAAAGGCTACTATTCTCGTGGGCCAGAATGGGCTTAGCAGAGCCGGCCCAGAGGGGAAACAGCCCGCGCCAGACAGCCACGTCGATGGCGTAATGGCGTAACATGCCTCCAGCTGACACTGCGCGCGCCTACGCGTTCAAACCTACCCGCTGGGCCCCAGCGGTCGGAGAGGGAGAGGAGGAAGGGAGGATGACAGACGGGCCCCACCCGGGGTCGTCTTCAACCTCCAGATGGGAGAGGGGGAGAGCTCATCGGCGGCGAGATGGGGCATGGCTGGGCTTGGCGACGGCGGGAATGGAACCAGCATTTTCCCACCATCCGGTTGCAGGTCAAAGGGAGCGCCGACATGGCCTGAGTCACCGGTGGCGAGAAGTCCAGGCAGAGGAGCTTTGGTCGTGCTCCAAGACGACGAGTTCTCGTGCAAACAACGCGGGAGAGGACGGGGAACGCATCAAGAAGACGATAGGAGCACGTAGGAGAAGAGAATGGAGCCGGAGATAGGCTCTACCTGGAGATCGTCCGTGACCCGATTTGGTGAGGCTCCGGTCGATCCCGAGCGCTGGGGCACGGGGAGGTCGAGTGGGGGTTTCTGGAGCTCGATTGGAAGGGAGAGATGGGGTCCAGAGGGGAGAGAGGGGCTCGGGGAGGCTCTTAAGTACCCGGGTGCCGAAACACCCTGGGTTGCATCCACGACCGCAACGCCGGAGTTGCTAGGGGTCACGGGGGCGCTCCGGGGCTTGTCTATGACCTTTGTGGGCGCGGTCCGGGGTCGGGGAGAGGATGAGGAGGAGCGGGGCGAGGTCATAGGCGGGGCCCGGCCTTGGACAGAGAGTGGTCGAGCTGGGCGGTGCTCGAGCATGCTTGGTCAAGACAAGGGAGAGAGAGGGGGAGGAGGGGGCTGACACGCTGCCGTGTTGCGGACGTCGAGGAGAGCATGCTGGCGTGCGGGAGGAGGCCGAGGTGGTCGGGGGCTTTCGGATGGGAGCCGCTACAGTGTGGGAGCGCACTGTAGCGCACTCCAGAGCACTCTTATGGCCGGCATCGGCATAAACAATGGGCACCAGCGTGTCCACTTGTGTCTTGGAGGTTCTAGAGACACCCATGAGTGCTTAGGAGCTAAATTAGGGGTAGGGGGTGAAGAAATGGAGTGAGGAAGAGGTAGAAATGTTGTTGTTTGTTGCTGTTCCTGCTGTCCAGGGGGTAAAAATGGAGTATTCACCCCCCCAATCATTGATCCGAGACTTGTAAATATTACTAGAGGTAGGAGGTGCATACAAGGGACTGGGGTAAAAATCTTAGATCAAGGAGAACAGTGGAAGGGGTCAAAACATGACTTTTACCAAACTACCAGAAGGTGTTTGAAGCTGGTTTGGCCAAGTAAAAAGGCTCCACTTATGGTGAGATTTAACAGGATGAAATGGAAGGTAAAAATGAGGTTGTCCACCAAATTTGAGCTCATTTGAGAAAAGTTGTTAATGAAAACTTGGTAAACCCTAGAAATTAATAGAATCAGGTTTCTGTAGATCTAGTCATGCTAATCTAATCTCCTTAATGAACCACCTTGTTTGATGGCATTATTTGGGGATTAGAACATGTCCACAAAGTTTGGGTCAATAGGAGACAGTTGGCAATGTAGAGTTGCTCAAATTTGGATCTGGACATGAATGGTTTTGGGATATTTTGGTGAACCAAAATAATTTGTGTTGGAATGAAACTTGGCAAGATCATCACATTGGGCATATGAGACTCGCTAGAATTTTCCTGGATTTATTTGAGAAAATTTCCTATAGAAATATTTCAAAAGCTTGAAACAGACAAAAAGGGTTTTGGAGGGTTTTGTCCAATATTTTCAACATGACCATGTGTTTAAACTCATATATATGAAAACAAATATGTCCACTGAGTTTCCCTAAATTTTCTCAAATATTTTGAAAGCATAAAAATAATTTTTCCCTAGGAAAAACCATTTCTGGCCTTAAGAAAAGCCTTAAAAATAAAATAGGAAAATAACCTTTAAAAATAATATTTGGAGGTTTTGGAAGTCATATATATGGTAGGTTCCATATAAACTCTTTTGGGGTAAAAATATTCCAACCAATTTGAGGACTTGTAGTACAAACCTCAATTCAGGGGTTTTATAAAGCTTAATTTGAATAAATGCTTTTTGGCCCAAATAATATTTGTTAAAAATAGTTTTAGGTACTATACACATGGCATGATCATTGGGCAGAGAGTTTGGATCAAGGAAGTGAGTATGGAGAGTAGGAGGAAGAAGAATTCTTGAGTCCTAAAACACAATCAACCAAACAAGCAATCAAACAATCAGTTCATGCACAAGCACTCAAAAAGTTTTAAATGGGTCCAAATTTTATAAAATCATAGCATAGCAAAGTGATACAACACAGGGTGTGACAGACCAACCCCCCTTACAAGAATCTCGTCCCTGAGATTCCTAGGCTAAGCGCTAAAAAGATAAGGGAACTCGGATCTAAGATAGTCTTCACACTCCCAGGTTGCTTCCGCTTCAGCGTGGTTGCTCCATTGGACCTTGAAGTACTTGATGGTGCAGCTTCGGGTGCAATGTTCATCTTCATCCAAAATGCGAAATGGCATCTCACGATAAGTGAGGTCTGGCTGAAGGTCGATGGCTTGATGATCGATGTCCTTGTAGAGATCGGGGCGGTTGGGAACATGGAGACACTTCTAGAGCTGTGACACGTGGAAGACATTGTGCACGTCTGAGAGCTCGGACGGTAGCTCTAGCAGGCACGCAACTTCTCATTGCCTGTCGGTGATCTTGAAGGGGTCGATATACCTTGGTGCGAGCTTTCCTTTGACGTGGAAACGCTTGGTCCCTTTGAGAGGCGTGACTCGGAGATAAACATAGTGCCCAACACGGAAACTCATGTCTGGGCGGTGTGAGTCAGCGTAGCTCTTCTGTCTTGACTTGGCGATCTCTAAATGCTCTCTGACGAGTTGAATTTGCTCTCCTGCTTCGTGGAGAATACTTGGTCCAAAGACTAATTCTTCTCCGGTTTTTGACCAGTTTAGGGGAGTGTGACACTTGCGTCCATACAATACCTCAAATGGTGCCATCTGCAAACTGGACTGATAACTATTGTTGTAGGAGAACTCGGCAAACGGCAAGCAGTATTCCCATTTGGCTTCGTATGCCAAAACACAAGACGGAGCATATCCTCGAGTACCTGATTTACTCGTTCAGTTTGTCCTCCGGTCTGAGGGTGAAAAGCAGTGCTGAAGGATAGATTGGTTCCCAAGGCTTCCTGGAATCTTTTCCAGAATCTTGAGGTAAACTGGGTTCCTCGGTCTGACATGATCTCCTTTGGAACTCCATGGAGGCTCACGAGCCGGTTGATGTAGAGTTGGCTAGCTGGTTCCGATTGTAGGTGGTCTTGACGGGCATGAAGTGGGCTACTGACGTGGCTTCAGACTGCATCGGTATTTCCCCAAAGAGGAAGGGATGATGCAGCACAGCGACGGTAAGTATTTCCCTCAGTTATGAAACCAAGGTATCGAACCAGTAGGAGGATCACAACCACTACGTAAACAACACCTGCACACAAAGAACAAATACTTGCAACCCGACGCGAAAGAGAGGTTGTCAATCTCTCTACGGTAAAAAGATAGATTAGGTAATGATAGATTGGAGAGATAGATCTCTCAAGAACACAAAATAAAAAGAGTAAATAAAAAGTGCAGCAAGGTATTTTTGGTTTTTTTTGGAATAATAGATCTGAAAACAAAAGCGGCAAAAAGATAGATCGGAAAGCAATACGTTGGAAAGTAGACCCGGGGGCCGTAGGTCTCACTAGTGGCTTCTCTCATGAGTATAGCACATGGTGGGTGAACAAATTACTGTTGGGCAATTGATAGAAGATCAAATAATCATGACGATATCCAAGGCGATGATCATTATATAGGCATCACATCCAAGATTAGTAGACCGAAATTATTCTGCATCTACTACAATTACTCCACACATCGACCGGTATCCAGCATGCATCTAGTGTATTAAGTTCATGGAAAAACAGAGTAATGCAATAAGAACAATGTTATTGATGTAGACAAGATCTATTCATGTAGGAATAGACCCCATCTTATTATCCTTAATAGCAACGATGCATGCGTGCCTCGCTGCCCCTTCTGTCATTGGGAGAGGGCACCGCAAGATTGAACCCATCACGAAGCACCTCTTCCCATGGCAAGAAAAATTGATCTAGTTGGCCTAACTAAACCAAAGATTCTAAGAAGAAATACAAGGCTGTAAGTAATCATGCATATAAGAGATCAAAGAAGACTCAAATAATATTCATGGATAGAAACTGGTCATGAACTCAAAATTCATCGGATCCCAATAAACACACAGCAAAAGTTTACATCAAATAGATCTCCAAGAGAACATTGTATTGAAAATCAAAAGAGAGAGAGGAAGCCATCTAGCTACTGCCTACGAACCCGTAGGTCTATGGTGGACTACTCACGCATCATCGGAGAGGCACCATTGAGGAGGATGAACCCCTCCATGATGGTGTTAGATGGGATCTCGAGGTTCTAGAACTTGCGGCAGCTGGATGTGTTTTTCGTCGACTCCTCTAGGGTGTCTAGAATATTTGGGAATTTATAGGCATCGGAGGTGGTGGAAAGGGACCCCGAGGAGGGCACAACCCATCAGGGCACGCCCGGGGCCTCTGGCGCACCCTGGTGGGTTGTGGTCTCCTCGACCCTCCCCTCTGGCACTTCTTTGCCCCACTGGATGTCTTCTGGCCCAAAAAAATCTCCAAAAAGTTTCGTCGCGATTGGACTCCGTTTGGTACTGATATTCCGCAAAGTAAAAAACAAGCAAAAACAGCAACTGGCACTTTGGCACTATGTCAATAGGTTAGTCCCAAAAAATGATATAAAGTTGCTATAAAATGATTGTAAAACATCCAAGAATGATAATATAATAGCATGGAACAAGCAAAAATTATAGATACATTGGAGACGTATCAGCATCCTCAAGCTTAATTCCTACTCGTCCTCGAGTAGGTAAATGATAAAAATAGAATTTTTGATGTGGAATGCTGCCTAACATGTTCATCTCATATTCTTTTCTTTTGGAGCATGGACATTTGGACTTTTAGATGGTTCAAAGCAATAGTCTAGTTTTAACATAATGACTTCAAAACTCAAGCATGCCAATAAGCAACCATGTCTTTCAAAATATCAACACTAAAGAAAGTTATCCCTAGCCCATCATGCTCAATCATTGATCCATTCATGAAACACACTCAAATATTAGCTACAACCAATGCTCAAGTACGATCATAGTGCCCCCTAGTTGGTGCTTTATAAGAGAAGATGGAGACTCAAAGTAAAAATAAAAATTGCATAAAGTAAATAGACAGGCCCTTCGCAGAGGAAGTAGGGATTTGTAGAGGTGCCAGAGCTCAAAGTTTAAATTGAGAGAGAAAAATATTTTGAGTGGCATGCCTTTCCCGTCAACGAAAACGACAAAGTAGTTCACAATACTTTCCATGTTATATATATCATAGGCGGTTCCCAAACAGAAAATAAAGTTTATTCCTTTTACCACCATTCTTTCACAATCCATGGCTGGCCGTATCCACGGTTGCCTTCCATACCAACACTTTACAAGGAATTTATTATTTCACAACATAAAGTAAATTTTTTCTTTTTTTCATTTCGGGACTGGGCATCCCTATTACCGCCGTACTCTCGTGCAATGAAAAGTGAATAAACACTCATCTTGAGAATAACACATCTAGTATGGAAAAATATTGGACACCCCCTACCGTTTCTTGAGCGGTACGAGCACACAAAAAGGAAATTTATTTTGAAAAGTAGAGATGGCACACACAAATTTTCTTAGAACGGTACAAAAATACCGCATATAGGTAGGTATGGTGGACTCATAAGGCAAAACTGGGTTTAAGGATTTTGGATGCACAAGTAGTATATCTACTTAGTACAAGTGGAGGCTAGCAAATAGGTTGAGAAGCAACCAACCAAGAAACGGAAATTCACATCAGCGAGCATTGAGCATAACTAACACCGAATAATGCACCATAAGTAGGATGTAATTTTGTTGCATAACTATTGACTTTCGTACTTGCATAGGGAATCACAAACCTTAACACCAATATTCCTACTAAAGCATAATTACTCACTAACATGGCTCACATATTACTATCATCATGTCTCAAAACTATTACAAGGAATCAAGTTTAATTTGTCCAATGATCTTCATGAATTTTTTTATTATATCCTCCTTGGATATATATCACTTTGGGACTAGTTTCATATATTGCCATTGCATTTGGCAAGCCAAAACAAATTTAAGTGAAGCACATGAGCATAGAGATTTCATCTCTCAAAATAGTATAAGTGAAACATGAGAGGATTTCTTCAAAATTTACCAACTCTCAAATTAATCTAAGTGAAGCATGATAGTATTTCTTCAAAAGTTTCCAAGCACACCGTGCTCAAAAAGATATAAGTGAAGCACTAGAGCAATTCTAGAGCTCAAAAAAGTTTAAGTGAAGCATATAGAGCAATTCTAACAAATCATAGCATAATTTTGGCTCTCTCAAATAGGTGTGTCCCGCAAGGATACAAGTGAAAAACTAAAAAGCAAAGCATGCAAAGACTCAAATGATACAAGACGCTCCAAGCAAAACTCATGATATGTGACGAATAAAAATATAGCTGCAAGTAAAATATCGATGGTCGTTAGAAGAAAGAGGGGATGCCACTCGGGGCATCCGCAACCTTAGTTGCTTGTTTCTCTTTGGATATATCTTGGGGGTGCTGTAGCATCCCCAAGCTTAGGCTCTTTTCACTCCTTATTCCTTCATCCATCGTGATCTCACCCAAAACTTGAAAATTTCAATCACACAAAACTCAACAAAATCTTCGTGAGATCCGTTAGTATAATAAAGTAAATCACTACTTTAAGTGCTGTTGAAAACTCATTCAAATTTTATTATTGCATTATACCTACTTTATTTTAACTTGCCATGGCTCATACCCTTCAATATAACTCATAAATTTATCAAACAAGCACACAATGCAACGAAAACAGAATCTGTCTAAAACAGAATAGTCTATAGTAATCTATACTCTACCATACTTATGTAACTCTAAAAATTCTGAATAATTAGGACAACGTAACGGATTTGTATAGAAATACTGTGTTAAAATTTCAGCTCAATATCACGTTACATCAAAAAATGAAAATTTGAACACTGGAGGCAAAGTTTCCGTTTCAGATTCAGCATTGTTTCTACTCATCTTATGAATCATCCTAAAGGCTTTACTTGGCACAAACACTAAATAAAACATAAAAACACAATCATAACACAGGCATAACTGGGTCAACACTCAAAAACAAAAAGGAAAATACGAAAATAAATTTATTCATTGGGTTGCCTCCCAACAAGCGCTATCGTTTTTCGCCCCTAGCTAGGCATAACGCATAGATTCAAGTATTGTCATCTTTGGTTTTTGCTCCATAGGATGCTCTCATGATTGATTCATATGGTGGATTAATTCTTGTTCTAGGGAAGTGTTCCATACCCTTTCTTAGTGGAAACTGAAATCTAATATTGACTTCTTTCATATCAATCACGGCACCTATAGTTCGTAAGAACGGTCTACCAAGTATAATGGGACAAGACGGATTGCAATCAATATCAAGAACAATAATATCTATGGTCACATAGTTCCTATTTGCAAGAATAAGAACATCATTAATTCTTCCCAAAGGCTTTTTAATAGTATAATCCGCCAAGTGCAAATTAAGAGAACATTCTTCAATATTGGTGAGACCAAGCACATCGCATAAAGATTTCAGAATCGTGGAAACACTAGCACCCAAATCACATAAAGCAAAGCACTCATAATTTTTAATCTTGACCTTAATGGTAGGTTCCCACTCATCATGTAATTTTCTAGTAATAGAAATCTCCAACTCCAACTTTTCTTCAAAGGATTTCATCATGGCATCAACGATATGTTTAGTAAAAGCTTTATTTTGTTCATAAGCATGGGGTGAATTCGACATGGATTGCAGCAAATAAATACATTCAATCAAAGAGCAACTATCATAATTAAAATCTTTGTAATCCAAAATAGTGGGCACATCACAAGTTAAAGTTTTGACCTCTTCAAACCCACTTTCATCAAATTTTTCATCAAGATTTTCACCCTCCAAATTATTGGGACGCCTTCTAGCTAAAGTTCACTCTAATTCAGTCCCTTTATCATCAATCTTAATATTACTAAACAAGGAATCAATAGAAGAAACAACAATCACTTTAAGATCTTCATCATTTTTCTGAAAGGAATCATTAGAAAATGATTTTTCTAAGAATTCTCTTCTAGCTCTAAGCATAGCGGTTCTTTTCTTACTTTCATGCATTGACGGGGTTATTACCCCCGGGTAGGCCAAAGCTGCGGGGTTCCCCCTCCCCCGTTCAAAGAAAATCAATACCGCCGGCTGGTCCGCGGCCGGCTAGGCCACGGCCGGCTGGCGGGCCGCCGGTTGCCTCAAGACCGGCTGGCGGGGAGCCCGCAGGTCCTCTGCCGGCTCGCTCGCGGCCGGCTGATCGAGGAGCCGGTTGTCTAGCCTGCGACCGACTGCCTCCAGACCGGCTCTCCCACCGACCTTCAGACGGACCAGCTCCCATCCCTTCCCTCTGCGCGTCAGTACGGCGACAAGACAAGACCCCCATGACCGATCCCGGCGTGACCACAGTGGCCACTGACACGCGGGCGCGCAGGGACACAGTGACTGTTGACCTCGGCCGACCGCGACCGGGCGGGGCAACAGTGCCGGCACGCCCCAACCTACTCCATTACCTGCTGTTAGTACCCGAATCTGAGATCGATCTTGGAAAACACCTTGGCACCATTTAGCTGATCGAATAGGTCTCAAATATTGGGAAGTGGGTACTTGTTCTTTATTGTGACCTCATTGAGAGAACGGTAGTCGACACAGAGTCAGATAGTTCCGTCCTTCTTTGACACGAATAGAACAGGTGATCCCCAAGGGGAGGCACTAGGACGAATAAATCCTTTTCTGAGCTGCTCAGCAAGTTGCTCCTTTCATTCAGTAAACTCTACGGATCCCATCCTATAGGGCTTCTTATAGATGGGTCCTACTCCGGGCATTATCTCAATGATGAACTCAATGTCACGGTCAGGAGGCATTCTGGGCAGCTCATCAGGAAAAACATCCGGGTATTCGCATACCATAGGTACTTGATCCAACTCAATTCCCGACAGACAATTAACCTAAGGGACTTGAGTGGAGGTAGGGTTGGGGTCATACTTGACTTCAACTCCTTGGCTATTGGTCATTGTAACAATCCTCTTAGCACAGTCTAACAAGCCTTGGTGCTTGATTAACCAATCCACGCCTAGGATCACATCCAAGCCTTGCGACTTCAAGATGATAAGGTCTGCTAGGAATTCTACTCCATTGATGACAATCCCAACCCCTTTACATCCTATCTTGGTTCTCATAACCGATCTCAGGGTTTGTATCAACATATGACTACCCAGGGGTGTAGGCTTCATACCACTTTCTAGTGCAAACTTTTGGGTAACAAAAGAATGCGAGGCTCCACAATCAAACAGTACGATTGATGGAGTTGAGTTGACGAGGAAGTAGCCAGTATGACGTCCGGGTCTTCCTCAGCGGTGACGTGATTCACACGACCCTTGCCATTGTTGGGCTGGTTGCGGGGAGCTTGGTTCCTTGGTGGCGCTCCACGGCCTTGACCTTGGTTTAGCGCATTGGGGCACGGTGCATCTGGCTTCTTGTTGGTGCACAACTTAGAGATGTGTCTAGGATGACCACATCCAAAGCACGTGATCTGACCTGAGTTGTTGTTGTTGTTGCTGCCGCCATTGTTGTTATTGGGGTTGTTGTAAGCTGGCCTGGGATTGGTATACTGCTGAGGCTGGTAGCTCGGACGAGGTGCAGGAGGCCTAGCCTGCTGAAGTTGATAGGTTTGCTTGGCTGGGTTTGGATGCCAGGGGGCGAGGCTTCTGGTTGCTGGAACTACCCTTGCTGATCATCTTGCGCTTGCGAGTGTCTTCCATGGCACGACGCTTGTCTTTGAGCATGAGAGCCTTGTTCATCAGGTCGAAGAAGTTCCGGCAGTTGCAGACAATTAGTTGATACTGCAGGGCTTCCTGGAGTCCTTCCATGAAGCGTTCTATCTTAGCGGCCTCAGTGCTGACATCTTCAGGGGCATACCTCGATAGCAAGTTGAACTTCTGCATATACTCCTTGACAGAGCCACTTCCTTGCTTCAGCGCTCGGAATTCTCTCTTCTTGATAGCCATGATCCCAGAAGGAATGTGAGCGGTGCAGAATCCTTCCTTGAAATCAGCCCAGGTGATCACGTGGATGCCTTTCATGACCTTGAATCCATCCCACCAAGCTCTGGCGGTACCTCTGAGGCAGTGAGAGGCATAAAGCACCTTCTCACGATCCTCATTGCAGTTGACCACTGCAAGGAGGTCCTCGATGGTGCAGATCCAGTCATCGGCATCCAGAGGTTTGGCAGTCCCGGTGAAGGTTGGGGGCGAATTCCTCATGAACTCAGACAGAGTGGAGCGGCCATTGCCGTTCCTGCCTTGCTGCTGGTTGTTCATAAGGAATTGAGCCATCTGCTGGATAGCGGCAGTGTTGGCTTGTCATTCCTCCTGGAGAACTTGGAGAAACTGCCCTATGGTCATGTTCTCCGGTGGAGGTGGTGGTGGGGGAATGTCGCCATGTGGCTGCTCCTGGTGAGCTCCAGCGTGAGCAGACCCACCAGCTCCCTGCTCCTGGCTGGAGTTGCCGGCTTCAGGGTTGGTGAAGGAGCTGTTGCGGGTTGTAGTCACCATCCTGTTTGGAATAGCCAAGTCAAACAACTGGGATAGATGAGATGGAAAGTAGCAATAGGGAAAGCGCGCCTAAGGGGTTTGGTGCAGTGCAAGTGTGCTCAAACATAGGTCGGAAGACCAAACACATTACATTAAGATAAGATAGATGATGGAGTCACTTACATGTTGCCTAAGGCAAAAGCGCGACTTACATCGGAACACAAACAACAATCACACATGGTTTCATATGAACCATTACACGGACTCGACTTCGCATGAGGGGTACATGACTGATCCTACCCTAGGGGTTCTCGGACTCAAGTGGTGGAGTGCTCGGTCTCGTACTCATGCTTCTATGGATCTTCCTCCAGATCGTCATCTGTACAGGCATCGTCTCTGGTCAAAGGGGTCGGAGGACGAGGAGGGATATCCTAAAGACACTTCGTCGGTGGGTCAGTGAATAGCGCACGGTAATCCTTCGCACTCATGCGACGACGACGTGTGGGTACATCACTATCTGGGGGTACTCCTCCTCTGTAAGTGATAGCTAGTCGTCCCTCAGGGGATCCATCCTTCTTGATCCTGTCTGGCTTCATCTTCGCTTGATGGAGTAACTCTCGGGTACGGTGGAGTTCCTCACAGAGCTTCACGGACTCCTTGATCAAGTTGTGGGCCAGACTGTCGGCGGAGAGGCTGAAGTAGGTCTGGAACCTGAGTGGTATCCCATCCTCCTTGGATGGAATCAACGTCCAACTCTCGCCATTCTCATCCTTTCCTGAAAGGGAGGTGGCGAGTGGCTGGCTCGTCAGCCATCTCTGGAATGATGTCTCGAAGGTGGATAAGTGCCTTGCGTGCAGCCGTCTCGACTGCGAGCGCCAGGGTCTCCATCTGTTGTCGCTCAAAGAACCAACTAGTTGGGGAGTCATTTCCCTTCACGACCACATCAACGTGGTACTCCTTCGTGACGGCATCGACCCGGTGCTTGTGGTAGAGGAAAACGGGAGTTCGGTGATACTGGCACTTCTCTAGGCTATCCTCAAGGAGTAGGGGAAAGCCGGATGCTAGGAGGGCTTCGAGTACGACGACCATCTACACGGTTTAAGGGAGAGGAGTCAGTAGAGTTTTGAAACTAGACTTAGAAAAGGTAAGAAGTGCTGAAACTCCTAAATGTAAGTACTAAGCATAGTTTTGAAAGGGTTTTATCCTAACTAACGTCCATGCTAACTAAGGCTTCCTACAGTCAGGATGGCTCTGATACCAGCTCTGTGGGGACCGCGACTCATAAGTCGTGATCACCGAATGCATGTGTACAGTGATCCCAGAGATCAATGCTCACTGAACACATAGAAGCTAAATAACAAGAGTCTTACATCCATACATACCATCTTACACAAATAAAGGCCATCAAGGTCAAGTCTTACATAGATAGGGACATGAAGGCCAAATAGCAAACATAAACTCACAGCGGAAATCTTGAAAGATAGCATAGACCCATGCCATCTGCCTTAACCCTACAGGCATTCTGACTGGGAAGCGTCCTAATTCGCATGTTCGTCACCAACAAAATATTCACCATATTCCTGCTATTCCATGCTTGGCCAATTAAATAACTAGTGCCAAGCCAATGAGTACTTCGAATGTACTCGCAAGCAACCCATGTTTTGGAACAAGGTATGACAATGCATGATATAGCACTAAGTAGGTAATTTGCGAAAAGCTAGTTTTGAGTGCAATGGCATGATCAATTGTATTCTAAAGGCATGCATCATGAGGATACAAGTATTCGTATGAACATGTTACAGATATCAATATAAACAAGGTCTGAACATCTCATGTTCAATCATCATGTCAAGTCATACGACTTAGCTCAACTATCCCATCTTTCTCCCCCCCCCCCACACACACCAAGTTTTTGTAAACAATTGACGTAGCCCAAGAGCGGTCATCCAACTATCCTTGACCAGGGACACGGCTATTCGAATAGTTTTACAGTCTGCAGAGGTTGCACACTTTACCCACAAGACTCGGGGAACTTCTGTGTCATCCATGACTCGCGGTATATTACATACCCGAGGTAAGCTCCCGAACAATGCTTTTCCCCTAGCGATACTAACAAAGAGTCCACTCGTTGGTGACATCCCTCATGATATACATCACATGTATCATCCATGAGGGCACGCAACGGTGTGCCCGGTGTTTGTGAAAACAGCCCATGATCATCCATTCCGGTACGACCTCGTATTGAGAGTGACCACGCCACTCCTGCCACTAGTAATGCGGGCTCTCTGCTAGCATCAACCAAGGTAATCCACAAAGCCCCATCCCATAAGGGGTATCGTGGTTGTACATGTAAGGTTGGAGCAACGGTCGCAAATTACACCAATCCGTTTTTGAAACACAACGGACTCACTTGGTCCAGTACACCACTTCTTTATGAAGTGGTTAACTAGCTCAACACAAACTCCCTCGGGCATTAGTGGCACCCGATGGGTTTTTTGAAAAGTCTGTGAAAACACTTTGTTTCCAACATCATGCATAAACCCTTGCCACTTTGCGTAGCAACTACTCAGCAACCTATCTACTTCCCACCCACACAACTCTAAGTTGTAGGAAGAGTCATGTCATGCAAGTATCAACGGTAAAAGTATCGGAGGCAACGCCTAAGGTGGTCACCATAGCATCATGATCAATATATAAAAAATAAAGTGCTATATTCCATGCAATAAAATGGTTTCTTAGACATGGTCAAAGGGCTACTTGCATGGCTCAACAAAGTCCTCGAGGTCTTCAAAGTCTTCTGGTCCAACTCCCTCGCCAACAACGCAATCTATCATCGCAATATTAACGGGCAAAAATAAGAGCACGTCAAAAACAGGGAAAATAAATCACTTCTAAAATGTCACACCACTCTGTAAAATACTATACTAAAAATTAAAAATATTAGTTTCTGGTTTTGAAGTGTAAAAAGTTTTGAAAACTATTTTTAACAGTGGTCTTAAATATTCAAACTAGGTTTTAAATAAAACTAGTACATGAAACTATTTTCAAAAAGTGCACAAGTGGCATCTTTAAATATTACAGAATATTACAAGATTTGTGGAGTTGGAATTATGTCAATTGGCCAAATATTTATTTGTGTGGAATTTTGCAAGTTGCTGGAAAAAAAGAAAAAGGGAAAAGGCTACTGTTCCCGTGGTCCAGAGTGGGCTCAGCAGAGCCAGCCCAGAGGGGAAACATCCCGCACCAAGCAACCACGTCGATGGAGTAACGGCATAATACGCCTCCAGCTGACACCGCGCGCATGCGCCTGCACATTCAAACTTGACCACTGGGCCCCAGCGATCAGCGAGGGAGAGGGGGAAGGGAGGATGACAGACGGGATCCACACGGAGTCGTCTTCAACCTCCAGACAGGAGAGGGGAGAGCTCACCGGCGGTGAGATGGGGCACGGCTGGGCTTGGAGACGGCGGGAATGGAACCAACGGGGACCCACCGTCCGGTTGGAGGTCAAAGGGAGCGCCGGCGTGGTCTGAGTCACCGGCGGCGAGAAGTCCAGGCGGAGGAGCTTCGATCGTGCTCCAAGACAACGAGTTCTCCTGCAAACAACGTCATAGAGGACAGGGAAGGCATCAGGAAGACGATAGGAGCATGTAGGAGAAGAGAACGGAGCCCAAGATAGGCTATACCCGGTGATCGCCGGCGACCCGATGCGGCAAGGCTCCGGTGGATCCTGAGCGCTGGGGCACGGCTAGGTCGAGTGGGGGGTTCTGGAGCTCGATTGGAAGGGAGAGATGGGGTCCAGAGGAGAGATAGGGGCTCGGGGAGGCCCTTAAGTACTCGGGCGCCGGAGCACCATGGGTTGCGTCCACGGCCGCAACACCGGAGCAGCTAGGGGTCACGGGGGCGCTCCGAGGCTTGTCTATGGCCTTTGTGGGCGCCGTCTGGGGTCGGGGAGAGGATGAGGAGGAGCGTGGCGAGGTCAGAGGCGGGGCCTGACCATGGACAGAGAGTGGCCGAGCTGGGCGGCACTCGGGCATGCTTGGTCAAGACGATGGAGAGAGAGGGAGGAGGGGGCCGACACGCTGTTGTGTTGTGGACATCGAGGAGAGCAAGCTGGCGTGCGGGAGGAGGCTGAGGTGGTCCGAGGCTTTGGGATGGGAGCAGCTACAGGGCGGGAGCGCACTATAGCGTGCTCCAGAGCGCTGTTATGGCCAGGATCGGCATAAACAATGGGCACCAGCATGTCCACTTGTGTCTTGGAGATTCTGGAGATACTCATGAGTGCTTACGAGCTAAGGTAGGGGTAGGGGTGAAGAAATGGAGTGAGGAAGAGGTAGAAATGTTACTGTTCCTGCTGTCCAGGGAAAAAAAATGGGGCATTCACCCCCCCAATCATTGATCTGAGCCTTTTATATATTATTGGAGGTAGGGGGTGCATACAAGGGACTGTGGTAAAAATCTTAGATCAAGGAGAATAGTGGAAGGGGTCAAAACATGAATTTTACCAAACTACCAGAAGGTGTTTGATGCTGGTTTGGCCAAGTAAAAAGGCTCCACTTACTGTGAGATTTAACAGGATGAAATGGAAGGTAAAAATGAGGTTGTCCACCAAGTTTGAGCTCATTTGAGAAAAGTTGGTAATGCAAACTTGGTAAACCCTAGAAATTAACAGAATCAGGTTTCTGTAGATCTACTCATGCTAAGCTAATCTCCTTAATGCACCACTTGGTGTGATGGCATTATTTGGGGATTAGAACATGTCCGCAAAGTTTGGGGTCAATAGGAGACAGTTGACAATGTAGAGTTGCTCAAATTTGGATCTAGACAGGAATGGTTTTGGGATATTTTGGTGAACCAAAATATTTGTGTTGGAATGAAACTTGGCAAGATCATCACATTGGGCATATGTGACTTGCAAGAATTTTCTTGGATTTATTTGAGAATATTTCCTATAGAAATATTTCAAAAGCTTGAAACAGACAGAAAGGGTTTTGGAGGGTTTTGTCCAATATTTTGAACATGACCATGTGTTGAAACTCATATATATGAAAAAAATATATATGCCCACTAAGTTTCCCTAAATTTTCTCAAATATTTTGAAAGCATAAAAATAATTTTTCCCTAGGAAAAACCATTTCTGGCCTTAAGAAAAGCCTTCAAATAAAATAGGAAAATGACCTTTAAAAATAATATTTGGTGGTTTTGGGAAGTCATATATATGTTAGGTTCCAAATAAACTCTTTTGGGTAAAACATTCCACCCAATTTGAGGACTTGTAGTACAAACCTCAATTCAGAGGGTTTTATAAAGCTTAATTTGAATAAATGCTTTTTGGCCCAAATAATATTTGTTAAAAATAGTTTTAGGTACTATACACATGGCATGATCATTGGGCAGGGAGTTTGGATCAAGGAAGTGAGTATGTAGAGTAGGAGGAAGAAGAATCCTTGAGTGCTAAAACACAATAAACCAGACAAGCAATCAAACAATCAATTCATGCACAAGCACTCAAAAAGTTTTAAATGGGTCCAAATTTTATAAAATCATAGCATAGAAAAGTAATACAACACAAGGTTTTACAGTATGGTGGCTGTTTTGAGGAAGATGTAATGAGGCTTATGTGTAACAGAGCGTATCATGTCAAGGGGTTTGGATGCACCGGCAAAAATTGCACCGATCCTCGAGGTGAGAATGGGCAATGCACGGTACCGAAGAGGCTAGCAAATATGAGAAGGTGAGATTGCGTATGTCCATGGTTTCACATTAGTCATAAATAACTCATATACTTATTGCAAATTTTTAGTAGTTTTATCACAAATCAAAGTACTACTCGCATGCCCCGAGGGAGGAGGTTGGTAGGAGTTAACCATCGCGAGCCTTCGACCCAAAACAACACTAGGATTACAACGAGGAATAGAAATTCTCACACACCATGCCTTTTTAATTTTTAGATGCACAAGAAGTTAACCTCTCTTAATATTGACACTTATACGGAACACCAATTATGAAGTCACACCTTTTTCATATTACCACATCAATATCATTAACCCACAATTTCTC
Organism: Elymus sibiricus; assembly: GCA_039707655.1. Lineage (NCBI taxonomy): Eukaryota > Viridiplantae > Streptophyta > Magnoliopsida > Poales > Poaceae > Elymus > Elymus sibiricus. The sequence goes on along the minus strand of CM077671.1, from coordinate 146,380,154 downwards.
TAAATGTGCTACATGATGGTTTTAATTATCACTCATTGAATACTTATTATTTTTGGACTAGTCTTATGACCCATGCAAATTACCATCACTATTTATTAACTCACAAACAAATATAAGTGAAGAGCGAGAGTGAAATAATTTCTATAAAATCTACACGCCACCGTGCTCAAAAAGATATAAGTGAAGTACTAGACCAACTACCAAACTTAAAAGATATAAGTGAAGTACATAGAGTATTCTAAAAAATTATGATGAAGCTGTGTCTCTCTCAAATAGGGGTCTCCAGCAAATGATATTGTGGCAAACTAAAAGTAAAAGCAAACAAAAACAAACAACGCTCCAAGCAAAACTCATATCATGTGATGAATAAAAATGTAGCTTCAAGTGACATACTGATGGATAGAGACGAAAGAGGGGATGCCTTCCGAGGCATCCCCAAGCTTAGACACTTGAGTAATCCTTAGAATATTACCTTAGGGTGCATTGGGCATCCCCAAGATCAGGCTCTTGCCGCTCCTTCTTCCTTTGTCCACCGTGATAACACCCAAAACTTGAAAACTTCAATCACATAAAACTCAACAAAACTTTGTGAGATCCGTTAGTATAAGAAACATATTGAATACTTTAGGTACTATTATAAATTGATTCGTATTTCATAATTGCATAATAGGTACTGTATTCAAACTTCTTCATGGCTTATACCCCCTGATACAATCCCTAGCATAATCAAAACAAGCAAACTATGCAAGCAAAAACAGAATCTGTCTAAAACAGAATAATCTGTAGCAATCTATAGAGAACCTATACTTATGTATCTCTAAAATTTCTTAAAAATTAGGAAAACCTCGAGAATTTGTATAGAAATAATTTGTGAAAACGTCAGATCATTATAATGCTCCAGTAAAAAATGAAAATTCCTGTACTGGTGTCAAAAGTTTCTGTTTTGTTTCAGCATTGATTCTACTCATCTTGTGAGTCATCCCAAAGGCTTTACTTGGCACAAACACTAATTAAAACATAAAAACACAATAATTACAGAGGCAATAACCATGTTATAAAAAACAAACATAAACTAAAAAGCATAATAAAAGATAACTATTGGGTTGCTTCCCAACAAACGTTGTCGTTTTACGCCCCTAGCTAGGCATAATGCATAGTTTCAAGTATTGTAAGAGTCACGAAAACGATCCGTCGTGCTATAATCATATTCCCTTCTTTTAGCAGCAAGTTTTCTAATGTTGGGCAAAAATAATTGAATGACTAAACTTCACAACACAAGGATCCGAGAGATTTATTTCAGGAGGAATGGGAGGCTCCTCTTTAGGTTTCTCATAAGTGATAATCATCTCCTCATTGTATAAGTTTTGATAAAGATATTTCCTTTGCTAAAGCTCATAACCAATTCCAAGTTTTTTTATAGCAAATTTATCATTATGTTCAGAAATTTTATCAACTAGGACATTAGGTGGAACCTTCTTTCTAAGGTTTTCATCATAAGCAACATAATCCATGGATCTTAGTTTCCTTATACCTACCATCTCATAAAGAATTCTTTCTATTGGTGGGCACTCACAGTTAACCCTATAAAGACCAAATCTATCTCTATCCTCTTGCATGATATTGTTAAATTCTTGAACAAGAAATATAGTGGCTAGACGTTTAGTAGGAGCTTCCTAAATATTAGAGAATTCTAGGAATAACCATTGTATGTAAGGCTGCATATGGACAAATTATCTTTCCAACTGTACTATCAGCAAAGATATAGCATCCGCATAACTTGTACTTCTAGCAACAATGGAACCTCTTGTCAATGGTAATGATCCAGCACAAGTGAAAAAAATCTTGAATCACACTTTTGCCAATAATATTTCCACTATCGATACGGAGTTTCTTTGTTTACAAAATGGGTTCACTTTTAGAAGGATCATCATCCGCAAGATTATAAAGTTTTTTCTTAGCAACTTCATCAAAATTTCTTTTAGCATTCTTATCACAAGGTGAAGTTGGATGTTCAAGGGCTTCCGCACTAGACGCGGAAATACCACTAATTTCAAAATCAGACATGATAGCAACTTTCAAGCAAGCAAAACAAGCAAAGGAGTATACTAGTGACAAGCAAAGATAAATATTTTTGTATTTTTATTTTTTTGAAATAAACTAAATATAAGAGTAAATAAAAATATGAACAAGTGAATGATAATTTGTGTGAAGTTACTTGATAGTTGGTGATGATATTCCCCGGCAACGGTGCCAGAAATCCTTCCTGATACTTGTAATACGGGTAAGTATTTCCCCCAGTTATGAAACTAAGGTTTATCGAACCAATAGGAATATCAATCCTCAACCGTCTTTAGCGGCTGCACACAAAAGAGCAAACAACTCGCAACCAACGCGGGCAAGAGGGTTGTCAATCCCCTTGATCTCATTATTTGCAAGCAAATAAGTTGTGTAGATAATTGTAAATAGAAAAATAAAATAAAAGACAAATATGGTAGCAATATAATAATAGTGTTTATGAATTTATAAGTGAATAGAACCGGGGGGCATAGTTTTCCCTAGCGGCATCTCTCATGTAGGCAACATTCGGTGGGTAACAAATTACTGTTGGGCAATTGATAGAAAAGTGGATAGTTATGCTATTTTCATGGCGATGATCATGTAATATAGGCATCACGTCCACAAAAAAATAGGCCGACTCTTGCCTGCACCTATTACTATTACTCCACTCATCGACCGCTATCCAGCATGCATCTAGAGTATTCAGTAAAACAGAGTAATGCATGGAGAACGATGACATGATGTAGAGAAAGTAAACTCAAGCAATATGAATAAAACCCATCATGTTATCCTTAGTAGCAACAACACAAACACGCAACTTGTCCCCTTCTATCACTGGGATATAAAAACTCGTCAGGTTGAACCTACTACAACGCACCTTTCTCAGTGAAGAAAGATCAATCTACTTGGCCAAAGCAAATCAGTAGATCGAAGAGAATTAGAAAGCTATAATGATCATGCACTTAAGAATCATAATATATATATATATATATATATATATATATATATATATATATATATATATATCAGAGGTGACTCAAATAGTTTTCATGAATAATCTAAACATAAATCCACAATTCATCGGATCCAACAAACGCACCACACAAAAGGATTACATTGGATAGATCAAAGGGAAGATGTGATGATCATTGTATTGAAGATCAAGAGAGAGAGATTGCCATCTAGGTACTAACTACGGACCCGTATGTCTATGGTGAATTATTCACACATCATCACGAGGGCAACACGGTTGATGAAGAGGCCCTCCGTGGTCGATCCCCCCTCTGGCAGGGTGCCGAAACAGAGCTCCAGATGACATCCCAATGGAACAGAGACTTGCGGCGGCATAAAAAGAGTTTCGGGACTGCCTCCAGGGTTTTCATGATATTAGAGAATTTATAGGCCAGAGAACGAGGTCTGGGGAGCCGCCAGGGGCCCACAAGCCATCAGGGAGTGGCCCTCTATAGGGCGCTCCCTGTTGGCTTGTGGGGCCCTCGTGTGGCTCCCGGCTTCCTTCTGAATCTCCCAGGTCTTCTTTTGGTCCAGAAAAATCATCAAAAAGTTTTGTGGCAATTGGACTTCGTTTGGTACTGTAAACCTGAAAAGTGAAAAACATGTAGTAAACAACAACTGGTACTGGGCACTGGGTCAATAGGTTAGTACTCAAAAACAATATAAATTGGTAAATAAATACTTAAAAAGTATCGTAGAATGATAATATATCAGCACGGAACAATAAAAAATTATAGATATGTTGGAGACGTATCACAGGCCCTTTGAGCTTTAATGGTAAGTATTTAATGTTGTTGTGGTCATCCCCCTGGCCAGGTGTATATGTTGAAGGAAATCTTCTATCCATACTGCGAGGTCAGTGGTCCCGTCATAGGGTTCGATGTTGATGGGTTTAAACCCTTCTAGGAATTGGTGTTGCATGACCACGTTTGTGAAACACATCGAATGCGTAGCTCCTCTGACCCTAGTTGTATACTGTCAGGCATATGGTGCTGGGCGAATACCTTGGTCCTCCCATGCCCTGGAGTTTTTGTCCAACCATTCCTAGTATCCTACCTGTCCGGTAGGTGCCTGATCCCTAGATCTATAGATGGACCGAGGTAAGGTGTCTAATCTCTCTCGGAGATCAAACGCTCGAGCAGGGTGGTTGGTGTACCTACCCTCATAGCAATTGTTGACAGGGAGTTCTAGGGGCCGACCAAATGGCCTATCATGTCCCCTAGGAGGGTGGTCGGGTTGATCGTGATGATCATAGTTGTGCGGCAGGTCATCATGTACTTCATCATTGAATGCTGAAAGTAGGCGTCTCCACGGGTAAGACTTAGATTGACTCTCGAGTCTCTCCTCGAGGTTCTGTTTGGCTAACAGGACTACGACACATTTGTCATTGAGCGTGTCTTGATCGGCTTAAATCCAAGCCCACCCTAGCTTGATACTATGGGCAGTCGCCATGAGTCGTCTCCGATAAGCCTCAAAAGCTTCAAAGTTCTCAAGGACAATGAACTCGTTGGATCCAAGGCTTACTTCCTCCGATTCTGGCATGTAGTTGTCGTCATCGGGGTTCTCAAGGTCCTCATCTTCCCCGGTGCCGTTGACATGACCTGATGTGACCTCTTCGGCGTTTCCCTGGTCCTCGGCACCAGGGGGTATTCTTCTCTTAGGGAATGCCATTATCAGCATCCTTGTTGCTCGTGTTGCCTCCACTATGCCTTTTCTGGCACTTCCCACTTCGTCAACATATGAGGGGATCTTCATCCTCTCTTCTTGCATCATCTTTGGGGGTGTCCGCCATGTATACATCATAGGTGGAGGTTACCACCCACTTGCCAGTCTTGCATTGAGCGGCGCCAGGTCTATCCCCGATGTCTTCTTCTATGTCAGCATCCTCAGATGCGTAGTCGAGAACATTAGTTAGATCTTCGACCGTAGAGACTAGGTGGGTGGTGAGTGGGACGTAAATTTCCCAGTTATCGGCTTTACATCTGATTTGGCCATAGACCGAAGTCTTGTCATCCAAAATCACAAGGCTCTGGATTCATTCTAGCATCTCGTTTAAGAGCAATAGTTCAGCCGGGTCCATCGTTTGGCCATAGGTTGAGCTGATCTGGATACATTTGCCAGAGCCGAGGGAGCAACGTTAAGGTTTGAGCCGACCTCCATAGGGGTTGGGCTCGTAATAGGAGTAATTGGTTCCGAGCTCAAAGCCTGGTCTGAAGTAAGGTCGAATTTAGGTCCAAGACCCGAAGTGACGATTGGATCCATGTCTGATGATAGATCGGATGCGGTATATGTGCTCGAAACTCGTTCAGGAGCTGGATCGGGATCAAGGTTGAGGTCCGATGTGTTGAGAGATGGATCCTTGCTTGACATTGGATCCACCGCGGTATCTAGCATGAGGCTGGGGTCGGAGATCGGTTCCGGGGTCAAGGCCACAAGGTCCGGTCTCGCCATGGGAGTCCGCATTATACTCCAGGCTGCCGAACATGACCACCTGGTTGATGGCAAAACTCTCGATGTGACCAGCGGAGCCAGCATGGAGAACAATGCTTCCGAACGTGAAAAGCTGCGGGGGGCGAAGATGTCGCCGCAACTGATATTGACGCTTATTTGAAGACGAGTCATCTATCCGGATTGACCACATAGCGGGACCTTCATGGGCCACCAATGTAGGTACTAAAACCGGCTGATCTCGGGTAGGGTTCTTGATGAGGACATGAAAACCATTGAACCCTAGAGTCAAGGATGACTCCTTTTCAAGAAGGGGAGGATGATGAGGACATGACATCCATTTGTACCCCCTATCATCAAAGGAAAAATCATAACAATTTGTGTCCAAACAAATACATTGTGAGGTAAATGCTAACTTAAGTTCATATTGTAATCTTGAACACATGGTTGCACTTTCATATCCTTTGTTGTTGGTTGAACTCAGGTGCATATCAGGGAAGGCCGAACACATTCCAGTCCGTGCAAAACAATGTTGTATGGCAATGAAACAAAGTTAGGAGTTCATGAAGAAGTAAGTTGTCTGCTGAAGACACATTGTTCCGGTTGTGAGGAAACAATGTTTTGGACGAGTTTGGCTGCCCCAACTTGCAAAAGATTTCCAAAAGACGAGTTTGCTACTGAAGAAACATTGTTTCGACTCTAGCAAACAATGTTTGGTCAGAAACATCCAACCATCCCACACGAGAGAATTCCAGAAGCTACCTCATTAAGTCTCGAAGCCCGTTTAGTCAAACCAAAATTTGTTCTCTTTCACACCTAAGCTGGTTCCCAAAGCTAGTTTGATTTCACACCTAACCAGGGGGTTGTTCCTATTATGAAGAGGCTAGCTCTTCCCTTCATCGGGGACTTTGGCCATTTCTATCGAAGACCAAAGTTATAGACTCCTACTTGGATTGGAGAGCTCTTGTTACCCTTATTCTCGTGATTCCTTGAGAAGTCGCTCCTAATCTGTGCTCCATGACTAGATCTTGTTGTGTGGGTTAGAGTTTGTGGTTTCCTTGTCGATTGCACATATCCCGTGCTTCACGACTCGAGTATGGTTGCGTGGGATAGTATCGCTGGTTATGGATCAATGAATGTTTGGATTGTAGGCGTCGGTGAGCATCCTCCTCGTCGGGTCATAATCTCTTATTCTCCGTTTTTGGCTGCTTGCAGCTAGTTATCCCCTCTTTTCGTCGATCCTACGCTATGAAGATCGGACCAACCCTTGAACACCCTCTTGTCCAAAGATGGTGTCGCATCATCTAGTACCAGAGCAAGGTTTACACAGTAGGATCTTTATCCTTGTAGCTAGATCTATACGTTATAGTTCGGTTTTTCCCGTCGTAGAGTCCAAAGCCACAAAAGCCACACAAAAATCCAAGCCTTTGCTTGCTAAGATCTGGTTGTTTGATTTCCTCTTTGTGTTTGCACCAAGTTCCATCCAAAGTTGCTACTGTTTTTCTTTGAATCTTGTTGTTGGATCAATTGTGTTGCAAAAAAGCAAAAAAGGAGGGAAAAATAGAGAGATGGAGATAAAGAGCAAAAAAAGAGAGAAGAGAAAGTGTTGAGCAAGTGTGCAATCATATCCATTCGGTGAGAAATTTTCTGAAGTTGTATTGGCAAGTGTTGCAGCTCAAACATGGTGCAAGGATCTATAAAAAAATTCTTCTTTCATATGGTTTGCATCGATTGGATATAACCACTAGCCCCCTCATTTTACCCCACTGAGCTCCACCCAAAAACCGTCGGTTGCTTCCCTTCATTCGCTCGTCCTCTCCTATTTTTCTACACCGCACAGCCACCAAGGAATCATTAGAATTTGGGTAAGCAAGAAGGTGAGCTGAGTGTTTGTCCACATATATATTTTCCTTTGACTACTTGTTTTCATGAGTTATGATGCCAAGCTTCAACTTGAGTGTCATCAAAATATGGAAGATGATTTCCCTAAGACTTACGCGGCTCTTGGTGATATGATTGAAGAAAGTATAGTTGCAACTTTGCAAAGGATATTCCGAGGTCGTGTTCCTATCACTGGTAATGGGGATCAACATCGACAAAGCACCACCACCTCACTGAGAACCAAGAACCAGCGAACCCCCATCTGCAATGACCCCCATGATGGTCGTGGATGGGATGTTGATGGCCCTGCCAATGGTGCCCTAGCCATGGCCGTTGTATGAGGCCGTGGAGACTTCACCAAATATTTGAGAGTGTGTACATAAGCCAAAATTCCACAACTTGAGAGTTATAAGAAAGGTGAGTTGAGAGACCCCACAAAATATGTGAGAGAGTGTTCCCAACCAAAAATTCAATAAATAAAGAGTGATAAGATAGTTGATTTGAGTGATTCCACCAAATGTGAGGAAGAGTGCCCACTTCCAAAAAATCCACATATTGAGAGGGATACGAGAGGTGAGTTGAGTGACTCTACCAAATGTGAGGAAGAGTGTCCATTTTCCAACAAAAATCCATGTATTGATTGTGATAAGAGAGGTGAGGTGAGTGACTCCACCAAATTCGATGATCATATTATTAAACATGAGATGGAAAGAAAATGAAAGAAAAAGGGAGAGAGTGATCATACACCAAGAGTGAGCCACCAACATAGTGAGGGAGTGTTTCCACGGCCAAAAGCTCCACGGCCAAATATGACCAAGCCCCGGGAAACACAGGGATTAGTTATGATGGCTAGGAAAATAGATATGCGGGAATTGAGAGAAATTAATACTCCATTCTTAGTACTTATGTACATGGAAAATTTATTGGCTGCTAATGACTTACCCTCAACTCTTCCTAGTGTTGTTTTTGATCCTTTGCAGGAGTATGAGGATGTGTTTCCCAAGGAGGTGCCACCCGGATTGCCACCGAAGCGAGGCATTGAACACCAAATCGACTTGGTTCCAACCGACCACCATACCAAGCAAACCCATAGGATACAAACGAAATTCAGTGGCAAGTAGAAGATCTTCTTAACAACGGGTATGTAAGGGAAAGTCTTTCTCCTTGTGTTGTTCCAATTATTTTAATTTCAAAGAATAACGGTACTATGAGAATGTCACTGATTCTAGATCCATTAACAACATAACTATGAGATATCAGCACCCTTTATGACATGCTTGATGAACTTTGTGGTTCCACCATATTTTCTAAAATTTACTTGTGAAGTGGACACCACCAAATAAGAATGAAAGAGGCTGGCGAATGGAAAACTGCATTCAAGACAAAATTTGGCTTGTATGAATGGTTGGTTATGCCTTTTGGATTAACGAATGCACCTAGTACTTTCATGAGATCGATTTTACTTTGATGGCATATTGATTTATAGAAAAACTTTGGAGGATCATGTTGGACATATGAAATGTGTGCTTGTCGTCCTATGGAAGGAAAGGTTGTATGCTTGATACGTCCATTTTGCATCATGATTCCTTATTGATATTTATGCTATTGTTGTCCATTATTCCTTATTATCATACAATTCTTATGCCTTTTCTCTCTGAATATGCAAGGTACATCACAAAGAGAGAAAACACTAGAAACTGGAATTCTGGACCGGAAAACAAAGAAAAAGGCAAAAATCACCAGACTCTAAATGACCTGAAACTTCATGGAGAATTTTTATGGAATATTTAAGAATTATTGGGCCAAAAATATACCAGAGAGGGGCCATGTTGGAGATATGCCCTAGAGGCAATCATGTATGATGATATTTCCTATGTGTTTATGAATAAAGATCATCCATGGACATTATCAATGATGTGTATTAACAAGTACGTGACTTGTTTGTGAGACTATGCATTGTATAATGACTGTCCTAAAGGGTCCCTAGTTGTAAAGGCTGCGTGGACGCTCAGCCAGTTAGACTAGCATATGACACGATGGATGGTCCGGTCTCACTGGCCATGTAGCATTGGATGTTAGCCGGATAATTTGGACTCAGAAAGATCTGGTCGGATTCGACGTAGTTGGATACGAGTCGAGATAAGGTCTGAGTTGGATAGACCCAACTATGAGACGCGGCAATAGTTCATATGAGAGTCTCTAGTACAATATATGTTCTATGTCCTAAGACCAGAGCTGGCGCATGTACTCGGGATGGTGATAGATCTGCTTTGGGCCAACCAAACGCTACTCCGTAACTGGGTAGTTATAAAGGTAGGTTTCGGGCTTGTCCTGACCCATGCCGCGAGACATGGTTGAGCAAGATGGGATTTGCCGCTCCGATCATGAGAAATATACTCGGGGCCCCTCGGGTGATCTGACCTGGATAAGCATGGCCATGCGATGAGGATTATGAGATAATCCTAAGTGTTGTCAGATTCACCAGAACAGGTCATGGTGCAACAAGGATGACCACGTCGCCTTGAGCACGACAACATATATCGTGTGGCAAAGGGAACAAAAGTGTGATGTACATGTTCGCCTAACCAGCTTCATCGGACACTTGGAGTCGGCACGCTTTGCTAGAGGCTGCTACCGACTACCCAAGCCAGATGTGATCTGACTCGCGACCAAGTGAATGACAACCTCAGGGGTCGTGCGCTTAAGGGAAGGAACACCTGGGTTTTAGGATCCATGCGAGGCCCAAGAGTTGAGCCTGCGCCGGATGCCTATATATAGTGGAGGTGCGGCACACCCATCCGGTTGATTGCTTCAGTGCCGTCATTAGGGCTTTGCATGTCTTGCAACTAGCCACCTCCACACATAGACGAACTGTGTGATCGGACCTAGCAGTCCGCCACACGGTGTTCCTCCTGCACGCATGGATACCATTAGAGGCGGTGCACTTGCGCCACTCTGGCGAACCTGTACGTGGGATCCGACGACCGGCTGTTTGAGGGAGATCGGACGAGGAGGAGAGAGACCTCGTGGACGCGCTGCCCCAAGTCTACTTCCGCTGCACTGCACTGCGCGTCTAGTGGTAACGATATGTGATCCATCTCCATAGCATGTTCTTGGTTGTTCCACGCATAGGAAAATATTAATTTGCATGCGATGCACCTACGTTAGAACCCAACAGTGGTATTAGAGCATCTGCTATAGGTTTTGGTTTCAGATCGGATGCATATTTCATATGTGGAGACGACATATGAGATCTGTTGTCGTTTGTGAGTTCGGCTATGTGCACGGTTGATGAGATCAACTGCACATGGGGGGCACTGAGGCTATGTTTTCTGTCCATCAGAATCGACGAGGTCATGACACAACCTACCCCTACCGGTCGGTATTCGCCATCGGGGTTAACAGTGAAAAGTAAATCCGAGTCGGGTTCGCGATGATCGATGAGATCGGTCAGATAAAAAAATACTGCGTGATCGGAGTACAGATTCAATCTGTGATTTCCGAAAACGTAGCGTGTTGTATTTCGTACATGATCACACAAATTGGTAGAATGCGATTCTATGCATAACTTTGCTTTGCAGGTTTGATGTGAATAGTATGGCTCATATGTATGTGATGCATGTGTGTAATTTAACATGACCTGCGTGTCATGATTGTCAGCCGGCAGGAGCCAAAGTGCTGTCATTATATTGTATAACGACCTGCGTGTTGACTTGTGATTCTCTGTAAATTTCATTACTAGTTGTAGTACTTGGAGGATAGAGACCAAGTTCGAGGTTTTGGCGTCCCGGCGTGACGAACAAGATGGAGTTCTGCCCTGGTCATCGAAGTTGGTGCCCGCCTGGAAGGATGTCCATAAAGGAGCCATACTATTTCACATATTTATGTTTATATGTGATTGATATTGCTTATTGTTTCTATGCATGTTAAAATGGTAGAAAGATCCCTCGTTAATATCAAGCACATTGCCATTCGGGATGTTGCACCTTCACACATCAAGTACGTGTAGTGGTGGGCTCATAAAATTGAGGTGCCACTAGGTGTTCTTGAACTGGAGGGTTCGTGTCGGATACGGACATGCACTGCATCAGGTTAACTTGACAAGGCTATCAAAACGGTATTGGGCCTTGTGGCAAAGAAGGTCGGGAGCCGGGGTATGAGATACCTACCCGACCGACAGGAGTCATATAGAGATACGATTAGCAAGGAGTTGCTTACCTAATAGGCAAGTTGGCTAGCAGTGATGCTAAAGCTCACTAGTCGCTCGTGCTAGATGGGTCCTGAATCACTGAGAGTTTGCGGAGGGATGCTGACTTCGGTGGGAGTAGTTCTGTTTAAGGCTTGAATTACTCTACATAAACACATTGCTTAGTGATTGCATATTTTTTGTTGTAGATCAATGGCACCACCTGCTCAACCCAACTTTGCATTGAAATCAATTCTGGAAAAGGATAAACTAAATGGAACAAACTTTACTACTTGGTATAGAAATTTGAGAATTGTTCTCAAGCATGATAAAAAGAACATGTTCTAGAGGATCCACTTCTAGAGGAACCTGCCGATAATGCTAATGCCGCAACCAAGAATGCCCACCAGTAACTCGTTGATGAATCAAACGAGATCAGCTGCCTCATGCTGGCTTGTATGGAGCCTGATTTGCAACAACATTTCGAAAAACTTTGAGGCTTTCGATATGATCGAGAGTCTCAAGAGCATGTTTCAGGTGTAGGCTAGGACCGAAAGGTTCAACGACTGGCAATCCTTGACGGATTGTAAGCTGAAACAGGGTGATCCACTGAGCTCGCATGTGATCAAGATGATCGGGTCCATGCAAGCTTTGGATCGGTTAGGCTTCCCACTTGGGGACGAGCTGTCCATGGATGCAATTCTGGGTTCTCTTCCACCTAGCTATGGGACGTTCGTCTCGAACTATCATATGCATGGCATGGATAAGAAGCTCACTGAATTGCATGGGATGCTTAAGGTGGCAGAACAAGATATTAAGAAAGGCACGCATCAAGTGTTGATGGTGCACAACTCGGCTGAGTTCAAGAAGAGCTGGTCCATGAAAAAGGAGCCAAATGGCACAAAGAAGGTTGTCTCTTCCGCTGCGCCGAATCCGGGGCCGGACTCAAAGACCAGTTGCTTTCATTGCAAGGAAACTGGTCACTGGAAGAGGAACTATATCAAGTGGCTTGTTGAGCATGGCAAGAATGCCGGAAATGCTTCTTTAGGCAAAGGTACACTTGTTACATATGTTATAGACATTTACCTTGCTGACATACCTAGTAGCTCTTGGGTATTTGATACCGGATCGGTTGTTCATATATGCAACTCGATGCAGGGGCTGATAAGAACTAGGCGTGTGGCACAAGGGGAGATTGACATCAGGGTCGGCAACAAAGCAAGAGTTGCTGCATTGGAGGTCGGCACGATGCAGCTCAAGCTTCCTTCTGGATTTATTTTGGAATTGAATAATTGTTATTACATTCCTGCACTTAGTCGGAACATTATTTCTACCTCATGTTTGATGAGTCAAGGTTATGAATTCGATTTAAAGGACAATGGTTGTTCATTTTATATGAATGGAATGTTCCATGGCTATGCACCCATTGTAGATGGGCTATTTATTTTGAATCTAGAAACAGAACCAGTCTATAACATGAATGTCAAGAGGCATAAGCCTAATGAGATAAATCTGACTTACTTTTGGCATTGCCGGCTTGGACATATTAGTCTGAAACACATGAAGAAGCTACATCATGATGGACTCCTAACTTCTTCCGACTTTGGGTCGTTCGAGACATGCGAATCATGCTTGCTCGGCAAGATGACTAAGTCTCCTTTTGCAAAGAGTTGCGAAAGGGCTTCTGAGCTGTTGGAGCTTATACACAGTGATGTGTGTGGTCCAATGAGCACAACGGCCAGAGGTGGCTATTAGTACTTCGTGACTTTTACCGACGACTTGAATAGATATGGATATATCTATTTGATGAGGCACAAGTCAGAAACTCTTGAAAAAGTTCAAAGAGTTTCAAAACGAGGTTGAAAATCTACTCAGCAAGACGATAAAGCTTCTGCAATCAGATCATGGAGGTGAATACATGAGCCAGGAGTTTGATGATCATCTGAAAAGCCGAGGTACCGTACCTCAGCTCACACCTCCGGGTACACCGTAGAGAAACGGTGTGTCAGAACGAAGAAATCAAACCTTGTTGGACATGGTCCGATCAATGATGAGCAAATCGAATTTACCCTTGTCATTCTGGGATACGCTCTAGAAACTGCAGCTTTCACACTTAATAGGGTACCATCAAAGTACGTAGATAAAACACCACATGAGATGTGGACTGGGAAGAGTCCTAGTTTGTCTTTTCTAAAGATTTGGGGGTTGTGAAGCATTTGTCAAACGAATCATGTGAGACAAGGTTACACCCAAGTCGGATAAATGCATATTCGTGGGATATCCAAGGGAAACCTTGGGATACAGCTTCTACAACCGCGAAGAGAACAAAGTGTTTGTTGCTCGGAATGGGGTTTTCCTAGAGAAAGAGTTTCTTAGTCAGGAAGCCAGTGGAAGAACGGTGCGAGTCGAAGAAATTTGAGAGCCACTCGGGGACGACTCGGCTGGTGATGAGATCATACCGGAGTTGGTCAGGGAACCCGTAGTGGAATCGGTACCGGAGCCACGAAGGTCGGAAAGATTGCGTAGAGTGCGCGATGTGTTGTTGCTAGAAAGTGACGAGCTGGCCACGTATGCGGAAGCGAGTGTGAGCCCAGATTCTGAGGCATGGCTGGAGGCCACGAGATCCGTGTTAAAGTCCATGGATGATAATAAAGTCTGGGACTTGGTTATTCCGCCACCTGGCGTAATTGCCATTGGTTGCAAATGGGTCTTTAAGAAGAAAACCGATGTTGATGGAAATGTTTAGATCCACAAAGCTCGGCTTGTCGCTAATGGTTATGGACAAGTTCATGGAATTGACTATGACGAGACCTACTCGTCGGTAGCGATGCTAAAGTTGGTGAGGATCATACTAGCTATAGCTGCATATTTCGATTATGAGATATGGCAGATGGATGTCAAAACGGCTTTCCTTCATGGAAATTTAAAGGAGGATGTATACATGATACAGCCTGAAGGTTTCCTCGATCCAACTAATGCTAGTAAAATATGCAAGCTCAAGACATCCATTTATGGATTGAAGTAAGCAGCTCGGAGTTGGAACATTCGTTTTGATGAAGTCATCGTTGACCTTGGTTTCATCAAGAACGAAGAGGACTATTGTTTATACAAGAAGTCTAGTGGGAGCTCGGTAGTATTTTTGATCCTGTATGTGGATGACATACTGTTGATCGGAAATGATGTTTCGACGCTGAACTTAGTCAAGGAATCATTGAACGGCAAGTTTTCGATGAAAGACCTTGGAGAAGCAGTATACATTTTAGGCATCAAGATATATAGGGATAGATCGAAGAGGTTGCTCGGCTTAAGCGAGAGCACATATATAGACAAAGTGTTGAAGCGGTTCAACATGAGTGAGGCCAAGAAAGGGTTCTTGCCCATCTCACATGGTATAAGGCTAAGCAAGACTCAGAGACCTATGACTTCTGATGAGCGAAACCGGATGAGTAGTATTCCGTATGCTGCGGCAATAGGATCCATCATGTATGCCATGCTATGTACTCGACCTGATGTTGCCTATGCAATAAGCTTAAAAGCAGATACCAGGCTGACCCAGGTGAGAGTCACTGGGCAGCGGTGAAAACTATCCTGAAGTACCTGAAAAGGACTAAAGAGATGTTCCTAGTTTATGGAGGTGAGGAGGAGCTCTGCTTAAAGGGTTACACTAATGCTAGTTTCCAAACCGAAGGGATGATTGTCGATAGCAAACTATATTCATGTATGTCATGAATGGAGGAGCAGTGCACTGGACGAGTGCCAAGCAAGATACGGTGGCCGACTCCACAACACAGGCCGAATACATTGCGGCTTGTGAAGCCGCAAAGGAAGGTGTTTGGATTCGGAAGTTCCTGGAGGATCTTGGTGTGTTCCCGGGCTGCGCAAAACCGTTGGACCCGTATTGTGATAATTTAGGTGCCATCGCACAGGCCAAGGAGCCGAGACAACACCACAAGACTAGGCACATAGACCTCAAGCTCGTAAAGAATGGTGATACTAATTTATGCAAGATTCATAAGGATGAAAATGTTGCAGATCCGTTGACTAAGCCGCTTCCACAACCCAAGCATGAGGGGCACATTAGAGCTATGGGCATTCGATGTCTATTTGATTGACTCTAGTGCAAGTGGGAGACTGTTGGAGATATGCCATAGAGGCAATCATGTATGATGATATTTCCTATGTGTTTATGAATAAAGATCGTCCTTGGACATTATCAGTGATGTGTACTTGTTTGTGAGACTATGCATTGTATGATGACTGTCCTAAATGGTCCCTAGTCATAAAGACTTTGTGGACGCTCAACCAGTTAGACTAGCATATGACACGGTGGATGGTCCGGTCTCACTGGCCATGTAGCATTGGATGCTAGCCAGATAATATGGACTCAGAAAGATCTAGTCGGATTCGACGAGTCGGATCTGAGTCGAGATAAGGTTAGAGTTGGACAGACGTGACTATGAGACACAACGATAGGTCGTCTAAGAGTCTCTAGTACAACATATGTTCTATGTCCTAAGACCTGAGCTAACGCATGTACTCGGGATGGTGATAGACCTGCTTTGAGCCGATCAAACTCTACTCCGTAACTGGGTAGTTATAATGGTAGGTTTCGGGCTTGTGCTGACCCATGCTGCGAGATAAGCATGGCCATGCGATGTGGATTATGAGATAATCCGAAGTGTTGGTCGGACTCACCAGAAGGAGAAAGAGATCGTGCTGCAACAAGGATGACCATGTTGCCTTGAGCATGACAACATATATCATGTGGCAAAGGGAACAGAAGTGTGATGTACATGTTCTCCTAACCAGCTTCATCGGACACTTGGAGTCGGCACGCTTTGCTAGAGGTCGCTACCGACTAGGCGAGCCAGATGTGATCTGACTCGCGACCAAGTGATCGAGATCCAAAGGGGTCGCGCGCTTAAGGGAAGGAACACGTGGGCTTTAGGATCCATGCGAGGCCCAAGAGTTGAGCCCGCGCCAGATGCCTATATATAGTGGAGGTGCGACACACCCATCAGGTTGATCAATTTGGCGCCATCATTAGGGCTTTGCATGTGTTGCAACTAGCCACCTCCACTCACAGCCGAACTGTGTGACCTAGCAGTCCGCCGCACGTTGTTCCTCCTGCACGCGCAGATACCATTAGAGGCGGTGCACTTGCGCCGCTCGGGCGAACCTGTACGTGGGATCCGGCGACCGGCTGTTCGAGGGAGATCGGAAGAGGAGGAGACGGACCTCATGGACGCGCTGCCCCAACTCTACTTCCACTGCACGGCACTGCGCGTCTAGTGGTAACGATATGTGATCCATCTCCATAGCATGTTCTTGGTTGTTCTACGTGTAGGAAAATTTTAATTTGCATGCGATGCACCTACGGTAGAACCCAACAGGCCACCTACTGGCCACAAGCCAACAGGGTGCGCCCACCCCCTAGGCGCGCACTGATGGCTTGTGGGGCCCCAGCAGGCCTCCTGAGCCCCTATTCTCCTATATGGTGTGTTTTACCCTAGAAAAAATCATAAGCAATCTTTCGGGATGAAGCGCCACCGTCTCGAGGCGAAAACCTTGGCAGTGGCCCTTTTACACTCCGGCAGGCTAATTCTGTCAGAGAAACTTCTCTCCGGGAGGGGGAGATCGAAGCCATCGTCATCACCAATGCCTCCTCCTTCATGGGAGGACCAATCTTCATCAACATCTTCACCAGCATCATCTCATCTCAAACCCTAGTTCATCTCTTGTGTTCAATCTTTGTCCCAAAACCTCAGATTAGTACCCGTGGGTTGCTAGTAGTGTTGATTACATCTTGTAGTTGATCCTTGTTGGTTTACTCCGTGAAAGATATTATGTTCAGATCCTTAATCTCCATTATTACACCTCTGATCTTGAACATGTTGATGAGATGTGAGTAGTTACTATTGTTCCTGAGGACATGGGAGAAATCTTGTTATAAGTAATCATGTGAAGTTGGTATTCGTTCGATATTTTGATGATACGTATGTTGTTACTTCTCTTAGTGGTGTCATGTGAACGTCGACTACATGGCACTTCACCATGTTATGGGCCTAAGGGGAGTCATTGTGGAGTAACAAGTAGATGATGGGTTGCTATAGTGACAGAAGCTTAAACTCCAGTTTATGCGTTGTTTCATAAGGGGCTGATTTGGATCCACACGTTTCATGCTATGATTAGATTTATCTTAATTCTTCTTCCGTAGTTGCGGATGCTTGCGAGAGCGGGTAATCACACTGGTGCAGCGACGTGCTATACAAACGGTTTTTAACCCCTTTCTGTGGCGTAGTTGTAAACCGTCGCCTTGCATGTGTGGGCGATAGGGGGGTCCATCCCACACGACATGGAAAACCCGTTGGCGATGGTGACCAACAAACGCAAACGATCTACCAAACATAATCGTGTGCGGTGCAGGAATATATCGCACACGCTATATTTTGGGCGTATGTGTGGGATTTGGGATCAATCACACATGTCTATCACGAGTCAAACACATCTAATTTCTCATGGAAAACAAACGGTGTTTGACCTTTTACCGTTTGTGAAACATTACCTAATCCACACGGGCCATGGTATAAACTGTGTGTGATATATTCATCATCGCACACGAGATTTCTCTAGAAACCGTCTGCCATTCATGATATCATCGCACACGTTTCCCGAAAATTTTACGCATGGGATCGTCTTTGCATCGGGCATGGTTTCCTGTTGGCTCACGTGTGACATAAGTTGCTATCGCAAATGATTGAGGACTCCTAAGCACACGTACAAGTGTTGCAAATCGTTTGCGATTTCTTATGTATCACCAACATTTCAGTTTATATCTCGTGTGCTTTTCCTGTGGATCACAGGCGGTTGCGCTATGAGTTGCGTGTGCTTTTACTGTTGATCACAGGCGATTCCTCTATGAGTTACGTGTGCTTTTCCTGTAGATCACAGGCGGTTGCGCTATGAGTTGCCTGTGCTTTCCGTTTTGAATCACAGATGCATAGTTGCTTGAACCTTGTGCGCTAAAAAAGCCAGCTTATTGTAAAATATCACATTTGAATCACCCTGCAAATAGAAAATTCGCCACGATATGCAATCAACAAATAGTGTCCATGTGAAGAACATTCATCATAATTTGGCACAATATGCAATTGAACGAATAGTGTCCACAGGAAGAACATTCATCATAATTCGTGACAATATGCAGTTGGGCAAATGATAGCTAAATTCCACATATGTAAGACCAACATATGCAGTACATAATCATAGTGTACGAAATACGAAGACATGATCACATGGAAAACAATGCATCCATGCATATATGTTTAGCTGATAACACTATATGAATGCGTACTTATTATTAGGGGATACGAATGCTGAAATCTTCGATGTCTTTAGAGGGCTGGATATAGTGTTTCATAAAGAAGCTGCTAAAAAATTTCCTAACAGACATCAATTCATCTGCGGCGAGCGGTTTAGAAGTCATCGGTCCGTAGATCAACTGCAGGACTTTTAAATCAGAATGTGACATACGTGTGGAGTATAAGATATATAGTAATTAAGAAGCAGACTTACTGGTTCTATTTTGTCAGCATCGGCACCACATTCAACATGTCTGCATAGGCTAATCATGTGTGAGCAAACATAGTATCCACATAGGCTGGTCCCTAGTTGTTGCTGACGACACTGCAATTTTTTGTACAATATTAGTCAGGTGTTTGCCCTGTTAGGAACAACCTAACCGGTGTAAGTCATTTCTTTTTTTCTTTGGAGATAAATAGAAAGGGGTTTACTTGGAAACTTGAACTATGACTAGCATTTTCTGAAAATAACGGATTTCTTTGTCTTACCGGAAAAACGATCACGTGCTGCAGAAGTAGTTGGACATCGAACCGTCTCCCTCCTAAAGTTATGGTCTTACAGAATACACTACGAATGAAGATGAATTTTCACATACTCAATTCTTGAACCAGATATGAACACAACATATTAACATCAAAGAATTCAATACCTATCCATGAAATCCTGAAGACGACTCAGATCCTGAGGCACATTTGACTCTCTGAGAGAATCCAGGTAGTAAATTGTGTTGCGTTTTGGAACAATGACCACCAAGATCCAGTGATCTCTACAGTTTAAGAAAACCTTAAACTTACGAACTATGTCGAAAACTGAAAGACGATCAATGTATGTGTGGTTATAAATTTAACTTACCCTTCATGATATGGCCACATGAAGAATTCTCCTATATGTAACTCCCACAAGATCGTGGCGACATGCCCGATGGAAGCCTCGCATCTGTCATTTTTACTTAACAAAATGTTGTTTCATAAATCAGGATCTATGAAATGCGCATGCACCCTTATTGATCTCTGCACCGTCAATCCCCTGAGAGGAATACAATACAGTTAGCTTTTTTTTCATGTACAACATTGTATGTAGAAGTTGATCAGAGTTGGTGAAGTACTTACAACATCAAGCATCTGACAAGAGTGGCAGCAAGCTTATCAAAGTTGAAGATGAGATGAAAGTCCTCAAATTCCACACTGATGGTACCTGCTTCGTGAGAGAAATGAAGACGGTCATAGTGCAATTCCACAATGTTATGATCTTCTCCTTTTGACATTATGTCCATGCAATATTTATGTAACTTGCGACAACTGGAACTGCACTCCTCAAAGTATTCGCCAACAAGAATGGTTGGCGATTCTTATACTTGTGTGCTTCAAATGGGTGTACTTTCTGACTAGAAAGTAGCTTTTCAACTTCCGCTTCAGACATTTCGTCAGAACCGGGATTACCCATCCCTTCGAAAAACTTGTTGTTAATTTGGTTATGGGCTATGACTCTTTCTAGTAGGAGGCTCTTGGTCCCGTCCCTCCTCGGTTTTGGGGGCCACATCTTCCTTTGTGCAACCATGCCCGCTTTCCTCTTGTTAGCTTAAGAACTTGTTTGACGTCCGGTTTCATGAACGACGTGCTACTGAGAAGCCTGTGAAGGTACAATGGACTGCTGAAAAGATGATGCCACTGTGACGGACTGCTGAGCTGTAGTACAAGAGGCGATGGACAGCTGACCAGCCGTTGAAGCGATGTGATACGTCTCCAACATATCTATAATTTATGAAGCATTCATGCCATGATTGCCTATGTTTACAATGCTTTTATATGGTTTTAATGCACTTTATATGATTTATTTAGAACTAACCCGAACTGACGTTGTTTTTAGCAGAATTACCGTGGTGTTGTTTTTGTGCAGAAAATGAAAGTTCTCGCAATCGCCCGAAACTTTTTGACGATTTTTTTGGGAACAAAAGAGGCTCTAGAAGCTTCATGGGAGGGCCAGAAGAGCCAGGAGGTGGGCACAACCCACCATGGCATGCCAGGCCCCCCGGGCTTGCGCTGGTGGGTTGTGTTCCACTCATGGCCCATCTTCACGTGAAACCGACGCCCAAAAATCCAATATATATATATATATATATATATATATATATATATATATATATATATATATATATATATATATATATATATATATAACCACCAGAAATAGCCCAAGACAGGAAGTTCCACTGCCGCAAAGCCTCTGTATCGGCAAAAAACCAATCTGGAGAGAAAACAGTACCCTGCCGGAGAGGGGAAATCATATAATTAACTCATGGATACTTGTGGTGACATTGGAGTATCTAGGTGACATTAGAGTTGGTTGGTGCGTATCATATGTTGTTATTCTAGTATGAACTCTTAGATAGATCGAACGGAAAGGATAACTTGATGTTATCTTAGTACGAACTCTTGAATAGATCGATCGGAAAG
Source organism: Elymus sibiricus (assembly GCA_039707655.1). Taxonomy (NCBI): domain Eukaryota; kingdom Viridiplantae; phylum Streptophyta; class Magnoliopsida; order Poales; family Poaceae; genus Elymus; species Elymus sibiricus. The sequence goes on along the minus strand of CM077671.1, from coordinate 146,358,755 downwards.
GATAGCTTTAAGGTGGTTTCGTACCCTACAAACAATTTCTTCTTATGTTCTCCGCTAGATAAGAACTTTGGACTGATTCTTTGTTGCATGTTGAGGGACGGTTATGTGATTCAATTATATTAGCATTGTTGAGAGATTGCACTAGCGAAAGTACGGACCCTAGGCCATATTACCAAGCATTAATATACCATTTTGCTTGCTCTTTACTATTTGTTACCTTGCTGTTTTTATATTTTCATATTACAAAAACCTATATCTATCATCCATATTGCACTTGTATCACCATCTCTTCGCCGAACTAGTGCACCTATACAATTTGCCATTGTATTGGGTGTGTTGCGGACACAAGAGATTTCTTGTATTTGATTGCAGGGTTGTTTGAGAGATACCATCTTCATCCGACACCTCCCACAGATTGATAAACCTTAGGTCATCCACTTGATGGAAAATTGCTACTGTCCTACAAAACTCTGCGCATGGAGGCCCAACACGAGTCTACAACAATAAAGTTGCGTAGTAGACATCAAGCTCTTTTCTGGCGCCGTTGCCGAGGAGGTGAGTGCTTGAAGGTATATCTTTAGATCTTGCAATTAAATCTTTTAGTTTCTTGTTTTTCACTAGTTTGGTTTTATAAAAGAAAACTACAAACAAACGGAGTTTAGGTTGCCTCAATTGCTTTGTCTTTTTAATGTGTTTCATGAAAATGATGGATTGGAAAATTGTGCTCAATTGGTCGAGGAAGAGTTTATGAAAATACTTAATGAGAATTCCTTGAATGATGAGCATGATAGAAATATTTTTAGTATGAATTCTCTGAATATCCATAATACTAAGGATATGCAAAGCCACAGGCTTGGGGATGCTATGTTTGATGAAGATGATATTTTTAGCCCCCCCCCCCCCAAGTTTTGATGAGCAAATTTATTATGATGATGGCATGCCTCCTATCTATGATGATTATGATGATGACATGTATGCTATAAAGAGTGATAGTAAACATGAAACTTTTAATCATGATTTTAATATTGAATGTGGTTATGTCAATCAAGTATCTCATGATAGTTATTTTGTTGAGTTTGCTCCCACTATTATGAATGAGAAGAAATATGCTTATGTGGATAGTAATAAATTTTCTATGCTTGTAGATCATGGAAATAATGTTTTATGTGATAGTTGTATTGTGAAATTCCTTCATGACGCTACTGAAATTTATTATGAGGGAGGAACATATGCTTGTAGGAATTGCAATAATATCAAGTTTCCTCCCTATGTGTTCAAAGTTTTGAAGTTATGCTTATTTTGCCTTCCTATGCTAGTTGATTCTTGCTCCCCTAAATTGTTTGCTCAAAAAATCGCTATTCATAGGAAGTGGGTTAGACTTAAATGTGCTTTTCATGAGATTCATGATGCTCTCTTGCATGTTTCAATTACTATTCCTATGTGAGCATCATTGAAATCATCATGCCTAGCTAAAAGGCATTACAGAAAAGTGCTTGTTGGGAGACAACCCAACACTTTTACTTTCTGTTTTTGAGTGTTCACATGATTAAGATATTGTATCAATCATGTTTTGTGCCATTTATTTCAGTAAAGTGCCAAGTAAAGCCCTTCGGATAACTCACGAGATGAGTAGAATGGATGCTGAACGAAAACCAAAACTTTTGACTCCAGTACAGGAATTTTAATTTTTTAATGGAGCGTGATAATGATCTGAAATTTTTACACAGTCTTAATATACAAATTCTTCAGGTTATCCTGATTTTTCAGAATTTTTAGAGACAGGGAAGTATGGCTATACTACAGATCTTCACAGACTTTTCTGTTTCTGACAGATTCTGTTTTGCATGTTTTAGTGTTTCCATAGCTTATATTTAGTGGCATAAATTATGGGAATGATAGAATACAGTAGGTATCATGTGGGAACAATTATGAATCTTGTTTTGACAGTACCTAAGTGAATGGTTTATCTTTATTACACTAACCCTTCTCACGAAGTTCCGTTAAGTTTTGTGTGATTGAAGTTTTCAAGTTTTGGGTGAGACACGGATATGAGGAGAATATGGAGTGATGAGAACCTAAGCTTGGGGATGCCCAAGTAACCCCCAAGGTAATATCAATGGAAGACTCAAGCGCCTAAGCTTGGGGATGCCCCGGAAGGCATCCCCTCTTTCGTCTTCAACACTATCGGGATATCTTACTTAGAGCTATATTTTTATTCATCACATAATATGAGTTTTCCTTGGAGCGTCATTTTATTTTATTATTTTCTGTTAGGTGTTATTTATAATCTTGTTTTTAAATTAGAAGTTCCAAGAATTGCCTCTTAGGATGCTCGCATTGCATGTTTGATGTGTGCTGTGTAAAAACAGAAACTTTCTCTGTATTGTTTGAATTTTCATATTTTACTGGAACGCGGAAAGTTTCTGAAATTTTTACAATGTATTTTCATATAAATTTTTTAGCATGTCCTAAATTTTCAAAAAAAATTGAGTTACAGAAGTACACTGTTTTCATAAATGGCTACAGACTGTTCTGTTTGGACAGATTGCTGTCATAGTTTTGTTATCTGCTTATCCTATAGTTTCCATAGCCTATATTGGTAGATATAAATTGTGGAAATGATAGTAAACAGTATATGATGTTTGGAAATTATTATGAAACTTGTCTTGGCAGTACATGAAGTGTTGATTTATTCTTATGTGTACTAACTTACCTCACGAGTTCTTTTCGAGTTTTGTGTGGATGAAGCTTTTGAGACTTAGGTGAAACCGGGATATGAGAGGATTGAACGAGATACAAAAGCTCCCACCTCTCTTCGTCAACTATCGGTTAGCCTATGTTGAGCCTAAATTTTTATTCGTTCACATGACATGTGATATTCTTGGAGAGCTATTTTTATTTAGTTTGTTGTTTTAATAAAATACTCAGATATGAAAATCTTTATTGAGAGAGAGAGTCCTCACATATCTACTTAGTTGTTTGACTACTCATTGATCTTCATTTATATCTTTTGAGAGTGGCTTGTCATTTACTCTTGTGCTTCACTTATATCCTATGAGTAAATTGTTGAATGAATAGAATACCATGAAGTTGAAATTATATGTTCATATCATGCCTAGTAGTAGCGTCACATTGGGTTTAGAAAGTGAAATCTTTTGAAGCTTGACAATCACAATATTGGTCATACAAGCAATTTGTGAATGATTAGTATAAGGAAGAGAACTTTCACATACAAATATATTATCTTGGACATCTTCTATGATTGTGAATACCCATTAATTATTTTCAAACTTGAGCAAATTAGTTGAAGTTGGACAAGGAAGACAACGTAATGAGTTATGGTTGTGTATATTTGCATAGAAGTTATATTGTTATGGATCCTCCAGCATGTGGTGCTAGTTTAGAACCTTTTGCTAGCCAACACTTCGTACTAAGTAGAGATACTACTTGTGCATCCAAATCCTTGAGCCAAGTTTCTTCCATAAGAGTCCACCATACCTACCTATATATGGTATTTCACTGGCATTCCAAGTAAATTTGCATGTGCCATCTCTAAACATTCAAATAAACATCTATTTTGTGTGCCTGGAATGCTCATGGAGCGACGGGGGGGGGGGGGGGGGGGGGGTCAGTATCTTCCGTGTTAAGTGGGTTATTCTCATGATGAGTGTTTATTCACTCGTCCTTGCACGAGAGGGGCAGTAATAGGGATTCCCAGTCCCAAAAAAATGCAAATAATTAAACAAAACTCCCCCAGGAATGTTGTTAGTATGGACGGTACCCGTGGATTCGACTAGCCGTGGAGTGTGTTTGTTGGTGAAGGGGGGTAAACCTTTACTTTTACCGCTTGGGAACCACCGCTAATGTGTTTAACATGGAATATATTGATGACTCTTGGTCGTAACTTTGACAGGAAGGGTGCACCTCCCAAAACTATATTCATCTCTGTTATTAAACAATGAGCTCTGGCACCTTTGCAAATCCATGCTTCCCTCTGCGAAGGGACAATCTATTTACTTTCATGTTATTTACTATTCATGTTGAGTCAACTTCTTATTCTAACCTCAGTCTATTAGTTGGCAATCATCATGTGGTGGGGAAAGATCCAAATATATATATCCAGACAAATATATTTGATCATGATTTATTATTGTTGACAATTATCTCTATGATAAATGAGTAGGGAGGTTAAACATTAAGACCCTATCTTTCTCTGTGTTCGGTGGATGCCATTTGTTCTAAAAATATGCTTTGAGTACTCGCAATCATAGAAGACTATATGATGATTGAGTATGTGGAGCTCTTACTTAGACTTTGTTGAGAATAAGTTGAATTGCAATTGTTTGGTGACTAAGAACATAGGTTGTTAAGTTTCAAGAGAATTCATTGTTTGAACCATAACATGTGAATTGGTTGCTACTTTATCATGATGAGTTTTATGAGAAAGAGTTGCTGTTACGATGCTAGGAAAAGTGGTTGAAATTATCATTGATCAAACTTATGCACTATGCTAGCATTCACACTTCATAAATTATTTCTTTATCATTTACCTACTCGAGGACGAGTAGGAATTAAGCTTGGGGATGCTGATACGTGTCCAACGTATCTATAATTTATGAAGCATTCATGCCATGATTGCCTATGTTTACAATACTTTTATATGATTTTAATGCACTTTATATGATTTATTTAGAACTAACCCCGACTGACGCTGTTTTCAGCAGAATTACTGTGGTGTTGTTTTTGTGCAGAAAATGAAAGTTCTCGCAATCGCCCGAAACTTTTTGACGATTTTTTTGGAACAAAAGAGGCACTAGAAGCTTCGTGGGAGGGCCAAAAGAGCCACGAGGTGGGCACAACCCACCAAGGCGCGCCAGGTCCCCCCGGGCTTGCGCTGGTGGGTTGTGCTCCACTTGTGGCCCATCTTCGCATGAAACCGATGCCCAAAAATCATATATATATAGAAACCACCAGAAATAACCCTAGACGGGAAGTTCCGCCGCCGCAAAGCCTCTATATCGGCGAAAAACCAATATGGAGAGAAAACAGTACCCTGCCGGAGAGGGGAAATCATCTCCGGTGGCCATCTTCATCATCCCGGCGTAGGCCATGATGAGGAGGGAGTAGTCCACCCTCGGGGCTGAGGGTATGTACCTGTAGCTATGTGTTCAATCTCTCTCTCTCTCTCTCATGTTCTTGAGATGTCACGATCTTGATGTATCACGGGCTTTGTTAATATAGTTGGATCATATGATGTGTTTCCCTCTCTATCTTGTTGTGATGAATTGAGTTTCCCTTTGAGATTTCATGATGTTGGATTGAATATGGGATTTGAGAACTTGATATATGTCTTGCATGTGGATACCCATGGTGACAATGGGGTGTTCTATTGATTCACTTGATATATGTTTTGGTACTCAACATGCGGATTCCCGAGGTGACATTTGTTGGAAATATGCCCTAGAGGCAATAATAAAGTGATTATTATTATATTTCCTTGTTCATGATAATCGTTTATTATCCATGCTATAATTGTACTGATTGGAAACACTAATACATGTGTGGATACATAGACAACACTGTGTCCCTAGTATGCCTCTAGTAGACTAGCTCGTTGATCAAAGATGGTCACGGTTTCCTAGCCATAGACATGAGATGTTATTTGATGACGGGATCACATCATTAGGAGAATGATGTGATGGACAAGACCCAAACTATAAACGTAGCATATGATTGTGTCAGTTTATTGCTATTGTTTTCTGCATGTCAAGTATTTGTTCCTATGACCATGAGATCATGCAACTCACTGACACCCGAGGAATACCTTGTGTGTATCAAATGTCACAACGTAACTGGGTGACTATAAAGATGCTCTATAGGTATCTCCGAAGGTGTTTGTTGAGCGGGCATGGATCGAGACTGGGATTTGTTACTCCGTATGACGGAGAGGTATCTCAAGGCCCACTCGGTAATACAACATCACACTAAGCCTTGCAAGCAATGTGACTAAAGAGTTAGCCACAGGATCTTGTATTACGAAACGAGTAAAGGGACTTGCCAGTAACGAGATTGAACTAGGTATAGAGATACCGACGATCGAATCTCGGGCAAGTAACATATCGAAGAACAAAGGGAACATCATACGGGATTAACTAAATCCTTGACATAGAGGTTCAACCGTTAAAGATCTTCATAGAATATGTAGGAACCAATATGGGCATCCAGGTCCCGCTATTGGTTATTGACCGTAGAGGTGTCTTGGTCATGTCTACATAGTTCTCGAACCCGCAGGCTCTGCACACTTAACGTTCGGTGACGTTTCGGTAGTAGTGAGTTATGCATGGTGGTGACCGAAGGTTGTTCGGAGTCCCAGATGAGATCCCGGATGTCACGAGGAGCTCCAGAATGGTCCGAAGGTAAACATTGATATATAGGAAGTTCCGTTTTGGTCTCCGAAAAAGTTTCGGGCATTTCCGGTAGTGTACCGGGTGTGACGAATGGGTTTCGGGGGGTCCACCAAGTTGGGCCCATCCACCCCAAGGGTCACATGGGCCTAGGTGGTGGCGCACCAGCCCCTGGTGGGCTGGCCGGCCAGCCCCTAGAGTCCCTTGCGCAAGGGGTGGGAGAGGAGGACAAGTGGGGAGGAGTCCTACTAGGATTCCACCTCCCTTGTGGGAGGTGGACTCCTCCCCCTTGGTGGAGGTTCGGCCGAACCCCTAGGGGTTCCTAGGGCTACCTCCTCCTCCCTCCGTCCTATATATACTAGAGGTTTTAGAGGGCAGCCCTCACCCAAAAAGCCATGGCTGCCTCTCTTCCTTCTAGATCGTTTTCTCCTCTAGATTAGTTCGGCGGAGCTCGGCGAAGCCCTGCCAGATTAGTTCACCACCACCGTCGCCGCGCTGTCGCACTGCCGGAGAACTCATCTACCTCTCTGCTCCCTCTTGCTGGATCAAGAAGGAGGAGATCGTCATCGAGCTGTACGTGTGCTGAACGCGGAGGTGCCGTCCGTTCGGCGCTAGATCGTGATTGGATCGTGGGACGGCTAGCGATTTGGATCGTGAAGACGTTCAACTACATCAACCGCGTTTCTTAATACTTCCCGCTTAGCGATCTACAAGGGTATGTAGTTCCACTATCCCTCTCGTAGATGCTCATCACCATGGATAGATCTTGCGTGTGCGTAGGATTTTTTTTGTTTCCCATGCAACGTTCCCGAACAGTGGTATCAGAGCTAGGTCTATGTGTAGATGAGATCACGAGTAGAACACAAAGGAGTTTGTGGGCGTTGATGCTAAGATTGCTTCCTCCCTTAGTCATTTCTTGATTCAGCGGTATTGTGGGATGAAGCGGCCCGAAACAACATTACTCGTACGCTTACGAGAGACCGGTTCCATCAACTGACATGTAACTTTGTTCCATAAAGATGGCTGGCGGGTGTTTGTCTCTCCCACTTTAGTTGGATCGGATTCGACAAAGGCGGTCCTTGAGAATGTTGAATAGCAATTTGTGTATCACCGTTGTGGTTTATGCGTAGGTAAGTATCGTTCTTGGTAGATACCCGTAGCAGCCACGTAAAACATGCAACAACAATTAGAGGACGTCTAACTTGTTTTTGCAGGGTATGTTGTGATGTGATATGGCCAATTACATGATGAGATATATGTGATGTATGAGATGATCATGTATTGTATCGAATATCACGACTTGCATGTCGATGAGTACGGCAACCGGCAGGAGCCATAGGGTTGTCTTTAATTTAATTTTTTGCCATTTTGCTTTACTTTATCGCTATGAGTTAGCAATAGTCATAGAAGCAACAGTTGGCGTGACAACCTCATGGCGACACGTTGATGGAGATCATGGTGTCATGCCGGTGACGATGGAGATCATGCTGGTGCTTTGGAGATGGAGATCAAAAGCACAAGTTCATGGCCATATCATGTCACTTATGATTTGCGTGTGATGTTAATCCTTTTATGCATCTTATTTTGCTTAGGACGACGGTAGCATTATAAGGTGATCCCTCACTAAAAATTTCAAGATAAAATTGTGTTCTCCCCGAGTGTGCACCGTTGCAAAAGTTCGTCGTTTCGAGACACCACGTGATGATCGGGTGTGATAGACTCTACATTCACATACAACGGGTGCAAGCCAGTGTTGCACGTGTGGAATACTCGGGTTAAACTTGACGAGCCTAGCATGTACAGACATGGCCTCGGAACACAAGAGACCGAAAGGTCGAACATGAGTCATATAGTACATATGATCAACATGAAGATGTTCACCATTGAAACCACCTCATCTCACGTGATGATCGGACTTGAGTTGGTGGATTTGGATCATGTGACACTCGAATGACCGGAGGCATGTCAATTTGAGTGGGAGTTTTTTAAGTAATATGATTAACTAAACTAATTATCTTGAACAATAGTCTAAGTTGTCTTTGCAAAATTTATGTTGTAGATCAATGGCTCGCGCAGTAGCACCCCAGAATTTTAATGCGTTCCTAGAGAAAGCTAAGTTGAAAGATGATGGAAGTAAGTTTGTGGACTGGTGAGGGATCACTAGAAGAGTGTCTAGAGGGGGGGTGAATAGACTACTAGCAGGAATTAAAAACCTAACCTTTTCCCAATTGAATAGGTTGATAGATTTTAACAGTTTTAGCAAGCATAGCAATTCTAATAGCCCTACACATGCATGTCAATAGATATGGCAGCGGAAAGATAAGAACAATGCATGTGAAGTAAAGAGTTGAGATAGGTAGATCAAACGCAGTTGGAGACGCATGGATTTTTCCCGTGGTTCCGATAGGTGGCGCTATCGTACATCCACGTTTATGGAGTCTTCAAACCAGGAAGGGTAACGGTCGCGAGAGTCCATGGAGGGCTCCACCCATAAGGGTCCACGAAGTATCAACCTTGACTATTCCATAACGGCTTCTGTCCACGAAGGACTAGCCTCACTATGGGTAGATCTTCACGAAGTTGGCGATCTCCTTGCCCTTACAAACTTCTTGGTTCACTCCACAACACGCAGTAGGAGGCTCCCAAGAGACACCTAACCAATCTAGGAGGCACCACCCTCCAAAAGGTAATAGGCTCGGTAATGATAATGAACTCCTTGCTCTTGTGCTTCAAGATGATAGACTCCTCAAGACACAATCACTCTCTCACAGATTTGGCTTGGTTGAAGAGATGGGATTGGTGGAAAGCAACTTGGGGAGGCTAGAAATCAAGATCCATATGGTAGGAGTGGAAGATATTGACCTCAACACAAGACTAGGTGGTTCTCTCTTAGAAAACTGGATGGGGCAAGTATGGAATAGTTCTGAGTGCTTCTGTTTCGAGTGGGTGGTGGTGAAGGGGTATATATAGGCATCCCCAAAAATCCAACCGTTACACACAAAATGACCAACTCGGTGACACCGATGTGTTAATCTCGGTGGTACCGAATTGACCAAAAGGTGGCAACTTTTGAATCTCGGTGAGACCGATATAGAAAACTCGGTTGCACCGATAAGGTGACCAACGGTCAAATTTCCAATCTCGGTGACGCCGATCCAACATTTTCGGAGGGACCGAAAATGTGAATTTGCGTAACAGAAAGTTGTCAACCTAAACTCGGTGGCACCGGTATGGAATCAGTTGCACCGAAGTGGCTAGGGTTTGGCAGAGTCTGTCTAGGGTTTGGAATCGGTGGCACCGGGATGGGAATGTTGGTTGCACCAATTTTGAGTGATAGACTTAGGACAGACTTTGGTGGGAGAGTTTGTGGATGTTTTTGGCGACTATGACTTGTGCACGTATGAGCATATTGTTCACCAACAAAACTTTACCCCCTTTTAATAGTATTGGCTTTCCTATGGACTCAAAGTGATTTCTCACAAATATAAAATGTAGAGTCCTCTTTGCTTGAAGCTTTGCCAACCTATTTCCTTGCAACTTGGGGTATCTCCACAATCTCCTTTTGCCAATCCTACTCTCCATGGACTATATCTGAAATACACTAGGTGAAAGTGTTAGTCCAAGAGACAATGTATGTTGTCATTAATTATCAAAACCACCAAGGGAGCATGTTGTGCTTTCAATCTCCCCCTTTTTGGTAATTGATGACAACATACAATCAAAGCTTCAAATAAAAATATGCATGGTTATAATGAAGACTTTGAGAGGTACATGACTTAGATTTGCTCCCCCTAAATGTGTGTAGTCCTTTAAAGGATAGTTGCTTTGGAATGCATGGACACACATGTAGTAGAAGGGATATAACCAGTCATGAAAATCTTGGCTATATGCATCAAATATATATGAGTGAGATGTATCCTTGTTCAAGACTTCACTCTTGCAAACAATATGTGCAAGAAGCAAGAGATCATCTTGACCGAGGGTATGATGCATATACTTACCTTGAGTTCTTGAGCATTCTAGTTGGTAGAAATACACTTGAGAAAACAATGTTAGGAAACACAAGAGTATTCTACCAGTCAACAAGGCAATAGAACTCAAAAGTGAACACTATATCTTGGCACTTTAGATACGGAGAACATATAGAAAATAGTAATCATTAAGATTTATATGTCTCCGAGATCATTTAGAACTTTCTCCCCGTGGATAAGAAAATAGATTATCCTCTCCCCCTGAATCTTAGTATGTAGATATTGGGATTGGATAGGGTGAGAAAAAGTTCTAAAGAGAACGGTCAAAATTAAATAAGCTCAAAAACTTCAAAACATGTTTTTCTCCCCCTACTTTGGTATACTCACCTTGTTTCAATAGGTAAGAGTTTAATATCTGCTCTCCCCCTTAATCATATCTCCCCCTTTTGCATAAGCATGTAACTCTCCCTTTAGCATGAAGCTTTGTTCTTCTCCCCCTTTGGCATTAATTTCCAAAAAGGTTAAATTTAGGAGTAGGTACAGGGATCATTGACTAAGAAAGGGATCCTTGAGAACAAGGGTCATGGAAATGTAGGGTTCATAGAAATGAAAATTGAGGGAATCATGGAAAATGTTTCTCTCCCTTTGAGATGTTGTAAAACTTTGTTCTTCTCCTCCTTTCTTCATTGAAGTAAGGAATCCTCGAATAAAGAACCTCTCTCCTCAAGATTTGCTTGCTATTCTCCCCCGAGATTTTTTTTATGTATATGGGATCATCGAAATAACAGAAGAAACAAAAAAAATCGGTGACTCCGAGAAAGATACATCGGTGGTACCAAAATTTTGTAGTGCAGCTTGTCTGCAATTTCGGTAGAACCGAGATATCTGAGTCGGCGGCTCCGAAAGAAAAACCAAGTTTCTGTTTTCACAGAGTCAAGAGAAATATTTTCAAGGAAATATGAAGTTTTTACAAAGGACATCAACTAGATAAGATTGGAGTGGTTATGAGAAATCATGCAATAGAGAGCAAGTCACACCAGATTCTTAACTAGATGATGGGCGGTGACTAAGTCACCTATATTAGAGTATATTGACTTAGGAGCCAAGCAAGAATACTTGATCATAGGTCATACTCTACGTTAATCTCAAAATGGGGTTACCATTTTTCGATTAAGCATTTTAATGTCTTCATATCGCTTGAGTTGCTTTAGCTCATTTCTTGGAGTAAAGCCTTATCAAGGATATGAGTACATACCTTTGAGTGATGTTGATGACGTTGCTCGTAGGTGAACTTGTTGAGGATGCTCGAGATTGATGAAGAACATCTTGGGTTGGGAGCAGTCCTTCTCGTTCTAGTACACTTGTCACCAACAAAGATTAGTCAAGCGAGGAAGAGCAATAGATATATCCAATTGACATGATACCAATTGAGAATTATCAATGTATGTCAAGGATATGGTTGAGTAGTCTTCTTCCTTCCATCATCAAGAGGGGTTGTGGATACTTGGTAATGACAAGATTGCTTAGGATTAGAGTTGGTTGCAATCTCGTGGAATGAAGTTCTTCCAAGTACCTACAAACGGTTAGATGCAATACAAAGGAGCATATAATTCCATGGCACAAGATAACATGTTAGGAAAAAACATGGAAAAGTCAAGAAAGCTCATGCCCTTGCATGCATCTGAGTGAGTCTGGCTCAAGTTTAAAGCATGAATGATGTTCAACTCACTCCTCAAGTGACAAAACGTGTTCTCATCAAGCGGCTTAGTAAAGATATCGGCCAATTGCTTGTTAGTGCGATCATGCTTAAGATTAATATCTCCTTTGGCAACATGATCACGAATGAAATGATGTCGAACTTGAATATGCTTAGTTCGAGAATGTTGCACAGGATTATGACCAATTTTAATAGCACTTTCATTGTCACAAAGTAATGGAACATTTTTAACATGAATTCCATAATCCTTAAGCGTTTGTGTCATCCATAGTAATTGCGCACAACAAGATCCAACAGCAATATACTCAACTTCGGCAGTCGATAGAGATACCGAGTTTTGTTTCTTAGAGGACCAAGATACAAGAGATCTACCCAAAAATTGACAAGTACCCGAGGTGGATTTTCTATCAACCTTGTCACCGGCATAGTCCGAATCGGAATAGCCAACAAGGTTAAAAGAAGATCCCTTGGGATACCAAATGCCAAAGTTTGGTGTTTGTATCAAATATCTCACAATATGTTTCACTGCCAAAAGATGACATTCTTTAGGTGCAGCTTGATATCTAGCACACATGCAAACACTAAGCATAATATCGGGACGAGATGCACATAGATATAGCAAGGAACCAATCATAGATCGATAAACCTTTTGATCAACCGGTTCATCCTCCTTGGTAAGATCAACATGTCCACTAGTTGGCATGGGGGTTTTCAAACCTTTGCACTCCTGCATGTTGAACTTCTTGATTAAGTCCTTGGTATACTTAGTTTGAGAGATGGAAGTTCCTTCTTTTGATTGCATGATTTGCAAACCGAGAAAGAATTTCAGCTCACACATCATGGACATCTCATACTTCTCGGACATCAACCTTCCAAATCTTTCACTAAATTGAGGGTTAGTGGAACCAAAGATAATATCATCCACATAGATTTGGCACACAAATAGTTCACCGTTAACTCTCTTAGTGAACAAGGTTGCATCAATTTTACCAATTTCAAAACCCTTTTCAATAAGAAACTTCGTTAATCATTTGTACCAAGCACGAGGGGCTTGCTTAAGACCATAAAGAGCTTTACGAAGCTTGTAAACATGATTAGGTTTCTTAGGATTCACAAAGCTAGGTGGTTGCTTAACATAAACCTCTTCTTCAATTTCACCATTTAAAAAGGCACTTTTAATGTCCATTTGATAAAGCGTGATATCATGGTGATTAGCATAAGCAAGAAGAATGCGAATTGCTTCAAGTCTAGCAACGGGGGCATAAGTCTCACCGTAGTCCATACCTTCGACTTGCGTATATCCTTGGGCCACGAGACGTGCCTTGTTCCGTACGACTTGACCGTCTTCATCTTGTTTGTTCCGAAACACCCATTTGGTTCCGATGATGTTTTGCTCGTCTTCGGGCTTCTCCACGAGTGTCCACACTTCGTTCCTTTCGAAGTTGTGAAGCTCTTCATGCATGGCATTCACCCAATCCACGTCTTCAAGAGCTTGTTATCACCGTAGTCCATACCTTCGACTTGCGTATATCCTTGGGCCACGAGACGTGCCTTGTTCCGTACGACTTGACCGTCTTCGTCATGTTTGTTCCGAAACACCCATTTGGTTCCGATGATGTTTTGCTCGTCTTCGGGCTTCTCCACGAGTGTCCACACTTCGTTCCTTTCGAAGTTGTGAAGCTCTTCATGCATGGCATTCACCCAATCCACGTCTTCAAGAGCTTGTTATACCTTCAAAGGCTCAATGCTAGAGATGAAAGAATAATGCTCACAAAAGTTAGCTAGACGAGTTTTAGAGCGAGTGATTCTCCCGGTTTGGATGTCACCAAAGATTTGGTTTAGGGGATGATTCTTGGTCACTTGAGCTCAAACTTGGGTCAGCTTCCGATTGTTGGTTGGTGGAGCTTCTTCTTCATCATCATCTCCTTCATCTTCGTTGTTGTTGAAGGTATCGTTCCCTTGAGGTGGTGGTGAAGGAGGTTGTGGTGGATCTTCATAATGCACTTCCTCCTCTTCATCATCTTGTCGTGTACCGCTCGTGGATGCCTCCATGTCATGTTGTGGTTCACCTTGACGCGAAGTAGGGGCTTCCACTTGAGTTGATGAAGTACTTTCCTTCACCTCCATGGGACGAATCTTGCCGATGGGTAAATCTAGAATAGCTTTCGAAGGGTCCTTATCACCTACATCATTTGGCAATTGTTCAACTTGCGAACCATTAGATTCATCAAACTACACATCTACCGTCTCTTCAACTTTTTGAGTGAAGTTGTTGTAGACACTATAAGTGTGAGAGTTTGATCCGTAACCAAGTAGGAATCCTTCATGAGATTTAGGAGCAAATTTAGTACGACGATGCTTATCAAGAATGTAGCACTTTGAGCCGAATACCCGAAAGTATCCAACTTGGGGTTTGTTACCGGTGAGTAGCTCGTATGCCGTTTTACCGAGAAGCTTATTGAAGTAAAGTCGGTTTGTGGCATGACATGCTGTTTCCACGGCTTCTGCCCAAAAGTGTCTTGGCATCTTGTATTCGTCAAGCATCATTCTTGCCATCTCCATAAGCGTCCGGTTCTTCCTCTCAACAACTCCATTTTGTTGAGGCGTGTACGTAGCCGAGAACTCATGTGAGACACCTTCTTCGTCAAGAAAGGTATCCACATTGGTGTTCTTGAACTCCGATCCGTTATCACTCCGAACCTTCTTGATCTTCACTTCAAACTGATTTTGCGCTTTGCGAGTGAAGTTCTTGAAGATATTTTGAACCTGCGACTTATCATCAAGAAAGAATACCCACGTAAATCTGGAAAAATCATCAACAATAACTAGACCATAGGAATTTCCATCGAGACTCTTGTAAGCATTGGGACCAAAAAGATCCATGTGAAGTAACTCGAGTGGTCTCCTAGTAGTCATGATATTCTTAACAGGATGACTTCCACCTACTTGCTTTCCAGCTTGACAAGCACTACAAAGTCTATCTTTGTCAAAGATAACTTCTTTAACACCAAGTATATGATCACCTTTGATAAGCTTGTCCAAATTACGCATGCCAACATGTCCAAATCTTCTATGCCAAAGCCAACCTTTAGAAGATTTAGCAATTAAACAAGTGTGAGGTTTGGATCTCTTAGTGAAATCAACAATGTATAGATCACCTCTACGGAAACCGGTAAAGACCATTTTATGATTGTCTTGATGAAACACTTGGCAATCTACTTTCGTGAATAGCACATTAAAACCAAAGTCGGCAAGTCTAGACACGGAAAGAAGATTATAGCCAAGAGATTCAACAAGCATAACATTTGGAATAGAGCTATCATGGGATATGGCCACCTTACCAAGACCAAGTACCTTACCTTTGGAGTTGTCTCCAAATGTTACGTACCTTCGCGGTCCATGGTTTGGTGTGATCTCTTCAAACATTTCTCTATCTCCGGTCATATGATCGGTACATCCGCTATCGAGAATCCACTCTTTTCCTCCGGACATGTCATCCTTGAAGTTTGCCATGAGACTTAGATTCTTCATGATCTTCTAATATTCGATGTCGAACAACTCATCTTCATCATAGTAGCCATGTTCCACATTGTCATCATCAAGTGGGAAATCCTCGTCATAAGGAACAAGAGATTCATTAGGATTGTGATCATGACAATGTTCAAGTTTATGAATGCGAAGGGCCTCTATAATGATATTGTTGATAGTAGTGACATCTCCTTTAGCACGCATGAGGTCTCCAAGCTCAAATAGATAAACATCAAATTTAGGATCGCTAGGCTTCATTTTATGGAAGGCAATGGTTTTATGAAGAATTTCATCAAGATTACTTAATGAATAATTTGGATATCGTTTCTCCAAATCATTCCACAAAGTGTAGGCACAAGCAAAATTCTTCATCTGATTAAGCACATTTCTAGGCAATGCTCTAACAATGAGATTAACAGTTCTAAGATTGCATAGCATATCAATTTCCTCTTCGTGTGTGGGATGCAAGGGATCAATTGGAGGTACATAGGGGCTCTTAACAAATTTGCTCAATTGAAATTCAATAAACAGCTCAAGCATCAAAGTTTTCCATTGACTATAGTACTCTCCATCAAGAATGGGCACTCTACAACTCAAACTCCCTATACTAGACACATCCATCTTCCTCCTCGGTTATTAAACCGAAGCAATGGAGACCAATGCTCTGATAACAATTGAGGGATCACTAGAAGAGTGTCTAGAGGGGGGTGAATAGACTACTAGCAGGAATTAAAAACCTAACCTTTTCCCAATTGAATAGGTTGGCAGATTTTAATAGTTTTAGCAAGCATAGAAATTCTAACAGCCCTACACATGCATGTCAATAGATATGGCAGCGGAAAGATAAGAACAATGCATGTGAAGTAAAGAGTTGAGATAGGTAGATCAAACGCAGTTGGAGACGCATGGATTTTTCCCGTGGTTCCGATAGGTGGCGCTATCATACATCCACGTTTATGGATTCTTCAACCCAGGAAGGGTAATGGTCGCGAGAGTCCACGGAGGGCTCCACCCATAAGGGTCCACGAAGTAGCAACCTTGACTATTCCATAACGGCTTCCGTCCACGAAGGACTAGCCTCACTATGGGTAGATCTTCACGAAGTAGGTGATCTCCTTGCCCTTACAAACTTCTTGGTTCACTCCACAACACGCAGTAGGAGGCTCCCAAGCGACACCTAACCAATCTAGGAGGCACCACCCTCCAAAAGGTAATAGGCTCGGTAATGATAATGAACTCCTTGCTCTTGTGCTTCAAGATGATAGACTCCTCAACACACAATCACTCTCTCATAGATTTGGCTTGGTAGAAGAGATGGGATTGGTGGAAAGCAACTTGGGGAGGCTAGAAATCAAGATCCATATGGTAGGAGTGGAGGATCTTGACCTTAACACAAGACTAGGTGGTTCTCTCTCAGAAAACTGGATGGGGCAAGTATGGAATAGTTCTGAGTGCTTCTGTTTCGAGTGGGTGGTGGTGAAGGGGTATATATAGGCATCCCAAAAAATCCAACCGTTACACACAAAATGACCAACTCGGTGACACCGATGTGTTAATCTCGGTGGTACTGAAGTGACCAAAAGGTGGCAACTTTTGAATCTCGGTGAGACCGATATAGAAAACTCGGTTGCACCGATAAGGTGACCAACGGTCAGATTTCCAATCTCGGTGACGCCAATCCAACATTTTCGGAGGGACCGAAAATGTGAATTTGCGTAACAGAAAGTTGGCAACCTAAACTCGGTGGCACCGGTATGGAATCGGTTGCACCGAAGTGGCTAGGGTTTGGCTGAGTCTATCTAGGGTTTGGAATCGGTGGCACCGGGATGGGAATGTTGGTTGCACCGATTTTGAGTGATAGACTTAGGACAGACTTTGGTGGGAGAGTTTGTGGATGTTTTTGGCGACTATCACTTGTGCACGTATGAGCATATTGTTCACCAACAAAACTTTACCCCCTTTTAATAGTATTGGCTTTCCTATGGACTCAAAGTGATTTCTCACAAATATAAAATGTAGAGTCCTCTTTGCTTGAAGCTTTGCCAAGCTATTTCCTTGCAACTTGGGGTATCTCCACAATCTCCTTTTGCCAATCCAACTCTCCATGGACTATATCTGAAATACACTAGGTGAAGGTGTTAGTCCAAGAGACAATGTATGTTTTCATTAATTATCAAAACCACCAAGGGAGCATGTTGTGCTTTCAACTGGGCCCGTAATCTAAGGATTATCCTTCTGGCTTCCCAAAAGGCTTATGTCCTTGAAGCACTGCTTGGTGATCCACCCGCTCCAGTAGAGTCTGTAGACGTTGCGAACGCCTGGCAGACACGTTCTGATGATTATTCAATGGTTCAATGTGCAATGTTGTATGGCTTAGAACCGGGAGTTAAAAGACGTTTTGAACGTCATGGAGCATATGATATGTTCCAGGAGTTGAAGTTTATCTTTCAGAAGAATGCCCGGATCGAGAGGTATGAGACCTCCGATAAGTTCTATGCTTGCAAGATGGAGGAGAACGGGTCTGTCCGTGAACACATACTCAGAATGTCTGGGTAATCCACCCGTCTGGCTGAATTGGGGATGCCCCTTCCGCCAGAGGCGATCACTGATAGAGTTCTTCAATCACTGCCACCTAGCTACAAGAGCTTCATGTTGAACTATAGCATGCACGGGATGAACAAGTCAGCCGCCGAGCTGTTTGCGATGTTGAAAGTCGCTGAGTCTGAGATTCAGAAGGAGCGTCAAGTGTTGATGGTCAATAAAACTACTAGTTTCAAGAAGAATGGCAAGGGTAAGAAGGGTAACTCCAAGAAGAGTGGCAAAGCAGTTGCCCCTCCCGTGAAGAAACCCAAAGCTGGACCCAAGCCAGAAACTGAGTGCTTTCATTGCAATTTAACTGGTCACTGGAAGCAGAACTGCCCCAAGTATCTGGCTGACAAGAAGGCGGCCAACACCAAACACGGTATATATGATATACATGTTATTGATGTGTACCTTACCAACTCTCGTTGTAGTGCCTGGGTATTTGATACCGGTTCGGTTGCTCACATTTGCAACTCAAAACAGGAACTGCGGAATAGACGGAGGCTAGCAAAGGACGAAGTGACCATGCGCGTGGGAAATGGTTCCAAGGTTGATGTGATCGCCGTCGGCACGCTTGCTCTTCGATTACCATCGGGATTAGTGATGAACCTGAATAATTGTTATTTAGTGCCTGCGTTAAGCATGAACATTATATATGGATCTTGTTTATTGCAAGACGGTTACTCATTTAAATCAGAGAATAATGGTTGTTCTATTTATATGAGTAATATCTTTTATGGTCATGCACCCAATGTGAGGGGTTTATTCTTATTAAATCTCGATAGTGATGATACACATGTTCATAACATTGATGCCAAAAGATGTAGAGTTGATAATGATAGTACCACTTTCTTGTGGCACTGCCGTTTAGGTCATATTGGTGTAAAGCACATGAAGAAGCTCCATGCTGATGGACTTTTGGAGTCACTTGATTTTGAATCACTTGACACATGTGAACCATGCCTCGTGGGCAAGATGACTAAGACCCCGTTCTCTGGAACAATGGAACGGGTAAGTGTCTTGTTGGAAATCATACATACTGATGTATGCGGTCCAATGAGCATTGAGGCACGCGGTGGATATCGTTATTTTCTCACCTTCAATGATGACTTAAGTAGATATGGGTATATTTACTTAATGAAACACAAGTCTGAAACGTTTGAAAAGTTCAAACAATTTCAGAGTGAAGTTGAGAATCATCGTAACAAGAAGATTAAATTCCTACGATCTGATCGAGGAGGAGAATATCTGAGTTATGAGTTTGGCAGTCACTTAAGACAATGTGGAATTGTTTCACAATTGACACCGTCTGGAACACCACAGCGTAATGGTGTGTCCAAACGTCGTAATCGAACCTTATTTGATATGGTGCGATCTATGATGTCTCTTGCCGATTTGCCACTATCGTTTTGGGGTTATGCATTAGAGACAGCTGCATTCACTTTAAATAGGCCACCATCGAAATATGTTGAGACGACACCATATGAACTGTGGTTTGGCAAGAAGTCAAAGTTGTTGTTTCTTAAAGTTTGGGGATGTGATGCTTATGTCAAAAAGCTTCAGCCTGAAAAGCTAGAACCCAAAGCCAAGAAATGCGTCTTCATAGGATACCCAAAAGAGACAGTTGGGTATACCTTCTATCTCAGATCCGAAGGCAAAGTGTTTGTCGCTAAAAACAGGACATTTCTTGAGAAATAGTTTCTCTCGAAAGAATTAAGTGGGAGGAAAATAGAACTTGATGAGGTTGTTGAACCTTTACTTCAAACTGAGAGTAGCACAGCGCAAAAAGATGTTTCTGTAGAGCCTACATCGATTGAAGAGGAAGTTAATGATGATGATCATGAAGCTTCAGATCAAGTTACTATCGAACCTCATAGGTCGATAAGGACGCGTATTGCTCCTGAGTGGTACGACAACCCTGTCTTAGAGGTCATGTTGTTGGACAATGATGAACCTACGAGCTATGGAGAAGCGATGATGGGCCCGGATTCAGAGAAATGGTTAGAGGCCATGAAATCCAAGATGGGATCCATGTATGAAAACAAAGTATGGGCTTTGGAAGAATTACCTGAAGGGCGAAAAGCCATTTAGAACAAATGGATCTTTAAGTAGAAGACGGACGCGGACGGTAATGTCACCGACTATAAAGCTTGACTTGTGGCAAAGGTTTTTTCACAAGTTCAAGGAGTTGACTACGATGAGACCTTCTCACCCGTAGCGATGCTTAAGTCCGTCCGAATCATGTTAGCAATAGCTGCCTTTTTCGATTATGAAATTTGGCAGATGGATGTCAAAACAGCGTTCCTTAACGGTTTCCTTAAGGAAGAGTTGTATATGATGCAACCAGAAGGTTTTGTCGATCCAGAGAATGCTGAAAAAGTTTGCAAACTCCAGCGATCCATTTATGGACTGGTGCAAGCATCTCGGAGTTGGAATATTCGCTTTGATGAGGTGATCAAAGCGTTCGGGTTTATATAAGTTTACGGAGAAGCTTGTATTTACAAGAAAGTGAGTGGAAGCTCTATAGCTTTTCTAATATTATATGTGGATGACATATTGCTAACTGGAAACAATATAGAAATGTTGGAAAGCGTGAAGGAATATTTGAACAAGAGTTTTTCAATGAAGGACCTAGGAGAAGCTGCTTTCATATTAGGCATCAATATCTATAGAGATAGATCGAGACGCTTAATATATCGGACTTTCACAGAGCACATACCTTGAATTTTTTTTGAAGAAGTTCAAAATGGATCAGGCCAAGAAGGGGTTCTTGCCTATATTGCAAGGTGTGAAGTTGAGTAAGACTCAATCCCAAGTAACTGCAAAAGATAGAAAAAAGATGAGTGTCGTCCCCTATGCTTCAGCCATAGGCTCTATCATGTATGCAATGCTGTGCACAAGACCCGATGTCAGCCTTGCCATAAGTATGGCCGGAAGGTTTCAAAGTGATCCAGGAATGGAACACTGGACGGCAGTCAAGAATATCCTAAAGTACCTGAAAAGGACTAAGGACATGTTTCTCGTTTATGGAGGTGATCAAGAGCTCGTCGTAATGGGTTACGTCGATGCAAGCTTTGACACTGATCCGGATGACTCTATGTAGCGTCCCGACTCAAAACGAGTTAAGCCTCTGTGTGTCAGTGCCATCCCTGGATCAGTATGCTGGCACACACAGTACATCAATGTATATATCAAAGTGCAATCACATTTAAATAACGTAAAACTGATATATACCTCTTAAATCTCAGCGGAAACAGTCAATGGGAGTGGAGTCCCAATAAACACCAATGGCAGGTTGAGTGTAGACCGTAACCCTGAATCGTACTCTTACTCGTCATAGAAAAATATCTGCAACATAAGACGTTGCAGCCGTGTAGGTCAGTACATTGAATGTACCGGCAAGATCACCATAGAATATAATGAAAAGACTACTCTATATGCAAAAGGCTTTGTGGCTCTGTGTCTGAGTTTTTGCAAAGAAGCTGGTTTTATTTTCCCTACAACAAAGGAGTCAAACGGAATATCACTACAAAAGTTGGTTGTTAATGAGATGGTAACACCAACCAATTCTCATGTCCCAAAATAATTAATAGACCCACTCATCATAAAAAATTATTAATTGTGTTGAGACTGGCTGATAGTATCATCTCCGGTGCTCATGTTGTCCGTAATCGGGGACATGGCTAATCGATTAGTTTAACACTCTATAGAGTTTTGTACACTTTACCCACAAGATTCGATCCCTCCCGTTGTGTCCTCGCACTGCCTGGTGTTTGATAACGAGACGATCAAAACATGGTCTTCCAAAGTGATCCTTCGCTAGAAAGTTAGTGCCCATCCAATCCTACCGTTCTTCTACATCTCGTAGCAATCTGACCTACCAGAGTCACCTCTAAGGTGAACCAAGACATAGCCCATATTGACTTGTGGTTGCACACGTAAGCTTTCCGGCCTTGAAGTATCCATCCATCTCTTTGAGCCTGGGTGTCATTCTGTTGGGATGATCACATGTAGATACCAGGATTCCCGGCATAACCATGATAGATATCAGGCTGCCAGAATGCATGTCCAATCCACCCAGAGGTATATTGAGTCCTTGAAGTCTTGATAATCATGCAGGTCTTAAATAATTAATTAACCTCACAACACTCCCGAATCTCACAACCATACCCCGTCTACTAAAGCGTAGCAATTGTGAAGTAACGTCCCTTCCCGGGCAATTGTAACAGGGTGTTGGGTTTCACCTACCTCATGATACAACCGCAAGTTCAAGCTCAATATCCTAATGGATGTATGATGGAGAGATTTATTCTAATGCAAATAAAACATAGGTAATGTAAGATGATCAAAGTGAACTTGCCTGTACTGTTGATGACGATAATATCGCTCTCAGAAATAACTTCATAGAACTATTCGTCACTCTCCGATGAAATCTATATAATCAAACATTGCACTCATATAAGCAATCATACTAGCAATCAATACTAACAATCAAAGAGCAACACAAAAACCAAACACAAAAGTGTTGTGATGAAGGAAATACTTAAGACAAAAGTTAAAACAATAAAACTTCATTAAAACAACCAAAGGTAGTTTTCCATACAAATAACAAAACAAAAGTAAATCTAACAAAAGTATTTTATTAGATATTTTACTAGCAAAAGAATTACTTTTGAAGAACAACTAAGAACTATGAAAACAACACACTAAACAACATAAGTTTTTGTCTAATAAACTAAACAACATGAAAAAAAATACTAAAATAAGGGAAAACAAAAAATATAACAACTAAGTTAACAGAAAGTAAAACTTATAAAGCAATTATGAAAAATATTTTCAAATAGGAAATCAAACTAGCAATGAAATGAATTTGCCAATTTTTGTGAAACTAGAATTGATTTCATGCTATCAAAAATAATAAATAACATAAAAATAAACTTGGTTGAAATACTACTGCTAACTAACAGAAAACAAAGTAAAACTTGTCAACTAATATAAAAGAAAACAAATTAAAATAATTTAAAACAAAAGAAATAGAAATAAACCTAAAAGAACTAAAACAGAATCTGTTTTGTTTAAAACCTTAATAAAAATTATCCTAAAAATTCCCAATTTGAACCCACTGATAAAGCTAACTAATGTTAACAAGGAGCAAAAAGATTCACTCAAAAATAAAATTTTAAACTAAAGTTATAAGAAAAACAAGTTTGAATTCAAATCTATTTGAATCTGAATTAAAAAAATTCAAATATGGCCAAACTTTATATCTACATAAACTGCATAATTTTCTTAACCTAATGCAAAAAGAATCACTCAAAATAATTAAAAACATAAAAGATATAGCTCTTTTAAAAACTGAACTAATTCTGTTTCAGAAAATAAAACAGAAAAGAATAAACCTAACTAACGAACACGGGGAACACGTGTCACACTGTGAGTGGGTGGGGGCGTGCGCGCGCGGTGGCTAGCGAGCGGACGATCAGTTAGTAGAAGAAAACAGTTCGAATTAATAAAAAAAACAACGCCGATCTAATCCTAGCCCTAGATCTACGATCGAACAGACAAGGGGGTCGGTGGCTTACAGAGGCCGTTGTCGGTGTCGGAGCTGAAGAAGACGACGGCGTTGGCGTCGGGTGTCGAGGCTGGAGGGCGCTCCGGCGGTCCTCTGGTGAAGGCGAGGGTGTCAGTCGATGCGGGCCAGCACGACGGGCTCAGGTGTGGTATTGGCGTCGTGGTAGGTGGTCAAGGTCGAGCGGTGAGGCGGCAATGGCGGGTGGCGGCGTCGTGTGTCGACAGAGGGGGGTCTCCGGTGGTCGAGGGTGGCAGTGGAGAGTTCTGGTGGGTGCGGTCGATGATTTTGCAGCGAGGGGTGGTGACGACAGGGGCTGGGGTGGGGCGAGGCGACGGCGACGAGCTTGTGAAGGCGGCGGTTGAGAGGAAGTCCGGCGAGGGATTGCGGCGAGGTAGAGGGTCGGGAGAGGGGTCTTCGGGTCAAAACGGGAGCGGTGGCGGCTCCTCTACTTATAGGGGCCCTTGGGTATGTGAATAAGGTAGGAGGGGGTCGGTTCTGACGGGAATCGGGAAAGGAATCGACGGCGCCGGCGAGGAAGGAAAGCGGAGGTCCGCTGGGGATGACGTCCGATCGATGACGAGATTCGGTGCGTGGGTCCCGCATGTGAGTGGCCGAAGCGGTTTGGAAAGCGAGCGGGTGGCCGATCCGAAGATCCTTCGGATCTGGAGAGGGGATCCTTGGGCCGAAATTATTCCAAATGGGCCTTGGGTCTTTCCTAACGCACGCACGCAGTTTTTTCCTTTTTATTAAACTTTTCCTTTTAATAAAAACAGAGAAGGAAAAATGTGATTTAGAAAATCCAATCAGACTCAAACATAGAAGTTTTATATATCAAAATCATCAGAAAAATAAATAATATTTGATGAACATTTTTCCACGGCCAAAATAAATACTTTAAAAAATATATTTTTTAGAAAATGCCTAAATTAATTTTATTTCTTTTGCAAATAATTTTCAATTAACCCCCTGGGTTTTATGGTTCAAATATTTCACAAAAATACCCCTGGCATGGAGGGTCATGTTTCTCCTCTCAAAAAAAATTTGAATTTGGGCATGTGGGTTTGAATTCATTAAAAAAATCGAAAGAAGTAAATACCAAAATAGAAAATTTTCAGTAGTTTTCAGAATCCAAAATTTCAATTCCTTCACTTGAAGAAGTCATGTCCTCTTCTCTCCTTGTTTTGCATTGGATGAAATTGAATTGAAAAGAAAAACAAAAAGGGGAAAGTCATTTTATTCCCTCTCATTCAAAGGTTTCAAAAAGTTTTTTTTCAAATTTCACTCAATTTCAAACAATCATTCAAACAATCAATAATTCATTTATTTATTATAACATTCCAAAATTTGGGATGTTACACGCTAAGTCTCAAATCGGATACGTATTTATTCTCAATGGGGGTGCAGTAAGCTGGTGCAGTTCCAAGCAGAGCCTTGTAGCTGATTCTACATGCGAAGCGGAGTACATCGCTGCCTCGGAGGTGGCAAAGGAAGGTGTCTGGATGAAGGAGTTCATGACAGATCTTGGAGTAGTGCCCAGTGCACTAAACCCAATGACTCTGTTCTGTGACAACACTGGTACCATTGCTCTGGCCAAGGAACCAAGGTTTCACAAGAGGGCCAGACACATAAAGCGACATTTCAATTCCATCCGCGATTACATCAAGGAGGAGGACATAAATATTTGCAAAGTACACACGGATCTGAATGTCGCAGACCCGATGACTAAACCTCTTCCAAGGGCTAAACATGATCAACACCAGAACTGTATGGGTGTTAGATTCATTACAATGTAAATCACATAGTGACGTGAACTAGATTATTGACTCTAGTGCAAGTGGGAGCCTGTTGGAAATATGCCCTAGAGGCAATAATAAAGTGATTATTATTATATTTCCTTGTTCATGATAATTGTTTATTATCCATGCTATAATTGTATTGATTGGAAACACTAATACATGTGTGGATACATAGACAACACTGTGTCCCTAGTATGCCTCTAGTAGACTAGCTCGTTGATCAAAGATGGTCAAGGTTTCCTAGCCATAGACATGAGATGTCATTTGATGACGAGATCACATCATTAGGATAATGTTGTGATGGACAAGACCCAAACTATAAAGGTAGCATATGATTGTGTCAGTTTACTGCTATTATTTTCTGCATGTCAAGTATCTGTTCCTATGACCATGAAATAATGCAAGTCACTGACACCGGAGGAATACCTTGTGTGTATCAAACATCACAACGTAACTGAGTGACTATAAAGATGCTCTACAGGTATCTCCGAAGGTGTCTGTTGAGCTGGCATGGATCGAGACTAGGATTTGTTACTTCGTATGATGGAGAGGTATCTCAGGGCAGACTCGGTAAAACAACATCACACTAAGCCTTGCAAGCAATGTGACTAAAGAGTTAGCCATGGGATCTTGTATTACGGAATGAGTAAAGAGACTTGCCGGTAATGAGATTGAACTAGGTATAGAGATACCGACGATCGAATCTCGGGCAAGTAACATACCGAAGAACAAAAGGAACAGCGTTCGGGATTAACTGAATCCTTGACATAGAGGTTCAACCGATAAAGATCTTCATAGAATATATAGGAACCAATATGGGCATCCAGGTCCCGCTATTGGTTATTGACCGTAGAGGTGTCTCGGTTATGTCTACATAGTTCTCGAACCCGCAGGGTCTGCACACTTTACGTTCGGTGATGTTTCGGTAGTATTGAGTTATGCATGGTGGTGACCGAAGGTTCTTCAGAGTCCCGGATGAGATCCCGGACGTCACGAGGAGCTCTGGAATGGTCCGGAGGTAAAGATTGATATATAGGATGTCCCATTTTGGTCTCCGGAAAAGTTTCGGGCATTTCCGGTAGGGTACCGGGAGTGACGAATCTGTTTCGGGTGGTCCACCAAGTGGGGCCCACCCACCCCAAGGGTCACATGGGCCTAGGAGTGGCGCACCAGCCCATGGTGGGCTAGCCGGCCATCCCGTAGAGGCCCTTGCGCAAGGGGTGGGAGAGGAGGCCAAGTGGGGAGGAGTCCTACTAGGATTCCACCTCCCTTGTGGGAGGTGGACTCCTCCCCCTTGGTGGAGGTTCGGCCGAACCCCTAGGGGTTCCTAGGGCTGCCTCCTCCTCCCTCCCTCCTATATATACTAGAGGTTTTAGAGGGCAGCCCTCACCCAAAAATCCACGGCTGCCTCTCTTCCTTCTAGATCGTTTTCTCCTCTAGATTAGTTTGGTGGAGCTCGGCGAAGCCCTGCCGGATTAGTTCACCACCACCGTCGCCGCGCCGTCGCACTGCCGGAGAACTCATCTACCTCTCCGCTCCCTCTTGCTAGATCAAGAAGGCGGAGATCGTCATCGAGCTGTGTGTGTGCTGAACGCGGAGGTGCCGTCCGTTCGGCGCTAGATCGTGATTGGATCGCAGGATGGCTAGCGATTTGGATCGCGAAGACGTTCGACTAGATCAACCACGTTTCTTAACGCTTCCCGCTTAGCGATCTACAAGGGTATGTAGATCCACTCCCCCTCTCGTAGATGATCATCACCATGGATAGATCTTGCGTGTGCGTAGGATTTTTTTTGTTTCCCATGCAACGTTCCCCAACAACATTGGGGTAATCTATGCATAGGGGTTGATACACATTCTTGTCCTACTTTCTCCGGTAGAAATCTTAGGGCACTCTTTGAGGTTCTTTGTGTTGGATTGAGAATTATGAATCTGAAATTGTTTGATGTGTATCGTATAATTAACTCATGGATACTTGTGGTGACATTGGAGTATCTAAGTGACATTAGAGTTGGTTGATGCGTATCATATGATGTTATTCTAGTACGAACACTTAGATAGATCAAACGGAAAGGATAACTTCATGTTATCTTAGTACGAACTCATGAATATATCGATCGGAAAGGATAGCTTTAAGGTGGTTTCGTACCCTACAAAAAATTTCTTCTTATGTTCTCCGCTAGATAACAACTTTGGTGTGATTCTTCGTTGCACGTTGAGGGACGGTTATGTGATCCAATTATATTAGCATTGTTGAGAGATTGCACTAGTGAAAGTACGGACCCTAGGCCTTGTTTTCAAGCATTGCAATACCGTTTGTGCTCACTTTTGTTACTTGCTACCTTTCTATTTTTTATATTTTCAGATTACAAAAACCTTTATCTACCATCCATATTGCACTTGTATCACCATCTCTTCCCCGAACTAGTGCACCTATACAATTTGCCATCATATTGGGTGTGTTGGGGACATAAGAGATTTCTTGTATTTGATTGCAGGATTGTTTGAGAGAGACCATCTTCATCCTACACCTCCCACGGATTGATAAACCTTAGGTCATCCACTTGAGGGAAAACTGCTACTGTCCTACAAAACTCTGTGCTTGGAGGCCCAACATGATTCTACAAGAATAAAGTTGCGTAGTAGAGATCACTATGCCGGGGTTCTAAGCAGCTGGTGCCAACGTGTCGGTGTGTTGATGCGGTTGTTACAACGCGTTGGTTTGCTGAGTAGGCAGTGCCGACACATCGGTATGCTTATCTGGTGGCTGTGAACCGCTGGACAGTTGAGCAGGTGGTTCCTGACTTACGGACTGCTTAGCAGGCGGGTCGAGACTTTTGGACTGCTTAGTAGGCGGTTCCGGACTTTCAGACTGCTTAGCATGTGGTTTGACCGGGTTTGTCTACTGAGCATGTATTGTCGATGTGTCTGCACTATCTGCTTCAGTGGTCGCATCTAAACCGATGATACGTCTTCAGCACTTGTAGGCCTTGCCACATGCTGCTCAGGAGCGGCCTTTTCCTTAAGAACATACGATGACGCAAATACATGGTTTTGCGTGAGTTGGAAAGAAATCTACTTGCTGTCCTATCCATGCATGTGACACATCCTACTGGTCCCTTTGTTTTCTGCCCCGAACTGTTGCCTAATGCCGGCATAGCTTGAATGACGTGCAGCAGCAACGCCTGTAGACGGAAAAACTCCTTTGCGTAGGCATCATAACAGTTCACACCAGGCTCCCACAATGTCCGCAGTTCTTCTACCAGTTGCTGAAAGTAAATGTCGATATTATTTCCAGGTTGCTTCGGGCCTTGGATAATCATCGACATCATGATGTATTTTTTCTTCATACATAACCAAGGAGGAAGGTTATATATGCACAGAAGCACCGTCCAAGTGTTGTGTTTGGTGTTCATATCACCAAATGGATTAAATCCATCAGTACAGTCCCCTAGATATATATTTCTAGGATCCTTTGCAAAATCTTTAAACCTGTCCGCAATTTGTTCCCACTGAGCCCCATCTTTCGGGTGCCTGCTCTTTCTCATATAGCTAAAAAAACAAGTGATTTTGTCTTGTCAAAGTAAAATAATATTTATCCGCAGCTCGCTCATCATGATGCCACTGCAACCTCTTTGCCTCTCTAGGGTTTGCAAACAAACGCTTCAACCTTGGAATTATAGGCAAGTACCAAACAACCTTGAACGGGATTCCTATCTCGATCTCTTCGTCCATTTTGTACTTGTCCTTTGCTCTCATGCGCTTGTATCGTGCGTGCTTGCATATGGGACATGAACGCAAATCTTTGTAGTCACCGTGGTACAACATACAATCATTCACACAAGTGCGTATCTTCTGGACTTCAAGTTCCAATGGAAAAACAACTTTCTTTAATTCATTCGTGCTTTTGGGGAGCACATTATCTTCTAGAAGAATCTCTTTGAAAAGAGTCAACAACTGTGTGAAGGCCTTGTTTGATAGACCACTTTTTGCTTTAAACCTGTGAAGCATCAATGTGACACTCAACTTGGAATATTTCCTTTTACAACCTAGATACAAATCTTTCTTGGAGGCCGCATCAATGCTTGGAAGCTCCTCTTACCCGGCTATATCTTTTCTGGGCCCTGGAAATCTTCAATCATAGCAGCAAAATCTGGCATATCATCAAGGTTGGTGTTGTCTCCTTCACACTCTTGTTTTTTCTTTAGTTTTTTTGGCATGCCAGTCTTCTGTCTGTAGCTTGACGTCTGAGCCTCGAGGTTAAATTCAACACCCATGCGACTCTGATCGGGGTTTGCCACCTCGCCGACATGCAGGTTATTACCTTCATCCATAACTGGCTCTTCACCGTGTTTAGTCCATCTTGTGTATCCACCCATGAATCCCCTTTTGTATAAGTGTAACTCGACCTCATCAACTGGAAATGACACTGTATTGGTACAATCCTTGCATGGACAAAGGACGTAATATTCTTTGCAAATTCTCTTCTTTGTCCGTTCAGCCAAAGCCATGAACTCCTTCACACCATCCTACCTTGAGCTTGTCCAATCCCCCATCCATTCAGATCGTTCCATATGCACACGTTGCATCCTTAATGGATGCACAAAGATGGGTGAATAAATCATAATATTTTATTTTCTAAATTTATGGAGGGCGCTGCATAATGTTATCCAGCCGTGCAATGACACTAATCAACCAGTCAATTTACACGCATCATCAGTAGTGCACTTATATGTTTTAATACCTTAATTAGGCCACTCAAGGAAAAGAATACCTTAATTAATTAGCAACGTCATGTCGAGACAGCAGGATCGAGGAGCAGAGCTTAGCGGGGCACCTGCCTGAAGTCCGTGCTCCACTATCCCGCCTACGACCGTGAGGGACGTGCTCCAGTCACGCCGGTGCCGACTATGAGGATTGAGCTCCTCCTATATCTCCCGCCGCCGATCGAGGATTGGCCTCTTATCACGCTGCCACCACCGACCGACCGAGGATGGACTTCCTATAACGCCGACACCGTTGACAGACCGGGGATCGACCTCCTATCTGATAGCCGTTGCCTCGGTCGCCGTCGACATCTCTATCATCATGATGTTTTTTTGGGGTTTCCGGAGAGCAGCTATTTATCGCATCCATATGTTCCAGGAAGCACATCACAAACGGTCATGTTATGGAAACCGTGTATCATGCACCATATCACACGATTTGGTTTGGAAAACCGTGTGCCGTATACAACAGAATGTGATAAATAGTTCCCCGACCGTTATCATCAGATCCCCATAGTTTCCCCGTCTTCCCCAAATCCCTAAATAGATTCCAAATCCCTAGCGCCCAAATTCCCTAGCATGGCACTGACCGGTTCGTACAGTCTCTCATGGCAGCGCCATTGGTGGCGCCACCACGATGGCAGTCACCGTCGAGCACTTGCCTAAGGTCACCAGGAGGCCGGTGTACTATGGATCCGAATCGTCTTGTCAGGTCCCAATCATTCCTCATCTTTTTAGCATGTCCAAAGCAAGCAACTCACTCGGTCAATCCTGAATTGGACACCCACCCCCCACACACAGGAAAGCGATCAAATGCCGGATCCAGAGTATGACTCCGGTAGACTCCCGCAACATGAGTTTGATTCCAAGTTTTGCTCCACCGAGAAGTGATATGTCTCCAACGTAGCGATAATTTATGAAGTATTCATGTCATATTTGCCTATGTTTTTACTAAGGTTTTATGATTTATTGGTGTAGAGAGATAGGTTTGGCAATGCAACTCATGATGTATTGATCGGGTGCATAAGCACATATATATGATGTACAAATGTGGGCCTCAACCTCTACTATACAAGGAATAGGAGGTGGGCCAGGATATACAATATACATGCAAAACCATATGTTCAACACCCCCCCGCAGTCGAAGCGTGGTCGGAGACGCAGAGACTGGACCTGAACTCCTTGAAGACAGAAGTAGGTAAGCCCTTAGTCATCACATCAGCAAACTGCTGTGCCATCGGAACGTGAAGAACTCGAATGCGCCCAAGAGCCACCTGCTCGAGAACAAAGTGGATATCGAGCTCAATATGCTTCATGCGGCGGTGATTAACCGGGTTGGCGGAGAGGTAGACGGTAGAGACGTTGTCGCAGTAGACAAGCGTGGCCTTGTGAACCTCACAAAGCAACTCCTAGAGCAGCTGACGAAGCTAGGAGCATTCGGCAACAGCGTTAGCCACTGCCCGATACTCAGCCTCGGCACTCGAGCGGGAGACTATGTGTTATCGCTTGGAGGACCAAGAGATCAGCGATGGCCCGAGGTAGACGCAGTAGCCGGAGGTGGAGCGACGTGTGTTGGGGCAGCCAGCCTAGTCCGCATCAGAGAAGGCGACGAGGTCGGTCGAGGCGGAGGCCGTCAGTGTGAGACCCAAGGACGTGGCACCGCGTATGTAGCGAAGGATACGCTTGACCATGCCCCAATGAGAGTCGCGCAGAGAGTGCATGTGAAGGCACACCTGCTGAACGACATACTGCAGATCCGATCGCGTCAATGTCAGGTACTGTAAGGCACCCACAATAGAGCGATAAAATGTAGCATCGGACACAGGAGATCCCTCGAGTGCGGAGACCGTGGCGTTCGTTTTGACATGCGTAGCAGCAGGCCTGTAGTTAAGCATACCGGCGTGCTCAAGGAGCTCATGAGCATACCTCTGCTGATGAAGAAAGAAATCATCGGACCAGCGGACCACCTCGATGCCGAGGAAGTAATGCAGGGGCCCCAAGTCCTTGAGAGCAAACTCAGCATGAAAACGAGCGGTAAGCCGCTGAAGGAGCTTAGGAGTGGAAGCTGTCAGGATGATATCGTCGACGTAGAGCAGTAGGTATGCAGTGGTGGCTCCCTGATGATAAACGAAGAGCGAAGCATCGGAGTGAGTGAACCGAAATCCAAGCGACTGCAGAAAGGCAGTGATGCACTGATACCACGCCCGTGGTGCCTGCTTCAACCCGTAAAGAGAACGAGAGAGCAAGCACACGTGGTCGGGGTGCATGGTGTCGACGAATCCAGTAGGCTACTGACAGTACACCTGCTCGGCAAGGTGGCCATGCAGAAAGGCGTTGGAGACATCCAACTGATGCACGGGCCAGGCACGAGAGACGGCCAGCTAGAGCACGGTGTGTATAGTGCCCGGTTTTACAACCGGGGCAAAAGTGTCGGTGTAGTCCACGCCCGCTCATTGCCGAAATCCACGGACCACCCAACGAGCTTTGTAGTGCTCAAGAGTGTCGTCCGGACAGGTCTTATGATAGAAGACCCATTTGCCAGTGATGATGTTGGCATGAGGTGGCCGACGGACGAGCTACCAAGTGCGATTCCGCTGGAGAGAGTCAAACTCTTCCCGCATCACAGCGAGCCAATGAGGATCCCGGAGGGCGGCTCGAGATGACGATGGGAGAGGGGACGACTCGGATGCGGAAGCAGCGAGAAGATATTCATCGCTGGCATACCGCAGGTTTGGGCGGTGGATGCCCGCCCAAGACCGAGTCATGGGACGGGGTAGGGGTTCTGGCGTGGCGGCGGGTGATGGTGAGGAAGAACCCTTCGCCCCCGAAACACCAGGAGAGGCCGGACTGGCATAGGCCACGCCAGCCGCGGAGGCCGCCCCGGCGGGGTGGGATGTCATGGAGGGCGCCGGCGACATACGAGACGTCGAGGGCGCAGGGGACGCCGTGGGCGTCGAGGTCGGTGTAGCCGACGAGAGGAGAGGCCTGTCCACCGAGGCAGCCAGGCGGGGAGGTACTCGACCGACGGCGCGAGGTGGAGCCTCAAAATCAGGAGGCGGCCCAAGAGATGCTCTCGAGCAGCCGTCACCAGAGAGGCTCGCCAAAGGATCGCCTAAAGCCGGCGGCGATGAAACGGCCGAGGGTACCTGCTGTTGAAAGGGAAAAACCTTCTCATCAAAGTAAACGTGATGTGATGTGATCATGCGGTGTGAGATAGGATCATAGCAGCGAAAGTCATTGGTGTTTGGTGGGTAACCGAGAAAGATGCATGCCAAAGAGCGAGGAGCGAGCTTAGGAGGCATAGTGGAGGCAATGCTGGGGTAGCAAAGACAGCCAAAAATGCGCAGCTCATCATAAGTCGGTGGTGTGCCGAACAGAAGATGATGAGGTGTGAAGTTCCCGTGAGTACGACAGGGGCGGATGTTCAGAAGAAGGGTGGCGGTGGCGAGCGCATCAGGCCAAAAACGTGGGGGCACGTTGGCGTGAAAGAGAAGTGTGCGGATGCAGTCATTAAGAGTGCGAAGGATGCACTCGGCGCGACCATTTTGCTGCGAAGTGTACGAACAAGTGAGAAGAAAAATCGTGCCGTGTGTGGTAAGAAGGTTGTGGATAGCAAGGTTGTCAAACTCCTTTCTGTTGTCGGTTTGCAGCGCATGAATGGGGCGGCCAAACTGCGTGAAAACATAGGAGTAAAATGTGGTGAGGGTGGGAAGAGCATCCGACTTTCGCCGCAATGGGAAGGTCCACACATAGTGCGAGAAATCATCAAGACTAACAAGATAGTAAAGGTAGCCCGTATTGCTTGCAACTGGAGAAGTCCAAACATCACTATGAATTAACTCAAACGGGTATGAAGCGACATGCGATGAAGTGCTAAATGGAAGAAGGACATGTTTGCCAGGACGACAAGCATGACAAGTGTGATCGTCGATCTTATTACAAGTGAAGGAAAAACTTCGAAGAATATGACAAAGGGTGGCAGGGTTGGGATGTCCTAGGCGAGCATGCCAGAGGTCCACTCAGGTGGAGGGCGCCATGGGTGCGGCGGCGGTGGAGGCAGGCGAGTGGACCGGGTAGAGCTCGTCGGGGCTGTCACATCGGTGGAGCACCATCTGGGTACGGGCATCCTTAACAGAAAAGCCAAACATGTCAAATTCGATGGTGATGGGATTTTCACGTGTAAGATAACGAACAGAGACAAGATTTTTGATAAGGTTAGGAGAAACAAGTATATTAGATAAAGATATTGGCGTGGAATTGGAAGGAAAAGCGGCATGACCAATATGTGTAATGGGAAGGGAGGAACCATCACCCATGGTAATCCGAGTGGAGGTATGAACATGATGTGCAGTGAGGAGGTTTCCAGGGTTGGCAGCCATGTGGGCCGTGGCTCGGGTGTCCATGTACCAGTCACCGTCGCCGGTGTAGTTGTGTGGAGTAGGAGCAGAGTGCAGGGCACTAGGAGCGCGGGATCCCAGGGCACCGGAGGGGCCGACGGCTGCGGCTGTGGCGGGGGCGCCTGGAGCATCGGAGGTAGGCCGCCGACCTGAGGCAGCGGCCCATAAGGCGCTGGATAGCCATAGGGCAGCGGAGGTGCGTACTGCTGCGGAGCAGCATGCAGCGCCTGGTGACTCGCCGGACGAGCACCAAAGTGGCCTGGAGCAGGAGCGCGTGGTACCGGCATGGAGTATGCATGGACAACACCTGTCCAAGGGTTCTATCTAGCATACCAGGGCGCCGGCTGGTACGGCGGTTGCTGCTGCGGACGGGGCGCCCCACCCTGGTTGCCGGCCTGCTGCTTGCGGCCGCGACCACCGCGGCCACCACGGCAACCACCGCGGTCAGTGGCAGGAGCCTGCGGGGCCGGTGGAGGTCGATGCGGGAAACCTGGCGGCAAAAACGATAGGAGGCCACCTGGGGCAGGGCATGGCGGCGGGGCCGAGGCGGGTGGAGCAACGCCGCGAGAAGTGCCCGCGGCCAGGGCGGTATGGGTAGCCCGGGTGCGCGCCATATTCATCCGGCGCTCCTCCAGTTTCACGTAGGCCACGACCTTGGAGAACGTCGGGTTGGGGATGAGGGTGAGGTTGGAAGCGGCGTTCTCGAACTCCTCGTTCATGCCATTGACGAGGGTGCTGAGAAGAAGCTCGTCGGGGACCTTCGCGCTGAGATCACGGAGCTCGTCGGAGAGCTTCTTTAGTCGCATGCAATAATCGTCAATGGATGAGTCATGCTGCTGACACCCATAGAACTCGCCGTGCAAGAAGACCTTGCGTTGGAGCTTGTTGTTGGTGAAGTGGCCGTTGAGCTTAGTCCAAACGGCGTGGGCATCATCCTCGTCAGAGACCACCATGTGGAAGAGGTCCTTCGAGATGGTGGTGTAGAACCAGCAGATGAGAGTGGCATCGATGGTCATCCACTCATCATCATCCTCCATGCGGCTGGAGTCCACGAAGCCATCGATGTGATCCCGAAGATTGTACACACGGAATACGAGGGAGAAATACGTCTTCCAGGCGTAGTAGGTGGAGGTGTGGTGGTCGAGGATGACGGGGACGCGGGCAAGGATGTTGAGGTCGTGGATTAGGGCGGGATCGGGACCGGCGAATGGGTTATTGCGGTTGGAGAGGGAGGAGTTGGGGGACGACATGGCACAACCCGAGGAGGAGAGGTGCTGCGATTTGGAACGGCAGAGGCGGTGGGGTGGGGTGACGGCGGCGGCTGTGCAACAACGACGGCAAAGTTAGGGTTTGGTGGCGATGGCATGCGACAGCGACGGCGGTGGAGTTAGGGTTTAGTGGCGGAAGCGGGGTTGGTGGGTCGGCGGCGACACGAAGCGGCGGCAGCGGCGGGTTTGAGAGACCGCGGCGATGGCGGCGTGGTGAGGCGGCAACGACGGGAAGAAGCGGCGGCGGCGGCGAGAGAGATCGCGGCGGCGGCGGCGGCTGAGAGCTAGGTTAGGATCATAGGTATGATACCATGTAGGGAGATAGGTTTGACAATGCAACTCACGATGTATTGATCGGGTGCATAAGCACGTATATATGATGTAAAAATGTGGGCCTCAACCTCTACTATACAAGGAATAGGAGGTGGGCCAGGATATACAATATACATGCAAAACCATATGTTCAACAATTGGGACTAACATATTAATACTTGCAAAATTGCACAAGTTCTTGTTTCACACATTGATGTGTAGGAATTAATTGGAAATTGACGAAAAAACGCAAAAGGAGCCTTGCTGGAGGAGGACTCTGACTTTCCTGAAATCTGTCCACAAACAGTTTTTAGAGATCGTCTGTTTGACCCCCGAATACAGCGTCAAATGGAAAACGCTACAACAAAGAAAGTGTGGGGAATTTTATGGCATTGATTCTGGACTCCAGATTCGTCCAAAACGGAGTTCGGATGCGATCTGTAGACCCGTTTTACTGGAGGAAAACATCTGATTACGGGATTACGAGAATTGATAACGTGATTGAGTCCAACTCTTACCATATCTGATGTATGCGGCCAAGCCACGACTTTGAGAACTCATGAGGGCTGTGAGGAGTCCCTAGGAAGTTTCTAGAGGTGCCCAAGAGCTATTGGATCAAGGGTCTATCCATCGGAGGGCCATAGAGCACCACAGAGGCATATATAAGGAGAAAAAAACCTAATTTCGAGAGAGCCACCAAAAGCCATGAATTTGCCTCTCTCTTGGTAGCCACCAAGAAGGAGAGAGGCTCCTCCATTGAAGCACCAAGACCAACGAAGAAGGGCGGCAAGGGGCCTTCGCTCGTCGCCACTGCCGCCGCCCGCCGCCGGTGCCGTGGCCGCCATCGCCTCCATCTCTTTGGGGCTTCACCTCTCCATCAACAACTCTCTCTTTCTCAACATGATAATGTGTGAGTAATCCACCTTGGGGCTGAGGGTTTGTACCGGTAGCTATGTGTTTAATCTCTCTCTCTCGTGTTCTTGAGATGGCATGATCTTGATGTATCACGGGCTTTGTTAATATAGTTGGATCATATGGTGTTTTCCCCTCTCTATCCTGTTGTGATGAATTGAGTTTTCCCTTTGAGATTTTGTTATTATTGGATTGAATACTTTTATGAATTTGAGAGCACTCGATGTATGTCTTGCATGCGGATACCCGTAGTGACATTGGGGTATTCAAGTGATTCACCTGATATATGTTATGGCGTCAACTTGTGGATTCCGGTGACCTTGGGGATCTACGCATAGGGGTTGATTGCATGTTTTCATGCCTTGTTCTCCGATAGAAATCTTGGGGCACTCTTTGAGGTTCTTTGTGTTGGATTGAGTATTATGAATCTGAAATTGTTTGATGCATATCGTATAATTATATCATGGATACTTGTGGTGACATTGGAGTATCTAGGTCACATTAGAGTTGGTTGATGCGTATCATATGGTGTTATTCTAGTACGAACTCTTAGATAGATCGATCGGAAAGGATAACTTGGTGTTATTTTAGTACAAACTCTTGGATAGGTCGATCGGAAAGGATAACTTTAAGGTGGTTTCGTACCCTACAAACAATTTCTTCTTATGTTCTGAGTGATTCTTTGTTGCGCATTGAGGGATGGTTATGTGATCCAATTATATTAGCATTGTTGAGAGATTGCACTAGCGAAAGTACGGACCCTAGGTCTTGATTTCAAGCATTGCAATGTCGTTTGTGATCACTTTTGTTACTTGCTACCTTGCTGTTTTTATATTTCAGATTACAAAAACCTATATCTACCATCCATATTGCACTTGTATCATCATCTCTTCGCCCAACTACTGCACCTATACAATTTGCCATTGTATTGGGTGTGTTGGGGACACAAGAGATTTCTTGTATTTGGTTGTAGGGTTGTTTGAGAGAGACCATCTTCATCCTACACCTCCCACAGATTGATAAACCTTAGGTCATCCACTTGAGGGAAAATTGCTACTGTCCTAAAAAACTCTGCGCTTGGAGGCCCAACAAAGTCTACAAGAATAAAGTTGCGTAGTAGACATCAAGCTCTTTTCTGGCACCGTTGCCGGGGAGGTGAGTGCTTGAAGGTATATCTTTAGATCTTGCAATTAAATCTTTTAGTTTCTTGTTTTTCACTAGTTTGGTTTTATAAAAGAAAACTACAAAAAACTGGAGTTATGTTGCCTCAATTGCTTCGTCTTTTTAAAATGGTGGTTTGGAAAATTGTACTCAATTGGTACAGGAGTAGTTTATCAAAATACTTAATGAGAATTCCTTGAATGATGAGCATGATAGCAATATTTTTAGTATGAATTCTTTGAATATCCATAATGCTAATGATATGCAAAGCCACAAGCTCGGGGATGCTATTTTTGATGAAGATGATATTTTTAGTCGCCCAAGTTTTGATGAGCAAATTTATTATGATGATAGCATGCCTCCTATCTATGATGATTATGATGATGACATGTATGCTATAAAGAGTGATAGTAACCATGAAACTTGTCATCATGATTTCAATATTGAATGTGGTTATGTCAGTCAAGTATCTCATGATAGTTATTTTGTTGAGTTTGCTCCCACTATTATGAATGAGAAGAAATATGCTTATGTGGATAGTAATAAATTTTCTATGCTTGTAGATCATGGAAATAATTTTTTATGTGATAGTTATATTGTGAAATTCCTTCATGATGGTACTGAAATTTATTATGAGGGAGGAAAATATGCTTGTAGGAATTGCAGTAATATCAAGTTTCCTCCCTATGTGTTCAAAGTTTTGAAGTTATGTTTGGTTTGCCTTCCTATGCTAGTTGATTCTTGCTCCCCTAAATTGTTCGCTCACAAAATCCCTATTCAAAGGAAGTGGTTTAGACTTAAATGTGCTTGTCATGAGATTCATGACGATCTCTTGCATGTTTCAATTACTATTCCTATGTGAGCATCATTAAAATCATCATGCCTAGCTAAAAGGCATTAAAGAAAATTTCTTGTTGGGAGACAAGCCAACATTTATACTTTCTGTTTTGATGTGTTCACATGATTAAGCTACTGTATTAATAATGTTTTGTGCCGTTTATTTCAGTAAATTGCCAAGTAAAGCCCTTCGGATAACTCACAAGATGAGTAGAATTGATGCTGAACCAAAACAGAAACTTTTGACTCCAGTACAGGAATTTTCATTTTTTACTGGATCGTTATAATGATCTGAAATTTTTACACAGTATTCATATACAAATTCTTCAGGCTTTCGTAATTTTTCATAATTTTTAGATCCAGGGAAGTATGGTTACAGTACAGATATTCACAGACTGTTCTGTTTTTGACAGATTCTGTTTTGCGTGCATAGTTTGCTTGTTTTAGTGTTTCCATTGCTTATATTTAGTGGTATAAATTATGGGAATGATATAATACAGTAGGTATCCTATGGTAAAAATTATGAATCTTTTCTTGAAAGTACCTAAGTGAGTGATTTATCTTTATTACACTAACCCTTCTCACGAAGTTCTGTTAAGTTTTGTGTGATTGAAGTTTTCAAGTTTTGGGTGAGACACCGATATGAGGAGAATAAGGAGTGAAAAGAACCTAAGCTTGGGGATGCCAAAGGCACCCCAAGGTAATATCCAAGGAAGACTCAAGCGCCTAAGCTTGGGGATGCCCCGGAAGGCATCCCCTCTTTGGTCTTCAACATTAATTATCGGTATATCTTACTTAGAGATATATTTTTATTCGTCACATAATATGAGTTTTGCTTGGAGCATCATTTTATTTTGTTGTTCTCTGTTAGGAATTATTTATAATCTTGTTTTTCAATAAAAAGTTCCAAGAATTGCCTTAGGATGCTTTTATTGCATGTTTGATGTGTGTTGTGTAAAAAACAGAAACTTTCTCTATAGTGTTTGAATTTTCATATTTTACTAGAATTTTTACACAGTGTTGTCATATAAATTCTTTAGCCTGTCCTAAATATTCATAATTTTTTGAGTTAAATAAGTAGACTATTTTCATAAATTGCTACAAACTATTCTGTTTGGACAGATTGCAGTCATAGTTTTGTTATTTACTTATCCTATAGTTTCCATAGTCTATATTGGTAGATATAAATTGTGGAAATGATAGTATACAGTAGTTAATATTTGGAAATTATTATGCAAGTTATCTTGGCAGTACATAAAGAGTTGTTTTATTATTATGTGCACTAACCTATCTCACGAGTTCTTTTCAAGTTTTGTGTGGATGAAGTTTTTGAGAATAGGTGAAACCGGGATATGAGAGGATTGAACGAGATACAAAAGCTCAAGCTTGGGGATGCCCAAGGTGAGGGAGTCCCGGACTAGGGGGTCCTCGGGCCGCTGACCCATCTCTTAGTAGGCCGGCTCGAGGGGCTATTCTCTGGCTATCACGGGAAAGGCCGGTTACATCGAGACTCCACGTTCCAGAAGGAAGCCCCGAAGGCGCGTCGTGCACTCCAAGTCAAGATGAGGAAATCAACATTTCCATCCCCGACAGGAGGCCCATCATGTGTAAACCCTAGGCACAAACTGCGCCCAGAATAGCCGGGCCTCATCATCCTCCGCCCGCGAAGCATAAAGCTTGTTCGCGTCCGCTGCACTCTTCTAGAGATCCGCACAGACGCCTAAGGAACGCCACACCTGAGTGAGCATAGAAAACTTGCTACCACCAAAGGCGCATTGTAGTGAATACGGCTTCCCATCGATGATAGCCTTGACTTGGCGAAGTTCCTCTTCAAAGGACCGCCTATCCACCCGCTCCTTTTGGAGCTCGGATTTTAGCGCAGCTAGCTCAGCGTCTTGCTCTTTGCCTTTCTGCTCAAGGGCCTCGGATTTTGTGCCGGCATCCTTGAGCTCTTGCTGCACCTCCTCCACCCGGGCCTCAAGCTTGGCACTCGTAGCCTTCAAAGTGGAAATCTTGGCCGCTGCTTGTTTGGTGGCCGCCTTCTCCTCCGTGGCCTTTTGCTTCATGTCCTGGAGCTCGGCCTTGAGTTTTTCAACCTCCGCAGCTGAAGCTGTAGAAGCAATAACTAACTAATTACACTGGGTTACCAGTGTGGATCATTACCAATATATAGCTCGGACATTAGAATTCGGCTTACCTTGTGCCTCGTCGAACCTCTTGTTCAGGCTATCAAGCTCCTCTTCGGAGATCTTGAGCTTCCAATTTAGCTCGGTCAGCCCAGCGGCATCAATGGCCGCTGCCGATGATGAGGCCTACAAAAGAACAAAAAATATGCATCCAGTTTTGTACATTCCAACCTCCGAACTGTCAAGGATATGACTCTCTAATTGGTCCTCTTAAGGGCTCTTAGAACATGGCAGGACTACATGGTGCCTTGTGCATCATTGTTCATTCCTTATTGTTTGACCCCCAGATGTGCTTTTGAAAACCCATCCGGGGCTCGGGGGCTACTACATATATAAAGATAGCACAAACTTAAAATTAAAGTTGTTCGGGAAAAAGGTATTAGATGACTCACCTTGAAGCCCGCCAAGAGACCATTGAAGGCCTCTTTCAGTTTGTTATCAACAGACTGAATTCCTTGTATAACCGCACCCATAAGAGTGCGGTGATCCTCGGAGATGGAGGCGCTTGCTAGCGCCTCCTCCATAACCGGCCACCCAGCCGTTGGTGGCATCGGTGGTGACCAGACAGTCCGATCTATGACCGGGGACTGAGCCGGTATCTCCGGCGGCACAGCGTGCTCCGGAGACGTTCTCGGAGGGGACTGGGCATCTCTTCTCCCTTCCCCTTCGGCGGCCAGGGGAGTATTCTCCCCCTGGTCCTCAGCAGCCTAGGGAATTTCTTCTTCCTGGCCTTCGGCAGCCGCGGCGTCAGCCTCGGCCATGGTGTGGTTGACCCCGCCGCCCGTGCTCGGCTCCAACGGAGCCTGGCTGGATGACACCTCCGCGGCATCCTTCGCGACCCCTGGAGGTGTGGGGGGCGATGCGGCACCACTCTCCACCAGCTCGACGGGTGGGGACTCCCCGTCCGATATTTGGTCGGTGGGGAGAACACGCGGTGCGCTGCAAGTCAAAAGACGCGCTTGTGTTTAAAGCATTGAAAAACCCTGCATAAATAACCCGGGAGTCTTCGGATTCATACCTTTGAGAGGGGGGCTTGACCCTTAAGCTCCTTCGGGAAACCCTCTCAAATTCCTCGGATTCTGCGTCGGAATCCGAGCTGTCATCGGGCAAGATCAACCTCACCCGGCGCGCCCTCTTCAGGGCAGGAGGAGCTGCGTCCTCCGCGGCATCCGATGACACTGCCCTCTTCCTTGGGAGAGGGGAAACGCCTTCCCCTCCGTCTTCACGCTCCTCCACGTGACTCGAGGAGGCATGGGTTTCCTCGAACGCGGAGTCCGGCTTGTCCTTGATGCGGAGACCCTCTCTGGCCTTCTTCTTCTTCTCTTTCTTCTCGGGCGCCGAGTACGGCTCCACAACAAGCATTGCCGCCAACAATTCCGACCTGGGGTCTTCGTGTTGTGGAGCTGGGTAGTTAACCCTCACGGCTTTGCTCAGCCACTTTTGCGAAAGTAAGGGAGAAGGCGTTCAGGCTTTTTGCCGAAGAAACAGAATCAATGGATTGAAATTATGCTATACCTTGGTGGGGGGTTATTAGTGCTTAGGCCCGAATCCTCTTCCGTGGCTGGCCAGCTTTTCTGAGGCTTGAACAAAGCCTCCCACAGCTTCTTGGGGGTGGTGCAGAAGAATTGGCACACGGTAGGCTCATCATCAGGCCGGTAAGCCCACATGGGGGATGCC
Organism: Elymus sibiricus; assembly: GCA_039707655.1. Taxonomy (NCBI): domain Eukaryota; kingdom Viridiplantae; phylum Streptophyta; class Magnoliopsida; order Poales; family Poaceae; genus Elymus; species Elymus sibiricus. Next base: position 146,315,668 of record CM077671.1, on the reverse strand, counting down.
CGGCGCTGGCAGGGAAGAACAAGGCGGTGGAGCATAACCTGGACTACGTTAACTAGCTCCACCTTGGCTTCGATCACCGAGGTGATGCGCTTTTGCAGCAGCTTAAACTCAGCATCCGACCCCCAGTCGAGGCCCTTCCTGAGCCACGAGGTCAATCTCATGGGGGGTCCGGATCTGAATTCGGCAGGTGTCGCCCAGCTCTCGTCCCTTGGCTCGGTGATGTAGAACCACTCCTTTTGCCAGATTTTGATCGTGTCGATGAAGGTGCTGGATGGCCACTCGACGCGGGGGAGCTTGCTGATTACTGCCCCTCCGCAGTCCGCGTGCTCGCTTGCCACGATCTTCGGCTTGACGTTGAACACCTTGAACCACAGGCCGAAGTGCGGTTCAACCCGCAGAAAGGCTTCGCAGACGATGATGAATGCCGATATGTTCATGAAGGAGTTCGGCGGAAGGTCATGGAAGTCCAGCCCATAGAAAAACATGAGACCCCTGACAAAGGGGTGGAGCGGAAAGCTCAGTCCCCGGATGAAGTGGGGGACGAACACCACCCTCTCGCCTGCCTTGGGGGTGGGAATCACCTGGTTCTTCTTCGGGCCAGGGTGGAAGACGTTGGCGGGGAGGTAACCGGCCTGCTTTAGGTCCCGGATATCCTGGTCAGTCACCGTGGAGGCCTTCCACTTGCCATTGGAGCCCGAACCCGCCATGGCTAAGCTCGGAGAAGAGGACGAGGAAGAACTGGATCTGGGCTCTCGAAGCTTGGGGAGATTGAGGAGGCGGAGGATGCGAATGGGAAGCGTGAATAGGCCTTGGGGGTTTTTCCCTTTTTATGAGACGTGCCGCCGATTAGCCTCCGTTATCGTGCCGCAAATCCCTCCGCTTCCCAAGACATGCGTGCCGTTATGCGCACATGAAAATTAATCATATCCCGTGTGAAACGGAGCACGATCTGCGCATTGATAAGTCGTGTCACTGTAATAATGGCCTCGAACCGCGAATCGAGTTCTCATAACTGTTTCAGCGGTCGTGGTAGGCCATGACCCTTCGTCAGAGGGGGGTGTCAGAAAACACTGTTTACACTTTGACGAGTGGCCTTCGGGGCTAAGCAATTCATGGTATTCGGTCAATTATATGATCGGATGAAGTACGTGTCATCGGAAGCCAAACTAGTCTCAGCCGATCATTGAAAGGGAAGAAGAACTCACCCCGCAAGCCGAAGACTTTGATCATATGAAGCAGCTGGAGCTGAGACTCTTGGCGTTGGGGGCTAGTTCGGGGGCTACTAAGGGAGTCCCGGACTAGGGGGTCCTCGGGCCGCTGGCCCATCTCTTAGTAGGCTGGCTCGAGGGGCCGTTCTCTGGCTATCACGGGAAAGGCTGGTTACATCGAGACTCCACGTTCCAGGATGAAGCCCTGAAGGCGCGTCGTGCACTCCAAGTCAAGATGAGGAAATCGACATTTCCATCCCCGGCAGGAGGCCCATCATGTGTAAACCCTAGGCACCCCCCCGGTGTACATATAAACCGGGAGGGTTTTAGAACGGAGGACACGGAAACTCATCTAGGGTTTTAGCTAGTCGATCTCGAGGTAGATCAACTCTGTAAACTTCATACCATCAATATAATCAAGCAGGACGTAGGGTTTTACCTCCATAGGAGGGCCCGAACTTGGGTAAACATCGTCTCCTTTGTCCCTTTGTTACCATCGATCCTAGTCTCACAGCTCGGGACCCCCTACCCGAGATCCGCCAGTTTTGACACCGACACAAGGCACCCCAAGTAAATAATTCAAGAAGTCTCAAGCATCCAAGCATGGGGATGCTACGCATCCCACCTCTCTTCATCAACAAATATCGGTTAGCCTATGTTGAGCCTAAATTTTTATTTGTCCACATGATATGTGTTATTCTTGGAGTGCTATTTTGATTTAGTTTGCTGTTTGAATAAAATACTCAGATCTGAAAATCTTTATTGAGAGAGAGTCCTCGCATAGCTACTTAATTGTTTGACTACTCATTGATCTTCACTTATATCTTTTGAGAGTAGTTTGATGTTTACTCTTGTGCTTCACTTATATCCTAAGAGTAAATTGTGAATGAATGAAATATCATAAATCTGAAATTATCAATGTGCTATATTCTTAGTAGCAAGTTAACATTTGTTTTAGAAAGTAAAATCCATTGAACTTTTAACAATCACAATATAGGTCATGCAAGCAATTCGTGAATGATTAGTATAAGGAAGAGGACTTTCACATACAAATATATTATCTTGGACATCTTCTATGATTGCCAATACCCATTAATTATTTTCAAACTTGAGCAAATTAGTTAAAGTTGGACAAGGAAGAACGTAATGAGTTATGGTTGTGTATATTTGCATAGAATTTATATTGTTATGGATCTTCCAACATGTGGTGCTTGTTTAGAACCTTTTGCTAGACAACACTTTGTAGTAAGTAGAGATACTACTTGTGCATCCAAGTCCTTGAGCCAAGTTTCTTCCATAAGATTCCACCATACCTACCTATATATGGTATTGCACTGCCATTCCAAGTATATTTGCATGTGCCACCTGTAAACATTCAAATAAACATCTGTTTTGTGTGCATGGACCTCTCATGGAGCGATGGGGGGCGGCCAGTATCTTCCATGTTAAGCGGGTTATTCTCATGATGAGTGTTTATTCACTCGTCCTTGCACGAGAGGGGCGGTAATAGGGATTCCCAGTCCCGAAATAAAAAAAATGCAAATAATGAAATAAAACTCCCCCAGGAATGTTGTTGGTATGGACGGTACCCATGGATTCGGCTAGCCGTGGAGTGTGTTTGTTGGTGGAGGGGGAGTAAACCTTTACTTTTACCGCTTGGGAACCGCTGCTAATGTGTTTAACATGGAAGTATTGATAACTCTTGGTCGTGACGTTGACAGGAAGGGTGCGCCTCCCAAAATTGTATTTATCTCTGATTTAAGCTTTGAGCTCTGGTACCTTTGCAAATCCCTGCTTCCCTCTATGAAGGGACAATCTATTTACTTTCATGTTATTTACTATTCATGTTGAGTCAACTTCTTATTCCAACCTCAGTCTATTAGTTGGCAAGCATCATGTGGTGGGGACAGATTCAAACATATATATCCAGTCAACTATATTTGATCATGACTTATTATTGTTGACAATAATCTCTATGATAAATGAGTTGGAAGGCGAAACATTAAGCCCCTATCTTTCTCTATGTTCGATGGATGCCATTTGTTCTAAAAATATGCTTTCAGTACTAGCAGCCATAGAAGACTATATGATGATTGAGTATGTACTTAGACTTTGTTGAGAATAAGTTGAATTGGAATTGTTTGGTGGCTAAGAACATAGGTTGCGAAGTTTCAAGAGAATTCATTGTTTGAACCATAACATGTGAATTGGTTGGTACTCTATCATGATGATTTTTATGAGAAAAAAGTTGCTGGTTATGATGCTAGAAAGTTGACTGAAATTATCAATGATCAAACTTATATATTATGCTAGCATTCACACTTCATAAATTAGTTCTTTTATCATTTACCTACTCGAGGACGAGTAGGAATTAAGCTTGGGGATGCTGATACGTCTCCAACATATCGATAATTTATGACGTATTCATGTCATATTTGCCTATGTTTTTACTATGGTTCTATGATTTATTGCGACTAACCTATTAATAGTTGCAAAATTGCACAAATTCTTGTTTCACACTTTGATGTGTAGGAATTAATTGGAAATTGGCGAAAAAACACAAAAGGAGCCTTGTTGGAGGAGGACTCTCACTTTCCTGAAATCTATACACAAACATTTTTTAGAGATCGTCAGTTTTACCCCTGAAGACAGCATCAAATGGAAAAGGCTAAAACTAGGAAAGTGTGGGGAATTTTATGGCATTGATTCTGGACTGCAAATTCGTCCACAACGGAGTACGTATGCGATCTGTAGACCCATTTTACTGGAGGAAAATATCTGATTATGGGATTACGAGAATTGATGACGTGATTGAGTCCAACTCTTACCATATCTGATGTATTCGGCAAAGCCACGACTTTGAGAACTCATGAGGGCTGTGAGGAGTCCCTATGAAGGTTCTAGAGGTGCCCAAGAGCCATTGTATCAAGGGTCCATCCATCGGAAGGCCATAGATAACCACAAAGGCACATATAAGGAGAGAAAAACCCTAATTTCGAGAGAGCCACCAAAAGCCACGAATTTGCCTCTCCCTTGGCAGCCACCAAGAAGGGGAGAGGCTCCTCCATTGCAGCACCAAGACCAAGGAAGAAGTGGGGGCAAGGGGCCTCCGCTCGTTGCCACCGCCGCCTCCCGTCGCCGGCGCCGTGGCCGCCATCGCCTCCATCTCTTTGGGGCTGTACCTCTCCATCAACAACTCTCTCTTTCTCACCATGATAATGTGTGAGTAATCCACCTTGCAGCTGAGGGTTTGTGCCGGTAGCTATGTGTTTAATCTCTCTCTCTCTCTCTCTCTCTCTCTCTCTCTCTCTCTCTCTCTCTCTCGTGTTCTTGAGATGACAAGATCTTGGTGTATCACGGGCTTTGTTAATATAGTTGGATCATATGGTGTTTTCCCCTCTCTATCCTGTTGTGATGAATTGAGTTTTCCTTTTGAGATTTTGTTATTATCGGATTGAATACTTTTATGGATTTGAGAGCACTCCATGTATGTCTTGCATGCGGATACCCGTAGTGACATTGGGGTATTCAAGTGATTCACTTGATATATGTTATGGCGTCAACTTGCGGATTCCGGTGAGCTTGGGGATCTACGCATAGGGGTTAATTGCACGTTTTCATGCCTTGTTCTCTGATAGAAATCTTGGGGCATTCTTTAAGGTTCTTTGTGTTGGATTGAGTATTATGAATCTGAAATTGTTTGATGCGTATCGTATAATTAACTCATGGATACTTGGGATAACATTGGGGTATCTAGGTGACATTAGAGTTGGTTGATGCGTATCATATGGTGTTATTCTAGTAGGAACACTTAGATAGATCGATCGGAAAGGATAACTTGGTGTTATTTTAGTATGAACTCTTGGATAGATCAATCGGAAAGGATAACTTTAAGGTGGTTTCGTACCCTACAAACAATTTCTTCTTATGTTCTCCGCTAGATAAGAACTTTGGAGTGATTCTTCGTTGCACATTGAGGGATGGTTATGTGATCCAATTATATTAGCATTGTTGAGAGATTGCACTAGCGAAAGTATGGACCCTAGGCCTTGTTTTCAAGCATTGCAATACCGTTTGTGCTCACTTTTGTTACTTGCTACCTTGCTGTTTTTATATTTTCAGAGTACAAAAACCTATATCTACCATCCATATTGCACTTGTGTCACCATCTCTTCACCGAACTATTGCACCTATACAATTTTCCATTATATTGGGTGTGTTGGGGACACAAGAGATTTCTTGTATTTGATTGCAGGGTTGTTTGAGAGAGACCATCTTCATCCTACACCTCCCACGGATTGATAAACCTTAGGTCATCCACTTGAGGGAGAATTGCTACTGTCCTACAAAACTCTGCACTTGGAGGCCCAACAAAGTCTACAAGAATAAAGTTGCGTAGTAGACATCAAGAAGTACCAAAAGATGAGTTGTGTGCACGGACACACTCTCACTCGACATGTATGCACGGAGGGATTCGACATTGGCAGACAGCTTCTCGGTTGCCCCATAAAGATTAGTGATAAGGTCATCCCTTAAGTTCAGTTAATGCCCCCACTCATCCCAATTATTTAACATTCGCGGGGATATGAGGCTTGTGCCTTTGTTAACTGGTTGGATGATGAATGGCATGGCAGGGCTCGGAGTGTTATCACCAGGCTTGCAGAAGATAACGTAAAGCAGAAAAAGTAACTGACTATTCTGGAGTGTACAATCACTATGATGAAGCAACAAAGAATATCTCACATGCAACAGATGAAAGCAATAGACAAGAAGTGATGCGGAGCATCCCATGTACATCCCCATGGACCCATCATTAACACCTCAAGCTCCAAGTGGTCCCTTGATGAGAGCCCGTGCACGTACCATCGAATCCGAGGTGACATCTCTCCTTAGTGAATTCCCATGTGATACTTTTGGAACGTGGATCCTACCTCAAGAAGAGACACTTTGTGTGCTTAGGTACCAAGAAGAAGGAAGGGAGCAAGAGGGGCACCCAAAACAAGGAGAGGGATTTGCACCAGCCTAGGAATTAGAGGTACAATCGATCCACCACCGGTCAACCACCGGTAAAACCGGTCCACTACCGCCCAACAACCGCTCCGACCGGGCCAACTTTCTGTTCTGGTGCGGTTCAAGACCGGTTCTACCCCGGCTGTTCCGCTTAATGTTTCCAGACTGGTACAACCTATCCAAGCTCCGGTACAACCGCCCCTATTCTGCGAAATAGATGGAGTTATGACTCGTGTACCCCCACTTATCCCCTAGACTATATATTCCCTTCTTCTACCTCCATGCTAGGGTTAGCTTGTGTTTAGCAAATACTCTTTGTTGAGCCTAGCTCCATTACTTCCTCCTCTTGTGGAGTTGTCCTCCACCGGAGAAGATCCAAGTGATGCCAAAGCCCCACTAGAGGGAAGATCTCACGAGATTCAAGGCCTCCTCCCTGGAGTGAGGAAGAACTACCGGTTACTTGTATCCGTCCATTGTTTGTGGATCTAATTACCTCGTGTGTTTGCTTGTTCTTAGTGGATGTGTGATCGAAGTTTGTCCATGAGCTTGCATTTTCTCTCGTGATTTCTCCCTTTTCCCCTCCAAGTGTGAAAAGATCGACGCACACAGGCGTGCCCCGTATCATATTGGTATCATGAGCCACGTTGATTCACATCTTGGAGTCTTCCCCTCCATTTTCTACCTAATTTTTTCTTTGATTCGACCTAATTTCGAAAATCCCCAGAAAAATAGACATACCAAAAATTTCTTGGATTCGTTGGATTTGAGGAGATTTTGTTGATTGTGATTTGTGGATTTCGTTGTGGACAAGTGGATCTAGCTTTGCCCTATCATTCACATCATTTCCTTCAGCAAAATCGACCAAATTTTTCTTCTTACCCACGGATTCGGACCTGTAGTTGTGCCCAGGAGCGGTACAACCGCCCGTACAAGCGGTACAACCACTAATTCCCCAGGTCGCTCCAGGAGCGGTACAACCGCCCCTCCCAAGTGGTACAACCGCCCATCCCAGTTTTAGCATCGGGTGATTCACCATTTGGACCAGAACTTCTACTCCCGAACTCCGATTTGAGTGTTCTTTGGCTCGTTTTGAAGCTATTGATGTGCCCGAGATCCTCATCTTGGTTTTACCACTATTTGACTTCATTAAATTTTCTAATTTTGGAATCTTTGCCTAGGCTTTCACCATAAACTTCCGCCATCCTAACCCAATTTTTCTTTGAGATTTTGAGTTGCAGTTTTCGTTTCCTAAGGTGTTTCGGCTAATTAGGAACGGTTCTACATCGACAACGCCGCTACTCATCATCGCCCTGGTTCGTCGCCAACCACCTCTTCATTGACACCAACCGTAAGCAAGGACGGTAACCGCGACGACACTCGTGACATATACCCTTGCCATTGCATTGTTAACCCGATCCTATTTGCGTTAGTTACCTATTGAAACTAGCCATTGAGTATTGCCAGGCTATGCTACTTGTGCACTTTAGTGATATATACTCCGCATAGCTACAAATAGCGTGCATTTATCATCGTATCTCCTTTTGTGTTACAATAGTACCCGCATACATCATTGCTATATTCGTGTGCACGTCCCGCATAGTGATCATTCCAAATATCATCCTCCAAAGGAGAAGCAAAGCAAAGATTTTAAGCAAAAGCAAAAGAGCAATAGCATCGCAAGTTGCATATCATATTCGATCATTTGAGCGAGAGATATTGTGCCAACCACATAAATAGCAAAAGTTGGGTATAGGAAGACGTCTAGTTTTGCTTCGCCTAGTTGTGCACAAGTCCGTATCGCGCCCATTCGTGCAATCGTGCTAGCGTCTCTCCACTATTGTGCACCTTGAGCTTACCGTGGCCTCCACATTTTGCGCTCATTTTTCGGTGTTACAATCCCACTTTCCTATACGTGTGTGTTTCCGTGCTTACTCATTGCTAGAAATCTACCTCGCCTCATTTACAAATTTGCGGATCTATCTCAACTTGATTGAATCTTATTCTCGAATTACTTGAATTTTTGTGCCACCTTCCTAACCAAGCTACTCCATAAGCATTACTTGTGTAGATGTGAGAGGGACATTCTTCGGTACCAATTCTACTACTTTCATGCTTGCACATTGAGTGAACTTGATCCACTCTCAACCTTTGGAACGGTAATTGGTATTGTCTTCTCACTCTTCCACTTATATTTTGTTGAGTGCTATGGATAGGAACATCATGTCAAACCCGGCATTTGAGGAGCACGACGACGACGAGACCAACCACGTCACCAAGTTGCACTTCTTCGGTGCAAACAAGGCAGTTACGCAAGCTCAATATGCCTTAAATGATCGCATCGACAACCTCGCCACCGACTTGTGCAAATCCGAGGCACGCACACAGGACTACCTCGACACCAAGCTATCAAGCCAAATGGAGGAACTTCGGTCCTTGATGGTCAACCGTGCTCCCTCTACTTTGACTACGTCAAGATGACGCTCAAGCCGACACTCTTCGGAGTACTCTTCCGACGCAAGCCCCCGGCGAGCACGTGTTCATCACCAAGACGAACACTCCGGCCCAAGTTCTCCACAAGGTCATCACCGTCAAGACAATCCATTCCATGGCAATGGACTTCAAGATCGCGTCCACGCTCGAGAACGTCGCCGCCAAGAAGATCAATATGAATTGGAGCAAGAAAAACAACGCCAAGAACAACGGCGTCGAGAAGAACAACATCGCTGTCATGAACGAGCGCTTGAAGCACATCGCGCTCTACAAGAAGCTACTCGGGCCTTGGAGGAGCGCAACCGCCAATCTCATCATGAGCAAGAAGCACTTTGCCAAGCACAACAAGAAGAACTTCATCGACAACGACAAGAAGAAGCCCATCGCCAAGAGGATCACCAAGAAAGGCGCAACCGAGTGCGTCCACCTCGTCGCCGTCCTCAAGACCATCGCAACGAACATGACAATGAAGATGAGCAAGGATAAGATCAACGTCAACAGGCTCAAGGCAATGAAAATGAGGATCCACATCCAATACAAGGATTTTGGCATCACAATCACAATGATGAACAACGCTTCTCCAAGCTCAAGTTCACAATGCCAAAGTTTTCCGGAAGCAATGTTCCCGAAGACTACTTGTCATGGGCCCTCAAGGTTGACAAGGTCTTTTGCCTCCACAACTATGATGAAGAGAAGAAGATAGCCATGGCTTCCCTTGAGTTCCAAGACTATGTCCTTATTTGGTGGGAACAAGTGATTGAGCAAAGAAGGGAGAGAGGTGAACATCGTATCACCACTTGGGCCCAAATGAACGATATCATGCGAGCTCATTTTGTGCCTACACATTACAACCGAGATCTCTTCAAGAAGGTCCAACAACTCAAGCAAGGCACCAAGTCGGTAGAAGAGTACCACCAAGAGATGGAGATCGCTATGATCCGAGCCAATATCAAGGAAGATGACGAGGAAACAATGGCATGCTTCTTGAATGGTCTCAACTACCAAGTCAAGAAGATAGCCGACTTCCAACCATGCTCCAACCTACTCGAACTTGTGCATCAAGCAACCAAGGTGGAACGGAAAGTGCAAGATGATTACAAGTACTCCAAGTTCTCTTCCAAGACCTATAGCTCAAGTGCCCAAGCTACTACGACAATGTCACCTTCAACTACGAAATCTACAACACCTACCGGCGACAAGTCAAGCTACAAGGACAAGATGACTTCGTCAAGCCGACCAACCTCAAGCACCTACAAGATGAGGGCTTCATCCTCTACCCTAACACCGGATGCTACCGGCAAGACAAGCTCCATCAAGTGTTTCACGTGCCAAGGGCGAGGCCACAAGACCTTTGAATGCCCAACCAAACGCAAGATGATCCTCCTCGACGATGGCACCTATGACTCTATGAGTGACGACGAGATGCAAGATTTGGAGCAAGTGCCCATACACTGCCAAATGAATGAAGATGAAGATTCGCAAATCTTTTGCGACAACGATTCGAGCCCCGCTCTCGTTGTCTCTAAAGTTTTGACGCTCCAACAACAAGAAGACGAGGACTAACATTGCCACATCTTCCACACCAAGGCAGGCATCCGAGGAAAGTCCGTCAAGGTCATCATCGACGGAGGGAGTTTTCACAACTTGTCAAGTGAAGACATTTGCTCCAAGCTACAATTGGTTAAGAAAAGGCACCCTCGTCCCTACAAGGTCCAATGGCTTAGTGATCCTGGAACCCTCCAAGTTGACCACACCGTGGAAGTTTCCTTCAAGATAGGCACATATGAAGACACTTTGGAGTGTGATCTGGTTCCAATGTCCTTTTGCCACCTCCTACTTGGTAGACCTTGGCAATTCAACCGTGGCGTCACACACAACGGTCGAACAAATCAATATAGCTTCAAGATGAAGGGCAAGCAATATGTGCTACGACCAATGACTCCAAGTCAAGTCATCGCTGACAAACAAGCTTCATCCCATCGTGGAGATAGAAGTGAGAGAGTGATCCACCTCAAAGAGAGGGAGTGCCACAAGCCAAAAATGAGCGACTCCATGATGAGGGACATGAGAGATATAGTTCTTTTAGCCACTAAATTAAAGAGATTTGAGGGATGTGAGTGAGAGCCCATAGACCGTTTTTCACTATGTACTTTTGTGCAAAGATGACATCGTTCAGACTAACCCTTCACAACATCTTCCTCTTGTGTTATCTATGTTGTTGCAGGAATTCAATGATGTGTTCCCCGATGAGCTACCTCCGGGACTACCGCCAAAACGAGGGATTGAACACCGCATCGACCTCATCCCCGGAGCACCGCTTCCTAACAAGTTTCCCTACCGCGTCAACCCCGACGAAACAAAGGAAATACAAAGGCAAGTCCAAAAACTCCTAGATAAAGGGCATGTATGTGAGAGTTTGAGTCCTTGTGCGGTTCCGGTCATTCTAGTGCCTAAGCATGATGGTACTATGCGCATGTGTTCCGATTGCCGTCCTATCAATGCTATCACCATTCGATACCGTCACCCCATTACTCGCTTAGATGATATGCTTGGTGAACTTAGTGGTGCCACTATATTTTCTAAAATTGACTTAAAAAGTGGTTACTACCAAATCCGCATACAAGAGGGTGACGAGTGAAAAACTGCTTTTAAGACAAAATTTGGTCTCTATGAATGGTTAGTGATGCCCATGGGCTTATCCGAAGCACCGGGCACTTTCATGCGTGTTATGCACTATGTTTTGCGACCCCTCATAGGATATTTTGTTGTGGTCTATTTTGACGATATTCTTGTCTTTAGCAAGTCTCTTGAGGAGCATGCTACACATGTTCGTGATGTTTTGCAAATCCTTAGAAAGGAACAACTCTATGCAAACATGGAGAAATGCACATTTGGTGTTGAAATGGTTGTTTTCTTAGGTTTTGTAGTATCTTCTAAGGGCTTTCACGTAGATGAAACTAAGATTGATGCTATTAAAACTTGGCCCACACCAACGAATTTGCAACAAGTGCGTAGTTTCCTAGGACTAGCCGGTTTCTATTGACGTTTTGTCAAAGACTTTAGCACTATTGCATCACCTCTTCATGCTTTGAGCAACAAAAATGCACCATTTATTTGGAGTCCTTCCCAAGACACCGCATTTCATGAATTTAAAAATTTGCTCACTCATGCACCTTTGCTTGCTTTGCCCAATTTTGATAAAACATTTGAAGTGCATTGTGATGCTAGCGGTAATGGAATAGGTGGTGTGATCATGCAAGAGAAGCGTCCTATCGCATACTTTAGCGCGAAACTATCCGGCGCTCAACTTAACTACGCCATCTATGACAAGGAATTATATGCTTTGGTGAGAGTTCTACATGTGTGGGAACATTACTTGCGCCCTCATGAGTTTGTTATCCATACCGACCACGAAATGCTTAAGTATTTAAAGGGTCAAACTAAGTTGAACAAACGACATGCTAAACAGAGTGAATTCATTGAGTCCTTCCCTTATGTCATCAAATACATTAAGGGTAAGGAAAACGTTGTGGCGGATGCTCTTTACCGCAAATGCATGCTAGTTACTCAACTTGAATTGAATGTTGTTGGTTTTGAGCACATCAAAGACTTGTATGATCATGATGCCTATTTTGCTAATCCTTACGCTATGTGCCAAGTGAAAACTTGTTGGGAGAACTATTATATGAAAGATGGCTATCTTATGCGTGCTAACAAATTTTGTATACCCGAGTCTTCTCTTCGTTTGTTGCTTTTGCAAGAGGCTCACGGTGGAGGACTTATGGGTCACTTTGGACGCGACAAGACATATGCCACACTATCCAACAAGTACTTTTGGCCCAAGATGTTTCATGATGTTGCACGCTTCACCAACTGATGTTCGACATGCCGCAAAGTTGGGACGCCCCCAGCCTCGACCGTACTCTAAACAATCATGCAATGCGTACGACCAAGATCAGGGACTCACTAATCAATATCACAACACAACACTAGACACAACTTTAAAGTCATACAGCTTCATATTACAAGCCAGGGGCCTCGAGGGCTCGAATACAAAGCTCGACATAGCACGAGTCAGCGGAAGCAAATAATATCTGAGTACAGACATAAAGGTACACAAGTCTTTGCCTTAAGAAGGCTAGCACAAACATAACATAGGATCGAAAGAGGCGAGGCCTCCTGCCTGGGAACCTCCGAACTACTCCTGAACGTCAGAGAAGTCTACGTCGTAGTAGGCGCCATCCTGGTAGTAGTAGTGGCCTCCGTCGGGGTAGCTGTAGTCGTCGACAGGGTGAACTACATCCGGGGTCTCCTGGGCTCCAACATCTGATCGTGGCATCGTAACAAGGGGGAAAGGGGAAGCAAAGCAACGGTGAGTACTCATCCAAAGTACTCGCAAGACTTATATCAGAACTATGCTAAGTATGCATCAGTATCAAAGAAGTGGTTGTATCTGGACTGACTGCAGAAAGCAAGAATAAGGGGGAAGGCCTAGTCCTATCGAAGACTAGCATCTTCAACGTCTTGCAGCATAAGACGAGAGTTTAGAACAACATATTTTATTAACAGGGGTAAGTTAGCAAGGCCCAGAGATCCTTTCTCGACCCCATGCGAGAAAGCAATCCCGGAGCCAAATATAATTCAAGTAACAATAATAAGTATCCAGTTCTAGTTATCATAGATCAAGATACAACTCTGAGCGTCCATAACCGCGGACACGGCTAATCGATTAGATTGACTTCCCTACAGGGGTGCACAAACTTACCCAACACGCTCGATAAACTCTGGCCGGATACAATTTTCGGGTCATACCCGGCCTCATCCATCGACACGACGTAGTCCTACCTAGGCTCAACAAAGAGGCCAACACGCCGGTCTACATCCTAATGACTCGGGGTCTTGGGCCATCGCCCTCGCCATCCTGCACGTTACGCCCTCGGCCGGGATCCGTCCTAGCATGCCTTCCATCAAGGTCCCTGCGTTCCAGACCACCCGGGTGCGAGTCGAATCTTGTGGCGTCTGAAGAGCTTTCGGGAGAATGTACGCCGTAGAGTGCCCACTTTTGTTCCCGCGTGGTGGTTAGTGCGAAAGAGACCAGAGCTTTCGCTGAAGGCCTTCTCAGATCACATATCCAAACCCGTTAGTGACTTGTACTATTGCGGTGACGATCCGTCCCACCATCCCGTCGCCCCGTCTCGAGAACTATGCGGCAAGGACAAAGTAGGTCCGGCCACGTCACGTCTATAACCCTTCGGGTGCCTTACCGGCGCACCCCACCACATCTCACACTCGCGGGTACCCTTGGGGCCGACCCGTATTTCTCATATATCTCAGTGTTAAGTCAAAGTGGCTGTGAGTCAGTGCCCCAAGCGTTTCCACACTCGGGGTGTGTGAGGTGATGTGTCGGTAACGGCTTGTCAGTCAGGATGACTGAGTCTTCTGTCGTCAAGTCCTCGATGGCGACAGTGATGAAAGCAGGGGCATCGACAATAGTAAACTGGGAGTCACAGGGGGGGCATTATCCATACCTATACTACAACAGTATATGAAAGCAGGTATGAAAACAGTATTCAAAAACAGGCTATGCATCAGAATAGGTACTTGTTTAAATACAGTAGCAAAATCTAATGCAAGCATGAGGGGGAAAGGATAGGTGATATCGGAATGATCAAGGGGGTTTTGCTTGCCTTGTTGCTCTGCTGCAAAAGGCTGGCCGTCAGGGGCATAGTCGTACTCAGCGGCAGCGTCAGTCTCGGAAACTACTGGAGAGAAGAGGGGGAAGAAACAATAAATACAAGCTAAAATGCAACATGATGCATGACATGGCAGTACGGAGTGCTTGGGGTAGTCTAACGCAGTACTACACGTATCAGACGAAGCGGGAGAATATCTGACGATATTTCCCGGGACTTTGGATTTTTCGGACAGTCGATCCGAAGGGGAAAAGTTCCATGTTTGCTACGCTAGGGGCAGGTGACAGACTAGCGGACTACGCAGTTGGAACCGTAGAATTATTCTGAGCAACTTTCATGTTCAAAACTGTTTAATTCGGGCTACGGTTCATTTTATATTAATTTCTAAAGTTTTATTAATATTCCGAACTTAATTTAATTATTAAATTCGAATTATCCAAAACAGTAATAATACTGTTTAATTAAATTAATTAACAGATTAATTAATTAATCTAATTAATCTTAATCACCTAATTAACTAATTACTTAATTACTTAATTTACTAATTAATTAATTAATTAAACTAATTGTTTTTATTTATTTATTTATTATTTATTATATATTTAAAACGTTTTTAGGGGGGTGGGCCCCTCTGTCAGTGGCACAGCCGGACATGTCCAGGCTGTGCCCGTTCGGGGCCGGACAATGTCCGGGGACGTGCGTCCACGCACGCACATCACACACACGCATACACGCACGGGCACGCACCGGTCGGGCCGGCGCGGCGGCGGCAGCGGCTGCCGCGGGCGCAGCCATCGGGGGGGGGGGGGAAGAGGAGGGGCGGCGGCTCACGAGGGGGCGGCGGCCGGCGGTCGGGGGCGAGGCGGCGGAACGGCGGCAAGCGACGGAGGCGGCGGGGCGGTGCGGGTCCGGCGGTGGCGAGACGGCGATGGGGTCGTGGCGGAGGCGGCGGCGGCAGGCGGCGGCGAATCCGGGCGGCGGAGCGGCGCGGGCGACGGTGGCGACAGGCGAGGCGGCGCTGGCGAACGGCGGCGTCGGCGGGGCGCGGCGCGGGGCCGCATCGGGGGGGGGGGGAGCGGCCGGGCCGGATCGGGCGCGGCCAGGCGCCGTCGGGGGGGAGGGGGAAACGCGGGCGCGGGGGCCGGGCGCTATGCAAGGCGACGGCGGGGGGCGGGGGGAAACGAGGACGGGCGCGGGGGAACGGCTAGGGTTCGCCCCGTGCTGGCTTTTATAGGGGCTAGCCGGGCCGTCTAATTTCGGTCCGGTTCGGGTCTAATTTCCCTACGATCCAAAAATATGTTTTTAATACTTTTGGGGTACCAAACAAATTCCAAAAATTTCCGTTTTAATTTTATAAAACATTGCGGAATATTTGCGATCCATGCAACATTTTTAATCCCAGTTTTGGACAACTTTTTCAAACCACATTTCCGACGAATTTTTAAAACGCAACGGAATTAAATCAGGGACCGATTCCAACGGTGACCAACTTAGATTTTGCAAAAGCCTTAGCGTGTTCTCGGCCATCATCGTAGCTTAATTACAATCATCACTGTGGCACAGATCCAGGGGCGTTACAACTCTCCCCTACTAACAAGAATTCTCGTCCCGAGAATTAAGAAGTAGAAGGGAAAAGCTCGGGGTATTCTTCGCGAAGCTGATCCTCGCGTTCCCAAGTGGCTTCATCTTTTGAATGATTAGACCACTGAAACTTGAGGAACTTGATAGTCTTCTGACGAGTCTTGCGTTCAGTTTCATCTTGAATGCGGATCGTATGCTCCTTGTAGGAAAAATCATCTTGTAGATCAAGCATCTCATAATCCACTGCTCGTTGCGGATTCTTGAAGCATTGGCGCAATTGAGAGACATGGAAGACATCATGTAGGTGAGAAAATTGTGGTGGGAGCTCCAATTTATAAGCCACCCATCCACGTCTGGCAACAACGGGGAAAGGTCCAATGTAGCGAGGAGATAACTTGCCTTTGATACCAAACCGCTTAGTGCCTATCATAGGAGTGACACGCAGATAAACCATATCACCGGGAAGGTATTGAAGTCCCCAATGTTTGCGGTCATAGCTGCTCTTCTGACGCGACTGAGCCGTCTTGAGATTCTCTCGTACAATTCGAACTTGTTCTTCTGCTTGTTGAATGATGTCCGGACCAATGAGTGCACGTTCCCCAGTTTCAAACCAATTCAGGGGGTTTTGGCACTTACGTCCATATAACACTTCAAAGGGGGCCATCTTTAAGCTGGCTTGATAACTGTTGTTGTAGGAGAACTCAGCATAGGGAAGAGATTCTTCCCACTTCTTACCAAATGAGATGACGCAAGCACGTAGCATATCTTCAAGCACTTGGTTAACTCGTTCAACTTGACCCTGGGTCTGCCGGTGATAAGCAGTACTCCAGGTTATATGAGTGCCCAAGGCTTGTTGGAAACTCTCCCAGAATTTCCCTTTGAAAATGCTGGCTCGATCTGAACGGATTTCCTTTGGAATGCCATGCAGTGGAACAATTCTGGAAATATACAAGTCCGCTAACTGACTAGCAGTGATAGTCTCCTTTACTGGCAGAAAATGTGCAACCTTGGAGAGTCGGTCAATGACGACAAAGATAGTTTCATGACCTTTCTGTGAGCAGGGGAGACCAGTAATGAAATCCATCTGAATTTTATCCCACTTCCATTCAGGAATAGGCAATGGTTGGAGAAGTCCTGCAGGTTTCTGATGTTCTCCTTTAACTTGACGGCAAGTGTGACATTCTTCAATGTACCGAGCAATATCTTGCTTCATGTTGGGCCACCAGTACCGCTGACGAAGGTCGCAATACATTTTGGTGCTTCCAGGGTGAATAGACAAGAGAGTGCCGTGAGCTTCTTTCATAACTTTCTGTGTCATAAGATCAACTTGGGAGACCACAAGACGACCTATGAAATATAAAGCTCCATCTTCACCTAAGGAGAAGTCCTTAGCTTTCTCTGATCCAATTTCTGCCTTAACTGCATCTAAGTACTTGTCGTGCCCTTGTGAAATTACAATAGCTTTGTGAAGATCCGGCTCCACATAAAGGTTATTGAGAAAACCTTTCGGTACAATGTGGAGGTTCAACTTGCGAAGTTCTTTATAGAGTCAGGGATTAGCTTTCTCCACCATATAGTTGCTACAATAAGATTTTCTGCTCAGGGCATCGGCCATTACATTAGCCTTGCCAGGGGTATATGAAAGACCGAAATCATAGTTGGTGAGAGATTCCATCCATCTACGCTGACGAAGATTCAAGTCTGGTTGAGTAAACAAGTATTTCAGACTTTGGTGGTCAGTATAGATCTCGCAACGATTACCGAGGAGGTAATGTCGCCAATTCAATAGAGCATAGACCACTGCAGCTAACTCGAGATCATGAACTGGATAGTTCTCTTCATGGGGACGCAACTGTCTGGAGGCATAAGCAATTACTCTGCGCTCTTGCATTAGGACACAACCTAATCCTTGACGAGAAGTGTCGCCATAAATGACAAAGTCCTTGCGAGAATCTAGAGGAGCAAGCACTGGTGCTGATGTAAGCTTGTCCTTGAGAGTCTGGAAACTTTCCTGACATTTGTCTGTCCATTCGAACTTAACGCCTTTGTGAAGCAGATTGGTCAGGGGCTTTGCAATCTTGGAGAAGTTCTTGACAAAGCGACGACAATAGCTGGCAAGTCCGAGAAAACTTCTGACTTGCTTAACATTCTTCGGGGGAGTCCAGTCAAGAATAGCCTGAACTCGTTCGGGGTTGACAGCAATACCATCCTTGGAAATCACATGACCAAGGTAAGTCACTTCATTTAGCCAGAACTCACACTTAGAGAACTTTGCATATAGTTGATGTTCTCGAAGCCTTTCGAGTACAAGACGAAGATGTTCGGCATGTTCTTCTTCATTCTTGGAATATATCAGAATGTCATCCAGATATACCACGACAAACTTGTCGAGATAATCCATGAAGATATAATTCATCAACCGAGAGAAGGTTGCTAGGGCATTTGTTAAGCCGAAAGACATGAAGGTATACTCGTATGAACCATAGTGAGTAACAAATGCTGTCTTCAGAATATCTTCTTCACGAACACGGATCTGATGATAACCCAACCTCAAGTCGAGTTTAGAGAACACTGACGATCCAGCAAGCTGATCATACAGGTCATTGATCCGAGGAAGCGGATATTTGTTCAGAATTGTTGCTTGGTTGATAGGTCGGTAATCTTGAACTAACCGATTTGTACCATCTTTCTTCTTTACAAAGAGAGAAGGTGCTCCCCAAGCTGAGGAACCAGGACGAATAAAACCCTTGCGAAGCGATTTGTCAATTTCTTCCTTAAGCTCAAGAAGTTCATGAGGAGGCATTTTATAAGGCCGCTTAGCAATAGGGGTGGTGCCTGGTTTCAAGTCGATGACGAACTCGAGTGCTCTAGCAGGGGGAATGCCTGGAAGCTCTTCTAGAAATACATCTGGGAAGTCTCGAACCACTGGGATACTTTCAATCCCCTCAAGAGGTGAAGCATTCAATGCATTCATGAAATGAATCTGGGTCCTGGCATTACGAACGAGACGAGCGGTATGAACCACTAGCTCGTTGGATGGGTGCAGAAGATGCATGGTCTTAGTGGCACAAACGATTGAAGCACTATGTGTTTTCATCCACTCCATTCCCAGAAGTAAATCAATGTTGGAAGATGCCAACACAATGGGCGAGACGAGGAACTCTAGTCCTTCGATCTCAACAGTGACGTTGGGACATATCATAGATGTCTGACAATTTCCCGCGGGAGTGGAAACCATTATTTGAATGTCCATGTTCTCGCATTTAAGGTTATGCTTAGATGCAAATTCTTCCGACATGAATGAATGCGATGACCCAGTATCAAATAAAACGGATGCGGGTATTGAGTTAACAAGAAGTGTACCCATCACAGTAGAAGGCTGGCCTTCAGTTTCAGCCATATCAGTATGGTTGCCTTGAGCACGAGTATAGGGGGCTCGGTTATTGCTGTTGCAGGGCTGATAGTTCGGCAGTGCAAGTTGTTTCTGACCCTGCGTAAAATCTTTAGCAAGGTGACCTGGACGGCCACACCTGAAGCACAGTCCATCCTCAGGACGAGATGGTGGGGGCTGAGGTGCTCTTGGCAGCATTGTTCTTGGCCGTCTTGGCGGCGGAGGGGGCAGACGAGGCGCCACATAGGATGGCCTCGGTGCATATGCAGACGGACGGTAGCTGTTGGGGATCCAGATAATCTGCTTCTGAGGACGAGGGGCCAAAGATGAACCCACGTCAGTCTTGCGCTTGGTGTGATCCTTGTACCTCTGCAGACCTGTTTCAACCTGGATAGCCTTATTCACCAAGGTGGCGAAGTCAGGGAATTCATGAGCCAGAAGGGCCAGGTGAATGTCTAGGTGAATCCCTTCACGAAACTTCTCCTGTCTGCGAGCATCAGTTGGCAGGTCCTCTTCAGCATAACGGGACAAGTCCAGAAATTCCTTTTGTAGTCATCCACGTTCTTGTTGCCTTGGGTAAGGTTGCGAAACTCCTGCTTCTTCCGGTCCATCATCCCTTGCGGAATGTGGTGAGCACGGAAAGCAGCTTGGAACTCTGGCCAGGTGACGATGGCGCCAGCTGGCAAGGAGTGCCTGTGACTGGTCCACCATTGAGCAGCGGGACCCCTCAGAAAGTAGGCCGCATAATTGACATGGTTGGCTGGGGGAACCATAGCAGACTCCAGTATGTGAATGATGTCGCGCAGCCAGTCATCAGCATCTAGCGGCTTGGTTGAGTTGTGGAAGGTTGGCGGGTTGAGACGCACAAAGTCCTGCAGCGACATTGCAGCTTGCTGCTGGTACATAGGGGGCGGCCTCTGGAGTTGGTCCACTAGTCCTTGCATGAACTGACGGTTCATTTCAAACTGCTGCATCATTCCAGTCATGTATTCAGGTGGCGGTGGTGGTTCAGGGGCACCACGACCACGACCAGCTGGCCTAACCATCCTGCTAAATTATAACAGCAGTAATTCAGTATTTTAGCATTTGTTATGCAAGGATTCATTCATGAAGTAATCATGCACAACAAAGGAAGCGCAATAAGATACATCATAGTAGTCATACACGACTTAATGATCCATACATATGTCTGTTACAAACCATAAGTTTGTTACAAATAGACGATAGGTCCGGCATGAAAATTACCCTAGACAACTAGGCGGCACGCAGGCACGCGATGGAGGGATACAACAACGCATCAGCGTCGGGGACAATGAAAGTAGCCAGGGAACTGCATATGACCCTGAAATCTGGTGTTGGAGTACTGCATGCCGTGCACACCCTGATGCAGAATCTGCATATCAACCGGGAGCCTAGGTCCAAGTGCGAGAGCACGACCTGTAATAGCAGGCCACTCAAGACCTGGAGGAAACTCAGTCGGACGCGGGTGAAGAACTAACTTCGTATGCATTCCCGCAACGACTGCTGGCCTCACCTGCTCCAAAGCCCGGTAAAGACGAGCACGAGTGGCGTACAGCTCAAAGTTAAGAGCCCTGACAGTGCAATCTAGTGCCTCAGTGTACTGAATCAGAACCCGTGGGTCGTAGTGGCGACTCACATAGGGGGTGCAAACAGCAATGTAGGACCGATCAGTACGCTGCCGAGCGAAAGGGATCAAGACGTCAGCATCGGCAGGCGTATCAACTCCATCAGGGACATACGTGATGTACCGGTATGCCAAATCCTCCAAGCTGGGGTTTGCTGCACGGAGACGAACAATAGTAGCATAGGCAGCATCCTGTACTGCCATCTCAATAGTCACTCCAATGCCACGGAAGGTGTGTAGCCCAGCGATGGTGCGATCATGTTTATCCCAGATAACCATCACGGCCTCATACTGTTCCTGGTTGAACTCGTGGTAGTCCTCATAAACAGTGTACTCGGGGTACCAACGATAACCCAGCGTCTTCAAGAGGCCGTTCAGAATGGCCAGCAACCCAGTCGTCTCATGCGCAAAGGTCAGACGAACGATCTGCCTAGCGGGACGCATCTATAGCAAGGAGATTCAAGATGTCAAAAGACAGTGTGTGCATCATAACTTCAAAGAGAAAGCAGTTGTCGACGAAACAAATCTCCGGTGGATGTGATCACGAGAACCTAATGTTAGAGTTAGGAAATCTTTAACCCAAAAGAGAAGAGAGATTAGAACCCAGAGTATAGACGAGGAATAAAAGATCCTAATACCACCCGATTGAGATGTGGGCCCGTAACCCACAGCATCAGTGTTAGTAAAAGTTTTTCAATGACTAGACTCAACTTCGGCCAAGGAAGTGGAAGGGGGGCTACCTACAGGCAGTCGGCTCTGATACCAACTTGTGACGCCCCCAGCCTCGACCGCACGCTAAACAATCACGCAATGCGTACGACCAAGATCAGGGACTCACTAATCAATATCACAACACAACACTAGACACAACTTTAAAGTCATAAAGCTTCATATTACAAGCCAGGGGCCTCGAGGGCTCGAATACAAAGCTCGACATAGCACGAGTCAGCGGAAGCAAATAATATCTGAGTACAGACATAAAGGTACACAAGTCTTTGCCTTAAGAAGGCTAGCACAAACATAACATCGGATCGAAAGAGGCGAGGCCTCCTGTCTGGGAACCTCCGAACTACTCCTGAACGTCAGAGAAGTCTACATCGTAGTAGGCGCCATCCTGGTAGTAGTAGTGGCCTCCGTCGGGGTAGTTGTAGTCGTCGACGGGGTGAACTGCATCCGGGGTCTCCTGGGCTCCAACATCTGATCACAGCATCGTATCAAGGGGTAAAGGGGGAGCAAAGCAACGGTGAGTACTCATCCAAAGTACTCGCAAGACTTATATCAGAACTATGCTAAGTATGCATCAGTATCAAAGAAGTGGTTGTATCTGGACTGACTGCAGAAAGCAAGAATAAGGGGGAAGGCCTAGTCCTATCGAAGACTAGCATCTTCAACGTCTTGCAGCATAAGACGAGAGTTTAGAACAACATATTTTATTAACAGGGGTAAGTTAGCAAGGCCCAGAGATCCTTTCTCGACCCCATGCGAGAAAGCAATCCCGGAGCCAAATATAATTCAAGTAACAATAATAGGTATCCAGTTCTAGTTATCATAGATCAGGATACAACTCTGAGCGTCCATAACCGCGGACACGGCTAATCGATTAGATTGACATCCCTGCAGGGGTGCACAAAATTACCCAACACGCTCGATAAACTCTGGCCGGATACAATTTTCGGGTCATATCCGGCCTCATCCATCGACACGACGTAGTCCTACCTAGGCTCAACAAAGAGGCCAACACGCCGGTCTACATCCTAATGACTCGGGGTCTTGGGCCATCGCCCTCGCCATCCAGCACGTTACGCCCTCGGCCGGGATCAGTCCTAGCACGCCTTCCATCAAGGTCCCTACGTTCCAGACCACCCGGGCGCGAGTCGAATCTTGTGGCATCTAAAGAGCTTTCGGAAGAATGTACGCCGTAGAGTGCCCACTTTTGTTCCCACGTGGTGGTTAGTGCGAAAGAGACCAGAGCTTTCGCCGAAGGCCTTCTCAGATCACGTATCCAAACCCGTTAGTGACTTGTACTATTGCGGTGACGATCGGTCCCACCATCCCGTCGCCCCGTCTCGAGAACTATGCGGCAAGGACAAAGTAGGTCCGGCCACGTCCCGTCTATAACCCTTCGGGTGCCTTACCGGCGCACCCCACCACATCTCACACTCGCGGGCACCCTTGGGGCCGACCCGTCTTTCTCATATATCTCAGTGTTAAGTCAAAGTGGCTGTGAGTCAATGCCCCAAGCATTTCCGCACTCAGGATGTGTGAGGTGATATGTCGGTAACGGCTTGTCAGTCAGGATGACTGAGTCTTCTGTCTTCAAGTCCTCGATGGCGACGGTGATGAAAGCAGGGGCATCGACAATAGTAAACTGGGAGTCACAGGGGGGGCATTATCCATACCTATACTACAACAGTATATGAAAGCAGGTATGAAAGCAGTATTCAAAAACAGGCTATGCATCAGAATAGGTACTTGTTTAAATACAGTAGCAAAATCTAATGAAAGCATGAGGGGGAAAGGATAGGGATATCGGAATGCGCAAGGGGTTTTTGCTTGCCTTGTTGCTCTGCTGCAAAAGGCTAGCCGTCAGGGGCGTAGTCGTACTCGGCGGCAGCGTCAGTCTCGGAAACTACCGGAGAGAAGAGGGGGAAGAAACAATAAATACAAGCAACAGATGCAACACGATGCATGGAATGGCAATACGCAGTGCTAGGGGTAGTCTAACGCAGTACTACACGTATCAGACGAAGCGGGAGAATATCTGACGATATTTCCCGGGTCTTTGGATTTTTCGGACAGTCGATCCGGAGGGGAAAAATTCCATGTTTGCTACGCTAGGGGCAGGTGACAGACTAGCGGACTGCGCAGTTGGAACCGTAGAATTATTCTGAGCAACTTTCATGTTCAAAACTTTTTTATCCGGGCTACGGTTTATTTTATATTAATTTCTAAAGTTTTATTAATATTCTAAAATTAATTTAATTATTAAATTCGAATTATCCAAAACAGTAATAATACTGTTTAATTAAATTAATTAACAGATTAATTAATTAATCTAATTAATCTTAATCACCTAATTAACTAATTACTTAATTAATTAATTTACTAATTAATTAATTAATTAAACTAATTGTTTTTATTTATTTATTTATTTATTATTATATATTTAAAACATTTTTACGCGGGTGGGCCCCTCTGTCAGTGGCACAGCCGGACATGTGCGGGCTGTGCCCGTTCGGGGCCGGACAATATCCGGGGACGTGCGTCCACGCACGCACATCACACACACGCATACACGCACGGGCACGCACCGGCCGGGCCGGCGCGGTAGCGGCAGCGGCTGCCGCGGGCGCAGCCGTCGGGGGGGGGGGGGTGGAAGAGGAGCGGCGGCGGCTCACGAGGGGGCGGCGGCCGGCGGTCGGGGGCGAGGCGGCGGGGCGGTGCGGGTCCGGCGGCGGCGAGGCGGCGACGGGGTCGAGGCGGAGGCGGCGGCAAATCCGGGCGGCGGAGCGGCGCGGGCGGCGGTGGCGACAGGCGAGGCGGCGGCAGCGAACGGGGGCGTCGGCGGGGCGCGGCGCGGGGCCGCGTCGGGGGGGGGGGCGGAGCGGCCGGGCCGGCTCGGGCACGGCCAGGCGCGGTCGGGGGGGGGGAGAGGGGGCAAACGCGGGCGCGGGGGCGGGGGCCGGGCGCTGCGTGCGGCGGCGGCGGTGGGGGGGAACAGGGACGGGCGCGCGGGAACGGCTAGGGTTCGCCCCGCGCTGGCTTTTATAGGGGCCAGCCGGGCCGTCTAATTTCGGTCCGGTTCGGGTCTAATTTCCCTACGATCGAAAAATACGTTTTTAATACTTTTAAGGTACCAAACAAATTCCAAAAATTCCCGTTTTAATTTTATATAACTTTACGGAATATTTGCGATCCATCCAACATTTTTAATCCCAGTTTTGGACAACTTTTTAAAACCACATTTCCGACGAATTTTTAAAGCGCAACGGAATTAAATCAGGGACCGATTCCAACGGTGATCAACTTAGATTTAGAAAAAGCCTTAGCGTGTTCTCAGCCATCATCGTAGCTTAATTACAATCATCACTGTGGCACAGATCCAGGGGCGTTACAAAAGCTAAGTCCAAAGCTCAATCCCATGGTCTTTATATGTCTCTACCTATACCTTTCCAACCTTGGGAAGACATTAGTATGGATTTTGTGCTTGGCTTGCCACGAACTAAAAATGGCCATGATTCCATTTTTGTAGTTGTGGATCACTTTTCCAAGATGGCTCATTTCATTCCATGTCACAAGATAGACGATGCTTCACATATTGCAAATTTGTTTTGTAGGGACATCTTGCGACTACATGGCATCCCAAAGACCATTGTCTCGGATCGTGGCGTCAAATTCTTGAGCTACTTTTGGAAGACCCTATGCGCAAAGCTCGGAATCAAGATTCTATTCTCTTCGGCATATCACCCTCAAACCGATGGACAAACGGAGGTGACGAACCGGACAATTTCTACCCTACTTCGCGTGTTGATCAAGAAGAACATCAAGGAATGGGAAGATTGCCTCCCCATCGCCGAGTACGCCTACAATCGCGCAAGTCACTCCACCACCGGCAAGTCTCCGTTCTAAGTGGTCTATGGCTTCAATCCGTTGTCCCCATTGGATATCCTACCTCTACCACTCCAAGAGCGCGTCAACATGGATGCAAGTGCAAGGGCAAGCTACATCAAGAAAATGCATGAAAATACAAGGCGCACAATCGAACGTCAAGTGGAGCGAGTCACCAACAAGCACCCCATGGTGTTCAAGCCCGGTGATCTTGTGTGGCTACACCTCCGCAAGGACCGTTTCCCCACCGAGCGCAAGTCCAAGCTTCTTCCTCGCGCCGATGGACCATTCAAGGTATTGGTGCGCTACAACAACAATGCCTACAAGATTGACATTCCACGCTACAAGTACAACGTGAGCGACACCTTCAACATCACGGACCTATCTACGTTCCATGGTGATGAAGATCTTGATCCGAGGACGGATCTCTCACAAGGGGGGGGGAGATGATGTGGAGCATCCCATGTACATACCCATGGACCCATCATCAACACCTCAAGCTCCAAGTGGTCCCTTGATGAGAGCCCGTTCACGTACCATCGAATCCGAGGTGACATCTCTCCTTAGTGAATTCCCATGTGATACTTTTGGAACGTGGATCCTACCTCAAGAAGAGACACTTTGTGTGCTTAGGTACCAAGAAGAAGGAAGGGAGCAAGAGAGGCACCCAGAACAAGGAGAGGGATTTGCACCAGCCCAGGAATTAGAGGTACAACCGGTCCACTACCGCCCAACAACCGCTCCGACCGGGCCAACTTTCTGTTCTGGTGCGGTTCAAGACCGGTTCTACCCCGGATGTTCCGCTTAATGTTTCCAGACCGGTACAACCGGTCCAAGCTCCGGTACAACCGCCCCTATTCTGTGAAATAGATGGAGTTACGACTCGTGTACCACCCACTTATCCCCTAGACTATATATTCCCTTCTTCTACCTCCGTGCTAGGGTTAGCTTGTGTTTATCAAATACTCTTTGTTGAGCCTAGATCCAGTACTTCCTCCTCTTGTGGATTTGTCCTCCACCGGAGAAGATCCAAATGATACCAAGGCCCCTCTAGAGGGAAGATCTCACGAGATTCAAGGCCTTCTCCCCGGAGTGAGGAAGAACTATCGGTTACTTGTATCCGTCCGTTGTTTGTGGATCTAATTACCTCGTGTGTTAGCTTGTTCTTAGTGGATGTGTGATCGAAGTTTGTCCATGAGCTTGCGTTTTCTCTCGTGATTTCTCCCGTTTCCCCTCCAAGTGTGAAAAGATTGACGCACACGGGCGTGCCCCGTATCAAGAAGGAACTAGCATCTGTAGTTGTAGTTGCCGCATTAGCCATCTTCTATGCGTTGTTAGCAATGATCACTAGGGGTTTCGTTTGATTATTAATGGCTACATCAATAAGCAGAGCTCATCTATTGCTTACCAACTGTCCTATGTTAAATGCTTGATTCACACCCGTTGTGTTTCATATAAGCATGTGGGTAGTTAAACAATGCATCTAGCGAACCGTGTGAACTGCTAAAATGTACACATGTGAAACGGTTGGCATATTGCACACATTTGGACGCCCCAATCCGTGCGCGTAATTATCACATTGAGAACTGCACAATAGTGGGAATTTAGAGCGATGGGCTGGGTACACACCTTTGCGGTTGATTATATCAGAATTCTAACCGCCTGCCAAGGCACCAATAGAATCCATCAATCCCCCGCTTCAATTGTCATTCCTCTTTTCTTCACACCATGGTTCAGTTGCCACCATCTTCATCGTCCCGGCCGGTCACGCTACACTTCCACACACTCTGCAATCTCGCTTTCTCGCCGGTTGTTTAGGTAGCGCAGCAATGTCGAGCGAAAGTGAGGACGACAGTTCCGCCAGTATGGCCTCTGATCTGGGGTCAACCACAAAATCATCGCACTCGTCTTCCAGCATGAGTCTGGTGTCAAGCCCTAACCTCCATTTTAGCCGGCTCATGGAAGGGACGTCGCCGCCGGAGTCATCGGACGATGACCAGATGGACGAGGAGCCCCCGAAGGATGAAGAAGATGACAACGATGAGGAGGAGAAGGAATGGTCGAACAAGGAGGACGACGATGAGGAGCCGTCGAAGGACGAAGATGACGATGACGATGAGGAGGAGGAGGAATGGTCGAACAAGGAGGAGGACAACGAGGAGCTGTTGAAGGACGAAGAAGATGACGGCGAGGATAAGGAGGAGGAATCTTCGAACAAGGAAGACAACGACGATAACACCGACGAGGACATCAATGACTATGGTGACGACGATGGCGATGAAAAGCCAGCGGTCAGCGGCAAGAAGCGTCCACATCAAGATGATGGCACGGGGCCATCCAACAACAACAAGAAGAAGTAAAACAGACTATACTCCTTAACTCTATTGTTGTTTGCTCATATTTATTCCTTAACTCTATCTACACTGTAAATATCCTCGCAAACGGTTAAGAATACAAATTCGACAGTGATCATTCCCAAAATCACACACAGTTGGTTTCTTGAATTGTGTGCCCTGTGGAGCACACAATTTAGAACAACAAATCGTATGTGCTATCCAGAATTATACTAGCACACAATTATGATTATCGAATTGTTTGCAGCGTATCACACACACCTTGTTACACCAAAGCGTTTGTGTACTTCCATGCCATCGCAAACAGTTCATCTGAGGGACCTGTATGCCGTACAACACACAGATCCGGATCTGCATAACCGTTTGTGTTATATTATGTCTTTGCAAATAGTTCTACACTTTGAACTATATGCCGTACATCATACACATCTATGTTTGATTAACTGTTTGTGTCGTTTCGCCTCATCACAAACAGTTCATAAAATTCAACGGTCTGCGTAGATCGCACACGTAACTATTTTCTGAATCGTATTTGATGGATCCACCATCGCACACAGTTCGTGTCATTGGCGACAGAGCTTGAACTATACCATTTCTGATTCATGCATCGCACACAGTTTCGTCGAAGGGTCTCTGATTGATGTGTCGTCTTTGGACCATCCTGCAGTAGTGTCATAAGTGGGATCCTTGTTCCAGTAAGAACAACACCTTATCACCGGTCCATCCACATATCAAAATAATCAAAGTAGCAAACGCGGATCAACTCAACATGATGAACATGACTAGACGGAAATTTTCATGTGTCCTCGGGAACGCTTGCTTAATATATGAGTACTTTTAGGCATGTCCTTTGCTATAAGAGGGATTGGGCTACCTTGCTTTACCTTTGTTACTATTGCTACTTGTTAGTTGTTGTGATTTATCTTGCTGCAAAACTATCTATGACTGTTACTCACAATACTTGCAGAGAATACCTTGCTAAAAACTGCTTATCATTTCGTTCTGCTCCTCGTTGGGTTCGACACTCTTACTTATCGAAAGGACTACTATTGCTCCACTATACTTGTGGGTCATCAATACTCTTTTCTGGCGCCATTGTCGGGGAGTGAATCACCTTTGGTACGTGGAAATTGGTAAGGTAACATTTTTGATACATGCCAAAAGTTACTGTTGCTTGTCACTATGAACGGTCACCCTTTGAGTGGCTTGTTCGGGGTATATTTGCCTCGAACGGAAGTTAAAGAGGTTGCTCCTCAACCTACTGAATGTACTAAAACTATTTATTATGAGATTCCTATGGGTATGTTAGAAAAACTGCTAACCAATCCTTATGATGGTATGACTCATCCTGATTACCATTTGATATTTGTCGATGAGGTTTGTGGATTATTTTAGCTTGCAGGTTTGTCTGGAGACAGAGTTACGAAGAAGGTTTTCCCTTTATCTTTGGAGGGAAATGCGTTAATGCGGTATAGGCTAATGGATGATATTGGATCATGGGACCAGAATTGCTTGAAGCCAGAATTTTATCAGAAGTTTTATCCTATGCATCTAGTCCATCGTGATCGGAACTTTATTTATAATTGCTGGCCTCGTGAAGGAGA
Organism: Elymus sibiricus; assembly: GCA_039707655.1. NCBI lineage: Eukaryota > Viridiplantae > Streptophyta > Magnoliopsida > Poales > Poaceae > Elymus > Elymus sibiricus. The sequence goes on along the minus strand of CM077671.1, from coordinate 146,286,084 downwards.
AAGTATCGCTCAAGCTTGGGGGAGTCCTAAATCTAAGATGAACACTTGCCCCAACCAAGAGCTCTGAAAAGAAATGATTATACAAAAAATTATGATCGGCTTTCTATAGGGTCGAAAGTAAGTCTAGAGGGGGGTGATTGGACTACTTGACCAAAAAAAAATCTACATTTTCCCAATTTTAGTTGTGGGCAGATTTTAGCAATGATAGCAAGTTAAGCACACCCTACACATGCATGTCTAAGAGTATAGCAGCGGAAAGTAAAGACAAGCACGTGTAGTAGAGGGTAGGGATGGAAGATCAAATGCAATTGTAGACACGAAGATTTTTCTCATGGTTCCAACAGGTGGCGCTATCGTACATCCACGTTTATGGAGTGTTCAACCCACAGAAGGTAGCGGTCGCGAGAGTCGACGGAGGGCTCCACCCATAAGGGTCCACGAAGTAGCAACCTTGTCTATTCCATTACGGCTTCCGTCCACGAAGGTCTAGCCTCACTATGGGTAGATCTTCACGAAGTAGGAGATCTCCTTGCCCATAAAAACTTCTTGGTTCAACTCCACAACACGAAGTAGGAGGCTCCCAAGCAACACCTAACCAATCTAGGAGGCACCACCCTCCAAAAGGTAATAGGCTTGATTGTGATGATGAACTCCTTGCTCTTGTGCTTCAAGATGATAGACTCCTCAACACTCAATAACTCTCTCACAGATTTGGCTTGGTGGAAGAGATTGATTGGGTGGAAAGCAAGTTGGGGAGGCTAGAAATCAAGATCCATATGGTTGGAGTGGATGATCTTGATCTCAACACAAGGGTAGGTGGTTCTCTCTCAAAATTTAGATATGGGAGGTGGGGAACTGTTCTGAGTACTTCTCTTACGAGTGGGATGTGGTGGCGGGGTATATATAGGCATCTCCAAAAATCCAACCATTACACCATTATTGACCAACTCGATGAAACCGAAGTAAAACTCGATCGTACCGATTTGTTCAAAATGTGGGAACTTTAGGAATCTAGGTGAGACCGATATATGATTCTCGGTAGTACCGATATGAGTGGTCGAGGGCAGTTTCCAAACTCGGTGAGACCGATCCATAAAACTCAAAAATTCCAATTTTATAAACTTGGTCATCCAAATGTTGGTCACCGAAACTCGGTTGCACCGATGTATTACTTGGTTGTACCGAGAAGATAGGGTTTGGCCAGGGTTCTGTCTGAGATTGAAAGTCGGTAGGGCCGAGTGGAAAACTTGGTGGCGCCGATTTTGTATGGTAGGGTTTAGACAGAGTATTTTGTGGGAGAGCTGGTGGGTGTTTTTGGTGGCTAGCACTTGTGCACGTGAAGCAATTTGTTCACCAACATTACCTCACCCCCTTTTAATAGTATTGGCTTTCCTATGGACTCAAAGTGATTTCTCACAAAGTAAAATGTAGAGTCTCCTTGCTTGAAGCTTTGCCAATTCCATTCCTTGCTTCTTGGGGTCTCGTCACAATCTATAGCCATCCCATCATTGAACTTTTCCTGAAATATACTTAGTGGAAACATGAGTCCAATGAGATATGTGTTGTTATTAGTTGCCAAAACCACCAAGGGAGCAAATGTGCTTTCAATCTCCCACTTTTTGGTAATTGATGACAACATATAGATCAAAGCTTCGACATATAATATAATCAATGAATAAACTCATCGCTTTGACAAGTATGTGATAAGCAAGAGCTCCCCCTAAATTTGTGCACTATTTTGAATTTGCGTTTGAATGCAATTGCATAATCAATTAGGTTCATGGGGCACTCTTCCATGTCACATACAACTTGGTGGTGTGCGAGAGTAATATGAATGAACAACATAGCACAACACATCAAGCAAAAGTGAATGATCATCTCATAAGCATCTCAAAGATAGGAAATAGTAGCAACACATAAGAAGTATATGATCAAACACCAAACAAGTTTAACACAAACTGTAAGACAAAAGATTTTAAAGTTTTGGAGAGCGATGAAAGGTAACACTCACTCTCTCTCCAAGCCCTATGATCTATACAACTTCTCCCTCATTGGCAACAAGTTACCGAAAAGTTCAGAGGTATAGAGCTAATCGTCTGTGTGGGGCTAATCTCCTCCGGTTGTTGATGTAGGAGTCGAGAGAACCGCTTCGGCGAAGACTTCTTCAGATGTCATGGAAGGAGTTGGAGTAGACACTAGAGGTGCTGAAGGAGTTGATGGAACTGAAGGAGTTGCGGCAGGGGCTGATGAAGATGGTCTCAACTCTGAAGCAAGCACTGCCGCAGATCTTGCTTGGGTTGTGAACTGAGTGCTGGGCCAGAGAGGGCGACTATCATCATCATCAGAAGAGGAAGAAGAAGTCTAAGGAAGGGGTACTGCATCCACTTCCTTCTTGAGCTCATCAACAGTCTTTGTCAGCCCATCAACCTTGTTATTCAGTGTGTGGAACTTATTCTCAACTATCCTTTCCAGACTCTTGTGGTTCTTCAAAATCTCTGCGATGCCATTCTACATGCCTTGGATAGAGCTAAGAATAAGATCCATCTGCTCACTCCTGGTCCTTGGCACTGGAGCACTAGTGGCTCTGGCTGCCTCAGCTACTGCCTGTGTAGTAGATGAAGTGGGATGATCTATTTCCATCACCACAACGTTGTCCTCAAACTCTGGCTGGAGTGGCATATGAGGCCGATCAAGTGCATATATATTCTTTTCAAGCTTAGAGTTGATAAGCATATGAATATACGGTGCATATACACAAGATCTCTTCTGATCAATAGCAGTCCTCTTCACAGTCTCAAGAATCAAGTCCATGACCCTGAATCTGGTGTGAAGGTCAATGTGATGCATCATGTTGATGGAGTATCCTCGGATCATCTTGTCATCTCCTGATTTGGGCATCAAAGTATACCTCATGATGGTGTTGGTGGTGGTCAGTCCTGCCTGCAGATAGTATAGTGAGCCAAACTTATGTGAATGCACAAAGTCAGCAGGAATCTCCTTGTACATCGTTGCCATGGAGTTATGATTCATCTTGGCCTCAGAGTACACATCCAAATCACCATCTTGCACTTGTGGGGCTCCTAAGATGGTAGCCCACTCTTCCACTGTGGATTCATACCTGACACCTTCTGTCACCAGACAATTCTGCCATCTCCATAAATATGAGCTGTGGAGTAGAATTGCATGATCATCTCATCACTCCAAGGGGTCAACTCTCTACCAACAAATGCAGCAATGTCAATGGCCTTGAAGTTCTCTTGCACATGGGGAAAATAATCTTCATTCTTCTTGATGTAGTCCCAGTCTACATATCTCATATCACTCACAGCTGGGCTCTTGTCCAGGAGAATGATTTCATAGAAATCTTGCTGCCCTTTGGTGTAGAATATGTAGTCTACAGCAGTCCTTCTCTCAGAATATTGATCAATAGCTCTCCATTCCCTCAGCACTGAATTCTTCCTCTTCTTCATGTCCTCAGCAATAGGATGGTTGTCATTGTGCTTTGGAAGGTGAGGTCTCAGCTTCCTCAAAACAGTCATCTCATCCTCTTCAGCGGCAGCTCTGGAGGAGGAATGCTTGTTCTTTGCTGCAGCTGGAACATCCTTGGTTGTCCTCTTGGACTTAGGAGCTATGGGTTTCTTGGGAGCAGCTGACTTGCTCTTGGCTGGGGCCTGGTCATGGCATCAACAAGCAGCTTCTTCTTCTTGGGAGGAGCCTTGACAGCTAGCTCTTCCACTACTTCAGCTTCTTCTGGATCTTCATACATAGAAGTAGTTCTTCCAACAACATGAACAATCCTCTTTCTGCTCCTCTTCTACTCAGCTGCCTTCTTGGGCATGGAGATCCTGGCTGGCTTAATGTACATGGATGCCCTAGCACTCTCTCTTGCTTTCATGGCTTCAGAACTGGCATACTCCTTTCTCACTGGCCTCCTAGATGAGGTGGCCTCAGTTACGGACTTCTTTTCAGCTTTCTCTGCTTTGTCTTGCCTTTGCCTAGCAAGAACCTCCTCTAGCACAAAGTCTGAGTCCTCCTCATCTGAGTTCAACTTCCTCCTCGCTCTGGTAGTAGCCTTGGGCAACCCATGAGAGCTTGGGGTGCCTAGATCTTCTGAAGAAGGAGAACTAGCCTCAGGACTAGTGCATATATCTAAATCAACATTGGGTTCTGTGAAGTCATTCTGACTGACTCCTGAAACTGACATACGACCTTGTGAATAGAGCATGGAAGTGCTGTGGGGTTTAACATAAAAAAACATAGAAATTTTTCAAAAATTGAACAAAGAAATTCTTAGTTTTAGCTTTCTGCAAAATGGATTTCGGTACCACCGAGTCAAGATTTTCGGATCCACCGAGACATATGGTCTTCTTCACAGAAACTTGGCAGTCACTTCGGTGTCACCAAGAATGACCGCCCGGTTTCACCGAGACCATTCTCAGGAATCCTAGAACCAAAATCGGTAAAATCAATTTTTGCGACTCGGTGTCACCGAGATGCGTTTTGCGGACGGCTAAACCTAAATTTTCTCGTTCACTAATCTAATGAATTTTCTAGTGGATTAGGAAGATTGCAAACAGTGGATTATCGATAAGGGTACCCTAATGCACATGAATTGGAAAGAGGAGCGCAGAAGAGGGCCGGATTCATACCCTAACTTGGTGACGAATCCGCTAAGGCGACGACAGCGGTGAAGATTTCGTCGACGACAGCGATTCCCAACGACGGAGGCGCACGGGGAGGCAAGGGCGAGGACCAGGGGGTCCGGAGCGGCAGTTCGGGGTTTGGAGAAACGGACTTTTGGCGAGTGAATTTCAAAAGTCGGGTCTGCCAGGTTATATACCCCAGACTGTCAGTGAAACCGATTAGAACATTTCGGTGCCACCGAGTTCCCTAACTGTCAGGTGACAGAGAAACTCAGTGAGACCAACAATATCCGATCGGTTGTATCAAGATCAAAAACCTAGATCAACTCAGTGATTTGGTGGAACTGAGTGTTTGGGGTTGGTTACATCGAGATTCACAGAGAGGTTTTGGAATGCAGCTCTTGTCGACACGGTACTCCGAGTGCTCCTCACACAGAGCGTTCGAGAAGTGCTTGTTCATGTTTTGTGATGTAGCATGAATAGAATTTGAGACGAGAAAGCATAGATAGCTAGAGAGGGGTCCTAGGCATTCTTGTACATCCAATTGGCAAAAGAAAACCAAACGCCAAATAGCAACAATTGGGTATCCTCGAATGAGTAAAGATATGCAGACCAACATGCTCACACAATAAGATGTCAAAAGAAATCATGGCAAACATGCACAAACACTCTAGCATCTATCAAGCACTTAGGCGATGATGGAGTCATCTATATATGAGTATATTGACTTAGCAGCCAAGTAATAATACTTGATCATAGGTCATACTCATCGTTTAAGCACAAGTGGGGTTACCACTTTTACATAAAGCATTTAATGTTGTCACATTCTAAGAGATGCTTTAACTCAAGTCTTAGAGTAAAGCTCCCCCTTGATGTGACATCCCCCCTAAAAGGGATAACCTAACCTTGGGTTTTGTCGTAGAAGACTTCATGTGGGTGATGTAGTGGTGGATGCTCATAGTTGATGAAGATCATCTTGAGTTAGGAGCAATCCTTTTTGTCTCTTACTCTCCTCACCTACATGGGTTAGTCCCAAACATAAGAGACAAATAAAGGATATCTATGGACATGGATTGCAAAACATACATGATGATGTCCATGGATTCATTAATTACCTTGTCCCATGCTTACCTTTGAGGGAATGTGTGACTCCTTGAACTATTGCATAATGTTGATGTTGATTTCAACTAGTCCTTGCCAATAATGAATGGGAGTGAATTTCATTGGCGGAGTCACCCCTCAAGAACTTCTCTAGTTCTTCTTCTTAGGGACCCACATCAAGTTGATGGGGATCCTTGGAGTTGAAGTAGCACTTGTTGAAGTAGAACTTGGAGTAGCCTTGGGAACCCACTTCACCATGGCTAGGGACTCATCTTCAAGTGTGTCAATGTCATCATGAAGCTTGCCCTTGCCCTTGTAGTCTTGTGGAGGAAGCTCATCTTGAGAGCTTGTTCCCTTGGGAGGAGTAGGTTCATACTTCTCCCTTTGAGGAACAAACTTAGGCTTGGGGTATTGACCTTCTTCCCATTCGACTCCATTTGCGTTGAAGAAGCCAATGCCATGGTTCTTCTGGTATCCTCCATGCTTGCATACAATCTCTTCGAATTGCTTACATCCGGCAAGACTTTTGTAGACACCTTTCTCTATAATTCCTTTCAATAAATTGATTTCTTACTCAACTGTAACTTGGCTAAGATAATCGTTAGTGGAATAAATAGAGCTACTAGAAACAACATCATTTGATTTATCATTAGATTTGTTGTTACTAGATGAAGAACCTTTCTTGCCTTTGTCACTAGATTGCTTAGTCTTAACTTGTGGAATAAATGTAGACGAGAGTAGTCATTTGGCTAGATAAGAAGAAGTCTTCTTTCGGAGATCATCATTGATTGCTTTAAGAAACTCATGTTCTTGCTGCAAACTGAGATTCTCGAAGCGTAGCTTCTCATGAGTTCTTACAAGCTCTCTATGATCTTCTAAAGTAGATTCATGAGCTAACTTAAGAGTGTTTAATTCTTTAGTTAGTCGTTCTATTTCCTTCTCATCACCATCACATGACTTATCTTGACTAGCATGATCATTATCTAGCTCATTTTGACTAATATCACTAGTTTTATGAAATAGCAAGTCATCACCTCCAAGTAAGTCATCCTCATCACTATTGAAGTCAATGTATTCAGGGTGTGATACCTTGGGGCCTTTAGCCATGAAGAAACTTCCACTCCCTTCATTTGGTGAATCAAATATGTCGTAGGAGTTGGAGGAAACGAGTGCAAGTCCGGCAACACCTTCATCTTGACTATAGTCAGAGTCAGAGTGATAGCTTCTCTCGGAGCGGTTGTCGGATTTGGAGCCGGAAACCCATTCACCAACATGAGCTTGATGTCTTCTTCTTGAGTAGTTCTTGGTGTACTTGTCCTTCTTCTCCGAGTCTCTACTTCTCCTTGAGGGTCTTCGTTCATAACGATCATATCTACTACTTCTCTCTCTTCGAGGTGACTCATCTCTTGAGCTCTTTCTTCTAGGCGACTCTTCCCTTCTTTTTTGGGGGGTCGTGCACTCATTGGAGTAGTGTCCGGGCCTTCCACAATTGTAACAATTCCGGTCACGACTAGATGAACGCTTCTCTTCATATCTTGAGTTGGAGTTCCTCTCTTTGCCTCTACTCTTGTAGAACTTGTTGAATTTCTTGACCATGAGGCTTATCTCTTCATTGGTAACAAGGTTGTCGCTTGAAGTAGTGGGAGCATCACTTGAGGCTTTGTAAGCACTGCTTGACTTGTTGTGAAGTTCTTCCTTGTCCTTGAGTGACATCTCATGAGCAACAATCCTTTCAATCACTTTCGTAGGCTTGAGATCTTTGTAGTTTGGCATCATTTGGATTAATGTGCACATGGTGTCATACTTTCCATCCAAAGCTCTAAGTATCTTCTTGATGATGAATTTGTTGGTCATTTCTTCGCTTCCTAAGCTGGCAATCTCATTGGTAATGAGTGCTATCCTAGAGTACATCTCCGCGACTCCTTCACCATCCTTCATCTTGAACTTGTCAAGTTGACTTTGAAGCACATCCAACTTAGATTCTCTAACGGAATCGGTACCTTTGTGCATATCAACCAAAGTGTACCAAATTTCTTTTGCATTCTCAAGACGGCTGATTTTGTTGAATTCTTCGGGGCATAGGCAGTTGAATAGAATGTCACATGCTTGAGCATTGTATTGCAACATCTTCAATTCTTCCGCGATCGCTTCACGATCCGGTTCCTTTCCATCACCAAAGAAATCACCTTGCAAGCCAACACGAACAACAGCCCAAACGGCAGGGTTATGACCTACAATATGCATTTTCATCTTATGCTTCGAACTAGCAAAATTTGTACCATCAAAGTACGGACCTCTACGGTGATAATTTCCCTCACTAGACACCATACCATCCTAGGTTGTGAAACCGATGCAATTGAGACCAATGCTCTGATACAACTTGTAGGATCGAAAGTATGTCTAGAGGGGGGGTGATTAGACTACTTGACCAAATAAAAATTCTACCTTTTCCCAATTTTAGTTGTGGGCATATTTTAGCAATGATAGCAAATCAAGCACACCCTACACATGCATGTCTACGAGTATAGCTGTGGAAAGTAAAGACAAGCACATGTAGTAGAGGATAGGGATGGAAGATCAAACGTAATTATAGACACGAAGATTTTTCCTGTGGTACCGATAGGTGGCACTATCGTACATCCATGTTTATGGAGTCCTCAACCCACAGAGGGTAGCGGTCGCGAGAGTCCATGGAGGGCTCCACCCATAAGGGTCCACAAAGTAGGAACCATGACTATTTCATAACGGCTTCCATCCAAGAAGGACTAGCCTCACTATGGGTAGATCTTCATGGAGTAGGCGATCTCCTTGCCCATACAAACATCTTGGTTCAACTCCAAAACATGAAGTAGGAGGTCCCAAGCAACACATAACCAATCTAGGAGGCACCACCCAACAAAAGGTAATAGGCTTGATAGTGATGATGAACTCCTTGCTCTTGTGCTTCAAGATGATAGACTCCTCAGCACTCAATCACTCTCTCACAGATTTGGATTGGTGGAAGAGATTGATTAGGTGGAAAGAAATTTGGGGAGGCTAGAAATCAAGATCCATATGGTTGGAGTGGATGATCTTGATCTCAACACAAGGGTAGGTGGTTCTCTCTCAGAAATTTAGATATGGGAAGTGGGGAACTGTTCTGAGTGCTTCTCTTACGAGTGGGATGTGGTGGAGGGGTATATATAGGCATCTCCAAAAATCCAATCGTTACACCATTATTGACCAACTCAGTGAAACCGAAGTAAAACTTGGTCGTACCAATTTTTTCAAAATGTGGCAACTTTAGGAATCTCGGTGAGACCGATATATGATTCTCGGTAGTACCGATATGAGTGGCCAAGGGCAGTTTCCCAACTCGGTGAGACCGATCCATAAAACTCGGAAATTCGAATTTTATAAACTTGGTCATCTGAATGTTGGTCATCTGAATGTCGGTAGTACTTGGTTGTACCGAGAAGATAGGGTTTGTCTAGGGTTCTGTCTGAGATGGAAAGTTGGTAGGGCCGAGTGGGAAACTTGTTGGCACCGATTTTGTATGGTAGGGTATAGACAGAGTATTTTGTGGGAGAGCTTGTGGGTGTTTTTGGTGGCTAGCACTTGTGCACGTGGAGCAATTTGTTCACCAACATTACCTCACCCCATTTTAATAGTATTGGCTTTCCTATGGACTCAAAGTGATTTCTCACAAAGTAAAATGTAGAGTCTCCTTGCTTGAAGCTTTGCCAATTCCATTCCTTGCATCTTGGGGTCTCCTCACAATCTATAGCCATCCCATCATTGAACTTTTCATGAAATATACTTAGTGGAAACATGAGTCCAATGAGATATATGTTGTTATTAATTACCAAAACCACCAAGGGAGCAAATGTGCTGTCACTTTCTCATGATGATCAAGTATTACTCGATTCTTGTGCTACTGGTTCCTATAGGAAGAGGACTATTGAATTCAAATGGGATCTTCTGGAAATAATTAAATGCAACTCTGAAGACTGGGAACTCGACAAAGGTAAAAAGTCAGGTATAAAGCTTAATTTTGATTGTGTTAAATCTTTTATTGGAACTAATGCTTTCCATGAGTTTAGCAATAAATATGGTCTTGACTCTTAGATAGTAGCTACTTTTTGTGAATCATTTGCTACTCATGTTGATCTCCCCAAGGAGAAGTGGTTTGAATATCATCTACCCATTGAAAAACCATTACAGGAACCTGTTAAAATTAAGAAGTAAGAAATAATTGTTAGCCACGTTGATCCAATCATTCCTACTGCTTATATTGAGAAACCTCCTTTTCCTGTTAGGATTAGGGAACATGCTAAAGCTACAACCGTGGTTAATAAAAGTCATGTTAGGACACCTAAACCTTCTGAACAAGTAAATGTTGAGCCTAATGTTGCGATGGTTAAAGACCTCCTAGTTGATAATATTGATGGGCAGGTTATTTACTTCTTTGATGAAGTTGCTAGAATTGCAAAACCTGTTAGAAACGAGCGGGATGAGCTCGCTAAAAACAAACTAGTTGTAGGCATGCTTGTTGTTTCGGTTAAAACTGGAGATCATTGTTATCATGGCTTGTGTGACATTGGAGCTAGTGTTACTGCTATACGTTTTACCTTATATCAAGAAATTATGCATGACAAAGCACCCTTTGAGATTGAAGATATTGATGTCACTATTAAACTTGCAAACATAGATACTATTACACCACTTGGTATTGTTAGGTATGTTGAAGTCTTGTGCGGAAAAGTCAAGTACCCAACAGATTTCTTAGTACTTGGCTCAGAACAAGATAAATTTTGTCCCATTATCTTTGGTAGACCTTTCTTGAATACTGTTAATGTTAAAATTAATTGTGTTACTGAGAAGGTTAAAGTAAGCTTTGCTGATGTGTCTCATGAATTTAATTTCTCTAAGTTTGGTAGACATCCACATGAAAAAGAATTGCCTAGTAAGGATGAAATAATTCGTCTTGCTTCTATTGTCGTACCTCCTACTGATCCGCTAGAACAATATTTGCTAGACCATGCAAATGATATGCATATGAATGAAAGAAATGAAATAGATGATATATTTCTTAGACAAACACCTATTCTTAAACACAACTTACCAGTTGATATTTTAGGGGATCCTCCTCCACCCAAGGGAGATCCCGTGTTTGAGCTAAAGACATCGCGTGATACTTTGAAATATGCTTATCTTGATGAAAAGAAGATATATCCTGTTATTATTAGTGCTAACCTTTCAGAGCATGAAGAAAAGAGATTACTTAATACTTTGAAGAAGCACAGGTCTTGCATTGGATATACTCTTGATGATCTTAAGGGCATAAGCCCCACTCTATGTCAGCACAAGATTAACATGGAACTGGAAGCTAAACGTGTCGTTGATCATCAACGTCATCTAAATCCTAAAATGAAGGAAGTGATAAGAACTGAGATACTAAAGCTTCTGGAAGCAGGTATAATTTATCCTGTTGCGGGTAGTAGATGGGTAAGTCCTGTTCACTGTGTTCCTAAGAAAGGAGGTATAACTGTTGTCCCTAATGATAAAAATGAACTTATTCCACAAAGAATCGTAACTGGTTATAGGATGCTGATTGATTTCAGGAATTAAATAAAGCTACTAGGAAAGATCAGTACCCCTTTCCTTTTATTGATCAAATGTTAGAAAGACTATCTAAGCACACTCACTTTTGTTTTCTTGATGGTTACTTTGGTATCTCTCAAATACATGTGCAAAAAGAGGACCAAGAGAAAACTACCTTTACATGCCCTTTTGGAACTTATGCTTATAGACGTATGCCTTTTGGTTTATGCAATGCACCCCCACCTTTCAAAGATGTATGACTACTATATTCTCTAACTTTTGTGAAAATATTGTTGAGGTTTTCATGGATGATTTTTCCAATTACAGGACTTCTTTTGATGATTGCTTGCGCAACCTTGATCGAGTTTTGCTGAGATGTGAAGAAAGTAATCTTGTCTTGAATTTGGAGAAGTGTCACTTTATGGTGAATGAAGGTATAGTACTTGGGCATAAAGTTTCTAAGCGAGGCATTGAGGTGGACAAAGCTAAAGTTGACGCAATAATGAAAATGCCATGTCCAAAATATATCAAAGGTATAAGAAGTTCCCTTGGTCATGCTGATTTTTATAGGCATTTCATTAAAGATTTCTATGCCACAAATTAATATTCTTCGAAAAGATATTCCCTTTATTTTTGATGGTGATTGTGTAGAAGCCTTTGAAATACTTAAGAAAGCCTTGATTTCTGCACCTATTGTCCAACCACCTCATTGGAATTTACCATTTGAAATTATGTGTGATGCTAGTGATTATGCTGTTGGTGCTGTTCTGGGGCATTGAGTAGACAAGAAGTTGAATATTATTCATTATGCTAGTAAGACCATAGACACTACTCAAGTATATTATGCTACTACTGAGAAGGAATTTTTAGCAGTTGTGTTTGCATGTGATAAGTTTAGACCTTATATCGTTGATTCCAAAGTAACTATTCACACTGATCATGCTCCTATTAAATACCTTATGGAAAAGAAAGATGCTAAGGCAAGACTTATTAGGTTGGTGCTTTTACTTCAAGAATTCAACTTGCATATCGTTGATAGGAAGGGAGGTGAAAACCCTGTAGCAGATAACTTGTCTAGGATGGAAAATATTCTTGATGACCCACTGCCTATTGATGATAATTTTCCTGATGAGCAACTTGCTGTCATAAATACTTCACGTAGTACTCCTTGGTATGCGGATTATGCTAATTACATTTTTGCTAAATATATTCCTCCTAGCATTACCTATCAACAAAAGAAAATATTCTTTTATGATTTATGACATTAATTTTTGGATGCCCACATCTTTATAAAGGAGTAGATGGTGTTATTAGACGTTGTGTACCTTGATACATCTCCATTGTATCTATAATTTTTGATTGTTTCATGCCAATATTATACAACTTTCACATAATTTTGTCAACATTTTATATTATTTATTGGACTAACATATTGATCCAGTGCCTAGTGCCAGTTCTTGTTTGTTGCATATTTTTTGTTTCGTAGAATATCCATATCAAATGATGTCCAAACGCGATAAAAATTTATGGAGAATTATTTTGGAATATATGTGATTTTTGGGAGTTGGACTCAACACAAAAGGAGGCCCATAGCCACCACAAGACACAAGGGCACGACCGAGGGCCCAGGCGCGTGGTGATGTCTTGTGCTCACCTAGTAAGTCGGTTGGAGCTCTACTTCGGCCGCAAGGAAGCTTATATCCGGAAAAAAGTCATGTTAAAATCTCAGCGCAATCGGAGTTACGGATCTCCGCAAATATAAGAAACGGTTTTCGGCCAGAAAACCGTTTCGCGAAACAAAAGAGAACAAAGAGGGAGATCCAATCTCGGAGGGGCTCCTGCCCCTCCGCCGCCATGGAGGACATGGACCAGTGGGGGAACTCTCCTACAATCTAGGGTGGAGTCCAAGGAAGAAGAAGAAGGCAGGGGGCTCTCTCCTCCTCTCTATCGGTGGCGTCAGAACGTCGTCGGGGCAATCATCGTGGCAATGATGTACACCCACAACTTCGCCGCCGTCAACACCAACTCTCTCCCCCTCTATGCAGCGGTGTAACACGTCTCTTCCCCGCTATAATCTCTACTTAACCGTGGTGCTCAACTCCATATATTATTTCCCAATGATATGTGGCTATCCTATGATGTTTGAGTAGATCTGTTTTGTCCTATGGGCTAATGGATGATCATGGTTGGTATGAGTTGTATGTTTTATTTTGGTGTTGTCCTATGGTTCCCTCCGTGTCACGCAAACGTGAGGAATCCCCGTTGTAGGGTGTTTCAATATGTTCATGATTTTCTTATGGTGGGTGGCGTGAGTGACAGAATACATAGACCCGAGTAGGTGGGTTGTTGCATATGGGAGTAGAGGACTTGATACTTAATGCTATGGTTGGGTTTTACCTTAGTGATCTTTCATAGTTGCGGATGCTTGCTAGAGTTCCAATCATAAGTGCATATGATCCAAGTACGGAAAGTATGTTAGCTCGTGCCTCTCCCTCATATAAAATTGCAATAATGATTACCGGTCTAGTTATCAATTGCCTAGGGACAAATAACCTTCTTGTTTGACAAAAGCTCTGTTGGGTGAATAGCCTAGAGTTGTATTGGTGGTTGATAGAACTTGAGAGAATATTTTTCTACCTTTATCTCCTCATTGGGTTCGACACTCTTATTTATCGAAAAAGGCTACAAACGATCCCCTACACTTGTCGGTTATCAAGACCTTTTTCTGGCGCCGTTGCCAGGGAGCAATAGCGTGGGGTGAATATTCTCATGTGTGCTTGTTTGCTTTATCACTAAGTAATTTTTATTTTCTGTTTTTAGTTGTTTTATTTTCTGTTATTAGTTGTTTTATATCTTTAGTTATGGATATGGAACAAGAAACACCAAAAAAAATAGTTGTACTTGCTACTCACGGAGATGGGGAACCTCCTAAAACCCTCGATGCTCGTTATGTGGAACGCGCTAATTACTCCTTTGATAATCCTGAGAAATCATCATTAACCTTTATAATGGGAGACACGTTGGATCAACGTGAGTACTTTAGGGATTATTGCTTGTCTCAAAAAGAGAAACACTTATGGGATCAAATTAGAATATTACAATGGTTTGCTTGGGATGCATGCTTGAGATGTGACTTTACTTGTTGCTCTGAGATAGAGGCTCCACACCTCCCCTTTCAATGTTTATTTAATGATAATGAAACCTTGGCTTCTTATGCTAATGGTATTTATGATTACTATGATGTGGAACAAATAGAAGAATTTGTTGCTTTTAAAGGTGCTTATGAACTTGCTTCTTTGCTTGAAAAGTATGACGATGTTCCTTACAAATCTGAAAATGTATCCATACTTCAATATTTCCATGATAATTATGAATACAATTATGATATTATTGAATTTATTGAGAGAATGTCCGCTGCCTTGGAAGAGACTAAAATTTTGCAGGAATCTATGGAAGAGGAAGTTGCTGAAATTGTGAGCTCATTAGATGACAAAGATGAGGAGGAGAGCGAAGAACAAAAGGAGGAAGAGCGGATTAGCTACCCGTGCCCACCTTCTATTGAGAGTATCTCTTCAACTCATACATTATTTAATTTCCCTTTGTGCTTACCGAAGGATGAATGCTATGATAATTGCTATGATCCCGTGGATTCTTTTGAAATATCCCTTTTTGATGAACTTGATGCTTGCTATGCCCGTGGCCAAGATGCTAATATGAATTATGCTTATGGATATGAACTTGCTATAGTTCCTTATGTTAAGAATTAAATTGTTTCTATTGCACCCACACATGATAGTCCTATTATCTTTTTGAATTCTCCCAACTACACTATATCGGAGAAGTTTGCTCTTATTAAGGATTATATTGATGGGTTGCATTTTGCTACTACACATGATGATTTTGATAAATATAATATGCATGTGCTTGCTGCTCCTACTTGCAATTATTATGAGAGAGGAACTACATCTCCACCTCTTTATGTTTCCAATATGATAAAATTGCAAGAAACTGTTTATACTATGCATTGGCCTTTACTCAATGTGCATGAATTGTTCTTTTATGACATGCCGATGCATAGGAAGAGAGTTAACTTTGTCATTGCATGATATATGTTGCTTTGTGCTCACTACTAAATTACAAATCATTTTTAATTAAAATTGGTTTGCTATACTTTGGGATCCGTGTGGATCCATTACTTGAGCACTTTATGCCTATGCCACATCCCTAGTTAGCCTTGCTTTGTGCTGGCATGTATGTGCATCATGTTCCAATTTTGCATCAACATGAAATGGGGATTAATAGAAACCCCAACACACCTCACCTGAATTAAACCTATTCAAATGGTTAGAATTTTCAATGAATCCAAAATGCCCATCATAGGGCCATTAAAAATGTTCACTATTATTGGAAAATGTTGGAAACAACATTTCAGGTGACATTTGAATTTTAAAAATAGTGCTAATATTTTAAATTAAGCCTTTAGTGCTACTGAAATTGCTAAATAAAGCACTACAAATATTCTAGTCTTTCAAAATTGCTGGAAATATTTGTGGAGGTTTGAAATATTCAAACTAAACTATATGAATTATTTCAACAATTTTTGAATTAGGGATTGAGCCCTGACAAAATAAAACAAATGTCAGATAATCAGAAAACAGAAACAGAACGAAATAAAAGAGAGAGAGAGATACCGGAGGCCCAACCCCAGGCCGGCCCATCTGGCCCAGCACCGCCTTCGTCCTCCTGGCGTCCAGGAGGCCGAGCACGTGGTCACCGTGCGCTCGTGCCGGAGCTGCCACGCAGCTCCTTGCCTGCCTCCTCCCCGCCAGCGCGACGGGGATAAGTCCGCAGAGGCGTCTGGATCACCCCCTCTCCCCTTTCGCCCCTCTGCCTCTCCGCTCTCCCTCGCTTCTGTCACCATGGCCGCCGCTCCCGCATCGCCGCCGCCGTAGCGCCGCCCTCCGACCGCTCCCTCTCGCTCCCGAGCAGCCCAGAAGCTCCGCCCCGACCTGCTGCTGCTCCTCGCTGAGCTACGCGATGCCGGAAGCTCTCCATCGCCGCCATCGCCATCTTCTTCCTCCTCGGCTCCGACCACCGCCGCCGTTGATTCGCCGTCTCCATGCCGTCCCCGAGCAAGCCTTCGACGCTGTCGCAATCCCCATGAGCTGCTGGTCTCATTCCCCCTCTTCCCTGGCCCGATTGCATGCCGTAGCCGCTAGTTCCACCGAGACCCGAGGAGCTCCGCCGCGTGAGCTCATCGCCGGTGACGTTCCGGTGATCGGTTGGTCTCTCCGAGGCCACCATCGAGTCAGTAGCGATGCGTAGGTGCCGTAGGAGCCAAGAGCCGGTCCATTTGCGTGCTGTGATGATGACCCCAAGCTCACCCGAGCTCCGGTGCCCGCCATGGTCGCCACCGGCGAACATTCCAGTGCCCCCGCGGCCAACTAATGCCCTAGATGGATGCAGCCCAGCGCGGGCATTATCCTGGTAGCCTCCGCGTGCCCTGAGTCGCCCTGTAGCATGATTCCGGCAACGCGCCGTCACCGTTTTGGTCGCCGCCGGCGAGCCTCCGGTGGTGGCCGACGTGGCCGGCTTAATTAGCCGCTAACCCGCCCCCTCAGTCACTGACAGAGGGCCTCACAGGGGGTCAAAGCCCAATTAGCCTCTGGTTTGACCGGGGATTAGCCCTGTGTCACTGACTGGTGGGCCCTGGCTGTCAGGTTTGACCTAGCAACGGCCAGTTAACCACTGACATCATGCTGATGCAGTGCTGACGCAGGAATGACTTTCTGATTTAAAATAATTCCAGAAAATGCTGAAAACTTTAGAAAATCATAGAAAATAATCTGTAGCTCAGATTGAAATAATTTATACATGAAGAAGTATCAGAAAAATCCAAGGATCCATTGGTGCCATCATCATGCATGTTAGAGCAACCTAGATAGATGAACATTGACATTTTGCAATAAGCAATATGTGGAATATTATAAGGAGAACAATTTTGAACCTATATTCAAACTTACTCCCTTTAACTTTCATGATAGATGCATTAGCTCATCTATGGCATGCTGCCATGTCATGATCATGCATCATATTGTTGCACTTGCCGTGTATTGATTATTACTCTGTCTATTTGTCGCGGTAGGTTCTGCTCCCGAGGATACGTGTGAGTATCCCCCTGAAGGACAGTACCTCCCGGCCAACCTGCAAGGCAAGCAACCCCATTGATCATACCGATAACATCCCACTCTCTCGCTCCTGCTCTTGTTTATTGCATTAGGACAAACGCTTCTACTGTCTATTTGTTGCGGTAGTTGAACCCATTCCTTTGCATGACCTATCATTGTCACAGTAAATAAATAAACCATGCAACCTAGCATACCTGGTAGATGCTTGAGCCTTGATGTGCTTACCTGCTTTGCTTGCTATGCTTGCTATGCTTATAGTTGTGTCAGGTCTGATTCATCTGGGTGATGAAACAGAGTGAAACAGTGTTGTTCTGATGTGATGAGCTAAATGATGAACTTGATTTGGTAAAGGCAACGATGAGAGGCTATGTAGGAGTACATAGCGGGTTGTCTCATTGGAACCGTTCTTAGGAACCGAGTTCCGTGTTTGTGATCCAAGACTAGTTACTACCACACATTGGGTTCCGGTAACTCGACCCCTCTCGACTTATCAACCGCCTAGTCCTGTGTCCAGGAGTTGCAAGTAGTTTCTGGTGTTTGTAGCCATGCTGGAGGCCGTGCGTAGCGCTGACCTTAGGGGTGGGCTACGGTGCGGTAGGCAGTGGCACGGTGTACCAAGTGGCACCCAAACGGTGGGCTTGGGAACCCTGCGCACATCGTTTGAGGCCGTAGAGGAAACTTCGGCCGGACTTCTGTGCGGGTTCAGTCTCAAATAGGCGATAGTCTGGACTAGGGTCTTGTGTGATTGGCGGTCATGGCCTACTCCCTCGCTGGGCTTCTGCTTGAAGGTTGCCGAGGTGCCTGGTTTTATGAGCACACATCGATAAGTGGCGAGAGCGTGTGTGAAGAAGTGCACCCCTGCAGGGTAATGAATCTGTTCAAATAGCCGCGTCCTCGGATATGGACTACTTGGAGAACTTATGCTATTCATAGGTAACTTGATGGTTACTCATAAAAGACTCAAGACAAGTGTGAGTACCGTGGATGGCACTCTCGTGGGTGACGGGAGCGAATCCATGGTAGTGTATTGATGTGGTGTTAGTGGACTCATGTGCGCCATCTCAAAACTTGTTCAAAGAACTGGTAGTCGTAGTATAGGCTAGCCAAGAGTCAAAGCTGGCTTGCTGCATAAACCACACTACCCCCTTTATTAAAACATGAGCATAAATAGCCTAGGTCTGATTTAAAGACTTGCTAAGTACGATTGTACTCACGTTTCCTTAATAACTATTGCAGATGAGAATATGGACCCATCTGGTGGGTTCTATCTAGACGTCGATGACGCCGAGTAGCTGGTAACCCAGCTACGATCTGATGCCCTGTGATGGGTTGTAGATAGTCAGGCTTTATGCCTTTTTACCTTTCAACTGTCTGTACTCAGACAGCTTTAAGCTTCCGCTTGGTTTGTATGAACATGTTTGTATGACTTGAGTGTCGGGTCATGTGACCCCTACCTGTATGAACATATTATGTAAGGCTCTTCTGAGCCTTCTAAATAAATGTTGTGTTGTTGTATGGTTATGTTGTGATGCCATAGTTGTATCTATGCATATCGGACATGTCGTGTGTACGTGTGACGTGTACGGTATGTATGGGATTCGACACCCAGTTGTGTGCCTTTAGTAGTACTCTTTATGGGGAATTGCCTCTCTGTGCTTCCATCGAGCCTTGGTAGCTTGCTACTGCTCCGGACACATTGATTGACCGGCATGTATCCTTCTTTGCTGCTGTGTCTGTCCCTTCGGGGAAATGTCTCGCAGTGTAATGGAGTCCATGTAGCCTGCTATGACTCATCTACATGCAGTTGATGACATTTATGTCCCACGGCATAATGGAGTCCATGTAGCTTGCTATGACTCGTCTACACACGCTAGAGATCGACACCTGCATTGCTGGGTTACGTATGCCTGTCCCTGTACGGATGTGCTACTTGGGTTCTATGACTAGTCATGTCGACCCGGGTTCTTTGACATCTGAATGCTAGAGACATATTCACATTTGTGAGCCAAAAGACGCAAACGGTCCTGGCCCAGGTAAGGTGACAGCCGTGGTGATAACCGTGCATGAGGCCGCAAAGTAATGGGAAGTGTTACATGCTAGATTCTTATGGCTTAGGATCGGTGTCCCGACAGCCTAGCTTAATGGATTTAAAGAAAGCATTGCTAGGGAGACAACCCGGAGGTTTTAGAGAGTCATTTTATTCTTTTGAGTGCTTTTATAAAGTTTAAAAACCAAAAAAATATAGAGGGGAACCTAAAACTTCACAAAAAGAAAGGTGAAAGTGAGAGAGATGATGAGCATCGTTGAAGTGGGGGCTAGCCTTGAACTTTGTTCATGCCCATGGAAACTTTGTGAATCTTGAATCATAGAAACTTTTCAACAAAAATAATTATCCCCTTGTACAAATCCATTGTATTATAAAAATAATATGCCAAGATTTGCCTTTAGGATGATTAGATTGCTTGTTGGTATGTGCGGTGTAAAAACAGAAACTTTGGCTGTAGTACGTGAATTTACATTTTTCACTGGAATGTCAAAAGATTCTGAAATTTTTACACAGTATTTATATACAAATGTTTTATTTCGTACTAATTGTTCAGATTTTTTGGATTTACATAAGTATGGTCAAAGTTCAGATTACTACAGACTGTCCTGTTTAAGACAGATTCTGTTTTTGATGCATTGTTTTGCTTGTTTTGATGAAATTATCCATTTTATCGGTGGTATAAGCCATGGAGAAGTTATAATACAGCAGGGATAATGCAAATATAAAATATGAATGGGTTTTCAATAATACTTAAAGTAGTAATTTGCTTTATTATACTAACGGGTCTCACCAGTTTTCTGTTAAGTTTTGTGTGGATGAAGTGTTCAAAGATCGAGGAGGTCTCGATATGAGGATAAGGAGGAGAGGCAAGAGTTCAAGCTTAGGGATTCCCAAGGCACCCAAGTAAATATCCAACAAGACTCAAGCGTCTAAGCTTGAGGATGCCCCGGAAGCATCCCATCTTTCTTCAACAAGTATCGGTATGTTTTCGTTTTCGTTTCGTTCATGTGATATGTGTAAATCTTGGAGCATCTTTTGTGTTTAGTTTTCACTTTTATTTTATGCACCATGATGGTATGAGATAGTCCATGGTTGATTTATAGAATTCTCATTGTAGTTCACTTATATCCTTTGAGTATGGCTTTATAGAATGCTTCATGTGCTTCACTTATATCATTTGAAGTTTGGATTGCCTGTTTCTCTTCACATAGAAAACCGTTATTTGTAGAATGCTCTTTTGCTTCACTTATATTTATTAGAGCATAGTATTTTGTAGAAAGAATTAAACTCCCTTTTTTCACTTATATCTATTTAGAGAGTCAAAAAGAATTGGTTATTTGCATGCTTAGTCATAAAATCCTACATAAAACTTATGGATCACTGAATATGATATGTTTGATTCCTTGTAATAGTTTTGCGATATAGAGATGATACTATGTGGGAGGTACTAGTGGATGATCGTGTTTAGTAAGATATTGGTGTTAAGGTTTGTGATTCCCGAAGCATGCACGTATAGTCTCCCGTTATGCCAGGAAGTTGGAGCACAATTTATCCTTGATTGTCTATCTTTGTGTGAAGGTCGGGGGCGCGCGATGGTTAACTCAACCTCCCCCCTAGGAGCATGCATAGTAATACTTTGCTTCGAGGGCTAATAAACTTTTGCAATAAGTATGTGAGTTCTTTATGACTAATGTGAGTCCATGGATTATACACACTCTTACCTTTTCCGCAATTTGCTAGCCTCTATGGTACCGCGCATTGCCCTTTCTCACCTCGAGAGTCGGTGCAAACTTCACCGGTGCATCCGAATGCCGTGATATGATACACTCTATCATACATAATCCTTATTATATTTTCCATAGCCATTCCGAGATATATTGTCATGCAACTTCCACCGCTTCCGTTTTGATGACTTGAGCATTCATTGTCATATTGCTTTACATGATCGTAAGATAGCTAGCATGATGTTTCCATGGCTTGTCCGTTTTTTGATATCTTTGCTACACTAGATCATTGCACATCCTGGTACAATGCCAGAGGCATTCATATAGATTCATACTTTGTTCTACTATCGAGTTGTAATATTGAGTTGTATGTAAATAGAAGTGTGATGATCATCATTATTCATTATTAGAGCATGTCCCGGTGAGGAAAGTATGATGGAAACTACGATTCCCCCACAAGTCGGGATGAGGCTCCGGACAAATATAAAAAGAAAAAAAGAGAAGAAAAAAATAGAGACAAAGAGAGAAGGGGCATGCTAATTCCACACTTGTACTTCAAAGTAGCACCATGTTTGTCATGTAGAGAGTCTCCTATGTTGTCACTTTCATATACTAGTGGGAATTTCTCATTATAGAGTTAGATGCACACCCACTTAGTTTCAGTTTGAGCTTTCATACACTTATAGCTCTTAGTGCATCCGTTGCATGGCAATCCCTACTCCTCGCATAGATATCAATTGATGGGCATCTCCATAGCCCGTTGATTAGCCGCTTCGATGTGAGACTATCTTCCTTTTTGTCTTCTCTATATTAATGTCTACCACCGCATTCTATTCCACCCGTAGTGTTATATCCATGGCTTGCGCTCATGTATTGCGTGAGAGTTGAAAATGCTAAAGCGCGTTAAAAAGTATGAACCAATTGCTTGGCTGACACCAGGGTATTACATGATTTATACTTTGTGTTAAGGAGACAGAGCATGACAAGGCTATATGATTTTGTAGGGATAGCGTACTTTAGCCTTGATATTTTGAAAGACATGATTGTTTGTTGGGATGCTTGAGTGTTAATGTCTTTATGTCAAATTATAGACTATTGCTTTGAATCACTCATGTCTTAATATTCATGCCATGATTAGATATACACTACTAGAATCAGATCATTTGCCGTCCGCCATGTCTTTGCCGTATGCTGGCGGACGGCAAAGAAAGCCTTTGCCATCAGCTTGCAGAAAACGGATGGCAAAGGGTGGGCAGACGGCAAAGAAAATCTTTGCCATCAGCCCACCCTTTGCTGTCGGCTAGCGAACGGCAAAGATTGGGCAGGCAGACGACAAAGGTCACGGGCGGGCCCCACCGCACCCTGGGTACATCGTTGCCGTCGGGTAAGATTTGCCGTCTACCTCCCCCCTCTTTGTCGTCCGGTAGCGGACGGTAAAGAGGACACCCCCCTAACGGTCACGGCGGGGCCCCACCCTCGTCCGCCCCCACTTTGCCGTCTGCTAGCAGACGGCAAAGAGCCCGCCCCCCATAATGGCCGGATCCACCTCCACCCCCTCACTCTCCCGCGTCTCCATCCCGCCCCCCCCCCACCACCACGCCGCCACCCTCTCTCTCCCTAAGGCCGCTCCCGCCCCGACCCGACGCCCACAGGCAGCCGCCCCCACCCACTGGCCGCCCCAACCCACCGGCCGACCCGCCGCCTCGCTGCGAGCCCCCCTCGCCGCGGCCCCCTCTCCCTCTCCCTCCCTCCCGCCGCTTCCCGATGCCTATCGACCGCCGCCCCCACCCACCTGCCGCCAAGCCGCCCCGCCGTCCCACCGCCCCGCGACGAGCCCCCCTCCCCGTGGCCCCCACCCACCGGCCGCCCCGCCGTCCCGCCGCCCCTGCGGCGAGTGCCCCCTCCCCGCGGCGCCCCACCTCCTCCCTCCGAGTCCACTCCACCGGTACCTTCAAAGGTATTTTTTTTTGTTTTTTTTTCTATTTTTTTCTGTTAATTAGTTAGTTAGTTATTTTAGGTTAGTTAGTTAGTTAGGTTAGTTTAGGTTAGTTAGTTAGTTTGGTTAGTTTAGGTTAGTTAGTTAGGTTAGCTTAGGTTAGTTTAGGTTAGTTTAGGTTAGTTAGTTTGGTTAGAAGAAAAAAAAGAAGAAAAGAAGAAGGAAAAAATGAAAAAGGAAAAAGAAGAAGAAGAAAAGAAGAAGAAGAAGAAGAGAGGAGGAGGAGGAGGAGAAGAAGAACAAGAAGAAGAAGAAGAAAAAGAAAAGGAAAAAAAGAAGAAGAGGAAGAAGAAGCCACTGACCCCCGACCCCCGACGCCACTGACCCCCGACCCCCGATGGCACTAACCCCCGACCCTCGACACCACTGACCCCCGACCCCCGATGCCACTGACCCCCGACCCCCGATGTAAATTATCAGTTAGGTCAAATATATATTCCGATTCTAGCTGTTATGGAAAACATCATATTTGTGTTGATCGGGTGGATTTCAATGTGCAGTTGTTTCGTCGCTGCGAGGGTCTGCTGTTCGACGACCTCCCCGTGCGTTTGACGAGCTCCCCGACGCGTTCGTGGGTGAGCACAAATGACATCTCCTTCCCCCCTTAATTTGCTCTGTTCCGGTCTTCGTGTCGATGGAACTTGCTAGCTATAGGTGTCTTCAATCATCAGTATGCATGACCAGTATGCGTCTCCCGTTTGAAAGGGCGGCATCTATAAATATGCATGTCTTTGCATATTTATAACCACCATCCTTTCGAATTTTCCAACATTATCCATGGACAGCCCGAGTATGTGTAGATTGGGTTCATTTTCCCTTATGCTCTGCTCCGGATCCGATGCGGAATTTCGTCAGTGCCTCCCTATTATTCTCCGGGTACACATCCACTCTGCTTATTGCCTAGACGTGTATCAGGAGAACAGCGGGGAGGTGCTACCGAAATTCTGCGTCGGATCCGGAGTAGAGCATGGGAAAACGATCCCAATCTACACATACTCGGGTGGGATTAGGACCTATCTTTACCTATTAGCGTGTAGGTTGCATGGACGTAATAAAACTGACAAACTTGATTAACTGATGAATATAGATGATGAATTATATATATATTTCTTGTGTGTTTAGTAGGTAGGCAAGATGAGTGATCGTGCGTGGATGTACCCCGGTCACCCTAGTCAGAAAGACATGACCATTGAATGGTTAACAAAAACCAAGGGGTTTCTAAGAGCCGCATTTGCAAATGGCCAGGAAATAACCTGGTGCCCCTGTGTCCGGTGCGACAACCATAAAAAGTGGACACGGGATGAAATGGGTAAACACTTGCAGAAGTGGGGTTTTACACCTGATTATATGGTGTGGAGATTTCATGGCGAGTCTGCCGAACGTGCCAGAGCTGAGGTGGTTCATCGTCGCACCGACGAGCATGGTACCGGGATCGAAGACATGGTGCAAGACTTTGATGATGCTAGGGATTCGGACGATGAGATGGAGGAATCTGCAAAGGCCTTCTATGTAATGTTGGAGTCTTCAAAACGTCCTCTCCACGAGCACACTAAGCTTTGTCAGCTGGATGCCATCGCGCAAGTAATGGATCTGAAGGCTCAGTTCAACCTGGGCAGAGAATGCTACGACGCGATGATGACAATATTTGGACGCTTTCTACCCAAAGGCTATGTATTGCCTGCAAACTTGTACCAGTTGGACAAAATCCTACGCGCGCTTAAGATGCCCTATGAGAAGATAGATGCCTCTGAGAATGGATGTGCCTTATTTAGGCTTGAGTATGCAGGCTTGAACTATTTTCCCATTTGCAAGTCTTCCGGGTATGTTGTGGTAGACAACGGTATGGCTGAGAAGAGTCAGACCAAAATCCCAGTTAATGTTTTTCGGTATATGCCAATCATACCAAGACTTCAACGTATTTTCATGGTCGAAGAGACGGCCAGACAGATGACCTGGCACAAATTGGGCAAAAGAACCGAACTAGATGCAGATGGGAATCCGATGTTGGGACACACTTCAGATGCTTTTGTGTGGAAACACTTCGATGCATTACATAAGGATAAAGCGGCAGATCCAAGGCATCCTCGAGTCGCCATTAGCACGGATGGGTTCAATGTGTTTGGTATGAAGGCAACCCAATACAGTTGTTGGCCTGTATTTGTCATTCCACTCAATCCACCCCGGAGAGATTATGAAAAGAAAGAACATTTTCTTGACGTTGATAATTCCAGGGCCCAACTATCCCGGGAAGAATATGAATGTGTACATGCAGCCGCTTAAGGATGAATTGCAAGAAGCTTGGGATAATGGGATCAAGACATATGACGCCGCTACAAAACAAAACTTCAAAATGCATGTGTGGTACATGTACTCGACGCATGACTTGCCGGCGTATGCGCTATTCGTTGGCTGGTGTGTGCATGGAAGGTTCCCGTGACCCACATGCAAGGCAGCTCTTCAGTTCCGTTGGCTGCAGGCGGGTCGCAAGTATTCTTGCTTCAACTTGCACAGACAGTTCCTGGATCCTCACCATAAGTTCAGAAAAGACAAGAAGAATTTCATCAAAGGTAGAGTTGTCAAAAACTCTACACCACCTGCATTGACAGGCCAACAGACCCTGGATTGGTTAAATGCTCTCGAGCCTGATCCAAAGCATCCAGGATGTCAAAGGTTATAATTCGGAACACGCCTGGACTCACAAGATATGCTTGTGGGGTCTGCCTTACTTTAAAGACCTCCTTTGCCCACACAACATCGACGTGATGCACACTGAAAAGAATATCGCTGAGGCCCTTTTTGGTACATTGCTCGGCATAGAGGGGAAGTCAAAGGATAATCCTAAGGCTAGAGTCGATCAGGCGGCTCTATGTGATAGACCGTTACAAAACATGCGACAACCGCAAGGAAAGAAGAACTGGAGGAAGCCAAAGGCATGGTTCAATCTTGGAAGGCCAGCTATGAGGGAAATGATCTTGTGGGTGAAAATGCAGTTGATGTTCCACGATGGGTATGCAGCGAATCTAAAGAGGCGAGCGAGTCTTGACAAATTGAAAATATTTGGTCTCAAGAGTCATGATTGGTGCATATGGCTTGAGCGGGTAATGCCGGTGATGTTGCGTGGCTTTATCCTTGAGGATGAATGGCTAGTACTGGCAGAGCTGAGCTATTTCTTCCGTGCTCTTTGTGCGAAAGAACTATCACCTGACATGCTAGATGAACTGGAAGAGTTGGCGCCAGAGTTGATCTGCAAGTTAGAAAAGATCTTTCCACCGGGCTTCTTTAATCCAATGCAGCATTTGAGTTTGCATCTCCCGACCGAGGCAAGATTGGGGTGCCCGTGCAAAATCATTGGTGCTTCGCAACTGAGAGGATGCAGAAGACGCTGCAAGCAAAATGTAAAAATAAATTTAGAATTGAAGCATCAATGGCCGAGGCATTCATTACTGAGGAGGCGGCAAACTTCGTGACAACACACTATGAAGCCAAGAATCGTCATTTGCATAATCCAAAGCCTCGGTACAATGATGGCGATCGTGAAAAAGGTCAATCCAACCTCAGCCTATTGAAAGGGAAGCTCGCACCAGAGTTATCTATGGCAAAGAGCTATCTATGGCCGACCGAAAGTCTACAAATTGTTGTTTCTCTGCTATCGGCGAAGGAGGTGTCGAGTATTATGGAAGAGTTGAAGCAATTTATGAACTTATATTCTTTGGTGAAAACCCACCAAATGTCGTAGTCTTCAAATGTTATTGGTTCCAGCCGAAGGTGACTGGAAGGACTCATGAACATATAGGGCTAGTCAAAATCAAACAAAGCACCCATTTAGATGTTCCCGATGTCTATATTATGGCTCAACAGGCGACCCAAGTTTTTTATCTACCGTGCGCCTGCTAAACTAATCCAAATCTGAATGGTTGGGATGTCGTTTATGATGTGCCGCCACGTTTTAGATCACCTCCCTTCAATAAAGATGATTATGAACCTCACATTAACCCAGACACATATGAAGGAGAATTCTTCCAAGAAACATGTCTTTCCAAAAAACGTTTCAAGAACCGCTCTACTTCACCCCAAAACATTGAAGTAGACAGCGACAGTGAATCCGACTTCACCCCTGAGCCGAAACAAGAAGAGACGGAAGAAGAAGAGGTTACTGCTGCGGATGACCTCTCAATGCTTGACCGATTACATAAAGGAGGCCTTCCACATGTTGTTCCCGATAGTGATGATGATGATGCATTTATTGATGATAGTGATGATGATGATGCATTTATTGATCCCGGAGCATATATAGACGATGGAGATTATTATTAGTTCATGTCAGGTATTATTCAAATTTTATTATATACATGATGATGATACACTCAAATTATATATATACATATTATTATTCATGTCGGTATTCAATTATTTTATGTTGTACTAATTTCGTTTACTCTTTGTCATGGCAGGTGTTGAAAGATGGTGGGCACGGGTCGAGAGCAATCCGAGGCTCCTTCGTCGGCGCGTGGTGGGAGGGGTACTTCCATTCCACCCAAAACTCTCCGGAGAGCATTGTACAACAGTATTGGGACACCCGAGGGCGCTTCTTCGTCGACGAAGTTGCCGACCGGGAGAGGAGGTCGGGGGAAGAAGAGAGCTCCTAAAGGTACACGTGGTGGCCGCGGGAGTTGTAGGAAGGCTGCTACGCCTTCCTCGCCGCCACCCCCAGCTGATTCACCCGAGCACAGGACTGCTACGGTGAACCCGTCTAAGGTGGAGGCTACAAGGACTCCTGTCCATGAGCCTCGGGTCGACGATCCTTCTGTCTCAGACGCTTCGACCCGCGAGACTCCTGTGCCAGACGCTTCGTCCCGCGAGACTCCTGTGCTAGACGCTTCGTCCTACGAGACTCCACACGCTTCGACCGGATGGGATACCTGGCCTGATCTGCATCAGCCGGAGCCGAGTGGCCATGCTGATGGTGGCGGGGATCAATTTTCTGATAGCGGGGACGAGGTGGTTGAGGAGGCCACCGTCTACAAGCGTGGGTGTACATGGCTCCCGCCCGTGCCGGCGACCCGCGAGTAGAGGTGGCCGATTAGGCCTGAAAAGGAGAAGTAAGTGCATTTACTCTTTTTAATGCTTTTGCCTTCACGTTTCTTCACATATCTAATGCATTGGCTCTGTCATACTGCAGGGGTTGGATTCACGCCAAGGATGTCTGCAGGCCCAACTCCATCCTTGGTGTGATTTTACGGCATAACTTCCCGGGGTTTGTCACGTTGCCCGTCGAGGGTAAGCTTCCAGAGTTAGGATTGAACTGGGAGCACTACTTGGCTGCCCCGGTGTCACACCCTGTGACTTGCCTCATGACTAAGTTAGCATGACTCAAAAATTAGGGCCAATTAAAACTTTTTGAGAGCATATGAATGCTTGACTTGTGTGCTATTTGCTTGGTTGTTTGATTGCTTGCTAGTGCTCTATATTCATAAAACTTCCTCCTACTCTCCATACTCATATTCCTTGATCCAAACTTCTTGCCCAATTATCATGCCATGTGAATAGTACCCAAAACTATTTTTATCAAAATTTATTTTGACCAAAAAGAATTTATTCAAATTAGGTTTTCAAAAACCCCTGAGTTGAGGTTTGTACTAGAAGTCCTCAAATTGGGTGGATACTTTTTCCCAAAAGACTTTATTTGGAACCTACTATATATATGACTTCCCAAAACCACCAAATATTAATTTTAAAGATTATTTTCCTATTTTATTTAATGGCTTTTTCATAAGGCCAGAAATGGTCTTTTATAGGGAAAAATTATTTTTATGCTTTAAAAATATTTGAGAAAATTTAGGGAAACTAAGTGGACATATATTGTCCATATATAAGAGTTTAAACACATGGTCATGTTCAAAATATTGGACAAAACCCTTCAATACCATTTCTGCCTATTCCAAGCATTTGAAATATTTCTATAGGAAATATTCTCAAATAAATCCAAGAAAATTGTAGCATGTCACATGTGACATACGGGATCATATTGACAAGTTTCACCTCAATTCAAATTGATTTGGTTCACAAAAATATCCTAAAACCCTCTCTGTCCAGAATCAAATTTGAACAACTTTACATGGTGAAGTTTCTCCTATTGATATAAACCTTGGTGGACCTGTTCTAATACTCTAATAATGCATACACACCAAGTGGTTCATCAAGGAGAGCAGATCCACTTGCCCAAATCCCCCCAAACCGCTTTCTGCTTAAATCAAGCTTTTGAAATATTTCTATAAGAAATATTATCAATAAATTCCTAGAAAATTCCAGCAAGTCACACATGCTAGAGGTGATGATCTTGCAAAGTTTCATCTCAATCCCAATTGATTTGCTTCATCAAAATATTCCAAACCATTCCTGTCCAGAGCCAAATTTGAACAACTTACATTGTGAAGTTTCTTCCCTTGACCCCAAACTTTGTGGGCATGTGCTAAACCCCAAATAATGATACCACACCAAGTGGTGGATTTGTGGGAAGTGAAATTCATGCCTAGATCTACAGAAATCTGATTCTGTTGATTTCTAGGGTTTCACAAAGTTACATTGTGAACTTTCTTAAAATCTTCTCAAACTTGGAGATCAACCCTATTTCAAACTACCATTTGACCCTGTTAAATCTCAAGTTAAGAAAACTCCATTTGTTTAGCCAAACCACCATCAAACACTTCTGCTTATGCTGCAAAGAACCTTGTTTGACCCCCTTACACTATTCTCCTTGATCTCAAACTTTTCCCACAGTCTCTAGGATGCCCCATCTACCCCCAGTAAGAATCTCAAGCCTCATATCAATGGTTAAGTGGGGTAAAACCCCAATTTCCCCTCCTGGACATCAGTTTTTCTCTCTCTTTCAGCTTCTCTTCTCAACCTAGGAACCCCCTACAGCATGCAATGTATCCCCTGGACTATTTTTCTACCCCTAGATCCCCTAGACACAGGTGGACGCACAGAAACTGCCAAGGCAATGCCATGGCATGCAATAGCCGCGCTCCAGAGCGCGCTATAGTGCCCGACCGCACTGTAGCCGCCGCCCTGTGCATGGCTCAGACAGCCTCGGGCCTCTCCAGTGTGTCCCCCGAGACTGCCTCGACGTCCTCAACACGGCAGCTGGTCAGCCCCCTCCTTCCTTGCCCCTTCTCGCACGCGCGCCGGCCGCCCGCGAGCTCCAATGGCTGACCTCACACGCGCGAGACCCTGGCGCTCCCCCGCTCCCTCTCTCCTCTTCCCTGGACGTGGACCTCATCCACGAAGCCCATAGACACGCTCTGGGTCATCCCCATGACCTCTAGCAGCAGTCGTGCTGTGGCCGTGGTTGCCGTCCACGGTGGACTCATGCCCCGCCCATATAATGCAACCGCGAGCTCCCCTTGACCCTCCCATGGCTCTCTCCCCCTCTTAGACAACTCCCTTGCCTCCCCCAGCTCTCCCAGCGCTCTCCCCCTTCGCCCACGGCCGGCATTGCCGCCTCGGGCCTTGCCCAAATTGGAGCTCCTCTGAGCCTCTCGTCTCCTCTGAGCTCCGCCGTAGCACCCCCACACTTCCTTAGACCCCCATCCGCGCCCTCTCTTCCCCTCTCAGCGGCTAGGGCGCCGTCGCCCCCCATAGCCTAGGCGAATGCAGCTCGCCGCCCTGAGTGCACCAGTGGTCGGAGCGCCGACGGGGACGGCCTGTGCTGCCCGGGGAAAGCGCCGGAACAGCTCGGGTCCGCCTCCCCAGCTCCTCCTTTGCCCGAGCGGGAGGAGGAAGAAGACCCTACAGGCGGGGCCCACCTGTCGGCGACCCAGTTAGTCGGGCTTGCCGGTTTAAGTGGATACGGCTTCTACCGTTTACGCCTTCCCGCGGTGGAAGCGTATTCGGGTGAAGACGCCACCGACGTGGCCGGCTGGCCACACGACTGGGCTACTGGGCCGGCCCATGTGCGCATCCCGCGCACTATGCGCCACTTAGCCCATTGGTAATATTTCCCCCTTTCTTTTCTTTTTCTTTTAATAGAAGACTTCCAAAATTCATAGAAACTCATTTGAACTCCAATTCAATTGATTCAAATTCCTACTGATTCCTAAAATTATGTCCTATCCAAATATGTGCATTGCATATTTTTCCTACAAACATTTCGGTAAAGTTCAAACTCAAATTTGAATCTGAACTAGCGAATGCCCCACTTATAAAATCCCTAGAGCATTCATCATAGCTCGAATTGGAGTGATTGAAATCCCTAGGTGTGTCTAAATTCATGGTCTAATTGATGAGCATTTTTACTTGCACTCATTCTTCTATGTCAAATTTTGGGCCATTCTTCCTATATATCCACTTTGAAAATCCCTTGGAAAATCATGCCAACTCCAAATCCAGTGAAACCACTTCCAAAATGTTTCTAAATTTGTTTTCTATTTGTTGGGTGCATCCACTCATTTTTATAAAAATATTTTCTATAGGCTTCTTATAGGATCATCAATTCCTTCATTTCCACCATTCAAAGATCCCCCTTGATCCACATCCAATGAAACCTTCCTGATTATTTTTCTTGTGACCCAAGGTGTCCAAGAAAAATAAAACTCCTATTTATAGAGCACTTTTATTTCTTTGCTTGTCGTGTTTCTTATTATGATTGTTTCCGGCGATAGTT
This sequence comes from Elymus sibiricus, assembly GCA_039707655.1. NCBI lineage: Eukaryota > Viridiplantae > Streptophyta > Magnoliopsida > Poales > Poaceae > Elymus > Elymus sibiricus. Next base: position 146,254,140 of record CM077671.1, on the reverse strand, counting down.
GCCGAAGTAGATGAAGTGCTCGGAGTGGACGAGAAGCGTGTGAAGTCCTCGAAGACGTTGCTAAGCCAGGCAAGCAGCCCTTTGACCATGACTATAAACCCTTTTATTGCATGTCATATAGCACTTGTTGTTCCGATGAATTGATCTTGTTGATAAGGTACCCCCCCCTTCGGTGGGATGCCTCCGATACTTTACCATTGATACTTGCATCGTGCATGACCCTACCATTCTTATGAGGGTTGTGCGGGTGGGAGTAGTTAGGTTGCTAAGTAGTTGCTACGCAAAGTGGGACGGGAATATGCATGGTGATGGTAACAAAATGATTTCAAAGACTTTTCGAAAACCCCAGCGGGTGCCACTAATGCCCGAGGGAGATGATGTTGTGCTAGCTAACTACTTGAGAAAGAAATGGTGTACCGGAGCAGGTTGTGTGTGTGTGTGTTTTCGAAAACAGAGAGATTTAAGATTTGCTGACCACCCCAACCTTACATGTGCGACCACTCTACCCCTATATGGGAAGGGGCTTTGTTGATTACTCTGGTCGGTGCTGGCAAAGAGCCCGCGTTACTAGTGGCGGGAGTGGCGTGGTCACTCTTGATACGGGGTCGTACCGGAATGGACGATCATGCGCTGTCTTTATAGGCACCGGGCACACCGTTGCGTGCCCTCATGGATGATACGTGTGATGGATGGCACCAACGAGTGGACTCTTTGTTTAGTGTCGCTAGGGGAAAGGCATTGTTCGGGTGCTTACCTCGGGTATGTAATATACCGCGAGTCATGGATGACACGGAAGTTCCACGAGTCTTGTGGGTAAAGCATGCAACCTCTGCAGAGTGTCAAACTATTCGAATAGCCGTGTCCACAGTCATGGATAGTTGGAGGTCCTGCTTAAACTACGTCCGATGTTTTCACAAACTAGTGCGTGTGTTGGTGACAAAGATGAAACTTGAACCAAGTCAGAGAACTTGACATGATGACTGAACATGAGATGTTCAACCCCTTGCTTATGTTGATATCGGTAACTTGTTCATATGGATATCTGCAACCTGTTGATGCATGTTTTTACCAGTTGATTGAACAAGTCATTGCACTCAAACTAGCTTTCCGCAAAATTACCTATTAGTGCTATATCATGCTCTGTTAAACCTTGTTCCAAACATGGGTTGCTTGCGAGTACATTCAAAGTACTCATTGGCTTGCCACTGGTTATTTTATTGGCCAGGCGTGAAAGATCAGGTTATGATGAAGATTACCTTGGTGACGGACATGCGATCTAGGACGCTTCCCAGTCAGAATGCCTGTAGGGTTAAGGCAGATGGCATGGGTTCACGCTATCATTGAAGATTTCCGCTGCAAGTTTATGAAGACTTGGTCATAAAGGCCATATTTGAGTAAAACGGCATGTAATGGATGTAAGACTCTTGTTATTCAGTTTCTATGTGTTCAGTGAGAATTGATCTCTGGGATCACTATGCACGTACATTCGGTGATCACGACTTATGAGTCGGGGTCCCCACAGAGCTGGTATCAGAGCCATCCTGACTGTAGGAAGCCCTTAGTTAGCATGGACGTTAGATAGGACAAAAACTGTTTTTCCAGACCCTTCAAAATTACTTACAAAACCACTATAATTCTCACCTCTCCTAAAATTTCAAAGGAAGCAAAGGTTTTTGCCTTAGCACTTCCACCACTTTCCTCTTGGCTCTCCTCATCTACTTTTCAAAACCCTGCAAACGGTCGATAGTACCCTTATGCCCCTGACCACTGGATTCCTTGTAATCCTCGTGGGTAACCCGAAAGGAAGCCACCTTTCCAGACATTCGCACAACTTTGACGACACCACGAGAAGACGATACCAACAGAAGATACCCTCTCGACGGATGAGAATATCAAGCCTCAGAAGATGGTGACACCCTCGACACTGCCCCAGGATGATGCCACCTTGGCCTTCGATGACCAGGGCACAAGACATGCAATTTCATGATATGCATCGCTAATAGGGCAACCCTGTCCTTTTTGTTGTTGTATCGGCAACCACCGGTGGATGAGAACCTCGCCATTTGGTCCGCCTCACTATAGTGAGCAGGAAAACGGTTCTGTTCATCCCCCGCTCTCGGTGTCGATATTATCATCAACGTAACCGACAGGTTATAACTCTATCATGCCTTGCTGATGTCATTGCATAAAGGATTGCCCACTTGGAACTCTCGACACCTTGAAAAACAAGAAGGCATTGGCACGATTATGAAGACACCAGAAGATCCTGTCAACGACAATCATGAGAAATCACCTTCATCGTCAACTCACCAGACCCGAAGTCGTGAAGGACTCTTCAGGCGCAACCAGGATCATTTCGGCGAACAACAAACCAGAGACATAGTGGCACCTGAGGAAGACCCAGAAGACTAAGCGGACTCCTCTCCAAGATGCGAAGCAAGCACGACTACTGAGTCCGAGAACCCCTAGGGTAGGATAGGTCGTGTATCCCCCATGCGAAGTCGAGTCCGTATGATGGTTCTGACAAAACAATGATTGTGTGTTGCTTGTTTTTGCTTGTTTGCGCTTTGGTGTAAGTCACACTTTTGCCCTAGGCAACAAGTGCGCGACTATATCACCTACCTTGCCTTGATGTTTGAGTTTAGCCTTTTCGGCACTTGCTTGATTGCACTTGCACTATACCACCCCCTTAGGCGCTCCTCTCGATGCTACTTTCCCTCTTCCCTCTCTCGTCAACTGAAGACCAGCAAGACCAGATGCACCAAGGATCCACCTCGACAAACAACTGACACCGAAGACTTTGACTACAATGTACTCAACCAGACACAACCCCGTAGAGTTATGCTTTTCCCTCAAGATTGGAAACCCCTCCCCAGCCCAACCTAGACCTCACAAGCTTCCCCAACACAAGCCTCTGATCACGTGTTTAATACACGGATTTGCCAGAGCACTTATTGAGCTTCAATAACCCTTGCTTAGCACTGGGTTCATTATGGGACTAGTGATCATAGTGAACGAACACATTGCATCCCAAAGCCAGCACTTGAACTGATGATGCCATAGGGAAGATTGTTCTGAGGATATATAACTAGTAAGCTAATGATTTGATGAGGTTGTAATAGATATTCTGAGGAAGTAGTCGAGACCCTTTGGTGGATTACGAGGTTTAATGTTGGTATACGAACTTGGTGGATCAAGATTGATAGAGTAGCATAACTTACGTCTCCCTGGAGTAACTTGGATTTAGTAGGACAAATATGATTACAAGCTGAAATTCTTGGTGGATGAATGACTTGACTTTGGCTAGTAGTATTGATAGTGGATTGATGGTGATACGATAGGGACTGGAGTAACAAGTAGGGAATTCTTACTAGATGTAAATCTTGGATTTAATAGGTGATTCTAATAGGTGCTCGAGAGATCAATCAAACCACATGGTTCGGAGTAATTTGGATGTAGTCCTATGATCTTGATCTTGATACCATGTTTCTCGGTGGGAGACAAGCCAGGAATATTGGATTGTTGTTAGAATTAATTCAAGGATCCATATGCACCTAACATCGGAGTTCACTATATCATCATGATGGGAATTGATGGTTATACTGTGATGAGATAGTTCTTTCTGGAATTTGGGGATTTAGGAAATCTGGAGATATATGGAATGACATCGGTATTGGATTTGTAGCAATAGTAGGTCATGTAATAGTAGATGGTATTCGTGGATCGATTAATTGGATTGGTAGGAAGGAAACAAGATCTTGGATTGGTTTATTACGTGTTTCCATAGCATAGAGATGCAACACCTTAGACTTTGGATACATTAGCTGAATACTTGGATTTGTAGTTTCACAATCAAGCTTAGCAGCTTGAATGCTTCCCGAGGATTTTTACATAGGGATACATGTGAGTTAGCAATAGTATACATATGAGATTTTGGGTATAGTCCTCCTCTTAATACCTTGGAGTTGAATAGCATGTTTGACGCTGCAGTTGACTTATATGAGATGATACCTTTGATGACATACGATGATTTTGTTTGGAGTAATAGGTAGGACTATTGGCATCTAAGAACTGTGCTCAAGGATAAGATGATAGACGTTCACTCACATCCTAAGCTCCTTGAAACCCCCTAAGCTTCACCGGGCCGTGACACGGTCGGATTATGACCATAGGCCTTTGACTATAAGTCCTTGGACCATGGTCGATACTCCACCTCAACCACCACCAATCCTGTTCAAAAGGAAGGTGGCCACGAAGACCTGTATTAGGTTGGACCACAAACCCTTGATACTAGTGACCATCCGGAGCAAATGCCCGCTCCTCTCACATATTCCTTGAGCAATGTGTTTATGTGATACTTGGGGGAATGGGTAGTTACCCTCCGGGGTGACATACTTATTTACCCAATAAGAGAAGGAACACCTTAGTCCTGTTTCGGCCAGCCCCAGGAACACCAACTACCATGCCTCTCGAGTATGAGGTTTCACCTTGAAGGAGTTGGACTCCTCGAAGCACCCTCCCTCCATTAGAAGACATTCTCACCCAAGCAAGACGAAGAACCACTACGATCGAAAGACCACGACAAAGAAGAAGAACCAAGAGAAGTCAACCACCGCTCCGCTACCGACTACATCAACTAGACTATACCAAGAAGCACCGACATCCAAGCTCGATGAAGCCCTTGCACATCAAGAAGATTATAGAGCCCCCTTGTCTTAACAATCACCTATCAGTTCCTGATTAGGAAGGAACCGAGAAGTTGATAACACCTCTCACTCCACCACCTTGGCGGTGTACGACGAGCACGACGCCCCTACTCCCTTCAGATGCCTGGAATGGAGTGGGCGACTGTCATGACTTCGTTACCAGCTCCTTATTGGTCCAATCTAGGGCGTAAACCCTGACTCGATCATGGTAAACCACCTGTCAAAGGTAGTTCACTCTGCTTACCAAGCCTCAGACCTTGGGGATTAGATAGCTGACCTATACTCTAAATAGTCAGCTTATCCAGAACCCCGCTGAAACCTTCCCAGATGGTAGAACCCGTTTTGACACCAAGTCTCTAAACTCAGTCTTAGGGACGAGACTCAGCACAGACCTTGCCACGGAGAGACGAGTAGACCAAACGCTCAAAGACCCTCCAGAAACGTGCATCCATGACGATGAAGACAAATGACCAAAACAGAATGGAGAGTCTACCTGGGCAACCTACTCAAGCAGAAGGTCTCGATGAGAAGCCCACGATGACGTGCTTCAACACTCTCAAGGATGAAGACCACCTGCGACTGAAGATCTCTTGCTTTAAGGAACATAAGGACTTCCCCATCAACGAGAAGCTACACCAAGACTCAACCCTCCTATTCTAACGCAAGACATCTAGACGTCACTAACCAATGCGAAGAACCCCAGGACCAGCACACAGACACACTACTTGGCCACGTACTCCGACTTTGGGATACACACTCAAGCTAGACCCTTGCCAGAATCTCGTCCACCAAACCCTTGACCTTTAGGCAAGCCTAGCATATTGCAGGAACCCCGTTCACCCTTAGATGAAGTCAAAGATGCACTCAAAGACATATCATCCGGCACTTCAAGATCCAGGAGGACAACCACACCAGAGCAGAAGCAGCATGGAACGTGAAGACTACCTCACCTCTGAATTTCCGCACCTTTTTACGCCTAGCCTAGGAATCTCGGGGACGAGATTCTTGTAAGGGGGGTAGGTCTGTCACACCCTGTGACTTGCCTCATGACTAAGTTAGCATGACTCAAAAATTAGGGCCAATTAAAACTTTTTGAGAGCATATGAATGCTTGACTTGTGTGCTATTTGCTTGGTTGTTTGATTGCTTGCTAGTGCTCTATATTCATAAAACTTCCTCCTACTCTCCATACTCATCTTCCTTGATCCAAACTTCTTGCCCAATGATCATGCCATGTGAATAGTACCCAAAACTATTTTTATCAGAATTTATTTTGACCAAAAAGAATTTATTCAAATTAGGTTTTCAAAAACCCCTGAGTTGAGGTTTGTACTAGAAGTCCTCAAATTGGGTGGATACTTTTTCCCAAAAGACTTTATTTGGAACCTACTATATATATGACTTCCCAAAACCACCAAATATTAATTTTAAAGATTATTTTCCTATTTTATTTAAAGGCTTTTTCTTAAGGCCAGAAATGGTCTTTTATAGGGAAAATTATTTTTATGCTTTAAAAATATTTGAGAAAATTTAGGAAAACTAAGTGGACATATGTTGTCCATATATAAGAGTTTAAACACATGGTCATGTTCAAAATATTGGACAAAACCCTTCAATACCATTTCTGCCTATTCCAAGCATTTGAAATATTTCTATAGGAAATATTCTCAAATAAATCCAAGAAAATTCTAGGATGTCACAAGTGACATATGTGATCATATTGACAAGTTTCACCTCAATTCAAATTGATTTGGTGCACAAAAATATCCTAAAACCCTCTCTGTCCAGAATCAAATTTGAACAACTTTACATGGTGAAGTTTCTCCTATTGATATAAAACTTGGTGGACATGTTCTAATACTCTAATAATGCATACACACCAAGTGGTTCATCAAGGAGAGCAGATCCACTTGCCCAAATCCCCCCAAACCCCTTTCTGCTTAAATCAAGCTTTTGAAATATTTCTATAAGAAATATTATCAATAAATTCCTAGAAAATTCCAGCAAGTCACACATGCTAGAGGTGATGATCTTGCAAAGTTTCATCTCAATCGCAATTGATTTGCTTCATCAAAATATTCCAAAACCATTCCTGTCCAGAGCCAAATTTGAACAACTTTACATTGTGAAGTTTCTTCCCTTGACCCCAAACTTTGTGGGCATGTGCTAAACCCCAAATAATTATACGACACCAAGTGGTGGATTTGTGGGAAGTGAAATGCATGCCTAGATCTACAGAAATCTGATTCTGTTGATTTCTAGGGTTTCACAAAGTTACATTGTGAACTTTCTTAAAATCCTCTCAAACTTGGAGATCAACCCTATTTCAAACTACCATTTGACCCTGTTAAATCTCAAGTCAAGAAAACTCCATTTGTTTAGCCAAACCACCATCAAACACTTCTGCTTATGCTGCAAAGAACCTTGTTTGACCCCCTTCCACTATTCTCCTTGATCTCAAAGTTTTCCCACAGTCTCTAGGATGCCCCCTCTACCCCCAGTAAGAATCTCAAGCCTCATATCAATGGTTAAGTGGGGTAAAACCCCAATTTCCCCTCCTGGACATCAGTTTTTCTCTCTCTTTCAGCTTCTCTTCTCAACCTAGGAACCCCCTACATCATCCAATGTATCCCCTGGACTATTTTCTACCCCTAGATCCCCTAGACACAGGTGGACGCGCAGAAGCTGCCAAGGCAATGCCATGGCATGCAATAGCCGCGCTCCAGAGCGCGCTACAGTGCCCGACCGCACTGTAGCCGCCGCCCTGTGCATGGCTCCGACAGCCTCGGGCCTCTCCAGCGTGTCCCCCGAGACCGCCTCGACGTCCTCAACACGACAGCTGGTCGGCCCCCTCCTTCCTTGCCCCTTCACGCCCGCGCGCCGGCCGCCCGCGAGCTCCAATGGCTGACCTCACACGCGCGAGACCCTGGCGCTCCCCCGCTCCCTCTCTCCTCTTCCCTGGACGTGGACCTCATCCATGAAGCCCATAGACACGCTCTGGGTCATCCCCATGACCTCTAGCAACAGTCGCACTGTGGCCGTCGGCGCCGTCCACGGTGGACTCATGCCCCGCCCATATAATGCAACCGCGAGCTCCCCTTGACCCTCCCTTGGCTCTCTCCCCCTCTCAGACAACTACCTTGCCTCCCCAAGCTCTCCCAGCACTCTCCCCCTTCACCCACAGCCGGCATTGCCGCCTTGGGCCTTGCCCAAATTGGAGCTTCTCTGAGCCTCTCGTCTCCTCTGAGCTCCGCCATAGCACCCCCACACTTCCTTAGACCCCCATCCGCGCCCTCTCTTCCCCTCTCAGCGGCGAGGGTGCCATCGCCCCCCATGACCGACGCCACCTCCGCTACAGTGGACGCAACGCTCAGCCTCGACCACCGCAGGGCACGTGGATAGCCTAGGCGAATGCGGCTCGCCGCCTTGAGTGCACCGGTGGTCGGAGCGCCGCCGAGGACGGTCTGTGCTGCCCGGGGAAAGCGCCGGAGTAGCTCAGGTCCGCCTCCCCAGCTCCTCCTCTGCCCGAGTGGGAGGAGGAAGAAGACCCTGCAGGCGGGGCCCACCTGTCGGCGACCCAGTTAGTCGGGCCTGCCGGTTTAAGTGGATACGGCTTCTACCGTTTACGCCTTCCCGCGGTGGAAGCGTATTCGGGTGAAGACGCCACCAACGTGGCCGGCTGGCCACACGACTGGGCTACTGGGCCGGCCCATCTGCGCATCCCGCGCACTGTGCGCCACTTAGCCCATTGGTAATATTTCCCCCTTTCTTTTCTTTTTCTTTTAATAGAAGACTTCCAAAATTCATAGAAACTCATTTGAACTCCAATTCAATTGATTCAAATTCCAACTGATTCCTAAAATTATGTCCTATCCAAATATGTGCATTGCATATTTTTCCTACAAACTTTTCGGTAAAGTTCAAACTCAAATTTGAATCTGAAATAGCAAATGCCCCACTTATAAAATCCCTAGATCAGTCATCATAGCTCCAATTGGAGTGATTGAAATCCCTAGGTGTGTCTAAATTCATGGTCTAATTGATGAGCATTTTTACTTGCACTCATTCTTCTATGTCAAATATTGGGCCATTTCTTCCTATATATCCACTTTGAAAATCCCTAGGAAAATCATGCCAACTCCAAATCCAGTGAAACCACTTCCAAAATGTTTCTAAATTTGTTCCCTATTTGTTGGGTGCATCCACTCATTTTTATAAAAATATTTTCAATAGGCTTCTTATAGGATCATCAATTCCTTCATTTCCACCATTCAAAGATCCCCCTTGATCCACATCCAATGAAACCTTCCTGATTATTTTTCTTATGACCCAAGGTGTCCAAGAAAAATAAAACTCCTATTTATAGAGCACTTTTATTTCTTTGCTTGTCGTGTTTCTTATTATGATTGTTTCCGGCTATAGTTGACGAAGTAGATGAAGTGCTCGGAGTGGACGAGAAGCTTGTGAAGACCTCGAAGACGTTGCTAAGCCAGGCAAGCAGCCCTTTGACCATGACTATAAACCCTTTTATTGCATGTCATATAGCACTTGTTGTTCCGATGAATTGATCATGTTGATAAGGTACCCCCCCCTTCGGTGGGATGCCTCTGATACTTTACCATTGATACTTGCATCGTGCATGACCCTACCATTCTTATGAGGGTTGTGCGAGTGGGAGTAGTTAGGTTGCTAAGTAGTTGCTATGAAAGTGGGACGGGAATATGCATGGTGATGGTAACAAAATGATTTCAAAGACTTTTTGAAAACCCCAGCGGGTGCCACTAATGCCCGAGGGAGATGATGTTGTGCTAGGTAACCACTTGAGAAAGAAGTGGTGTACCGGAGCAGGTTGTGTGTGTGTGTTTTCGAAAACGGAGAGATTTAAGATTTGCTGACCACCCCAACCTTACATGTGCGACCACTCTACCCCTATATGGGAAGGGGCTTTGTTGATTACTCTGGTCGGTGCTGGCAAAGAGCCCGCATTACTAGTGGCGGGAGTGGCGTGGTCACTCTTGATACGGGGTCATACCGGAATGGACGATCATGCGCTGTCTTTACAGGCACCGGGCACACCGTTGCGTGCCCTCATGGATGATACGTGTGATGTATATCATGAGGGATGGCACCACCAAATGGACTCTTTGTTTAGTGTCACCCGGGGAAAGGCGTTGTTCGGGTCCTTACCTCGGGTATGTAATATACCGCGAGTCGTGGATGACTCGGAAGTTCCCCGAGTCTTGTGGGTAAAGCGTGCAACCTCTGCAGAGTGTCAAACTATTCGAATAGACATTTGCACGGTCATGGACAGTTGGAGGTCCTGCTTAAACTACGTCCGATGTTTTCACAAACTGGTGTGTGTTGGTGACAAAGATGAAACTTGAACCAAGTCAGAGAACTTGACATGATGACTGAACATGAGATGTTCAACCCCTTGCTTATGTTGATATCTGTAACTTGTTCATATGGATATCTGCAACCTGTTGATGCATGTTTTTACTAGTTGATTGAACATGTCATTGCACTCAAACTAGCTTTCCGCAAAATTACCTATTAGTGCTATATCATGCTCTGTTGAACCTTGTTCCAAACATGGGTTGCTTGCGAGTACATTCAAAGTACTCATTGGCTTGCCACTGGTTATTTTATTGGCTAGGCATGAAAAATCAGGTTATGATGAAGATTACCTTGGTGACGGACATGCGATCTAGGATGCTTCCCAGTCAGAATGCCTGTAGGGTTAAGGCAGATGGCATGGGTTCACGCTATCGTTGAAGATTTCCGCTGCAAGTTTATGAAGACTTGGTCATAAATGCCATATTTGAGTAAAACGGTATGTAATGGATGTAAGACTCTTGTTATTCAGTTTCTATGTGTTCATTGAGCATTGATCTCTGGGATCACTGTGCACGTACATTCGGTGATCACGACTTATGAGTCGGGGTCCCCACACCCGGCCCCGCCGGAGGAGATGATCGATGATGTGTTGTGCCACACGAGGGCCGACATGGTGATCAGAAAGTTCTAGGTAATTTCTCTTTTACACAATAAAAAATCAATAATAGCTAGTTATTGTACTAATCAGTGTTGTCTCATTTGATTGCAGACCTTCTACAGCTGTGAGGAGGGCTACGAGGATGCCGTGGCAAAGGTTACCGATGATGAGTGCAGGTGCCTACTACAGAACTTACGGCACGAGGCTCGGGTACAGGCTGTTTGAGACTACTATGCCTCGCGGCGTATTAAGAAGGACATGTCGTCATGCCGCAGAAAGTTTCTGCACAAGGAGCAGTACATGAAGGTAATTACCTATTCTTAAGGCCTTGTATTTAGTTTCCTTGCTTTGATTCGTAGGTGTAGCCCTCAAATTTCTCTTTACTAACTTAGGTGCCCCCGAGATGGTGTGCGGATAAGATGGATTGTTGGGAGGCGTTGGTGAATGAGTGGTGCTCTGACGAATGGCGAGCCGTCCACGACGATGCCAAGGAACGGCGTGCCCAAATTGAAGGTGTGCCACACCATCAAGGCAGCGCCAACTTATTTCAGTTCGGGCGGAACTGGGTATGTGGTTTGCTTCATGATTCCTGCAATTCATTCTTGATGCTAGCTTGACCCCTTTATTAATACTTTTTTCCTCTCTTGTAGGCACATTACAATAAGACGGAGGTGCCACAGGTGTACGACCTCTATGCCATGGCCCATACTGCCTCGTATAAGAAGGCCAAGGCATTCTCTGAGTCTGATCTCGATAATCGCGACAACTTCACCAACATCTCCTCCCACAACAAGCTCGTGAGGTACAGAGATGTGGGGAAGGCGGTGAATGGGGAGGACTTCAACCCGAGCTAGCATCCTATTGATCCAAAGCTGGTGATGATAGTTGGCGGCGGGAGGCCCCATGGCCATATAGCCATTGGAGATCGACTTATACGGTCTTCGCGCACTCTGCGGCAGATCAAGGCGCGCAAAACGAGCTCCTGTCCTGAGATAACGCCTCGTCCACGGCCACTCTAGCTCGCCATCGAGGTTAGTCATACGAACTCAGATAGCTTTCCTCCATTACATTGTGCGTGCGAACAAAGATGATTACAATGCTAACGAGGAGTTGTGTTGCAGGCTGCTCTGCAGAAAGAGAGAGAGGCAACCTAGGCGCTTCTGGCGGAATAGGCACGGCAGGCAGCGGAGGAGAAGAGGGATTTGGAGGAGAGGATGGCTATGTTGTTGGAGGAGGAGAGGGCATGGAACGATGCGTCTCACCGGGCCATGTACGAGCTCCTCGTGGTAAGTTTCTTCTTCATATTAGCCAAATCATGCACTACATGTTCGTTTCATTAATAACCAATATGATTGACTTGTCAAAACCAAATGTGCAGTCTTTGTGTGAGAAGACCGGCCAGACCCCTCCGCCGATGCCAGTCATTACCACGGCTGGAACGGTGAGTTTCATTTCAATGTTCATTAGTTAGTAGTCATAACGTTTCAGCGTCATCATGCTAACGCAAATGATCTTTGGTGCAGCATAACTCCCGAGCTGCATCGCACGATCCTTCTCCAGGGCCAAGTAGTGCTCCAAGTGACACCGGCCCGAGCAACCCCGATGCTTCACCTCCGTGATGACGAGGACGGTAAGCCGTAATATGCCACTTACTTGGCTCATTTTCTCAAACAAAGACAAACTTAGCACTTAGACAAACTTAGCACAAAGACAAATTTAGCACTTAGACAAATGTCATATTTTACCTAAGTTAGCTTTGTTTCCTCTAAAAAGACATAATAAGCTTACTTACCTCCAAAATGACATATTGTACCTAAGTTAGCTCTAAAATGACCTATACTTAGCATTGTTTCCTCCACAATGACATAACAAGCTTAGTTAACTCAAAAATGGCATAATAGACTTGGTAACCTCATAGATGCCATAGACTTAGCTTATTTTCTTGCAAAATGACACAATAAGCTTAGTTAGGTCAAAAATATGATAATTACCTAGGTTAGCTCTAAAATGACACAAATAAGCAATAAGAAGAAGAAAAACAAGAGGAGAAAGAGAGAGAAGAAAAACGCTTCTTCATCTTCTTGTTCTTCTAGATCTTCTTCTACTTCTAGATCTTCTTCTACTTCTTCTAGTATTCCTATTCTAACTTTCTTATTTCCAATTTTGCAGATTTGATTGAGTTCATGGCAGCTTGCTTTGATGTAGTGCTAGTGTTTACTTTCTGTTTTCATTTTGTATCGATGAACTTACGTGAAACTTTCTACCTATGTATGAGACTATGTATGTATAGATGAAACTAATGTAATATGGTGAACAGTGTGACATTTGATACTTTTAATTTGGTATAATTGTTGGTTGATCATATCCATATGGCAGGGATATTGTTTCTGTGAAATATATATATATACATATCATATATTAGCCTGTGAAAATTGTTGAATATAACAAAAACAAGCAAAAAAGAGGCAATACAACCTCTTTGCCGTCTGCCCTGGACGGCAAAGACCGCTATGCCGACGGCCACCGTCAGCAAAGAGGGCACGTGGCAGCCACCTGTTAAACCTGGGAGCGCTAGGCCTGGGGCCATTTTCTTTGCCGTCTGCCCCGGACGGCAAAGACCGCTATGCCGACGGCCACCGTAGGCAAAGACGGCACGTGGCAGCCACGTGTTAAACCTGGGAGCGCCAGGCCTGAGGCTATTTGGCTTCTTTGCCGTCCGGGGCGGACGGCAGAGGGCTGAGCGGCGGGCCGTCGGGGGCGGACAGCAAAGGGCTGGGCGGGGCCGTCGGGGGGCAGACGGCAAAGGACTGAGTGTTTGCCATTCGGGGGCTGACGGTAAAGGGTTTGGTGGGGGCCGTTAGCCACCTAACGGTGCTAACGTTAGTACTACGCCGTCTAGGCTCTTTACCATCTGTAGGCTGACGGCAAAGAATCTTTGCCGTCCGCTGTGCCAGGGCAGACGACAAAGAACCTCTTTGCTGAAGTTTATTCGGCCCAAAATTTTGCCATCCGCTGGCGGATGGCAAAGGTCTTTGCCGTCCGTGGTTGTGCCTTTGCCGTCTGCCATGGCGGACGGCAAAGAACCTGATTCCTGTAGTGATATGATCAAGATTATGCTAGGTAGCATTCCACATCAAAAATTATTTTTTATCATTTACCTACTCGAGGACGAGCAGAAATTAAGCTTGGGGATGCTGATACGTGTCCGTTGTATCTATAATTTGTGATAGTTTCATGCCAATATTATACAATTTTCACATACTTTTGGCAACATTTTGTATAATTTATTGGACTAACATATTGATCCAGTGCCCAGTGCCAGTTCCTGTTTGTTGCATGTTTTTTGTTTTGAAGAATATCCATATCAAATGAAGTCCAAACACGATAAAGATTTACGGAGAATTATTTTGGAATATATGTAATTTTTGGGAGTTGGAATCAACGCAAAAGGAGGCCCACAGCTACCACAAGACACCGGGGCACGACCGAGGGCCCAGGCGCGTGGTGATGTCTTGTGCTCACCTCGTAAGTCGGTTGGAGCTCTACTTAGGGCGCAAGGAAGCTTATATCCGAAAAAAATCATGTTAAATTCTCAGCGCAATCGGAGTTACGGATCTCCGAGAATATAAGAAACGGTTTTCGGCCAGAAAAGAGGAACGCGAAACAAAAGAGAACAGAGAGGGAGATCCAATCTCGGAGGTGCTCCCGCCCCTCCGTTGCCATGGAGGCCATGGACCAGAGGGGGAACTCTCCTCCCAACTAGGGGGAGGCCAAGGAAGAAGAAGAAGGAGGGGGGCTCTATACCCCTCTCTCCCGGTGGCGTTGGAACACTGCCGGGGCAATCATCGTGACGACGATCTACACCAACAACTTCACCGCCGTCAACACCAACTCTCTCCCCCTCTATGCAGCGGTGTAACACCTCTCTTCCCTGCTGTAATCTCTACTTCAACATGGTGCTCAACTCCATATATTATTTCCCAATGATATGTTGCTATCCTATGATGTTTGAGAAGATCCGTTTTGTCCTATGGGGTAACTGATGATCGTGGTTGGTATGAGTTGTATGTTTTATTTTGGTGTTGTCCTATGGTGCCTTCCGTGTCGCGCAAACATGAGGGATCCCCGCTATAGGGTGTTGCAATATGTTCATGATTTGCTTATGGTGGGTGGCGTGAGTGACAGAATACACAGACCTGAGTAGGTGGGTTGTTGCATATGGGAGTAAAGAGGACTTGATACTTAATGCTATGGTTGGGTTTTACCTTAATGATCTATGGTAGTTGTGTATGCTTGCTAGAGTTCCAATCATAAGTGCATATGATCCAAGTACGGAAAGTATGTTAGCTCATGCCTCTCCCTCATATAAAATTGCAATAATGATTACCGGTCTAGTTATCAATTGCCTAAGGACAAATAACCTTCTTGTTTGACAAAAGCTCTCTACTAAACAACTAACTTTTATTATCTTGCAATTTACTCGTAGTTTTCTTCCCGGAAAGTGCTTCTAGTTTTATTCGTGCAAACTATCCTATCAGCTACAAAATAGTTTCATACTTGTTCTAGGTAAAGCAAAGTTAAAGTGTGCGTAGAGTTGTATCGGTGGTCGATAGAACTTGAGGGAATATTTGTTCTACCTTTAGCTCCTCGTTGGGTTCGACACTCTTATTTATCGAAAAAGGCTACAAACTATCCCCTACACTTGTGAGTTATCATACCTGAGCATGAACATGGACAAATCCTACGGAAGTGTCACTCCGAGGCCTACGGAGGACACCACGCTGGTGACAGAACTGCACACAAGGTATTACAATCTGGTTTTTATTGGCCTACTCTTTTTAAAGATGCTTGTAAGTATGTCCTTTCTTGTGATGAATGTCAAAGAATTGGTAACATTAGTAGACGTCAGGAAATGCCAATGAATTATTCACTTGCTATTGAACCATTTGATGTTGGGATTTCTATTCCTGTGCCCCTCGTTCCTTAGCTCTACTCATTCATCCCCACGCTCTTAACATTTGCTCACTTTTCCCCACTCCTTAGTCCGAAACCCTCATAAATGGTCACACGGGGGGATGCCGTCGGGTCAATGGTTTGACCGTTAACTACTGACGAGTGGGGCCCTGGTTTCGGTGGACTGTTGGGCCGAAGCGCGCCACTCCCTCCATCCCGTTTTGCAGGCGTCTTTTCACAGGCGCACGCCACGTCGGGCTGATGGGATGGCCCCACGCGGACTCATCGGGAAACTCGACGGTCCGACGGGTGCCTCGACCACCGGCGCGGTGTGAACGCTGCATGGCGCCGCTTCGAATCGCCGCCCGAGGCCATTAGCCAGCTATTTAAGCCGACCGTCATCCCCCAGCCCTTGCACATCCTCCTATTCCCTCCACCCCGCCGCCGAGCGCATACGCCTCCTCTCGCACTTCCGTCTCCATCAGGATGGTTCGGCGCCTCATCACCACGTACGCGCAGCTCACTCCGGAGCGGCGCCTACAAATCGAGGCGGAAATGTAGGCTTGCCGTGCCGCCCGCATCGCTGTGGGTCTCCCTCCGTATTCGCCGGAGACGGAGGAGGAGCAGGAGGAGGAGCATTAGCCGGCGCCCATAGAGGAGGACGACCCGGAGGTGGAGGCGGAGGTCGCCGTCGACCAGCTGGAGGAGATGGCAGAGCAGCAGGCCATCCTGGATTCCATCCGGGATGAGGCCGAGGTGGAGGCCAACCGCCGGCTCATCCGAAAGAGGCAGGGGGAGGCCGACGCCCTGTTTGATGAGCTGGAGGCAGAGATAGAGGCAGAGGAGGTGGTAGCGGAGCAGGCGCAGGCGCCGGAGGGGGCGGAGCCGCAACAGGTGGCCATTTATCCACTGGAGGGCACGGAGATCATCGACATCTCCGACGAAGAGTAGATAGGTTTTATTATGTAGTATGTAGGTTTTACGTCCTGCATGCTTTTGTATGAATTTTTTCCATTCTAAATATGAGATGTACGGTTGTGTAATCATGCTTTCAATGTAATACGAACCATGGTGATGTTGAAAAAGAAGAAGGAAAAGAAACTATTTTTTGCAGGATGAAACTAATTTGGTGCAATCAAATAAAAAAAGAAACAAACGGTGCAATCAAATCAATAAACAAAAGGGTGATGGTGCAATCAAATCAATAAAAAAACAGAACTAGTGCGTGCACCATTTTATAGGCCTCTTTTATCCTTGTGGGCCTTCGACAGGTCAACGCCTTGCGAAGGCCCAACAAGGACTTGTTTGCATTTTGGGGCAGACGAGTGGGCGAGCAGAACCAACCTCTCGCGGATCGCCCAACGATCCAATGGTGCGAAGCCATCCATGTGATCCAACCGCGTGCAGCCTGCACATGGCCCGCCCTGTGAATTCCTTCTAGAAGACCAGATCAGAGGGCTGTCGCTTGGCGCTAGGGTATGATCAGACGGTTGCAGTTCGACGCTAGGGTTTGGAGAGATGCTGTGGGGTTTTGAGCCGGTCAGCGGGGTTATCTTAGGTTTGACCAACTTTCAAATGATGTTAACTAATTCAAAAAAATCAAAAAAATAGTAAACCTTCACGGTTCGTCGTTTCATAAGACATAGTTACCATAAAAAATATAAACTTGGTTTAGGGATATTTTTATGGAAAATATTCTTTTGAGGTAAGCTACCATCTCCAAGTTCAAATGAGAAGAACAAATTCAAAAATAATCAAAAAAAATGGAAGACCTGCGCACAATGCCGTTGTATGTGACATGGTTATGACAAAAAAAATCTTGGTTTATGGACATTTCCATGAAAACTCCTTCACACAAATGAGCTATCACGTACGAGATTGTATAGAGTCCAAGAAGAGAGTGATAGTGGGTTTGGGTTTATGAAAAATTAAAAAAATTAAAAAAATCACCATAGATTCATTTTAGTGTGAATAAGAAGGATCTGATATTATATTTTTATTATTGAAATTTTAAACTGTTTTTATAATGATTTATATTGGAAATGGTCTGTTTACCCTAACTTTTGGAGCTCACCAACATAGGCTACCATGATCATTTGTTTGTATTTTTTTATTTGTTGTTAGATCATTGCAACCTAGGCTCACATGATCATTGCAACATCACGGAGCAATGGATTTCAAATGTTGCTTATAATTCAAAGGTCAGTCAAAATTTAAATCCAAACATCACATCACAGTCAAAACATCATATCAAATCACATCAACCTCTGTTAACTTTAATTGTACATTAATGCCGGCCACAAAGGCCGGCGAGAGTTCACAAGTCTGCCAGGCATTAACTAAAAACATTAAGACTAAAAATAAAAATGAGGAGGTGCGCTGCCCCTAGGCGTTCTCATCGTCATCGTTGTCGGGGCCGGTGAGGTCGACGAGGGTCGGCGTCATGCCAGCCCAGGGGAACGATGTCTCCCAGGCGGTGGCGACGTCATCCGCCGGTGGCTGCACGCCGCTGCCTACGCTTCGGCACAGCGCTCCTCCTCCTCTACCTCAGCGTCCTTCTCCAACTCCTCGAGCCGCTGACCCTCGCGACGCTCCGCCCGCAGGTGCTTCTATCGCCAGAACTCCAGGTAGTCCCGTTCCTGCTTCGGTGTCGCCAGCATCCATATGGGTGGCGCGCTCACCCACTCCCGCACCACCCCCTCCCAGACGTACTCGTGGGGCGTGAGGGCGGTCGGCGCCTGCTCGAGCCTGGCGGGGGACGGCGGGGCCAGCAGTGGCACGACGCAGTCGCCAGCAGCAGAGCGCACAATGGCCTCCGCCTTTCGCGCCTGGTAAGCCGCCTCCTCCTCCTCCTCCTTGCATCGCTCTTCCTCTCCGCTTTCACGAAGGACAGCTGCCAGTGCCAGCGCCTCCTGGTATGTGGCCTTCGCCTCCTGGTCCTCATCGCGCACGATGAGGGGCGGCGGGGTGCCAGCCCGCACGTCGCGGACGCCACGCCGGCGCTGCTCCTTGTGTTCAAACGCAAACCAGACCTCCCAATTGGGAGAGTCTGCAGCATAGGCCGGATCGAGCCGCTGCTCGGGCGTGAGCTACTGTCACCGGTGCCTCACCTCCTTTGCATGCGCCTGCGCCGACCGTGGCACCGACGGCACTGGGATCCTCTCCGTATCCATGTTCCAGTAGTGTGGCAGGATCACGTTGGGGTAGGGGAGAGGGATGGTGTGCTCCCAGTGCCACCTCACCTAGTGCACTGGGACACTAATCCGCTGCCGAGGTGGATGAGAATAGGTCGGCGGGGGTAGCGCGCGTCAAGGGACGGTGTGGGCCTTGCCCTTCTTCTTGCCGGAGCTTGAGCCGGCCCCTGAGAAGATGCCCATGGTGTCTGCTGGCTAGGGTTTGGTTTTGTCGCCGGTGGGCTAGGGTTTGTAGATCCTGCTGGGGGTGGAGGGGGCAGGCACGGCTCTGGAAGGATGGAAGCTACTGTGGACTGACGGGTTTCCATTTAAACAAGGACGACGACCCGAACATGGGTGGCTGACGACCGGGGACCGTCGCGCGTGCGCATTTACTTTTGGCTATGGGGGTAGTTGGAAGGCCGCCACGCGTCCCTGAGGTGGACGAGGAGAAAGCACGTGCACGTCCGTTCGGCGTCCGTTTGGCCGGAAATGGGGCGGGACGGACTAACTCGTCTGGTCCAACGGGCGACACAGTCCAGCGCAGCCCCACTCGTCAGAGTTAATGGTCAAACCATTGACCCGATGACATCCTCCGTTGTGACCTTTGGTGAGGGTTTCGGGCTAGGGAGTGGGGAAAAGTGAGCAAAATTTAAGGACATGGAGATGAATGAGCACAGCTAAGGAACTAGGGGCACATATGTAAAAAACCCTTTGATGTTTGGGGATTTGATTATATGGGACCTTTTCCTTCCTCTAATGGGTATACTCATATTCTAGTTGTTGTTAATTACATCACTAAGTGGGTAGAAGCTATTCGAACTGGGAGTGTTGATCATAACACTTCTATTAAAATGCTTAAAGACATTATTTTCCCGAGGTTTGGAGTCCCTAGATATTTGATGACTGATGGTGGTTCACATTTTATTCATGGTGCTTTCCGTAAACTTTTAGCTAAATATGATGTTAACCATAGAATTGCTTAACCTTATCTTCCTCGGTCTAGTGGCCAAGTTGAATTGTGCAATCAAGAAATAAAATTGATCTTGCAAAAGACTATTAATAGATCTAGGGAGAATTGGTCTAAGAAACTAGATGATGCTCTATGAGCTTATAGAACTGCTTACAAAAATCCCATGCGAATGTCCCCCTATAAAATGGTTTATGGAAAAGTATGTCAGTTACCTCTTGAGTTAGAACATAAAGCTTATTGGGCAATTAAAGAACTTAATTATGACTTTAAACTTGCGGGTGAAAAGAGGTTGTTTGACATTAGTTCATTAGATGAATGGAGGACGCAAGCTTACCAAAATGCTAAGTTGTTTAAAGAAAAGGTTAAAAGATGGCATGACAAAAGAATTCAAAAACGGGAATTCAATGTAGGAGACCTAGTTCTTTTGTACAATTCTTGTTTCAGATTTTTTGCAGGTAAGCTCCTATGCAAATGGGAAGGCCCATATGTTGTCGAGGAGGTCTATCGCTCCGGTGCTATAAAGATTAATAACTTCGAAGGCAAAAATCCGAGAGTGGTAAATGGGTAAAGAATTAAGCATTACATCGGAGGTACGCCCATTAATGTTGAAACTAATATTATTCAAGTGATAACACTTGAAGAGCACATAAGAGAGACCTTAAGAAACACTCCAAAAACCTGAAAAACGAGTAGGTACGTGATACTATAAGTAAACCGACTCCAAAAATTCCAAAAAAATATGTTCTGTTGGTTTTGGTATTTTAGGAAAATTCAAAAAGTAAAAAGGAGTCAGGGGGACCCACGAGGGAGGCACAAGCCAACAGGGCACGCCCGCCCCCTGGGCGCGCCCTGATGGCTTGTGGGGCCCTCGTGTGCCTCTCGAACTCAGTTTTCTTTCCGAGCACGTATTCTGACCTAGAAAAAATCATTATATATACTCCCGTATGTTTTGACCACCGCATCGCCAGTTTCTCCTCTGTTCTTGTTTCGGGCTGTTTTTCTGACAGATTTGGATCGCCATGACGTCCTCAAGCTCCTCCAAGGACAAGTTCTTCGAGAAGGTCATCAAGCCCTACCTGCCGGAGGTGATGAAGCACCCTCAAGCCATTGTGATGCGTGAGGGGTTGCTCCACATCCGGGATGTTCAAGGCCCCAGGAAGGAGGGAAGCGAGAAGGCCAGGCTTGCAGCAGTGGAGCGGGAGATCTTCAAGTGCCAAGGGATGGTTGAACGTGGTCTGAGTGCTAACCACTCTATGATCACGGACTTCATCCAGGAAAACAAGATGGACAGAAGGAACATGGGAGAGTCTCTCTTCAAGCTTCAAGAGCGGATCGAGCATCTTCAAGCACAAATCTATGACCTGCAAAACCAAAACTATGAGTATGAATCCAGGTTTAAAAGGATGAGCATCGCTGCCGATTTCAGTATTCCGGAGACAATATCTTCCTTTTATGATGGAGAGCGCATGCCTTGGAAGATGGAGGACAAGCCTACTACATCATCACCACCATCACCAAGAGGGACAATTGAGTACATGGGTATGGGCACCACCCTTAGCTTGTTCCAAGCTTGGGGGAGGTGCCCCGGTATCGTATCACCATCACCTTTTTACCATTACCATATACCTTAGTTTGATCCTTAGCTATTTCATGATTTAGATAAATAAAATTTCAGATTTCCTTTGCTTAGAATTTTTGCTTTGAGATCTATCTATCCTTGTAATCGAGTAAGAGTCTTATATAATAAATATTAGTTGAGTTTGTGGGCTTTACTTTCATGCACACATCATCATAGCATGGCAATAAAAGAAATAGAAAAGATCATATGCTTATCTCATGGGGAGTAATGACTTCACATAGGAAAAGGTATCAGTGATAAAAGATGCTGAGAACTAACAAACATAGCATTAGTAATTGATATAATCTATGCAAGATTATGGTAGAGAAGAGGAGACTCACATGTAAATACACTATCTTGGACACCTTTTATGATTGTGAGGCCCCATCAAATATTATATAATGATCGATGTTGATGTTGGAAGACAACATAATGTTCATGATTGTTTACATTTGCATAGAATTTATATTGTCATGGATCCTTTAACATGTGGTGCTTGCTTTAAATCTTTTTGCTAGCCAAAGATTTTCTGCACCAAGTAGAGATGTCACTTGTGCATCAAATAATCCCTTGAACTCAGTTTCTTTCCATGAGAGTCCACCATACCTACCTATGGATTGAATAAGATCCTTCAAGTAAGTTGTCATCGGTGCACAAAGCAATAAAAATTGCTTCTCAATATGTATTATATTTTATTGTAAGGGAAAATAAGCTTGGCACGATCTTGTGATAGCGAAGAAATAAAAGCGACAGAGTGCATAATAAAGTTCGTTATCACAAGGGGCAAGACAAAGTGACGTTCCTTTGCATTAAGAGTTTGCACATCCAAACAAACAAAAGCGCATGACAACCTCTGCTTCCCTCTGTGAAGGGCCTATCTTTTACCTTCTTATAGCATTTATTTTTATGCAAGAGTCAATAATATTTACCCTTGTTCCTACCTATTAACTCTTTAGCTGGCAAGCATCATGTGTTGAGGAAAGGTCCAGATAAGTATATCCAGTTAAATGTAGGTGATCATGACTCATTATTGTTGACATTATCCTTGAGGTAAATGAGTTGGGTGGCAAAAATAATAAAGCCCCCATCTTCCTATGTGTCCAACGGAAACATAAGCTCGAAAAATATGCGATGAGTGTCAACAATAATAGAAGGCTAAATGATAGTTGAGTATGTGAACTTGCTAGAATAAAAGCTCTTACATAGACTCTTCTCTTGAATATGATGAGTTATGATTATCTCAATGACTAATGGCATAGTTTATTGGTTGTCAATAAAGTTTATACTTCATACTACCTCAGCTGTGAATAGATCGTTACTTGTTTATGAGAAGCTATATGATGGAAAACTTGTTGCTATATTAATATTCATGACGCTCTCATGTCTGTATTTGGTTTTTATTGACTCTTCTCTATCAAATCATGTGGTCATTATTTTCGAGCTCGACACTCGCTTGGGGACAAGTGAGGTCTAAGCTTGGGGGAGTTGATATGTCCATTTTGCATCATGATTTCTTATTGATATTTATGATATTTTTGTCAATTATTCCTTATTATCATACAATTATTATGCATTTTCTCTCTGAATATGCAAGGTACATCACAAAGAGGGAAACCACTGGAAACTGGAACTCTAGACCGAGAAACCAAGAAAAAGGCAGAAAAATCACCAGACTCCAAATGACCAGAAACATCATGGAGATTTTTTATGGAATATTTAAGAATTATTGGGCCAAAAATATATACCAGAGGAGGGCCACCTGCTGGCCACAAGCCAACAGGGCGCGCCCACCCCCTGAGCATGCCCTCATGGCTTGTGGGGCCTCAGCAGGCCTCCCGACCCCCCCTCTTCTCCTATATAGTGTGTTTTACGCTAGAAAAATCATAAACAATCTTTTAGGATGAAGCGCCGCCGTCTCGAGGTGGAAACCTGGGCAGAGGCCCTTTTGCACTCCGGTAGGTTGATTCTGCCGGAGAAACTTCTCTTTGGGAGGGGGAGATCAAAGCCATCATCATCACCAATGCTTCCTCCTTCGTGGGAGGACCAATCTTCATCAACATCTTCACTAGCACCATCTCATCTCAAACCCTAGTTCATCTCTTGTATTCAATCTTTGTCTCAAAACCTCAGATTGATGCCTGTGGGTTGCTAGTAGTGTTGATTACATCTTGTAGTTGATGCTTGTTGGTTTACTTGGTGAAAGATATTATGTTTAGATAATTAATCTCCATTATTACACCTCTGATCTTGATGAGGTGTGAGTAGTTACTATTGTTCCTAAGGACATGGGAGAAGTCTTGTTATAAGTAATCATGTGAAGTTGGTATTCGTTCGATATTTTGATCATATGTATGTGTTACTTCTCTTTGTGGTGTCATGTGAACGTCGACTACATGACACTTCACCATGTTATGGGCCTAAGGGGAGTCATTGTGGAGTAACAAGTAGATGATGGGTTGCTAGAGTGACAGAAGCTTAAACCCTAGTTTATGCATTGCTTCATAAGTGGCTGATTTGGATCCATGCGTTTCATGCTATGGTTAGATTTATCTTAATTCTTCTTTCATAGGTGCGGATGCTTGCGAGAGGGGTAATCATAAGTGGGTTGCTTATTCAAGTAAGAACAGCACCTTAGCACCGGTCCACCCACATATCAAACTATCAAAGTAGCGAACGTGAATCAACTCAACATGATGAAGATGACTAGACATAATTCCCATGTGTCCTCGGGAGTGCTTGCTTAATATAAGAGTACTTTCAGACCTGCCCTCTACTATAAAAAGAATTGGGGTACCTTGCTGCACCCTTGCTACTATTAATACTTGTCACTTTTTTATGAATTATCTTGCTGCAAAACTATTTATCACTGTTACTCACAGCACTTGCAGAGAATACCTTGCTGAAAGCTGCTTATCATTTCCTTCCGCTCCTCGTTGGGTTCGACACTCTTACTTATCGAAAGGACTAAGATTGATCCCTTATACTTGTGGGTCATCAATTCTAATGTGGAAAAGTGCACATTTTGCACAAAAAAGGTTGTGTTTCTTGGCTTTGTTAATTCAGGTAAGGGTGTGGAGGTCGATGAAGAAAAAATCAAGGCTATTCATGAGTGGTTGCCTCCACAAAATGTGAGCCAAGTGTGTTGCTACCTTGGACTTGCGGGTTTCTACCACCAGATTGTGAACGATTTCAGCACCCTTGATGCACCAACGAATCAGTTAACAAAGAAATACACTCCATTCAAATGGGGTGATTCTCAAGACAAGTCCTTCCAAGAATTTAAGATGAGGTTGACATCAGCCCAATTGCTTTCTCTTCCTGATTTTGATAAGATATTTGAAATTAGAAAGATAAAAGATCTCTGCCCAAATATACTACACAATTAGCAAGGGTGGATTAGGGAATTGTGTGATTCCACTAAATGCGAGGTTGAGGTCGTCCAACACGAGATTAGACAGATGAGTGAACCACAACATATTATACCACACCATCAAAGTGAGAGGATTAGTGAGTTGTGTGAGTCCACGAAATCTGAGCTTGAGGTGTTCACACACAATATCAAAGAGATGAGTGATCCACCAAAGGAAAGGAGAGGAGATTATTCAATTACTAACCATTCACAAAGTTCTCTTTCTTTGAAGTATGTGTAGATATAAAAAATCATACTTAGCTGCTCTTCTACAGCAATGGAAGAATGAGATCCATGAACAGTTATGGCACACGTGGAGTACCATCAAACAAACATCATGTTGGGTAAGTGGTCAAAAAGGCATGGAAGTACTCAGTGAGGTAAAAGAAAATCGATCATTCATCTTGAAGCACCCAGAGGTATGCACTGATGAATTCTTGAAGTATTGGCGTGATTGAACCAGAAAAAAGATATTTTCTGTCGCATCCATCCAACGGTACCCTTTTGTTAGTCATAACGAAACCATCAAGGATTCAACATAACTAAAAACTGAATATGCTGATTAAACTTTTCCTTGGCCAATATATTTTGTG
This sequence comes from Elymus sibiricus, assembly GCA_039707655.1. NCBI lineage: Eukaryota > Viridiplantae > Streptophyta > Magnoliopsida > Poales > Poaceae > Elymus > Elymus sibiricus. The sequence goes on along the minus strand of CM077671.1, from coordinate 146,228,721 downwards.
TTGTCATCATGCCATTATTTCGTAGACCGAAGGAAGTCGAGGGCGACTTTTCTTCAAGAGAGGGAGGATGATATGAACATGCATGTGCCTGATTACAAGTTTGTACTCCATGGAAATGTTACTTGGAAGGAATTGCCGAGTCAGACTAAACATTTGAAGTTCGCAAAGGTGAAAGTTAAACTTATGCATTTGATAAACCTTTTGCATTGCTTCTTTGTACTGGCCAATCTTCTTTTGTGTGATGACCAGCTAGAGTCGAGGACGACTCCTTTTCAACAGGGGGAGGATGATGAGGACATGAAAACCATTGAACCCTTAGAGTCAAGGATGACTCCTTTTCAAGAGGGGTAGAATGATGAGGACATGACAACCATTTGTACCCCCTGTCATCAAAGGAGAAATCATAATAATTTATGTGAAACAAATACATTTCCAAGTGAATACTAACTTAAGTGCATATTGTAGTCTTGAACACATGGCAGCACTTTCATATCATTTGTTGTTGGTTGAACTCAGGTGCAATATCAGGGAAGGCCAAACACATTTCATTATGTGCAAAACAATGTTTTATGGCGAAGAAACAAAGTTAGGAGTTCATGAAGAAATTCTTGTTTTGAGGAAACAATGTTTTGGATGAGTTTGGCTACCCCAACTTGTGTAAGGTTTCCAGTACTTGAGTTTGCTGCTGATGAAACATTGTTTCGACTCCAGCAAACAATGTTTGGTTGGGAACAGCCAACCAGCCCACACCAGAGAATTACACAAGCTACATCATTAAGTGTCGAAGCCCATTTAGACAAACCAAAACCGGTTCTCTTTCACACCTAAGCTGGTTATCAATGCTACTTTGATTTCACACCTAACCAAGGGGGTTGTCCCTATTATGAATAGCCTAGATCTTCCCTTCATCGGGGACTTTTTCCATTTCTATCGAAGAGACTCCTCCTGAGATTGGAGAGCTCTTGTTATCCTCATTCTCGTGATTCCTTGAGAAGTTGCTCCTAATCTGTGCTTCACGACTAGATCATGTTTTGTGGGTTACAGTTCGTGGTTTCCTTATGGATTGCACCTATCACGTGCTCCATGACTTGAGAGTGTTTTGTGTGGGGTAGTATTGCGTCTTATGGATAGAAGAATGTTCGGATTGCAGGCTTTGGTAAGCATCCTCCTCATCGGGTCATAATCTCTTATTCTCCGTATTTGGCTGCTTGTAGCTAGTTATCCCCTCTTTTCTTCGATCCTACATCGTGAAGATCGAACTACCCCATGAACACCCCCTTCTCTGAAGACGGTGTCGCATGAGGTCCCGATCTATGGATTTGGGATCAATGGTAACAGGAGACTTAGGGAGATGATGTTTACCCAGGTTCAGGCCCTCTCGAAGAGGCAAAACCCTATGTCCTACTTCGATTGAATTGATGATGTGGTGTCGAGTACAGGATGACAATCTACCTCTGGATCAGTTGTTTAAGCTCTAAACCCTCAGCTTATATAGATGCTCGGGGTACCTAGGTTACATACTAGGTTGGTTGTTGATATGCTGAATATAAGGTCATCTTTGGAGTGTACGTCAAGTCTTCGGTAGTTTCCATCTTGTTCACGAGTAGGTCTTGAAGCTTCGGCCATCCTTCAAGCGGTGTCTTAGGAGGCCCTAGTTCGGCCCATGAGAGAGAAACCCGTCGGGCATGTACCCCCTAGTCCGGGACACCCTCCATGCCGGCCTCGGGCAACGCAGCGGCAGAATCTCTACGAGCGTGCTGAGAAGACAAAGCGAGGGGGCAGAATAGGCACGGGCTAAGTGTGGAATGTCTCGGCCTCTCCTCCTTCCCCTCCATTTAAAGGCTCGGGATACGTGGCAGTAGTGGGATCATTTGTGCCCAAGATCCCCACTGACTCGCAAATGGCGACCACATTGAAGCCTAGGAGAAGCGTAACCGTCGGAATAAGGTCCAAACCTGCGGCAACGTCCCATCGCGTGCAGTGTGGCAGGGCCCTCCTCCTCTCCGGGAACCAAGTGGCACTCGTTTCACCCGCGACAGAGTGCGAATCGACACGCCAGCGGGTTCGAGTCGGCCGGGGCAGTCCAACTTTGCTACCGGCCGGGGGTTGGCCTAGCCGGCCACTGGCAGCCAACGTCCCTTGCAACAACCCAAATGCAACATTCCATAATTGTAACCATTTCAATGTGATCAACCTTGTATGACATTCCATGTGTGGTTTGATTTGAATCAGATTTGCTTCATGTCATCATTTGCATCATGGCATCCATATTGTTTTGTCCATGAGTGGTTTGTGATGTGTGTGTGTGTGTGTGTGTTTGAGTGATGCGCATTGTCTCTACCTATGTGCCATGATCAAGTTACAAAAACCCCTCCAATTCCATCTCTATAATCCTCCCCCCTTCCTATTTCTTTTGGATTTTTGCAATGGTTATTTTCCTGTCTCCAAATTAATGTCCATATTTTTCTAAATTGCCTAGACCATGACAAGAACCCTTCATCCAAATATCAGCCTCTTTTGAAAGGTTTTGGTGTAACATCCCAAAATTTGGAATGTTATAATAATCACTAGAATGATTGATTGTATGATTGAGTGATTGAAATTTGAGTGAAATTTGATTTTTTTTGAAACTTTTGAATGAGAGGGAATAACATGACGTTCCCCTTTGCTTTTGAATTCAAATTCAAACAATTCAAATCAGTGAGAGAAGATGAAATGACTTCTTCAAATAAAATATTTGAAAAGTGGATTTGAAAGTTTTTGGAATCTATTCCATTTTTTTGTTTTATTTCAAAGCTTGAAAGATTTCAAAGTTCATTGCCCCAAATTTCAAAATTTGAGAGGAGGAACATGACCCTCCAAAACCAGGGGTATTTTTGTGAAATTTTTGAATCATAAAACCCAGGGGGTTATTTGAAAATTATTTGCAAAAGAAATAAAAACAATTTAGGCATTTTCTAAAAAATATTTTTTTTAAAGTATTTATTTTGGCCATGAAAAAATGTTCATACTGTGGAATTTATTGTTCTGATAATTTTGGTATATAATACTTCTATATTTGAGTTTGATTTCATTTTACAAAACTAGAATTTCTTTCCTGTTTTTAATAAAAAGGAAAATATCCTTCTAATAGGAAAGGCCGACGCGGCCCACTTACCGAATCTGGCCCGATCGGATCCAGATCGGATCCGAATCACTTTTGGATCGGCCACCGATTGCTTCCCTTCCCTCCTCTCCCGCTGACTCCCCTGGCCCACCGACTGATCCGATCGCCCCTGCCGGTCACCTTCCACCTCGCCCCTCCCCTTTCCTTTCCGACGCCGGCGCCGCCGTGATCCGTCGATCCCCTTCCGTTTGGAGCCTCCCGACCCCCTGGATATAAAGCCCCAGCCCTCCGCACTCCTTTCCGCCCTAATACCCCTCGCCCAACCATCTCCTCTGCTCTCAATTGCTCGCCGGAGCAGAGCTCCGCCACTGTCACCATTGCCTCGTCCCGCTCCACTCCGACCGTCCCAAGCCCAACCACCACCACCAGACGCTCCGCCTCGTCCCACTGAACCTCCCCGTGCTCTCGCCCAAGCCCCACACCCCTCAGAACCCCCTTGCAGTCGACGCCCGAAAGCTCACCGCCGCTTCCGAGTTTGCCGCCGTCGTCTCCGTCATCCCCAGTCATCCCCTAGGCCTCCATCGGACTCGCCGTCGCCGTCCGCTTCGCCCGAGCACCTCTCCATCGCCAAAGAGCCACTGGAGCCGTCGCCTGCATCGCGCTCGAGTCGCCGCCGCCGTCGGGACATCGCCGGAGCTCCCCTCCCCACTGTAAGTCACCGGGGTCCTTCCCCGACCGTCCGATCTCGTCCAACGGCTAAGATTAGAAACCGCGATACCGTTTCGGTTTAATTTTAGTGAACCGGCCGGTTTTCTTTTAGTTATTTTTAGCCGAAACGTTTTCTTTAAGTTGCGGACGTCCGCTCGTTTGCATCGCACGCGCACACCCTGGTCCAATCAGATCTCGCCACGTGTACACCCTGTCCGTTTGTTAGATTTTTGTTTTTTTGTTTTTGTTTTCTGTTTTTAAAACAGAATAGATTCTGTTTTTGTTTTCTTTATATCTTTTATGTTTGTAATTGTTTTAATTTGATTCTTTTTGCATTGTGTCACAATTTTTTTCTAGTTTCTGTAGATATAAAGTTTGACCATATTTGAATTCAAACAGATTTGATTCAAACACCAAATTGCTTGTTACTTGAGTTTAAAAATAGGTTTTGAGTTGATTCTTTTTTCTACTTGTCACTAGTGACTTTATTTAACAGTAGGCATAATTTGAGAAATTTGTGGAATATTTTAAATTAGGGTCTCAAGCAAAACAGATTCTGTTTTAGTTCTTTTAGGTTTATTTCTATCTCTTTTTGTTTTAATTGTTTTTAATTTATTTTTCTTTTATATTAATTGACAAGTTTTACTTTGTTTTCTGTTAGTTAGCAGTAGTATTTCAACCAAGTTTATTTTTATGTTATTTATTTTTTGGTAGCATGAAATCAATTCTAGTTTCATAATAACTTGCAAATTGATTTCATTGCTAGTTGATTTCCTATCTAAAAATATTTTTTTATATTGTTTTATCAGTTTTACTTTCTGTTAAATTAGCTGTTTTATATTTTGTTTTCTCTTATGTTAGTATTTTATTGTTTTTCTTGTTGTTAAGTTTATTAGACAAAAACTTATGTTGTTAGGGTGTTGTTTTCATAGTTCTCACTTGTTCTTCAAAAGTAATTCCTTTGCTAGTAAAAATATTTGATAAATGCCTTTGCTAGATTTTAATTTGTTGTTGTTTTGTTGCTGTTGATAAATGGGTTAATTGTAGGAAAACCTTTTCTTAGTTGCTTGATGAAGAATTGTTGATTTTAACTTTTGTCTTAAGTATTTCCTTCATCACACTCTTTTGTGATTAGTTTTGTGCTTTGTGTTGTTATTGGTGTGATAGTATTGATTGCTAGAAGTGTTTGCTTATAAGAGTGTAATGTTTGATTATATAGATTTCATCGGAGAGTGACGAATAGTTCTATCAAGTTATTTCTGAGAGCGATATTTATCTTCATCAACCTTACCAGGCAAGTTCACTTTGACCATTTATTTCATACCTATGTTTTATTGCATGTAGTGACATCATTCAACAAATCCCTCCAGTAGTATTATTGAATTCTTGTAGTTGAGTAGAATGCATGAGGTAGGAACCCACTCCTTGTTACTGAAGCCCTGGGACGTTATTTGCCTTACTGCTATGCTACGCTAAAGTAGACGGGGTTGGTATGAGTGTTCGACAGTGGTGTGAGGTGAAGGACTCTACATCAAAGACGACAACTTCATGAAGGCATCTTCAAGTCCTGCATCTTCAAGACCTCAAGACTTCGAGACTCGAGAAACAAGTTTTCAATACACACTACTGGGTGAGGGATGGATTTGATGGGCACCCTGGAGTAACCAGTGGATGGCCGGGATGCATGGAGAAGCGCCATGACATCTTGCGGAAAGCCTCACCCAGACTCAAAGAGACGGATGAATACTTCATGCCCGGAAGCTTACCTGTGTAGCCACAAGTCATTATGGGCTCTGGCTTGGTTGATCTTTGTTGTGACTCTGGCTGGGCAGTGCTACGAGATGTAGTCGACGTTAGGATTGGATGGGCACTGACAGTAGTCAGGGAAACACTCTGAAAGACCATGTTTCGTTCGTCCTGTTCTCAAACACCCGGCAGTGCGAGGACTTACAAGGAGGGAACGAATCTTGTGGGTAAAGTACACAACACTCTGCAGAGTTAAACCTAATCGATTAGCCGTGTCCCCGGTGAAGGACAATTTGAGCCTCTGGACTTGGATCTATCTCTGAACTCTCAACACCAGACTGATAACTAATTGTGGGCAACTTTTGATACTTGTGGGCATTAAGACATCGGTTGGCGGAACCATGTCATAATAGATATTTCCATAGTGAAAACTCCTGATATTCCTTTGTTGTAGGAAAATAAAATAAAATCAGCTTTTATGCAAAAACTCAGACACAGAGCCACAAAGCTTTATTGCATATAGAATAGCCTCATCTTCTGTTTTCTCTTATTGTGATCTTGCCGGTACATTCAATGTACTGACCTACACGGCTGCAACGTCTTATGTTGCAGATAAGTTTCTACGACGAGTAAGAGTACGATTCAGGGTTACGGTCTACACTCAACCTGCCGTTGGTGTTTATTGGGACTCCACTCCCGTTGACTGTTTCCGCTGAGATTTTAAGGTATATATCAGTTTACGTTAATTACATGTGATTGCACTTTGATATATACATTGATGTACTGTGTGTGCCAGCATACTGATCCAGGGATGGCACGGTCACACAGAGGCTTGACTCGTTTTGAGTCGGGACGCTACAGAGATGGTATCAGAGCACATGTTGACTGTAGGACGTGACCCTAGAAACTGGAAAGCCCTAGGAAAGGAATCTCTCTAAAACTTTATTTTCAAAAAAGACCTTTTACCTCTCCTCTTTTCTAAGCTTTATCAAATATTCCCTCTCCCGCAAATACTTAGACAATACCCTTCCCTATGACCACATGAAGAATCAACTGAGACCACTCCGAGAAGGACAAGATATCGTACAATCGTAACCAACTCAGAGTGAAAGGAGGATTACCCTATACAACCAGAATTGAAGTTACACCAGTTGAAGACTTTGAAGACCCGAAGAATTCAAAGACCCTGAAGCATTTCAATATGACCTTTAGAGGACCACCACCCCTGTTGTATACTCACGTTAGATACGATGTTTTGTGAGCTGTCATTTGTGTGCATTTTTCCGACATCCACAAATAAAAAACCTATTTTCAAAACTATTGTTTGTATTGTGTGTATCTCCCTCTATCTCTCCAATATCTCATCCCAAACCCTTGGACCCAATAGATGGCGTATGAAGCTGGACTTGTACTCTCTGGACCAATGACCCAGTTGGAGGCTGAAATATGGATAAGGAACATGGAGAACCATTTCAGAAGTAATTTGATTTCAAAGAAGTATGAGGTTCCACACGCTCTTCAGTACCTTACCCAAAGTGCCGCTATCTGGTGGAAAATGCATCCCGCCATACAAGGATTTAATAGAGCAGAAAGTTGGGAAGAGTTCAAGAAGACTCTGTTAAGATCCCGTCTCATTCAGAAGCACCGTGAATACACGATGAAGAAGCCTTGTGCATGCAAAATATGTGGAGAGATAGGACACACTCAGGAAGAACACAAGGATGGATGCCCCCATTGTGAAGAAGATCACCCAGCTGAGGAATGCCCGACTGGGCAAGTGACATGTTTCTTGTGTGAAGGAACTAGTCATTTTCCGGCACAATGCCAACTCTACACCAAGGTACAAGAAGTGATGAAGCAGCAGAAGGAAGCAATGAAAGAAGTCCTCGGGAAAAAGTTAGAAGAACCCATGAAAATGGGAGATATACCAGACCCAATCGTAGATACCAAGTCATGTTATTCATGTGGAGAAGAAGGACATATTTCCCGAAATTGTCCGAACGAGTACCTGGGAGACCTCCCGACAACAGAAGTGCAATATGATCCTCAGGAGATAGAAGGAATGATCTAGAAGAAAGGCCAAGTAAGTGGAGGCATCAGATGTTTGCATTGCAGCTTGGAGAGACCTCATTGTTATTGCAAGAAGTATGAGCCAAGCATCAAGCAAGGAGCCCAACCCAAGAAGAAGAGGAAGACTCCGTGGTTTTCTACACGGAAGGATCTGAGTTACATCACTTGTCACCAGTGCAACAAGACAGGACACTACTCCTATACCTGTCCGGGGAAGAAGACTAAATATGAGTAGTTGAGTTGTGGATTTTTGGAAGTAATAAATGTAATAGGAAGCCTTTTTTCTTGAGGTTTTGAAGTTGGATTATGTAACAGAAGTCTCAGAGATTGTAATAACTTCATGAATCAATAGAATTTATTGTGTCATGATTTCCTATGTTAAATTGTATGAGTTGTTACTCTGTAAGCAAGGATCTCCGACCATTATCGAGGATATGAGAAAATATGGTCTATGCAGGCATGTGTACATTTCATTTTAAGTGTGGTAGTAACCGGTAAAACCACTGGATCCAAGGAACAAGAATGTACCATTCATGCCAAGGAGTTTGGATAAATGAATAAAGGAGAAGGAAATGCTGGACTATATCAAACTATGTGGATGACAACATTTGTAATAAAGTACTTTTGAGGTTGGAATTTTGGAGAATGGAATAAGGATGAAATGAAGGATTGATTATGATGAACCAATACCTAATTGGTAAACAGACCAATGGAAAGGAAAAAAGAAATTCCACAGAATGGATCCTAGACAAGAATAAATCTGTGATTTATTACCTCAAGGGTATGATGGAATGAATTGAAGGTAATGTTGGAATATGACACGCTAGTAACCCCAAGGCTGAGTTAAAGCTGTTCAAGTATTCAAGTGAGCCCACAACTCACAGACCTCAGGATTGATAAGGATCAAGCACTACCCTTATGAAGGAAGGTACTTGGAAGAAGCTATGACAGATCAAGCAGACGTTTTCTTAGGAGAATACGTAAACCTGAGAGATGTGAAGAAACGATAGATGTTTTTGTTTAGCTTGCAGAATCAATGGATTTATCCGAACTTCGTTCGTGGACAAGAGAAATTCTGCAACGCTTGTGAGGAAGCCCAAGTGTTAGAATACGAGATTCACTAAACCTTATACAAGGTAATGATTTCAGTGCGACATGGCTTGGCCACCATGACGACTTACTCTTATCATTCTCTTGCTATTTGGAATGGTAAATCTGAGAGACATACCCATAGTAAAGAGACGACGTTCTTTGAAGCTTTTGTTTAAACCTTAGAATGGTATGATAGAGACCCATTGTACATGGCAGTTGTTGTCACACGTGGAAATCATACGGTGAGGATGAAGCCAAGACCCTTTTTCTCTGCAGGATAACCACGAATGGTAGACCACCATGAGATCATCGATAAGCTAATTAGAATGATCACGAGACTTGTCAGTTAAGAAGACCCAGTATCGGAGGAAATACACTTTGATATGAGAACAGAAGATTTTGATTGAAAAGGAAGCACATCAACAAAGGAGTTACTATGGAGAATGTGAAGAGGCACATATTGCCAAGGACCCCAGAGGATTGTCATGATTTTGGGAGACCAGTAACTCTCATTTTAAGTGTGGTAGCACCCACACTTTGCAGGACAATGGATTTGCTAGAAGACCCCCAAAACCATAACTTTTTCTTTCTAGCCTCTTCGAATCTCGAGGACGAGATTCATTTTAAGTGTGGTAGGTTTGTAACATCCCAAAATTTGGAATGTTATAATAATCACTAGAATGATTGATTGTATGATTGAGTGATTGAAATTTGAGTGAAATTTGATTTTTTTTGAAACTTTTGAATGAGAGGGAATAACATGACTTTCCCCTTTGCTTTTGAATTCAAATTCAAACAATTCAAATCAGTGAGAGAAGATGAAATGACTTCTTCAAATAAAATATTTGAAAAGTGGATTTGAAAGTTTTTGGAATCTATTCCATTTTTTTGTTCTATTTCAAAGCTTGAAAGATTTCAAAGTTCATTGCCCCAAATTTCAAAATTTGAGAGGAGGAACATGACCCTCCAAAACCAGGGGTATTTTTGTGAAATTTTTGAATCATAAAACCCAGGGGGTTATTTGAAAATTATTTGCAAAAGAAATAAAAACAATTTAGGCATTTTCTAAAAAATATTTTTTTTAAAGTATTTATTTTGGCCATAAAAAAATGTTCATACTGTGGAATTTATTGTTCTGATAATTTTGGTATATAAAACTTCTATATTTGAGTTTGATTTCATTTTACAAAACTAGAATTTCTTTCCTGTTTTTAATAAAAAGGAAAATATCCTTCTAATAGGAAAGGCCGACGCGGCCCACTTACCGAATCTGGCCCGATCGGATCCAGATCGGATCCGAATCACTTTTGGATCGGCCACCGATTGCTTCCCTTCCCTCCTCTCCCGCTGACTCCCCTGGCCCACCGACTGATCCGATCGCCCCTGCCGGTCACCTTCCACCTCGCCCCTCCCCTTTCCTTTCCGACGCCGGCGCCGCCGTGATCCGTCGATCCCCTTCCGTTTGGAGCCTCCCGACCCCCTGGATATAAAGCCCCAGCCCTCCGCACTCCTTTCCGCCCTAATACCCCTCGCCCAACCATCTCCTCTGCTCTCAATTGCTCGCCGGAGCAGAGCTCCGCCACTGTCACCATTGCCTCGTCCCGCTCCACTCCGACCGTCCCAAGCCCAACCACCACCACCAGACGCTCCGCCTCGTCCCACTGAACCTCCCCGTGCTCTCGCCCAAGCCCCACACCCCTCAGAACCCCCTTGCAGTCGACGCCCGAAAGCTCACCGCCGCTTCCGAGTTTGCCGCCGTCGTCTCCGTCATCCCCAGTCATCCCCTAGGCCTCCATCAGACTCGCCGTCGCCGTCCGCTTCGCCCGAGCACCTCTCCATCGCCAAAGAGCCACTGGAGCCGTCGCCTGCATCGCGCTCGAGTCGCCGCCGCCGTCGGGACATCGCCGGAGCTCCCCTCCCCACTGTAAGTCACCGGGGTCCTTCCCCGACCGTCCGATCTCGTCCAACGGCTAAGATTAGAAACCGCGATACCGTTTCGGTTTAATTTTAGTGAACCGGCCGGTTTTCTTTTAGTTATTTTTAGCCGAAACGTTTTCTTTAAGTTGCGGACGTCCGCTCGTTTGCATCGCACGCGCACACCCTGGTCCAATCAGATCTCGCCACGTGTACACCCTGTCCGTTTGTTAGATTTTTGTTTTTTTGTTTTTGTTTTCTGTTTTTAAAACAGAATAGATTCTGTTTTTGTTTTCTTTATATCTTTTATGTTTGTAATTGTTTTAATTTGATTCTTTTTGCATTGTGTCACAATTTTTTTCTAGTTTCTGTAGATATAAAGTTTGACCATATTTGAATTCAAACAGATTTGATTCAAACACCAAATTGCTTGTTACTTGAGTTTAAAAATAGGTTTTGAGTTGATTCTTTTTTCTACTTGTCACTAGTGACTTTATTTAACAGTAGGCATAATTTGAGAAATTTGTGGAATATTTTAAATTAGGGTCTCAAGCAAAACAGATTCTGTTTTAGTTCTTTTAGGTTTATTTCTATCTCTTTTTGTTTTAATTGTTTTTAATTTATTTTTCTTTTATATTAATTGACAAGTTTTACTTTGTTTTCTGTTAGTTAGCAGTAGTATTTCAACCAAGTTTATTTTTATGTTATTTATTTTTTGGTAGCATGAAATCAATTCTAGTTTCATAATAACTTGCAAATTGATTTCATTGCTAGTTGATTTGCTATCTAAAAATATTTTTTTATATTGTTTTATCAGTTTTACTTTCTGTTAAATTAGCTGTTTTATATTTTGTTTTCTCTTATGTTAGTATTTTATTGTTTTTCTTGTTGTTAAGTTTATTAGACAAAAACTTATGTTGTTAGGGTGTTGTTTTCATAGTTCTCACTTGTTCTTCAAAAGTAATTCCTTTGCTAGTAAAAATATTTGATAAATGCCTTTGCTAGATTTTAATTTGTTGTTGTTTTGTTGCTGTTGATAAATGGGTTAATTGTAGGAAAACCTTTTCTTAGTTGCTTGATGAAGAATTGTTGATTTTAACTTTTGTCTTAAGTATTTCCTTCATCACACTCTTTTGTGATTAGTTTTGTGCTTTGTGTTGTTATTGGTGTGATAGTATTGATTGCTAGAAGTGTTTGCTTATAAGAGTGTAATGTTTGATTATATAGATTTCATCGGAGAGTGACAAATAGTTCTATCAAGTTATTTCTAAGAGCGATATTTATCTTCATCAACCTTACCAGGCAAGTTCACTTTGACCATTTATTTCATACCTATGTTTTATTGCATGTAGTGACATCATTCAACAAATCCCTCCAGTAGTATTATTGAATTCTTGTAGTTGAGTAGAATGCATGAGGTAGGAACCCACTCCTTGTTACTGAAGCCCCAGGACGTTATTTGCCTTACTGCTATGGTACGCTAAAGTAGACGGGGTTGGTATGAGTGTTCGACAGTGGTGTGAGGTGAAGGACTCTACATCAAAGACGACAACTTCATGAAGGCATCTTCAAGTCCTGCATCTTCAAGACCTCAAGACTTCGAGACTCGAGAAACAAGTTTTCAATACACACTACTGGGTGAGGGATGGATTTGATGGGCACCCTGGAGTAACCAGTGGATGGCCGGGATGCATGGAGAAGCGCCATGACATCTTGCGGAAAGCCTCACCCAGACTCAAAGAGACGGATGAATACTTCATGCCCGGAAGCTTACCTGTGTAGCCACAAGTCATTATGGGCTCTGGCTTGGTTGATCTTTGTTGTGACTCTGGCTGGGCAGTGCTACGAGATGTAGTCGACGTTAGGATTGGATGGGCACTGACAGTAGTCAGGGAAACACTCTGAAAGACCATGTTTCGTTCGTCCTGTTCTCAAACACCCGGCAGTGCGAGGACTTACAAGGAGGGAACGAATCTTGTGGGTAAAGTACACAACACTCTGCAGAGTTAAACCTAATCGATTAGCCGTGTCCCCGGTGAAGGACAATTTGAGCCTCTGGACTTGGATCTATCTCTGAACTCTCAACACCAGACTGATAACTAATTGTGGGCAACTTTTGATACTTGTGGGCATTAAGACATCGGTTGGCGGAACCATGTCATAATAGATATTTCCATAGTGAAAACTCCTGATATTCCTTTGTTGTAGGAAAATAAAATAAAATCAGCTTTTATGCAAAAACTCAGACACAGAGCCACAAAGCTTTATTGCATATAGAATAGCCTCATCTTCTGTTTTCTCTTATTGTGATCTTGCCGGTACATTCAATGTACTGACCTACACGGCTGCAACGTCTTATGTTGCAGATAAGTTTCTACGACGAGTAAGAGTACGATTCAGGGTTACGGTCTACACTCAACCTGCCGTTGGTGTTTATTGGGACTCCACTCCCGTTGACTGTTTCCGCTGAGATTTTAAGGTATATATCAGTTTACGTTAATTACATGTGATTGCACTTTGATATATACATTGATGTACTGTGTGTGCCAGCATACTGATCCAGGGATGGCACGGTCACACAGAGGCTTGACTCGTTTTGAGTCGGGACGCTACATTTGGACAGGTTTCAAATTAACTCAAGTTTGAACTAAATTCAAACTTGATTTGATTTTCAGTCTTTAAAAATTGCCAATGCATTTTATTTAAATAGTACATAATTCGGTGACTGCAAAACTATTTACATTTCAACCTAAAGCCCTCTCGTTTCCCATGTGCATTTCCATCTTTATTTTTGTTAAACTTTCATAGAAAATAAATGCTAGAGGGGAGAGAGAGAAGTCCAACGCGGCCCATAGCCGGCCCAGCTCGCTCGCCCGTGTGCCTGCACACCTTTTCTTACGCACGCACCCGCTTGCCCCACAACCCATTGATGTCTACTACGCAATTTTATTCTTATAGACGTTGTTGGGCCTCCACGTGCAGAGTTTTGTAGGACAGTGGCAAATTTCACTCAAGTGGATGACCTAAGGTTTCTCAATCCGTGGGAGTGTTGGAAATATGCCCTAGAGGCAATAATAAAATGGTTATTATCATATTTCCTTGTTCATGATAATCGTTTATTATCCATGCTAGAATTGTATTGATCGGAAACTCAGATACATGTGTGGATACATAGATAACACCATGTCCCTAGGGAGCCTCTGCAAGACTAGCTTATTAACCAGAGATGGTCAAGGTTTCCTGACCATAGACATGAGTTGTCATCTGATAACGGGATCACATCATGAGGAGAATGATGTGATGGACAATACCCAACCGTAAGCATAGCATTTGATCGTGTTAGTTTATTGCTAGTTCTTTATCCATGTCAAGTATATGTTCCTACGACCATGAGATCATGCAACTCCCTGACGCCGGAAGAATGCCTTATCTGTATCAAACATCATAACGTAATTGGGTGACTATAAAGGTGATCTACAGGTAACTCCGAGGGTGTCTGTTGGGTTGGCATGGATCGAGACTAGGATTTGTCACTCCGTTTGACGGAGAGGTATCTCGGGGCCCTCTCGGTAATACAACATCACAAGAAGCTTGCAAGGAATGTGACTAGGGAGTTAGTCACGGGATCTTGTATTACGGAACAAGTAAATAGACTTGCCGGTAATGAGACTGAACTAGGTATGGAGATACCGACGATCGAATCTCGGGCAAGTAACATACCGATGGACAAAGGGAATTGTATACGGGATTAATTGAATCCTTGACATCGTGGTTCGATCGATAAAGATCTTCGTAGAATATGTAGGAACAAATATGGGCATCCATGTCCCGCTATTGGTTATTGGTCGCAGAGGTGTCTTGGTCATGTCTGCATAGTTCTCGAACCCGTAGGGTCCGCACGCTTAACGTTCGGTGACGCTAGAGTATTATTGGGATATGTACGTTGGTGACCGAATGTTGTTCGGAGTCCCGGATGAGATCCCGAACTTCACGAGGAGCTCTGGAATGGTCCGAAGGTAAAGATTTATATATGGGAAGTCATATTTTGGCTATCGGAAAAGTTTTGGGTTTTGCCGGTATTGTACCGGGAAGATTCTGGAAGGTTCCGGAGGGTTTTGGAGGAGTTCGGAAGGATCCCTCCAGCCCAAAGGGCGTGCATGGGCTGTAGGGGGGCGCCCTAGCCTTATTGGGCCAGGGGCACCAGCGCCACAAGGCCCATGCGCAAGGGGAAGGGGAAACCCTAAGTGGGAGGGAGTCCACTTGCCTTGGGAGGCAAGTTTCCTCCCTAGCCGACGATCCTCCTTGGAGGAGGGGCCAAGGGCTGCAACCAAACCCTGCCCCTTGCCTCCTATATATAGTAGAGGAAAGGGGGAGGGCTGGACACAACAATCCCATGCCCCGGTGGCAGCCCTACCTCTCTCCATAGATAGATCTTGGGTGCGCGTAGGAAATTTTTTGTTTCCCATGCAACGTTCCCCAACAGTGCCATCATGAGATACGTTTATGCATAGATGATATGCACGAGTAGAACACAAAGAGTTTGTGGGCATTAATGTTCAGATTGCATAACTCCTTAGTCTTATCTTTATTCGGCGGTATTGTGGGATGAAGCTGCCCGGACCAACCTTAGTCTTCCACGTACGAGAGACCGGTTCCATCGACTGACATGCAACTTGTTGCATAAAGATGGCTGGCGGGTGTCTATCTCTCCCACTTTAGTTGAATCAGATTCGATAGAGGCGGCCTTGTAGAAGGTTAAAAGGCAACTTGATTATCACCGTTGTGGCTTTGAGTAGGTAAGAACGGTTCTTACTAGTTGCCCATAGCAGCCACATAAAACTTGCAACAACAAAGTAGAGGACGTCTAACTTGTTTTTGTAGGGCATGTTGTGATGTGATATGGCCAAAGACATGATGTGATATATGTTATGTATGAGATGATCATGTTTTTGTATAGATTATCACGACATGCATGTCGATGAGTACGGCAACCGGCAGGAGCCATAGGGTTGTCTTTAATTATTTTTGCCATTTTTGCTTTACTTTATCGCTATGAGTTAGCAATAGTTGTAGAAGCAATAGTTAGCGCGACAACCACATGACGACATGATGATGGAGATCATGGTGTCATGCCGGTGACGATGGAGATCATGCCGGTGCTTTGGAGATGGAGATCAAAAGCACAAGATGATGATGGCCATATCATGTCACTTATATGATTTGCATGTGATGTTTATCCTATTTGTGCATCTTATTTTGCTTAGAATGACGGTAGCATTATAAGATGATCCCTCACTAAAATTTCAAGATAAAATTGTGTTCTCCCCGAGTATGCACCGTTGTGAAGGTTCGTTGTTTCAAAGCACCTCGTGATGATCGGGTGTGATAGATTCTACGTTCACATACAACGGGTGTAAGCTAGTTTTACACACGCGGAATACTTTTATTAAACTTGACGAGCCTAGCATGTACAGACATGGACTCGAAAAACAGGAGACCGAAAGGTCGAACATGAGTCATATAGTAGATATGATCAACATGGAGATGTTCACCATTGAAACCACCTCATCTCACGTGATGATCGGACTTGGGTTGGTGCATTTGGATCATGTCACACTTAGACAACCTGAGGGATGTTGATTTGAGTGGGAGTTCTTTAGTAATATGATTAATTGAACACATTATCATGAACATAGTCAAAATATCTTTGCAAATTATGTTGTAAATCGATAGCTCATGCTGTAGCTCCCCTATATTTTGATACGTTCCTAGAAAAAACTAAGTTGAAAGATGGTAGTAGCAATTACGCAGACTAGGTCCGTGATCCAAGGATTGTCCTCAGTTGCTGCACAGAAGGCTTATATCCTTGATGCGTCGCTCGGTGCGCCACCCCCTCAAGAGTTGTCTGTGGGTGTTGAGAACATCACGAATCATATGAGATGTTCCAAGAGATGAAATTCGGATTTCAGGCTCGTGCCTGTGTTGAGAGGTATGAGACCTCCAACAAGATTATTTGCCTGCAAGATGAGGGAGAATAGCTCAATCGGCGAGCATGTGCTCAGATTGTCTGGGTGCTACAATCACTTGAATCAAGTGGGAGTTGATCTTCTAGATAAGATAGTGATTGACATAGTTCTCCAAGTCACTGTCACCAAGCTACTAGAGGTTCGTGATGAACTATAACATGCCAGGGATGGAGAAGATGATCCTTGAGCTATTCATGATGTTTTACACCACGAAAGGCAGAAATCAAGAAGGGGCATCAAGTGTTGATGGTAAGACCACTAGTTTCAAGAAGGGCAAGGGCAAGAAGGGAAACTTCAATAATGGCAAACCAGTTGCCGCTCCAGTGAAGAAACCCAAGGTTGGACCCAAACCCGATACTAAGTACTTTTGTTATGAGGGGAACGGTCACTGAAGCGGAACTGCCCAAGATACTTGACAGATAAGAAGGCTAGCAACGTCAGCAAAAGTATATTTGATATACATGTTATTGATGTGTACCTTACTAGTACTCCTAGTAGCACCTAGGTATTAGATACCCGTTAGGTTGCTAATATTGGTGACTCGAAACAAAAGCTACGGAATAAACGGAGACTAACTAAGGGCGAGGAGACGATGTGTGTTGGAAGCGTTTCCAAGGTTGATGTGATCACCATCGCACACTCCCTCTACCTTCAGGATTAATATTGAACCTGAATAAATGTTATTTGGTGTCTGCGTTAAGCATGAACATGATTAGATCATGTTTATTGCAATACAGTTATTTATTTAAGTCAGAGAATAATGGTTATTCTGTTTACATGAATAATACCTTCAATGGCCATGCACCCAATGTGAATGGTTTATTTAATCTTGATTGTAGTGATACAGATGTTCACAATATTGATGCCAAAAGATGCAAAGTTAATTATGATAGTACCACATACTTGTGGCACTGCCGCTAAGGTCATAATGGTGTAAAGCGCATGAAGAAAATTCATGCCGATGGATCTTTGGACTCGCTCAATTTCGAATCGCTTGAGACATGCGGACCATGCCTCATGCGCAACATGACTAAGACCCCGTTTTCCGGTATGATGGAGCGGGCAAGTGACTTATTGGAAATGATACATGTTGATGTATGCGGTCTAATGAGTGTTGAAGCATGCGGTGGATATCGTTATTTTCTTACCTTCACTCATGATTTGAGTAGATATGGGTATATTTACTTAATGAAACACAAGTCTAAAACGTTTGAAAAGTTCAAGAAATTTCAGAGTGAAGTTGAAGATCATCGTGACAAGAAGATAAAATGTCTATGATATGATCGTGGAGGTGAATATTTGAGTTACAAGTTTGTTATGCAACTTAAGACAATGCGGAAATTGTTTCACAACTCACGCCGCCTGGAACACCATAGTGTAATGGTGTGTCCGAACATCGTAGTCATGCTCTATTGGATATGGTGCGTAATATGATGTCACTTACCGATTTGCCACTATCATTTTGAGGTTATGCATTAGAGACAACTACATTCACTTTAATAGGGCACCATCTAGATCCATTGAGATGACACCGTATGAATTATGGTTTGGCAGAAACCTAAGCTGTTGTTTCTTAGAGTTTGGGAATGCAACACTTATGTCTGATAAGCTCGAACCCAAAGTGGAAAAGTGCATCTTCATAAGATACCCTAAGGAAACAGTTGGGTATACCTTCTATCTCAGATCCGAGGGCAAAGTGGTTGTTGCTAAAAATGGGTCCTTTCTCGAGAAAGAGTTTCTCTCGAAAGAATTAAGTGAGAGGAAGGTAGAACTTGATGAGGTTATTGAACCGTCACTTCAGTTGGATGGTAGCACGACGTAGAAAGATGTTTTTGTGGCGCCAGCACCAAATGAAGAAGAAGCTAATGATGATGATCATGAAACTTCATATCAAGTTAGTACTGAGCCTCGTAGGTCTACAAGGAATTGTACCGCCCTGAGTGGTACAGCAATCCTGTCTTGGAGGTCATGTTGTCAGACAACAGTGAACCTATGAGATATGAAGAAGCGATGGTGGGCCCGGATTCCAACAAATGGCTAGGAGCCATGAAATCTGAGATAGGATCCATGTATGAAAACCAAGTATGGACTTTGGTAGACTTGCCCGATGAACGGCACGCCGTTAAGTACAAATGAATCTTTAAGAAGAAGACAGACGCTGATGGTAAATGTCACCATTTATAAAGCTCGACTTGTCGGAAAGTAGTTTCCGACAAGTTCAAGGAGTTGACTACGATGAGACTGTCTCACCTCTAGCAATGCTAAAGTCTGTTGGAATTATGTTAGCAGTTGCTGCATTTTTTGATTATGAAATCTGGCAGATGGATGTCAAAACATCGTTTCCTTAATGGTATCCTTAAGGAAAGGTTGTATGTGATACAACCAGAAGGTTTTGTCGATCCTAAGGATGCTAAAAGGTATGCAAGCTCCAGCAATCCTTCTATAGACTGGAGCAAGCATCTCGGAGTTGGAATATACGCTTTGATGAGGTGATCAAAGCTTTTGGGTTTATACCAAGTTTATCAGAAACTTGTATTTACAAGAAAGTGAGTGGGAGCGCTATAGCATTTCTGATAAGTATATGTGGATGACATATTGTTGATCAAAAATGACGTAGAATTTTCTGGAAAGCATACAAGGTTGTTTGAAAAGAGTTTTTCAAAGGAAGGCCTGGATAAAGATACTTAAATATTGGGCATCAAGATCTATAGGGATAGATGAAGATGCCTGGTAAGACTTTCAATGAGTTCATACCTTAACAAGATTTTGAAGGAGTTCAAAATGGATCAGTCAAAGAAGGAGTTCTTGCCTGATTGGTTAGGTGTGAAGTTGAGTAAGACTCAAAGCTCGACCACGGCAGAAGAAAGAGAAAGGAAGAAGGTCGTCCCCTATGCCTTAGCCATAGGCTCTATATAATATGCCATGTTGTGTACCGCACCTGGCGTGTGCCTTGCCATTAATCTGCCAAGGGGTACAAGAGTGATCCAAGAGTGGATTACTGGACAGCGGTCAAAATTATCCTTAGTAACTGGAGGACTAAGGAAATGTTTCTCGATTATGGAGGTGATAAAGAGTTCGTCGTAAAGTGTTACGTCGATGCAAGCTTTGACACCGATCCGGATGACTCTGACTAGCAAACCGAATATGAATAGTGGAGCAGACATTTGAAATAGCTCCAAGTGGGGCGTAGTAGCAGCATCTACAATATGACATAGAGATTTGCAAAGTATACACGGATCTGAATGTTGCAGACCCATTGACTAAAACCTCTCTCATAAACAAAACACGATCAAACCCCAGAACTCGTTGGGTGTTAATCACATGGTGATGTGAACTAGATTATTGACTCTAGTGCAAGTGGGAGACTGTTGCAAATATGCCCTAGAGGGAATAATAAAATGGTTATTATCATATTTCCTTGTTCATGGTAATCTTTTATTATCCATGCTAGAATTGTATTGATCGGAAACTCAGATACATGTGTGGATACATAGACAACACCATGTCCCTAGTGAGCCTCTGCTAGACTAGATCGTTGATCGGAGATGGTCAAGGTTTCTTGACTATAGACATGAGTTGTCATCCGATAACGGGATCACATCATTAGGAGAATGATGTGATGGACAAGACCCAACCGTAAGCATAGCACTTTATCGTGTTAGTTTATTGCTACTTCTTTATCCATGTCAAGTATATCTTCCTACGACAATGATATCATGCAACTCCCTGACACCGGAAGAATGCCTTGTGTGTATAAAACATCACAACATAACTGGGTGACTATAAAGGTGCTCTACAGGTATCTCTGAGGGTGTCTGTTGGGTTGGCGTGGATCGAGACTGTGATTTGTCACTCCATTTGACGGAGAGGTATCTCTGGGCCCTCTCGGTAATACAACATCACAAGAAGCTTGCAAGAAATGTGACTAAGGAGTTAGTCACGGGATCCTGTATTACGGAACGAGCAAAGAGACTTGTCGGTAATGACATTGAACTAGGTATGGAGATACGGACGATCGAATCTCGGGCAAGTAACATACCGATGGATAAAGGGAATTGTATACGGGATTGATTGAATCCTTGACATCATGGTTCTATCGATAAAGATCTTCATAGAATATGTAGGAACCAATATGGGCATCCAGGTCCCACTATTGGTTATTGGCTGTAGAGGTGTCTCAGTCATGTCTGCATAGTTCTCGAACCCGTATGGTCCCCACGCTTAACGTTCGGTGATGCTAGAGTAGTATTGGGATATGTACGATGGTGAACGAATGTTGTTTGGAGTCCCGGATGATATCCCGGACTTCACGAGGAGCTCCGGAATGGTCCGCATGTAAAGATTTATATACGGGAAGTCATATTTTGGCTACCGAAAAAGTTTCGGGTTTTGCCGGTATTGTACCGGGAAGCTTCTGGAAGGTTCCGAGGGTTCCAGAGGAGTCCGTAAGGATCCCTCCAGCCCAAAGGGCATGCATGGGCTTTAGGGGGGCGCCCTAGCCTTATTGGGCCAGGGGCACCAGCCCCACAAGGCCCATGCGCAAGGGGAAGGGGAAACCCTAAGTGGAGGGAGTCCACTTGCCTTGGGAGGCAAGTTTCCTCCCTAGCCGTCGGCCCTCCTTGGAGCAGGGGCCAAGGGCTGCGACCAAACCCTTCCCCTTGCCTCCTATATATAGTAGAGGAGAGGGGGAGGGCTGGACACAACAATCACATGCCCCGATGGCAGCCTTACCTCTCTCCATAGATAGATCTTGGGTGCGCTTAGGAATTTTTTTGTTTCCCATGCAACACTCCCCAACAGGAGGTGTAGGATGAAGATGGTCTCTCTCAAACAACCGTGCAATCAAATACTAGAAATATCTTGTGTCCCCAACACACCCAATACAATGGTAAATTGTTGGAAGGTTCCGAGGGTTCCGGAGGAGTCCGGAAGGATCCCTCCAGCCCAAAGGGCGTGCATGGGCTTTAGGGGGGCGCCCTAGCCTTATTGGGCCAGGGGCACCAGCCCCACAAGGCCCATGCGCAAGGGGAAGGGGAAACCCGAAGTGGAGGGAGTCTACTTGCCTTGGGAGGCAAGTTTCCTCCCTAGCCGTCGGCCCTCCTTGGAGGAGGGGCCAAGGGCTGTGACCAAACCCTTCCCCTTGCCTCCTATATATAGTAGAGGAGAGGGGGAGGGCTGGACACAACAATCCCATGCCCCGATGGCAGCCTTACCTCTCTCCATAGATAGATCTTGGGTGCGCGTAGGAAATTTTTTGTTTCCCATGCAACGCTCTCCAACAAGGAGGTGTAGGATGAAGATGGTCTCTCTCAAACAACCGTGCAATCAAATACTAGAAATATCTTGTGTCCCCAACACACCCAATACAATGGTAAATTGTAAAGGTGCACTAGTTCGGTGAAGAGATGGTGATGCAAGTGCAATATGGATGGTAGATATAGGTTTTTGTAATCTGAAAATATAAAAATAGCAAGGTAACAAGTAGTAAAGAGTGAGCAAAACGGTATAGCAATGCTTGGAAATAAGGCCTAGGGTTCATACTTTCACTAGTGCAATCTCTCAACAATGCTAACATAATAGAATCATACGATCATCCCTCAATGTGCAATAAAGAATCACTCCAAAGTTCATAAGTAGCAGAGAAGATAAGATGAACTTGGTGTAGGAAGTAGAACCACCTCAAAGTTATTCTTTCCAATCAATCTTTTGAGCTATTCCTATAAGTGTCATAAACAGTCCTAGAGTTCATAGTAAAATAACACCTATGATACATATCAATCAACCCTAATGTCACCTAGGTACTCCAATGTCACCTCAAGTATCCATGGGTTAATTATTTGACATCCATCAAACAATTTCAGATTCATCATATTCAATCCAACACAAAGAACTTCAAAGAGTACCCAAAGATTTCTATCGAAGGAAGTAGGACAAGGACGTGTATCAACCCATATGCATAGATTACCCCATTGTCACCACGGGAATCCGCAAGTTGAGTACCAAAACATATATCAAGTGAATCAATGGAACACCCCATTGTCACCACGGGTATCCACATGCAAGACATACATCAAGTGATCTCAAATCCAATATTCAATCCGACATAACAAAATCTCAAAGGGAAATATTAAATTCATCACAACAAGATAGCAAGGGAAGAACACCATATGGTCCAACTATATTAACAAAGCCCGTGATACATCAAGATTGTGACATCTCAAGTACATGAGAGACAGAGAGAGAGATTAAACACATAGCAACTGGTACATACCCTCAGCCCTGAGGGTGAACTACTCCCTCCTCATCATGGCCTCTGTCGGGATGATGAAGATGGCCACCGGTGATGATTTCCCCCTCTGGTAGGGTACCGAAAAGGCTCCAGATGGGTTTTTCTTCAATATAAAGAGTTGCGGCCTCACAGTGGAAGTTCTTGGTTAACTTTCAGGGTTTTCTGGATTTATAGGATTTTTAATCATTGGAATCACGTCAATTGGAGCCACGTGGGCCCCACAAGCAAACAGGGCACACCCAAGGGGGTGGGCGCGCCCTGTTGGCTTGTGGCCCACATGTGGCTCCCCTCCGGTGGTTCTTCGCTCCAGTATTTCTAATTTTCACCAGAAAAAATCATAAAAAAGTTTCGGGGATTCCGAGAACTTTTACTTTCTGCACAAAATCAACACCATTGTAATTCTGCTGAAAACAGCGTCAGTCTGGGTTAGTTCTACATAAATCATATAAAGTGCATCAAAACCATATAAAAGTATTGTAAACATAGGCAAATATGGCATGGATACTTCATAAATTATCGATAAGTTGGAGACGTATCAGCATCCCCAAGCTTAATTACTACTCGTCCTCGAGTAGGTAAATGATAAAAGAAGTAATTTATGAAGTGAGAATGCTAGCATATTGAATAGTTTTGATCATTGATGATTTCAGTCGCTTTTCTAGCATCATAACCAGCAACTTTTTCTCATAAAAATTATCATGATAGAGTAGTAATCAATTCACGTGACATGGTTCAAACAATGCATTCTCTTTAAACTTAACAACCTATGTTCTTAGTCACCAAACAATTTCAATGCATCTTATTTTCAACAAAGTTTAAGTAAGAGCTCCACATACTCAATTATCATATAGTCTTCTAATACGCATGACATATTTTTAGAAAAAACAACATCCATTGAACACAGAGAAAGATAGGGGCTTAAAGTTTCGCCTCCCAACATACTTATCATGAAGATAATTGTCAACAATAATGAATCATGATCAAATATATTTGACTGGGTATATGTGTTTGGATCTTTCCCCACCACATGATGCTTGCCAACTAACACTACATGAATCAGGTTCTTTGCTTTCCGCCATGGATGACCGCAAAGGA
Organism: Elymus sibiricus; assembly: GCA_039707655.1. Lineage (NCBI taxonomy): Eukaryota > Viridiplantae > Streptophyta > Magnoliopsida > Poales > Poaceae > Elymus > Elymus sibiricus. The sequence continues at coordinate 146,204,675 of CM077671.1, read as the reverse complement.
CCATACCACGGACGGTAAAGGTCTTTATCGTCAGCTGGCTGACGGCACCAGTTTTGGCACTGCTGGAGCCGGCAACGAGCTTGTTTGCTGTCAGCCAGAGCACAGCGGACGGCAACAACGATTTACTGTCAGCTGGCTGACGACAAAGGACATGGACGGCAACGTATGGCCGTTAGCTACGTTAGGTGGCTAATGGACGGTAAACTTTGCCGTCAGCCCGTGATGTCATCAGTCCGGCGGCAGCACGTCACCCCCTACCCAAACTTTGTCGTTTGCCAGGCCTATCTTTGCCATCTGCCAGTGGACGACAAAGTGACCAAATGGGTCAGACCTGGTGCTCCAAGGTTGCACAGGCTTCTGCCACATGGCACCTTTGCCGTCGGCTGGCAGACGGCAAAGGGCTTTGTCATCTGCTGGCAGATGGCAAAGTGCCTGTATGGCCCATTTTTTGTTTGTGTTTTGTTAATTCCCTGCATTTGCACAACACATATATGATATATATACATAGTTTCAGAAAGAGGCATAGGCCATGTGTCCAACATCATCATGAAAGAGGCATAGGCCATGTATCCAACATCATCATGCAATATTTAACAAGAGAACACATAGGCTAGCAAAATACATAGTTTCACATTGTTAATCAAATCTGCTAGCTTCCATCAATGAAAACAGATAGTAAACGCCAGCAGTCCGTCAATGGTAGCTTCCAAGTGAATCAAATCTGCAAAAAATGAAGTAATTAAGATAGTTAGAAGAAGAAGAAGAAGAAGAAGAAGACTAAAAGAACAACAAGAAGAAGAAGACTAGAAGAAGAAGAAGAAGGAGAAGACTAGAAGAAGAAGAAGACTAGAATAAGAAGAAGACTAGAAGAAGAAGACTAGAAGAAGAAGAATAAGAAGAAGAAGAAGAAGAAGGAGTAGAAGATGGAGAAAAAGAGCTAACTTAGGTAAATAGGGCAAGTATTAGGTCATTATTAAGCTAACTTAGGTAAATATGCCATTTTTGAGCTAACTAAGCTTATTATGTCAATTTGGAGGAAAACAAGCTAAGTATAGGTCATTTATGACCTAACCAAGGTTATTATGCTATTTTTGATCTAACTAATCTAATTATGTCATAAATGAAGTAAATAAGCTAAATTATGTCATTTTGGAGGATAATTAGGTAAGTATGTCTTTCTTGAGCCAAGTAAGTGGCATATTAGGGCTAACTAGCATGTACGAAGCTAAGTATGCATTTGTTAAGCAAAACACTAGAGAAAACTTACCGTCCTCATCATCATGGAGGTGAAGCACCGGGGTTGCTCAGGCCGGTTTTATCTGAAGAAGGATGCCCTGGAGAAGGCTCGTGCGATGTGGCTCGGGAGTTATGTTGCACCAAAGATCATTTGCAATGTCTCGTTAGCATGATGACACTCAAATGTTAAGACTAGTAATTAATGACCATTCAAATGAAACTCACTGTTCCCGCTACGGTAATGACTAGCATCGGCGGAGGGGTCTGACCGGTCTTCTCACACACAGACTGCACATTTGGTTTTGACAAGTCAATCATATGAGTTATTAATGAAACAAACATTACATGCATGATTTGGCTAATATGAAGAAGAAACTTACCACGAAGAGCTTGTACATGGCCCGGTGAGACGCCTCGTTCCGTTCCCTCTCCTCCTCCAACAACCAAGCCATCTTCTGCTCCGTGGCCAGTTGTTGCTCCGCCGCCAACCAGTCCCTCTCCTCCAGAAGCGCCAGTGTTTTCGCCCTCTCGCTCTGAATAACATCCTGCAACACCACTCCTCGTCAGCATTTTGATCATCGATGGCCAGACACACAATGTAATGGAGGAAAGATAGCTTAGTCCATATAACTAACCTTGATGGCGAGATCGACTGGCCATGGACGATGCCTTATCTCAGGACAAGAGCTCATTTGGCGTGCCTGGATCTTCGGGAGAGTGAGAGGATAATGTATCAGTCCATCTCCAATGGCTATCGAGCCATGGGGCCTCCCGCCACCGGATATCATCACCAGCTCTGGATCGAAAGGATGCTGGCTCGGTTTAATGTCCTCCCCTTTCCTTGCCTTCCCCTCCTAGTTGTACCTCATGAGCTTGTGGTGGGAGGAGATGTTGGTGAAGTTTTCCGGATGATCGAGGTCAGACTCAGAGAATGCCTTGGCCTTCTTGTACGAGGCAGTATGGGCCATGGCATAGAGGTCGTACAGCTCTGGCACCTCCGTGTTATTGTGCTTTGCCTAAAAGAGAGGAACAAAGTATTAGTGAAGGGCTCAAGCTAGCATGAAGAATGAATTGCATGAAAAAAGAAGCAAACCACATACCCAGTTCTGCCCGAACTGAAATAAGTTGGCACTGCCTTGATGGTGTGGCACACCAACCATTTGGGCACGCCGGTCCTTCGCATTGTCATGGACGGCTCGCCATTGGCCTGTGCACCACCCATCCACCAACGCCTCCCAACAATCCATCTTATCCGCACACCATCGGGGGGGGGGCACCTAAGTTAGTAAAGAGAAATTTGAGCGCTATGCCTACGAATCAAATCAAGGAAACTAAGTACAAGGCCTTAAGAATAGGTAATTACCTTCATGTACTGAGGATTCTTTAGAAACTTATCGCAGCACGACGACTTGTCCTTCTTAATACCACACATGGCGTAGTAGTCTCGAACAGCCTGCACCCAAGCCTCGTGGTGTAAGTTCTGTAATAGGCGCTTGCACTCGGTATCGATAACAGTTGCAGCAGCCTCCTCGTATCCCTCCTCATACCTGTAGAAGGTCTGCAATCAAACGAGAGAACACTTAGTAGTACAATAACTAGCTATTTTTTATTTTTTATTGCGTAAAGGAGAAATTACCCAAAAGCTATTGATCACCAGCCCTCGTGTGGCACAAGACATCATTGATAACCTCCCCCGGTGGGGCCTCGGCGGCCTTATAGTGCTCCCAGCTCCATCCTACCTCTAGAAGCTGACCCTCACTGGGCAACCTGACAAACCCCAGGAAATTTTGCCGGCAAAGCACACCAAGGACGGTGTTGGTCCTGCGGACTCCATCGGCGGGATCCCAACTGAGGGAGTCCTAGATTAGGGGGTCCTCGGGAGGCCGGCCTATGTCTTATGGGCCGGACTGTATGGGCCACTTGCCGAATACTGGGAGGATTGAAGATCTCGCCTCCAAGAAGGAAGCTTCGAGAATCGTGGCTTGTCCTCCACGTTTAAAGTAGTAAATAGGCTTGTTTATCCCCTCGATGTGTAACTGACCATGTGTAACTCTAGGCACCCTCGGCGTCTATATAAGCCGGAGGGTTTTAGGGTGTAGAACAATAGAACTCGTCTCGGGTTTTAGTCATACGATCTCGTGGTAGATCAACTCTGTAATCCCTCTACAATCAATATAATCAAGCAGGATGTAGGGTATTACCTCCATAGGAGGGCCTGAACCTGGGTAAAACCTTGTCCCCTTCATCTCTTGTTACCATCGATCCGAGTCTCACAGCTCGGGACCCCCTTCCCGAGATCCGCCGGTTTTGACACCGACATTGGTGCTTTCATTGAGAGTTCCGCTGTGATCGCCAGAAGGAATCGATGGCTTGCCTAGTCGTCAACGAAGAGGTCCGCAATACGGGCACTTTTGTCCTTGGACAGATCTTCGCTTTCGGCAGCATAGTGCTGCACGTCGACCCAACCGGCCATCTAGGCCACGTCGGAAGTTTTGCCCCTGATCAAGAGGTCAGATTCGGGAACTTAGAGTTCTCCGTAGACTCTCGAGGCGATCTATCACTGTCCGGGCTCGCAGTCTCGCCTACCATGCCCAAAGGCTCTGAGGCTTTAACCCCAGACCCACTATTCGGCTCCGCCCATCGGGTCCACCCCGACGAGGGCCCGACGTTCAGTCCGAACCCGGTTATAGTGCCGGACGCCCGGACACCTGTTCTTGCCGAACACTCCCCCTGCACGGACGCATCGGAGGTTAACTCCGGAGGCTCTGAGCAGGCCGACCCGATCGAGCTCTAGATACTCATCGGATCTCGTCGATGAAGATTACCGGCGACCCAACCCCGATCTGTTCTCGGATCGCATTTCAGACGAGTCAAGATGAATTTTTCGTCCCACCCACCACCCACTTCATAGCCACTGTCGAGGATTTAACCGACATGCTTGACTATGCTTCCGAGGAAGCAGAGTATATGGATGAGGAGGACCACACCCTCACCCCGCTAAGACCGGGCAGTGGACGGCCACCTCCACATATGATGTCTACATGGTGGACACTCCGAAAAACGACGGCGACAAATCCGATGAAGCGCCGTCAAGACGCCGAAAGCCGCATAAATGGTCAAAAGCAAAAAAGAGGCAAAAGCCTATCAATGGCACCGGGGACGGAGATACCCCGGAAGACATCGGCGGCCCAGAAATCCCTAAACACCCGTTAGATGGTCAGGAGAGGCCCGACGACCATCGCAACCCCGATGATCCAGATGATCCTGATGACGACGACTACCTCCGCTCTATTAATGGGGAGGACAGTGCGGAAGCCGATGACTTCGCCATTCCCGACAATCCTGTAGATCAGGAACTATTCAGGCAACAGCTCATATCCACGGCTCGCAGCCTGAAAGCAAAAGAGCGGCAGCTCAAAGCCGAACAGGACGACCTCAACGACCGATGGACGAGAGTCCTCTCAGCTGAGGAAGGATACGACACCGGTCTATCGGACCAACCTAAGAGCTATCCTCGCAGAAGGTTGCTGCCACAATTCGACGATGAGCTTACTGATATGCCGTCTCCCAAGCACACCCCATATGACAAGCCAGACCGCCCTCCTCGAGGACGAGACAGGACGGCTGACGATACCGGCTATAGGCTGACGATACCCCGTAGACGGGGAAAGGAGCCACTAGAGCCCGATGACAGGTTCGACCTGCGACACGACCTGGACCATAGAGCAGGTCGTACGCGATCCATCTACGAATCCAGAGGATACTCACCCGATAGACGGGAAGGGTACCGGCCTTCGTTCGACCGCGACAACGAAGATCGGGAACGAACCCGAGCTAGGATAGACACCGATCACCGGCGCATCATAGCTCGGGTTAGAGGCGCCACCCACCCACTGTGCTTCACGGACGAAGTGATGTGGCACCAGTTCCCAGAAGGGTTTAAGCCTGTAAACATAGAGCAATACGATGGGACAACTGACCCAACTGTATGGATCGAGGATTTCCTCCTCCACATCCACATGGCGCGAGGAGATGACCTCCACGCCATCAAATACCTACCCCTGAAGCTCAAGGGGCCATCTCGGCACTGGTTAAATAGCCTCGCCGAAAACTCTATTGGGTGTTGGGAGGACCTAGAAGAGGTATTCCGATCTAACTTCCAGGGCACTTATGTCCGGCCGCCGGACTCCTCCGATCTAAGCAACGTCGTTCAGAAGCCAGGAGAGTCCGCGCGGCTATTCTGGAATCGTTTCCTAACCAAGAAAAACCAGATCGTAGACTGCCCAGACGCCGAAGCCATAGCCTCCTTCAGACATAATATTCGGGACGAATGGCTGGCTCGACAGCTCGGCCAGGACAAACCTAGAACAATGTCCGCCCTCACATCACTCATGACCCGCTATTGCGCGGGCGAGGATAACTGGCTAGCCAGACGTAGCCACAACCCCGAAGACCCCGGAACCTCTGAAGTTCGGGATGGAAACGGGAAACTGAAGCGCAACAAGAACAAGCGCCGGCACAATAATAGTGATGCCGATGACACGGGTGTTAACGCTGGATTCCGCAATTCCCGATCCGGGCAGCGGAAGAAGCCTCCTAAAGGCAAACACGACGGACCCACCCCGCTGGACAAGATCCTAGAAAGGCCTTGCCAGATCCACAGCACTTAGGAGAAGCCCGCCAACCACACCAACCGTAACTGTTGGGTCTTCAAACAGGCCGGCAAGCTTGCATCCGAGGACCAAGGCAAGAGCCCACGCAGCGAGGACGAGGATGAGCCTCGTGGTCCGATCGATGGCGGTCAAAAGAAATTCCCTCCAAAGGTAAAGACAGTAAACATGATCTACGCCACTCATATACCCAAAAAGGAGAGGAAGCGCGCCCTTCGCGATGTCTACGCCATAGAGCCTGTAGCCCCAAAGTATAACCCATGGTCGGCATACCCGATCACTTTCGATCGACGTGACCACCCGACTAGTATCTGTCACGGGGGTCCGGCCGCACTCGTCCTAGACCCAATCATAGATGGGTACCACCTCACTAAAGTTCTCATGGATGGTGGAAGTAGCCTCAATCTGATTTACTCAGATACGGTGAAAAAAATGGGCATAGATCCGTCAAGGATCAAGCCTAGCAACACTACCTTCAAAGGAGTGATCCCAGGCGTTGAAGCCCGATGCACAGGCTCCGTAAGCCTGGAAGTTGTGTTCGGCACGCCCGATAACTTCCGAAGCGAGGACTTGATCTTCGACATAGTACCTTTCCGCAGCGGCTATCACGCCCTGCTCGGCCGTACAACGTTCGCTCGCTTTAACGCCGTCCCTCACTACGCATACCTCAAGCTCAAGATGCCTGGCCCTAGGGGGGTCATTACTGTCAATGGCAACACAGAGCGCTCCCTTCGAACTGAGGAACATGCGTTGGCCCTAGCGGCTGAATTCCATTACACTGATGATTGGCAAGCGCCGACATCCACCGTAAAGGCATCCAAGGCTGGGAAGCGAGCTCGGCCTCAACCCGAAGTACCAGAACCTTCTTCTCCCCATAAATAGGGATTCACCCCCCATCGCACGGACTTAGTACCGGCAAAGTACGTGCCGAGGAAGCATAACTTTGCACTCAAAATTCCATGGGCAGCGGTGGGAAAAAGTATTAAAGGGTAAGTGTTCGGCTGGACCGAACTGTCACCGTCAACATGTCTTCAGACACACTACAGGTACCATAAAGTACCTCGTAGCGTAAAGCTCATTCACACCTCGACAACTTCTCAAGACTTTTTGACAACGCCCACTCGCCGAACAGTACACCCATCAAGGTATACAATTCCTTGGTAGACGCAGGAGCGGATAGGCTACAGGGCACATCGAGGACGTCAGGTCACTTATCGAAGACCCTTGGTTCAACACCCTCCTGTAAGATTTATATTTCAACTTTAATACCTGTAAGCAGTTGTATCATCAATTTGAATAATAAGAGTTATTGAGTAAAATACAGACGTATCATGCATGATCATTTTGCTGTCTTTGACATACTCTCTATTTCTCCCTCTTTTCTTGCGAACCTGTCTGGTATACCTTTTGCGATGCAACTAGATAATAGACCGGGGGCTCGCCCCTAAAATCGCCCTAAGCACAACTTATTTCGTGTTCGGCATCTTGTGATTCCGCTTTATATGCACCGGTTCCGAACTATGTCTTGGGTCAATAGTTGGGTTGCCTGGCTCCTGTGCTTGCCCCTTTATGTTCCGCTCGTTCGGCTAAAAGGGCAAAGGGAGAACCGCTGCGATTGTGTTTCCGGCTAGTCTGGTCAAGCACCTCAGTGGAGAAAGACGAAAACTGACTGTCATGGTATGCGAGAACTGGTCTGCGAATCCGAGTTTAACTAAATCTCGTCAGAGATTACTCCGTGTTATACGATGGGTTTTCTATTCGTACAACCATGTGATATGGGCTTCGGCCACGGTTATTCCGAACATCACGACCCTGGGGGCTAGTCACCAGCCCCCCGCACTCCTTTCTCGTGCCCCTACGGCTAAGTGAAAGTAATAAAGCATTATGGTCCGATTGCCTTGTCCGCTCCACACTACCGCCTTCGGGCGCCGATAGTTCGGCTAAGGGTTACAGTGCGGTTGGAAGAGACACCTCGTGTGGTATCTACACGGGGGCTAAAGCCGACGACTCGCAGCTTTCAGGGTTAATGGCCACATAGGAGTTATAAAGGATGCAAAACATACAAGACATGATAAAACCATGCATTTCAAATATATACACGCCGAAAGGTCTTCGAACACAATACAGCAATTTATTCATACTCGTTCTCTCTCGAACATTGTGACTCTATGGCCCGAGCACCCTCCATAACTCCGTAGAAGTACAACTCGGGGCGCCTATGCTCCTTTCCAGGAGGCGGAGGGTCAGTGGCTACCTTCATCAGATTCAGCCCCGGCCAGTGCACCTTGGCCTTCACGAAAGTCATCCTGGCTCCTTCGATGCAGGAAGACCTCCTCAGCGCGTCAACCCGAGGAGTGGCAGCACCGAGCTTTTGCACCAGGCCGAAGTAACTGCCCGGCAATGGCTCGTTGGGCCATAGCCGGATACAGAGATCCTTCATGACCGCTTCTGCCATCCGGTGTAGCTCCATTAGCTGCTTCAGCTGCTTCACAAGGAGAGGAGAGCGCTCGGGGGCTTCGAATTGCGCCCAGAATAGCCGAGCTTCATCTCCTTCTCCCCGCGAAGCATAGAACTGCTTCGTGTCCGCCGAGCTCTTCTGGAGGTCCGCGCAGGCGCCTGAGGAACGCCATACTTTGGTAAGCAACTTGAACTTGCTGTCCCCAAAGATACACTGCAATGAATACGGCTTACCATCCGTGATAGCTTTGACTTGGCCGAGCTCCTCTTCAAAGGACCGCCTATCCAGCCACTCCTTCTGGAGATTGGTTTTTAGGGTGGATAGCTCGGCGGCCTGTTCCTTGCCTTTTTGCTCAAGGGCCTCGCACTGTTTGCCGGCGTCCTTGAGCTCTTGTTGGATTTCCTCCACCTGAGCCTGGTGCTTTTCGCTGGTAGCTTTTAAGACGGATAGTGCGGCACCCGCCTCTTTGGCCACCGCCTTCTCCACAGCAGCCTCCTGCTTCGCCTTCTCAAGCTCGGCCTTGAGCTTATCAATCTCCTTCGCCAAGGCTGCATAAGCATCGACTTATATCAACCAACCGTGTTGATAGAGTGGTAAAGAAGAGTTTCGATACTCTAATTTGGCTTACCTTGCGCCTCGTCGAATCTCTTGTTTCGAGCATCAAGCTCGTCTTCGGAGCTCTTGAGCTTCCGATTTAGCTCCTCTAGCTCGGCGGTGTTAGTAGCCACTGCCGTCGACGAAGCCTGTATCACAGAGTTATATAACCATTACAGGGGTTTACAACCTCCGAACTATCACTAAATTGTTTCAAACTAGAGGGCTGTTAGAACTATCCGAACACATATTGTCCTATGCACAGTTCAGATAAGAGGCCATGTTTGACCCCCATGTAAGTTTTTTAAAACTCACTTGGGGCTCGGGGGCTGCCATGTACATAATCATAATACAAAGAAAATAGTATTTCAAAGGACAAAACATTACGTGGCTCACCTGAAAGCCCGTCAGGAGACCATTGAAGGCCTCCTTCAGTCCGTGGTCTACGGACTGAATGCGCTGCAATACCGCACCCATGGGGATGTGGTGCTCCCCGGAGATGGAGGCGCTTGACAGAGCCTCCCCCATGGCCGGCCACCCAGTGGTCGTCGGAGCCGGTGGAGATCGGGTAACCCGATCTCCAACCGGAGATTGAACCGGTACCTCCAGAGGCATTGTGCACTCCAGAGATGACCTTGGAGGAGACTGGGCATCTCCGTGTCCGGCCTCCTCAGTGTCCGGGAGAGGCTTCAACCCCGGGTCTTCGATGGCCGAGGTATTAGCCTCGACCATGACATCAGTGTCCGGCTCCAAGGAAGCCTGCTAGGAAGATACCTCCGTGGCATCCTTCGTGGTGCCCGGAGGAGAAGGGCACGACGCGGACCCGCTCTCTGCTAGCTCGGCGGGCGGGGTCTCCCTGTGCGAAACTTGATCGGTGGGGAGAACACGTGGTGGGTTGCAAGTTGTAGGGCGCTCACATGTCAATAAACATTCAAAATCAAGCACTGATGGCTCAGTAGGTCTTTAGATCCTTACCTTCGAGGCGGGGGCTTAACCCTAAGGGTCCTTCGTGGAAGCCTTTCGAAGTCCTCGGACTCGGTGTCTGAGTCCGAAGTATCGTCAGACGACACCACTTGCGTCCGGCGTGCTTTCATCGGGGCGAGAGGAATCACATCCTCTGAAGCGTCCGATGACGCCGCCCTCTTTCCTGTAAGGGGGGAATCGCCTCCCCCCTCAACCTCATGCTCCTCCTCTTGATTCGAGGAGGCGTGGGTTTCTTCGGACTCAGCCTCTAGCTGGTCCCTGGTGCGCAGGCCTGCTCGGCCTGTTTTCTTCTTTTCCTTCTTCTCTGGTGCCTTGTAGGGCGCCACAACGAGCATCTCTGACAGCAGCGGAGACTTGGGGTCTTCGGGCTATGGAGCCGGACACTTGATGCCATTGGCCTTGCTCAACCATTCCTGCAATGGTGATCGGAAAATGCTTAGGCTTTCTTTAGGAAGACAAAGCCGATCAAATGAAGCTATACTATACCTTGGAGGGGGGCTTGGCGGCGCTCAGGCCCTTGTCCTCCTTCTTGCCCGGCGAGCTCCCCTGCGCCTTGAACAGCGCCTTCCATAGCTTCTCCCGCGTGGTGCGGAAGAGTTGACGAACTGTAGGATCGTCGTCGGTCCGGTAATCCCACATAGGAGAACTCCGGCACTGGCAGGGGAGGATGCGCCGCCGGAGTATTACCTGGACCACGTTGGTCAGGCCGACTCCCTCTCTAATTAGGGAGGCGATGCCCCTCTGCAGGTCCTCCACCTCTGTTTCCGACCCCCAGTCGAGGCCCTTTCGGACCCATGAAGTCAATCTGGCCGGGGGGCCAGACCTGAATTCGGCAGGAGCAATTCCGCATTCAGCAGGAACAGTTCCGCCCTCCTCCCTTGGCTCGGTGATATAAAACCACTCTTTTTGCCAACTCTTGATAGTGTCGATGAAGGTGCCGGACGGCCACACCGCACGCGGAAGCTTGCTGATAACAGCCCCGCCGCAATCCGCATGTGCGCCAGCGACACACTTCGGCTTGATGTTGAAGATCTTGAGCCACAGTCCGAAGTGTGGCTCGACTCGCAGGAAAGCCTCGCAGACAATAATGAAAGCCGATATATGCATGAAAGAGTTCGGCGGGAGGTCATGGAAGTCGAGGCCGTAGAAGAACATGAGGCCCCTCATGAAGGGGTGAAGCGGGAAGCTTAATCCTCTGATGAAGTGAGGGATGAAGACCACCCTCTCGCCTGATTTAGGGGTGGGGATTACCTGACCCTCCTCCGTAGCATGGTGGAAGATGTTGGCGGGGAGGTAGCCGGCGTCCTTGAGGTCCCGGATGTCCTGGTCTGTGATCGTGGACGCCTCCCACTTGCCTTTGGAGCCAGAGCTGGCCATGGCTAAGCTCGGAGGGGGAAGAATGGAAGACCTAGATCTGGGCTCAGGAAGCTCGGAAGATTGGGGAAGCAGGGATGCGAATGAGAGATGCGGATAAGCCTTGGGGTTTTCTCCCCCTTTTATTAAAGATTGCTGCCAGTTAGCCTCCCTTCGCGGCACCGTGAATCTCTCCGCTTCCCAAGGCATGCGTGCCATTGTACGTGTGTGATTAAACATATCCCATGTAAAACGGGGCACGATCTACGCATTGATGGATCATTCTAGTGGAAACGGCCTTGAACCACGAGGCAGGTCTTTTCGACTGGTTCAGTGGTCGTGGTAGGCCGTGACTTCTCGTCTAAAGTTGTCAGAAAACATTATAGGCTCTCTGACGTTTGGCCTTCAAGGGTTGAGCTACTCATGGTGTACGGACGATCTATGATCAGGAAAATTACACGTCGCGGAGGCCGAACTATTGCCCGGACGATCACTGTTTGGAGAAAGGAACTCACCTCTCAAGCCGAAGATTCTGATCACTCGAAGCAGCTGGAGCTTGGACCCTCGGCGTTGGAGGCTAGTTAGGGGGCTACTGTGGGAGTCCTGGATTAGGGGGTCCTCGGGAGGCCGGCCTATGTCTTATGGGCCGGACTGTATGGGCCACTTGCCGAATACTGGGAGGATTGAAGATCTCGCCTCCAAGAAGGAACCTTCGAGAATCGTGGCTTGTCCTCCACGTTTAAAGTAGTAAATAGGCATGTTTATCCCTCGACGTGTAACCGACCATGTGTAACCCTAGGCACCCTCGGCGTCTATATAAGCCGGAGGGTTTTAGGGTGTAGAACAACAGAACTCATCTAGGGTTTTAGTCATACGATCTCGTGGTAGATCAACTCTGTAATCCCTCTACAATCAATATAATCAAGCAGGACGTAGGGTATTACCTCCATAGGAGGGCCCGAACCTGGGTAAAACCTTGTCCCCTTCGTCTCTTGTTACCATCGATCCAAGTCTCACAGCTCGGGACCCCCTACCCGAGATCCGCCGGTTTTGACACCGACACCAACCCCTGCAGTATGACAAGGCTAACGCATTAGATATTTGAAGAAACGTGAAGGCAAAAGGTACAAAAAGAGTAAATGCAGTTACTTATCCCCATCAGGCCTAATCACCGGTCTCTGCTCGCGGGTCGCTAGGAGGGGGGGGCGGGAGCCGTGTATCACCACGCTGGTACACTTTCACCCCCTCAACCACCTCGCCCTCACTATCACTAGACTCATCCCCGCCACCATCAGCATGGCCATCCGGCCCCTCAAACGGACCTGGCCAGGTATCCCATCCAGACGTCTCCTGGGTCGTAGTCCCTTTATCCGGAGTCTCGTGGGCCGAAGCCTCTGGGACCGGAGGCGTCTGGGACGTAGCCCCTAGGATCGGAGTCTCGTGGGCCGTAGCCTGTGGGACCGGAGTCTCGTGGGCTGAACGCCAGTCGACCCGAGGATCATGGTCCGGAGTCCCCATAGCCTCCACCTCAGACGGTTCCACCCTAGAAGTGTTGTGCTCGGGTGAATGAGCTGGGGGTGGCGGCGAGGCAGTCCGCCTACCTCTCCCGCGGCCACGTCCTGTACCTTTCTTCTTTCCTCCCCGACCTCCTCTCCCGGTGGACGGCAACGTCGCCGACGATGAAGAGCCTGCCGGTGTCCCAATACTGTCTATCAAAGCTCTCCGTAGAGATAGGGGTGGAATTGAAGTACCCCTCGCGCGGATCGTCGTCCGCTCTGGACCTGCGCCCACCATCTTTCAACACCTGCCATGACAGAGAGTAAACAAAATTAGTACAACATTAAAAAAATGAATACCTGACATGAATAATAATATGTACATAATTAAAGTTGAGATGCATACTAACTAATAATAGTTTGGATTGTCGTCATCAATAAATGCATCATCATCACTATCACGCGTGTCATCATGAATCTCATGCTCATCTGGTTCAGCGACATCAACATGTGGAAGGCCTTTCTGCAATTGGTCAAGCATTGACAGGTCATCCGCATCAGTAACCTCTTCTTCTTCTGGCTCTTCTTGTTTCGGCTCAAAGGTGAATTCAGATTCACTGTCGATGTCCACTTCCATGTTCTAGGGTAAAGTAGAGCGGTTCTTGAAACATTTTTTGGAAAGACGTGTTTCTTGGAAGAATTCTCCTTCATATGTGTCTGGGTTAATGTGAGGTTCATAATCCTCTTCATTGGGGGGAGTTGGTCTAGCATGTGGTGGCACTTCATACACGACATCCCAACCATTCAGATTTTTATCAGTTTGGCAGGCCCACGGTAGATAGAAAACTTGGGTCGCCTGTTGAGCCGTAATATAAACATCGGGAACATCTAAATGGGTGCTTTGTTTGATTTCGACTAGCCCTATATGTTCATGAGTCCTTATAGTCTCCTTATGCTGGAACCAATAACATTTGAAGACTACGACGTTCGGTGGGTTTTCACCATAGAATAGAAGTTCATAAATTGCTTCAACTCTTTCATAATACTATGTACCTCCTTCGCCGATAGCGGAGACACCACAATTTGTAGTTTTCCCGGTCGGCCATAGATTACTCTTTGCCAAAGGTACAAAAGCGATACCCGTTGATGTTGTATTTCTCAAATGAGCGGACCTTATAGTCAAAACCATTAGAGGCTTGTCTCAATTCAGCGTCCATAGACTCTGAATTAGCCTACAAGTTTAATATGAAATGATAGTTGTATTAGCCGCAAATTAGACCAAGAAATGAAATGGTCTATTAATGGTAATTACCATTTGTTTAAACCAAGAGATGAAACCGGGATAGCCGCCTCCATCCTTTGCCAGAAGCACATATTCTTCGATGGAAACCTTTGGGATCACCGCTCCATCCGAGAATTTGGTGACGTATCGACTGTATCAAATATCCGGGAATAAGAGTAGGTCAAAGGAATTAGAAGTTGCGAAACAATGTACCGAGAACTTACTCGATATACGGCCGCACTTCTGCTAGGTTGTTGAGGATATACAACGAAATGGTCTGCCATTCTTCGACATCCAACAGTAATGGTTTCCAAGAACTAGCTGGTGCGAGCTTCCCTTTGAATAGGCTGAGGTTGGATCCACCTTTTCTAGGGTCTTCAGCATTGTACCGAGGCTTCGGATTATGCAAATGATGATTTTCGACTTCGTAGTGTGGTATCACGAAGTTTGCCGCCTCCTCAGTAAGGAATGCCTCGACCATCGATGCTTCAATTCTACGTTTATTTTTACATTTTGCTCAAAGCGTCTTCTGCATCCTCTCAGTTGCATAGCACCAACGATTTTACATGGTCCCCCCCCCCAATCTTGCCTCGGTCGGGAGATGTAAAATCAAATGCTGCATTGGATTAAAGAAGCCCAGTGGAAAGATCGTCTCTAACTTGTAGAGCAACTCAGGTGCCAACTTTTCCATCTCATCTAGCACGTGAGGCGATATTTCTTTTGCACAAATAACATGGAAGAAATAGCTTAGCTCTGCCAGTACTAGACATTCAGCCTCAGGGATAAAGCCACGCAACATCACCGACATTACCGCTCCAGCCATATGTGCCAATCATGACTCTTGAAACCAAATATTTTCAATTTTTCAAGACTCGCTCCCCTCTTTAGATTCGCTGCATACCCATCGGGGAACATCAAGTGAATTTTCACCCATAAGAGAAGTTCCCTCATAGCTCCCCTTGGAAGATTGAACCAGGCCTTTGGCTTCGACCAGTTCTTCTTTCCTTTCGGTTGTCGCATGTTCTGTGACGGTCTATCACATATAGTCTGCTGATCGACTCTAGCCTTAGGATTATCTGTTGACTTCCCCTCTATGCCGAACAATGTACCAAAAATGGCCTCTCCGATATTCTTTTCAGTGTGCATCACTTCGATGTTGTGTGGAAGAAGGACGTCTTCGAAGTAAGGCAGATCCCACAAGCATGTCTTGTGAGTCCAGGCGTATTCCGAATTATACCCCTTGAAATACCCTGGACACTCTGGATCAGGCTGGAGAGCATTTAACTGATCCAGGATCTGTTGGCCTGTCAACGCAGGTGGTGCAGAGTGTTTGACAACTGTACCTTTGATGAAGTTCTTCTTGTCTTTTCTAAAATCATGGCGAGGATCCAGGAACTGTCTATGCAAGTCGAAGCAACAATACTTCTGACCCGCCTGCAGCCAATGAAACTGAAGAGCTACCTTTCATGTGGGGCACGAGAACCTTCCATGCGTACTCCAGCCAGCGAATAGCACATACGCCGGCAAGTCATGCATCGAGTACATGTACCAAACATGCATTTTGAAGTTTTCTTTTCTAGTGGCATCGTATGTCTTGAACCCATTATCCCAAGCTTCTTGCAATTCATCCTTAAGCGGCTGCATGTACACATTCATATTCTTCCTTGGATAGTTGGGACCTAGAATTATCAACGTCAGGAAAATTTTCTATCTTTTCATAACCTGTCCGGGGGAGATTGAGTGGAATGACAAATACATGCCAACATTTGTATTGGGTTGCTGTCATACCAAACACATTGAACCCATCCATGCTGATGGCGACTCGAGGATGCCTTGGATATGCCGCTTTATGCTCATGTAATGCATCGAAGTGCTTCCACGCAAAAGCATCCGATGTGTGTACGAACATCTGATTCCCATCTGCATCTAGTTCGGTTCTTTTGCCCTATTTGTGCCATGCCATCTGTCTGGCCGTCTCTTTGACCCTGAAAAGACGTTGACGTCTTGGTATGATTGGCATGTACCGAAGAACATTAACTGGGATTTTGGTCTGCCTCTTCTCACCCATAACGTTGTCTACCACAACATACCTGGAAGACTTGCAAATGGAACAATAGTTCAAGCCCGCATACTCAAGCCTAAATAAGGCACATCCGTTCTCACAGGCATCTATCTTCTCATAGGGCATTTTAAGTACACGGAGGATTTTATCCGACTAGTACAGGTTTGCAGGCATGACATGGCCTTTGGGTAGAAAGCGTCCAAATAGTGTCATCATCGTGTCGTAGCATTCTCTGCCCAAGTTGAACTAAGCCTTCAGAGCAATTACTTGCGTGATGGCATCCAACTGACAAAGGTCAGTGTGCTCGGGGAGAAGGCCTTTGCAGATTCCTCCATCTCATCGTCCGGATCCCAAGCATCATCAAAGTTTTGCGCCATGTCTTCGATCCCGGTACCATGCTCGTCGATGCGACGACGAACCACCTCAGCTCTGGTACGTTGGCTAGACTCACCATGAAATGTTCACATCGTATAATCAGGCGTAAACCCCATCCTTTGCAGGTGTTTACCCATTACATCCTTTATTTGTTGTTTAAAGTTGTCGCACCCAAGACAGTGGCACCAGGTTTTTCTCTGGCCATTTCCAAATGCGGCTTTCACAAACACCTTGGTTTTTGTTAACCATTCATTGGTCATGTCTTTTTGACTAGTGTGACCGGTGTACATCCACGCATGATCACTCATCTTGCCTAACTACTAATTAAACACACAAGATATATATATATATATATATATATATATTCATGAGTTAATCAAGTTTGTCAATTTTATTACGTCCATGCAACCTACACGCTAATAGGTAAAGATGGGTCCTAATCCCACCCGAGTACGTGTAGATCGGGTTCGGTTCCCATGCTCTGCTCCAGATCTGACGCAAAATTTCGGCAGCACCTGCCTGCTGTTCTCCAGATACACATCTCGGAAACAAGCCTAGAGAATGTGTACCCGGAGAACAACAGGGTGCGCTGACGAAATTTTGTGTCGGATTTGGAGCAGAGCATGGGAAACGAACCTGATCTACACGTACTCGGGCTGTCCATGGATAACGTGGTCAATTCGAAAGGATGAAGGTTATAAATGTGCAAAGACATGCATATTTATAGATGCCACCCTTTCGAACGGGAGACACCTAGGTTACGAGACTTGACATGTATATAAAATTAAGTTACATCGGCATGACAACCGGAACAGAGCAAATAGGGGAGGGTCGGGTAGGAGATGACAATAGTGCTCACCACTAGACCGTGTAGGGGGGGTAGTCGCATCGGGAGGTTAACGAACACCATACCCTCGAAGTGACGAAACAACTGCACATTTAAATCCACACGATCAACACGAATATTCAATCCCGATAGAAAAATCTGTATATATATGACTACTTTTCCACTGCAAATTCTTCTTCTTCTTCTTCTTCTTCTTCTTCTTCTTTTTCTTCTTCTTCGTCTTCGTCTTCTTCGTCTTCGTCTTCTTCGTCTTCTTCTTCTTCTTCTTCGTCTTCTTCTTCTTCGTCTTCTTCTTCTTCTTCTTCTTCTTTTCCTTATTCTTCTTCTTCTTTTCCTTCTTCTTTTCCTTCTTCTTCTTTTCCTTCTTCTTCATTTCCCTCTTCTTCTTCTTCTTCTTCTTCTTATTCTTCTTTTCCTTCTTCTTTTTTTCCTTCTTCTTCTTATTCCTTTCTTCTTCTTCTTCTTCTTCTTTTCCTTCTTCTTCTTTTCCTTCTTCTTCTTTTCCTTCTTCTTCTTCTTCTTATTCCTTTCTTCTTTTCCTTTTTCCTTTTTTTCCTTCTTCTTTTCTTCTTTTTTTTCTTCTACATTTATTCTTTTATTCTTCTTCTTTTCTTTTTTCTAACCTAATAAACTAACTAACTAACTTAACAGAAAAAATAAAAAAATGGAAAAAAAGGTTCGGGCGGCCGGGGCGATGGGGGGCAGGGGCGCTGGTGGCAGGGCAGCCGAGGGCGGGGGCGGGGGCAGCCTAGGGCAGGGGCGGCCGACGGTGGGGCTAGCGGCTGGGCGGCCTGGTGGCGGGGTGAGGACAGAGGGGCAGCGTGGGGGGTAGAGGGGGATCGAGGGAGAGAGAGAGAGAGGGTGGGGGTGTCGGGGCATGAATGCTCACGATCACCTATGGGACCAGAGGCCCCTTGTGGTTCGGCAGGGGGGTCACGTTGCACGAAGAGCGGAGAGCATGAGACAGCATGACGATCAGGACACGAGCATTTTTACCCAGGTTCGGGCCGCTGCTAAGCATAAAACCCTACTCCTGCTTTTGGTGGATTTGATTGGGAGAACACAAGTGGTACCTCGCACTCTATCCCGGCAAGGGTTGCCTTCGGGGAAAGAGCTGCTAGGTGAGTACAAACGTTCGGGGGTCTGAATCCTGAGCTAGGTAGCTCTGAGCCTCCTTTTATAGTGCAAGGGGTTACCACAATGGCAAAACAGTCATTATCTATCGATTAGATAGCTTAGCAGAGCTATCATACCTAACTCTGGCATTTAGGACAAAATACCATGATTACCAGCCTAGGTGGCGCTCAGGGGTGCATCCCAGGCAAGCTCTTGCCACCGCTTGGCCGGTCGTTGCTTATGGTCTTGACACGCTGCAGGGCAGGTGTCAACTGGGTGTAACTTGTCTTCTTGTGCTTCGCCACGTGCTTAGCGAGAGATGATTAGCCGCTTGAGGGCTCGACACCACATCGATAAGTGACTGGCGTAGCGATGCGGCGGAGCAGTGGCTGGTTAGCTCGCGCCTGCCGGGAAATGGCTAGTCGGGTCTTCAGAAAGGCGTGCATGTCTTGGTCCCTGGCAAGTGCCGGGGACGTGCTTGGTGCGCTACAGTCCAGGCTTGGGCTGCCGCGTCGGGCTTGTTGGAGTCTGGTCTTGATCATTCGCTGGGATTGAACGAACATTGAAGGGCTCAGCTACTACCGCCTGTGCATAAGTTAGGGGCACTGGGTACACTTGTATTAGTGCATCGACAGGGGGTCGGGCCAATGCCGTTAGTACCCAGCCGCTTTGCCGTCTTCTGGCGGACGGCAAAGAGCCACCAGGAAGACGGCAATGAACTGGCAGACGACCGAGTTGACCCCACCAACCCCACAAGCCAGTGGGGCCCAGGTGGGCTCTTTGCCGTCTGCCTTTCTGCTCTTTGCCGTCAGCTGGCAGATGGCAAAGTACTGACTGATGGCAAACACAATCTTTGCCATCAGCCAGTTCTTTGCCTTCTGTTTTTTGGAAGCTGACGGCAAAGACATTGTTTACCGTCCGCTGGCAGACGGCAAAGAACAGGCGGACGGCAAATCCTCTGATTGCAGTAGTGTAATAGATTGGGGTTGGAATAAGAAGTTGACTCAACATGAAAAGTAAATAATATGAAAGTAAATAACATAAGAGTAAATAGATTGTCCCTTCGTAGAGGGAAGCAGGGATTTGTAGAGGTGCCATAGCTCATTGTTTTAAAACAGAGATGACTATGTAATTTTGAGTGGTATACTTTTCCTGTCAACGTCACAATAGAGTTTTCAATATCTTCCATGCTAAACACATTATAGGCGGTTCCCAAACAGAATTGAAATTTTACTGCCCCTCCACCATTCAAACATATTCCGTGGCTGACCGAGTCCACCGGTGCCATCCAAACAATAAACTTTCTAGGGGAGTTCTTGTTTATTTATTTTTGTATTATGCAGGACTAGGCATCCTTTTTACCATCCTCTCTCATGCAATGACAAGTGAATAAACACTCATCTTGAGAATAACCCGCTTAGGATGGAAGGTAGTGACTACCTCGTCGCTCCATGAGCGGTACGAGCACACAAAACGAATGATTATTTGAATGTTTAGAGGTGAGTAGGTGACACGTGCAAATTTACTTGGAATGGCAATGAAATACCATAGATAGGTAGGTATAGTGGACTCTCATTGAAGAAATTTGTCTCAAGGATTTGGATGTACAAGTAGTATCTCTACTTAGTATGAAATTTTGGCTAGCAAAAGGTTCTAAACAAGCACAACATGTTGGAGGATCCATAACAATACAACTTCTATGCAAATATACCCGAACATAACCACTACGTTTTCTTCCTTGTCCAACTTAAAGTATTTGATCAAGGTTGAAAATAATTAATGGGTATTCACAATCATAAAAGATGTCCAAGATAATATATTTGTATGTGAAAGTTCTCTTTCTTATACTAATCATTCATGAATTGTTTGTTTGACCAATATTGTGATTGTCAAACTTCAATACATTTTTCTTTCTAAACCAATTGTGAACCTGCTGCTAAGAATAGCACATTGATAATTTCAAGTTTATCATATTTCATTCATTCACATTTACTCTTAGGATAAAAGTGAAGCACATCAAACTACTCTCAAAAGATATAAGTGAAGAACAATGAGTAGCCAAGCAATCAAGTAGCTATGTGAGGACTCTCTATCTTAATAAAGATTTTTAGATCTAATATTTTATTCAAACAACAAACAAAACAAAAATATACTCCAAGAATGGCACGCATCATGTGAACGAATAAAATCTTAGGCTCAACATAGGCTAACCGATAATTGTTGATGAAGAGAGGTGGCATGCATAGCATCCCCAAGCTTAGATGCTTGAGAATTCTTGTAATATTGACTTGGGGTGTAATGCCCAAGATGAGATCCTATCCTTATTTTGGCTCGAGGGCATCGACAGGGATAGAAGCACATCTCGTCGTTTCGTAAGAATGGATATCATTACAAGTACCTGCAAAGAGGAGATGAGTATATGGAATTGGCGTACACTCGCCACAAGCTACATCAATATCACATAAATACAACATCATATCCAAAAGTCATACATAAGAGCAGGGTCCGACTACGGACGAAAACAAACGATAAGAACGACATCCATCCTCGCTATCCCAGGCTACCGACTTGGAACCCATCCTATGACCAATGAAGAAGAAGAACTCCAATCATACAAGCATTGCTCTCACGTTAAAGCATCGCATTACCTGTACCTGCAACTGTTGTTGTAGTAATCTGTGAGCCACAGGGACTCAGCAATCTCATTTCCAAGGGTATCAAGACTAGCAAAGCTTAATGGGTGAGGTATGGTTAAGTGGAGAGGCTGCAGCAAACACTAAGCATTTATTTGAGTGGATAACTTACGAGTACAAGAATAAGGGGGGGTGATCATCGCATAAACGGACGTGAACTAGTAATGATCACTAAGTGATCCTGAACACCTACCTATGAGTCAAACATAACCCCATCGTGTTCTCTCTCGGTTTAGAAATTCACGAGAAGAGATAGTCACGATTACGCACACGGTTGGTGAATTTTATTTGAGTTTACATTAAGTTTTCTATGACCGAATGTTAAACAAATTTCCAAGTTGCCACATAACCGCGGGCACGGTTCTCATGAAAGATTTAACCCTGCAGGGGTGCTCTAATTCATCCGTCACAAACTAACCACAAGCTGTGTTGGAACTCCTCAACTGCGGGATGACCCGTAGTATTTGCAGATTTCCGATGGAAAATCTCAACCTCGAGATAGCCCGATGTGTCCTCGAAATCCCGCAGTGGGACCACTAGAAGCGTGTGTCCAGAGGGAGGTAATAGACTACTTGCAAGAATTAAAACCTAACCTTTTCCCAAGTTAATTGGTGGGCAGTTTTAGCAATTATAACAAGTCTAATGCACCGTACACATGCTAGTCAACAAGTATGGCAGCGGAAAGTAAGACAAGCACATGTATGAGAGAGTAGAGATAGGAAGATCAAACGCAATTTGGAGACGCAAGGATTTTTCCCGTGGTTCCGATAGGTGGCGCTATCGTACATCCACGTTTATGGAGTCTTCAACCCACAGAGGCTAATGGTCGCGAGAGTCCATGGAGGGCTCCACCCATAAGGGTCCACGAAGTAGCAACCTTGACTATTCCATAACGGCGTCCGTCCACGAACGACTAGCCTCACCATGGGTAGAACTTCACGAAGTAGGCGATCTCCTTGCCCATACAAACTTCTTGGTTCAACTCCACAACCCGAAGTAGGAGGCTCCCAAGCGACACCTAACCAATCTAGGAGGCACCACCCTCCAAAAGGTAATAGGCTCGATAGTAACGATGAACTCCTTGCTCTTGTGCTTCAAGATGATAGACTCCTCAACACACAATCACTCTCTCACAGATTTGGCTTTGGTGGAAGAGATTGATTGGGTGGAAAGCAACTTGGGGAGGCTAAAAATCAAGATTCATATAGTTGGAATGCAATGAATTGATCTCAACACATGAGTAGGTGGCTCTCTCTCAGAAAATTGGATGGGGCAAGTATGGAATAGTTCTGAGTGCTTCTCTTACGAGTGGGTGGTGGTGAAGGGGTATATATAGGCATCTCCAAAAATCCAACCATTACACGTATAATGACCAACTCGGTGACACCGAAGTGTAACACTCGGTGGTACCGAATTGCTCAAAAGGTATCAACTTTCGAATGTCGGTGAGACCAATATATAAATCTCGGCAGTACCGATCAGGTGACCAATGGTCAGATTGCAAATCTCGGTGACACCGATCCAAACAACTTGGAGATTCCGAATTGAAGAAAAGGGGCAATAGAAAGTTGGCAACCTGAACTTGGTGGCACCGATGCAGAATCGGTAGTACCGAAGGTCTAAGGTTTGGCTGGGATCTGTCTGAAGAGAAAATCGGTAAGGCCGAGTGAGGAATATTGGTGCCACCAATTTTGCATGATAGGCTTTTGACAGACTTTTGTGGAAGAGCTTGTGGGTGTTTTCGGTGACTATCACTTGTGCACGTGGAGCATTTTGTTCACCATCAATACCTTACCCCCTTTTAATAGTATTGGCTTTCCTATAGACTCAAAGTGATTTCTCACAAAGTAAAATGTAGAGTCTTCTTGCTTGAAGCTTTGCCAATCCTATTCCTTGCATCTAGGGGTATCTCCTCACAATCCTTTTGCCAACCCATCTTCCACTATGGACTTTTATCTGAAATACACTAGGTAGAAATATTAGTCCAAGAGGGAGTGTATGCTGTCATGAATTATCAAAACCACCAAGGTAGCATATTGTGCTGTCAATCTCCCCCCTTTTGGTAATTGATTACAACATACAATCAAAGCTTCAAATAAAGATATGCACAGATATAATGAAGACTTTGAGAGACACATGACAAAGCCTTGCTCCCCCTAAATGTGTGCAATCCCTTTAAAGGATAGTTGCCTTGGAATGCATGGACACACATATAGTAGAAAGGGATAAAATGAGTCATGTGTATCTTGGCTATATGTATCAAATATATGTGAATGAGTTACACCCTTGTTCAAGACATCCCTCTTGTAAACAATATGTGCAAGAAGCAAGAGATCATCTTGATCAAGGATATGATGCATATACTTACCTTGAGTTCTTGAGCATTCTAGTTGTAGAAACACACTTGAGAAAACAATGGTAGGAAACACAAGAGTATTCTACTAATTCAAAAAGCAATAGAGCTCAATAGTACCAAGATGTGGAGAACATATAGAAGATAAAATTCCTGACGATTGATATGTCTCCAAGAACATTTAGGACTTTCTCCCCTAGCTATGAAATTGTAGATCATCCTCTCCCCCTGAATCTTAGCATTTAGATATTGGGGGTAGGTAGGGCTGAGAAAAGTCTAAAACATATCATAATTAAATTCAATCAGATTTATTCTGCTCTCTTCTCCTGAAGAAGTAAGGGATCCTTGATATTTCTCCCCCTTTATCTTGTTAAGTGTACACTTCTACTTTTCATGATCATCTCTCCCCCTGAAGCATGAATGCTTAGATATTTCTCCCCTTTAAGCATTGTATCTCCCCCTTTGGTATAAATATCTCCCCCTTTGGTATTAATAAGGCTATAGAAGCTTTGATATTTCTCCCCCTTTGGCATTAATTTCCAAAAAGGGTCACACAAAGGGTCAGATAACTGGGAGAATTGAGTGGGAAGGGATCCTAGAGAGTAAGGGTCATTGAGAGCATGGAGACAAGGGTTCCTTGAAAGCAATTTTCTCCCCCTTAAGATCTAAAAACTGTTAGGATTTATCCTCCTTTGATGTAGGGATCCTTGAATATTTGAGATTATACCTTTTGATGTTTCTCCCCTACATCATACCATTTGCAATGAATTTGTAGGATCATTGATCTGATCATAAACACACAAATGTATAGATGTTTTTGCAAAAAGTCGGTGGCTCCAAAGACAAAGAGTCGGTAGCACCGATGAGTGGTTGTGCAGCATAACTGCTTCATCAGTGAGACCGAGATTCTTTGATCGAAGGCTCGGAGTTGTGAAACAGAAACTTGGCAAAATTGTTCTTGTCTATTTTGTCAAATGCAGTTTTTCAGAAAGTCTCAAACAGATCACAAAGATTTTCAATGAATTTTCATCTAGGTTGGAGTTGAATGGAAATGTCAATTAGCAACAAAACAAAAGATTCTCTATTCAATTCTTATAACTAGATGATGGGAGGTGACTAGGTCACCTATGTTAGAGTATATTGACTTAAGGAGTCAAGCAAGAATACTTGATCATAGGTCATACTCATCGTTAAGCTCGAAATGGGGTTTCCATTTTTTGATTAAGCATTTTAATGTTTTCATATCACTTGAGTTGCTTTATCCCATGACTTGGAGTAAATCTATATCAAGGATATGAGTACATACCTTTGAGTGATGTTGATGACGTGGCTTTTAGGTGAACTTGATGAGGATGCTCGAGGTTGATGAAGTTCATCTTGAGTTGGGAGCAATCCTTCTTGTTTTGGTTCACTTATCACCTACATAGGTTAGTCATGCAAGGAAGAACATGATATATCCAAATGACAAGAGTGATATTTTCATCATATGTAAGTCAAGGATATGGTTTTGTTGTCCTCTTCCTTCCATCATCAAAACGGGTTGTGGATACTTGGCCATGACAAGATTGCTCAAGATATGAGTTGATGGAAATCTTGTGGAATGTTGTTCTTCCAAGTACCTAAAAAAAGGTTAGATGCAATACAAGGGAGCATAGAATTCCAAGTTATACGAGATTCATGATAATGATAGCATGGAATAGTCAAGTAAGCTCTTCCCCTTGCATGCAACCAAGTGAGTCTAGCTCAAGTTTGAAGCATCAATGATGTTCAACTCACTCCTAAAGTAACAAAACACTTTCTCATCAAGTGGATTAGTAAATATATCAGCCAATTGCTTGTTAGTGTGAACATGCTTAAGATTGATATAGCTCCTTTGGCAACATGATCACGAATGAAATGATGTCAAACTTGAATATGCTTAGTTCGAGAATGTTGCACGGGATTATGACCAATCTTAATAGCACTTTCATTGTCACAAAGTAATGGAACATTTTTCACATGGATCCCATAATCCTTAAGCATTTGTGTCATCCATAGTAATTGTGCACAACAAGATCCGGTGGCAATATACTCAGCTTCGGCAGTAGATAGAGATACCGAGTTTTGTTTCTTGGAGGACCAAGACACAAGAGATCTTCGAACAAATTGACATGTACCCGAGGTGGATTTTCTATCAACCTTGTCACCGGCATAGTCCGAATCAGAATAGCCAACAAGGTTAAAAGAAGATCCCTTGGGATACCAAATGCCAAAGTTTGGTGTTTGTATCAAATATCTCACAATACGTTTCACGGCCAAAAGATGACACTCTTTAGGTGCAGCTTGATATCTAGCACACATGCAAACACTAAGCATAATATCGGGATGGGAGGCACATAGATATCATAATGAACCAATCATAGATCGATAAACCTTTTGATCATCCGGTTCATCCTCCTTGGTAAGATCAATATGTCCACTAGTAGGCATAGGAGTTTTCATTCCTTTGCACTCTTGCATGTTGAACTTTTTAATCATGTCCTTGGTATACTTGGTTTGAGAGATGAAAGTTCCTTCTCTCATTTGCTTGATTTGCAAACCAAGGAAAAATTTCAGCTCACACATCATGGACATCTCATAATTCTCGGACATCAACCTTCCAAATCTTTCACTAAATTGTGGGTTAGTAGATCCAAAGATAATATCATCCACGTAAATTAGGCACACAAATAATTCACCATTAACTCTTTTAGTGAATAAGGTTGCATCAATTTTACCAATCTCGAAACCTTTTTCAATGAGAAACTTCGTTAAGCATTTATACCAAGCACGTGGGGCTTGCTTAAGACCATAAAGAGCTTCAAGAAGCTTGTAGACATGATTAGATTTATTAGGATTCACAAAACCAGGGGGTTGTTTAACATAGACCTTTTCTTCAATCTCTCCATTTAAAAAAGAACTTTTAATGTCCATTTGATAAAGCGTGATATCATGGTGATTAGCATAAGCAAGAAGAATGCGAATAGATTCAAGTCTAGCAACGGGCACGTAGGTCTCACCGTAGTCCATACCTTTGACTTGGGTGTAGCCTTGAGCAACGAGACGTGCCTTGTTGCGTATGACTTGACCGTCTTCATCTTGTTTGTTCCGAAACACCCATTTTGTGCCGATGATGTTGTGCTCATCCTTGGGCTTCTCCACGAGTGTCCACACTTCATTCCTCTCGAAGTTGTGAAGCTCTTCATGCATAGCGTTCACCAAATCCGGGTCTTCAAGTGCTTGTTCAACCTTCAAGGGTTCAATGCTATAGATGAAAGAATAATGCTCACAAAAATTTCCTAAGCGAGTTTTAGAGTGAGTGATTCTTTCGGTTTGTATGTCACCAAAGATTTGGTTTAGAGGATGTCTTTTGGTCACTCTTTCTCGAACTCGGGTTAGCTTTGGCTTGTTGGATGGTGGAGCTTCTTCTTCATCATCATCTCCTTCATATTCGTTGTTGTTGAAGGTGTCATTTCCTTGAGGTGGTGGTGAAGGAGGTTGTGGTGGATCTTCATGATGTCCTTCCTCCTCTTCATCTTGTCATGTATCGCTTGTGGATGCCTCCATGTCGTGTTGAGGTTCACCTTGACGTGAAGTAGGGCTTCCACTTGAGTTGATGAGGTACTTTCCTTCACCTCCATGGGACGAATCTTGCCGATGGACATGTCTTGGATAGCTTCTGAAGGATCATTATCTCCTACATCATTTGGCAATTGTTCGACTTGCAAACCATTAGATTCATCAAACTTCACATCCGCCGTCTCTTCAACTTTTCGACTGAAGTTGTTGTAGACATGGTAAGTGTGAGAGCTCGATCCGTAACCAAGTAGGAATCATTCATGAGATTTAGAAGCAAATTTAGTACGACGATGCTTATCAAGAATGTAGCACTTTGAGTCAAATACCCGGAAGTGTCCAACTTGGGGTTTGTTACCAGTGAGTAGCTCGTATGCCATTTTACCAAGAAGCTTGTGCAAGTAGAGTCGGTTTGTGGCATGACATGTTGTTTCCACGGCTTCTGCCCAAAAGTGTCTTGGCGTCTTGTATTCGTCAAGCATCGTTCTTGCCATCTCAATAAGAGTTCGGTTCTTCCTCTCAACAACTCCATTTTGGTGAGGCGTGTATGTAGCCGAGAACTCATGTGAAACACCTTCTTCGTCAAGAAAGGTATCTTCATGGGTGTTCTTGAACTCCGATCCGTTATCGCTCTGAACCTTCTTGATCTTCACCTCAAACTGATTTTGCGCTTTGCGAGCGAAGTTCTTGAAGATCTTTTGTACATGTGACTTATCATCAAGAAAGAATACCCACGTAAATCGGGGAAAATCATCAACTATGACTAAACCATAGGAATTTCCACCGAGGATCTTCTAAGCATTGGGACCAAAAAGATCCATATGAAGTAACTCGAGTGGTCTCCCAGTAGTCATGATAGTCTTTATGAGATGACTTCCACCTACTTGCTTTCCAGCTTGACAAGCACTACAAAGTCTATCTTTGTCAAACATAACATATTTAACACCAAGTATATGATCACCTTTGATAAGCTTGTCTAGATTACGCATGCCAACATGCCCTAGTCTTCTATGCCAAAGCCAACCTTTACAAGATTTTGCAATAAGACAAGTACGAGGTTTGTATCTCTTAGTGAAATTGACAAAATATAGATCACCTCTACCAAAACCGGTAAAGACCATGTTATGATTATCTTGACGAAACACTTGGCAATCTACTTTGGTGAATAGCACATTAAAACCGAAGTCGGCAAGTCTAGATACGGAAAGAAGATTGTAGCCAAGGGATTCAACAAGCATGACGTTTTGAATAGAGCTATCATGGGATATGGCCACCTTACCAAGACCAAGTACCTTACCCTTGGAGTTGTCTCCAAAAGTTACATACCTTCGCGGTCCATGGTTTGGTGTGATCTCTTCAAACATGTCTCTATCTCCGGTCATATGATCGGTGCATCAACTATCGAGAATCCACTCTTTTCCTCCGGACATGTAATCCTTGAAGTTTGCCATAAGACTTAGATTCTTCATGATCTTCTCATGCTCGATTTCGAACAACTCATCTTTATCATAGTAGCCATGTTCCACATTATCATCATCAAGTGGAAAATCCTCGTCATAAGAAACGAGAGATTCGTTAGGGTTATGATCATGACAATGTTCAAGATTATGATGAGAATGGCTTCTACAATGTTGTTGTTGATAGTTATGACATCTCCTTTAGCACGCATGAGGTCTCTAAGCTCAAATAGATAGTCATCAAACTTGGGATCACTAGGCATCATTTTGTGAAAGCCAATAGTTTTATGAAGAATTTTATCAAGATTGCTCAATGAATAACTTTGATATCGTTTCTCCAAATCATTCCACAAAGTATAAGCACATTTAAAATTCTTCATTTGATTAAGCACAATTCTAGGCAATCCTCTAATGATGAGATTAACAGTTCTAAGATTGCATAGCATATCAATTTCCTCTTCGTGTGTGGGATGTAAAGGATCAATGGGAGGTACATAGGGGTTCTTAACATACCTGCTCAAATGAAATTCATTGAATAGCTCAAGCATCTAATATTTCCATTGACTATTGTACTCTCCATCAAGAATATGCACTCTACAACTCAAACTCTCCAAACTAGACACATCCATCTTCCTTCACGGTGATGAAATCGATGCAATGGAGACCAAAGCTGTGATACCACTTGTCGGATCACTAGAAGCATGTGTCTAGAGGGGGGGTGAATAGAATACTTGCAAGAATTAAAACCTAACCTTTTTCCCAAGTTAATTGGTGGGCAGGTTTAGCAGTTATAACAAGTCTAATGCACCCTACACATGCTAGTCAACAAGTATGGCAGCGGAAAGTAAGGCAAGCACATGTAAGAGAGAGTAGAGATAGGAAGATCAAACGCAATTTGGAGACGCAAGGATTTTTCCCGTGGTTATGATAGGCGGCGCTATCGTACATCCACGTTTATGGAGTCTTCAACCCACGGAGGGTAACGATCGCGAGAGTCCACGAAGGGCTCCACCCATAAGGGTCAACGAAGTAGCAACCTTGACTATTCCATAACGGCTTGCATCCACGAAGGACTAGCCTCACTATGGGTAGATCTTCACGAAGTAGGCGATCTCCTTGCCTGTACAAAATTCTTGGTACAACTCAACAAAATGAAGTAGGAGGCTCCCAAGTGACACCTAACCAATCTAGGAGGCATCACCCTTCAAAAGGTAATAGGCTCGATAGTAACAATGAACTCCTTGCTCTTGTGCTTCAAGATGATAGACTCCTCAACACACAATCACTCTCTCACAGAATTGGCTTTGGTGGAAGAGATTGATTGGGTGGAAAGCAACTTGGGGAGGCTAGAAATCAATATTCATATGGTTGGAATGCAATGGCTTGATCTCAACATATCAGTAGGTGGCTCTCTCTCAGAAAATTGGATGGGGCAAGTATGGAATAGTTTTGAGTGCTTCTCTTATGAGTGGGTGGTGGTGAAGGGGTATATATAGGCATCTCCAAAAATCCAACTATTACACCTATAATGACCAACTCGGTGACACTGAAGTGTAACACTCGGTGGTACCGAATTGCTCAAAAGGTAGCAACTTTCAAATCTCGGTGAGACCGATATATAAATCTCGGCAGTACCGATCAGGTGACGAACGTTCAGATTGCAAATCTCGGTGACACCGATCCAAACAACTCGGAGATTCCGAATTGAAGAAAATGGGCAATAGAAAGTTGGCAACCTGAACTTGGTGGCACCGATGCAGAATCGGCAGTACCGAAGGTCTAGGGTTTGGCTGGGATCTGTCTGAAGAGAAAATCGGTAGGACCGAGTGGGGAATATTGGTGGCACCGATTTTGCATGATAGCCTTTTGACAGACTTTTGTGGAAGAGCTTGTGGTTGTTTTGGTGACTATGACTTGTGCACGTGGGGCATTTTTTTCACCATCAATACCTTACCCCCTTTTAATAGTATTGGCTTTCCTATAGACTCAAAGTGATTTCTCACAAAGTAAAATGTAGAGTCTTCTTGCTTGAAGCTTTGCCAATCCTATTCCTTGCATCTAGGGGTATCTCCTCACAATCCTTTTGCCAACCCACCTTCCTCTATGGACTTTTATCTGAAATACACTAGGTAGAAATATTAGTCCAAGACACAGTGTATGTTGTCATGAATTATCAAAACCACCAAGGGAGTATATTGTGCTTTCACCCGCGCACAAGACGTTCGAGAAAGGTAAAAAAAATCTCGCAAGGCCGCCCGGCATGTCGACGATCCCGAGAGGAGCCACGTATCTCATTCTCAGGACACGTCGGATTGTCTCCGGTAGGCCAATCACAGAGTTCCTCCTGGCATCGACCGACGGTTGACAGGTTGGACCACCACTCATGAGGAGCACTGGCCCGGGTTGGTGATTCAAGATCCTCGGGTTAATTACTCCATATGCAGGTTTATTAGTTATTAGGCAAATGTAGTACCAATGTTGGGCCTTGCCAGAAGAGTTTTATCCCAAAACTAAAATCAAGTGGGTCCCCATAATAACCCTGAGCATGTTAGGAGCGCTCAATATGGAACATAACACCGGTACACAAGTAACTAGGGCGGCAAAAGTGGAACAAAACACCAAGCAAAAGGCCAAGCCTTCCACCTTTTACCAAGTATATATTTGCATTAAATTAAATAGCAATAATATTGTGATATTTCAAAAAAGGATATCCATGTTGGCACATGGAACAATTTGCACCTACAACTAGCAACGCTATAAGAAGGGCTAAGCAAGCGGTAACATAGCCAAACAATGGTTTGCTGGGATGTGGAGGGTTAGAGGCTTATCATGGCATTTTGGGAGGCTTGACAAACAAGTGATAGGTAGCGATACATATCAATACAAATGAGACAACTAGCATGGCAATGATAGTAGTGGTATCTAGGGAAATGGTCATCTTGCCTGATATCCCGCTTGGAAGAAGAACGACTCCATGAAGTAGACGAACGGGACGTAGTCGAACGAATCCTCACACTCTGAACGCTTTCGGAACTCTATCGAGAAGAAGCAATCAGGAAACAAACAATCCACACATGATCAACCCCCCAACATATGCATGACATGATGGCCAAATAAATATGATGCATGTTATGCATGACATGGCAAGGCACAACAATCAACTTCTACACATTAAGTGAAGCTCAATATGCAACGAGTTGCATATTGACGAAACTCCACATTTTAATTACTTAATTCACTCTGTTTAATTACATGGCAAGTTAAATGTTGTTAAACATGTCAAGAGGTGAAGCATAATTAAACTACACTATCTAGGCATCTTAAATGACGTCGGAAACAACATATAGTATTCCGAGATGACCACACATGTTAATTTCGCAATTGGTCCAGATCTGAACTAATCATTTTTTATATTTATTAAATAGGGAAATAAAGTGCAAAATGTTATTCTACTCATAATTCTAGGCGATTTACATATATAGAACATTTAAAACGGACCTACTGTCTAAAAGATATGACCAACACAAGATAATATGCCATGAATGCAAAATGCATGCAAACGACAACCACAAACATTCCAAATCATAGATGCAGCAAGATATTACGGAACTACATGGAATTCTAAGCAAGTTTCATATATGGCATGTCCAAAACGGAGCAACGGTTCAACCACAACAACCACCACAAGTTTTAGCTATAATCTGCCCAAAACAGCAACATGGAACTTTGCACACCTCAACCTAATAGGCTACAAGAATAAAAAATGCACAAACAAGACATGGGGCTGTAGATTACATGAGGCACAACTATTCATATCATACCAGCAAATTGAGTAGAATCATGGATCACTAGGAAATAAGCTCACAAGATGGCAATAAAATATAACAGTTTAGGACTTAGTGAAAATAACAGTTTTTAGACAGAGCAGTTTTTATCACGAAGGCATATTGGCAGCAATAACACTATATGATACATGGCATATATTGGCATGAAACTTAACAACATGGTAGATGACATGATGCACTACAATTCATTCCATTGTGGCAGCATCAAATTATGCACAGATTCATGGCAAACATCAACACAACATGGCATTCCGATATAACAAGATTCTCAAACTTAGTGAAATTTTAGAGTAGACATGGGCAACAGTTTTTAACAGATTGGCATGTTGGATAACAGAAATACATATGATGAAAATCCTATACCTAGAAGCTAATGGCACAACATGATAGAACATAACATGGTTAACAAAGCATCCCATTGTGGCAACACCCAAAGAGTCCTAGAACACTAGCAAATCACTTGGCAACATGACAACAAAATAACAGTTTTAGACTTAGAATTATTTAGACCCCTCAAAACAGCAACATTGATTAAGCATGTATGCATGATCAAAACTACAGTTACACAAAAAATCCATGGATGGCAAACATACTAACAAAAACTATACATAGCATACTACAAGTAACTCCATTGGCACAAGCTCAAAATAGTCATGTTTTGCTTAATACGATGCTCTCAAATTGTAACTTAACGTTAACATATTATAGTTTTAACACGAAACCTACTTGGGGACAACAAATAAACATGTTAATGATGAATTACATAGCAACCAGAGGCATGACATCAAAGTAGACATAACCTACAGCAAGTTTCATGAAGACACCACATGCATAGGATCTACGGTTTAGATGCAATCATCAAGCCAAGTTTGAATAAATATCAGTTTTTGACGGTTATGACGGGAAGCACTTTTGCGACACAATTAATAGCATGGAGATGAATTACAATATGGACGGAAATACTGCCATCATGTAGAGTATGAAACGTAGATAAATTTTCATGTATAAATCATCGCCATTGGATGCACGGTTTGCAAGATATAGAACCCACAAAATGCTATAGCGATGTTAAACGGGAACCTTAGGGACTTAGAGAAAATCATCACCTCGGGGCTGAAGCGGGATGGAGCCGTGCGGGACGGGGGGATCTGGGCCGCGTTTGACTGCGGGGACGCGGCCGTCCATGGACGAGCCCGTCCAGATCCGCGGGAGGAGGCCGACCATGGCGAGGCTGCTCCGGCCGACGCGGCTGCGACGCGGGGTGGCGCCGGCGAGGGGAACCAGTGGCGGGGTAGCACGGATCCGGGCCGGGGGTCGCCGGATCTGGCACGGCGGTGACCGACGGCACTTGGGGATGTAGCGGCGAGGTGCAGAGGTGCTCCGGGCGGAGCTTGGAGCTCTAGTGCGACGGGCGGAGCAGCGACGCTGCGGGCATGGTAGCGCGGGGTCGAGACGAGCTGCAGCAGTGAGGCGGGCTAGCTGGCGGCCATCCGCACCGGTGGCGACGGGAGCGCGATGCGTCGGCGATGGGGCGAGGGCGAGGCGTCGGCGGGCGGAATGCCTCCCGCTCGGGAGCAGGGCGGCGGCACACGCATGGGTGCGCTCGGGCGCTCGTCCCTAGTCGGGCCCCGGGGTGGGCCGACAGTGGGCCTGCAGGGCGGCGGTGGGGTGGAGGCTGGCTGGGGACGCGTGGCGCGTTGCCGTTGGCACAGGGCAGCGGCTCGGCGGCGCTGGCTAGGCTGGTGCGGCCAAGTGGCGGCAGGGGATTCCACCGGCACGGAAAATGAGGTGGTGGCGGCTGGGAGGTTAGGGTAGGTTAGGTTGGCCTTTTTTGGCACGGGAGGTGGTTTAAATAGGCAGGGTCTAGGTTTATGTGGTTAGGAGGGCTTTTCGACCCTCCGAGCGCGATCGGACGAACCAATCGGAGAGGTGGGTTAGGGTTAGCTTAGGTGGGCTGGTTGGGCTGTGTAGTTGGGCTAGGTGGGAAAGAGAGGGAAGGTTGGGTGGCCCGACGGCATGTTTTTTTAAAACACCGAAAATGTTCGTTAAATAAGCCGATGACTCTGCTGCTACGGTTGTCCGTTCGGGTATCAAACGACCCCCGATTGCGATGAAATTTGGCAGGCGGTCTACCCACAACAGAACAAGACCGCACGCCAAGTTTCGACCCAATCTGAGAATATTTTTCGAGCACTTTTAAAAACAATATTTTAATGATGTCGCAGGCGCGTGCGTGTGTGGTTGGTCTCAAAACGGTACATGACAAAACGAAGACAACCGACAACTACGAACGGATGCAAGTTTTCAAAATGAGCGACGATGCTATGCAGATGATGCAAATGATGAGATGATGAAGGCGACAGCCAAATAAATCACATGACGGTAACAAAATAAAAGGGGAATCTTCTGGAGCATTGGTCTCGGGCTGTTACAACTCTCCTCCACTTACAAGAGATCTCGACACAAGATCTTAGAATGAGAATGGGAGGAGGAAGAAGGAAGAGCTGGAACTTAGTTTCTTCTCTGACAAACGAGTGAAACCATAAATCTTTGAAGGTTTCAAGGAGATGAAGAATGTCATGCAGAACAAGCAAGAATTCAAAAGAAAATTGGGCATCACTTCGGTAGAAAAGAGAAGCAAAACTTGATACGATGGAAAGAACTGGAAAAGAGAACACAACACCCCAGTCAAATGGACAAGCAAGCACGAACATGATCTTGTCGAAACAAAGGGAGCAACATCACACTGCCTCCAGAACAAAAGAATAGAAGCTAGATCTTTGAAAAGAATGGAGAAGAAAACATAACTTCCACCACAATTGAATTGAAAAGCATCTTACAAAGGAGGATTCAACTAAGTTGTTGGAACCTCAACAATAAAAAGAAAAGCTTATTGTGGGCTTATGGAAAACATCTCAAAAATTTGAGGTGACAACCGGCCACTAACGGAAACAAAGATTGCTTGGGAGAAACCAGAAATGCAACACTTCTTTCCCCAAAAGGGTACATTGGGAAGTTGGATCGTTGATAAGAACTGTGATAGCAAGAATCCTTAGGAAATGCTTTAGGTGAAATCCAATCCAAAATAGCTCCAAGGAAGAAAAATGGGTTTACATATATCATTCTTGACAATTCCTCTTTGAGACTCCTCATGAATCAAGAATGCTATATCACCATCTCAAAAGATAATGGAGGAAGAATTGCACCTTGAAATGCAAGATAAAGAATACTTGAGGTACCACCAGAAGAATTTTGAAGAAAACTTCGAGAAAGAATTACATCCTTAACGAACCACCTTGAAGAACTTCTCCAAAGAACTCCAAAATGAAAGGACGGTAAAAAAGAATTGAAGGTTGAAAAATAACAAGATTTAGGCCTTGCAAAGATTTAGATGAAGCTTCACGATGAGATACTTAAGAAAAAACTTGGAACTCTGGAAACAAGGATGAATAACTTAGAATTGAGAATTTGATATCATGAAAAACTTCGGAAGAAGGATTGAAATCAATTGATGAAACAAGAATAAGAATTATGTTATGCTTAACCTTCCCCAAGTTAAATTGATGACAAAAAATAGACTAGGCATATGACTTATTCTTCTTGAAAAGATTGAGGCCAGAAAAGAGCACAAACTTGAAGAAGTCTTGAACGAACCACCAGTGAGAATTGAAACGAATGGGAACACATGAGAATGAAGAGATCAAGATTTACCTAATAGAAACTTGAACACGGCACCAAAATAATTGAGATACGAATGAAGAGACAACAATTGAGAAGAATTGGAGAACAAAAGCTGAAAGCTAAGAACGAAGAAATCTTCTGAAATGATGTCCTTCGGAGGATCGAGAAATGAAAACAACCCTCAAATGCTCTGGATAGATATGAAAGGAATTACTCATGATCGAAAACAATTTAAG
The DNA here is from genome assembly GCA_039707655.1 of Elymus sibiricus. Taxonomy (NCBI): domain Eukaryota; kingdom Viridiplantae; phylum Streptophyta; class Magnoliopsida; order Poales; family Poaceae; genus Elymus; species Elymus sibiricus. The sequence continues at coordinate 146,168,343 of CM077671.1, read as the reverse complement.
AGAATAACACGAAGCTAAAACCATGAATCTCCAAGAATAGAACAAGATTTAAGAGAAACTCTCCTTCGGTCTTTAGTGCTGAGAATGATGACGAGAAACGCCACCAAGAATTACTGTGACACCCTGGAACAATAATACGGAAAGGTTGAGCCAATGACGAAAAATTAATTCCAGGCGATTTTGGAGAAGGAATATGACTGATGAAAATCATTCTTATGTCATATTTGAAAAGAAGTTGAGATCTCCGGAGAAAGATTAGCACAGCCAGGTAAGATCCTAGGAAAAACATGTGGGTTATGGGTCCACTCAAAGAAAACACCACAGAAATGCTTGCTTAGAAGGAGATAGTGCACCGGTACAAATTTAAGAACTGGATGAGGTGAGAGCCTCGAAATAAATTGAAAGGACTAGAATGAAAACACGAATCTTCTGAGATATCTTCAGCACTTCAGATAGAATAGCGAGGTGAATAAAGAAGGGATGCTTGAATAAGAATTTTGACACGGGAAAGCATTGAACTAATGAAAAGGATATGATGAGCGCCGAGAGTTGAATTGAATCCACTGGGATGAAAAGAAAGGCACTTGGATGACAATTTAATTGTGGAAGAAAAAATGGCGGGAGGGTGGGGAAAAACAAAGAAAACTTGGGACGGATGAAAAGAACTCCGGAAAGAAATATGAGGATTGATCTTGCAAAAATTGCCGAGGATGAATATCTTGAAAAGAAGCACACCGGTTGAAAATAATTTCATTACAACTCCGGTTGATCAAACGGATCAGCATTCCCATAGAAATATGAGAACACCACTTAGAAAAGATATGAAATCAACGTTTGACATCGAAGTAACTCGAATTACTATAGTCCAACAAAACAAAGGATGAGGCTTCTGAAACAAGCCGGAAACAAATACATAACCCATTTCCATTTGTTGGAAGGATAATCCTAGGTAACTACTTGAATTCCCACCTTAGAACTCCCAAAATCATTCTGGTTATGTAATCTAGTCCAACTGATACATGGATTAATTACTGAATAAATCACTCAACTCCTAGCAATAGTACTACCCACCAGTGTATTGCATCCATCAACACATAACCAGAGAAACCTCAAAAACTCATGTACCTTAGACCCTTGTAATCACAACGATACAAAACATGGCAGTACATGTGATCCCGCTCCCCATTACTGGGTGCCACCACACTCTTCGCACCACAAATAGTATTGAAGCAATTTCGAACATCCGCGAACTGAGAAACTAATGAAACTGAATGATAGTGATGTGTCAAGAATCCCCTTGAGCTCAATTTCGCGGGTCCAACCCATACAGTCGGGAGGCACCAAGAACAGAATTCCGGTCACATCGACATCATTGAGGTTCCAAAATACCCGCGTGATCCTAAAAAAAAATTGATTTAGAAGAGGGGAAGAATTAAAATTCCTATGCCAGGAATGCTCACCAGAGCATAGAAGAGGAGTAAAAAGAATCCTACTCTCCGATATATAACTAGAATCAAAATAGTTTTTCTAGACTCGACTCAGCCAAGTTCGATCAATCAAGGGGGCTCCTAGGTCGGTACTGCTCTGATACCAACTTGTAACGCCCAAGATGCGATCCTATCCTTATTTTGGCTCGAGGGCCTCGACAGGGATAGAAGCGCATCTCGTCGTTTCGCAAGAATGGATGTCATTGCAAGTACATGTAAAGAGGAGATGAGTATATGGAATTGGCTTACACTCGCCACAAGCTACATCAATATCACATAAATACAACATCATATCAAAACATCATACATAAGAGCAGGGTCCGACTACGGATGAAAACAAACGATAAAAATGACATCCATCCTTGCTATCCCAGGCTGTCGACCTGGAACCCATCCGATGATCGATGAAGAAGAAGAAGAAGAACTCCAATCATACAAGCATCGCTCTTATGTCAAAGCATCGCATTACCTATACCTATACCTGTTGTTGTAGTAATCTGTGAGCCACAGGGACTCAACAATCTCATTTCCAATGGTATCAAGACTATCAAAGCTTAATGGGCGAGGTATGGTTAAGTGGAGAGGCTGCAGCAAGCACTAAGCATTTATTTCTGTGGCTAACTTACGAGTACAAGAATATGGGGGGGGGGGGTGATCGTCACATAAACGGACGTGAACTAGTAATGATCACTAAGTAATCCTGAACACCTACCTACGAGTCAAACATAACCCCACCGTGTTCTCTCTCAGTTCAAAATTCACAAGAAGAGCCAGTCACGGTTACGCACACAGTTGGTATAATTTATTTTAGTTTACTTTAAGTTTTCTACGACCGAATGTTAAACAAATTTCCAAGTTGCCACACAACCGTGGGCACGGATCTCATGAAAGATTTAACCCTGCATGGGTGCTCCAACTCATCCATCACAAACTAACCACAAGCTGCGTTGGAACTCCTCAACCGCGGGATGACCCATTGTATTTGCGGAATTCCAATGGAAAATCTCAACCTCGAGATAGCCCGAAGTGTCCTCGAAATCCCGTGCAAAAGACGTTCAAGAAAGGTAAAACAAATCCAACAAGGCTGCCCGGCGTGTCGACGATCCCGATAGGAGTCGCGTATCTCGTACTCAGGACACGACGGATTGTCCAAACTTTCGGTAGGCCAATCACAGAGTTGCCCCTGGCGGCCACCGGCGGTTGACAGGTTGGACCAACAATGATGAGGAGCACTGGCCCGGATTGTTGATTAAAGATCCTTGGGTTAATTACTCCCTATGCAGGTTTATTAGTTATTAGGCAAATGTAGTACCAATGTTGGGCCTTGCCAGAAGAGTTTTATCCCAAAACAAAAATCAAGGGTGTCCCCATAACAACCCCGAGCATGTTAGGAGCGCTCAATATGGAACATAACACCGGTACACAAGTAACTAGGGCGGCAAAAGTGGAACAAAACACCGAGCAAAAGGCCAAGCCTTCCACCTTTGACCAGTTATATATGTGCATTAAATTAAATAGCAATAATATTGTGATATCTCAAAAAGGATATCCATGTTGGCACATGGAACAATTTGCACCTGCAACTAGCAATGCTATAAGAAGGGTTGAGCAAGCGGTAACATAGCCAAACAATGGTTTGCTGGGATGTGGAGGGTTAGAGGCTTATCATGGTATTTTGAGAGGCTTGAAAAACAAGTGACAGGTAGCGAGACATATAGATAGAAACGAGACAACTAGCATGGCAATGATAGTAGTGGTATCCATGGAAATGGTCATCTTGCCTAAGATCCCGCTTGGAAGAAGAACAACACCATGAGGTAGACGAACAGGACGTAGTCGAACGAATCCTCACTCTAGGCGATTTACATATATAGAACGTTTAAAACAGAGCTACGGTCTAAAAGATATGACCAACACAAGATAATATGCCATGAATGCAAAATGCATGCAAACGACAACCACAAACATTCCAAATCATAGATGCTGCAAGATATTATGAAACTACATGGAATTCTAAGCAAGTTTCATATATGGCATGTCCAATACGGAGCAACGGTTCAACCACAACAACCACCACAAGTTTTAGCTAAAATTTGCCCAAAACAGCAACATGGCATTTTTGACACCTCAAACTAATAGGCTACAATAATCTAAAATGCAAAAACAAGACATGGGGTTGTAGCTTACATGAGGCACAACAATTCATATCATACCAGCAAATTGAGTAGAAGCATGGATCACTAGGAAATAAGCTCACAAGATGGCAATAAAATATAGCAGTTTAGGACTTAGTGAAAATAACAGTTTTTAGACAGAGCAGTTTTTATCATGAAGGCATATTGGCAGGAATAACACCATATGCTACAGGGCATATATTGGCATGAAACTTAACAGCATGGTAGATGACATGATGCACTACAATTCATTCCATTATGGTAGCATCAAATTATGCACAGATTCATGGCAAACATCAACACAACATGGCATTCCGATATAACCAAATTCTCAGACTTAGTGAAATTTTAGAGTAGACATGGGCAACAGTTTTTAACTGATTGGCACGTTGGACAACAGAAATACATATGACGAAAATCCTATACCTATAAGCTAATGGCACAACATGATAGAGCATAACATGGTTAACAAAGCATCCCATTGTGGCAACACCAAAAGAGTCCTAGAACACTAGAAAATCACATGGCAACATGACAACAAAATAATAGTTTCAGACTTAGAATTATTTACACCCCTAAAAACAGCAACATTGATTAAGCATGTATGCATGATGAAAACTACAGTTACACAAGGAATCCATGGATGGCAAACATACTAACAGAAACTATACATGGCATACTACAAGTAACTCCATTGGCACAAGCTCAAAATAGTCATGTTTTGCTTAATACGATGCTCTCAAAATGGAACTTAACGTTAACAGATTACAGTTTTAATGCGAAAGCTACTTGGGTGCAACAAATAAACATGTTAATGATGAATTACATAGCAACCAGAGGCATGAAATCAAAGTAGACATAACCTAGAGCAAGTTTCATGAAGACACCACATGCATAGGATCTACGGTTTAGATGCAATCATCAAACCAAGTTTGAATAAAATATTAGTTTTTGATGGTTATGATGGGAAGCACTTTTGCGACACAATTAACATCATGGAGATGAAATATAATATGGATGCAAATGATGCCATCATGTAGAGCATGAAACGTAGATCAATTTTCATGCATAAATCATCGCCATGGGATGCACGGTTTGCATGATATACAACCCACAAAATGCTATAGCATTCTTAAACAGGAACCTTAGGGACTTAGAGAAAATCATCACCTCGGGGCTGAAGCGGGATGGAGTGGCGCGGGACAGGGGCATCCGGGCTGCGTTTGGCTGCGGGGACAGGGCCGTCCATGGATGAGCCCGTCCAGATCCGCGGGAGGAGGCCGGCCATGGTGAGGCTGCTCCGGCCGACGCGGCTGCGACACGGGGTGGTGCCAGTGAGGGGAACCAGCTGTGGGGCAGCCGGGCCAGGGGTCGCCAGATCCAGCGCGACGACAACCGACGGCACTTGGGGATGCAGCAGCGAGGCGCGGAGGCGCTCGTGGCGGAGCTCGGACCTCCAGCACGATGGGCGGGTCAGCGCGAGGTCGAGGCGAGCTGCAGCTGTGAGGTGGGCTAGCTGGCGGCCATCCACACCGGAGGCGAGGGGAGCGCAGTGCGTCAGCGATGGGGCAAGGGCGGGGCACCGGCGGGCGGGACGCCTCCCGCTTGGGAGCAGGGCGGCGGCGCACGCACGGGCGCGCTCGGGTGCTCGGCCCGGGTCAGGCCGACCGTGGGCCTGCAGGGCCGCGGCGGGGTGGAGGCTGGCTGGGGATGCATGGCGTGTTGCCGTTGGCCCAGGGCGGTGGCTCGGCGGTGCTGGCTAGGCTGGTGCAGCCAAGTGGCAGCGGGGGATTCCACCGGCACGGAAAACGAGGTGTGGCGGCTGGGAGGTTAAGGTAGGCTAGGTTGGCCATTTTTGGCAGGGGAGGGGGTTCAAATAGGTAGGGTCTAGGATTAGGTGGTTAGGAGGTGTCGGGGATATAACCCCACGATATAACCTGCCCTATTGGGCCGGGGCAATGTATTGACGGCTCTATGGTTAAACTCAAGATGGGCCGCGTTGAGAAGACACGGCAGACGAGGCTGTTGCTGACTAAGTCGTTGGATGGCCCAACAGTTGAAGACGATGACTTAAGACCTACAAGGAAGGAGATGCCAGAAGATTCCTGGCTTGAGGGGCAAGGCGTGTTAGAGACATAATAGGTTACGAGTGGCAATATGACTTGGACTCTGTTGTAAACCCTGAGGTCTCGACCTGTATATAAAGGTGAGCCCCTAAGACCGAAAGACCTAAGTTATACACCCTCAAAAGCTAGGTTAGCGATTCCGCACCCTTGTAATCAAGATCACCATCAATATAGACACAAAGCAGTACATAGGCTATTACCTCCATTGGAGGGGCCGAACCTGGGTAAACTCGCCTCCCGTTCCCATTAAACCCCTTTGAGTCGTCAGCTAGCGGCGATGGCCTCACACCTAAGTCCTTGCACGAGGACATCTGCCATGACAAAACCACTATAGTTGGCGCCCACCGTGGGGCTCTCGCCCGTTGGAGTTGAGTTCTCAAAGGGAACCTGTCCAGGGTTCGGGAAATTCGCGGTTGATAAGATGATCAAGAATCGACGCGACTAGATCTGCGTGGACAATCCAATCTGGAGTACCAAGGTCGGCTCAACCGAGCACGAGCACCAGATCCCCCTTGGTAGGATTGGAACTACCGTTGCCGAGCCAGACATCTACATCGACATCGACAAACCGGCTCAGCACACGCAACCCGACCGGGGTCAAACCGGCCAGCGTCGGGTGTTCGTCGGTTTCACTCAGGGAGTTTGCCTCTCAGATGAGCCAACATGCAGCGATGACATTCTCGCCGGTACAGATGGAAACTCTTCCATAGGGGAAACTGAATCAATCTGTCCTCTCTATGATGGCATACTTGGGGGTCGTTGGAGATTGAAGCCCCTGAGGAAGCCCATGAGTCGCCTAGATAGGTCGCCGTCTATATGGCAGGAACCGTGGCGGCACAGAACCCGTCCGCATCCGGAGTGGCGGGTGGATCTGGCGGGTCTGGCAAGATGCCTTCTCAAGCCATGACGGTTTTGATTGCTGAGATGGCAAAGGTCGTGGAGAGTCCCGTCATGGTGGAAAATTAGGAAGAGCGTAACACGGATATGATCAAGCTGCAAGACCAGATGGCCGAGGTACAGAGGGAAATCGATGCTAAGAACGCCAGGATGGCGGAACTACAGGCTCGCATACATAATGAGTCAGAGCGCCTTAAGGCCGAAGCTTGTCAGTTAGGACTTCAGAGACATCGGAGCCGGCTGCCAATGAACCTTGAGCCACAGCAACTCTTCAACACCCCTCAGCAGACGCCAGCGGCTGGGCAGCCGCTTGGAAATCAACAAAACGAGCCGCCTCAGCCACCACCAATTCCTTCACCACAACAGCGTTTCCAGACACCACGGGGTCATTTTTCTATCCCTGTTGACAATGTGCTGGCTGCAACCCGACAGTTGGAATCACAACCTATTCTTGGAAATACCCATGTTGATTTTGAAGCCAGGAACTCTATAGAGATGTTGAAAACAGCAGTGGTGCTGCAAGCGCAGTATTCTTACAGTCGCGATCGGATGCACTCCACTCCATATGCTAGTCCCAGCAAGAGTCGCCATCCGGACTCTCCGGCTATTTCTAGCAGTGGGCGCAGGCAGCAGCCTCAAGTCTCCCCGACCCGGCCTATTCCATTAGGAGCTCAGGCGATTGTTGACGCGGCTAGGGGAGCGCGGCAGGTGAGGGAGTCCTGGACTAAGGTGAAAAGTAGTAATATAAGAAGAGGAAATAACATAGTATTTCCCGTTTCATGCGGATAGGCAAAAGTGTTTTTAGCCCCAAACCACGTATAATATAATATGTGGGTATGTAGTATATGATTCGTCTATTTCTTAGAGTACGAAAGACGAATCGAATCTTCTTATGGTTCTATTTAAGAATGGGTATGCTAATTGTTTTTGGTACTGAAAAAATATATTACTAATAGAATTCTAATTCTAGTAATTAAATTAATTAAACTTTTTTGGAGGTTGATAGTTTATTTATTGAGGAAGAGTCAATCCTTCTCTTCTCACTTCAAGATTGATCATCTCGAGCCATCCGTTGAGGGTGGAAATTTAAGAATAAATAAGTTTTAAGCAAACTTGAGGCCGGCCTATCTCATATGGGCCGGACTATGTGTGCCATTCGCCGGACACTGGATTGATTAAAGGCCCAGACTCCAGGAAGGAAGCTTCGAGAATCAAGGCGTATTCTCCACGTTTAAAGTAGATTAGGCATGTTTATCCCCTCGACATGTAACCGACCATGTGTAAACCCTAGTACCCTCGGCGTCTATATAAGCCGAAGGGTTTTAGGTCATAGGACAACAGAACTCATCTAGGGTTTAGTGATACGATCTCGTGGTAGATCAACTCTGTAATCTCTATACGATCAATATAATCAAGAAGGACGTAGGGTATTACCTCCATAGAAGGGCCCGAACCTGGGTAAAACCTTGTCCCCTTTGTCTCCTGTTACCATCGATCCAAGCATCATAGTTCGGGACCCCCTACCCGAGATCCGCCGGTTTTGACACCGACATTGGTGCTTTCATTGAGAGTTCCACTGTGATCGCCAGAAGGAATCGATGGCTCGTCTAGTCGTCAACGAAGAGGTCCGTAATACGGGGACTTTTGTCCCTAGACAGATCTTCGCTTTCGACAGCATAGTGCTGCACGCCAACCCGATCGGCCGTCTTGGCCGCGTCGAGAGTTTCGCCCCTGATCAGGAGGTCAGATTCGGGAACCTAGAGTTCTCTGTAGACTCCCGAGGCGATCTATCCCTAATCGGGCTCGCAGTCTCGCCTGCCGCGCCCGAGAACCCTGAGGCTTTAACCCCAGATTCGTCTACCGGCTCCGCCCATGGGATCCGCCCTGGCGAGGGCCCGACCTTAAGTTCAGATCAGGTCATAGTGCCTGACGACCGAACATCCGTTCTTGCCGAACATGCCCCCTGCACGGATGCATCGGAGGTTAACTCCGGAAGCTCTGGGCAGATCGGTCTGATCGAACTCTCGCTACTCGACGAGGCTCTAGATCGGATCTCGTCAATGAAAATCAACGACAACACAACCCCGATCTATTCTCAGATCAGTCCTCAAACGGGTCAGGACGGATTTTTTGTCCCACCCACCACCCACTTAATAGCCACTGTCGAGGATTTAACCGACATGCTAGACTACGCTTCCGAGGAAGCAGGGTACATGGACGAAGAAGATCACTCCCCCACCCCTGCTAAGACCGGACAGTGGACGGCCACCTCCACATACGACGTATACATGGTGGACACTCTGAAAAACAACGGCGATAAATCGGATGAAGCGCCGTCAAGGCGCCGGAAACCGCATAAACGGTCCAAAGGGAAAAAGGGGCGAAAGTCTTTCGATGGCACCGGGGACGGTAGTACCCCGGAAGACATCGGCGGTCCCGAAATCCCCGAACACCCGTTAGAGGGTCAGGAGAGAACCCAAGACCGTCGCAACCCCGATGACCCCGATGACCCAGATGACCCAGATGACCCTGTGGATGACGACTACCTCCGCTCTATCGAGGGGGAGAATAATGTGGATGCCGATGACTTTGCCATTCCCGACAATCCTGAAGATCAGGAATTGTTTAGACAGCAGTTGATATCCACGGCTCGCAGCCTGAAAGCAAAGGAGCAACAGCTCAAAGCCGAACAAAACGACCTCAACAACCGATGGACAAGAGTCCTCTTAGCGGAGGAAGAATACGGCGCCGGTCTATTGGACCAACCAAAGAGCTACCCACGCCGAAGGCTGCTCCCACAGTTCGATGACGAGCTCACAAATACGTCGTCTCCCGAACATACTCCGTATGACAAGCCAGACCGCCCTCCTCGAGGACGAGACAGGATGGCTGACGAGACCGGCTATGTGCCGACAATACCCCGTAGACGGGGAAAGGAGCCACTAGAGCCCAATGACAGGTTCGACCTACGACATGACCTGGACAATAGAGCAGGTCGCACTCGATCCATCTACGGATCCAGAAGATACTCACCCGATAGACGGGAAGGGTACCGGTCTTGGTTCGACCACAATGAAGATCGGGAACGAAACCGAGCTAGGACAGACACCGATCATCGGCGCACTATAGCTCGGGTTAGAGGCACCGCACACCCGCTGTGTTTCATAGATGAGGTAATGCGGCATCAGTTCCCAGAAGGGTTTAAACCCGTAAACATAGAGCAATACGATGGGACAACTAACCCAACCGTATGGATTGAGGATTTCCTCCTCCACATCCACATGGCACGAGGAGACGACCTCCACGCCATCAAATACTTACCCCTGAAGCTCAAGGGGACAGCTCGGCACTGGCTAAATAGCCTCCCCAAAAACTCCATCGGATGTTGGGAAGACCTAGAAGAGGCATTCCGATCTAACTTCCAGGGCACTTATGTCCGGCCTCCGGACTCCTCCGATCTCAGCAATGTCGTTCAGAAACTTGGCGAGTCCGCGAGGCTATTCTGGAATCATTTTCTGACCAAGAAGAATCAGATCATAGACTGCCCCGATGCCGAAGCTATAGCCTCTTTCAGGCATAATATCAGGGATGAATGGCTAGCTCGACAGCTCGGCCAAGACAAACCAAGGACAATGTCTGCCCTTACATCACTCATGACCCGCTTTTGCGCGGGCGAGGACAATTGGCTGGCCAGACGCAGCCATAACCCCGAAGACCCCGGAACCTCTGAGGTTCGGGACGGAAACGGGAAACCAAAGCGCAACAAAAATAAGCGCCGGCATAACAACAGTGATGCCGATGACACGGCCGTTAACGCCAGCTTCCGCAATTCCCGGTCTGGGCAGCGGAAGAAGCCTCCTAAAAGCAAACACGACGGACCTACCCCGCTGGACAAGATTCTGGAGAGGCCTTGCCAGATACATGGCACTCAGGAGAAGCCCGCCAATCACACCAACCGTAACTGTTGGGTTTTCAAACAGGCCGGCAAGCTCGCTACCGAGGACCAAGGCAAGAGCCCACGCAGCGAGGACGAGGATGAGCCTCGTGGTCCGATCGGCGCCAGTCAAAAGAAATTCCCCCCAGAGGTGAAGACAGTAAACATGATCTACGCCACTCATATACCCAAAAAGGAAAGGAAACGCGCCCTTCGGGATGTCTACGCCATAGAGCCTGTAGCTCCGAAGTATAACCCATGGTCGGCATATCCGATCACTTTTGATCGACGTGACCATCCGACCAGTATCCGTCATGGAGGTTCGGCCGCACTTGTCCTAGACCCGATCATAGATGGGTACCACCTAACCAAAGTCCTCATGCACGGTGGAAGTAGCCTCAATCTGATCTATTCAGATACGGTGAAAAAGATGGGCATAGATCCGTCAAGGATTAAGCCCAGCAACACTACCTTTAAAGGAGTAATCCCAGGCGTCAAAGCCCGGTGTACAGGCTCTGTAAGCCTGGAGGTTGTGTTCGGCTCGCCCGATAACTTCCGAAGTGAGGACTTGATCTTCGACATAGTCCCTTTCCGCAGCGGCTATCATGCCCTGTTTGGCCGTACTGCGTTCGCTCGCTTTAACGCCGTTCCACACTACGCATACCTCAAGCTCAAGATGCCTGGCCCCAGCGGGGTCATCACTGTCAATGGCAATACAGAGCGGTCACTCCGAACTGAGGAACATGCATTGGCCCTGGCGGCCGAATTCCATTACACCGATGACCGGCAAGCGCCTACATCTGCCGTAAAGGCACCCAAATCGGGGAAGCGAACTCGTTCTCAACCCGAGGCACCCAAACCTTCCCCTTCCCATAAATAGGGACTCGCCCCCCATCGCATGGCCCTATACACGGCAAAACACGTGCCAAGGGTGCATAACTTCGCGCTTAAAATCCCATAGGCAGCGGTGGGGAAACATTATTGAAGGGTAAGTTTTCGGCTGAACCGAACTATAACCCTCAAACATGTCTTCGGACACATTACAGGTACCGTCAAGTACCTACTAAGGCGTCAAGCTCATTCACACTTCGGCGACTTCTCAAGACTCTTCTCCCACAGTCCGTTCGCCGAACTTCACACCCTTCATGGTATACAACTCCTTGGGAGACGCAGGAGCGACTAAGCAACCGGGCATATCGCGGATATCACGTCACCTATCGAAGACCCTTGGTACAACCCCTCCTTTAAACCTTTTTATTTTTCATCATATACCTGTAAACAGTTGCATCGGTAATTTGAGTAATAAAGAGTTGTTGAGTAACACACAGACATACTGTTATCTTTTTGCTGTTCTTTTTCGGAACATCTTCTGTTTTCTCCCTCTTCTCACGAACCTGTTTGGTATACCTTACGATGCAACCGGCTAATAGACCGGGGGCTCGACCTCATAAATCGTTGTAATCACAATTGTTCCCGTGTTCGACGTCTTGGAATTCCGCTTTATATGCATTGGTTCCGAACTATGTCTTGGGTCAATAGTTGGGTTGCACGGCTCCTGTGCTTGCCCCTTTATGTTCCGCTTGTTCGGCTAAAAGGGCAAAGGGAGCACCGCTGCGATTGTGCTTCCGGTTAGTCTGGTCAAGCGCCTCAGCGGAGAAAGCTGAAAACTGACTGTCATGGTATGCGAGAGCCGGTCTACGATTCCGAGCTTAACTAAATCTCGTCAGAGGTTATTCCGTGTCATACGATGGGTTTGGTGTTAGTACAAACCATGTGATATAGGCTTTGGCCGCGGCTCGTCCGAACATCACAATCACCTGGGGGCTAGTTATCAGCTCCCGCACTCCTTTCTCGCGCCCCTACGGCTAAGTGAAAGCAATAAAGCATTATGGTCTGATTGCCTCATCCGCCCCGCACTACCACCTTCGGGCGCCTATAGTTCGGCTAATGGTTATAGTGTGGTTGGTAGGGACACCCCGTGTAGTATCTACATGGGGGCTGAAGCCGACGACTCGCAGCTTTCAGGGTTAACGGCCACACAGGAGTTATAAAGGATGCGAACACACAACAGACATGATAAACCTTGCAAATTTATACATTAATGCGTTTCAAAGTCTTCGGACATATTACATACGCATTTACTCATACACAGTATCTCTTAGACACTGTGCTTCTATGGCCCGAGCACCCTCCATAACTCCGGAGAAGTACCGCTCGGGGCACCTATACTCCTTTCCAGGTGGCGGAGGAGCAGTGGCCACTTTCATCGGATCTCGCCCCGGCCAATGTACCTTGGCCTTCGCAAAGGTCATCCTTGCCCCCTCGATGCAGGAAGACCTCCTCAATGCGTCGATCCGAGGAGTGGCATCGCTCAGCTTCTGCACCAGGCCGAAGTAACTGCCCGGCAATGGCTCATTGGGCCACAGCCGGATGCAAAGGTTCTTCATGGCCGGCTCCGCCATCCTGTGCAGCTCCATCAGCTGCTTCAGTTGCTCATTAAGGAGAGGAGGACGCTCGGGGGCTTCAAATTGAGTCCAGAATATACGAGCTTCATCTCCTTCTCCCCGCGAAGCATAGAACTGCTTCGCGTCAACGGCGCTCTTCCGGAGATCCAAGCAGGCGCCTGCGGAACGCCATACTTGGGTAAGCACTTTGAACCTCCCATCTCCGAAGATACACTGCAATAAATACGGCTTACCATCAAGAATAGCCTGGGCTTGGCCGATTTCCTCTTCGAAGGACCGCCTATCCACCCGCTCCTTCTGGAGATCGGTTTTTGGGGTGGATAGTTTGGTAGCTTGCTCCTTCTCTTTCAGCTCAAGGACCTCGCACTTTTTGCTGGCGTCCTTGAGCTCCTGTTGAACCTCTTCCACCCGAGCTTGGTACTTGTCGCTGGTAGCTCTCAAGGCAGATAGTGCGGCAACCGCTTCTTTGGCCGCCACCTTTTCTACAGCAGCCTCCTGCTTTGCCTTCTCAAGCTCGGCCTTGAGCTTCTCCATCTCCTTCGCCGAGGCTGCATAAGCGTCGACTTATATTAAACATCCGTGTTGATAGAACGGAAAAGCAGAGTTTAGATACTCTAATTCAGCTTACCTTGCGCCTCGTCGAATCTCCGGTTTAGAGCGTCAAGCTCCTCCTCGGAGCTTTTAAGCTTCTGATTTAGCTCCTCTATTTCAGCGGCATTAGTGGACGCCGCCGATGCCGAAGCCTGTAACAAATAAGAATATCTCATATTACAGGAGTTCACAGACCTCCGAATTATCATAATCCTGTGTCCGGTCTCCTTAAAGACTGACCGAACGATCTGAACATATGTGTAGTTTGGATAAGGATCTATGTCTTGACCCCCAGGTAAGTTTTTTAAACTTACCTAGGGCTCGGGGGCTGCTATGTATATAAACAATTGCTTAAATATATCAATTTTTTTACAAAAACAGGGCATTACATTGCTTACCTGAAAGCCCGTCAAGAGGTCGTTGAAGGCCGCTTTCAGTCCGGTATCTGCAGACTGGATGTTCTGCAGCACTGTACCCATAAGGGTGCGGTGCTCCTTGGAGAGGGAGGCACTGGATAGAGCCTCCCCCATGGCCGACCACTCAGTGGTCGGAGGCGCCGGTGGGGATCGGTTAACCTGATCCCCAGCCGGGGATTGAGCCTGTTCTTCTGGAGGCACAGTGTGCTCCGGAGACAGCCTTGGAGGCGATTGGACAACTCCTTGTCCGGTCCCCTCGGTATCCGGGAGGATCTTCTCCCCCGGGTCTTCGGTGGCCGAAGTATTAACCTCGACCATGATGTCATCACCCCCACCTCCAGTGTCCGGCTCCAGGGGAGCCTACTGGGATGACACCTCTGTGGCGTCCTTTGTGGCGTCTGGAGGGGAGGGATGTGATGCATTCCCGCTCTCTGCTAGTTCAGCAGGCGGGGTCTCCCCATCCGAAACTTGATCGGTGGGAAGGACGTGTGGGGGACTGCAAGTAGGTTTGCGTGCATGCGTCAATAAATATTTAAAATTAAGCATTGATATTTTGGAAGGTCTTCGGATCTATACCTTCGAGGTGGGGGCTTAACCCTGAGGGTCCTTCGCAGAACCCTCTCGAACTCCTCGGACTCAGTGTCCGAGGCCGAACTATCGTCGGACAGGACCACCTGTGGCCGGCGTGCTTTCTTCTGGGCAGGAGGAAGTTCATCCTCTGAGGCATCCGACGACGCCGCCCTCTTTCTTGTGAGGGGGGAATTGCCTCCCCCCTCAACCTCCTCCTCCTCCTCCTCCTCCTCTTGATTCGAGGAGGCGTGGGTCTCTTCGGCATGTCTTCTTCTTTTCTCTCTTCTCTGGCGCCTTGTAGGGTGCCACGACAAGCATCTCCAACAGCAGCGGGGACTGAGGGTCCTCAGGCCGTGGAGCCGGACTTTTCAAGTCCTTGGCCTTGTTCAGCCATTCCTGCGGAGGTGATCGGAAAATCCTTAGGTTATCTACGGAAGTATAAAACCGATCTGTTGAAACCGTAACATACCTCAGAAGGGGGCTTGGCGGTGCTCAAGCCCTTGTCTTCCTTCTTGCCCAGCCAGTCCTTCTGTGCCTTGAACAGTGCCTTCCATAGTTTCTCCCGCGTGGTGCGGAAGAGTTGACAAACTGTAGGATCGTCGTTAGTCCGGCAGTCCCACATAGGAGAGCTCCGTCGCTGGCAAGGGAGGATGTGTCGCCGAAGCATAACCTGGACCACGTTGGTCAGGCCGACGCCTTCCCTGATTAGGGAGGTGATGCCCCTTTGCAGGTCCTCTACTTCGGTAGCTGACCCCCAATCAAGGCCCTTTCGGACCCATGAGTTCAATCTGGTCGGGGGGCCAGACCTGAATTCGGCGGGAACAGTTCCGCATTCAGCAAGAACAGTTCCGCCCTCTTCCTCCTTTGGCTCGGTGATATAGAACCACTCCTTTTGCCAAGTCTTGATGGTGTCGATGAAGGTGCCGGATGGCCACACTGCGCGTGGGAGCTTGCCAATGACTGCCCCGCCGCAGTCTGCATGCGCGCCGGTGACACACTTCGGCTTAATGTTGAAGATCTTAAGCCACAGTCCGAAGTGTGGCTCGACCCGCAGAAAAGCCTCACAGACGATGATAAAGGCAGATATATGCATGAAAGAGTTCGGTGGGAGGTCGTGGAAATCGAGCCCATAAAAGAACATCAAACCCCTCACGAAGGGGTGAAGGGGGAAGCTTAATCCCCGGATGAAATGAGGGACGAAAACCACCCTCTCGCCTTGTTTGGGGGTGGGAATCACCTGGCCCTCCTCGGCGGCACGATGGAAGATGTTGGCAGGGATGTATCCGGCGTCCTTGAGCTCTCGGATGTCCTTGTCTGTGATCGTGGAAACCTCCCATTTGCCGCTGGCCATGGCTGAGCATGGGAGGGGAAAGGTGGAAACCCTAGATCTGGGCTCGGGAAGCTTGGAAGACTAGGGAGGCGGGGATGCGAAGAGGAGATGTGGATGAGCCTTGGGTTTTTTTCCCCTTTTTATTAAGGGTCGTTGCTGGTTAGCCTCCCTCCACCGCGCCATGAATCCCTCCACTTCCCGAGGCGTGCACGGCGTTGCACGCGCATGATTAAGCGTATCCCGTATGAAACGGAGCACGATCTATGCATTGATGGATCGTGCCGATAAAAGTGGCCTCGAACCGCGAAGCGGGTCTGTGCGACTGGCTCAGCGGCCGTAATGAGCCGCAACCTTTCGTCTGAAAGGTCGTCAGAGGAGCACTATTGGCTCCCTGACGTTTGGCCTTAAGGGCCGAACTACTCATGGTATGTAAGCGATCTATGATCGGAAAAACTACACGTCGATGGAAGCCGAACTAAAAAGGGACTGCCGATTACTATCCGGAGAAAGGAACTCGCCTCGCAAGCCGAAGACTCTGATCATTTGAAGCAGCTGGAGCTTGGACCCTTGGCGTTGGAGGCTAGTTCGGGGGCTACTGAGGAAGTCCTGGACTAAGGGGTCCTCGGGAGGCCGGCCTATCTCATATGGGCCGGACTATGTGTGCCGTTCGCCGGATACTGGATTGATTAAAGGCCCGGACTCCAGGAAGGAAGCTTCGAGAATCAAGGCGTATTCTCCACGTTTAAAGTAGATAAGGCATGTTTATCCCCTCGACGTGTAACCGACCATGTGTAAACCCTAGTACCCTCGGCGTATATATAAGCCGAAGGTTTTTAGGTCATAGGAAAACAGAACTCATCTAGGGTTTAGTGATACGATCTCATGGTAGATCAACTCTGTAATCTCTATACGATCAATATAATCAAGCAGGACGTAGGGTATTACCTCCATAGGAGGGCCCGAACCTGGGTAAAACCTTGTCCCCTTTGTCTCCTGTTACCATCGATCCAAGCATCATAGTTCGGGACCCCCTACCCGAGATCCGCAGGTTTTGACACCGACAGCAGGTAGAGGTGGAAGCAGCAGCACGGGCGATTCAACAGCCTCATCCTCAACCCGAGGTTGGGACCAATAGTAGGACGATTGGGATACCTTGCCTGTCTCCGGCTCTCCGCACCGAGCGTATGCCCAAAGATTTCAAGGGGCCGCGCAAGGTGCCAAATTACACGGCGGATCTTGAGCCGGCAGCCTGGATCGGAAGCTACGAGTTAGCAATGGATATGTTGGATGTCAGTGACGCTGTGTGCGCCAAGTACTTGACCATGATGCTGGAAGGACCAGCTCGAACATGGTTAAAGAACTTGCCGCCCAACTCCATCAACACTTGGGCTGAGCTTAAAGAATGGTTCATCAAGAATTTTCAGTGAACGTGCAAGAAGCCAATGACGACTGTGGACCTACAACATTGCGTCCAGTGTGTAGATGAGTCGGCTCATCATTGGACTCGCCGGTTCAAGGAAATCATACACTCGTCAGACAGTATTACGGCGGCTCAAGTCGTCCTGATCCTAGAAAAGAATTGCAACTTCCAGCCGCTAGTCCAGAAGCTTGGGCGGCTCAAGCATAAAGTACAGGACATGGGCGACTTGATGGATGTCCTCACCAGATAGCCGAGTCAGACAGCACGAAGGATCTCGGCTCGGATGAAGACAAGACTGGCCAGGGAAAGAAAGGTGAAGGTGGAAAGGGCCAGCATAGTCAGTGTGGTAACCACGGCAACCAGAATAACAATGGCAAGTGGAAGCAGCCAGACGACGGGTCAGATTTTGTGGCCAACACTAATGTTGGCTTCAAAAACCAAAGCCATAATGGTCGCCTTGGAGGAACTTATAATGGAAATAAGCCTCATAATTACGAGGAAGTGCTCAAGGGACCGTGTCCCAAACACAGCACCTAGGACAAGTCAGCTACCCACTCATGGGAGAACTGTTACATCATGCAGGAGTTCTGTAACCAGGCTTTCCAAAATAATCCAGGAGGCAATGGCGGAGGACACCAGGGTCAGCATGGTCCTAGCGGGTTGCAGGGCGTCTCGGGGGCTGGATTTCAGCATCAGGGAAATCATGGCAATGGACAACATCCTGGCCAGGGCAGTCAGCATAATAACCAAGGTGGGTTCCAGAGTAATCCCAAGCAGCTGAATACCGGTCGGTACCACTAGTACCTGAATCCTTGAATAAAGTTCATACTCTGGAGGGTTTTACGAGAGAAATTCTATACCTCTAAGAAGAAAACAAGCCGATCTTGGAACACCTGCGGCCTTATTATACTCAGAGCCATCGGATCCCTTTTGTAATTTCCTCCCCCCTGCAAATTCTATGTATACTTCTTTGTGTTTCGAATATAATAAAGCCAGCACCCCCAAAACTCGGGGTTTCTGCCATTTCAGGCTACAAATTGAGCATGAGTCTTTATTTATTTATTTGGAACAATGGGCACCTGGGGGCTTCCAATTCATCAAGTTTAGCTTTCTCGCCATTATGACCCGGCAAAGAAACGCCACAATACTTTGGGCATTTGGGGGCTTCCAACTCATCGAGTTTAGCTTTCTCACCCTCTTGAGCCGGCAAAAAATGCCACATATGGTTAAACCTGCCTGTATGCTTGATGCGACTCCGATCAGATGACCCCATGTACTCTTGACAAGTCAATCCTCGTTGGACCCTGAACTTACCAAGGTTAAAACATTGGTTTGAGTCATGTGAGAGCCCACATATAGAAAGCTAGGAGAAACCATGGGTTATCATACCCGCTTATTGAAGCAAGACTCGAGCCACGAAATCTGGTCTTTACGTCAAGCCTTGAAAGCCGATGATTTTTATATGTTCTGATCTCATATGCATACATCATGTGCATTGCATCATAGCATCATTACATCATACCTGCATATTCATACTTGTGCGGAAAGCTGGTCTTCAGACTGGGATACATCATAAACATCTGTAGGAACAAATAAAAGTTTTTTATCTGATCCACACCATGGTTTATTATGACCAGGATCAAATGATTGGAACCCTCAAAGCCGGCTCCAAAGAGCTGGTCTATATTTCTAAGCTTCGAAAGCCAGTTTGTTTTTGCCGAGTCTCACTGGGCTAACTTATTAACAGTACTTCATATTGTTATAAAAATTATGGTATCACCACATAATGCTTTCAGGTATGCCCTGTTCTCATTGCCGGCTCTTACAGGAACGTCCAGATTGTTAGCTGCAGTCAAAACAATGACCAACGCAAAAATTCTTGCCTTCCTCAATGTTATTGGAAAAAAAGTCAAGACTTGAGATTCGAAAGCCAGTCTCTCTTTGCCAAGTCTCACCAATCCGGTTTATCAAATCGTACTATTTTACATTTTTTATCATAGTAATTTTTCAGGTACAATATTGCCACTTTTGCCAGCTCACACTTGAGCGACCAGGTTAAACAACTGAGTTCACATTGTGACCAGTTGTCAAATCATGCATCTTCAACATCGTTGAAGAGAGAGTTGACAGAACTTGAGTCTCGCAAACCAAGACCTTCTGCCGGCTTATTTTTGCTCCGACTTTTTTGTCAAACAGACTCATTGATCACAACAATAGAGATGTATAAAGACAGGCAAAAAGAGTAGCAAAATGATGTTGGGCCCAAAAGATTAATATCTTACACCAACAAAGGCGCAAACATGCATGATGGCATGACAAAGTACTTCAGAAGTTTTTAAAGCTACCCCTATTACAAGCTCAAGAAGACACAAAATATTTGGCCCCATACTCGGGGGCTCGTGCCATCTGGCTCGTGACTTAAAAAGTTCATGTCATCATTTTGGCAACTCGCCTTCTGTACTATCCGGGTTAGCTGTGGTCTGATCCTTTGCTTGAGATGTCTCCAGGTTATCCGCCACTGGGTCTTCTGGTTCTTGTATCTGAAGATTGCCCGTATCCCAATTACAATGGGTTAAAGTGTGGAATATGGCTTCGTCATCAGGGATGGAAGGCGGGTCAACTTCAGGGGCGAAGATGTGCTTACGCCGTTGAGGAGTCAGATTCACCGATTTAATGATAGGCGGGGGAATCTATGAATAGTTGGCATCATAAGCCGCCTGATAAATTTTCAGCTTCATTTTGGAAACCAGCTGGGTGGACAATACTCGAGCGGCTTTTACACAAGATGTGTAGTCATTTTTAGTAAATTCTGACCCATCAACCTTAAACTCGGGGAAGCCCTTTGTCATTTCTGTCGGATCAAGCTCTGCTGAGTTAGCTAGAGCCCCGCTCAAAGAATATGTAGCGCCAGAGCGGGCAGCTGACCTTTTCAACTCCTCAATTTGTTGCGGGATGGTGGAAATACATTCTAACACATTTTTGATAAACCCCAATGGCTGCTTATCCCCCATCACTGCCATGATTGCAAGGTGACTCCCAGCATACAGTTGCTCTTTTAGTGAATAAACAACCTTGAGCATCAGCAGGCTATTGTCATGAAGGTTGCTAGTATGGGGGCCTGCAAAATAGCATCAATACATGAGTCGCCATGTGATTTATATGCGTATCTCAAGAAGACGAGAAGTCATAGATACTTACCAAAAACAGCCTGGGTCATCTAGCCAATGTGCCATTTTAACCCGGATAGCTCCTCGGTGATGGGCTTCAGTTGGCCCTCAGCATCCTCTGCACGCTTCAGCAGAGCCGCCTTTTCAGCTTCAAAGGATTTTTCCTCTTTTAAGAAATTTGCCTTGGTGTTTTCCAGTTCTACCAAGGAGAGGCGAAGTTTTTCGTCAATTTCTGCTCGGGCGGTTTGCCCCACTTCCAGGTCCTTTTTTAGGCTGGCCATGTTTGACTCGGTCGTCTTAAGAGTGTCCTGCATAGTAAGAGATATTATAACAAGTCCCAAGCAGATTGCAAGCAATATATTTGGCACTTGGGGGCTAATGTATGCAAACTTTCCTCAAATGCATCATACGGAGAGACCCGCCTCATCTCAAGAAGATGAGCCGGCTCTTTGGGGGCTATAGGTCGAAATTCTTCAAATTATCAAGACCCGACTCATCTCAAGACAATGAGCTGGCCCTTTGGGGGCTACAGGTCGAAATTCTTCAAATTATCAAGACCCGGCTCATCTCAAGAAGATGAGCCGGCCCTTTGGGGGCTACAGGTCAAAATTCTTCAAATTATCAAGACCCGACTCATCTCAAGAAGATGAGCCAGCCCTTGAGGGCTACAGGTCGAATAAATCACAATATAAATAAGACCCAGCTTATCCTTGGGGGCTACATAAGGATATATGGTATAAACAAGTGAAGAGGAGTATACCTCGTATTTGTTCTTCATCATGCTAACAAGGCCGATTTCCATCTCTCGGCTTGTAGCAAGGCAGTCCAAATAGCTAGCATGTAGCTCTTCTGCGCCGAATTTTTCATAATTTGGGACCTCCAGCTTAGTCTTCCCCTCCTCAAGCAGCATTGTTTGATCTTTAGCAACAATCTTTGCCAATAATCGGGAGGCCTCAGGAGCGGTGTAACTCGCCCAAGTGATAATAACTTCCTCAGGAGCATCTTCAGTTGGCTTTGGAGGACTGGGCCGATTAAGATTGGTCACTAGATTGGTTTCAACATCCATGGCATTGGTGCTTGCCTGCTTAGGAGGAGGGGGTAAGTTAGCTTGGATTTCCTGATGATCTTCAGATCGATCAGTATGAATTTCAGGAGCCGCCGAATCAGGAATCTCTGGCTCAAGGACTTCAGGGTTCCGGCAGTTCTCCTTTTCTTGGCCTTGGCCCTACAAAACAAACGAATCAATATAAGGCTTATGCAGAGACAAAAGCCTATTTAAACAAGCGAATGATGAAAGGGGAATTTACCCGGGATTGATAACAAAGGGTGCTAGTTTGGAGACAGTCGAGTCACCCGATGAAGGTGGCGACTCCTGATAAACCGAAATATAAAGATTAATAATCGACATATTAAGTTGGTTTTCTTTGAAGAATTGGAACTTCAAGTACCTCAGTTGGTCGTTTGCGGGTGATTGGTTTATCAGGTAAGCCGACAGCAAGATCACCATTCCCACACCGGGTTTGATGCTTTGACTTGTGCTAAGTTTTCTTCAAAACAAAATTGGGATCCAGATAAGCATCCGGGTGAGAGAAGCTTACGTTTCGAACAACCCGCCTTGTTTTCAATGGAGGCAAGGATTCTAAGTCAGAGGAGATGGAAATTACCTCAACATCAGTCGCACGGCTTGTTTCGACATCACCCTAAGAAGAGAAGGCATCAGCCAGATTCAATGAAACATGGACAAAGTAAAATTCTACCTTTGATTGAATATCGATTGCAGTTGTTTTGTCCTTCTGAGACGGTCATACAATGGCCACCTTATTCTTTTTCCTACTTGGGGGGCTTTGGGTTTATTAGCCTGAGCTTTGCCTCGTTTCCTGCCCCAAAAAGGAGACTTGGACTGGAGAAAATTGGCAATCAGAGCAAACAGATGAAGGTTTAAAAGCTAAAAAGACAATATTCATAAAGCCGGATAAAAGTATCAAAGACTTTTTACCGGAGGAGCCGGGTTAAGAGCATAGAAAGGCTTCAACCCGTCTTTGCTGCAAGTTTCTTGATTTTCACCCAACAGCTTCTTCATGATCCGGTTTATTTCCTCGGCATCTAAAGAAAAGTTGTTGTACTTTGGGCATCATTTAAATCCTCAGAATAAGTGTGCATTAAGTTGCTGCTGTGGCTCAGTGGCAAGATTCTCCAGGACACCCAACACCGGGTTATGTCAACTCCAGTTAGCCCGTTGGCTAGTAGAGCCCTCAACCTTGGGTAGATGGGGGCGTGATAAGAACGCTCATCTTGAGGAGCCCAGCTACGAGGATCGAAATCCATGGGAAGGCGGCTGGGTCTGTAACCTGGCAAGGGGTTCTCGTCAGCAGGGGCGGTGTTCTGACAATAAAACCAAGTTTTATTCCACCCCTTAGGATGACTTGGTAAAGTGGCAGCAGGAAAGAGGACGTCTCTCCGCCTCTGGATCGAGACCCCGCCAAGTTCTAGGCTAGGGCCGTCTGCGCATTCGGTCTGTTGGTTCAAAGAGAAGAATTCCCTGAAGAGGAAAATAGAGGGTTCCATTTGTAGATACACCTCACAAAACACTTGGAATTGGCAAAGATTGGATAAGGAGTTGGGACCCATGTCCTAAGGATGAGGTGGAAGAAATGCAGAACATCTCAAAAGAATTTTGACCCGGGAGGCGAGAAACCTCTGAGGACATGGTCCAAGAATATTACTCCTTCTCCTTCCTTCGGGTGTGACATTTCTTCTCCAAGGATAACCCGCCAGCCAATTACCTCTTGAGGCGACAGAAACCCCTGATCTTGATAATATTTTAGAATGGCATCAGAAACCTGAGTGGCCACCCAGTTGTAGACTTTGAATTCTGACATAATGAGTCGCCTGGATAAAGAAAAAGGGGGAGGCTTAAGCAAATGGTTCAAATAAGATGATCTAATTATCTACAATGGAAAAGCTGCCTTGTGAGGAGCCGAAACCTTAATACAGGAGTTTAACGCATGGCGGGTTACAACTATTGAGTCGGTAGGAGTAAGGGCGACTCATGCTAGAAACCAAAGACCTCTAAAATTTTGCTATAGTGTGGGAGAAACAAGTTCCTACCAGAGCAGATACGTTTGTGGATCTGAGAATATTTCTAAAAAGCAAGGTAATTGCTAGACCTAATGGTGGAGCAGGGAAGCGGTGACAGTACAATCCATTAAATGCTTAGACAGATTGGTAAAACGGGGACGTCATTCCTACCGCTCCATTCTCATGATTAAACTTACAGGATCAACACATGAAACCGACAATAGAAATGAACCGAAGAAGAATTACCGAAGAACTCGAAAACTTCAACGAACTACAATAGATCTAGGTCAGGGGGGAAGACTTACCTGACTGATCACTGATGGTGGCAAAGACGTGTGAGTGGCTCCCTATAAAGAAGAAATGCCACTACGGTCTCAGGAGCGGTCACCGGCGACGAGCAGGTTATGGCGGTGGCGCAAGGAAGCTTCGGGCTCGAGGAAGAAGAAGCAATGAGATGAAGTGAAAAATGAGAAGGGGACCCCCCCCCCGGTAAATATTTAAAGGGAAGGAGCCCGAAGAGGCAACTGACGAGCGCGACAATCGAGGAAATGTAGTAAATTTCGAGAAACGAAGACGCCTCGATTTTCGGGATAAATGGATATGCATAGATTCGCCATGATGTCATTATTGACCTCCTAAATTAATGGCGGGTGATGTCATTAGTGGACAACGTAAAAGAGTGGCAAAGGCTGGAATTATTACAATCCGGCATGGTGAAATTCATGTAAAATACAAGTCTGAAGGTGAGCCGCCAAAGAAGGAAAGAGAAATTGACATGAATAAATTCAAATCAATCTGGGGCCTAATGTCGGGGATATAACCCCACGATATAACCCGCCCTATTGGGCCGGGTCAATGTACTGATGGCTCTATGGTTAAACTCAAGATGGGCCGCATCGAGAAGACACGGCAGACGAGGCTGTTGCTGACTAAGTCACCGGGCGGCCCAACACTTGAATACGGCGACTTAAGACCTACAAGGCAGGAGACGCCAGAAGATTCTTGGCTTGAGGGGCAATGCGTGTTGGAGACATAATAGGTTACGCGTCGCAATATGACTTGGACTCTGTTGTAAACCCTGAGGTCTCGACCTGTATATAAAGGTGAGCCCCTAGGACCGAAAGACTTAAGTTATATACCCTCGAAAGCTAGGTTAGCGATTCCGCACCCTTGTAATCGAGATCACCATCAATATAGATACAAAGCAGGACGTTGGCTATTACCTCCATTGAAGGGGCCGAACCTGGGTAAGCTCGCCTCCCATTCCCGTTTAACCCCTTTGTGTCGTCACCTAGCGTTGATGGCCTCACACCTAAGTCCTTGCACGAGGGCATCTGCCGTGACAAAACCACGACAGGAGGGGTTTTTCGACCCTCCGATCATGATCGGACAATCCGATCGAAGAGGTGGGTTAGGGCTAGCTTAGGTGGGCTGGTTGGGCTGTGTAGTTGGGCTAGGTGGGGAAGAGTGGGAAGGTTGGGTGGCCCGACGACACGTTTTTTTAAACACTGAAAACATCCGTTAAATAAGCCGATGACTCCGCTGCTACGGTTGACCATTCAGGTATCAAACGACCCCCGATTGCAACAAAATTTGGCAGGTGGTCTACCCACAACATAAAAAGACCGCACGCCAAATTTGGACCCAATCCGAGAATATTTTCGCGCACTTTTAAAAACAATATTTTAGTGATGTCGTGGGCGCGTGCGTGTGGGGTTGGTCTCGAAACGGTCCACGACAAAACGGAGAGAACCGACAACTACGAACGGATGCAAGTTTTCAAAACGAGCGATGATGCTATGCAGATGATGCGAATGATGCGATGATGAATGCGACAACCAAATAAATCACACGATGGTAGAAAAATAAAAGGGGAATCTTCTGGAGCGTCGGTCTTGGGTTGTTACATGGGGAGCCTTGGGTATCCCCAAGCCTAAGCTCTTGTGTCTCGTTAATTCCTCTCATATCACAGTATCGCCTAGGTCTCAAAAACTTCATCCACAAAAAACTTGAAAAGAAATCGTGAGATAGGTTAGTGCACATAATAATAAATCACCTCTTTATGTACTACCAAGACAAGTTGCATAATAATTTTCAAACATTATCTACTGTATAATATCATTTACACAATTAATATCTTCCAATATAAGTCATGAAAACTATAGGAGAAGAAGATAACAAAACTATGACAACAATCTGTCTAAACAGGACAGTCTGTAGCAATTCATTTACAAAGTGCACTTTTGTAAATCCAAAAATTCTAGAAATTTAAGAAATGATAAAACATTATTATGAAAATACTGTGTAAAAAATCAGAAACTTTCCACGTTCTAGTAAAATATGAATAAAAATATAGCTCCAAGTAAGATATACCGATAGTGTTGAAGACGAAAAGAGGGGATGCCTTTCGGGGCATCCCCAAGCTTAGACACTCGAGTCTTCCTTGAATATCACCTCGGGGGTGCCTTGGAAATCCCCAAGCTTAGGGCCTTACCACTCCTTATTCTCCTCATATCGATGTCTTACCCAAAACATGAAAACTTCAATCACACAAAACTCAACGGAACTTTGTTAGATGGGTTAGTATAATAAATATAGATCATTCACTTAGGTATTGTCAAGACAAGATTTATAAGTGTTCTCACATGATACCTACTATATTCTATTATTCCCATAATTTATACCACTAAATATAAGATATGGAAACACGAAAACAAGCAAACTATGCATGCAAAATAGAATCTGTCAAAAACAAAACAGTCTGTGGCACATCCTAAGACATATGAGTCCAGCTTGTAACATATCACATCACTTTGCGGCCTCACGCATGGTAATCCCCACAGCTGCCACCTTACCTTGGCCGGGACCGTTTGCGTCTTTTGGCTCACATATATGACTATGTCGCTAGCAATCATACGCCAAAGAACCCGGGTCAACATGACTAGTCATAAAACCCAAGTGGCACATCCGTACAGGAACAGGCATACGTAACCCAATAATGCAGGTGTCGGTCATCAGCGTGTGTAGACGAGTTATAGCAAGCTACATGGACTCCATTACATCGTGAGACATTTCTGTGATCAACTGCGTGTAGACGAGTCATAGCAGGCTACATGGACTCCATTACACTGTGAGACATTTCCCCATAGGGACAAACACAGCAGCAAAGAAGGATACACGCCGGTCAATCAATGTGTCCGGAGTATCAGAAGGCTACCATGTCTCGGTGGAAGCACAAAGAGGCATTTTCCCGTAAAGAGGGCTACTAAAGGCACACAACTAGGTGTTGAATCCCACACATACCAATGCATTTCAAACATACACGCAATATGCACGATATGCGTAGATACAACATGGCATCACAACATAACTCTATGACTCAAGTTTCATTAATGACTCATAAGAGCCAACATAATGTGATATTACAAACAGGGGTCACATGACCCAACACTCAAGTCATACAAGCATCAAGCGGAAGCAAAACATGTCTGGGTATAGACATCTACTAAAAGTGGCTAGAGGAGACTGAAAGCTACAATGACCTACCAAAGGAACCAGACCTCTGTCTGGGATTCCCAAGCTAATCCGGTCAACATCGAACTTCACGTCATAATATTCACTAATGAGACTGACGTCTCCTCTGCAAAAACATAAATTAAGCAACCGTGAGTACAAAGGTACTAAGCAAGACTTACATCAGAACTATCTACATATGCTTCATTGTCAACAAAGGGGGTTGTGGGGTTTATTACAGCAAGCCAGCTTTGATTCTTGGCTACCCTGTACTACGACTACAAGTGGTAACTTTTCTTTGAAGGGATAAAACACACACGAGTCCACATATTCACCATATCAATACACCACTATGGATCCACTCCCGTCTTCCTATGGAAGTCCATAGCACTCAAACTTATCTCATGCATTTTAATGTATCCATTTCACTTGTCTATGAACCACATAAGTTCTCCAAGTATTCCATATCCGAGGACGTGGCTATAAGAACAGATTCATAACCCTGCAGGGGTGTATTTCTTCACACATGCTCCCGCAACTTATCGCCATATGCACGTAAAAAGGCACCTCGGCAACCTTCAAGCGGAAGCCCAGCGAGGGAGTTGGCCATGACCGTCAATCACACGAGACCCTAGTCCAGGCTATCGCCTATTTGAGGCTGAACCCGCATGGAAGTCCGGCCGAAGTTTCCGCTATGGCCTCAAACGATGTGCGCAGGGTTCCCAAGCCTACCGTTAGGGTGCCACTTGGTACACCATGCCACTATGTCTATACCGCATGAAAGCCCACCCCATCGGGCATCGCTAAGCATGGCCACCAACACTTGTCCTATAAACACCAAAAACTAGTTGCAACTCCTGGACAGAGATCAAGGTGATTAATAAGTCAAGCGGGGTCATATTTCAAGGCCCAACATGTTGTAGTAACTGTCTTGGATCACAAACATAGAACTCAGTTCTTAAGGACGGTCCCAATAAGACAACCCGCCATGTACTCCTACATGGCCTCTCATCGATACCTTTACCAAATCGTGTTCACACACTTAGCTCTCACACAAAAGAACATGGACACATCCATTCCAATTAATTGCCCAAATGAATCAAACTCGACACAACTCTAAGCATAGCCGGCACAGTAAGCAAACATGGATGAGTAAGCACATCAAGGCTCAAGTAGTTGCTACTCATGCTAAGTGGTTTCAATTATTTACCGTGGCAAAGATAGGTCATGCAAAGGAATGGGTTCAGCTACCGAGAACAGGTAACAGTTGAATCGTTATTGTCCTAATGCAGTAGAAGAGAGCAGGAGCGAGAGTGTGGGTTTATATTAGTATGCTCAAGGGGGGGGGGGGGGGTTGCTTGCCTGACAGTCCTGAAGATAATACTTCTTTTCATCAGTGTCAACGTTCATAACGTCGGAACCATCGTCTACCGATAAGGGACAACACCGACAAAACAAGAAAGGAACACATTCAATGCAATGCAACAACCATGATGTATGATATGACAAGTTAAGCTATTTAATTGACCTAGAGTGATAATTAACCAAGTTAATTTAAGTGGGGTTCAAACAAGTTTGAATCCCAACTCCAAATACTATTTCATAAATTGCCCTAATCATGAAATGTCCTAGTTTGTGATGTTAACTTGTTCAAACAAGCATGATCATGGCATAAACAAATTCATTGGATTTTTCTGATCATTTTTCATATATAAATTATTTTCATCCGAGTTATAGATTATTTTCTATGACTTTTAGAAGTTTTAACTATTTTCTGGAATTATTATAAATTCAAAAATCATTATTGCGTCAGCGCTGCATCAACATGACGTCAGTAGGTCAGCTGGCCGTTGCCAAGTCAAACCTGACATGTGGGGCCTGCTATTCAGTGACTCAATCACTAAGCAGTGATTAAAATTAATCCTTAACCCTAAGTAGTGGGATTGGGTCCACTGTCAGTGGGTGATTAAGTTAATTAAGCAAATTAATTATTTTTAACCTAACCCAAAATTAACCAGGGGCTAGGCCCCACGTGTCGGTGACCCAGGAGGGTCAACCCTGGTCAAAACAACCTGAGCCCGCCGGCGATTCAACGCCGGCGAGGCCAGACGCGGCGGAGGGCCGCGGGTTTCGTGCTCCGACGTCCAAATGGACGACGAAGGCCATCTATCGCAAGCTGATGATCCCGCACATCGACTGGTGCTGTCAGCCGGGCCTAGGGTGGCCGGTGTTGATGGCGGTGAGCTCAACTACGGCGGCCGGCATTCGGGGTTCGTCCAATTCTACGTTGCTGTGCACGGCAAGGCCAGCGGCAAGTGTCATTCGAACCTACGCACACTCACGAGCTCGACAAGCACGCGCACGGGACCCGAAGGTCACCGTATCCTAGTCGGCGATGAGCCCGTGCGGTGGCACTTCGGCGATAGCAGAAGCTAGCTATGGCGACCAGAGGAGCACGGGGAGGAGGGACAGAAGAAGGCAAAGCTCACGGTGATGCTCAGGAAGGAGCGGCATGGCCGTTGGAGCTCGGGGTGCTGCGAATTGACGGAGGCAATCACCGGCGACCAAGGTGGAAGTTGAGGTCGCTGGCGGTGATTGCGGACCTCCCGCATTGATTTACTCGATGAAGCGGTCGAGGGCGATGGTGCGAAGCTTGCGTGCATCACGGCAGGGCGTAGGGTGGTCGGTGGCTACGAATTCTACGATGGCACGGCGGCGGCAGCTTCGGCCATTGATGCGGGGAGGCGAGGGAGAGTAGCAGAGGGGAGAAAGAAAGGGGAAAGCGATCCAGGCGACAGTGGGGTGCTTATCCTCGGTGCCTTGTTGGCCGGGGGATGCAACCAGGCGAGGAGCTGCACAGCGCACGGCCGGCGAGCTGTGGCCTCCTTCTCCTCTACCCACTGGCAAGAGGTAGAAGACGAGCCTGCCCCTGGGCTGGGCCTCTTCTGCAGGTAAGCCCAGGTAACCCTTTTCCTTTTTATTTTCTCTTTTCAGTTTTCTTTCATTTGTTTTATTTATTGCTTGGGCAAAATACTCAAGCAAAAACCCTGAGATAATTTATGGGTCATAAACTAAATATTTCAAAGTCCCACAAATAGTTTCAGAATATTTGGAGCCACTAAGATATATATAGTGCTTTATTAATTGATTTCAGTAGCATTAAAGGATTATTTTAAAATGCTATAATTGTTGTGAAAAATAAAATGTCCCCTGATATGTTGTCGCCAACATTTATTAAAAATAGTGTACATTTTTGAAGGGCATTTTGGATTCATTGAAAATTCACAACTCTTTGAATTGTTTAGCTAGGTGAGGTGATAGGGTTTCTGTTAATCCCCATTTCATTTTCATGAAATTTAAACATGATGCACACTCTGGCTAGCACAATGCATAGGTAAACTAGGGATGTGACAACTCACCCCCACTCAAAAGAATCTCGTCCCAAGATTCAGGCGTAGGATAAGAGGACAACAGGGAATACAACACTAACACAATCATGATGATCCAATTACCCTTCTCAAAGATGTTGATTCATTGCATCATGTTGATCTTGACATCTTTGCCTTCGGGACCTTTACTCAATAAGACGACAAGGGAACAGAGAACTCTACAAGAATCGATCTTCACGAAGATCGAGCGACTCATCATCAACCCATGGAATGAGGCCTAAGAACATCTCTTGAGCTGAGACACCAAACACATCGAGAGCGATGGAATGAGGCAGATGACAGTGATTTCAATTGGTACCCAACAATTCCACGCTTAGCTATGATGGAGCATGGGTTTCAAAGTAGCGAGGAGTTAGTTACCCTTCATAACATAATGGGCACCTTAGGGAAGGTGACTCGTAGGATTAGCCCTTAAGTGGCAAAAAGAATTACTTTTGATACTGAGATCATTGAAACTCTTCATGACAACCTAAGGCAATTCACAAATGATCGTTGGAAGGAATTGAAAGAATGGCATACTCAGTTGGAAGAGAAACTAGAGTTATAGGACAGCTCGGCAAACGGAAGGCACATTCCATTAAATACTAGAATATAACCTAGTGTCTGAGCGTGCTCTCAAGAACTTGAGCATTCCCATATACATCACAGTTTTACAAACATCCATGCCAAGGATCCTGGCAACACAACATACTACCACGATGATCAGCGATGGAGGATGCAGATGCAAAGGAAGACAACACTTTCTCAGATTTCACCTTAGCTACGCCGAGGGAACGAAATTTGGATGATCGACCGAGAGACATTTAGCACTCTGCATCTAATGTTCTCCTTGGTACTAGCGTAACCCAATTAATGTTTGGTATCTAGAACATCAAGTAAAGGTCAGACTTTGGAACACAAAGGGTCCATAAAGAACAACTTCTAGAATAAGTCATACGAAATCCTCATGGGGAAGTGGCCAAGTTGTTGTATGAAGAAACTATAATAATAGGTCTGCCAGCTAGGTGTGTTGGCCACAACATCCACTTCACCGTGTCACAGGGAGACCAATATTATAATTTTTGGGAAATGTTCCAACCATCATGTCTGCCTGAGATTCAGATCTGGTTGGTGACAAGATGTTTCAGACTCAGCAGGTCTGAAAGAGAAAGTTTGCAACACAAATCGACGAGATGATGTTGCGAGAACCTCAGGATATGAACTGCGGAAGCCAGCTCCAAAACATGAGCTGGATTGCCAGATACATGTGCACACATTGTCCAGGACAATTATGACCACATAGCAATCTTATAACTAAACACCACCGCGTTCTGGAGGGAACCATCATTGGGGGTAGCGAAGTATGGTGCATGTCCTTCTGAGCTTATCAGGATTAACACTTAACTTATTTTCCTTGAACAAATCAGTTAGTGGCTTGTGTGCTAGGGAATACACATGGGATGGAGGTAATTAATCTACCAAACCATAGCATACATGACTGACTCGGGATGATTCCAGGGAAGCAAAATGAACTTTCTCAAATTCATGGCTTCAACTTGCATCAAATGCTCGTGAACTGAGAGAGAGTCACTTCTTAACCCTAACATATACCTCATGTACCGGACATGAAGATATTGCCTACAAAGTTTCCAATACTAACTTAATGTCCAGCATGAGTTGTGAACAACGAAAATGTTGTCGATGGGCTCAGCAACGATTTATCAAAATATCCATGAAGATGGAATTCCACAACCATGTGAGAAAGACCATAGCATTGGTCAGACCAGAGGTATAATGATGTAAGCTCGAGGGATTAGCCACGAGTAAGACAACATTAGGAAAGTCTTTAGTTCTGATTTTGATTTGACGATAGCCCACACTAAAATCAAAGATTGGATAAGACGATAGATGCAACAATTGATCACAAGGATCAATCGATGAAGATATCACCTTTCTTCAACACACACAACCACAAAAGAAGATATCCCCTTGGAATGAACTAAGTCAGGCGAAGCATTTATCTTCCAACTCTCCAAGTTGTTGTTTAACTTAACCAACTAGCTCAGGGGTATCCAACACTGATTCTTGGAGAAGGGATGGTTTATAGGGAAAACCAACTTGATCACAAACTCAACAAAACGGTCAGGGTCAACCCGATAATACTTCCGAGAAGATCTTCGGAAAATCATGAACCACCGATATGTTATTGAGCTCGGGAACAATCTTGCTTTTCAAGGCAGGACGATATGATCAAGAGAGCGAGGGATTGACACAATCCTAACTCATTGATCAAAGAGTGCACCATGAAAGATGGACTAGGTAGTACGATCAATCTTAGAATGGTGATTCAATAACCAACACGCTAAGAATGAAATTATTGTCCATTAACTACCAAGCAACAAAGTTGCTAGGAGTATTGATTTCACACATCACAATTCACTTGTCGCCATTCTTATTACAACAACACAGAGACCGAGGAATGAATGATGATGGCGAGAAGTATCACTATATCAAGAAGTCATAAGAGGTGGTGCAATTCCCATGACATTCCTGACTTAATGGGGGTAATACTTCGAGGTAGAACAGAACAAAGGTGGATTGGCATTTTAATCTGCGGAATACAACTGCTTTAACCCAATCCAAGAAATGGATAAGGTACTAGAGTTTGTTTCTCCTAGTCATTTGGGAATAGAATGGCTTGACGGACCAAAAGAATAATATGCGTCGATGAAAATGAATGCACAACTACTCTTGCCTATCCATTGATAGATGAAAACGAATGCACAACTACTCTTGCCTAGTCATTAAGATTGAAATCTGTTTTGCGTAGTGTTCAGTAACACAGGCATATCATCCTCATCCGAAGTCAGTTTTGGCTCCACGAGCACTCAAATTCAATCTATCGATGAGCCGCATCTGAATAGTTCATCAAGCTTGTTCATTACTATCACCTCCAAATCGACTTCTAAATAGGACTTTTTGCCCTTCGAAGGTCGCGAACACAGTTTGTCAATATTTTTTAGATCTGTTCCTGAATATTTTGACCCCTCATACCAACTTGGAATTGAGTGATTCTTTTTGCATTGGAAAGCTTTAGTTAGTAGCATTCTTGAGAAAAATTATCAAAATTTTGGCATAATATTTTCCCGAGGAAAGTTGCCTAGAGAGTTTTGGTATATCATGCTTGGCTCTCATTTATCAGCATTATCTTTACTGCCATTGTGATCTTCACCTATATCCTACTATCCAGATGTGGCACCCCGGCTCAGAGAAAACCGGAACGCCCCGTATTCCAGCCCAAGGACAAGTCTTCTGGAATACGGCACTGTTGGCATAGAACAAATCAGCTCTTTATTACTATTGAAAAGGATTACAAGGATATCTGGATTACAATGATACGGCGAGACTACGCCTACCCAGAGTAGCTCTATGCTAACAGCGAACAACCTGAGGAAGTGGAGTACTCTTGGCAGCGGAACAGCGACTGCGGTGATGGACTCCATTCCGCAGGGACTCTGGCTGGAACACACATCCTATCTCGCACACTCGACATCCACAACAAGCAAGCAATCATGGCATGACCTGCAAACTGGCATGATACGCCAGGTGA
Source organism: Elymus sibiricus (assembly GCA_039707655.1). NCBI lineage: Eukaryota > Viridiplantae > Streptophyta > Magnoliopsida > Poales > Poaceae > Elymus > Elymus sibiricus. Next base: position 146,134,137 of record CM077671.1, on the reverse strand, counting down.
GTACTTTGAATGTACTCGCAAGCTCAAGACAACCAAACAATGCAGCAATCAATAGCATGGCAAATATCATATTAAATACTTAAGTGCTTCACTTACTGTTACCAGTCATCAACTTACTCTCTTCTGGGTTGTCCCACAACCCTCGGAATACTCATACCCACGGAGTACTTCCGAACACAAGACGAGTTCTTCCATCATTAACATCATTATTCCGGTTGACCATCTACTGAGGTCTGGACGGGCTGTCCAATACCGTGTACTCGGCTATTCGAATAGATTTGACACTCTGCAGAGGTTGCGCACTTTACCCACACCATGAAGCACCTGGCCCATGGCCTCGAGATTCGCCTCGGGTGGACCAGCGTTGCTTCAACAAAACCTGTTTGACTCGTGACTCTTTCATCGTACCGCCGGCACTCTTCCTCCCCCGGAGGTCAGCCTTGGGTGGCCCCTGTGTCCCCGTGACACATGTGTCCTCATGACACCTGCCACCTCCGTGGCCAACTCTGTAGACCCAAAAGAGGCCTACTGTCCCAAACAGGGACTCCCGGGCTAAACCAAACAACAACTGGGCTCACAGGGTTATCGCCGCTTACCGGGCCAGGGTAGCACGCCGCGCCTAACCCTCCCTCTTTGGAGGTACCGGTGAAAGATCACGCATGTCAGACCCGGTCAAGGCCGTCCCATACCGGCAAATGTGGTTGCAAGAATATGCCCGAACAGGTGACTCAAGATCAATCACTAAGTCCATTTAGCCCATATAGTGGTTCATCACATTACTTAGGATGGCAGCAACTAGGCATTTAAATTAATTACTATGAATTATCATATAGCAAGTAAATGGAAGTAATTCACTTGTAAAATGCAAACAATTCAATTAAATAGGAAATGCTATTGAAAAGCTTCATGGAATGGGTGTCCTGGCTTGCCTGGGATGAGGGATCCACCGGGAAGGAGTGCGGAAAAGCCGCGGAGGGACTGCCGGAAACGGTTCTCTCTCGGAGAGGGACTGTTTACGGCAAGGGCAAAGTGGTCATTTCCACTGTGTCAAAGCATTATGGAAATGGTACCACTATGACGGGCTCGACGAGACGAAGACGAGGGCTTTGGAATCATCTCGATCGGAGCTACGGATAAAAAGATATAGCCCGACGAAGGTCAGGGACTAATCTGCAAAAAGAATATTTCCCCCGGGGTCCCTGGCAGCTCAGCGGGTCACGCATTTGAGGCAATACGCCTTCGGGTAGAGAAAACGCATTCTGGCTCGAAGCCGCAGAGGAAGACGTTTTCAACTACCGAAAGCGTAAAGGCAGAAATACGTCTTCACTTAAGCCGCGCGGGCCCGGGGCTACGGTCACTGACGGGTGGGACCCGCGTTGACCTTTCTCTCTCCTCCCCACTCCTTCTTCCTCCTCCTGGCTCGAGCACGGGAGAGGGCGAGGCCGCGCAGTGCCGAGGTGCGCCCGGCCGGCTCTAGCCACCTTTGGTGGAGCTCGGACCACCGGAGTGCTCCCCGAGGTGCGGCGCATCCATCCATCCCACCCACGGACTCCAATGGCGACGAGAAGGCCGGCGATCTCGAGCCCGGCGGACGGTGGCGTCGGGTGGAGATGGGCACGGCGCTACGGGGGCGGAGGCGGGGTGTTGAGGAGGAGAGGGGCTTCGCCGGAGCTCAGGGGACCTCTAGAGGATGGAGGAAGGGAGAGGGAGGCTCGGCACCGGGCTAATTTAGCCACAGAGCACCGGCGGCCATGGCGGCCAATGGAGGCGGAGAGGAGCTCCGGGCTTCGGGCAGGAGGATGGGGAGGGACAGGGGAGAGCGGATAGGGCGATGGTGAGCTCGGGGAAGCTCGGGGCAACCCATTTATAGCCGAACGGCGCGGGTGGCCGAGCGCGGCCGCGACGACGCGTGCGCCGCGCGCCGGAGCTTCGGGAGCTCGCCTGGAAAAGGGGAGAATCATCCAGAGGGGTCGCGGAGGGACGGAGAGGGCTCGGGCGACGCCAGGATCGGTCGGGAGGCTCGGACACGACGGCGACAGCTCCTGCCGGACGCGGGCGCGGCTGCCATACCACGTGGGAGGGGACGGGAGAGGGGGAGACTTATCCAAGGAGGAAGACGACGGCGAGGGTGAGCTGTTAGACACGACGAGGCGTCGAGGGAGGAGAGGAAGACGACGAGGCCAAGGGCTCCACTGCCAGAGCATGCATATGGCCTGTCTGTTCCATAGTCACCACGCACATGGCGTGCTCCCGACCTCTTCTGCCTGACTGAGCTTGTCAAACAGCTCCCTCACTACTCAATGGGATGAGATAAGGGACTAGATGAGGCTAGATTGCTCAGGGATGAGAGACACTTGCAAGAAAGGATTCTGACAGCAAGGTGTTTGGAGTGGGGTGGGGGAGGTCTAGCTGGGGATTGATTCTGATATTTGGCTGGGAGCTATCACACACTAAGATGATCCCTACTGCACATTTTCAGCTCATCTAGATGGGTATAAGCAACACGTACTGTAGAATGCACCCTATTGGACAGAATTGCCAATCTGGATGTGGTACTCACATACAGTGTTGCCTTGAGCTGAAAATGGGCACAAGATGATGATTTGGTCTTATGAGAGTGCCATAAAAATTTCATACCATTTGCATGAGCACAAATGGTACTTCCTTCATAATGGTCCTCTCTGACCAGAATCTTAGGAAAATTCCTAAGGAAAAATGGCTAAATAGAATGAGCCCAAACTTGGAGGAGATGAATTATATGGATGGGAGAATGCTCTGGTAAATTTTCAGAAATTATGAAGCAATATAAAATATAGTTGCTTCACAACAGGAAAATATAACCAGAGACAAAGATTTGATGCTGAGGTCACATAAAAGATAGGATGATGATGAATTCTTGAGGAGAGCCATGATTTGGGCATATCAAGGTGCCTGCAAAATTTCAACTCATTGGCATACTCTTAGCTAGCACTTGCTTCACAAAGCTTCCATTGGATCAGAAACTTTGGAAATTTGCCAAGAAATATTTAATAGCCAAATTGAGTTGAATTTTGGCATGCAACAATGATATGGATAGGAAAATGTCCCCAAAAAGTTTGAGAGCAAGAAAGCAAATATAAATAGCACTTGCTTCACAAACTGCCACCAGGGACAGAATAGGAAAAGGAATATTGGAGGAATATTTTTGAACATGGCAAGGAACGATTTTGACATATATGAGGAAGATATGATCCAAAGGATTTATGGGAATTATTTGGGAATTTTTGGAATGATGGAAATGTGGGCTGCTTCACAACCCAAGGCAGACAGGGTTATTCCTTTAATGGAAAAAGGAATATTCCCATGAAAAAGAATATTGGGATTGGATCAAGATGGAAATGATAGGGTCTTGGGATGGGCTAGAGGTTGGAAAGCCACTAGGGAAGAGAAATCAAGGGCGATCCTTTCAGGTTCCAAGACTACCAAACCACGGAAAAGCAAAACCAGATCAAAATCAAAAGAAAAAGAAATGGGCAAAATCCAGGGTGTTACAAACCTACCCCCCTGAAAGAAATCTCGTCCTCGAGATTTGGTTGCTCAGGGGTTAACCATAAATATCCCCACTTGAGGAAACCGTTTCCAACTCAGGTTTCCTTTTTTGCTTTTGTACAATGCTCCCGCTGGATTTCATCTGACTGACTGCCTGGCTCCGGGGTGGTTTGATTCACGGGATCCTCATTCTGACAGGTCTTACCTCATATATTACTCTGACTTCAATTCTTTGATGTCTGCTGACCTGTCTGGGGTGCAATGGATTATCTTGTCTGAAATCCCTGTCCTCCTTGCAAGTCCAGAAGTTGTTCCTTATGGAAGTGTTGTGCTGAAGTCCAATACAGACAACCGTCCATTTAGTTGCGAATAGATTCTCGCGGTGGACAAAAAGCTTTTACTCTTTGCATTGGGGTGACTTCCAATGGCTATGTGCCCTCCAGACTCCACTGGTGCTACGAATCATACCGTTCTCCTAGCGGAATCGGACTCCTTGCAGGGTTATGGAAACATCTTGGCTAGGTTCACTGCCCTTAGCATCACATCTGTACCAACGACTTAGCCGTAGCCTGTCGTGACTAGCATAAAGGGTACGACCTTTTAACGGCATTACCCGCGGGCTTGGTTGACGGGGTCCTACAGGAAGATCTTGTTCACGGCAGGTTATCCTGCAACTGATTTCCATAGATGAGGACACATGCTTTGAAGCAGTCATCATCCTCCTGATCGTCCCATCTGACAGGCTTGAGTATCCACTTCTGACGATTCTGAGAATATATAGCTAGCTGAGCGGGTTGACTCGATATGGGCTCCTTGCAAATGGAATAGACCCCGTGGGTGTGTACCTGCGGTGATTGGTACCGAACCAGACGGTTTTGAGTATCTATACCATGTTGATCTTGCAACCATTATCATACCTGTATGACCAATCTTGCTCCTTCATTATGGTTCTCTTTGCCTGGATCCTTAGCTGAAAGAGCTTGGCCTGATGTATTCTTGATTCTTCGGATGACCATGGATGCTACCAGGTACAATCTTCTGGCAGACATATTACTCAGCAAGTTGTAGCTGTAGGGTAACGACCGTCTGAACCCTTGTATGAAACCGGCAAATAAACCAGTAGCCACCAGAATGGTCTTTACGACTCAGATCTGGGACATTACTGGAGTAACTCGACCCCAACTCAAGACGGCTGAAAAGCAGCGCAGAACATGAGACGGTGTCGATAAGAAGAAAGTAGCAGTTCCCTAAGACAGCCGAGAAACAGCTCAGAGCATAGGGTCGCTGCTACAAAAAGAAATTCAACAGCTGCCCGAGACGGCCGAAAAACAGCTCAGAACACGGGTCAGTTGCTGACAAAAGAAATAAAAATCGGCATCCACCCCGGACGGCCGAAAACAGCTCAGAACACAGGTGTGGTGCCGTCGCCAAAGAAAGACAGGCATGGGTTCATCCGTATCCCATACAGCTTATCCTTAGGTTGTTGGTCATCTCACTGAAGTGTATAACTGGCGCTCTTCTTCTTCTTACATAGCTCATGCAATAGTGAGATTCTCACCGGCTGGCATCATTGTATGACTAATATGGCCTTGGCAGCATGTCCACCATATCTATTAAGTATATGCGGCTGAGCGCTTGATTCCTGAAGCAGGCTTGTGTCCTGACTGACTTTTTGCCTTCTGACCAACTGTTGCGGATCTGATCCTTGGAATGCATGGTCATATGCTGTCAACTTTTGGTGGAATGGCTTATACTGATGCCAATGCGATGCCTTGCTGACGAAGATTGCATAGCTGGTGCTCAAAAGCTTTCCCACTTAAAGAATTGTTAAGGAAGACTCGGTACCTTAGAGACTACAGCGGTATCTTATTGAGGAAGCCCGAGTACCTTGCATCAGAAGATGTCTGTGGGTCGTATCGAGGAAGGCACAGGAATCCTTGCGTAGTACACTTCTCCGGTATCTTGCGGAGAAGGACTGGGTTGCTTACACCTGAAGCTTTCCTTTTTGCCATATGCGGTCTGAGTGCTTATATATATATATCCCTTAATGTTTCTGCTGTCATTTACTTGTTGTACGCAACAGGGTATTCGGCTATCCTTCTTTCTGAACACTAGGTTCATAGCATATTCTGACTTGATTCCAGGATATGGCAAGTTTCAAATTGTACTCATAGCAGACTTAATCCGTGTATATGAATCATACCTTTAACACGGGATGTACTGTGGATCGGGCACCCAGTCTATCGTCTTGCTGATTCACTGATTTCTGCGGTGAAGGTTGCACTGATGTATACTTGATGCTGATAACCAATCCAGCCGGGATATCATTTATATTCAGACCTGATATTCCTGATATAATGCAGTCTGCTGAAAATTCCATATTTGCTGAGCCGAGCTTCCAAATGACTATCTCTTCACTGATTTCCTTGAGTCCAGTGTCGGTGAGCAACTTCCATAAGGGGAAAAATAAGGTAACACCAAGGGCCCAAAGGAAAAAAAAACAAAAGAAACGACTAAAGCAAAAACACCCAAAGCAACAAGATCACACACAGGCAATAATATGCATTCCTATTTAAGCACACAAATCTCGCAAGAACTCCGGTACTACGGTCTACATGCTGTGACGATGTGCATGAAAGTGAATTCATGTGTGGAAGGAGCTGGTGTAAACAAAGCTACACCAAACAGGGGCTTACACCGATTCCGTCTGAACGGGCACGGTGGCGAGAACGGACTTGGTCACCGTGGGTCGGGATACAAGGGTCACGACCACATCATCATCAAGCGTACGGAAGGAAACCGTACTCGTCCAGATGATGGATGGCGGAGAAAAATGGCGATGGAAAGAAGGGCTTGCGGCATTGCCCTGTTCTGATAACTAAGATCAGTAAGGGTTGCCCAAAGCGATGAGGGATGGACAAGATCCGGGATAGAAACATGTCTATCACCGAAAGTATAAGGGGGAAAAAACTGAAGAGAAAACATTGGTGTGGTACCGGTGCATCAATCCAACAAGGGATCAACACCACCAAGCACCTTGGCATCACTCCGCTGGAACGGAGATAACACCTCACCAAGGAACAGGAATGCAAACTGGAGAGGGCAGGTGGTGAATCGAAACCGATGCCACCTACACTCACCAGATCCAGCGTTAGTAATAAAATATCTAATCTATATGCATGCTATGCACAAACAAATGCAACAAACAAGTGCAGCAAATCAACCGGATCCTATACTACCGGTTACTAACGCTCATGTCTAGACCGCGCGTCCTACAGCCAGACCTGCTCTGATACCAACTCTTGTGGCACCCCGGCTCAGAGAAAACCGGAACGCCCCGTATTCCAGCCCAAGGACAAGTCTTCTAGAATACGGCACTGTTGGCATAGAACAAATCAGCTCTTTATTACTATCGAAAAGGATTACAAGGATATCTGGATTACAATGATATGACGAGACTACGCCTACCCAGAGTAGCTCTATGCTAACAGCGGGACAACCTGAGGAAGTGGAGTACTCTTGGCAGCGGAACAGCGACTGCAGTGATGGACTCCATTCCGCAGGGACTCTGGCTGGAACGCGCATCCTATCTCGCACAGTCGACATCCACAACAAGCAAGCAATCATGGCATGACCTGCAAACTGGCATGATACGCCAGGTGAGTACTTTGAATGTACTCGCAAGCTCAAGACAACCAAACAATGCAGCAATCAATAGCATGGCAAATATCATATTAAATACTTAAGTGCTTCACTTACTGTTACCAGTCATCAACTTACTCTCTTCTGGGTTGTCCCACAACCCTCGGAATACTCATACCCACGGAGTACTTCCGAACACAAGACGAGTTCTTCCATCATTAACATCATTATTCCGGATGACCATCTACTGAGGTCTGGACGGGCTGTTCAATACCGTGGACTCGGCTATTCGAATAGATTTGACACTCTGCAGAGGTTGCGCACTTTACCCACACCATGAAGCACCTGGCCCATGGCCTCGAGATTCGCCTCGGGTGGACCAGCGTTGCTTCAACAAAACCTGTCTGACTCGTGACTCTTTCATCGTACCGCCGGCACTCTTCCTCCCCCGGAGGTCAGCCTTGGGTGGCCCATGTGTCCCCGTGACACCTGTGTCCTCATGACACCTGCCACCTCCGTGGCCAACTCTGTAGACCCAAACGAGGCCTACTGTCCCAAACAGGGACTCCCGGGCTAAACCAAACAACAACTGGGCTCATAGGGTTATCGCCGCTTACCGGGCCAGGGTAGCACGTCGCGCCTAACCCTCCCTCTTTGGAGGTACCGGTGAAAGATCACGCATGTCAGACCCGGTCAAGGCCGTCCCATACCGGCAAATGTGGTTGCACGAATATGCCCGAACAGGTGACTCAAGATCAATCACTAAGTCCATTTAGCCCATATAGTGGTTCATCACATTACTTAGGATGGCAGCAACTAGGCATTTAAATTAATTACAATGAATTATCATATAGCAAGTAAATGGAAGTAATTCACTTTTAAAATGCAAACATTTCAATTAAATAGGAAATGCTATTGAAAAGCTTCATGGAATGGGTGTCCTGGCTTGCCTGGGATGAGGGATCCACCGGGAAGGAGTGCGGAAAAGCCGCGGAGGGACTGCCGGAAACGGTTCTCTCTCGGAGAGGGACTGTTTATGGCAAGGGCAAAGTGGTCATTTCCACTGTGTCAAAGAATTATGGAAATGGTACCACTATGACGGGATCGACGAGACGAAGACGAGGGCTTTGGAATCATCTCGATCGGAGCTACGGATAAAAAGATATAGCCCGACGAAGGTCAGGGACTAATCTGCAAAAAGAATATTTCCCCCGGGGTCCCTGGCAGCTCAGCGGGTCGCACATTTGAGGCAATACGCCTTCAGGTAGAGAAAACGCATTCTGGCTCGAAGCCGCAGAGGAAGACGTTTTCAACTACCGAAAGCGTAAATACAGAAATACGTCTTCACTTAAGCCGCGCGGGCCCGGGGCTACGGTCACTGACGGGTGGGACCCGCGTTGACCTTTCTCTCTCCTCCCCACTCCTTCTTCCTCCTCCTGGCTCGAGCACGGGAGAGGGCAAGGCCGCGCAGTGCCGAGGTGCGCCCGGCCGGCTCTGGCCATCTCTGGTGGAGCTCGGACCACCGGAGTGCTCCCCGAGGTGCGGCGCATCCATCCATCCCACCCACGGACTCCAACGGCGACGGGAAGGGCGGCGAGCTCGAGCCCGGCGGACGGTGGCGTCGGGTGGAGATGGGCACAGCGCTACGGGGGCGGAGGCAGGGCGTTGAGGTGGAGAGGGGCTTCGCTGGAGCTCAGGGGACCTCTAGAGGATGGAGGAAGGGAGAGGGAGGCTCGGCACCGGGCTAATTTAGCCGCGGAGCACCGGCGGCCATGGCGGCCAATGGAGGCGGAGAGGAGCTCCGGGCTTCGGGTAGGAGGATGGGGAGGGACAGGGGAGAGCGGAGAGGGCGATGGTGAGCTCGGGGAAGCTCGGGGCAACCCATTTATAGCCGAACGGCGCGGGTGGCCAAGCGCGGCCCTGACGACGCGTGCGCCGTGCGCCGGAGCTTCGGGAGCTCGCCTGGAAAAGGGGAGAAGCATCCAGAGGGGTCGCGGAGGGACGGAGAGGGCTCAGGCGAGGCCAGGAAGGGTCGGGAGGCTCGGACACGACGGCGACAGCTCCTGCCGGACGCGGGCGCGGCTGCCGTACCGCGTGGGAGGGGACGGGAGAGGGGGAGACTTATCCAAGGAGGAAGACGACGGCGAGGGTGAGCTGTTAGACACGACGAGGCGTCGAGGGAGGAGAGGAAGACGACGAGGCCAAGGGCTCCACTGCCAGAGCATGCATATGGCCTGTCTGTTCCATAGTCACCACGCACATGGCGTGCTCCCGACCTCTTCTTCCTGACTGAGCTTGTCAAACAGCTCCCTCACTGCTCAATGGGATGAGATAAGGGACTAGATGAGGCTAGATGGCTCAGGGATAAGAGACACTTGCAAGAAAGGATTCTGACAGCAAGGTGTTTGGAGTGGGGTGGGGGAGGTCTAGCTGGGGATTGATTCTGATATTTGGCTGGGAGCTATCACACACTAAGATGATCCCTACTGCACATTTTCAGCTCATCTAGATGGGTATAAGCAACACGTGCTGTAGAATGCACCCTATTGGACAGAATTGCCAATCTGGATGTGGTACTCACATACAGTGTTGCCTTGAGCTGAAAATGTGCACAAGATGATGATTTGGTCTTATGAGAGTGCCATAAAAATTTCATACCATTTGCATGAGCACAAATGGTACTTCCTTCATAATGGTCCTCTCTGACCAGAATCTTAGGAAAATTCCTAAGGAAAAATGGCTAAATAGAATGAGCCCAAACTTGGAGGAGATGAATTATATGGATGGGAGAATGCTCTGGTAAATTTTCAGAAATTATGAAGCAATATAAAATATAGTTGCTTCACAACAGGAAAATATAACCAGAGACAAAGATTTGATGCTGAGGTCACATAAAAGATAGGATGATGATGAAATCTTGAGGAGTGCCATGATTTGGGCATATCAAGGTTCCTGCAAACTTTCAACTCATTGGCATACTCTTAGCTAGCACTTGCTTCACAAAGCTTCCATTGGATCAGAAACTTTGGAAATTTGTCAAGAAATATTTAATAGCCAAATTGAGTTGAATTTTGGCATGAAACAATGATATGGATAGGAAAATGTCCCCAAAAAGTTTGAGAGCAAGAAAGCAAATATAAATAGCACTTGCTTCACAAACTGCCACCAGGGACAGAATAGGAAAAGGAATATTGGAGGAATATTTTTGAACATGGCAAGGAAATATTTTGACATATATGAGGAAGATATGATCCAAAGGATTTATGGGAATTATTTGGGAATTTTTGGAATGATGGAAATATGGGCTGCTTCACAACCCAAGGCAGACAGGGTTATTCCTTTAATGGAAAAAGGAATATTCCCATGAAAAAGAATATTGGGATTGGATCAAGATGGAAATGAAAGGGTCTTGGGATGGGCTATAGGTTGGAAAGCCACTAGGGAAGAGAAATCAAGGGCGATCCTTTCAGGTTCCAAGACTACCAAACCACGGAAAAGCAAAACCAGATCAAAATCAAAAGAAAAAGAAATGGGCAAAATCCAGGGTGTTACACCAGAGCTACTACATATCACCTGTTACTGCTATTTGTGCTTTTCTGTGACTCTGTTAGTGTTCTAGGCTTGCGTCTCTAGTACGGCCTAGCCTAGGACCAGCACAGTACCGTCGTTGAGCGTTATTCAACATTGCATCTCTGAATTGATTATTGCTCATATTTTGCTACCATATATTATGCCTTCCAAGCTCCACATATTTCTACACCGTGTATACATACATTCACCTGGTAATTGCTTTACTCAATCTTCGGAGATATTGACACCGTCGGTTGCCGGTCGCCACCTGCTGCATGGTAAGAATTTGTAAGACATTGATATTTGTTTTTTTGTGAGCGTTTTACCACCACATCCTATTAGTTCATAGGAACAATATTCTTGGATATTTGTTTCTTCTTTCTACTAATCATGACAGGATCCAGAGTTGTCAGTTCATGGGCTTCTTTGATCGTGGGAGACGTGCCACCACAACTACCGTTACGAGAGGTGCAAAGAGATCCAAATGCACATGATCAGGTTAATGTTTCTATACCACCATTTAATGGTCGTTTTAGACCTGCTTTATATATTGAATGAGAGTTTGAAATAAATGATATATTTGCTTCCCATAATTTTGCTGAACATAAGAAAATTAAGGTCGCAGTTGTTTCTTTCACTAGTTATGCTTCAGTTTGGTGGAGCGAATATTGTCGGTTACACACTGATTATATACCTACTACATGGGATGATTTGAAACTTGCCAGGAGACACACATTCATTCCTGCTTATTTAGAAACGAACTTGTTGCATTCCTCATTAGAAGAAAGTGAAGAAGATTTTATAGATAGATTTTGGGGAGGATTAAACTGTGATATTCATGAGATACTAATTCATGAAAAGTGTTATCCTATCAATCGTTCATTTTGTCTTGCTTGCAAAGCTGAATAGGAAATAAAACAACATGTTTCCCACAAGTAGAACGAGCGAAAGGTGCTCATTCCAAGAGTTGATATGGTTGTTCCTTCAACTACTAGGCTGACTATGACAACCACATCAATTGGTGTTAGGGCTACATCACCTTCACCATGGGATACGTCACCACCAAGAATGCCTACATCATCTAAGTTGATCATAAGAGGTAATGACAAAGGTACTGATCATCCACCTCCACATGAGTATCATGAATGCTTTGTCAATATAAATGCACCCCGTGATGAGCTACCCATTACTTTGATCACACCATGTATTTTAGAAGACTATGTGAAAGCACAAATGCTCCCTTGCTGGTTTTGATAATTCATGGCCACATACATTGTCTCTTGGACTAATAGTTTTAACTAGCTTATTTCGGATGAAGTCCACAGAGAGGATTGGCTAAGGATTGTGAGAAGAATTCCCAAGAAGAAGAAGGGAAGGAATAGGATTGGCCATGATTCAAGCTTGAAGACTCTACATTTCATATTTTGTGATAAATCACTTTTGAGTCCATAGGAAAACCAATACTATTCAAAGGGGATGAGGAATTATGATGATCTGGTTGCTCAAGTGCTTAGAGATTAGCCACCAAAAATACTCATCCATTCTCCCACAAAATACTCTGTCCAAAACCTAAAGTTCAAATTCGGGGCCACCAAAAATCTCCATTCGTCCCTACCGAGTCTCACTTAGACAGATTCCCATGCCAAACCCAAGCATCTCGGGACCACCAAGTTGTGAGAACCGGACCAACCGATTTTTGGACCAACTCTCTCGTTAGCCATTTTCAGGAATCGATACCACCGAGTTTTCAGAATCGGTCCAACCGAGTTTTTGGACCAACCCTCTGGTTAGCTGATTTCAAGAATCGGTACCACCGAGATTCATATATTGGTCTCACCGAAAAGGCCAAAGTTGCCACATTTTGCACTAGTCGGTGCAACCAAGTTTTCACTTCGGTTTCACCGAGTTGGGCAGTAATGTTGTAACTGTTGGATTTTTAGAGATGCCTATATATACCCCTCCACCACCTCTCACTCATAGAGGAAGCACTCACAACAGATCTACACTTGCCCCATTCATTTTTCTGAGAGAGAGCCACCTACTCATGTGTTGAGATCAAGATCATGCACTCCAACCATATGGATCTTGATTTCTAGCCTCCCCAAGTTGCTTTCCATCCAATCAATCTCTTCTACCCATGCCAAACCTGTCAGAGAGTGATTGAGTGTTGAGGAGACTATATTTTGAAACACAAGAGCAAGGAGTTCATCATACTACCACATCTATTACCTTTTGGAGGGTGGTGCCTGCTAGATTCGTTATTAGGTGTCGCTTGGGAGCCTCCTTCTTCGTGATTGTGGAGTTGAACCAAGAAGTTTGTAAGGGCAAGGAGATCGCCTACTTCATGGAGATCTACCCATAGTGAGGCTAGTCCTTCGTGGATGGAAGGCGTAATGGAATAGACGAGGTTGCTACTTTGTGGAGCCTAATGGATGGAGCCCTCCGTGGACACTCACAACCGCTACCCTCTGTGGGTTGAAGTCTCCATCAGTGTGGACGTGCGATAGTACCACCTATCGAAACCACGGGAAAAATCTTCGTCTCATCTATTGCGTTTGATCTTCCTATCTCTAGTCTCTTACATATGCTTGTCTTTACTTTCCGCTGCCATACTTGTTGACTAGCATGTGTAGTGTGCATTAGACTTGTTAGAGTTGCTAAAATCTACCAACCAAATAATTTGGGAAAAGGTTAGGTTTTACTTTTTGTCAAGTAGTCTATTCACCCCCCTCTAGACGCCTCTTCTTGTGATCCCAAAATTGGAATTAGAGCTTTGGTCTCCAAAGCTTCGGTTTCATCACCGTTGGAGGAAGATGGATGTGTCTAGTTTGGGGAGTCTTAGTTGAAGAGTGCCCATTCTCGATGGGGAGTACTATAGTGAATGGAAATATGAGATGCTTGAGTTATTCTATGAATTCCATTTGAGCAAGTATGTTAAGAACCCCTATGTACCTCCCATTGATCCTTTACATCCCACACACGAAGAGGAAATTGATATGCTTCATAATCTTAGAACTCTTAATCTTATCATTAGAGGATTGCCTAGAATTGTGTTTGATCAAATGAAGAATTTTGAATGTGCTTATACTTTGTGGAATGGTTTGGAGAAACGATATCCATATTATTCATTGAGTAATCTTGATGAAATTCTTCATAAATCTTTGCTTTTCACAAAATGATGCCTAGTGATCCTAAGTTTGATAATTATCTATTTGAGCTTAGAGGCCTCATGTGTGCTAAAGGAGATGTCATAACTATCAACAACATCATTGTTGAAGCCATTCGCATTCATAATCTTGAACATTGTCATGATCACAACTCTAACGAATCTCTTGTTTCTTATGACGAGGATTTCCCACTTGATGATGACAATGTGGAACATGGCTACTATGATGAAGATGAGTAGTTCGACATCGAGTATGAGAAGACTATGAAGAATCTAAGTATCATGGCAAACTTCAAGGATGACATGTCCGGAGGAAAATAGTGGATTCTCGACAGTGGATGCACCGATCACATGACCGGAGATTGAGACATGTTTCAAGAGACCACACCAAACCATGGACCACGAAGGAATGTGACTTTTGGAGACAACTCCAAGGGTAAGGTACTCGGTCTTGGTAAGGTGGCCATATCTCATGATAGCTCTATTCAAAATGCCATGCTTGTTGAATCCCTTGGCTACAATCTTCTTTCCATATCTTGACTTGCTAATTTTGGTTTTAATATGCTATTTACCAAAGTAGATTTCCAAGTGTTTCGTCAAGACAATCATAGCATGGGCTTTACCGGTTTCCGTAGAGGTGATCTATACATTGTTGATTTCACTAAGAGATCCAAACCTCGCACTTGTCTTATTGCAAAATCTTCTAAAGGTTGGCTTTGGCATAGAATATTACGACATGTTGGTATGCGTAATCTAGACAAGCGCATCAAAGGTGATCATATACTTGGTGTTAAAGATGTTATCTTTGAAAAAGATAGACTTTGTAGTGCTTGTCAAGCTGGAAAGCAAGTAGGTGGAAGTCATCCCATAAATAATATCATGACTACTAGGAGACCACTTGAGTTGCTTCATATGGATTTTTTTGGTCCCAATGCTTACAAGAGCCTCGGTGGAAAATCCTTTAGTCTAGTTATAGTTGATCATTTTTCCAGATTTACGTGGGTATTCTTTCTTGATGATAAGTCGTAAGTGCAAAAGAACTTGAAGAACTTCGCTCATAAAGCGCAAAATCAGTTTGAAGTGAAGATCAAGAAATTTTGGAGTGACAACGGATTGGAGTTCAAGAACATGAATGTGAATTCCTTTCTTGACGAAGAAGGGATTGCACATGAGTTCTAGGCTACGTACACACCTCAAAAAAATGGAGTTGTTGAGAGGAAGAACCGGACTCTTATAGAGATGGCTAGAACGATGCTCGACGAATACGACGCTAAGACACTTTTGGGCAGAAGCCGTGGAAACAACTTGTCATGCTACGAACCAACTCTATCTACACAAGCTTCTCGATAAAATGGCATACGAGCTACTCACCGGTAACAAGCCCCAAGTTGGATACTTTCGGGTATTAGGCTCCAAGTATTACATTCTTGATAAGCATCGTCATTCTAAATTTGGTCCTAAATCTCATGAAGGTTTCCTACTCGGATACGGATCAAACTCTCACACTTACCATGTCTACAACAACTTCACTTGAAAAGTTGAAGAGACGGTAGATGTGAAGTTTGATGAATCTAATGGTTCGCAAGTCGAACAATTGCCAAATGATGTAGGAGATAAGGAACCTTCAGAAGCCATCCAAGACTTGTCCATCGGCAAGATTCGTCCCATGGAGGTGAAGGAAAGTACTTCATCGACCCAAGTGGAAGCCCCTACTTCACGTCAAGGCGAACCTCAACATGACATGGAGGCATCCACAAGCCGTACATGACAAGATGAAGAGGAGGAAGAAGTACATCATGATGATCCACCACAACCACCTTCACCACCACCTCAAGGCAATGACACCTTCAACAACAATGAAGAATAACATGATGATGACGAAGCTCCACCGTCCAACAAGAAAAAGCTACCTCAAGTTCAAGCAAAACTGAACAAGAATCATTCCTTAGAGCAAACCTTTGGTGACATTCAAACCGGGAGAATCACTTGCTCTAAACTTGATTAGCTAACTTTTGTGAGCATTATTCATTCATCTCTAGTATTGAGCCTCTGAAGGTGGAAGAAGCGCTTCAGGACCCGGATTCGGTGAATTCTATGCACGAGGAGCTACACAAGTTCGAGAGGAACGAAGTGTGGACACTAGTGGAGAAGCCCAAGGACGAGCAAAACATCATCGTAACCAAGTGGTTGTTTCGGAACAAATAAGACGAAGACGGTCAAGTCGTACGCAACAAGGCACATCTCGTGGCTCAAGGCTACATCCAAGTCGAAGCTATGGACTACGGTGAGACCTATGCCCCCGTTGCTAGACTTGAAGCTATACGTATAGTTCTTGCTTATGCTAATCACCATGATATCACTCTTTATCAAATGGATATTAAAAGTGTGTTTTTAAATTGTGAGATTGAGGAAGAGGTCTATGTGAAACAACCCCTGGTTTTGTAAACCTTAAGAAGCCTAACAATGTTTACAAGCTTCGTAAAGCTCTCTATGGTCTTAAGAAAGCTCCACGAGCTTGGTACAAATCCTTAACGAAGTTTCTTATTGAAAAAGGTTTTTAAATTAGTAAAATTGACGCAACCTTATTCACTAAGAGAGTTAAGGGTGAATTATTTGTGAGCCAACTTTATGTGGATGATATTATCTTTGGATCTACTAACACATAATTTAGTGAGAAATTTGGAAGGTTGATGTCCGAGAAGTATGAGATGTCCATTATGTGTGAGCTGAAATTTTTCCTTGGTTTGCAAATCAAGCAAAAGAGAGAAGGAACTTTCATCTCTCAAACCAAGTATACCAAGGACTTGATTAAGAAGTTCAACATGAAAGAGTGTAAAGGTATGAAAACTCCTATGCCTACTAGTGGACATGTTGACCTCACCAAGGAGGACAAACCGGTTGATCAAAAGGTTTATCGATCAATGATCGGTTCATTGCTATATATATGTGCCTCCCATCCCAATATTATGCTTAGTGTGTGCATGTGTGCTAGATATCAAGACGCTCCTAAAGTGTGTCATCTTCAGGCCGTGAAAAGAATTTTGAGATACTTGATACATACACCAAACTTTGGCATATGGTATCCCAATGGATCTTCCTTTAACCTTTTTGGCTATTCCGACTCGGACTATGCCAGAGAGAAGGTTGATAGAAAATCCACCTCGGGTACATGTTAATTTCTTGGTAGATCTCTTGTGTCTTGGTCATCCAAGAAATAAAACTCGGTATATCTATCTACATCGGAAGCGGAATACATTGCCGCTAGATCATGTTGTGCACAATTACTATGGATGACTCGAACTCTTAAGGATTATAGAATCCATGTGAGACATGTTCAATCGTTGTGTGACAATGATAGTGCTATTAAGATTTCTCATAATCTCGTGCAACATTCTTGAACTAAACATATCCAAGTTCGTCATCATTTCATTCGTGATCATGTTGCCAAAGGAGACATTAATATCAAACATGTTCGCACCAACAAGCAATTGGCCAATATCTTTACTAAGCCACTTGATGAGAAAATGTTTTGTCACTTGAGGAGTGAGTTGAACATCATTGATGCTTCGAACTTGAGCTAGACTCACTTGGATGCATGCAAGGGCATGAGCTTACATGACTATTCCATGTTACACTTGATATGACACTATATTGTACCTTGGAAATAAATGCTCCCTTGTATTGCATCTAACCTTGTTGTAGGTAATTGGAAGAACTATAATCCACAAGATTGCCATCAACTCACATCACAAGCAATCTTGTCATGGCCAAGTATCCACAACTCTTCTTTGATGATGGAAGGAAGAAGACAATCCAAACCATATCCTTGACAACCACTTGTTAAACAAATTTCATTCTTGTCATTTGGATATATCTTGTTCTTCCTTGCATGACTAACCCATGTAGGTGAAAAGAGAACCAAAACTATCAAGGATAGCTCTCAACTCAAGATGATCTTCATCAACAATGAGCATCCACAACAAGTTCTCGTACATGCTACGTCATCAACATCACTCAAAGGTATGTGATCATATCCTTTAAGAAGCTTTACTCCAAGTCATGAGCTAAAGCAACTCCAATGATATGAAAACATTAAAATGCTTAATCGATAATGGTAACCCCATTTTGAGCTTAACATAGAGTATGACCTATGATCAAGTATTCTTGCTTGGCTCCTTAAGTCAATATACTCTAATATAGGTGACCTAGTCACCGCCCATCATCTAGATGAAGTATCTTGTTCAGTTCATCTTATAGTTGCATGCTTTCTTGGAACCACTCAATTTCCATCTAGTTGAATATTCCCTGCAAAACTTTCTGAAAATTCCTTGCAAAACTTTCTAAAAATTCCTTGCAAAACTTTCTAAAAATTCCTTGCAAAACTTTCTGAAGATTCCTTGAAAATCACTTTGAAAATTCACTACAAATCATTTTATTCTATCGAGACTTTAAGAAAAATCATTTTTGAAAAACTTTGCCAAGTTTCTGTTTTGCATTTCGGACCCTCTGATACAGATAACTTGGTGTCACTGATCATGCAGATAGGCCGCTCAACCACATATCAGTTCCACCGACACATTTTGCATCGGAGCCACCAATTTTGCTTTCTTCTGTGTTCTTTGTCAAAATTAGCAAAATCTCAATTTCTTCAAGGATCCCTATGTTAAAGGGGGAGAAATCTTAAAAATATTTTCAGATAATAAAAGGGGGAGAAAAAGTACTCAAGGATCCCTTAGTCTCAATTGCTCTCAGTGACCCTTACTCTCAAGGATCCCTACTTTCGATGACCCTTACTCTCAAGGATCCCTTACCCTCTATACCTTTTTTGGAAATTAATGCCAAAGGGGGGAGAATATCAAAGCTTATGCTTGTATATATGGGGAGAATATAAATAGGGGGAGAATATATATAGGGGGAGAATATCTAATCTTATGCTTATCCAAAGGGGGAGAGAACAGATCAAATTTATGTTAGACTTGTCTCACCCTACCTACTCCCAATATCTACATGCTAAGATTCAGGGGGAGAGGAAGTACCACAAATCCATACTTAGGGGAGAAAGTTCTACATATTCTATTGGGGGATACATATCAATAATCAAATGCTACTTTTCATATGTCTTCCACATCTTGGTATTGTTGTGTTCTATTGCATTTGGATTTGTAGAATACTCTTATGTTTCCTAACATTATTTTCTCAAGTGTATTTCTACTACTAGAATGCTCATGAACTTCAAGGTAAGTGTATGCATCATATCCTTGGTCACGATGATCTCTTGCTTCTTGCACATATTGTTTGCAACAGTGAAGTCTTGAACATGGAGACACCTCATTCACATATATTTGATGCATATAGCCAAGATACACATGAATCTTTATATCCATTCTACTACGTGTGTTTCCATGCATTCCAAAGCAACTATCCCTTAAAAGGATTGCACAAATTTAGGGGGAGCTTATCTTAGTCATGTGTCTCTCAAAGTCTTCATTATATCCTTGCATATCTTGATTTGAAGCTGTGATTCTATGTTGTCATCAATTACGAAACAGGGGAGATTGAAAGCACAAATGATCCATTGGTGGTTTTGATAATTCATGACAACATACATTGTCTCTTGGACTAATAGTTTTACCTATCTTATTTCGGATGAAGTCCACAGAGAGGATTGTCTAAGGATTGTGAGGAGAATTTCCAAGAAGAAGAAGGGAAGGAATAGGATTGGCCATGATTCAAGCTTGAAGACTCTACATTTCATATTTTGTGAGAAATCACTTTTGAGTCCATAGGAAAGCCAATACTATTAAAAGGGGATGAGGAATTATGATGATTTGGTTGCTCAAGTGCTTAGAGATTAGCCACCAAAAATACTCATCCATTCTCCCACAAAATACTCTGTCCAAAACCTAAAGTTCAAAGTCGGTGCCATCAACAATTTCCATTCGGCCCTACTGAGTTTCACTTAGACAGATTCCCATGCCAAACCCTACCATCTCGGTACCACCAAGTTTTGAGAATCGGACCAACCGAGCTTTGGACCAACTCTTTGGTTAGCCATTTTCAAGAATCGGTACCACCGAGTTTTCAGAATTGGTCCAATTGAATTTTTGGACCAACTCTCTGGTTAGCTGATTTCCAGAATCGGTACCACCGAGATTCATATATCGGTCTCACCTAAACGGCCAAAGTTGCCACATTTTGCACTAGTCGGTGCAATCGAGTTTTCACTTCGGTTCACCGAGTTGGGCAATAATGTTGTAACGGTTGGATTTTTGGAGATGCCTATATATACCCCTCCACCTCCTCTCACTCGTAGAGGAAGCACTCACAGCAGATCTACACTTGCCCCATTCATTTTTCTGAGAGAGAGCCACCTACTCATGTGTTGAGATGAAGATCATCCAGTCCAACCATATGGAACTTGATTTCTAGCCTCCCCAAGTTGCTTTCCATCCAAATCAATCTCTTCTACCCATGCCAAACTGGTGAGAGAGTGATTGAGTGTTGACGAGACTATATTTTGAAGCACGAGAGCAAGGAGTTCATCATACTACCACATATATTACCTTTTGGAGGGTGGTGCCTTCTAGATTGGTTAGGTGTCGCTTGGGAGCCTCCTTCTTCGTGATTATGGAGTTGAACCAAGAAGTTAGTAAGGGCAAGGAGATTGCCTACTTCGTGAAGATCTACCCATAGTGAGGCTAGTCCTTCGTGGACGGGAGCCGTGATGGAATAGACGAAGTTGCTACTTTGTGGACCCTAACGGGTGGAGCCCTCCGTGGACTCTCGCGACCGCTACCCTCCGTGGGTTGAAGTCTCCATAAGCATGGACATACGATAGCACCACCTATCAGAACCACAGGAAAACTCTTTGTGTCATCTATTGCGTTTGATCTTCCTATCTCTACTCTCTTACATATGCTTGTATTTACTTTCCGCTACCATACTTGTTGACTAGCATGTGTAGGGTGCATTAGACTTGTTAGAGTTGCTAAAATCTACCAACCAATTAATTTGGGAAAAGGTTAGGTTTTAATTTTAGTCAAGTTATATATTCACCCCCTCTAGACGCCCCTTCTAGTGATCCCACACTATGTTGATGACTTGACTTTGCCATGTTAGCAAAGAACTTCAATATCAACAATTTTGATTGCACCCTTGAATTAACTATTGATGCGAAAGAACCATGTGAACCAAGGAATAAATCTGATTTGGATCAAATATGTTTGAAAATAATTGTGCCATTATTTAATCATTTTCATATGACCTCCAATTTTAGTGATGATATGTGTCAAATGATATGTTGCATTTTTGCTTATTTAAGCATGTTGTAGCGTGTATATTTGAAATAATTCCAGTTTATTCACAAATGTTGGGATGGTTTAGTGATGATCATTGCCAACCTTTTTATATGAATAAGAGCTTCTCTTATATGTGCAAGTTGAGTTGCAATATATTCATGCCTTTAACTTTTTGGGATAATATTTTGGCATTAGATTTCGTGACATTTGAAGTGTGCTCTTGTATAAATGTGTCATATGTGCCACAACTAAGATCAATAAAAATAGATGACATATACATATACAACATGTACACCTTGTCTCTTTCGTTAGCCACATTTCATACTAAGAAACACCAAGGATGGCTTTGTTTTCAAGAAGGTGAGGATGATGAGGACATGACTGCCTTGGATACGACCAAAAATATTGCATACGTGCATTTTTATGAGAATGGCCGAACACTTGTATGAACCACGTGTGATGACAAAGGAAGAGGAAATGGTTGGGTGCTGTTCAAGATGTCATCTCACATCAAAGGAAATAGTTAGGTGTTGTTCAACAAGTTCTCTCACTTCACTTTTAGCTCAAGAGAAGATAGAGTCCAAGTGTGTCACGTTCTGGACTCAGATTCGGACTGCACAGACATGCCTGTCTCAAAATGCCAACAACTTTTTAATCCAGACTCCGAATTGGGTGATTCTTTTTTTGTTGGAAATTAGATTTCGTGAAATTTCCAGCCAAATTAGATTCAACTTAAAATTCGTCCGGAGCGTAGAGATATTTACGAAACAATCTGATGCTGCACCAGAATCCGAGTAACACTACAAGTCCAAAGGTGTTGCGTCACCTCCACTTGGGCCCATAGGCCTTGTACGACCTAGGGTTAGTTTTAGGCTGCCTTGGGACGTCCTCCCACCTCCTTTGCCGCCACCCCTTGCTCCTATATAAGTAGATCAATCTAGTAGCTTTTTCCTTGGGATTTGTTTAGTTAAAAGTTAGCCATTGCAACTTTGTGTACTTCATTTGTGTCCAACGACCAGACCAAGGCCGCTTTCGGATCCCCACATTTATCAATACTTTATCTATATTTGCAATATTAAGATTGCTTTATCATATTATTGCGAGTTCTTCGACTGCTTGCAGGAAGAGACCTTCGTGGTCAGGTTGATCTTGCTCTGGCATGGTTAATAACCTCTTGGAGTTGGTTTAGCGATTGCTAAGGTGCAACGTCGTGCACGTTTGTAGTCGGATCGTCAAAGTTGCCTCCACCAAATTGATATCTATTATCTCATCGAAAGATCAGGACCCTCGCCTCTATCACTTAGCACCCTGACTTGTGAACCAGACGCCCGTAGCCTCCGGACCGGCAAGATCTTGCCGGACAGAAACGTTCCTCCAACTACACCAAGCGAAGGACCGAGAAACCCGACAAGACACCTTGCCGGGGGCTCAAGGGCAAATGCACCCGCCAAGGACTCTGCCCACCAAGGCCTAGCTCCACGTCACCGAGCTGGTTGTCCATATCGGCAAGGTGGCGAGCGGGCAGGTGGTTACGTGGAGCCGGTCGGGGCGCGTGGCAGCATAGAGGGACTTACAACAGCTTTATTGACACCCGTCCCGTGGCGTGGCGAAAGAATAGGAGGTAGCTAGGCGGACGCCGCCGAAGGAGATGCAGTTCTTGCCGAGAGACATTGCTAGCTTGACACCTCACGGCACATTTAATGCGTCTATCCTAGTCCGCCAGGGTTAGGTATTTCCCACTACCACCTCTGCTGACAGCTTGGCAGAGGGCAGTGCTCACTGTTTGCCAAATGTAAAGACCAATTTGCCACTGTGGTAACCCCTTGCCTATAAAAGGAGGTCCAAGGCTACCTTCACAAAGGTCGACACTCTGTTCATTCTACATGCGTAGCTGCACTCCCGAGGCACCTCTTGCCGGGGTTGTTGCGCCCTGTACCGTGAACACTCATAAACCACCAAAACACATGACGTAGGGTTTTACGCTCCGGAGGCCCAAACCTGTCTAAACCCTCTTGTACGCAGGAATCAGTGATGCTCGTTGCGTGTTAGAAGCTCTCACAGCCGAACCACCAAGGGGCCTTGCCGGCCCTTGCCGGCCCCATAGATCGTCGCACCCCGACATCTTCGGTGCCCCAGGCAGGGGGCTCTCTTGCGTGAACCTTCGCTGATCTCTGTGCATCTTCATCAACAGCTTCGTCGACGCCCATGGCCCCCAAGAAGGCCAAGGGCACGGTGACACCTGCTGCGACCATGTCCAAGCTACCATCTCAGGTAGACATCGGCAGCGCCGGCGGCGACGACCCCCACGCTCACGGCACCATCTCAGGGCCAAGCTCGGCAGCAACCTCCTGGGGAAGATGGGCGGCATGTGACGGCACAGACGAAAGCTCCTCCTGACACTGTCAAGAGTAAGAGCGTCACCCATGCCTCGCATAACTCCATGCCCAAAACCGCAGAAGAAGCTCTGGCGCAGGCACAGCTACTACTAAACTTTCTGCCTGCGCCGAAGAAGATGGAGGACTGGACGGAGACCATACAGAGTTTGCTGAGCTTCATGAACCATGACAAGATGGAGGGAGCAGGACCTTCGTGCGTGTGCCAAGCCGCTCTGGGAGGCCCAGCCACCGGTCACAACGCTGGCGGAGCACCTACGGTCCAGACACCTCCGCAGCAAAACTCCCGCCGGACCAACATACAAGACGAGGTGTCGTACGCCTCGCCGGACCCGTGGCGGAACCAAGATCAGCGCCAAGTCCTGAAGGATAGGCGTAAGGAGAATGCCCACATGACCATCGAGAAGCGGCATGAAACTCGCCATCAATCCGATGGCCGCGCGGACCCTGCCGTTGATGAACCCACGTCGGGGGTACCCGGCAGCCTACCTTACAAGGTGGGATGCCCGGCGTTCACCCGTGAGTTGCGACAAGTTCGTTGGCCTTCTAGAAGGGCCTTCAAACCCGAGCTGCCCGACAAGTACGACGGTAAGATCAGTCCCTCATAATTCCTCGACATCTACATCATCGCCGTGCAGGCCGCCAGGGAACGAGACGAGAAGATACTCGCCAAATACATGCCACTAGCGCTCAATCCCAATGTGAGGAGTTGGCTGATGAACTTGCCAGAGGGATCCATCTGATCTTGGGCGGATCTGTGCAACCAGTTCATTGGCGCATACCATGGGGGTCACCAGCTCCCAGGGCAGCCCAGCAACTTGCACGTGATTCCCTAGAGGGATGGCGAGACCCTCTACAAGTACATCCAGAGGTTCAGTCACGTGCATCATAACATTCCGGAATCCACCCCGCCGTCGTGATTGTCGCGTTCCACACGAATGTGTGCAATCGGTGAATGCTAGAGGAAATGAGCATTAACAAGGTGCGAGATGTCATCGAGATGTACGCTCTGGCTGACAAGTGAGCACGCACTGAAGAGGGGAGCAGACTCCCCAAGGAAGACACTGGTGCGGAGGTCGACTCCGACGACGACGTGTCAGCCGCCACGAAAAAGGGTCAGAAGCGCAACAAGAAGCGTAAAGGAAAGGCAGCGATGGTCGTTGAAGGGGCCGGCAACTCCGACTCCGCCAAGAAGGCCAAGTCCGAGTGGTCTGGCAAGAATGTTGCCGCGTGCTCCGAAGACGGCGAGGCCAGGGCAGGGGAGAAGGTCGGTGGGCCATACTGCAAGATCCACCGCACCAAGAGACATGGCATGAACATTTGCCGCCAAGTAGAAAAACTTGCCGAAAAGCAGAGGCAAGCGTACGAAAGGCGCGACAAGGAAAAAGGTCAAGACGGTGCGGGTGGTTCCGGTAAGAAAAATAACGATGGTCATGGCAGCCGCCGTGGCAAGGCCAAGCAGCAAAAAGGCAAGCCTGCTAGAGGTCGAGACAACAGATCTGATGATGACAATGATGATGCGAACGAAGAGGAGTCTGAAGACCCGGAGTTCTAGAAGGTTGTGGATGCCATGTGCGTTTATGGAGGCACATCTTTGCACTCCTCTCACCTGCAACTCAAACAATTGGCCCGTGAGATCAACGCGACAAAACCAGTAGCGGAAGCAAGGAAACCCCTGAAATGGTCCAACACTCCCATCATCTTTGACGCTGAGGTCCACCCTGACCGCATCACAGCCGTCGCGTGTGTGCCGTTGTTGGTATCGCCAACAATATGCAACCTCAAGGTCACCAAGATGTTGGTCGATAGTGGGGTCGGGCTGAATCTGATTTCGCCACACATGATCAAGCGCCTGCAGATCCCTAATTCAGATCTCAAGCCGACGGGATCTTTCCAAGGGGTCAACCCGGGAAGATCTCAGTCAAAGGGGAAGATAACTCTACCGGTCACATTCGGCAGCGAGCTCAACTTTAGGACGGACAAGATTGTCTTCGATGTCGCGAAGATGTCGATGCCGTACAATGGAATCCTGGGCCGACCGACTCTGGCAAAGTTCATGGCGGCGTCTCACCACGCTTACAACACACTCAAGATGCCAGGGCCGATGAGTGTCATCAACATCCAAGCTGACAACAAGAATGCAGTACTCTACATAAACAAGCTCTTTCGGGAGGCAGTGGCTGCATCTGCCGACAAGGCACTCGCTCCTGCCGACAAAGCTCCCGAGGGGGAAGAACAAGAACAAGAGCTCTGGCAAGTCCGCAAGGACTCCGGGAAGCGTGCCAAGAGGAGCAGCACACCCGTCAAGGACTTACCAGAGACCTCTGCCGCTAGGAGCTAGAAAGACAAGATGACCATCCCCAAGACAAAGCAAGTGGTCACGTGGGAAAACGGCAAGGGCGGCACTTTCACCATAAGTTGCACCCTCGACACCAAATAGGAAAGCATGCTCGTCGGCTTCCTACGGGCGAATGTCGATGTGTTTGCGTGGCAACCATCTGACATCCCCGGTGTTCCCAGGGAGGTGATCGAGCACCACCTTGCCATGTGTCCCCACGCGCGCCCCGTCAAACAGAAGGTCCGAAAGCAAGCACTGGAGCGGCAAGAGTTCATTGCCGAAGAAATTAAAAAGCTAGAAGCAGTAGGTTTAATCAGAGGCGTGATCCACCAGACTTGGTTGACAAATCCTATGGTTGAGCACAAGGCAAACGGGAAATGGAGACTTTGCATCGACTTCACCAATGTCAACAAGGCCTGCCCAAAGGACCTGTTCCCCTTGCCGCGCATCGATCAGATAGTGGACCCAACCGTTGGCTGCGACCTCTTGTCCTTCCTCGACGCATACTCTAGCTACCATCAGATCTTCATGGCCAAGGAGGATGAGGAGAAAACGGCGTTCATCACCCCTTGCGGCGCGTACTGCTTCTGACGCATGCCGTTCGGGTTGAAGAGCATCGGTTCCACATTTGCAAGAGCAGTCTAGATTGGTTTACGCCGACAGCTGCACAGGAACGTGGAAGCTTACATGGATGATATCGTGGTCAAGGCCAAGAACAAGGACACGTTGGTGCAAGACCAAGAAGAAACCTTCGCAAACTTGCGCAAGATCAGCCTGAAGCTCAACCCTGAGAAGTGCGTCTTCAGAGTTCCCTCTGGCAAGCTCCTTGGGTTCTTCGTCTCGCAACACGGGATTGAAGCCAACCCGCCAAGATCGAGGCAATTGAGCAGCTGGAGGCACATAAGCGTATCAAGGACGTGCTCCATTTGGCGGGCTGCATCGCTGCCCTCAGCAGGTTCATTTCCAAGTCCACAGAGCGTGCCTTACTATTTTTCAAAATTTTGAAGAAAGAGGGCCCAATGACTTGGACCCCGAAAGCAGAGGCAACACTACAGGATATGAAGAAGTACCTGTCCTCAACACCAATCTTAGTTGCGCCTAAACTAGAGGAAATGTTGCTAATGTACTTAGCAACAACAAACCACATGGTTAGTGTTGCACTAGTGGCAGAGAGGTAAGCTCAGGGAGATGAGACAGAGGCCCCCGAACCGGCAACCGGCAAGCCAGAGTTGGATACATATACTCCCTCCGTTCCGTTATCTAAGGTGCATTATTTCCAGCTCGGTGACCAAGGCAACAATTTTTGGAGCATAAAGGACAAAAGTACAACTCCGCCTATGTTGTCTCAACATAGCCGGTCCCAAGCCCGGATAAAGGAGGAGGGTTGTGATAGGCTTGGCGAGCCAACGTCAAAACTCAGCCACTCTTATGGAGATGAAACCCAAAAGATTTTCGTTGGGGCGTAACCCTCTCAGCGACGCACCACATCGGAACCCGGGTGTGGTGGAAAATGGGCAAGGGCCGGGCCGTCACCCCCCAGGTGGCGCGCCGTATCTTGATCTGGATACGGTGGCAAGTGAGCGAGGATCGGGTCGTCGCATCCTTAGTGGCGCGCTACATCGGCGCCCGGGTGTAGTGGAAATTGAGCAAGGGTCTTCGCATTTGACTCGACGAGTGCGAAGGGTAAGGAAGCTAGCCGAGCCTAGGAGGATTCGCTTAGGTAGCTGGAACGTAGGGTCTCTGACAGGTAAGCTTCGGGAGGTAGTTGATACCGCGGTGAGGAGAGGCGTTGATATCCTTTGCGTCCAAGAGACCAAATGGAGGGGATAAAAGGCGAAGGAGGTGGAGGGTACCGGCTTCAAGCTGTGGTACACGGGGACGGTTGCAAACAGAAATGGAGTAGGCATCTTGATCGGCAAGAGCCTCAAGGATGGAGTGGTAGACGTCAAGAGATGTGGGGACCGGATTATCCTGGTCAAGCTGGTAGTTGGGGACTTAGTTCTCAACGTTATCAGCGCGTATGCCCCGCAAGTAGGCCACAATGAGAACACCAAGAGGGAGTTCTGGGAAGGCCTAGAGGACATGGTTAGGAGTGTACCGATTGGCGAGAGGCTCTTCATAGGAGGAGACCTCAATGGCCACGTGGGCACATCTAACACAGGTTTTGAAGGGGTGCATGGGGGTTTCGGCTATGGCATCAGGAACCAAGAAGGAGAAGATGTCTTAAGCTTTGCGCTAGCCTACAACATGATCATAGCTAACACCCTCTTTAAGAAGAGAGAATCACATCTAGTGACTTACAGTAGTGGGCAACACTCTAGCCAGATTGATTTCATCCTCTCGAGAAGAGAAGACAGGCATGCATGCCTAGACTGTAAGGTGATACCTGGAGAGAGTGTTGTCCCTCAGCATAAGCTTGTGGTTGCTGACCTCCGCTTTCGGATTCGTGTCCAGCGGGACAAGCGTGCCAAAGTCGCTAGAACGAAGTGGTGGAAGCTCAAGGGGGAGGTAGCTCAGGCGTTCAAGGAGAGGGTCATTAAGGAGGGCCCTTGGGAGGAAGGAGGTGATGTAGACAACATGTGGATGAAGATGGCGACTTGCATTCGTAAGGTGGCCTCAGAGGAGTTTGGAGTGTCCAGGGGAAGTAGAAGAGAAGCTAAAGATACCTGGTGGTGGAACGATGATGTCCAGAAGGCAATTAAGGAGAAGAAAGAGTGTTTCAGATGCCTATATCTGGATAGGAGTGCAGACAACATAGAGAAGTACAAGATGGCAAAGAAGGCCGCAAAGCGAGCTGTGAGTGAAGCAAGGGGCCGGGCGTATGAGGACCTCTACCAACGGTTAGACACGAAGGAAGGCGAAAGGGACATCTATAAGATGGCCAAGATCCGAGAGAGGAAGACGAGGGATGTTGACCAAATCAAGTGCATCAAGGACGGAGCACATCAACTCCTGGTGAAGAACGAGGAGATTAAGCATAGATGGCGGGAGTACTTTGACAAGCTGTTCAATGGGGAGAGTAAGAGCTCTACCATTGATCTGGACGACTCCATTGCTGATACTAGCAGGCTTTTTGTGCGGCGAATCCAGGAGTCGGAGGTCAAGGAGGCTTTGAAGAGGATGAAAGGAGGCAAGGCGATGGGCCCTGATTGTATCCCCATTGAGGTGTGGAGAGGCCTCGGGGACATAGCGATAGTATGGCTAACCAAACTTTTCAACCTCATTTTTCGGGCAAACAAGATGCCAGAAGAATGGAGACGGAGTATATTAGTACCAATCTTCAAGAACAAGGGGGATGTTCAGAGTTGTACTAATTACCGTGGAATTAAACTGATGAGCCATACAATGAAGCTATGGGAGAGAGTCATTGAGCACCGCTTAAGAAGAATGACAAGCGTGACCAAAAATCAGTTTGGTTTCATGCCTGGGAGGTCGACCATGGAAGCCATTTTCTTGGTACGATAACTTATGGAGAGATATAGGGAGCAAAAGAAGGACCTGCATATGGTGTTCATTGACTTGGAGAAGGCCTATGATAAGATACCGCGGAATGTTATGTGGTGGGCCTTGGAGAAACACAAAGTCCCAGCAAAGTACATTACCCTCATCAAGGACATGTACGATAATGTTGTGACAAGTGTTCGAACAAGTGATGGCGACACTGATGACTTCCCAATTAAGATAGGACTGCATCAAGGGTCAGCTTTGAGCCCTTATCTTTTTGCCTTGGTGATGGATGAGGTCACAAGGGATATACAAGGAGATATCCCATGGTGTATGCTCTTTGCGGACGATGTGGTGCTAGTCGATGAGAGTCGGAAGGGGGTCAACAGGAAGTTGGAGTTATGGAGGCAAACTTTGGAATCGAAAGGTTTTAGACTTAGTAGGACTAAAACCGAGTACATGAGGTGCGCTTTCGGTAGTACTAGGCACGAGGAGGAGGAGGATGTTAGCCTTGATGGGCAGGTGGTGCCGCAGAAGGACACCTTTCGATATTTGGGGTCAATGTTGCAGAAGGATGGGGATATCGATGAAGATGTGAACCATCGAATTAAAGCCGGATGGATGAAGTGGCGCCAAGCTTCTAGCATTCTCTGTGACAAGAGGGTGCCACAAAAGCTAAAAGGCAAGTTCTATAGGACGGCGGTTCGACCCGCAATGTTGTATGGCGCTGAGTGTTGGCCGACTAAAAGGCGACATGTGCAACAGTTAGGTGTGGCGGAGATGCGCATGTTGAGATGGATGTGTGGCCACACAAGGAAGGACCGAATCCGGAATGATGATATACGAGATAGAGTTGGGGTAGCGCCAATTGAAGAGAAGCTTGTCCAACATCGTCTGAGATGGTTTGGACATATTCAGCGCAGGCCTCCAGAAGCCCTAGTACATAGCGGACGGCTAAAGCGTGCTGATAATGTCAAAAGAGGCCGGGGTAGACCGAACTTGACATGGGAAGAGTCCGTAAAGAGAGACCTGAAGGATTGGAGCATCACCAAAGAACTAGCCATGGACAGGGGTGCGTGGAAGCTTGCTATCCATGTGCCAGAACCATGAGTTGGTCGCGAGATCTTATGGGTTTCACCTCTAGCCTACCCCAACTTGTTTGGGACTAAAGGCTTTGTTGTTGTTGTTGTTGTTGTAAAGGAAAAAAGTACCCCCGGTATTAGTTGAACGTAGAAAATCAATTATGTGAGGCCCCACTGATTTGACCATTCCATGCAGATTTGCTGCCGGCCATGCATGGCACATGCATCTGCATATCCCAGCAAATCAGGGACGCTAATTACTGCGTTGCCTCTTATACCAAAATGAATACCCAAGTACGTGCGCGCCCATCAAGAAAATGGAGGGAACTGACTTGGTGCCAGCACAATGAAGATTTTAAATATTGTTTTCGTGTACAAAATGAGTCAAGTCCCCTTGGTTTTTCCATTTCCCTCGTCTTCCAGTACATGGCCAACAAAAAAATGGCTGATCTGGAGTTTCATCCAACACCTAATTGGGATTCAATTGAGGAGAACGATGACAGGGCCTGTGATCTTGAATACGACTATGACTAGCTAGCTTCTGATGACTCCTATGGCGACGGCGACGGCGACGAACGTCCGCGCAATGGACTTCATGCTGGCCGCGAAGGCGACGATGAGGCAGGCCTGCTTGAGAACACACGAGGTGCTGCTGTCGGGCACAGATGACTTGGCATACGCATGCCGGCCGAAGCAGTGTGGGGGCATGGACGCGGGCATAGCGAACTCGCCGGCGGATGCATTAATTGGTTGGCTTGATTTTAGCATGAGAACGTTACCTTCCATGTACGTGATAGTGGAGGGGTAGAAGAGGGATTATGTGAGATTATAACAAATACACCTTACATTGTGAAATATTTGTAAAAAAAATGCACCTTAGATAAAGGAACGGAGGGAGTATGACATAGGAAGGGAATCGACAAATTGTGCGGAAGATGAAGATGGTGCAGCGACCAGTGTATTTTTTAGCTCCCTCTTGCAGGGGGTTAGATCAAGATACTCTGGGATGCAGAAGATGCTTTTCGGCCTCCTTATGGCCTCCCGAAAGCTGCGCCACTACTTCCAAGCACACCACATCACTGTCGTCACCCAGTTTCTGATGCGGCGTATCTTGAGGAATCCAGAGGCAACCGACAGGATCGTTGAATGGGCATTGGAGCTGGCCAGCTTTGACTTGAGCTTTGAAAGTACGTCGACAATCTAGAGCAGGGCCTTGGTGGAGTTCATAGCAGAATGGACACCAACGCCGGACGAAGAAATCCATGAGACAGCACTCCATGGCAAGGAAGCACCTCAGGAATGGGTCATCTATTTTGACAGAGCTTTCTCGCTGCAGGGTGCCGGTGCCGGAGTGTTGCTTGTTGTACCCACCGGGGAGCACCTCAAGTACGTGGTACAGATGCACTTTCCCAGGGAGCCAACAGCAACACAGCTGAGTATGAAGGGTTGCTGGCCGGGTTGAGGACAGCAGTCGATCTTGGCATCAGAAAGTTGGTAGTACGGGGAGACTCCCATCTTGTCATGTGCCAAGTAAATAAAGATTATCAGAGTCCCCTAATGGAAGCCTATGTTGATGAGGTACGATGATTGGA
Organism: Elymus sibiricus; assembly: GCA_039707655.1. Classification (NCBI taxonomy): domain Eukaryota; kingdom Viridiplantae; phylum Streptophyta; class Magnoliopsida; order Poales; family Poaceae; genus Elymus; species Elymus sibiricus. The sequence goes on along the minus strand of CM077671.1, from coordinate 146,102,084 downwards.
GGAGCGATTTGATGGTCTACAAATGGAGCACATCCCTCGTACCGAGAATGGTATTGCCGATGAACTGTCAAAGAGAGTTGTACAGAAGCTGCCCGTGGAACCGGGCACTTTTGTCCTTTGATTGACGCAACCCTCAGTCAACCTGTCAGTGTGGCAGAGCAAAAAAAGAGAAGTCATTTCTGGTGATTACCTCCCGGCAGAGCCATCACTGGCCGCCAAGAGGATTGCCGGGAACAACCACCCGCATGCCGGGGAATCCCAAGCTCCGACAGACTCGATGGTCCTTGTCGTAGAAGCTAGGGTCCCCGCGGCAGAAGAATTGCATTTAGTCCTTGTCGTCGAGCCACAAGCTTCGACATGGGCACAACAGATTGTCCAATACCTTCAGACATGAGACCTTCCCAAGGAATAGGAGGAAGCTGAAAGAGTAGCCCGGCAGTCAAGCATGTACCAATTTGTAGACAACACCTTGTACAAGAGAAGACCGAACGGCGTGAAACTGAAATGCATTCCTCGGGAAGAAGGACAGCAGCTTTTGGCGGAGATACACAAGGGGATTTGTGGCTCCCATGTAGGATCATGAGCCCTTGTCGGGAAGGCGTTCTGGCAAGGCTTCTACTGGCCCACAACCCTACAAGATGCCTTGGCGGTGGTAACAACATGTGAAGCGTCCCAATTTCATGCCAAGGAGACACATCAGCTAGCACAAGCCCTTCAAACCGTATATCACTCTCCTGGCCTTTCTCGATCTGTGGGATCGACATCGTCGCCCCCCTCCCCTGCGCTACCGGGGGCTTTGAGTTCTTTTTCTTCGCTATCGACTGAGGTGGAGCTGGTGAGGAAGGTAACGACACAGGCAGTGGTCAAGTTTCTCAGAGGGATTGTTTGCCGTTTCGGTTTCCCAAACAGGATAGAGCACGCACAAGTCTATCAACGTCAACTCAGCCGCGCTTTGGACCGATCCTACGAATAAGAGGCATTAACAAAGATCACCGATAATAGCATGCAATTCACCAGCAGCACTTTCATGCAATTTTGTCAAGATATTGGCGGCAAGGTTTGCGATTCGCCTCGGTTGCCCACCCCAGGAGCAACGGGCAAATGGAGAGGGCGAATGCTGAAGTGTTGTGGGGCCTCAAGACGAGAACTTTTGACAAGCTGCGCAAGCACGGAAGGCGCTGGATTGATGAGTTCTCGGCAGTTCTTTGGTCAATCAGAATGATGCCAAATCGATCTACCGGCAAGACACCCTTGTCCCTTGTGTATGGTGCAGAAGCGGTTCTCCCCACGGAACTCACATACGGGTCATCGAGAGTGCAGGCCTTGGACAAGGACCAGCAAGAGCGGGTACGGCATGACGATGCCACACTCCTCGAGGAAGATCATCTCCAGGCCACACTGCGTGCCGTTAGGTACCAGCAGGCCTTGCGCCACTACCATAGCCGCAAAGTGCGTGCCAGGATTATTGAGGAAGGCAACCTTGTTCTTCGACGGATTTAGTCCGCGAAGGGATCAAACAAGTTGACGCTGAAGTGGGAAGGCCCTTACCGGGTGGTACAAGTCACCAGGCCTGGCGCAGTCTGCCTGGAGACCAAAGATGGCACTCCGGTGCAGAACTCGTGGAATATCGAGCATCTACGAAAGTTCTACCCATGAGGCACGGTTGCCGGGTCCGCTTGGCAACCTCTTTTGTGCAAGTTGTGCCGACAAGGCATGTAATCCTTTGTACAAAGCCAGGCGATGACCCAGAGCGTAGTTAATAAATATAAGTATATCGTAACCCCTTTCAAAGTACATATTTATCTTGTGTATCTTGTCATGACATGTTGCGTAAGATGACTGTTGAACCGCTTGGGTTCCACGCCTACTATATTCTCTTCTTTCTTTTTCTCAAAAGGGAGAAGGGACCCCGCGTACAAGTCTTCCCGAGGAGAGTGATGGTACATGCACCTACAGGCGCATTCGGCGGCAGCAAGAAGCGCAACAAGAAAAAGCTAAGTTAGGAAAACTCTTTGAATTTTTTTCAAGCTTTTCCCTTCTTGTGTGGGAAGACTCGCACGCTAAGGACCCTTGCCGAATTCGTCGCGCACTCGGGTGTTTGAAGCATGCCCAACACTTTGAGATGTCGCGGCAAGGATGGCAGGACAACCTTGCCGGAAGAAACACCTCTATCAGGGTGCTCGGGATTTGTCCTTAGAAGCACCCGGAGGGAGGGCATATGCGTCGGCAATTGCCCCTAGCAAGCGAGAGGACCCAATGAACACATATACGCAAGTTTCTTTCGCGGAAGGGAAACGAACATTCATAGAACACATAGCAGGCTTGTCACCATTTTTACGTTACCCAATATTTTTCTTCATTCCCTCGCAGGATTACATTGGGTACGATTTAAATATAAAAGGAGGGCGCTGAGCTCGGTTTAAATACAAAGGGAGAATGCCAAGCTTAGCGACGGTGGCGACGGGGTCAAGTCAGAGTACGATTTCCTCTAATGACCCCATCAGCCTCCGGAAGGAGATCTGCCACTACGATGTGGCAATTGATCCGGAAACAAGGTCTCGTGGATGGAGCCTCGTTCCCGGATCCCTAAAACCCTAGCTAGGATACCATGCACGCCTAGTCAGACTCCTCCCGCTTGATGTTGAAGGTGTTGCCATGGTCGTCGCTGCCACTGGGAAATCGTAGTCGTTGCCGCTCGAGCTCTCCACGCAACACTCCACGCGGATGTCGGATACCCCAAAGATCTTCACGAAGAGGGTGGCGGAGCCGTCAAACTTGAAGTGAAGGAGATGCCCAGGGCCCAGGCCACGGGAGCGGGTGAACGACTTCCACCCCCAAATCAGGAACATGGCACTTCCGGGGGAGAGGTCGACAGGCGCCCAGGCAAGGCCATTTCAGCAACCATCCGCCCACATCCGTAACCCCTAAGGCGGGGTGCCTTCCATGGCCCAAGCGAATGGGTCGGGGAGGTGCAGCCAGCTACGGGGACAGCGAGGTACCGCCATGACAAACTCCTGCACCTCCTCCCCCGCATGGAAACCCGCATGGGGTTAGGGGAGAGGTGTGCCACCGCGGCCGCCACTGTGGCCACCGCGGATCGTCAGAGCCGTCCGGCCACCGCGACCCACGCGGATCTACCGAGCCACTCGTCCGCGGGAGCTGGGCCCGGTCCCCACCATCGTCACCACGATTCACATAGAGCTTTGCGGAGAACCACTCGCAGCGCTACCAGACCCACGAGCGTGGCCACGACCCCTTGCCATCTCGAGGGTGACGCGCTGGAGAATATGGCAGGAGACCAGGGAGGAAGCTTGTGGACGATCGACTAAGAGAGGAAGGGTGCGGATGAGCAACGCCTCCCCTCGGTCCTCCCCTCTTTATAGGGCTGGGGAAGTGGGAGGGCCGACTCTTCGTGACCTGGGCTGGACGCGCACTGGCTCTCAGTCAGCGCGTGTGACCGCCCCTCTCAACTAATGACAGGGATCATGTATGACACGCGTCACGCGAGACGCGACGGGCGTGGAGCAGAGACGCTCAAGCGAAGCTAGAGGGCTCGGAAGTCGACCGTTCGGTACCAAGCGCGCTACCTGGGTGACCGTCTCCCTTCCCCGCGCACGACCCCACGTAGGGACACATGGCGTGAAGGAGTGACGCTACCTGTCCAGCATGGCGTGGCTTTTTGGGCGTGCCCCTTCAGGACGCCGCCCCGCTCCACCACTCCCTCGGCCCTCAATTACTACGCATCGTGGGAAAGGGCAGTAAAAATTATCATAACCGCAAAAAATTGTGGCCGCGTGGTATGTGCACTGTTATTTGGGCCTAGCCCAACAAGCATGACATACTCGTGTGTGGCCCAGGCCCGGGGGCTCCTGTCGGTGTACTAAGAAACGGCGCCCATAGCACCCTGACTTTGGCACCAGATGCCTGCATCCTCCGGACCGGCAAGATCTTGTCGGACATAAATGTTCCTCCAACTACACCAAGCAACGGACCAAGAAACCCGGCAAGAAGCCTTTCCGGGGGCTCAAGAGCGAACGCACCTGCCAAGGACTCCGCCCGCCAAGGCCTAGCTCCATGTCGCCGAGCTGGTTGTCCACATCGGCTAGGTGGAGAGTGGGCAAGCGGTTAGGTGGAGCTGGTCGGGCCGCATGGCAGCATGGAGGGACTTACAGTAGCTTTATAGACACCCATCCCACGGCGTGGCGAAAGAATAGGAGGTAGTTGGGTGGACAACACAAAAGGAGATGCAATCCTTGCCGGGAGACGTCGCCAGCTTGACTCCTCACAGCGCATTCAATGTGCATGTCCTTGTCCGTCAGGGTTAGGTATTTCCCACTACCACCTCTGCTGACACCTTGGCAAAGGGCAGTGCTCACTATTTTCCAAATGTAAAGACCATTTTGCCACTGTGGTAACCCCTTGCCTATAAAAGGAGGTCCATGGCTACCTTCACAAAGGTCGACACTCTGTTCATTCTACACGCATAGCTGCACTCCCGAGGCACCTCTTGCCGGGGTTGTTGCGCCATGTACTGTGAACACTCATAAACCACCAAAACACAGGACATAGGGTTTTATGCTCCGGCATCCCGAACCTGTCGAAACCCTCGTGTACGCAGGAATTAGTGATGCTCTTTGTGTGTTAGAAGCTCTCATGGTCGAACCACGAAGAGGCCATGCCGGCCCCATAGATCATCGTACCCTGACATTCATACTTTCACTAGTGCAATCTCTCAACAATGCTAACATAATAGAATAATATGATCATCCCTCAATGTGCAACAAAGAATCACTCCAAAGTTCATAACTAGCAGAGAACATAAGATGAAATTGTTTTAGGTAGTAGAACCACCTCAAAGTTGTCCTTTCCGATCAATCCATTGAGCTGTTCCTATAACTGTCACAAACAGCCCTAGAGTTCGTACAAGAATAAGAGCATATGATATGCATCAATCAACTGGAATGTCACCACAAGTATCCATGAGTCAATTATACGATATACATCAAACAATTTCAGATTCATCATATTCAATCCAACACACCGAACTTCAAAGAGTACCCCAATATTTCTGTCGGAGAAAGTAGGATAAAAACGTGCATCAGCCCACACGCATAGATCCCCCAATGTCACTGGAATCCTCAAGTTGATGCCATAACATATATCAAGTCAATCAATAGAATACCCCATTGTCAACACGAGTATCCATGTGCAAGACATACATCGAGTGTTCACAAACCCAAAGTATTCAATCCAACATAACAAAATCTCAAAGGGAAAGATTCAATTCATCACATCAAGATAGCAAGGCAAGAACACCATATGATCCAACTATATTAACAGGGCTCATGATACATAAAGATCGTGACATCTCAAGAACATGAGAGAGAGAGAGAGAGAGAGAGAGAGATAGAGAGACAGAGAGAGAGAGATCACATAGCTACTGGCACATATCCTCAGCCCCGAGGGTGAACTACTCCCTCCGTGTCATGCAGATCGTCGGGGTGATGAATATGGCCTCCGATGATGATTGCCCCCTCTGGCAGGGTGCCGGAACATGGCTTCGGATGAGATTTCTTTGGTACAAACGCTTGCGGCAGCGGAGCAGAAGTTCTAGGTTAACTTCTAGGGGCTTTGGAAATTATAGGATTTTTCAGCGTTGGAAACAAGCCATATGGAGCCACGGGATGGTCCCAAGCCATAACGGCGCGCCCAGGGGGGTGGTCGGGCCCTGTTGTCTTGGGGGCAGCTGGTGGCCCCCCTCTGGTGGTTCTTTGCTCCAGTATTTCTTATTTGTTCCAGAAAAAATCATCAAAAAGTTTCGGACGATTCAAAGAACTTTTATTTTCTGCACAAAAACAACACCACGGTAATTCTGCTGAAAACAACGTCAGTCCGGGTTAGTTCTAATTAAATTATATAAAGTGCATAAAAACCATATAAAAGTATTGTAAACATAGGTAAATATGGCATGAATACTTCATAAATTATCAATACGTTGGCATCGTATCAATTCACATGAAGCCACCCTTAACGACAGATGGGAGAAAGTATCCACAGCCGAAGCCGATCTGGAGGCACAGCACACGACGGCAAAATCATTTCCATGACAGTGTTTGTTGCCCGAATTCGAGGACAAGGTCGCCAAATCTTACCCCCTCGGTTACGATTATGATGAATACGCTGACCATCCCCCTAGAGGAAGAGATCGGCCCATAGGGGCGTATAAAGAGCCCCCAACAAAGCCCCGCCCGCACGATAAGGACCTGGTGGAACCGTACAACCTACGAACTAAGATACGCAGGAACAGATCACCTCCCTGATCAATCTACGGAGCTCGGGACCACGTACCCACAGGACGTGATAGATATGACGCCTGGATAGACAGGCAAGGTCAAGCTCGGGAAATAAGAAGGGAATATGCCTCTTTCAATCTCCGCCAGAATACATTCCGGCACCGAGCTCCCACACACCTAGTCTGTTTCATAGACGAGGTCATGGAACATTAGTTCCTAGAGGGATTTAAACCCATCAACATCGAACAATATTATGGCACTATAGACCCTGTCTGGATAGAAGACTTCCTTCTTCACATACACATGGACCGAGGAGATGATCTACACACTATAAAATACTTGCCACCCAAGCTTAAGGGGCCAGCATGGCACTGGCTCCATAGCCTATCTTGAAATTCTATCGAAAGCTGGGAAGAGTTGGAGGACGCCTTCAGGTCCAATTTTCAGGGTACCTATGTTCAGCCCCCGGATGCCGATGACCTCAACCATGTTATCCAAAAGGACGGCGACTCAACTCGGAAATTCTGGAATCAGTTATTAACTCGGAAGAACCAAATCATCGACTGCCCAGACGCCGAGGCCATCGCCGCCTTAAGGCACAGCATCTGAGATGAATTGTTAGCCCGACAGCTCGGACGGGACAAGCCTAGGACAACGGCTACCCTTGTCGGTGTTCTGGGAACGGGGGGTACCCAGGCCTGCCTGCCCGCGGCCCAGGGCAGGGCCCACCTCCCAAGCCAAGCATGGCTTGGCGCAGCCCCACCCAAGACAAGACCCTCGGGAGGACCCGAGCTCGTGAGGGAGGCAGCATCAAGACCAGCAAGGAGTGGGACCCCTCAGGCCCCCTCCGGAGCGACGGAGATCTCTATGCAGAACCCGGCCTCGGGAGTCAAGGATGACGCAAGGAAGGACAGGCGGGCGCCAGCGCGCCAGGCGTTGCAGTTTCCCCTTAGGTGCAAAGGGAGCAAGGACGTACATGGGTTCCCAAAGCACCCGCCAAAGGTTTCCATTCCGGTGCAACAAGACAATGACCACGAGCCTAGCAGGACGGATGGCATCGCCGAGCCCACCTCTGCATCATCGACTGCTACTTTGCAGGCGAAGACCAGCTTTGGACAGGGCAGGGATGTACTCCTGTCCCCCTTCGAATTTGGCCGTTGTGGGATTCCTTCCCGCCATTACGATAAGGGAAGAGGACCCGGGCCGCTGCTATAAATAGAGGATAGGCTGCACCATAGAAGGGGGGACAATAGACAAGGCAGAGATCCAAGAACACCACTCGAGCGCCCTCGTGAGGCTCCTCACCACTGTACTAGTTCGTCCACCACACCTCCTCGTGAGGCAATCCACCAAAGCAGGAGTAGGGTATTACGCTTCGTAGCGGCCCGAACCTGGGTAAATCACCGTGTGCATCTTCTTCCTCGTCATCGTGTGAGTTCATCATCCTAATCATCGTGTAGTGAGCTAGGTAGGGTGAGGCTACAGGGGATCTTCGCACACGCCCCTGTGTTCAAACCTTGAGGGTTTTGCAAAGCCCAAAATCCGACATTTGGTGCACCAGGTAGGGGGCGTGTCGGAACCCACGTGCAAGCCACGCCTCGCCTCCGCTCGCTGCACTCATGGCAAAAGGACGTCGAGCCCATGCTGAGCGGTGGGCTGCCCGCGTGGCGCGGGCAGCGCCGACGGGCTTCGGCACCCCGCGTCGTTCTGCCTCCCCGTCGGCGGGCGCCATCACCTGTTGGGCCCTCCACAGGCACCGGGGCTGCCGCCTTCACCAACCACATGGCACGCCCTTGCCGCCCCGGCCCTTCCCCGCATCCGGGCCGCGCCACCGCCCTTCCGGGTCTGCCACGACCTGACGCACAGACATGTCGCACTCCTCGTGGCGCATGAGCTACAGCGTCACCGTGTGCGATCACTACAACGACTGGGCCAGGCGTGCCCCCAGGCACGTCACCACCACCGGCGGGACCTAGGTGTATCTCAGTGGGGCTCGTGCCCGTGAACTCGCTCAACCGACTGGCACAGTGCCTGGGTCGCATGGGCATTTTCGGGACGTCCGCTGCGACCCGCGCTCGCTGGGGGCCTGGCCCGAGTCGCTGGGGATGCAGGAGCTGGCCGCAGGCGCCGGCAGAGACCGGTGGGAGGTGCTGGCTGCGCGAGAGGGGCGTCATCTCACGACCCCCATTACGCCCACCGTTACCAGGGAGGAGGGCCAGAGTTTCGACTACGCTGGCGCCCGGGGGCTTGAGCAACTCTACAACGACCATGTTGACGAGCGCCTGGGCCGCGAAGGAAGCAACGCCGGATACCACGGTGACAGGAGGCGCATACGCGACCTCGCGAGTGGCTCTCGTCCGGGCTGGTATGCATAGCCTCGCGAGGGCAACTTGCGGGGTTGGCCTCGCGAGGATGCCCGGCGCAGGCAGCTTCGCGAGGCACACCCGTTAGTAGGGAGCTGCCTTGAGCAGGCATCTGGGTCTGGGGACCGGGGGTTACTTGCCTGGGAACGGAGGGTGGAACGCACGCCCATGTCCCCGGGTCGGATGGCCCCAGCTTCGAGACGAAGGGTGGAACACCCGCCCATGTCTTCAGGCCAGATGATCCCAACCTGGAGATGGAGGGTGGAACACATGCCCATGTCTCCGGGGCACGCGATGCCCGCTTGGAGACGGAGGGTGGAACATACGCCCATGTCTCCGGGTGGGGTTTCATTCGATCACCAACAGGCGATCACGTACTCGCCCATGTCCCCAGGCCCAGCTTGCCCAGCCTGGGGTCAGGGTCTCGAGTACTTGCGTGGTGACCCCGGGCTCCCCAGCGAGGCATGCTAGGGCACTGCCCAGGGTGTCGGCCTCGCGCGCAATGGAAGGGCCCCACCGGGCCCGACCTGCGACGCAGGGGGTTGCGCCATCACCATGATGACGGCACCTGGCCACGGGGTCTGGGGTGCCCAAGGCCCTCTCCCGGGGCGGGCCTTCCCATCGGAGAGCGCGAGGGGCTCCCCCTACACTCGAGGGCCCATCCGGAGCCGACCCTACTTCGCTATGCGAAGCCTGGGGGCTGGGAGTGGGCTTCATGTCTGCGGGGCATGGAGCTCCCTATACGCCCCCAGGACCAACCCGTGACACTCTCACGTAATAATGAGTGGGTTGTATACGCCCGGAGCCCCCCGAGGACACGGAGGGGTTCCTTCCCATGCCCAAGTGGAAGCCCCATGCCCCGCGCTGGCGGACAACACTGCCCTCCAATGGCTATGCCCACGCAACGTGGATGCCCTATGCTCCGCGCTGGGGGAAGACGAAGAATACCCTAAGAGCCGAACGCGGCCGTTTCTTGCTCCTTTTTGTATTCGAAGTTGCCGCCTTTCATAATCCTTTTTGTACTCGAACTTGCCGCCTTTTGGAATATAATTTGGTGTTTTTGCATTTTTCTTCTGGAGGGAAGGGATGTCGCTCTCTTTGATAACAATCCTCGTTTTGCGCCTTGCTTTCTTCGGGGCAAGCACTCGCCTGCTCCCCTCCCCCTTGCACCCCGCGAGCGGGGGCTGGGGGACGGTGCCCGCACCTCGCCAAGGCCTTGGCGCCGGATCTTCACGTGGATCTCCCGAGAGGGTCAGCAGGCGCGTGCCATTTTTCACTCGCTCGGAGGCTCCGCCCGTGGCCCAACGCATCATATCAAGAGCCTCTGGGCTCGCACCTCCCGGGGCAGGAAACAAAATTTTTTTGGGAGCCGCTTGAGTATCAAGGGGGCTCCTGAGCAACGCACCTCAGGAGCCTTACCGGTAATATAGCCACTCGCCCCTTGATGTTGTCCTGGTGATCCGGTCGGCATCAAGGGTGTCGAGGCCTCACCTCGTAGTTGCGTCCTGGCAATCCGGATGTACATTACGACAGTCCAGGAATGTGTGGGACTAGGACCTGCCGACGTAGAGCTGCTTGAGCATCAAAGGGGGCTCCTGAGCAGCGCGCCTTAGGAGCCTTACTGGTCATATAGCCCCTCGCCCCTTTGATGTCGTCCTGGCGATCCGGTCGGTATCAAGGGTGTCGAGGCCTCACCCAATAGTTGCGTCCTGGTGATCCGGACGCCCCTTACGGTGGTTGAGAAATGTGCGGGACTGGGGCCTGTAGACGTAGAGTGCCGAAAGGGCTCCCAACTTGCCTCACTCATAAGAAGAAGAAACCCTCAGGACATCCGCCCCCCCCAAGCGCTACTCCTAAACCTCCCTGACGCAGAAGCCTACCGCGAGCGTGTCAATCGGATTGGCAGGAACCTCGGGCAAGAGGAAGCACGGCACAACACACCTCGTCATTCGGGAGCACATTCAAGGGTATTTTTAAAAATACATCAGAGTTGCCACTAGGCCACATGCATAACCCTGCCAGGTAAACAAGAAGGCTACTCAAGGGGACATGCATTAGCCGCCGCTCTCGTCATCAGTCATCACCACCACCGTCGGCCTCGTGCTCCCCAGCTCCAGCATGGCCTTCTGTTTTGTCAGAAGAAAGCTCCGCTATCAGGTCTTCCACATGGTCCTCGACCCACTCGGCGAGGGCAATGCGAGTCACTTTAGGCACGGGACCAAGCACCTACCCGAAGTCGAAGTGCGGGTCGAGGCGAAGGAGGTGGCTGAAGACATGTGAAGCCGCCCGTGCGAGGAGGTCGTGGCGCTTCTCCTCCACGAGCTCGCGGATCTTCTCCGCACCCCCCTCAAGGCACTCCAGAACCCTAGAAAAGAAGCCCAGGTACCCTGCGTCGTCTGGAACCAAGGGGCTCGGGACGCTCACGCCGCAGATGTCGCTCAAGGCCCGGTTGGCCCCCCTCTCGTGGGACTGGAACATCTGGGAGCACATGTGCTGGAGGCTGCAAGCACGGTCCGCCTCATCCGAAGCGTTCTCTGCTAGGGAAGCAACGCCCTTTACTTGTTTATAGAGAAAAGCTAGCTCGGCCTCGGCAGCAGCCTGGGCATCCCTCGCGGCTCACCGGCGTCGCTCCTCTTGGTCTAACCTTTTCTTGAGGACATCAACCTTGCCTTTCAGGTGGTCACGTTGCTTGTAGTAACGGGACTCCTGGAGCTTCAGTTTCACGCGATAGTCCTGGAGAAGGGAACGCCAAGCCTATGCCACCTTGTTGTCGACCTCCTCTTGGAACCTCGCCTCGCGAGAGGCGAGGGATTCCTCGGCAAGCGACACCTGGCGCTCCCTCACCTCCAACCTCTCCTGCTCCAGGCTCTGCTCCAGCGCCTCCATCGCCAGCGCGTCTACGGGCACGCAGGGGCTTGCGCCAGCGGCGAGGAACTCAATTGCCGGGCCATCAAGTGTGGCCCTCCGTGCCTGGATCTGCCTTTCAAGGGCGGCGTTAAAGGCTTGAAGCTCCTCGAGGCGTTCCTTGGAGGCCCTGCACCGGTTTGAGGCAAGCTCCACCCCCAGGCGTCCTAGCGCTTCCGCCGCAGTTTGGAGCAAACCCCACCGCACGGCGCTCCGGTCACTTGCGATCTCAAGGGCCCAGCCAGGGTCTCCACCTTCCCTAGGATGGACGGGGGAGGCATGCGAGGGGCCGCCCAGCCTGGACGCGTGCCCATGGGCTGGGGGCTCCTGCCTGACCGCCCCAGAAGAAGGACGCGCCTCCTGGGGCCCCACATCATCGAGCGAAGGGGGGCCAAGGACACAGCGCGGCACGCCCCTAGGGAAGGCCGCCAGCGGGGGGCGCGGCCCCATCCTAGGGAGCTGGAAGCCACGGGCGAAGAAGATCGTAGGAGGCTCGCGCTTGAGGCCTCCTGGATGCCGAGAAGGCTCGGGTACGGGTGCCCTGGCGGCCAGAACCCCGCAGCCGACGGAAGGCGATGCCGCAAGGAGCTCGGAGGCCGCAGAAGTGGGCGGCGTCGACTCGGCTCCTCCTTCACCGATGGGGAGCCTGCGGAACAGAAGCTCAGAAGGAGAGCGCCGAAGGGAAGGTTGAGGGGACGCAGACACTTGCTCATCCACGGCGATCCACTTCCTCTTCATCGGCGCCCATGGTGCCGAGGAGCGGCCGCCCCTGGGTGCCTTCCTCTTCCGGCCAGCATGGAGTCCGGGGGACGGTGAACCAACGACAGGCACCTGGCACCCAGCGACGGAGATGGCAACCTCCATCATCGACGGGGTGTCACCCTCGACCCCGGGCTGACCCAGAGCGGGAACCGGGGGAGCGGGTGGCGAAGAACGCCCCACCTTAGCCACGGGAGGGGCCATGGCTTCAGGGTTCCCGGGGATCAGGGCCCCTGCGAAGGGGGCACCCTGGGTACTCGCTCCCTCTGGAGGAAGGAATCCCCACTCATCGAAACACGGCATGTTCAGGACGAGGGCTTCCCGGTCCTTTTAGTTGTACAAGGGGAGGCTGACCCAGGGGAGCTCGTCTGGTTCACCGCCGGTCAGGTGGCGAAGCAGCTCGCGCAGCACGCCGGGAGAAACAGACGGGACCTGGATCCTCATGGGATCGTGAGGACCTGTGAAGGCCCACATCGGGCGAGAGTGGCGCTGAAGGGGAGCAATTCGTCGGCATGTGAACTCCCGCACCACCATCGCCATCGTCACGCCCGCCTTCTACAACCTCGCCAGCCTGGCTAGAAACCGCACAAGCCGCGGGTCGGCAACCTCCTCATGCCTCCACCCAAGATTCGGCACTTCAGAGGCTAGCGGAGGTTGAAATAGGGGGGTGGCCTCAGTGGCATTGACGTACACCCACTCCCGCCGGAACCCTTCTGCCTCTGAAGAGAGTCCGGCATCGAGGGCCCCCTAAGCCGATGCGTCTGCTGCTCTCAGGGACACGCACCTAGAGCATTGTTCCCCCAAGACCAAATCGAGGGAGAAGAAGTGGCGCAACAAGGCCACAGAGGGGAAGACACCAACGAAGGCCTCGGACAGAAACGCGAAGGCCGAGAGGAGGACAAGGGAGCCGTGGTCAAGGTGGAGCACGTGGATCTGATAATGCGAAGGCACGGTGGAGAGGAAGCCCGAGAATGGTGGAAGCAGGCCCGAGAAAAGAGCATGGAGATGAAGGGGGATGGCAGGGGCCTCGAGCTCGCCCAGAGGCCGCGAGCCCAGCCAGATCTTGGTTGCCCCCCATTCGTTGGAACTGGCGGCGACCACTAGCTGAACCTTCTCCAACCCCTCAAGATTCACCACCAAGGACCAGCCGGCGTGGTGATCGGTGCCCACAAGCCCTTGCCCTCTCTCTTCTTGGGGGCCATGGTGAGGGAGCGGGGCAACGTGTGCACAAGGATTTGACGGAAAGGGCGAGAGCCGCTGAAGAGGGGAAAACAGACGGCGAGATCGATGGGGAGCCAAGACGGCTTGTTGGCGTGCGCCAAGCAATTTGACAAACCTGACAATTGCTGAGCTGGCGTGAAGAGGAGGAGGCGACGGCCTCTCGGAGATTGCCGCGTGTCAAGCCTGGCCCACAGGCAATCGGGACCCGTGGCGCTTCGGGCCACCTTCGACGGCTTCGCCTAGAAGCCAACTCGGGCGCGCCTTGGGCCTGGGGCTACTGTCGGCGTTCTGGGAACGGGGGTACCCAGACCTGCCTGCTTGCGGCCCAGGGCAAGGCCCACCTCACGAGCCAAGCATGGCCTCGCGCAACCCCACTCAAGACAAGGCCCTCGGGACGACCCGAGCTCGCGAGGGAAGCAGCATCAAGACCATCAAGGAGTGGGCCCCCTCAGGCCCCCTCCAGAGCGGCGGAGATCTCTATGCAGAACCCGGCCTCAGAAGTCAAGGATGACGCAAGGAAGGACAGGCGGGCGCCAGTGCGCTAGGCGGTGCAGTTTCCTCTTTGGTGCAAAGGGAGCAAGGTCGTACGCGGGTTCCCAAAGCGCCCCCCAAAGGTTTCCATTCCGGTGCAACAAGACCACGACCACGAGTCCAGCAGGATGGATGTCATCGCCGAGCCCACCTCTGCATCATCGATAGCTACTTTGCAAGCGAAGACCACCTTTGGACAGGGCGGGGATGTACTCCTGTCCCGTTTCGAATTTGGCCGTTGTGGGATCCCTTCCCGCCATTGCGATAAGGGAAGAGGACCCGGGCCGCTGCTATAAATAGAGGATAGGCTGCACCGTAGAAGGGGGGACAACAGACAAGGCAGAGAGCCAAGAACACCACTCGAGCACCCTTGCGAGGCTCCTCACCACTGTACTAGTTTGTCCACCAAACCTCCTCGTGAGGCAATCCACCAAAGCAGGAGTAGGGTATTAAGCTTCGCAGCGGCCTGAACCTAGGTAAATCACCGTGTGCATCTTCTTCCTCGTCATCGTACGAGTTCATCATCCTAATCATCGTGTAGTGAGCTAGGTAAGGTGAGGCTACAGGGGATCATCGCACACGCCCCTGTGTTAAAACATTGAGGGTTTTGCGGAGCCCGAAATCCGACAACCCTCACGGCAATGATGACCCGTTTTTGTGCGGGAGAGGATAGTAGGCTAGCTTGCTGCTCCTCAAGGATCGACCCCAGAACTTTGAAAATCTGGGATGGGAACGGCAAGCCCAGACGCAACAAACACAAGTGCCGAAATAAGAATAGCAGCTATGATGCCGAGGACCCAGCAGTCCTTGCGGGATTCACCAATTCATGGTACAGACCCAAAAATAAATCCTTTAAAGGAGGCAAAGATGGCCCGAGCGCTCTAGACAAAATACTTGAAAAACCTTGCCAGATCCATGGCACCCTGGATAAACCGGCCACCCACACTGATAGGAATTGTTGGGTGTTCCGACAAGCCACTAAGGCCTTGGCCAAGGACTCGGGCAAAGGCCGGTCCAGGAGCGAGGACGATGAGGATGAACCTCGGGGGTCGAGCAATGGAAGCCAAAAGTAGATCTCCTCTGAGGTAAAAGAAATGAACATGATTTACGTTACACGCGTGCCTAAAAAGGAGAGGAAACATGCACTTCATGACATGTACGCCGTAGAGCATGCAACCTCGAGGCGCGCACCATGGATGGTCTACCCGATCACCTTTGATAAGAAGGACCATCCGACTAGTATCTACCATGGCGGGTCAGCCGCCCTAGTTCTAGACCCCGTTATCGATGGATTCCACCTTACCCGCGTCCTTATGGATGGCGAGCAGCCTGAACCTGATATACACGGATACGGTAAGGAAAATGGAGATCGACCCATCACGAATCTGGCCTAGCAAAACCACGGTCAAGGGGGAAATACCCGTGTGGAGGCCCAGTGCACAGGCACCATTGTACTGCAAGTTGTTTTCTGCTTCCCCGACAACTTCCCCTGCACGAGCCTGACCTTTGACATAGTCTCATTCCGTAGAGGCTACCATGCATTGCTTGGTCATAATGGATATGCCTGCTTCAATGGAGTACCAAACTACGTGTACCTTAAGCTCAAGATGCCAGGGCCCAACGAGATCATTACCATCAATGGCAACATAGAACGCTCCCTCCTGACAGAGGAGCAGACGGCGGCATATGCAACCGATATCCAGAAGGCCGAGGAGGCGGCATGACAGGAGGCTCGGCAAAAGTTCCCGGCCACCGTCGAACGTGTTCGCACAGCCCTATGTCGAACATGTGTCCCTCCCAAATAGGGACACGTGCTCCCCTGCCCCTGTTATTTGGTAGTAGACTATGTACCTAGGGTACACAATTTCGCGCTTAAAATTCCTCAGGGAATTGGGGAGCAAAAATTAATTTTCCACACCAGGACCACTACCTTGGATAATCCAAACACCTGAGGTTCCTGGTAATCTCTTCAGCACATGAAGGCCCAAATAGAGGATCTCTTCGGTAGGCTAAACCTGTCATGTGAAGGCTTCAACCTCATTGGAGGCCCTGTTCTCATAATGCTTCCAGCGTCACAGGAGACGGCCATACACAACAACCTTGGAATAGACAAGGTCGGGTTGGTTAACAACTCGGGGACGCATACGTGCAACTGGGAAGCAACGGGCTATTAAACCTGATTGTTTAACAAAACCATGTACTACATCCCCCTTCATTTTATTTTGTCTTTTCAACATACCCCTTGTTTCTATTTTTTTCTCGGCTAGAAGATTAATAAAACAGACCCTTTTCTCGGTCCTTGCACATTTTTCATGTGTTGTTTTTTATCTCATACAATATCCGAGGTGATTTTCTCCCACATACAGCAGGGTTCGGCTTTGGACCTGGGGCTTGGATAAAAAATGATACCATGTTTAAGTCTGACATGCGGTCGACATCTTGGATTTGCATTATATGCACATGTTTCGAATTGTGATTTTGGTCAAACATTGGGTTGCCCAGCTCCTGTGCTTACATCTTATGTTCCGCTCAGTTCGACTAAGAGAGTAAAGGGAGAACCACTGCAATTGCGCTTCCAGTCTGGATGGTTAAGCACCTCAATGGAGAAAGCTAAAACTGGACTGTCACGATAAGTGCAAACAAGTCCTCCAATCCGAAGACAGCGTAGAACTAATACGCCGTTAGATGTGACACTGTGATAAATGACGGGTCCTTCCTACAAGGACCGAGGTGTTATAAGTGGAACTTCAGCCGGTCCGATCAACCCTACAATAGCGGTTAGTTCAACTGCCCATAACTTAGAGCTCCTATAACTAAGTGAAAGGGATAAATCCATTATGGTCCGATTGCCTTGTTCATCTCAACACGCAAATCACCAGGATGGTTTTGAGACGTCCTCTCAAGGATTCGTGTCTACTAGGAGAACAACCCTTGTATTATCTACGAGGGGGTAGAAGCCGACGACCGGAAACTTTCAGATCAAATAAACATTTGCACATGAGGTGGATATAAAGACATCGGATAAAACCGAGCAAAAACTTCATAAAAATAATATTCGTCTTTACAAAAGTATCCTTGGCATATCAAGGGACCTACTCAAAATACAGCTCAGAATCCGAGCACTGCAGCTCGGTCTGCTTGACGCCCTCCAAGGCCTCAGTAAGGTAGTCCTCGAGCTTCCGGTTCTTTCCCATCGGAGGCCTAGAGGCCATCTCCAGCGTCTTGATCTTTGGATAATGCATCATTGCTGACGCAAATGCCCGTTGGGCGCCTTCAAGGTAGGCTGACCTCTTCCATCTAAGGACCTGGGGGCTGGCCTCGCGCAACCCGCTCATGAAGCCGAAGAAGCTGTTGGGTATGGGCATTGACGGCCATAGGTTGATGCAGAGATCCCTCATAAGGGGGTCCGCCACTCGGAATAGCTCCCCCAGCTGCTTCATCTGATTCTTGAGCTATGGCAGATGCTCGGGCACCTAGAACTGATGCCAAAATATCTTCTCCATCGGATCGTCAGTTCGGGTGGCGTAAAGAGCGCACACATCCGCAACACTACAGGGAAGGTCCTTGAACACTTCTGAGGAATGCCATTTTTGCATAAGACGGGTAAGATGGGTATCACCAAAAGAACACTAAAGCAAGTAGGGCTTATCGGCAGTGATCTGTCTCACTTGACAGAGCGTCTCACGATCCGCCCGGGCCTCGATCTTGGCCTCCTTGCACTCCAAGGTAGCCTTGGCAAGATCGGCGAAGAAGGTATCCTTCTCCTTCCGCAGAATGTCTATCTTAGTGTAGATCGCCGTCAGGTCCGTTTCGAGGTCCTGGACCCGAGCCGCATGCTTGTTCACAGCCTCCTTCGCTAGGGCTAGCTCATTGCTAGCTTGGCGTGCTGCAGCTTTGTGCTACTCTGCCTCCTGCCAAATTGTTTCTAGTTTGGCTTGGAGTTTCTCCAGTACCGAGGTGGAGGCTGCGAAATCACAAGTATGTTAAAGCTTACTACTTTAAAATATATTGAATGAAGAAACATGAACTTCCAAGTAAGATTATCAATTTTTACTGGGCGCTTCCTCCATCTGATTTTTCATAAGCTCCATGTCCTTCTCGGACATCTCTAGCGTCCGGTTGATTTCTTCCAGCTCATCGAAGGTGGAAGCGGCAACCTGATTGCGAAATAAATAGGAGCAACAAGCAAGTATTAGACCACCTCGGACCACATCGATCCACTGTTCAAATAATAGTATCCGATCAAGGTTTCAGGGACTACTGCTATTTAGCTCTCTCTCATTCTAAAATGAAAGTACAACCCCCGAGCAAGATCTTCGGATCTCACTCAGGGCTTGGGGGCTACTGTGGATAATCACCTATGATCTTCGGATCAATCACATTTTTGTCAAAGATGTTTGATTGAATTCTAGCAATTATATACATTAGTTGTGAGTGTGAATGGTTTACCTCAAAACCTCGCAAGAGTCCTTTGAAGGCCCCACGCATGCCGGCCTCCGTGGCTCGATAGCTTCACCGCACCTCACCCATCATGGTGTGCTGCTCGGATAGAATGGAAGAGCCATTTATGGCTTCTTCCACTTCATCGGCCCACCCTCTGAACGCCCGTCCTTGGGCAGGTGGAGGTGAGCGGACCACCTCGTCCCTCTCCCTTATTGTAGAAGGAACCACCAGGGTGCGTGGCCGATTCATCTCGGTGCCCTCAGGCATCGAGGAGGTGGGTTCCCCCAGCTATGCTCCTTCTGCATAAGAAGGAACCTTGCCCAAAGGGTCCTCGACCGCCCAGGACTCCATCCCAACCGTGGGCACGCTGGTAGTTCCACCCGTGGTAGTCATAGGTGGAGCCGGCGATGCCGCCTCCCCCGGCACCTCGGGTGCAGTAGGGGTAGGGCGGTGCCCCTCGGAGGAGCTGCTTGAAAGAAGGCTGCTAGATCCCCCATCGCTAGGGACCATCTCTTGGGTTCTGTAGAAGGTGAAAGGGAAGTATTAGAAAACCCATGAAAATCATGAACACTACATAAATGTAAGGTTGAAGGGACAAGGAGATACCTCCTCGACGGATGCCTGTGTCTGCTGGCCTCAAACTCCTCACTCTCCGAGGAGGAGAGAACAATCTGGGCCTTGGGCCTGTGGGGCGCAGCATCGGATGCTGTTGCCAGACGTCTTCGACCCCCATGGGTCTCCAAGCCGACGGGGTCCTTGGACACCGCACTCTTCCGCGGAGGTGAGGAGTTTTCCTCGTCCTCCTCATCCTCCTCCTCGGCTCCTCCTTCCGAGGAGCCAGGCCTGTGGTCCTTGGATTTAGAATCTAAGGGCTCCTCGATTTGGGGACCTCCGGTCCTCCCCCTTTTCCTCCCCAACTTCTTTGTGGCCTTGGTCGGGCCCTTTGGAGGCACCGGGGCCAGTAGTACCTGGAGTTCAGGGGAGATGGCTTCTTCGGGAAGAGGGATAGGGCAATTTATATTTACATCCTGATTCAACCATTGTCTGGGCATTGAAGAAAATACTACATTTAGGAATCATAGTATTCAGACGAATGAGATCGATGGACAGAATGTTACCTCCTTTGGCATGCTCGCCCCGGACTAGCCGTTGTCAGGCCCGTCCACGGGTAACTCGGTCCCCTTTGTCTTGAAGAGCGACGTCCACATGATGTACAGTTCATCACGGAAGAAATGTTGATCATCGGTTGGTCTTCGGGCGTATAGAGCCACATCGGGTTGGCCCGCTACTGAAGTGGCAGGATCCGGTGGTGCAGCATTATGTTGGTGATGTGCACCAGCTTGGCATAGTTTCCAAGATTGTAGACCTTCGATTGTAGGATGGAGACCTCCTCGGGATTGCCACATACCACATTCTTCGGCTACCTAGAATATAACTTCCTCGACAGCAGCCCTGTGAAGGGCGGGAGTGCGGCCAGGTTCCCCGCACGGGGCTCGGTGATGTAGAACCACTCCTTCTACCACCTCTTCACCATATCGACGTACGTGCCTTTCGGCCATGCCGCCTACTGGCACTTACTAATCATCGCCCCGCCGCATTCGGCGAGGTCGCTAACCACCGTCGCAGCCATCGCCTCTCTTAGGTTTGCAGTAGAAGGTGCTTAGCCATAAGCCAAAGTGGGAAGGGATCCATAGGAAGGCCTCGCATATTGTAATGAAGGTGGCAAGGTGGAGGATCAAATTCGGGGCGAGATTGTAAAAATTGATCCCATAGAATAAGAGAACCCCCCGCATGAAGGGATGCAGGGGGAAACCCAAACCTCTAACGAGGTGGGAAATAAATATGACTCGCTCCCCGGCTTGGGGAGTGGGGACACGCTGGTTGAGCTCCGGCACCTGCAGTTACAGCTTTGGAATGTAACCTGCCGCCTGAAGCTCGTTGATGCTGGCAAGGTTCACCGTTGAAGGACATTGTCACCCATTCAGATATGCATCCGCCATTGCGGTGGAAAGGGGCAGAGAAGGTTGTGGTCGCAGGAAACGGGAGGAGTTCTCGATGTGGGAGCAAGAAACAAGCGTGAGGGGAAAGGATTAACCACCCCAGGCCTTTATAGGATGGTAAAAAGGTGAACGGTCCCCTTAACTATGCCGGTGAAATCACCATGTTTCATATGAATCAAGTCATTGTGGATGTGTCGGGTGTGATACTCGTTTGATGATATCCCCCAAAGCGCGGGGCATGATCTCTGCTTTGATATGACTTAACCAATAGTTGCCTCAAACCGCAGCTCAAGCAAGTTATGACCGATGTACATGATGTCATTGATATGATGATTTGGTGAAAGTTGTTAGAACCACGCCGGACGATTGGTTTGCATTATGGTATTTTTGGGGCTCGGGTAGAGACCTTGAATGAATTAAAGGTTGAGTAGATTACTTTGGAATTCATGAACTTGTGTGCCGAGCTAAAGATTCTGTTATCCAAAGGCACATATCTGAAGACTGTTCCATGAAGATTCTTATGATTAGCAACGAAGACTAGTTCGGGGGCTCCTGAGGGAGTCCTGAACTAGGGGGTCCCAACCGAGGTGGGCTAGTTAGTGGGCCAATCTTGGGGATGATACGTCTCCAACGTATCTATAATTTTTTATTATTCCATGCTATAATATTATCAGTCTAGGATACTTTTGGGTATTTATTTACCAATTTATATTATTTTTAGCACTAACCTATTGACCCAGTGCCAAGTGCGAGTTCCTGTTTTCTCCATGTTTTTGTCTTCTCAGGTTTACTGTACCAAACGAAGTCCAATCGACCCAAAACTTTTTCATGATTTATTATGCACCAAATAAAGACCAGGAAGCTTCGGGAGAAGACCGGAGGCCACACGAGGGGCACAGGACCCATCAGGGCATGGCCAAGGGGTAGGGCGCGCCCTTATAGCTCCTGGCCCCCTCGGCCGCCTCCCGACGCCCCTCTTTGGACTATAAATTAACATATATTCCAAAAACCATAGGAGAGCTCCCGAAACCCTTTTTCCACCGCCGCAAGTCTCTGTTCCGTCGTGATCCCATCTGGAAGCCTTTTCCGGTACTCTGCCCGAGGGGGAATCCACCATGGAGGCCTTCATCATCATCCTCTCTGCCTCCATGGTGATGTGTGAGTAGTTCACCAAAGACCTACTAGTCCGTAATTAGTATCTAGATGGCTATCTCTCTCTCTCTCTCTCTCTCCCTCTCTCTCTCTTGATCTTCAATACAATGATCATCGCATCTTTGCTTTGATCTATCTAATGTAATGCTTTTGTGCGGTGTGTTTGTTGGGATCCGATGAATTGTGGGTTTATGTTATGACTAATCATGATAAATATTGGATCCTTCTCTAAATTATGTTATTGATTCTTATTACATGATCATTATATCTTCATAAATCTCTTCGATCTATTGATTTGCTTTGGCCAAGTAGATTGATCTTTCTTTAGTGAGAGGGGTGCGTTGTAGTGGGTTCAACCTGACGGGTTTCTATATCCCAGTGACATAAGGGGACAAGATATGTCTTTGTGTTGTTGCTACTAAGGATAAAATGATGGGGTTCATTCATATTGATTGAGTTTACTTTGTCTACATCATGTCATCTTTCTCCAAGCATTACTCTGTTTTACTTAATACTCTAGATGCATGCTGGATAACGGTCGTTGAGTGGAGTAATAGTAATAGGTGTAGGCAGGAGTTGGCCTATCTGTTTATGGATGTGATGCCTATATACACATGATCATTGCCGTGAATATGAACATGATTATTCGCTTTCTATCAAATGCCCAACAGTAATTTGTCTACCCACCGTATGTTTCCTACATGAGAGATGCCACTAGAGAACACTACGGCCCCCGGGTCTTCTCACTTATACATTACAAAAAGCTTTCAATACCTCCCTGCGTTTATTTACCTTTTATTTTATTTTGAAATTATCCATTACTATCTACTTGTTTCACTTGCTTGCAAATAACGAGTCCAAGGGAATTGACAACCCTCTTGCCCGTGTTGGGTGCTAGTGTTTGCTCTTTTGTGTGTAGTCGTAAAAGACGGTGGTTGCATGTTACTCCTATTGGTTCGATAAACCTTGGTTCTTAGCTAGGGTAAATACTTATTCGTTTGTGCTGCAATTACCCTTTCCTCTTCATGGAAAACCCAACGCAGATCACAGACATCAGGAAGGATTTCTGGCGCTGTTGCCGGGGAGTATTGCCAATCTACTATCAAGTAACTTTGCACAAATTATCATTCACTCGTTCTACTTTTTATTTTCTGTTATATTTTGCTTGTTTCAAAAAAAATCAAAAATACAAAAATATTTACTTTACTAGTTTGCTAGTTTGCTTGTTTTGTCTCTAGTTTGCTTGTTTTGCTTGGTTGGTCACCATGTCTCAAGATACTACTAAGTTGTGTGACTTTTCTAATGCTAATAGAGATGACTTTATTAGCACTCCTATACCACCCGCGACTAGTGTGGAGGCTTTTGATATTAATGCCGCATTATTGAATCTTGTGATGAAAGAACAATTTTTGGGAAGTTCTAATGAGGATCCCGCTGCTCATCTTAATACTTTTGTTGAACTATGTGATATGCAAAAGAAAAACGATATGGATTATGATGTTGTGAAATTAAAATTATTTCCATTTTTGCTTAGAGATAAAGCTAAGGCTTGGTTTTCATCTTTACCACGTCATAGTATTGGAACATGGGATAAGTGTAAAGATGCTTTCATTAACAACTATTTTCCTCCTACCAAGATCGTATCCCTTAGGAATCATATAATGAATTTTAAACAACATGATCATGAACATGTTGCACAAGCTTGGGAGAGGATGAAATTGATGATTAAAAACTATCCAACTCATGTTCTAAACTTGTGGATGATTATCCAAAATTTCTATCCTGGACTAAACTTTGTCTCTAGAAATCTTCTAGATTCTGCCGCAGGTGGTACCTTCATAGAGGTGACACTAGGAGAGGCCACTAAACTTGTGGACAACATCATGTCAAACCATTCTCAATGGCATACCGAGAGAGCTCCAACTCGTAAGAAGGTAAACTCCGTCGACGAAATTGCTTCTTTGATTGAAAAAGATGATGCTCTCATAAATATGTTCTCTACTAAAAATGCACATGTTGATCCAATTGATATGCATTTGCCTACCTTGATTGAACATGATGCAGCTATTGATGTGAACTTTATCTCAAGAAACAATTTCAACAATAATGCCTATAGAGGAAATTTCAATGCTAGACCGTATCCCGGTAACTCCTCTAACAACTATGGCAACTCTTATGGTAATTCTTATGGAAATCCTTTTACCAATAATAATAAGTTATCCTCTGACCTTGAAAACCTGGGTAAAACCCTCGTGTTCTTCGTCTCCTGCTACCATCTATCCGGTCTCACAGCTCGGACCCCCCTACCCGTGATCTGCCAGTTTTGAAACCGACACCTGCCGTCCTTTGCCTCACCGCCGTTGCCTCCCCTATATTCCCCTGCTTCTCTACTTCGTGTGTCACTAGCTCGTGGGCCCGAGAGATCTTGGGGGTGAAGTCAAACACCCATCGAGCCCTTCCCTAGGAAACCAATCGAGTCTAGCCCGACTAGTTCGACCGAACCAGCCAGGGCCAGTGACCCGGGTTTGATCCCCCGTGATCGCACTAATATTCCCCCGTTTTTCATAATTAGTGTGTCACTAACAGCCCGGTCCCACCTGTCCTTCACTCTGGGTCAAATCCCTCTCTGAGTGGACCCTGGCCCCACATGTAAGCCACTGTCCCTAGCTCCCCATGTGTGCATGTAGTATTTTTGCCCTTGTTTATTTTATTCCAGATTAGGAAATTCTATTTTAGGCATAATTCCATTTCGGTACATTCCCTTTTTGGTATATTCCATATTTGGCATTTTTGTTAAATCCATTTTAGGAAGTATTTTGAATATTGCAATGTGGCCTTTTTCTTACTATGAACATATGTGTATTATATATGAAGATGGGAAGAAAATCCAATGAATCCATCTGTGGCATTAGTTTTGCATTTTGAGCAAGTTCTGTTGTATGTCATTTTACATGATATGGCATTTTGTGATTTTTCTTTGATTTAATCCATGCACCATATAAATTAACTTTGAACATGACTTATGGTCAATTTCACATGTACTTGTTACTGGTATGGGGACCCGGTATTATGTTCTATATTGAGAGCTCCTAACATGCTTGGGGTTGTTATGGGGACCCCCTTGATAATTCGTTTTGGGATAGAACTCTTCCGGCAAGGCCCGGCATTGGTACTACATTTGCCTAATAACTAATAAAATTGCATAGGGAGTAGCTACCCCATGGATAATTAATCAACAAACCGGGTCAGTGCTCCTCATAAGTGTTAGTCCAAACTAGATCCACTTGCGGGCCCACCCGGGGGCAACTTGGGTGTTTAATTTGGCTATCGTACGTACTTCTCATCTGGTAGTGCCCAGAGAACAAGATACATGTGGCTCCTATCGAGATCTGGCCTGTCGAGCGGTCTTGCTGGATTTTTTACCTTTCATGAATGTCGTGTGCATCGGGATTATGAGGATACTATGGGCTATCCCGCGGTTGAGTTTTTCCACCGCACCTTGTAGCTAGTTTGTGATGGATGAGTTGGAGCACCCATGCGGTGTTAAATCCTTTTGAAAGTCGTGCTCGCGACTATGTGGCAGCTTCGAAATTTATAATACCCGGTTATAGAAAACTTGAAGTAAATCCAATAAACATACACCAACTGTGTGTGTAACCATGATCGTCTCTTTTCGAGGGAGTTCGGGAAGAGAATACGGTGGGGTTATGATTGATCGTAAGTAGGTGTTTAGGATCACTTCTTGATCATAACTAGTTCACGATTGGTATGCATAGAACACTCATCTTATTCTTGTACTCGTAAGTTAGCCAAACAAAATGCTTAGTGCTGTTGCAACCTCACCACTTAACCATGCCATACCTACAAGTTTAGATAGTATCGGTACCCTAGGTAATAAGATTGCTGACTCATCGGGCTCACAGATTCCTACAACAAGACAGGTACAGGTACAGATGATCTTGTCGCAGATGATGCCACAACACTCCAGTGGGAGTACGATGAGGAACGTGTCCGCATGTACGTTAGATACCTCGACGAGTAGAGATGGATGCCTTGGTCGGCAGTCTGGGATTTGCTTGATGGATGTCATCTTTTCGTTTGATTTCGTCTGTAGTCGGACCCTGCTCTTTTGAATGATGTTTATATGGATGATTGTATTTGAATTATTAATGTTGTAGCATGTGGCGAGTGTAGGCCAACTCCATATACGCATCTCCTCTTTACATGTATTGTGATGATATCCATTCTTGCAAAGCGACTCGAAATGCGCTTCTATCCTCATAATGGCCCTCGAGTTGTCGAGAGGATAGTACCGCATTTTGGGCATGACAAGTTGGTATCAGAGCAGTACCAACCACATGAGCCCCTTTGCTTGATCAGAACTTGGTTGTGTTGTGTCTAGTAAAAAACTATATTTTGAGTCTAGTTATATATTGAAGAGTAGGAATTATTTTTACTCCTCTTCCCTTCGTCGCTCTGGTGAGGACTCGTGATGTAGGAATTTTCATTCTATCCATCTTCTCACTCAATTTTTTTGTAGGATCACGTGGGTATTTTGGAACCTCTACGATGTCGGTGTGACAGAATTCTATTCTTGGTTCCTCCTGTCTAAATTGATTTTTGATCCGAGGAGCGGAGCTCCAAGGTTTTATTTAACACACGCCATCGTGCAGTTTCCTTAGTATCTCAGGACGAAGATGTTCGAAATCGCTTCACTACTACTTGTGGTGAGAAGAGTTTGGCGTCACCTAGTACTTGGGAGAGCGTCCAGATGTACTACCATGTTTAGTATCATTGTGATTATGAGGGTCTGAGTCAAATCCCTGTCTGAGTGGACCTTGTCCCCACATGTAAGCCACAATGGCTAGCTCCATGTGTGTGCATGTAGTATTTTTGCCCTTGTTTGTTTTATTCAAGATTAGGAAATTCCATTTTAGGCATAATTCCGTTTCAGTACATTCCATTTTCGGCATATTCCATATTTGGCATTTCTGTTAAATCCATTTTAGGCAGTATTTTGAATATTGCAATATGGAATTTTTCTTAATATGAACATACGCATATTATATATGAAAATGTGGTAGAAAAATCCAATGAATACATATGTGGCATTAATTTTGCATTTTGAGCAAGTTTTGTTGTATGTCATTTTATATGATATGTCATTTTATGATTTTTTGTGTGATTTAATCCATGCACCATAAGAATTAACTTTGAACATGAGTTAGGGTCATTTTTACATATACTTGCTACTGTTATTTTCTCCATGCCATGAAATCCATGTCTCGCCACTATTTTCATCATGTAAACATGCCTAGTCAATGTTGTTGTTTTTGAGCTAGCTAAATTTCACTGTGTGAAACTGTTATATCAACATTGAATTTTGTCCTGATGAATGCCATGAATCTATGATACCTATTTATATGCTCATGTTGGATGAATTGCAGTTCATGATGTCTACTACGATGTTGACAATTTCATGCCATGATAAGTCATGCAGCATATTTAAAACTTGCCATGAAACTGCCTTCATGTTAACTTTGTTCTATGAAAATCTGTGATTTTCACTAAGTCATAATCGGTAACATCATATTGCCATATTGTGAGGTCATTTCCAATGACTCCATGCATCTAACTAACCTGAACCTCTTGGATGAAATATTGTGCATTAAACATACTACACCCACATCTTATTTGAATATTTTAGACTCATGTAGCTTGCTGTTTTGTTGGTTGCAAAGTGCCTTGTTGCTGTTTGTGGCAGATTGCATTGCATTCTTGTTTTCTTCATTGTGGGATTTCTATGCATGGGTTTTTCATGATATTTATATCCATTTCATCTAAAATTCTATATCATATCCGGTGGCATTCTTGATATGCCAAGATTTTGCCTCTATCCTTCCTCATATCCTGATCTATCACCGTTTCTGTTGGGGATTTCCCCACAGCTACGACCCGGCCCAGGCTATGAGCCGACCCATGATATGACCCGTCCAAGGACCTTAGTGCGTTATGGCCTGCCTCACATCAAAGTCAAGATAGTGCTAGTAGAATATTATAGAGCCATGCAAGATCTGTCAGCGGGCCGGCTTGAGGAGGAACCCTGCGGGGCGGCTTATGGGGAAAGCCCACATGAGAAGTTTGCTATTTTGGAAGACAAGATGAGTAGGAATTGGACTAGCATACGGGTTGACAGTACGACCCAGATTCTCTTGTAACCCTAGGGACTCAGCTTATTATATAAAGGGGAGTCCCGGGGACAAAAATACTATGTGAGAAACCCTCGAGAGTTAGGTAGCAAAAGCAATACCTTGTAATCGAGATCATTATTATCAATAGAAATCAAGCAGGACGTAGGTTTTACCTCCATTAGAGGGGCCGAACCTGGGTACACTTGCGTATCTCATTTCTGATCAACCCCGTTCAAACAATCACCTAGCAAGGATGGCCTCAAGACTTAGTCTTCTCACGAGGACATCTGCCATGAAAAAACCACGACAGTTGGCGCCCACCGTGGGGCATCCGCACGGTGGTGTTCATTTCTTGAAGGGAGCTCTTCCGGGGACCAAGAAGTATGCGATCAGCCGGATGATTAAGAGCCGGCGAGGAAGCTCTACATAGATGATACAACTTAGGGTGTCAAAGCTGGCTCGATCGAGTCAGGTTACCGGGTCCCGTTCGGCAAGATCCACGTGTTCATTGGTGAGATTGGCTGGTCTACTCAAGAGGGAGCATCAATGCTGACTCACTGGAAGTAGCCAGCTGGGTCTCGCCCCATTGGGTCAGGGAGCGCCGGGTTAGTGCCTTCATCTGCTTCATCGGTGGCACATCGCAAGAGCTGAATCCGGAGCCCGACTCAGCTTCAGGAGGCGATACCCTCGTCAATTCTGACGAAGAGTTGGTCGGCGACACGGAGTCAAATCTTCCACTTTTTGATGAAAGGCTTGGGGGATACACTGATGATGAAACTAACCCGGAGGTGTATGAATCAAGTCGTCATGCCGCAGTTTATATAGCTGGGAGTCAGGATCATCCTCGGTATGACGCACAAGGAAACCTGGTGACAGTCCCCTCGTCAAGCCAAAACCCGGCTTAGCTTATGCCGAGTCAGGTGACAACGGCGGTGGCTGCTACCACAGCAGCCCTGGCGGGGGCCGACTCAGGCAGTTCAGGAACCCCGGGCTTTGAATAAACTGATTGAGACTCTTTCTGCACTTTTGATGGACCCAGTAACCCCTGAGAATGCTAAGGCTCGCAACACTGAGATTACAAAGTGTCATGAGAAGCTGGCCAAGATCCAGGAGGATATCAATACTGAGAATGCACAACTGGTGGAGGCTCGCACTGAGGTTCTAAGGGAACCACAATGGTTGGAGAATGAGGGAATCCACCTCACCTTTCGCCAAAACGAGTCAACAGTTCATCAGAGGAGGCATAACAGCTGGCTCCCCACATCCCTAGAGCCGACCTGGCTTTTCGAATCACCTCGGGCGGCGGAAGCGCTGGTCATACCCCAATTGACCAAGTCCACCAGAACATCCGTGGAGTCCAGCCGCCGACTCAGCAACACTCGCCAGCTCAGCAACGCACGCCAGCTTAGCAGCTCGCGTCGGCTCATCAGCGCACACCTGCTCAACCAACAGTGGCACAACAACACATATTGCAACCCATTTTGAATCGGCTCTATCGCTTCGTGACTCTGACCGGTCATTACTCCAACCCGATGGACAATGTGTTGGCAGCCACACACAACTTGGCGGCTATTCCCATACATGGAAACACCCCAATGGAGGTGGGGGCAAGGAACGCAATCGAGATGTTGAAGACAGGAGATACTCAATAGGCGAATTATCCCCAAAGCCATGACCGTCTCCACTCCACCCCACGACCGAGCCGAACTAGGAGCCGACACGTTGAATCTCCAACAGTCTCTAGCAGTGCTCGACGTCAAAGGGACCTACCGACAAATCAACAGCTTCCACTCTAGCCAGCGGTGCCTGATGCACAGACCATCGTGGATAACGCTCGCGTAGCACGGATGGCCGGAGGCAGGTGCAAGTGGTCATTCCAGTGGTCATCTAGCCGGCGGTCCCGGAGCTGTCTTCCCCAATGTCGACTTCGAGGGAGGCAATTTCCGAGGTGCTCATAACTCGGGACCTAGGTTTCAGGGGGCTGGAGGCGGCGACTCACATAACCAGCATAGCGGCCATGTGAACAAGAACTTGGCCAGGGCATTAGGTTTTCAGAGCAACCCCAAATAACGGAATAGTGGAAAGTATCATGTTCTTACCACTAGCACCAACAAATGGGACAGGGAGGTCCAACAGCGTGCGGTCAATGCAACAATGCTAGCCGTTCTAGAATACCTCAATTGGTCTAAATATCCTATCACTCGGAGTCGAGCTGATCATCCTCCTCGAATAGATAACCCTGGGTGGCTTGCGCTGGTAGTGGCACCTCAAGTCGGTGGCTACATATTAACTAACGTACTGATGGACGGAGGCAGCAGTATGAACATCTTATATGACAATATCTTCAAACGGATGAACCTGTTAGAAAGCCAGTTGAAGCCTTCATCCATGGTTTTTCATGGTATTGTCCCAAGCAAATCAGCTTATCCCATTGGACGAATCGCTTTGGAGTCTGCCTTTGGCACTGAGTTAACCTTCTGTTTAGAATTTCTGACCTTTGAAGCGGTCAAGATAAAGAGCCCTTATCATGCACTTTTCGGACATCCGGCATACGCACGGTTCATGGCTAGACCGTGTTACGTTTATCTACAGCTCAAGATGCCTGGGCCGGATGGAACCATCACAGTGCAAGGGGATCGGAAGATTGCTATCGAGTGTGAAGAAGGAGATGTTATACTTGTGATCTATGTTGGGTTTCCCGGGTAATTGCAGCACAATATGGATAAGTATTTCCCTCGATTAAGAACCAAGGCTTATCGAACCAATAGGAATACCAACCAACAACCATCTTTAGTGACTGCACACCAAAGAGCAAACACTTGCACCTAATGCGGCAAGAGGGTTGTCAATCCCCTTGATCTCGTTATTTGCAAGCAAATGAAGTGTGTTGATGATAGTAGGTAATTGTAAATTGTAAAATAAAATAAAAGCAAATGAATGGCAGCAAGGTAATGAAAGTGTTTGTAAATATATAAGTGAATAGACCTGGGGGCCATAGTTTTCCCTAGCGGCATCTCTCATGTAGGAAGCATACGGTGGGTAAACAAATTACTGTTGGGAAATTGGTAGAAAAGCGCATAGTTATGTGATATTCACGGCAACGATCATGTATATATAGGCATCACGTCCATAAGCAAATAGGCCGACTCCTCCCAGCACCTATTACTATTACTCCACCTATCGACCACTATACAACATGCATCTAGAGTATTAAGTAAAACAGAGTAATGCTTGGAGAATAATGACATGAGGTAGACAAAGAGAATTCAATTAATATGAACTAACCCCATTGTTTTATCCTTAGTGGCAACAATACAAAGACGTGTCTTGTCCCTTTCTGTCACTTGGATATAGAGTACCACCGGATTGAACCCACTACAACGCACCCCTCTCTCTGAATAAATATCAATCTAGTTGGCTAAACTACTTCAATAGATCGGAGAGATTTACAAAGCTATAATGATCATGCAAATAAGAATCATAATATTTAGAGGTGACTCAACTACATTTCATGAATAATCTGAACATAAACCAACAATTCATCGGATGCCAACAAACGCACCGTACAAAAGAATTACATCGGGTAGGTCAAAGTGAAGATGCGATGATTGTATTGAAGATCCAAAGAGAGAGAGATAGCCATCTAGGTACTAACTATGAACCCGTAGGTCTGTGGTGAACTACTCACACATCACCATGGGAGCAGAAAGGTTGATGAAGAGGCCCTCCATGATCTATCCCCCCTTCGGCAGGGCACCAGAATGGGGCTCCAGATGGGATCGCAGAGGAATAGAGAATTGCGGCGGTGGGAAAAGTATTTTGGGTTGCTCCTTAAGGTTTTTGGAATTTATGTGAATTTATAGGCTAGAGAACGCGGGCAGAAGACCCATCAGGGAGGGATAAGCCATCAGGGTGCGCTGACCCCCCTGGGCGCGCCCTGTTGTAGGTAATAGTAGGTAATAACAGCTAATAAATGTTAGCAAGGTAATGAAAGCGTTTGTAAATATATAAGTGAATAGACCCGGGGGCCATAGGTTTCCCTAGAGGCATCTCTCATGTATGAAGCATACAGTGGGTAAACAAATTACTGTTGGGAAATTGATAGAAAAGCGCATAGATATGTGATATTCATGGCAGTGATCATGTATATATAGGCATCACGTCCGTAAGAAAATAGGCTGACTCCTTCCTGCACTTATTACTATTACTCCACCCATCGACCGCTATCCAGCATGCATCTAGAGTATTAAGTAAAACAGAGTAATGCTTGGAGAAAAATGACATGATGTAGACAAAGAGAATTCAATTAATATGAACTAACCCCATCGTTTTATCCTTAGTGACAACAATACAAAGACGTGTCTTGTCCCTTTCTGTCACTGGGATATAGAGCACCGCCAGATTGAACCCACTACAACGCACCCCTCTCACAGAAGAAATATCAATCTAGTTGGCAAAACTATTTCAATAGATCGGAAAGATTTATGAAGCTATAATGATCATGCAAATTAGAATCATAATATTCATAGGTGAATCAAATACTTTTCATGAATAATCTAAACATAAACCCACAATTCAATGAATCCCAACAAACGCACCGTACAAAAGAATTACATTGGATAGATCAAAGCGAAGATGCAATGTTCATTGTATTGAAGATCAAAAGAGAGATAGATAGCCATCTAGGTACTAACTACGGACCTGCAGGTCTATGGTGGAGTACTCACACATTAGCATAGGAGCAGAAAGGTTGATGAAGAGGCCCTCCGTGATCGATTCCCCCTCCGACAGGACATCGGAACGGGGCTCCGGATGGGATCACAGAGGAACAGAGACTTGTGGCGTCGGAAAAAGTGTTTCGGGATGCTCCTTAGGGTTTTTGGAATATATGTGAAATTATAGGCCAGAGAACGGGGGCAGGAAACCCACCAGGGAGGGACAAGCCATCAGTGCGCGCCGACCCCCCTGGGTGCTCCCTGTTGGCTTGTGCCTCCCTCGTGCGGCCTCCGGTCTCCTCCCGAAGCTTCCATGCCTTCTTTTTGTCCAGAAAAAATCATAAAAAAGTTTCAAGGCAATTGGACTTCGTTTGGTACTGTAAACCTGAATAGCCAAAAATACGCAGAAAACAGCAACAACCACTAGGCACTGGGTCAATAGGTTAGTGCTCAAAAATAATATAAATTGGTAAATAAATTGTCAAAAAGTATCCTAGAATGATAATATAATAGCATGGAGCAATAAAAAATTATAGATACGTTGGAGATGTATCAAGATGCCGCTTACGCTGAGTCCGCTCGCGCAACCGAAGAGTTAGTTCTATGAAGATAATGTGGACTCTCCCGACATGAGTCCACTCAAAAAGCCAACCATTGAGTCAGAGTCTGCGCTCAAGTTCAAGTCAGCATGAGATACCAAGCAAGTGGATTTCACCCCTTTTGATTCATCGCAGCAGTTCATCATCGGGGCAAAGATGGATCCTAAAGAGGAAAGCACGCTCATCAAGTTCATCTGTTAGAATCGGGACATCTTTGCATGAAAACCTTCTGACATGCGTGGTGTACCGAGAGAACTCGCTGTGCATCGCCTAAATGTTGATCTTAAAATGAAGCCTGTGAGGTAGTTTTTGCGTCGTTTCAATGAAGAACGATGCAAAGCAATTGGAGAGGAAGTGGACCGGCTCCTAGATGGCGGGTTTATTGTTGAAGATTTTCATCCAGAGTGGTTGGCTAACCCAGTGCTTGTTCGAAGAAAAATGGTACTTGGCACATGTGCGTTGAGTATACAGACCTCAACAAAACTTGCCCCATGGATCCGTTCACTCTTCCATGCATTGATCAAATCATCGATTCATCTGTCGGTTGTGAAAGCATGTGTTTCCTGGATGCTTATTATGGTTGTCATCAAATCAAAATGGCTAAGGAGGACCAAGAAAAAGACTGCATTGATTACTCCTTTCAGGGCTTTGTCTTATACTTCTATACCTTTCGGGCTCAAGAGTGCGGGTGCAACTTATCAACGTTGTGTACAGAATTGTCTGCATATTCAGATTGGTTGCAATGTTCATGCTTATGTAGATGATATCATGGTCAAGTCAGAGAAGAATGAAACTCTCCTGAATGACCTGAAAGAAATGTTTGACAATCTGTGGGTTTATCAAATGAAGCCCAACCCGGCCAAATGTGTGTTCAGGGTACTTGTAGGGAAGTTGCTCGGTTTTTTGGTGTTTGAGTGTGGCATTGAGGCTAACCCAGACTAAATCAAGACGGTCACCTCGTTGAAGAAGCTGCCCAACATTAATGGAGTTTAGAAGCTCACAGGATGCATTGCCTCCTTAAGCCATTTTATAAGACGGCTTGGGGAGAAGGCAATTCCCTTATACCAGTTGCTGAAGAAAATAGACGACTTTGTATAGAACAATGCGGCTGATGCAGCTTTTGAGGCACCAAAGAAATAGTTGGCCGAAGCTCATATTCTTGTTGCACCACAGTTGAACGAACCAATGCTTTTATACATTGATGTCAATAATAAAGTGGTCAGTGTAGCATCCGCTGTTGAGCACAAAGAATACCGGGAATATCTTGTTCAACGCATAGTCTATAATGTCAGTGAGGTTCTCACCGAGTCCAAGCAGCGATACCCACGTTGGCAGAAATTGGTTTTTGGGGCCTTCATGGCAAGCCGGAAGCTAAAACATTATTTCCAGGAACACCCTATTACTATCGTCAGCTCCCCGCCTTTGGGTGATTTCATCCAAAACAGGGAAGCTATAGGATGAATCACCAAGTGGACTATTGAGATTGGCCCACATCAGGTGAGATATGTCCCTCCCACGGCAATCAAGTCACAGGCTTTGGTTGATTTCATCAAAGATTGGACTGAACTTCAGGCTCCTCCTGAAAAGCCAGACAATACATATTGGACTTTACATTTTGATGGTTCCAGGCAATTGGAGGTCTCAGGGGCTGGAGTAGTATAAACTTCTCCTGAAGGTGACAAGTACAGTTCGTTTTACGACTTATGTTTACCTGTAGAAACAATGCAGTAGAATATGAGGCTCTTCTTCATGGACTGCGATTTGCCAAGGAGATGAATATAATTCGAATTCGCTGCCTTGGAGATTCAGACCTTGTGGCTCAACAAGACTCCGGCACCTGGGACTCCAAAGATTCATTGATGGCAGCTTATAGGCATGTCGTTACCTTGGTGGCTAGGTATTTCAAGGGATATCAAGTCGATCATATCGATCGACGACTTAATGATGTGGCAGATGCACTATCTCATTTTGGTTCTCAACGAAAACCAGTTCCCCCAAATGTTTCCCTCGATATTCTTCATAACCCGTCAGTGAAATTGCCAACTGAGGAGGACATAGCTATTCCTGACCCAGAATCAGCACTTGTGCATGTAGTTCATGCCATACCAGAGTGGACAACACCTTACCTGGCCTATCTGACACAGGGCGAGCTCCCCACAGAGGAAATCATCGCCTGACAGATTATCCAACGGTGTAAGTCTATGACAATAGTCAATGGTGAATTACACCGATGAAGTGTCTCTGGTGTTTTTTAGTGATGTGTTTCTCCCGAAGAAGGTCATGAAATTCTGAACAAAATCCACTCAGGAGATTGTGGACATCATGCTAGTTCCAGATCATTGGTTGCTAAGGCGTTTCGACATGGTTTTTAATGGCTTACGATATATGCGGATGCTGAGGACATTGTCCGTAAATGTGACGGTTGCCAGAGATACGCACGACAGGCACATGAGCCGGCTCGAGAGTTGTGCATCATTCCAATCCCTTGGCCTTTTGCAGTCTATGGGCTTGACATGGTTGGACCCTTCAAGCCATCTCCTTGAAAAAAGACGCACCTATTGGGTCGCGGTAGACAAGTTTACCAAGTGGATCGACGTTGAACCTGTCAGTAATTGTGATGCTGAGATGGCAGTCAAGTTCTTGAAAAGGATAATTTTTCTCTTTGGATATCCTCACAACATCATGACTGATATTGGAACTAACCTGTCGAAGGGAGCCGTGGAATAGTTTTGTCAAAAGGAGCATATACGGCTTGATCTTCTTTGGTAGCACACCCGCAGTCTAATGGCCAGGCAGAATGTGCAAACTGGGAATTACGTCGAGGTATCAAACCAAGGTTGATGGTCCCCCTTGAGTGTACCCTTGAAGGTTGGGTGGAGGAGCTCCCTGTTGTGCTTTAGAGCCTCCGGACTACTCCCAACAGATCAACTAGTTATATGCCATTTTTCCTGGTTTATGGTTTAGAGGTTGTGTTACCAAGCGATGTTCGTCATGATCCTCCAAGGGTTGTTGCTTATGTCGAGGTAGACAATGAGCAATATCGGCAAGATTCAATTGATGCCTTGGAAGAAGAATGCGATCTTGCAGCATTAAGATCTTCCATTTATCAACAGGACCTACGGCGCTATCATAGCCGTAGAGTCGGAAGTGGAACTTTCCAAGAAGGAGACTTATTTCTCCGTTTGATACAAGACCAGCTAGGCATTCATAACTTATCTACTCCTTGGGAAGGACCCTTCGTCATCAGCAAGAATCTCAACAATGGTTCATATTACCTGGTTGACATACGTGAAGGGGATAAATCACGTACTTCTGGAGAAGAGAGCACCAGACCCTAGAACATTTCACATCTTCGTCAATATTTTACTTAGTATATTTTTCTTAGTTAAAGTTATCTATGATTTTACTATGTAAATACTATATATATTACAGAAATAAAGGTAGACCTTCCTGAATAACAGAGATTTGTGTCATCAACTCCTTGTTGATTTTTTATTTCTTTGGTCCCTTGGGGGCTTCCAACTTATCGAGTTTAGCTATAACATCCCTTTTGATCCGGCTTATGCCACCACATTATTTGGTTATACCCGCCTGTTAGCTTGATGCTACTCACATAATGTGACCTGATTGTACACTTGAAAATTCAATCACATTGGTACCTATCATGGACTATGCTGACCCTAAAATTTTCAAAGTTAAAACGCCGGGTTATCCATATTGTCTGGTACTGTAGCATAGTACCATCATTGAGCGTTTATTCAAATTTGCATCTCTCAATTGATCATTGCTGACCCTTTTTGCTACCATATTATAAGCCTTCCCATCTCCACATACACATACTTCCTGCGTTTGACAACACCTGGCAATCACTCTATCCAAGCTTTAAGGGTTTATGACAACAACGGTTGCCGATCACCGCCTACTACTGGGTAAGAACTGGTAAGAATTTGAGATTTGCTTGATGGATTTCTAACACATGACCACCACCACTTCCTAGTAGTCTGTAGGTTCATATTCTTGTGTGTTCCTATTGCTGCTAACCATGACAGGATCACAAGCTGACGAGATCAACTGGGAGAGCATGACAAACAAGGAGCTCCATGATAAATATCAGTAAATGATGGATGAATAGGTGGATGACTTGGTGACCAGCTTGGGAGAGGCCATGAAGAAGTTAGATATTTTAGAGAAGACGTTCGATACCAAGATGGACGCTAAGTTCAATGAGGTGCATGCACGTATACCACCACCGGGTGCACCTGTCATACCTCTGCAACAACAACAACAATATCGTATGAATTTCGTGGGACGCGCGCAATGTGTGCCTATCGATCAAGGCCAAAATTCTGGTGCTGTTGCTACTGATGTTACTGCTATAGTTTTTGTGGCTGCTGGTGCTACTATGGTTGAGCAGAATGAGGACTACAATGGTGATTACGATAATGAGGGAGAGGTTGCTCCCAATCAGCACCAGGTACAACTAGTAGCACAAGCACCAAGTCGTCCACATGCGTACAATTGCAATGGTAGGGATGCACCACCCCTTCAGGTACGGGATCATGACCATCTCCATAAACTTAAAGTGAATATTCCGACATTTGAGGGTAGATACCTTCCTGATATATATCTTACTTGGGAGTTAGAAATAGAAAAACATCATACATGCTTACAATTTCCTGAGGATAGATGTGTTGCTACTGCTACTTGTGCATTCACTAGTTTGCTTGTGTTTGGTGGTCTGAACATTGTAGAATACATAATCATAATATCCCTTCTACTTGGGCTGCTTTGAAAATTGTTATGTGTACTCGTTGGGTTCCACCATATTATCAACATGAATTACTTCAAAAATTGCAGCGTTTAAGACAAGGAAAAATTCTGTAGAGGAATATTATCAAGAATTACAAACGGGCATGATTAGATGTGGTATCGTTGAGGAAAATGAAGCCATGCTTGCAAGTTTTATGGGTGGATTAAATAGGGAGATGCGACGCCCCGGTTTAACCGTGCACTAACCATACACGCATTTATGCATGATCAAGACCAGAGACTCGCTGGAAGGAATCACAACACAACACTAAACACAAATTTAAATAATTCAAGCTTCATATTACAGCTAGGGGCCTCGAGGGCTCGAATATAATAGCTTGACTACAAAGTCGGTGGAAGCAACATCATCTGAGTACAGACATAAAGGTACACAAGTTTTGCCTTAAGAAGGCTGAGCATAACAACGACAAACTAGATTGAAAAGGCGCAGGCCTCCTGCTTGGGAACCTCCGAACTACTCCTGGACGTCAGAGAAGTCTACGTCGTAGCAGGCTCAATCCTGGTAGTAGTGGCCTCCGTCGGGGTAGTAGTAGTCGTCAACGGGGTAAACTGGATCCTGGGTCTCCTGTGCTCCATCATCTGATCGCGGCATCGAATCAAAGGGAAAAAGGGGAGCAAAGCAACAGTGAGTACTCATCCAAAGTACTCGCAAGACTAACATCAGAACTATGCTAACATGCACCATTATCAAAGGAATGGGGCTATATCTTTGGACTAAACTATAGAAATGCCAGAATAGGGAAGAAGGCCTAGTCCTATCGAAGACTAGCATCTTCAGCGTCTTGCAGCATAAGACAAGAGTTTAGAGCAACGTATTTTAATTAACAGGGTATATTGCAGCAAGGCCCAGAGATTCTTCCTCGACTCCCTGCGAGAAAGCAATCCCGGAGCCAATAATTCAAATAACAATCATAAGTATCCAGTTCTAGTTATCATAGACCAGGATAATTTCTGAGCGTCCGTTACCGTGGACACGGCTAATCGATTAGTTTAACTTCCCTGCAGGGGTGCACAAACTTACCCAACACGCTCGATAAACCCTGGCCGGATACAATTTTTGGGTCATACCCGGCCTCGGCCGATCGACACGACGTAGTCCTACCTAGGCTCAATAGAGAGGCCAGCACGCCGGTCTACATCCTAATAGCTCGGGGTCTTGGGCCATCGCCCTCGCCATCCTGCGCGTTACGCCCTCGGCCGGTGTCAATCCTAGCATGCCTTAATTACAAGTGCCATGCGTTAGCTCGGGCCACCCGGGCGCGTGTCGCTCCATGTGACATCTGATGAGCTTTTGGAAAAATGTACACCGTAGAGTGCCCACTTTTGTTCCCACGTGGTGGTCAGTGCGAAAGAGGCCAGAGGCCTTCTCAGACCACATATCCAAACCCGTTAGTGACTTTATAGTTTGCGGTGACGATCAGTCCCTCTATCCCGTCGCCCCGTCTCGAGAACTTGTGGCAAGGACAAAGTAGGTCCGGCCACGCCTCGTCTATATCCCTTCGGGTGCTTTACCGGCGCACCCCACCACATCTCACACACACACGGGTACCCTTGGGGCCGACCCGTCTTTCACATATAATTTAGTAACAATTCATAGAGGCTGTGTGTCAGTGCCCTAAGTGAATATTCGAGGAATCACTCTGGAGATATCACACCCGGGGTATGTGAGGTGATGTGTTGGTAACGGCTTGTCAGTCATGATGACTGAGTCTTCTGTCTTCAAGTCCTCGATGACGATGGTGATGAAAGCAGGGGCAACGACAATAGTAAAATGGGGGCCACAGGGGGACACTATCCATACCTATTCTACAACATTATATGAAAGCAGGTATGAAGGTAGTACTCAAAAACAGGCTATGCATCAGAATAGGTGCTGTTAAATATAGTAGCAAATACTAATGCAAGCATGAGGGAGAAAGAATAGGTGATATCGGAATGATCAAGGGGGTTTTGCTTGCCTTGCTGCTCTGCTACAAAAGGCTGGTCGTTAGGGGCGTAGTCGTACTCGGCAGCAGCGTCAGTCTCGGAGGCTACCGGAGAGAAGAGGGGGAAGAAACAATAAATACAAGCGAACAGATGCAACACGATGCATGACATGACAATACGCAGTGCTAGGGGTGATCTAACGCAGTACTTCACGTATCAGACGGAACGGGAGAATATCTGACGATATTTCCCGGGTCTTTGGATTTATCGAAGAGACGATCCGGAGGGGAAAAGTTCCATGTTCATCATGCTAGGAGCATGTGACAGACGAATGGATAGCGTATTCGAATTCGTGGGATTTTTCTGATAAACTTTCATGTATAAACTTTTTCATCTGAGCTACGGATTATTTTATACGATTTTTCAAAGATTTAATCAATTTCTGAAATTAACAGATTATTATTAATTCGAAAAATGATTTATGACATCAGCATGACATCATCACTGCATCAGCAGTCGACAGTCTCAGCAGACTGGTCAAACTGACATGTGGGGCCCTCTTGTCATAGACTGAGGGTTAATTCAGTTTTAATTTAATCTAACCAGAGACTAATTAGCAAGTGGGGTCCATCTGTCATAGACACATTAGTTTAACGAATTATTTTTATTAACCTAATTAACTA
The DNA here is from genome assembly GCA_039707655.1 of Elymus sibiricus. NCBI lineage: Eukaryota > Viridiplantae > Streptophyta > Magnoliopsida > Poales > Poaceae > Elymus > Elymus sibiricus. The sequence continues at coordinate 146,061,474 of CM077671.1, read as the reverse complement.
TCTGACAGGGCTGGCCCACTGTCATACTCACAGGGGGTCAGGCCCCACCTGTCATAGATTGGCTGAGCCCAGTCAGCACGGTTGACCAGGTCAACTGGTCAACCAGGATAGCGGGGCCCGCGGGTAAGTCACCCTGGCAGTGGCCCAGGTGGTCCACGTCAGCGGCGGCGCCGTCCGGCCACCGGAGGAGCTCCAGCGAGCTCCCGAATCGGCGGGGTGGCTCGGAAATCGCATATGGTGGGTCAAATCGAGCGCTTCTTCTTGCGTTGCGAAGCTGGAGTCATCGCCGATCCGTTCCGAGCATCAGTTCGAGCTGTGGTGGCCTGTGGTGAGAGCTACATCGCCGGCGGCGGAGGTGCTTTCGGGTGGCGATGGCAAACAGCTAACCGAGGCGCAAATAACCTAGCTAGCATGCGGGATCGGTCCTACGGGTGCTTTGGAGCACGCCTATTGCATGCACGGACTGCCAGGGGCACGCAGAGCTCATGCCCGACGACAATGGCGGTGACCAGAGCTCGGTTACGGGAGCTGCTTACTACGCTGGCCTAGGGGAGCTACGAGAGGAGGCGGAGGATGCGGGGGAGCTCACAGCGTTGACGGGAAGGCCCGGTGCAGTGATGGAGCAGCGACAACGATGAACCGATGATGGCGAGCTCCTGGATCTGAGGAGGAAGACGATCGATGGCGAAGGCGTGAAGGCTTCCGAGGTTTGATCCAGCAGTCGAGGAGGACGGGGTGGTCGGTGCGGAGCTTCTAGGCGCGACGGCAAGGTGTGGGAGGCACGATGGCCGCGTCTAACCGACGGCCATGGCAGCGGTGGCGCTTGGGAGAGGTGGAGGCAGGCAAGGGAGAGAGCGGGAGGAGTGACAGGGGCGTCCAGAGGGTCGAGGGGGTCTGTTCTTATCAATCCACGCCAGCAGCGGCAAAAGATCTCGTGAGGGGGGGCCTGGCGAGCGCGCGCTCGCTCCCTGCTCGACAGCGATCGAGGGGAGCAGTGCGTGAGGTGGGAAATGACCGTGGGTGGGCTGGGCCGCACACTGTAGCACCAGGCCTAAGTGCACAGTGCACTTTCTTCTTTTCATTTCCTTTTCTTTTCTGATTTCTTCACAGCTTCTATTCCATTTATTTTTGGCCACATTTCTTCATTGCAAAAATGTGTGACATGGCCCATCAAATACTTTGCAATATTCCACATGGCCACCACAAGTTTGAGGATTTTTGAAATCTGTTTGAATTTTCCACAAAATTAAAGAGCACTTTTAAAATGCAAATTGGCTCTGTTTAGAATGGTGGGGTCCACACCAGCTTGAGGGTGATGTTGTTTTCCTAAACAACATTTGTTTTGTGAGTTATAGCAAATGTGCAACATTTTTAACTTGTTGTTTGCAGATTTAGTTTATCACAGTTAAATCCTAGGGCATTTATAAGTGGAATTTGAAATGAGGTATGAATGTCAACTTGATCATATCCCACTTAGCAAAATGATTAGTTGCTGATCATAGTCATCACTGTGCACCATTACATAGGGGTGTTACAACTCTCCTCTACTAACAAGAATTCTCGTCCCGAGAATTAAGAAGTAGAAGGGAAAAGCTCGGGGTATTCTTCGCAAAGATGATCCTCGCGCTCCCAAGTGACTTCATCTTCTGAATGATTTGACCACTGAACCTTGAGGAACTTGATAGTCTTCTGACGAGTCTTTCGTTCAGTTTCATCAAGAATGCGGATTGGATGCTCCTTGTAGGAGAGATCATCTTTTAGATCAAGCATCTCATAATCCACTGCTCGTTGCGGATCCTTAAAGCATTGACGCAATTGAGAAACATGGAAGACATCATGCAGGTGAGAGAATTGCGGTGGCAGCTCCAATTTGTAAGCCACTTGTCCACGTTTTGCGATAACGCGAAAAGGACCAGTGTAGCGAGGGGCTAACTTGCCTTTGACACCAAATCGATGAGTGCCCCTCATAGGAGTGACACGCAGATAAACCATATCACCGGGGAGGTAATTAAGTCCCCAATGTTTGCAGTCATAACTGCTCTTCTGACGTGACTGAGCCGTCTTAAGATTCTCTCGTACAATTCAAACTTGTTCTTCTGCTTGTTGAATGATGTCCGGACCAATGAGGGCACGTTCCCCAGTTTCTGACAAATTTAGAGGGGTTCGGCACTTACGTCCATATAACACTTCAAAGGGGGCCATCTTAAGATAGCTTGATAACTGTTATTATAGGAGAACTCAGCATACGGAAGAGATTCTTCCCACTTCTTACCAAATGAGATGACACAAGCACGTAGCATATCTTCAAGCACTTGGTTAACTCATTCAACTTGACCCTGGGACTGCGGGTGATAAGCAGTGCTCCAGGTTATATGAGTGCCCAAAGCTTGTTGGAAACTCTCCCAGAACTTCGAGGTGAAAATGCTGCCTCGATCTGAACTGATTTCCTTTGGAATGCCCTGCAGTGAAACAATTCTGGAAATATACAAGTCCGCTAACTGACTAGCAGTGATAGTCTCCTTAACTGGCAAAAACTGTGCAACCTTGGAGAGTCGGTTAATGATGACAAAGATAGCATCATGACCTTTCTGTGAGCGGGGGAGACCAAGAATGGAATCCGTCTGAATTTTATCCCATTTCCATTCAGGAATAGGCAATGGTTGTAGAAGTCCTGTGGGTTTCTGATGTTTTGCTTTAATTTGACGACAAGTGTGACATTCTTCAATGTATCGAGCAATATCTTGCTTCATGTTGGACCACCAATATCGCTGACGAATGTCGCGATACATTTTGGTGCTTCCGGGGTGAATAGACAATGGAGTGTCGTGAGCTTCTTTCATGACTTTCACATACATAAGATCAAATTGGGGGACCACAAGACGACCCCTGAAATATAAAGCTCCATCTTTACCTAAAGAGAAGTCCTTGGCTTTCTCAGTTCCAAGTTCTGCTATAATTGTATATAATTCTGTGTCCTTCCCTTGTGCAATTACAATAGCTCTGTGAAGATCTGGTTCCACAAAAAGGTTATTGAGAAAACCTTTCGGTACAATGTGGAGGTTCAACTTGCGAAGCTCTTCATGAAGACGGGGATTAGCTTTCTCAACCATGAAGTTGTTGCAATAAGATTTTCTGCTCAAAGCATCGGCCATTACATTAGCCTTGCCAAGGGTATATGAAATACAGAAATCATAGTTTGTGAGGGATTCCATCCATCTTCGCTGACGGAGATTTAAGTCTGGTTGAGTAAACAAGTATTTCAGATTTGGTGGTCAGTATAGATCTCGCAACGATTACCGAGAAGGTAATGTCGCCAATTCAATAGAGCATAGACCACTGCGGCTAATTCGTGATCATGAACTGTATAGTTCTCTTCGTGAGGACGCAACTGTCTTGAGGCATAAGCAATTACTCTGCGCTCTTGCATTAGGACACTGCCTAATCCTTGACGAGAAGCGTCGCAATAAATGACAAAGTCCTTGCGAGAATCTAGAGGAGCAAGCACTGGAGCTGATGTAAGCTTGTCCTTGAGAGTCTGGAAACTTTCTTGACATTTGTCTGTCCATTCAAACTTAACACCTTAGTGAAGCAGATTGGTCAGGGGCTTTGCGATCTTGGAGAAGTTCTCGACAAAGCGACGGCAATAGCTGGCAAGTCCAAGAAAACTTCTGACTTGCTTAACATTTTTCGGGGGAGCCCAGTCAAGAATAGCCTAAACTCGTTCAGGGTTGACGGCAATACCATCCTTGGAGATCACATGACCAAGGTAAGTCACTTCATTTAGCCAGAACTCACACTTAGAGAACTTTGCGTACAGTTGATGTTCTCGAAGCCTTTCGATCACAAGACAAAGATGTTCGGCATGTTCTTCTTCATTCTTGGAATATATCAGAATGTCATCCAGATATACCACGACAAATTTGTCGAGATAACCCATGAAGATATAATTCATCAACCGAGAGAAGGTTGCTGGGGCATTTGTTAAGCCGAAAGACATGACGGTGTACTCATATGAACCATAGCGAGTAACAAATGTTGTCTTTGGAATATCTTCTTCACGAACACGGATCTGATGATAACCCAACCTCAAGTCGAGTTTAGAGAACACTGACGATCCAGCAAGCTGATCATACAGATCATTGATCCGGGGAAGTGGATATTTGTTCTGAATTGTTGCTTGGTTGATGGGTCGGTAATCTTGAACTAGCCGATTAGTACCATCTTTCTTCTTGACAAAGAGAGATGGTGCTCCCCAAGCTGAGGAACTAGGACGAATAAAACCCTTGCGAAGCAATTTGTCGATTTCTTCCTTAAGTTCAAGAAGTTCATGAGGAGGCATTTTATAAGGCCGCTTGGCAATACGGGTGGTGCCTGGTTTCAAGTCAATGACGAACTCGACTGCTCTAGCAGGGGGAATGCCTGGAAGCTCTTCTGGAAATACATCTTGAAAGTCTCTAACCACTGGGATGCTTTCAATTCCCTCAAGAGGTGATGCATTCAATGCATTCATCCAATGTATCTGGGTTTCGGCATTTCGAACGAGACGAGCAGAATGAACCACTAACTCGTTGGAAGGGTGCAGAAGATGCATGGTCTTAGTGGCACAAACGATTGAAGCACTATGTGCTATCATCCACTCCATTCCCAAGAGTAAGTCAATATTGGAAGACGGCAACACAATGGGCGAGACGAGGAACTCTAGTCCTTCGATCTCAACTGTGACGTTGGGACATATCGTAGAGGTCTGACAATTACCCACGGGAGTGGATACCATTATTTGAATGTCCATGTTCTCGCACTTAAGGTTATGCTTAGATGCAAATTCTTCTGACATGAATGAATGTGATGATCCAGAATCAAATAAAACGGATGCGGGTATTGAGTTAACAAGAAGTGTACCCATCACAGTAGAAGGCTGGTCTTGAGTTTCAGCCATATCAGTATGGTTGGCTTAAGCACGAGTATAGGGAACTCTGGCATTGCTATTACGGGGCTGGTAGTTCGGCAGTGCAAGTTGTTTCTGACCCTGCCTGCAATCTCTAGCATGGTGACCTGGACGGCCACACTTGAAGCATAGTCCATCCTCAGGACGGGAGGGTGGAGGCTGAGGTGCTCTTGGCGGTATTGCTCTTGGCTGTCTTGGCGGTGGAGGGGGTAGACAAGGCACCACATAGGATGGCCTCGGGGCATAAGCAGGTGGACGGTAGTTGTTAGGGATCCAGATCATGTGCTTCTGGGACTGCGAGCCCGAAGATGAGCCCGTGTCATGATTGCACTTGGTGCGGTCCTTGTACCTCTGCAGACCTGTCTCAATATGTATGGCCTTATTCACCAAGGTGGCAAAATCTGGGAAGTCGTGAGCTAGAAGAGCAAGGTGAACATCCGGGTGAAGTCCTTCATGGAATTTCTCCTGTCTGTGAGCATCAGTTGGCAGGTCCTCTTCATCATAACGGGACAAGTCCAGAAATTCCCACTGATAAGCGTCCACGGTCTTACTGCCTTGGGTAAGGTTGCGGAACTCTTGCTTCTTCCAGTCCATCATTCCTTGAGGAATGTGGCGAGCACGAAAAGCAGCTTGGAACTCTGGCCAGGTGACGATGGCGCCTACTGGCAGTCCTTGTAAACAGTGTACTCAGGGTACCAGCGATATCCTAGCTTCTTCAAGAGGCCGATCAGAATGGCCGGGAACCCAGTCGTGTCGTGCGCGAAGGTCAGAAGAACGATCTGCCTAGCGGGACGCATCTGTAACAAGGAGATTCAAGATGTCAAATGACAGTGCGTGCAACATAACTTCAAAGAAGACAATTTTCGACGAAACAATTCTCTGGTGGATGTGATCATGAGAACCTAATGTTAAAGTTAGGAAAATCTTTAACCCGAAAGAGAAGAGAGATCAGAACCCAGAGTAAGGATGAGGAATAAAAGATCCTAATACCACCCGATTGAGCCATGGGCCCGTAAGCCATAGCATCAGTGTTAGTAAAAGGTTTTCAATGACTAGACTCAACTTCGGCCAAGGATGTGGAAAGGGGGCTACCTACTTGCAGTCGGCTCTGATACCAACTTGCGACACCCCGATTTAACCATGCACTAACCATACACGCATTTATGCACGATCAAGACCAGAGAGTCGCTGGAAGGAATCACAACACAACACTAAACACAAATTAAAATAATTCACGCTTCATATTACAAACAGGGGCCTCGAGGGCTCGAATATAATAGCTTGAGTACAAAGTCAGCGGAAGGAACATCATCTGAGTACAGACATAAAGGTACACAAGTTTTGCCTTAAGAAGGCTGAGCATAACAATGACAAACTAGATCGAAAAGGCGTAGGCCTCCTGCCTGGGAACCTCTGAACTACTCCTAGACATCAGAGAAGTCTACCTCGTAGCAGGCTCCATCCTGGTAGTAGTGGCCTCCGTCGGGGTAGTAGTAGTCGTCAACGGGGTAAACTGGATCCCAGGTCTCCTGTGCTCCGTCATCTGATCGCGGCATCGAATCAAAGGGAAAAAGGGGAGCAAAGCAATGGTGAGTACTCATCCAAAGTACTCGCAAGACTGACATCAGAACTATGCTAACATGCACCATTATCAAAGGAATGGGGCTATATCTTTGGACTAAACTGCAGAAATGCCAGAATAGGGAAGAAGGCCTAGTCCTATCGAAGACTAGCATCTTTAGCATCTTGCAGCATAAGACGAGAGTTTAGAGCAACATATTTTAATTAACAGGGTATATTGCAGCAAGGCCCAGATATTATTCCTCGACTCCCTGCGAGAAAGCAATCCCGGAGCCAATAATTCAAATAACAATCATAAGTATCCAGTTCTAGTTATCATAGACCAGGATAATTTCTGAGCGTCCGTTACCATGGACAGGGCTAATCGATTAGTTTAACTTCCATGCAGGGGTGCACAAACTTACCCAACACGCTCGATAAACTCTGGCCGAATACAATTTTCGGGTCATACCCGACCTCAGCCGATCGACACGACGTAGTCCTACCTAGGCTCAACGGAGAGGCCAGCACGCCGGTCTACATCCTAATAGCTCGGGGTCGGGCCATCACCCTCGCCATCCTGCGCGTTACGCCCTCGGCCGGTGTCAGTCCTAGCATGCCTTAATTACAAGTGCCATGCATTAGCTCGGGCCACCCGGGCGCGAGTCGCTCCATGTGACATCTGATGAGTTTTCGAAAGAATGTACGCCGTAGAGTGCCCACTTTTGTTCCCGCGTGGTGGTCAGTGCGAAAGAGGCCAGAGGCCTTCTCAGATCACATATCCAAACGCGTTAGTGACTTTATAGTTTGCGGTGATGATCGGTCCCTCCATCCCGTCGCCCCGTCTCGAGAACTTGTGGCAAGGACAAAGTAGGTCCGGCCACACCTCGTCTATATCCCTTCGGGTGCTTTACCGGCGCACCCCACCACATCTCACACACACACACGGGTACCCTTGGGGCCGACCCGTCTTTCACATATAATTTAGTAATAAGTCATAGAGGTTGTGTGTCAGTGCCCTAAGTGAATATTCGAGGAATCACTCTCGAGATATCACACCCGGGGTATGTGAGGTGATGTGTCGGTAATGGCTTGTCAGTCATGATGACTGAGTCTTCTGTCTTCAAGTCCTTGATGACGACGGTGGTGAAAGCAGGGGCAACGACAATAGTAAAATGGGGGCCACAGGGGGACACTATCCATACCTATTCTACAACATTATATGAAAGCAGGTATGAAGGTAGTACTCAAAAACAGGCTATGCATCAGAATAGGTGATGTTAAATACAGTAGCAAAATCTAATGCAAGCATGAAGGAGAAAGAATAGGTGATATCGGAATGATCAAGGGGGCTTTGCTTGCCTTGTTGCTCTGCTGCAAAAGGCTGGTCGTCAGGGGCGTAGTCGTACTCGGCAGTAGCGTCAGTCTCGGAGGCTACCGGAGGGAAGACGGGGAAGAAACAATAAATACAAGCAAACAGATGCAACACGATGCATGACATGACAATACGCAGTGCTAGGGGTGATCTAACGCAGTACTTCACGTCACAGACGGAACGGGAGAATATCTGACGATATTTCCCGGGTCTTTGGATTTATCGGACAGACGATATGGAGGGGAAAAGTTCCATGTTCATCATGCTAGGAGCATGTGACAGACGAACGGATAGCATATTCGAATTTGTGGGATTTTTCTGATCAACTTTCATGTATAAAACTTTTTCATCTGAGCTACGGATTATTTTATATGATTTTTCAAAGATTTAATCAATTTCTGAAATTAACAGATTATTATTAATTCGAAAAATGCTTTCTGACATCAGCATGACATCATCACTGCATCAGCAGTCGACAGTCTCAGCTGACTGGTCAAACTGTAATGTGGGGCCCTCTTGTCAAAGACTCAGGGTTAATTCAGTTTTCATTTAATCTAACCAGAGACTAATTAGCAAGTGGGGTCCATCTGTCATAGACACATTAGTTTAACTAATTATTTTTATTAACCTAATTAACTATCTGACAGGGCTGGCCCACTGTCATACTCACAGCGGGTCGGGCCCCACCTATCATAGACTGGCCGAGCCCAGTCAGCACGGTTGACCAGGTCAACTGGTCAACCGGGACCATGGGGCCCGCGGGTCAGTGACCCTGGCAGTGGGCCCAGGTGGTCCACGTCAGCGGCGGCGCCGTCCGGCCACCGAAGGAGCTCCGGCGAGCTCCCGAATCGGCGGGGTGGCTCGAAAATCGCCTATGGTGGGTCAAATCGAGCGCTTCTTCTTGCGTTGCGAAGCTGGAGTCATCGCCGATCCGTTCCGGGCATTAGTTCGAGCTGCGGCGGCCTGTGGTGAGCGCTACATCACCGGCGGCGGAGGTGCTTTTGGGTGGCGATGGCAAACAGCTAACCGAGGCGCAAATAACCTAGCTAGCGTGCGGGATCGGTCCTACGGGTGCTCTGGAGCACGCCTTTCGCATGCACGGGCTGCCAGGGGCACGCAAAGCTCATGCCCGATGAGAATGGCGGCGATCGGAGCTCGGTTATGGGAGCTGCTTGCTACGCTGGCCTAGGGGAGCTACGAGAGGAGGAGGAGGATGCGGGGGAGCTCACAGCATTGACGGGAAGGCCCGGTGCAGTGACGGAGCAGCGATGGCGATGAACCGACGACGGCGAGCTCCTGGATCCGAGGAGGAAGACGATCGATGGCGAAGGCGCGAGGGCTTCCGGGGTTCGATCCAGCGGTCGAGGAGGACGGGGTGGTCGGTGCGGAGCTTCTAGGCACGACGGCAAGGCGCGGGAGGCACGGTGACCGCGTCTAACCGACGGCCATGGCGGCGGTGGCGCTCGGGAGAGGTGGAGGCAGGCGAGGGAGAGAGCGGGAGGAGTGACAGAGGCGTCCAGAGGGTCGAGGGGGTCCGTTCTTATCCATCCACGCCAGCAGCGGCAAAAGATCCCACGAGGGGGGGCCTGGCAAGCGCGCGCTCGCTCCCTGCTCGACAGCGAGCGAGGGGAGCAGTGCGTGAGGTGGGAGACGACCGCGGGTGGGCTGGGCCGCACACTGTAGCACCAGGCCTCAGTGCACAGTGCACTTTCTTCTTTTCATTTCCTTTTCTTTTCTGATTTCTTCACAGCTTCTGTTCCATTTATTTTTGGCCACATTTCTTCATTGCAAAAATGTGTGACATGGCCCATCAAATACTTTGCAATATTCCACATGGCCACCACAAGTTTGAGGATTTTTGAAATCTGTTTGAATTTTCCACAGAATTAAAGAGCACTTTTAAAATGCAAATTGGCTCTGTTTAGAATGGTGGGGTCCACACCAGCTTGAGGGTGATGTTGTTTTCCTAAACAACATTTGTTTTGTGAGTTATAGAAAATGTGCAATATTTTTAACTTGTTGTTTGCAGATTTAGTTTATCACAGTTAAATCCTAGGGCATTTATAAGTGGAATTTGAAATGAGATATGAATGTCAACTTGATCATATCCCACTTAGAAAAATGATTAGTTGATGATCATAGTCATCACTGTGCACCATTACATAGGGGTGTTACAGGAGATTCAAACTATTTTAGAGTATAAGGAGTATAACACTATCACTCATTTATTCCATCTTGCTTGCAAAGCTGAATGTGAAGTGCATGATCAACAGGCATTGGCAAGAACTAATTTTTCTGCAGGTTGAACTTCATCATAGACGCCACGTACCTCATCTACATCCACACGTCCTGCTGCAGCACCAACTACTTCAACCACCAACTCTAACCACGATACCAGGAAACAGGCACGACCACCACCCTCCGCCAAGAGCACACCTTTGGGGCCTGCACAAAGCTCTTCTTCATTCATTGCATCAACAGGACAAACATATAAGGTTATATGTCATCGTTGCAAGGGTGCAGGTCACTATGCAAGAGAATGCCCATCTAAGCATGTGATGATTATTACTAAGGATGGAGGATATGACTCCACTAGTGATTATGATGAGAAGACGTTGGCTCTTATTGCGAGTGAAGAACAGGGTGTAGAGGATACTGAACAATAGACAAAATACATGGCTGCTGACTACGCTGACATGTATGAAAGTTTAGTTGCTCAACGTGTTTTGTGTGTGTAGGTTACACAGGCTGAGCAAAATCAGAGGCACGACTTGTTTTATACAAAGGGAGTTGTGAAGGAACGTTCTGTTCGCGTCATCGTAGATGGAGGGAGTTTCAACAACTTGGCTAGCATGGAGATGGTGGAGAAGATGTCTCTAACCACCAGACCACATCCTCATCCATATTGCATCCAATCGTTCAACAACAGTGGCAAGGTTAAGGTAACACGTACTGTTCGTGTGCACTTTAGCATTGCTACATAATTAGTATACTCTTGTTCATAAGGATAAAAATATAACTTTGCTTCCTAAGTCTCCTGAACATATTATGAAAGATGACATTGCTAGAGCTAGCAAAGCAAATAATGAGCAAAGTAAGAGTGAACCTCAGATTGTGGCAAAGGAATTTGAACAACATAACAAGCCTAATAAACCATCATCTAGTGTTGCATCTTAAATAAAACTAAAGAGTGAATGTTTACTTGCCACTAAATCTGATCTTACTGATTTGGATGTTACTACATCTGTTTGCTATGCTTTTGTGTGCAAAGAGGTATTATTTTCATTCGAGGACGTGCCTCCCTCTTTGCCTCCTGCTGTCACTAACATCTTGCAGCAGTTCGCTGACGTCTTTCCACAAGACGTGTCATCGGGATTACCATCTATTAGAGGGATTGAGCATCAGATTGACTTAATTCTCGGTGCATCACTACCCAATCATGCGCCAGAGGAGACGAAGGAGATTATGCGTCAAGTACAAGATCTGCTCGACAAAGGTTATATACGCGAATCCCTTAGTCCTTGTGTGGTTCCTATTATTCTAGTGCCGAAAAAGGATCGTACATTATGTATGTGTGTTGATTGTAGGGGCATTAACAATATTACTATATGTTATCGTCATCCTATTCCTAGGCTAGATGATATGTTTGATGAATTAAGTGGCTCTACAATTTTCTCCAAAGTTGATTTGCGTATTGGATACCATCAAATTTGTATGAAACTGGGAGATGAATGGAAAACAACATTTAAAACTAAGTTTGGATTATATGAGTGGTTAGTCATGCCTTTTGGGTTAACTAATTTACCTAGCACTTTCATGAGATTAATGAACGAGGTTTTATGTGCTTTCATTGGATGATTTGTGGTTGTCTATTTTGAGGATATACTAATTTATAGTAGATCTTTGGAGGTACACTTGGAACATTTATGTATTGTTTTCATTGCTCTACGTGATGCACATTTGTTTGGTAACCTTGGGAAGTGCACCTTTTGCACCGACCGAGTATATTTTCTTGGCTATGTTATTACTCCACAGGGAATTGAAAAGCCAAGATTGAAGCTATTGAGAGTTGGCTGCATCCCAAAACGGTCACACAAGTGAGGAGTTTTCTTGGCCTCGCTGGTTTGTATAGACATTTTGTAAGAGATTTCAGCACCATTGTTGCACCTCTCAATGAGCTTACAAAGAAGGATGTGACTTTTGCTTGGGGTACCATACAGGAAGAAGCCTTCACGGTATTGAAAGATAAGTTAACACATGCTCCCTTACTCCAACTTCCTGATTTCAATAAGACTTTGCAGCTTGAATGTGATGCTAGTGGAATTGGATTAGGAGGTGTGTTATTACAAGATGGTAAACCTGTTGCATACTTTTCTGAAAAAATGAGTGGGCCTAGTCTGAATTATTCTACTTATGATAAGGAATTATATGCTCTTGTTCGGACTTTGGAAACATGGCAACATTATTTATGGCCCAAAGTATTTTTTATACCTTTTGATCATGAATCTTTGAAAGAAATTAGAAGTCAAGCAAAACTGAACAGTAGACATGCTAAATGGGGTGAATTCATTGAAACCCCTTATGTTATTGTTGATCCATTATCTCGTTGTTATACTATGCTTTCACAACTTGACTTTAAAATATTTGGTGTTATGACCATCAAAGATCAATATGTGATGATGTTGAATTTAAAGATGCGTTGTAGAATTGTAAAGAAGGGAGAACATGGAACAAGTTCGTCATTAATGATGGATTTGTTTTTTGTGCTAACAAGCTATGCATTCCAGCTAGCTCAGTTCGTCTTTTGTTGTTGCAGGAGGCGCATGGAGGAGGACTAATGGGACACTTTGGCGTGAAAAATACATAGGACATGCTTGCCACACATTTCTTTTGGCCAAAGATGCGATGGGATGTTGAGCGTTTTGCTGCTCGCTGCACTACATGTCAAAAAGCAAAGTCACGACTCAATCCTCATGGTTTATATATGCCTTGGCATGTACCTAGTGTTCCTTGGAAGGATATATCTATGGACTTTGTTTTAGGTTTACCTCGAACAAAGAAGGGGAGAGATAGCATACTTGTTGTCGTGGATAGATTTTCAAAAATGGCACACTTTATACCATATCATAAAAGTGATGATGATGCTAATGTTGCTGATTTGTTCTTTCGTGAAATTATTTGCTTGCATGGTGTGCCAAATACAATTGTTTCACATAGTGATGCGAAATTTCTTAGCCACTTTTGGAGATGTTTATGGGCTAAGTTGGAGACTAAACTGCTTCTTAGTACTACATGTCACCCTCAAACTGATGGACAAACTGAAGTAGTCAATAGATTATTGTCTACTATGCTTAGGGCTATTTTCAAGAATAACATGAAATTTTGGGAAGAATGCTTGCCTCATATTGAATTCGCTCATAATCATTCATTGCATTCTACTACTAAGATGTGCCCTTTTGAAATTGTTTATGGTTTCATACCTCGTGCACCTATTGATTTGTTGCCTCTTCCATCTTCGGAGAAGGTAAATCTTGATGCTAAACAACATGCTGAATTGATCCTAAAAATGCATGAGGTAACTAAGGAAAACATTGAGCGTATGAATGCTAAATACAAACTCGCTGGAGATAAGGGTAGAAAACATGTTGTCTTTGCACCTGGAGATCTTGTTTGGTTACATTTGCATAAGGATCGATTTCCTGATTTGCGCAAGTCAAAGCTAATGCCACGTGCTAATGGTCCTTTTAAGGTGTTAGAGAAAATAAATGATAATGCATAAAAACTTGAGCTGCCTGCAGAGTTTGGGGTTAGTCCCACATTTAACATTGCAGATTTGAAGCCTTATTTGGGTGAGGAAGATGAGCTTCCATTGAGGACGACTTCATTTCAAGAAGGGGAGGATGATGAGGAGATCCCTACTAATGTTACACCCAAAGCCCCTGCTGCTATACATACTAGACCTATTACTAGAGCTCGCACGCACCAATTGAATTACCAGGTACATTCGTTTCTTGGAAATCCTTCTAATGTTCATGAGCATATGATGCTACTGAAAATAGATACTTTTTTTTACTTATGAACAAAGAACCTAGCATGGACAAGAAGCATGTCCATTGGAGCGGGAACAAGCATGGATAAGAAGGTGCGCGGGGGGGGGGGGACACTGAAGCTTCCAATGGTGATTTCCGCACTTTGAAGCCACCATAATGAGAGCATGAAGGCTTCAACAAAATACTCAAGATGCCACTTCATAAATTTTGTCCATAGGCTATTCTAGGTGTTGCGCCACCTTATTTTTGGGCCAGGCCCATGTAATTTCGAAATACCACATTATAGGTTGTTTTAAGAGTCCCTATGTTTGGGGAAACCGAGTTAGGGTTGGTTTCGGGCCCCTCCTCCAAGGGGTCACGAAATCCCCCTCTATTCCCCCATATATACAACCCTTAGGGCATCGTTTAGACTTGGGTTTTGTTTAGATTAAAAGTTCTCCATAGCTGCAACTCCGCGTCCTCCGTTTTTGTTCTACGACCAGACCAAGACGTCATAGAACCCCACTTTCATCAATAAAGCTTTCCTCTTATATTCACAATATCCAGATTGCAATTTTAGTTTCTTGCTTGTTCTTTGTTTGTGTGCAGGAAATAGACCCTCGTGGTCAGGTTGATCGCGCTCCGGCATGGTCAATAACCTCTCGAAGTTGGTTTCACGATTGCTAAGGCACGACGTCCTCACACGTTCGTAGTCTGATCATGAAAGTCTACTCCACGAAAAACGATAGCCACCATCTCATCGAATGACAGGACACCTTTGCCTCTATCAACTACAACAATTAGTTCTAAAGTTATTTTATCAAAGTCACATCTCAACTGCAAGCAGTTGAGCCCACACTTGGGGACTACAGCAATTAGTTCTCAAGTTATTTTATCAAAGTGCCTGCTCAACTGCAAGCAGTTGAGCCGGCACTTGGGGACTACAGTAACTAGTTCTCAAGTTATTTTATCAAAGTACCAGCTCAACTGCAAGCAATTGAGCTGACACTTGGGGACTACACAAATCAGCTCCACATTTTCACTCAAGTCTCAAGCATGATATTCTATACTTAAGAATTGAGGGGGGCTACATATATAGGGAAGGACAAAGGCTTTAGGAATGTACTCCCTCCATCCTAAAATAAGTGTGGTAGATTAAGTACTCAGTCAACGACACTTATTTTGGGACGGAGGGAATACCTCATATCTCCTCTTTAGCAAATTCACCATCATAATCTCAGTATCCCGGCTGTTAGACAGTTGGGTCAAGTATCCTTGATACATGGAATCCACATCAAGATCTTCAAGGGGTTGCCAATTCAGACTGGCTTTGCCTTTCTCCTTGATGGGCGACTCCTCTTTGGCAATAATCTTTGCCGGTGTAGTAGAACTTCCTGGAGGAGCGGCATACATGTCGCCTGTGACGATCACCTCATCTTGAGTGATCTCCACAACCGACTCAGAGATTGGGTCAGTTTTTTCCTCCACTTCAGTAGCAAAGGCATGTGAAGGACTCGTCGACTCATCTTGAAAGACCGTCTCGTCTTGACAGACAATCTCATTAGTGTGAGCCGGCTCGTCCTGAGCTTCTGGATGATCCACGGAAGGAGTTGGTGGAGTTATTTCCTTCTCCTTCTCAATTAAGGTTGACCTGCCAGCTTTGTTCTTGACTATAGCTTTGGCACTGGAAATAGCACAATGATAAGATTGGATAACAAAGCAAAAAGTACTCAAAAGAAGTAACGTTTCCGAACGTTTACCCTCGGTTGATGTTAAAAGACGGAACTGGAGTACTGATAGACCCCTCAGATGATGGAGAGGTCTTCTCATAATCTGGGTCCGCGGGATTGAGTTATACTTTGAACTGGACGGCTTGAGGATACGATGCTAGGGGACTTAACTACTCTTGAGTCCGTGCCGTTCGGGGAGCGGGCTCATAGGGCAAGCCGCCCGACAGTTCTCTAGAGCTGCTCCGGGTCTTCCTCTTGGAAGTTCCAGCAAATTGTGTTCGCTTCAAAATAAATTGTGGATCCAAGTGAGCATCTGGGTGAGAAAATGATACCTTGTGGACGGCTCATCTCATTCTCTTCGAGACAAATGGTTCCAAGTATGGAAATGGATTTACCTCAGCTTCGCCTGCTTGGCTCAATTCAGCTTGTTCTTGCGGAGACTTAGCATCAGCAAAATGATTAAACAAGTGGCCCAGAGAATCAAGATCTACATCAAGTTCCTCATGGTTTCCCAACTTTTCTGTGTTGTCTTGGGGAGGAGGGATGGCTCGAGGACCAGCTGTCCACCAGTTGGAGTTTTCCTAGAATGGAAATAATAAGCCAACAAGTTAACTATCAGTGCACTAAAGAAAAGGCCCTTTAGTGCCCTCACTTGTGCACAGGAAGTAGCCTCCTCCGGCTTGGCAAGCCTTGTCGGGAACGCCTCATCCAGCCAACGCCACGCAACAATACCAAGCCATCGGCGACCCTACTTGTCGATGAAGAAGACCCGGAAGCCGTTGCGTCCGGCAAGGCTCCGCCACCACGCCCCTGCTCCACTTTGCCGAGCTGCTCATCACCATCAATGAGGTGTCGAGCGGGCAGGCCGTTAGGTAGACCTTGTTGGGGCACGTGGTAGCTCCAAGAAATTACAACAGCTTTAATGACACTCGTCCCAGCGGCGTGGCAAGATAATAGGAGGTAGTTGCGCGAACGGCATAGAAGGAGAGGCGGTCCTTGCCGGGGAGCATCACTAGTATGACACTTCATGACGCATTTAATGTGCCTGTCCTTATCTATCAAGGTTAGGCATTTCCCACTACAAGGTCACTATTCACCCTGATGTATATTACGATTTTATCCACTGTGGTAACCCCTTTCACCTATAAAAGGAGGTCCATGGCTACCTTTACAAAGGTCGTAACTCTGTTCAATTGCATGTGTAGCAGCACTCTCGAACGTCTTGTCGGGGGACCAAGCTCCTTGTAACTTGAACACATACTGTTGGGGCACGGATGCACACGATCACCTGCGGGACCAGAGGCCCCTTTGTTGTTCGGCAAGGGGGGTCACATTGCACGAAGAGCGGAGAGCATGAGGCAGCACGACGATCGGGACACTGGCATTTTTACCTAGGTTCGGGCTACTGTGAAGCATAAAACCCTACTCCTGTTTTTGGTGGATTGATCGTAGGAAGAAGAAGAACACGCAGCGCTCAATCCCGGCAAGGGTTGCCGTTGGGGGAGGAGCTGCTACATGAGTACACGTGTCCAAAAGTCTGAATCTTGAGCTAGGTTGCCTTGGGCCTCCTTTTATAGTGCAAGTGGCAACCACAATGGCAAAACAGTCATTATCTATCGATTAGATAGCTAACAGAGCTAGCATACCTAACTCTGGCATTTAGGACAAAATACTATGATTGCTAGACTAGGTGGCGCTTGGGGATGCATCCCCGGCAAGCTCTTGCCACTGCCTAGCTAGTCGTTTCTTAGGGTCTTGACACACCGCTGGACGGGTGTCAACTGGGTATAATCTGCCTTCCGGTGCGTCGCCATGTGCTTAGCAAGAGCCACTTAGCCACTTGAGGGCTCGACACCGCATCGACAAGTGACTGGCGTCGTGATGTGGTGGGGCGGTGGCTGGTCAGCTCATGTCTGCCGGGGGGTGGCTTGCCGGGTCTTCCTGAGATGTGCGCGCCTCGGTCCTCGGCAGGCTCCGGGGACGTGGCTGGGGTGCTTTGGGCCCCTCCTGGGCCATTGTATTGGCCTTGCCAGTGTTTGCTTGGCCTTCTGCAGGTTGTTGCTGCCGGGGTCTGGTTCTTAAATGCTTGCTTGGTGGTGAGGTAGCTTTTCCCGACGGGTACAGGTCATCTAGGCCGGAGGCTTATTGTCCGTGCACAAGTTAGGGGGAATAAACACCCCTGTTTGTATACCCCGACAGAAGCCCCGGGCCTGAGCCATACATGTCGCTTGGAATGTTGGGTTAGGCCCCACACAGTGCACGGACATGTGTCGAAGGGATGCTGTCCTCCCGTCCCATGTCCACTCCACGCAATTATCGCGGGTCGTGGGGTCGTCGAACTGTAGCCGTTGGGGAGTAAAAAAAGAACTGCCAGTAATAAAACGACAGTTTTCTAAAAAAATCCCGAAGAGCCAGCCCTCGTGCGGGTTCCCCTAAATAAAAAGGGGCAACGCGCAGGGGTGCTGCTCATTCGCATCCTTTTCTCCGTCCTTCATCTTCCTCCTCAAGCCAAAGAACCGCTTCTGCCGCCACTTCTGGCCCGCTGAGCACTGCTAGACCATCTGCTGCCCTTGAGAGCTCTAAGGATGGGGCAAAAGACGGCTGCCAACAAGGGGAAGCATATGGCCACATCTGCGGACATAGCGGCTGAGGAGAGGAAGAAGAAAGCTGAAGAGCTGGAGAGGCGGCGACAGGGAGATGTGGTCATTTCCTCGTCGAGCCTGGATGGCAACACCTTGATCAAAAGGTATGCCTATATGTGGGGGAGGGCGACGAAGGGGCATGGAGCACCTGAGCCCCTGTAGAACAGCCCCAAGGAGAAGAAGCCATCAGATTCGTACCGCTTTCTCCCCCCTTTTTTGATTTCTTCTGTGCCATGATGGCGGCGTATGGATTCCACCTTCTGGATTTCACGCCCAACGCAATGGCGTGCATGGCAATTTTTGCCCATCTGTGCGAGAACTTCGTCGGAGTCGTCCCCAATGAGGACTTGTTTAGGCACTTCTTCCTTCCTCGGATTGAGGACAAATCCCACCGCTCGGGGAATATAAGCTGGATCCCCCGGGGCAGAAAGGATAACTGGGATTACCTTTCTGGACAGCAGCGTGGGAAGTGGGAAGAATGGAGGGGCGACTGGTGCTGGATCAAGGATGACAAGGCCCCCACGTTCTGTCGGGCGCAGACTGGATGTGCCACGCGCGGCAGCGACTAGGGCAAGCTGGGCCCTACTGACGGCAAGCTCCGCCTGGCGCTAAACAGGATCATTCGCCTCAAGGCTACCAGGTAGACCATCGAGCATGTGGGAGCAGACTTCCTCCATTGCCGCATCGCGCCGTTGCAGAAGAGGGACAGGTTTGCGTGGGAGTTCAATGTCCCCACCGACTGGATGCGAATGAACAACCTGACAGTTTATGGCCATGGCTGGCTATGCAATCAGTTGTTTGGCCGCCTTGGGCCATTCCATCTGCCGGCAGGAGTCATCCCCCTGCACCGCAATTCTGCCCGGGGCCAGATCCTGCAATGGATGCATCACCGCGATGCCTCCGGTGTTAAGACCGATTGGGAGCTGCCCACCCTGGAGAGCGAGATGGAGTGGGTCTCCAGTCTGGAAGAGAGAGCTTCCGAACCAGAGGACAACTTGACCGTGCCAACCAGGGCGGCGGAGAGAGCCTTCATCGCTGCTCGGATTGCGGAAGACAAGACTGTCAGACCCGCCAATAGAGCAGCCTCTGGAGAAGAGGAGGAGGAGGAGGCTGAGGACGACAACTCATCTCGGGAGGAGAGCGGAAGTCTTGCTCCGGGGGAAGCTGCTGGATTGGAGCCTGCCGGGGCCGGTGGTTCCCAAGATGCAGCGACAGGAACCAGAAGGGGTCGAGGCAAAGGAGGCGAAGGACCCGGCGGTGGAAGAGGAGGGGCTCGAAGAGGGCCCCCCAAGCTCCAGAGCTGGGGCGCCGCCTCCGTCAACGCGCCAACCGAGAACCAACAGCCCCCGCGTCTATGCGAGGTCCCTCGAAGGTAAAGAAGATGACCTCCAAGGGTGGTGGGTGCAAAGTAGAATGCCGCCAATCCTCCCTGCCTTTCCCAAGCCAAAGCGTCTCCCATCAAGCGACGGAAGGTTTTAGGAGTGGACCCCAGCCCCCCCCCCCCCCCCCCGTCAAGCCCAACATCTCCACCAGGCTCACCCTTGCCGGAAGTCCCGGCTTCTCTGCCAAGCCCTATCGCTCCAACTCTAAAGAGGGGCTGGTTAACTCCACCGCCCGCGTCATACGAGCTGGGCTCAATGCTCCTTGCTTCGGAGTGAGTTTCATCGATCTTAACTTTTGTCAAAAGTCTTTAATCTAGATTTTCTTGATCGATCTTGTAGGGTTGATCTTGACAGGGATGAGGATGAGGAGACTCTTGCGCACAGGGTCAAGCGGGCCAAATCCGCGGCAGGGCCGGATTCCGCAATAGGCATGGGCTCGGTAGGAGGTGCGGAGAAGAACCCCATGCTTAGCCCCTAGTCCAACCCTCTAAGTGAAATCCCAATGCAGGCCTCGCTCACCGGCAGGGATGAGGAAGGGCATCTCCCTACTCCCGACAGGGAGACAGAAGAGAGGTATCAGGGAGAGGTTCGCCAGGAGGAACCTTCTCTTTAAGATCTCTCGTCGACCGTCGCCCGTGGGAACGATTCGCCGGCAAAGGCCTCCACCGAAGAACTTGCCCGTGCGGAAGTCATTACCGGAAGGATGATGACAGACCGCACGCCGGCAAGTGATGTTGCCAGGGAAGGGGATGTCCCTCTGTAGCAACCTCCACCGGGTATCCCACTTGCTTGTATTTTCACTTCCCCTGATGTTCTCCCTTTTACGCGTCTTGTTGATTTCTGACTTCCATATCTCTGTTCCTTGCAATAACCCGCAGCTCCGTTACCTAAAGAGCCTGAGTTGCTAGAAGAGATAGCAGACATTGGAAAGGACGCTGCCGCAGAAGCGATGAAAATCGCTACCGTGGAGGAACATGGGCTGGCTGCCGGGGATATTCAGAAGTCCTCAGAAGAAACAGAGCTAAACCCCAGCAGCGTGCCTGGCCTGGACACAGTGGTTGAAGAGAAGACTCCCCTTCAATCCATGAGGCCCTCCTCACCCAGCTATCCTCTGGCATCAGCCCTGCAGTCCCCCCAGAGTCACTTGGCGCTGGTTACTGCTCAGCTAAGTCATACAGCTCTTGGCTCGCCCTTATCAGTGGGCGCAGACCTCGATGAGGAAATCAACAGGTTCCTGGTGCCGCTGTCCCACAAGATCGAAAAAGCTGATAGCACTGCCGATGGCGCCAAAGATTTGGCTTTCCTGGAATCCATAGCAGCAGGGATCAAGGACGTGCAGAGCAGGTACAGCCTCAAGTGGCAGGCGGTCAAGGAGCAGCGTGACTTAGCCGAGCTCGTGGACCAGCAGCTGAGGAACAAAGGAGCAAGCTGCGGGATTGGTATAACTGGTAGGTCCATTCTCTCAAGAGGCAGCATGAGACGCTATCCATGGTCAAATAGGATGATGCTACCTGGAAAGCTCAACTGGCGGAGCGCGAAGCGCTTCTGGACGCCAAAGAGAAGAGCATTTCCTCCTGGGAAGGGCCCCTCGAGGCTACTCTCCGTGGGAAGGAGGAGGAGCTGGAAGCCCGCGTCCGGCAGCATACGAAGGAGCTGGAGGACAGCCACAAGACAACTCTTAATGCACTTTCTTTGGAGTCCGCTACTCAACTGAAGAAGGTGGCTAACGAGCTAGCTGTTGTGTCTGCCGCCAAGGCCAAACTTGAAGCACAACTAACCAAGCTGACAGAGGATCTTGCCGGGAGCACCAAGGAGATCGAGGCCCTCAAGGAGGAAGCGTGAAAGATAGAAGCTACCCTGGGAGAGGTGCAATCACAGCTTTCCTCCAAGAGCCAAGGTCTTGATGCTGCCAACGGCACCATTTCTGACATGAAATCGAGGCTTGCTTCTTTGGAGAGCGACCTCGAATCTGCTGGGACTCGTGAGAAACTGCTGCTGACAGATGTGAACTGCGCAAAGACCCTCCAGAAGGATGCTGAAGAAAAGCTGGAGAACTTAATTGAGCAGCGTGGTTGATATCGCTGAGCGCCTCACTGCCCAGATTGCCAAGATGAACATGAAGAGCTGGGCTTCTCCGTCGGCAAACATGAAGCTCCCAGCGTCAAGTTGACACTCTTCTTCGACGGCTTGATCGAGGGGTTGAAGACGTATGAGGAAGACAGGGCTGCCTGCTTTGCCAATGAGGCCCGGAAGCTGGCATGCGACGCCCTCTTCCTAGTCTTGAGCAACCTCGCCTTCTTCCACCCGGAGCTCGATCTCTCCGACGGCTTCAAGAAGCTGCCGTCGGGCACCGACACCTCGACCGCCGCTGAGAAGGCCGGTCCCCTCGCTGACAGGATCCTCAATGTTTCAAGGACCCAGGGGAGCCACCGGAGTTAACTTTAAGCCTTCCTTATTGCCATGATGTCATGTACTTAAGACAAAATAGGTATCTAGTATTAGGGCATACACTTTCGTTATTTTAACATTTGTTGAACTGATGCTTTTATGCAAACGTATGTCACCCGCTTTGTTTCTCTTGTCAGCGTTCGTATGATTATTATCTTTGCGCATTCTAGTTACCAGCCAACGACATGTTGCCGCAATTGCCTTGAGGAACGGGTCCTTAGCTTTCTGCTGGCAAGGGCACGCTATCGAAGGGATTACATTTGGCAATGTTCACACTGCCGCGCATTTTGTTGAGCAGGCTCAAAACAAAACACGGGCGCAAACGAAC
The DNA here is from genome assembly GCA_039707655.1 of Elymus sibiricus. Lineage (NCBI taxonomy): Eukaryota > Viridiplantae > Streptophyta > Magnoliopsida > Poales > Poaceae > Elymus > Elymus sibiricus. The sequence continues at coordinate 146,039,035 of CM077671.1, read as the reverse complement.
ACAGTAAGGTCCTATCACACGCAAGATTTATCATACGAAACCTTTGGTTCGATGAAGGGGCATACAAATGTTTATCCTAATGGGAGTTAATATTTGTGTCAACTTAGCTTTTGTCAGGGCTTTTCATTTCATCCTGGCGTGTGCTTATTCATGTCCATAACTCCTCCCTTTATCCACTGGCACCTCTCCTCTTCATGCTCCCTCCGGTGCACGCATAAGCGTGTGCTCACCGCTGCCCTGAAAGGAAGGGAATGTGGAGAGGAGCGAAGTGTAGGTACTCGGGGATCCGTTAGTTATTAGTATAATCCGCGGCAGTGATATGCAGGGTTAATGTAACATTCATAATCAACGGGAATGGAAGAGAAGGTATGCACGGCTGAGCGTTCCCTCCTTTCCTTTGCACCCAATGGCCCCTCGGCGACCTATGTGTAGGCGGACGGGGCCTTGCCATGGTTCACCTGCCGAGAGCGTCAGTTCAGGATTTATCCCTCGCGGGACAAATGCAAGACCGAACCTCATGCGAGCTCATCAATACTGATGATACCACCGCCGCGTAGAGCTGATCACAGGTGGGGAAGGCGGAGGGAGAAGGGCATAGCCAAGTACCTCTTTCTTTCCTTGGCCTACTGGATTACGCCACACCTCCCTAGGGTCGGGCGGACCATTTCCTTCCGGCGTTGCCCGCTCCAACTTCGGCCACGGGGGACAGGACGGTGGCGCTGCCTGCACCAGCCATGTCATCCATGATGCCCGCCTCATTCGCAGCTGCCACAGCGCCCCCAGCGTCTGCGGCTGCATGCGAAGGAGCCTTTGAAGTGGAGGGATGCGTGGCCGCGCCGGGCTTCTTCTTGGGAGCTATGGATGAAGAAGATGATGATGAAGATCTACTCGTTGTTCACGAACTCGGGTTCGCGCAACGACGCGCCCCCCTACTTGGCACTCCAAAGATGTCGGGGGACGGATGCACACGATCACCTGCGGGACCAGAGGCCCCTTTGTGGTTCAGCAAGGGGGGTCATGTTGCACAAAGAGCGGAGAGCATGAGGCAGCGCGATGATCGGGACGCTGGCATTTTTACCCAGGTTCGGACCGCTGTGAAGCGTAAAACCTTACTCCTGCTTTTGGTGGATTGATCGTAGGAACACGAAGAACACGCAACGCTCAATCCTGGAAAGGATTGCCATTGGGGGAGAGCTGCTACGTGAGTACAAGTGTCCAAAAGTCCGAATCTTGAGCTAGGTTGGCTTGGGCCTCCTTTTATAGTGCAAGGGGCAACCACAATGGCAAAACAGTCATTATCTATCAATTAGATAGCTAACAGAGCTATCATACCTAACTCTGGCATTTAGGACAAAATACCATGATTGCTAGACTAGGTGGCACTCAGGGATGCATCCCCGACAAGTTCTTGCCATCGCCTAAATAGTCGTTGCTTAGGGTCTTGACACGCCGCTGGACGGGTGTCAACTGGGTATAATCTGCCTTCCGGTGTGTCGCCACGTGCTTAGCGAGAGCCACTTAGCCGCTTGAGGGCTCAACACTGCATCGACAAGTGACTGGCGTCGTGATGCGGTGGAGCGGTGGCTGGTCAGCTCATGCCTGTCGGGGGATGGCTTGTCGGGTCTTCCTGAGATGTGCATGCCTCGGTCCCCGGTAGGCTCCGGGGACGTGGCTGGCGTGCTTTGGGTCCCTCCTGGGTCATTGCGTTCGCCTTGCCGGTGTTTGTTTGGCCTTCTGCAGGTTGTTGCTGCTAGGGTCTGGTTCTTAAATGCTTGCTTGGTGGTGAGGTAGCTTTTCCCGACGGGTACAGGTCATCTTGGCCGGAGGCTTATTGTCCGTGCACAAGTCAGGGGGAATAAACACCCCTGTGTGTATACCCCGACACATACATTCAATCACAAACACACAGGACGTAGGGTTTTACGCTTCCCAGCAGCCCCAACCTATCTAAACCGGATCGTGCTCTAGTTGGTGTTGCTCTTTGCATACGTAGATCCCCATAGTAGAACCGCAAAGGGGCCCAGATGGTCCCATAGATGGTCGTACCTCAACATCTTTGGCGAGCCAGGTAGGGGGTCACGTAGGTGTATCTTCGCCAGCTTTTGTGCATCATCGTCATCGTCATCATTAGCTTTGCCGGCGCCCATGGCACCCAAAAAGTCCAAGGGCACTTTTGCGGTCACCCCGTCTACGTCCAAGCTGTCCTCACAGGCAGCGACTGGCGACGGCAGCGAAGGCAAGCAACGCGTTCGCCGTGCTGGTGAGCGTAGCCACCAAACTTCTACAAGACGTGACCTGGACCCCGCTGTAATGAAGTCCAGGGGGACGCCGGCGGCAGCCGGCAAGAAACTAAAATTGCAATCTGGATATTGCGAATAAAAGAGGAAAGCTTTATTGATGAAAGTGGGGTTCTATGACGTCTTGGTCTGGTCCTAGAACACAAACGAAGGACGCGAAATTGTAGCTATGGTGAACTTTTAATCTAAACAAAACCCAAGTCTAAACGGCGCCCTAAGGGTTGTATATATGGGGGAATAGAGGGGAATTTCGTGACCCCTTGGAGGAGGGGTCCGAAACCAACCTTAACTCACTTTCCCCACACACAAAGACACTAAAAACAGCCTATAATGTGGTATTTCGAAATTACATGGGCCTGGCCCAAAAATAAGGTGGTGCAGCACCTATAATAGCCTATGGACGAAATTTATAAAGTGGCATCTTGAATATTTCGTCCAAGCCTTCATGCTCTCATTATGGTGGCTTCAAAGTGCAAAAATCACCACTGGAATCTCCATTGTTCTCTCCCGCACGCGCACCTTTTTTCCATGCTTGTTCCCGCTCCAATGGCCATCCTTCTTGTCAATGCTAGGTCCTTCATCGTAAGTAAAACAAAAGTATCTAATTTAGGCGGCATCATATGTTCATGAACATTGGAAGGATTTCCACGGAACGAAAGTACCTGGTAATTCAATTGGCGTGCACGAGCTCTAGTAATTGGTCCAGTATGTATAGCAGCAGACGATGTGGGTATAAAAATGGTATTGATATCCTCATCATCCTCCCCTACTTGAAATGAAGTCGTCCTCGATGGAAGCTCATCTTCCTCACCCAAATAAGGCTTCAAATCTGCAATGTTAAAAGTGGGACTAACCCCAAACTCTGCAGGCAGCTCAAGTTTTTATGCATTATCATTTATTTTCTCTAACACCATAAAAGGACCATCAGCACATGGCATTAGCTTTGACTTGCGCAAATCGGGAAATCTATCCTTACGCAAATACAACCAAACAAGATCTCCAGGTGCAAAGACAACATGTTTTCTACCCTTATCTCCAACAAGTTTGTATTTAGCATTCATACGCTCAATGTTTTCCTTAGTTACCTCATGCATTTTAAAGAGCAATTCAGCATGTTGTTTAGCATCAACATTTACCTTCTCCAAAGATGGAAGAGGCAACAAATCAATATGTGCATGAGGTTTGAAACCATACACAATTTCAAAAGGGCACATCTTAGTAGTAGAATGCAATGAACGATTATAAGCAAAGTCAATATGAGGCAAGCATTCTTCCCACATTTTCAATATGATCACGACTTATGAGTCAGGGTCCCCACAGAGCTGGTATCAGAGCCATCCTGATCGTAAGAAGCCCTTAATTAGCATGGACGTTAGTTAGGATAAAACTATTTTTCTAGACCCTTCAAATCACTTGCAAAACATCTATATTTCTTACCTCTTCTAAGTTTTCAAGGAAACCAAAGGATTGTGCCCTAGCACTTCAACCAATTTTTCTTGACTTTCCTCGTCTTCTTTTTCAAAACTTTGCAAACGGTCACTAGTACCCTTATGCCCCTGACCACTGGATTCCTAGAGACCCACCTGGATGAACCGGAAGGAAGACACCTTGCCGGACCTCCGCTCACATCTCTTGAACATCAGTTTGGCGACACCAGATAAGAAGGTACCAACAGAAGATACCTTTTCACAGACTGAAGACAACAAGACTCGGAAGATGGTGACACCCTTGACACTACCCCAGGATGATACATCCTTGGTCTACAATGATCAGGGCACTAGATATACAAGATCATGATATGCATCGCTAATAGAGCAACCATGTCCTTACCGTTGTTGTATCGGCAACCATCGGTGGATGGGAACCTCGCCATTTGGTCCGCCTCACTATGGTGAGCAGGAAAACGGTTCTCTTCATCACCCGCTCTTGGTGTTGTTGTTGTCATCGACGTGAACGACAGGTTGGACCTCTACTATGCCTTGTTAATGTCATGGCATAAAGTATTGCCTACCTGGGACCCTCGACATCTCAGAAGACAAGAGGGATTGCCATGATTAAGAAGACAACAGAAGACTGAGTCAGTGAAAACCACGAGGAATCACCTTTGCCCCATCAGCTTACCAGATGAGAAGATGTCAAATATTCTCCAGGCCCCAACCCGGATCATTTCGTCGGACAACTAGGAGACACATAGCGACACCTGAGGAAGACCCAGGAGATTGCCCATCCTTCTCTCCGGGTCAGGAAGCAAAGCACGACTATTGAGTCCGAGAACCCCTAGGGTGGGATGAGTTGTGTATCCCCTATGCGAAGTCAAGTCCGTATGATGGTTCAAATGGAACCACGTTGTGTGTCACTTGCTTTTACTTGTTTGTGCCTTGATATAAGTCGCACTTTTGCCCTAGGCAACAAGTACGCGACTATATCACCTAGCTTATCCTAATATCTGTGTTTGGCCTTTTCGGCACTTGTTTGATTACATTTGCACTATAGCTCCCCCTTTAGGCACCTCCCCTCCAAACTACTTTTCCCTCTCACCTTTCTCATCAACTGAAGACCCGAAAGACAAGATGCACCATGGATCCACCTCGAGAATCAACAAGCACTAAAGACTTGTGACAACAACATACTCGACCAAGTGAAACCCCGTAGGGTGATGTTCTTCCCTCAAGGATAGAAGTCCTTCCTCAGAACGGCCTAGACCTCACAAGTTACCCCGTCTCAAACCCTTAACCACGTGCTTAACATATGGATTTGCAAGAGAACCAGTTGGATTCAACAACCTTTGCTTAATAATGGGTTTGTTATGGAACTAGTGATCATAGTGAACAAACACCTTTCATCCTTAAGCTAGAACCAGAGCCTTGATGCCATAGGAAAGATCGTTCTAAGGATATGTGATTAGTAGGCTAATGACTTGATGTGGTTATCATAGGAAACAATTGAGATCAATTGGTGGATCACGAGACTTTCAAGGTGATAGGTGAACTTGGTGGACCAAGTTGATAGAGTAGCATAACCTATATCTCCCTTGAGTAAATTGGATTTAGTAGGACAATTATGATCACGAGCTAAAATTCTTGGTGGTGTGATAACTTAATTTTGACAAGTAGTGGTCATGGATTAATGGTGTTACAATAATGACTTGGGAGTAACAAGTAGGAATTCTTGTTGGACACGAGATTTCGATATAAATAGGTAATTCTAATAAAGTGTTGGTCTTAAGCAAGACTACATGGTTTGGGGTAATTTGGATTTAGTCCGATGATGTTGACCATGATACCATGTTTCACGGTGGATGATAAGATAGGAAAATCGGAGTCGTCGGAGTTGATTTAAGGATCCATATAAGTTTGACCTTGGAGTTTAGTTGATCATGAGAATAGAAGTTCGTTGATATACTGTGATAATAGCCCTTTCAATGGTTTGTAGATTTTACGAACCCTAGGAGAATATGTAGAACCCCATCAATATTGGATTTGTAGGAGTGATGGGTCAAGTATTGATTGATGGGATTAATGAACCGCTGGGTTGGATTCGTAGGAAGGAAACAGGATCTTGGATTGGTATATTACGCGTTTCCTTAGCATAGAAGTGCAGTACCTTAGACCTTGGATAGGTTAGTAGATAACTTGGATTGGTAGTATCACAATCAAGCTTAATAGCTTGTATGCTTTCCCGAGGATTTTTACATAGGGATGTATATGAGTTAGCTATAGTATACATATGAGATTTTGGTTTATTCCTTCTCTCAAAACCTTGGAGTTGAATAACCTGAGTGATGTTTGGAGTAGACTTGCGTAAAGTAACGTTTCGGTAGAATGGCATGACTTTTGGATAGAATAATAGGTAGGACCATTGGCATCCAAGGATCATGCTCAAGGATAAGATGATAGACGTTCACTCACATCCTAAGATCCTTAGCCCCTAAGCTTACCGAGCCATAACATGGTTGGATCATGACCATGGTCCTTGGCTCTAAGTCGAAAGACTACGGCCAATACTCTACCTTGACCGCCCCAATCCTATCCATAAGAAAGGTCGATTCGAAGAATTTGGTCACGAAGGACCACAAAAGCCATGGACAAGTGACCACCCGGGACAAATACGGCTCCCAGAAGATTAAGACTAACTGGCCAAAGATTGGTTCCCGAGCTTCCTCTCGAGAGCAAGCTGAATCAAAATGCCGTCAGTCTAAAGCCATTCCCGAGTCTTAGCCCAAGACCACACCGTCCACACCTCACGGTTAATGGATATACCATCAAGCCCTTTTTAGGACGACTTATGCCCGCTTCTCTCACATATCCCATGAGCAATGTGTTTATGTGAAACTTGGAGAAATATGTTGTTGTCCTCACGGATGACATACTTATTTACCCAATGATAGGAAATAACACCTTATTCCTAACTGGATAGGTCCCAGAAGCCCGTTTGCCAAGCTTCTCAAGTGTAAAATTTTACCTTAAGGGAGATGGACTCCTTGAAGCACCCTCCCTACAGCAGAAGACATTCTCACCGAACAATATGAAGAACCACTATGGTTGGGAGCCACGACAATGAAGAAGAAGCAAGAGAAGTCAACCACCACTCCTCTGCCGGCTACACCAGCTAGAGTATCTCAAGAAGCACTAACGTTCAAGCACGATGAAGCCTTTGGACATCAAGAGAAATTAAAGAGCCCCTTTTTGGTCCAAGCAAGGACGTGAATCGTGATTGGGTCATGGTGAAACCCCTGTCAAAGGTGGTTCACCCCACTTGCCAAGCCTCAGACCTTGGGGATTGGATGGCTGACCTATACTTTGGGTAGCCAGCTCATCTAGGACCCCCCCTCAAAAACATTCCTAGGTGGTAGGAACCGTTTTCGCGTCAAATCTCTAAGCTTAGTCTTAGGGATGAGACTCGGCCCAAACCTTGCCACAAATGGTTACGGAGAGACAAGTAGACCAAACACTCGAGGTCCCGCCAGAAACGTGCGTCTGTGATGATGAAGACAAATGGCCGAAGATGAATGAAGAACATACTTGGGTAACTTACTCAACCAGAAGTTCTCGACGAGAAGCCTATGATAACACGCATCAAAATACTCAAGGATGAAGACCACCTGCAACTGAAGATTTCCTTCTTTAAGGAAGATAAGGATTTTCCCGTCAACGAGAAGCTACACCAAGACTCAGCCCTTCTAGCACGGGACAACTGGATGTCACTAACCAGCGTGAGTAAACCCGAGACCATCACACCGACACACTACTTTGCCCTGCGTTCCGACTTTGGAATACACACGCAAGCCAGACCTTTGCTTGAACCCCGTTCATCAGGCCCTTAACATTTAGTCAGGCCTAGCTTACCACAAGGACCCCGTTCACCTCTTAGACAAAGCCGAGCAATGCACTCAGAGTTGTATCATCAAGCACTTCAAGATCTAGTGGAGCGACCACATCGAAGCAGAAGCAACATGGGAACGTGAAGACTACCTTAGACCCGAATTTCCGTATCTCTCCAAAGCCTAGCCTAGGAATCTTGTGGACGAGATTCTTGTAAGGGGGGTAGGTCTGTCACACCCCGTGTTCTGCCTCATGACTAAGTTAACATGACTCAAAAATTAGGGCCAACAAAAACTTTTTGTGTTCTTGTGATGCTTGACTTGACTGGTGATTGCTTGTTTGCTTGCTTGTGTTTTAGTTCATAGGATTCCTCCTACTCTCAAAACTCATCTCCTTGATCCAAATCTTTGCCCAATGATCATGACATGTGTATAGGACCAAAAACTATTTGATAAAATATTATTTTGGCCAAAAACCTTTTATTCAATTTAGGTTTTCAAAAACCCCTAAATTGAGGTTTGTACTACAAGTCATCTAATTAGGGTGAATGTTTTGCCCCAAAGACTTTATTTGTAACCTATTAGATATAAGACATCCCAAAACCACTAAATATTAATTTTCAAGATTATTTTCATATTTTATTTAAAGTCTTTTTCTTAAGTCCACAAATGGTCTTTTATAGGAGAAAACTATTTTTATGCTTTCAAAATATTTGAAAATTTTAGGGAAACTCAGTGGACATATATTTTCCACATATAATAGTTTCAACACATGGTCTTGTTCAAAATATTGGACAAAACCCTCCAAAACTCTTTCTGGATATTTCAAGTATTTCAAATATTTCTACAAGAAATATTCTCAAATAAACCGAGTAAAATTCTAGCAAGTCACATACGCTTAATGTGATGATCTTGAAAAGTTTAAAAACAATCTAAATGGTTTTTGTTCACAAAGGTGCCCCAAAACCATTCCTGTCCAGATCCAAATTTGATCAAGCTTACATTGTCAAGTATCTCCATTTGTGCTCAAACTTTGTGGACATGTTCTAATCCTCTAATAATGCATCCACACCAATTAGTGCATCAAGGAGAACATATCCACTTGTCCAAAGCCCCCCAAACCCATTTCTGCTGATTTCTAGAATTAATCCAAATTTGATCAAGCTTACATTGCCAAGTTTCCCCATTTGGTCCCAAACTTTTTGGGCATGCTCTAATCACCAAATAAAGCCACCACACTAAGTGGTGCATTAGGAGGAATAATTTTGCATGACTAGATCTAGAGAAAACCATTTATGTTGATTTCTAGGGTTTATAAAGTTTGCACTAGCAACTTTCTCTATGAGCTCAAAATTTGTGATCAAGCTAATTTATTCCCATCATTTGATCCTGTTAAGTTTCAAAACCAATGGAGCACAAGAGATAACCCAACCAGTGATCAAACACCTTCTGGTGGAATCCAAAGTCCAATAATTGAGCCCCCAGTTGACTTCTCATTTGCCTCCAATTTTTACCACATCTCCACCAAGACCCACAGCATCTCCAGTAGCAACCCCAATGGCTAGCTCCATGATTGAGGGGGTGGAACCCCCGCTTGCACCCCCTGGACAGCCATTTTCTCTTTCTATCTCTCAGCTTTCCCTCTCTCCTAGCAAACACCAAGAGCATCCAATGATCTTTCCTAGTATTTTATTCCCTCCTCCAGCTGGTGGACACAAGTGGCCGTGCCAGAGCACGTGTAGACACGCCGATGCTGGCCAAAACCCCGCTCTGGAGCGCGCTGCAACGCACTGGAACATTAACGCCATGCCACTGACCACCTCAGGCTCTCCCCACGCGCCAGTCGAAGCTCCTCGACGTCCGCAACACACCACTCCCCTGTCCCCCTCCACTCTCTCCCTCCTGCTGGATCCCCTCGCCCGTGAGCCCCTGGTGATCCCTCGCTCCCTCTCTTCCCTCAGGTTGGCATAGACCACATCCACGGAGCCCACAAACATGCCCCAGCGAACGACTGGCAGGCATGTTTTGATGACTACTTGATAGTTCAGTGCGTCAAGCTTTACGGCTTAGAATTGAGGCTTCAAAGACGTTCTGAACGTCACGGAGCATATGAGATGTTCCTGTCGGCGTTCTAGGAATGGGGGTACCCAGACCTGCCTGCCTGCGGCCTAGGGCATGGCCCACTTTGTTAGCCAGGCTCGGCCTGGCAGGACCGCACCAAAGACAAGGCCCTCGCGAGGGCCCTAAGCTCGTGAGGAAGAACATCACCAAGATCAGCAAGGAGCGGACCTCCTCAGGCCCCCTCCGGAGCGGTGGAGATCTCTATGTAGAACCTGGCCTCAGGAGTCAAGGATGACGCAAGGAGGGACAGGCAGGCGCCAGCGCGCCAGGCGGAGCAGTTTCCCCTTTGGTGCAAAGGGAGCAAGGACGTACGCGGGTTCCCAAAGCGCCGCCCAAAGGTTTCCATTCTGGTGCAACGAGACCACGACCACGAGCCTAGCAGGAAGGACGTCATCGCCGAGCCCACCTCCGCATTATCGACAGCTACTTTGCAGGTGAAGACTACCTTTGGACAGGGCGGGGATGTACTCCTGTCCCCCTTCGAATTTGGCCGTTGTGGGATCCCTTCCCGCCATTGCGATAAGGGAGGAGGACCCAGGCCGCTGCTATATATAGAGGCTAGGTAGCACCGGGGACGGAAGGGAGACAACAGACAAGGCAGAGAGCCAAGAACACCACCCGAGCGCCCTCGCGAGGCAACTCACCACCGTACTAGTTCATCCACCACACCCCCTCGAGAGGCAATCAACCAAAGCAGGAGTAGGGTATTACGCTTCGCAGCACCCCGAACCCGGGTAAATCATCGTGTGCATCTGCTTCCTCATCATCGTGTGAGTTCATCGTACGAATCATCGGGTAGCGAGCTAGGTTGGGCGAGGCTGTAGGGGATCTTCACACACGCCCCTGTGCTCGAACCTTGAGGGTTTTGCGGAGCCCGAAATCCGACATTTGGCGCACCAGGTAGGGGGCGTGTCGGAGTCTTCCTCAAGCCATGCTCTTTCTCCGTCCCGCCGCCCCAATGTCTAACGCTCGCCGAGCCCGCGCCAAGCGCTGAGCTGCCCGCGTCGCCCAAACGGTGCCTGTGGGCCGCGCCGCCATGCGCCATTCCCCCTCTCCTGTAGCCAACACCGCCACTCCATCGATCGTTCCGGCTAACGGGTCGTCCTCCCATGCTCGACCCGGGCCGGCGCACGGCTCGGGCGCACTCGCCATGGCGGGCGAGCTGCTCCACTACCGCCCTGCCCCCGACCGCCATGACGACTGGCTCGGGCGTATCGCGGAGCTCGTTAGTGCTACCGGCGACGCTTCAGTGCTATCCTACTCGTTTCAACCCCAGCCTTCCCTGCAGACGACGTGGCCCACGATGCGCCGCCACCTCCTCCACAACACGGCGACGACCCCGAGCAAAGGCGTGAAGTGCGCCCGCGCGACCAGCCCCGCGAACCGCGGGCAAGGGCGAGAGATGAAGTAAACTGCCAGGTAGTGCCTTGGCCGCGTGTCGACGCGCGTTTGCTCCCCGCGCTACCGAACTAGCGTCGCGACTGGGCACCGCTTGAGGCGGCCCCTCCGGAGCATCAAGACCGGGTCCCTCCCGCACACGCAGCACCCGTCGAGCCGGTGGGGTGCCACGCCATCGCCCTGGAGCTCCATCCAACCACGTGGACCTGCAAGTTCAAGCCTGACCTACCCCCTCGCTACGACGGCACCCCGGATCCCGCTGAGTTCCTACAGCTCTACTCGCTGAGCATCCAGACGGCTGGTGGAGACGACAAGGTCATGGCATGCTGGTTCCCCATGGCGCTCTAGGGCGGCGCGCTCTCTTGGCTCCTCAACCTCCCGGAAGGATCCATCACTTCCTGGGACGACCTGTGCAAGCGCTTCGTCGCCAACTTCCAAGCTACCCACGATCGAGCGCTCACTGTGAACGACCTGCGGTGTGTGAAGCAGCAGGAGGGAGATACCCTGCACAAATTCATACAGCGCTTCACGACTACACGCCTCAAGGTCCTGAGGGCGTCGGATGAGGCTATCATCTCTGCGTTCATCGACGGCGTCAAGGACCTCAAGATGAAGGAGGAGCTCGCCATGAATGACGAGCTGTGCTCAGCCCTGGAGATGTTCAACCTGGCAAACAAGTGCGCCGAGGCCGAGGAGGGCCACCTTTCGCTCCGTGCGCTTCCGGAGGCGGAGCTAGAAGACAAGAAGACCAAGACCAAGGAGGCGAAGCGCAAGGCCCCAACGGTACTTGCGGCTGAGCCTGAGGCAAAGCGCAGCCGAGGCAAGGAACACCCCATAGGAGGGAGACCGTCCTGCATCTTCCACGGCACCAACAACCAAGACACCATCGATTGCCAAGAGCTCAGGCTGGTCCGCGACGATCACTTCGGCCGGCGCCCTGGATGCGTGGACCGTGGCGTCGGACGCGGCGGAGGCCGTGTTGGAGGCCGCTGGGACAACCGAGAGTCGTGTCAGGAGTGGCGAGACCGGCCTCGGGAGGACTGCTGGTGCGATCAGGCCCGGGAGGACCGCCGGCGTGACGACCCTCCGGAGGGGTCACGCCGTGGCCAGCCTCGTGAGGCCCGTCCTCATGAGGCCGGCCTACCACCACTACCGCCACCACCCATAAGGAAGGAAGAGGACGGGCAAGACGGTGGGGCTGGGGGCTTCCAGGAGGTCAGGGCGATAGCCTGTATCCTGGGCGGTGCCCAAGCCCCGGCGTCGAACCGCATCTTCAAGCAGTTCACGCGGGAGGTGAACGCAGATCTCCCGAAGCCCGAGGCCATGCGCCCCCTCAAGTGGTCCCAGACTGCAATCACCTTCGACTCAAGGGATCAGCTCCGGTGCTCGGCCATGGCCGGCACGCTCCCCATGCTGTGCACTCCGACCATCAGCAACGTACTCGTCACCAAGACCCTCATCGACAGTGGAGCGAGGCTCAATGTCCTCTCCATTGAGACCTTCGAGACGCTCCAAGTACCGTATGACCAGCTCATGCCGACCAAACCATTCTCAAGAGTCACTGACGGGTCCACCGTCCCCATTGGGCAAGTACGCCTGCCCCTCACCTTCGGCGGGCGCAAGAACTATCGCATCGAGATCATCGTCTTCGACGTCGCACACATCCACCTCCCGTAAAACGTGATCCTTGGGTACCCGGCCCTCGCCAAGTTCATGGCGGTGACTCATCATGGCTACAACGTCCTTAAGATTCCAGGGAGTGGCGGCGTCATCACCATCGCCTGCGATGAGAAGGATGCCGTCTGCTCCCTCGAGCGTGCTTACCGCGCCGCGGCGGCCGAGCGCTAGGACAACGAGGAAGATGCCCTGCTGAAAGCACATTTGCTCCCTTGGTGGTTTTGGTAATTAATAACAACATATAAGTCATTGAACTAATGTTTCCACCAAGTATATTTCAGGAAATGTTCAATGATAGGATTGGCAAAAGGAGATTCTGGAGATACCCCAAGATGCAAGGAAATAGGTTGGCCAAGATTCAATCAAGAGGACTCTACATTTTATATTTGTGAGAAATCACTTTGAGTCCATAGGAAAGCCAATACTATTAAAAGGGGGTAAGGTTTTGTTGGTGAACAATATGCTCAAAACGTGCACAAGTGATAGTCGCCAAAAACATCCACAAGCTCTCCCACCAAAGTCTGTCCTAAGCCAAACACTCAAATCGGTGCAACCAACTTTCCCATCCCGGTGCCACCGATTCTAAACCCTAGACAGACTTTGCCAAACCCTAGCCACTTCGGTGCAACCGATTCCATACCGGTGCCACTGAGTTTAGGTTGCCAACTTTCTATTACGCAAATTCACGTTTTCGGTCCCACCGAGAATGTTGGATCGGCGTCACCGAGATTGGAAATCTGACCGTTGGTCACCTTATCGGTGCAGCCGAGTTTCCTATATCGGTCTCACCAAGATTCAAAAGTTGCCACTTTTTGGTCACTTCGGTACCACCGAGATTCACACATCGGTGTCACCGAGTTGGTCATTTTGTGTGTAACGGTTGGATTTTTGGGGATGCCTATATATACCCCTTCACCACCACCTACTCGAAAGAGAAGCACTCAGAACTATTCCATACTTGCCCCATCCAGTTTTCTGAGAGAGAACCACCTAGTCTTGTGTTGAGGTCAAGATCTTCCACTCCAACCATATGGATCTTGATTTCTAGCCTCCCCAAGTTGCTTTCCACCAATCCCATCTCTTCTACCAAGCTAAATCTGTGAGAGAGTGATTGTGTGCTGAGGAGTCTATCATCTTGAAGCACAAGAGAAAGGAGTTCATCGTCATTACCGAGCCTATTACCTTTTGGAGGGTGGTGCCTCCTAGATTGGTTAGGTGTCGCTTGGGAGCCTCCTACTGCGTGTTGTGGAGTGAACCAAGAAGTTTGTAAGGGCAAGGAGATCGCCTACTTCGTGAAGATCTACCCATAGTGAGGCTAGTCCTTCATGGACGGAAGCCGTTATGGAATAGTCAAGGTTGCTACTTCGTGGACCCTTATGGGTGGAGCCCTCCGTGGACTCTCACGACCGTTACCCTTCGTGGGTTGAAGACTCCATAAACGTGGATGTACGATAGCACCACCTATCGGAACCACGGGAAAAAATCATCGTGTCTACAACTGCGTTTGATCCTCCTACCCTATCCCTTCTATACATGCTTGTTGTTACTTTCCGCTGCTATATACTCTTAGACTTGCATGTGTAGGGTGTACTTGACTTGCCATGAAATGCTAAAAACTGTCAACCCTAAAACTTGGTATAGGCAAAACTTTTATTTGGTCAAGTAGTCTAATCACCCCCCCTCTAGACATACTTTCGGTCCTACAAGTGGTATCAGAGCTTTGGTCTCCATTGCATTGGTCTCACAACCTAGGAGAGTATGGCGTCTAGTGAGGGAAGTTATCACCGTAGAGGTCCGTACTTTGATGGCACTAATTTTGCTAGTTGGAAGCACAAAATGAAAATGCATATTCTTGGTCATAACCCCGCCGTATGGGCTGTTGTTCGTGTTGGCTTGCAAGGTGAGTTCTTCTCGGATGGAAAGGAACTGGATCGTGAAGCCACCGCGGATGAGTTGAAGATGTTGCAATACAATGCTCAAGCATGTGACATTCTTTTCAACTACTTATGCCCCGAAGAATTCAACAAAATCAGCCGTCTTGAGAATGCAAAAGAGATTTGGGATACTTTCGTTGATATGCACGAAGGAACCGAGTCCGTGAGAGAATCCAAGTTAGATGTTCTTCAAGGTCAGCTTGACAAGTTCAAGATGAAGGATGGTGAAGGAGTCGCAGAGATGTACTCTAGGCTAGCTCTCATCACAAATGAGATTGCCGGCTTAGGAAGCGAAGAAATGACCGACAAATTCATCATCAAGAAGATACTTAGAGCTTTGGATGAGAGATACG
This sequence comes from Elymus sibiricus, assembly GCA_039707655.1. Taxonomy (NCBI): domain Eukaryota; kingdom Viridiplantae; phylum Streptophyta; class Magnoliopsida; order Poales; family Poaceae; genus Elymus; species Elymus sibiricus. Next base: position 146,023,935 of record CM077671.1, on the reverse strand, counting down.
ACACCGTGTGCACATTGATCCAAATGATGCCCAACTACAAAGATCTCTAGCCTACGGAAGTCATTGGAAGGATTGTTGCTCATGAGATGACACTCAAGGACAAGGAAGAGCTACATCACAAGTCTAGCGGTGCTTACAAAGCCACAAGTGATGCTCCCGCAACTTCAAGCAACAACCTTGTCACCAATGAAGAGATAAGCCTCATGGTCAAGAAATTCAACAAGTTCTACAAGAATAGAGGCAAAGAAAGAAGCTCCAACTCAAGATACGATGATAAGCGTTCGTCAAGTCGTGACCGCAATTGCTACAATTGTGGGAAGCCCGGACACTACTCAAATGAGTGCACGGCTCCCTACAAAAGAAGAGAAGAGTCACCTCGAAGACGAAGCTCAAGGAATGAATCACCTCAAAGAGAGAGAAGGAGTAGAGATGATCGTTATGAACGAAGACACTCAAGGAGAAGTAGGGATTCGGAGAAGAAGGACAAGTACACCAAGAGCTACACAAGAAGAAAACATCAAGCTCATGTTGGTGAATGGGTTTCCGGCTCCGACTCCGACAACAACTCCGAGAGAAGCTATCACTCCGACTCCGACTATAGTCAAGATGATGGTGTTGCAGGAATTGCTCTAGTGACTACCAACTCCTACGATCTATTTGATTCACCAAACGAAGGGAGTGGAAGTTGCTTCATGGCTAAAGGCCCCAAGGTATCACACCCCGAGTATCTTGATTTTGATAGTGATGAAGACGATTTGCTTTGTGATGATGACTTGCTTTGTGATAAATCTAGTGATGTTGATCAAAATGAACTTGATAATTCTCATACTAGTCAAGATAAGTCAATTGATGATGATAAGGTGAAAATAGAAGAACTAACTAAAGAACTAAACACTCTCAAGTTAGCTCATGAATCTACTCTCGAAGATCATAGAGAGCTTGTGAGAACTCATGAGAAGCTACGCTTCGAGAAGCTCAACTTGGAGCAAGAGCATGAGTTTCTCAAAGCTATCAATGACGATCTCTGAAAGAAGACTTCATCTTATCTAGCCAAACGACTACTCTTGTCTACATTCATGCCTCAAGTTAAAACTAAGCAATCTAGTAACAAAGGCAAGAAAGGTTCTTCATCTAGTAGCAACAATAAAAATGCTAAACCCAATGATGTTGCTTCTAGTAGTTCTATTGATTCCACTAATGATGATTCTCTTAGCCAAGTTACACTTGAGCAAGAAAACGCTTTATTGAAAGGAATTATAGAGAAAGGTGTCTACAAGAGTCTTGCCGGATGTAAGCAATTTGAGGAAATTGTACGCAAGCACGGAGGATACCGGAAGAATCGTGGTGTTGGCTACTTCAACGCAACTGGAGTTGAATGGGAAGAAGGTCAATATCCCGAGCCCAAGTTTGTTCCTCAAAAGGAGAAGTATGAAAATGCTCTTCCCAAGGGGACAAGCACTCAAGATGACCTTCCACCACAAGACCACAAGCTCAAGGGCAAGAACAAGCTTCAAGAGGACATTGACTCATATGAAGATGGATCCCTAGCTATGGTGGAGTGGGTTCCCAAGGCTACTTCAAGCTCAACTTCTACAAAGGCTACTACAACACCAAGGATCCCCATCAACTTGATGTGGGTCCCCAAGAAGAAGAACTAGTAGGTTCTTGAGGGGTGACTCCGCCAATGAAATTCACTCACATTCATTATTGGCAAGAATTATTTGCAATCAACATCAACTCTATGCAATAGTTCAAGGAGTCACACATTTCCTCAAAGGTAAGCAAGGGACAAGGTAATCAACAAATCAATGGACATCATAACATATGCTTTGCACTCCATGTCCATGGATATCCTTGTATTTGTCTCTTGTGTGTTGGGACTAACCCATGTAGGTGAGAAGAGTAAGGAAACAACAAGGATGTTCCCAATTCTTGGTGATCTTCATCAACCTTGAGCATCCACAACTACCTCACCAACATGAAGTCTTCTTCGACAAAACCCAAGGTTAGTTTATCCCTCTTATGGGGGGATGTCACATCAAGGGGGAGCTTTACTCTAAGACTTGAGTTAAAGCATCTCTTAGTATGTGACAACATTAAATGCTTTATGTAAAAGTGGTAACCCCACTTGTGCTTAAACGATGAGTATGACCCATGATCAAGTATTCTTACTTGGCTCCTAAGTCAAATACTCATATATAGATGACTTCGTCATCGCCCAAATGCTTGTTAGATGCTAGTGTGTTTGTGCATGTTTGTCATGATTTCATTTGACATCTTATTGTGTGAGCATGTTGGTCTGCATTTGTTTTCTCATTCGAGGACATCCAATTGTTGCTATTTGGCTTTTAATTTATCTTTTGCCAATTGGATGGACAAGAATGCCTAGGACCACTCTTTAGCTATCTATGCTTTCTCACCTCATATTCTATTCATGCTGAATCACAAAATTTGAACAAGTAATTTTCAATCCCTCTGTGTGTGGAGCACTCGGAGTTCCGTATCGACAAGGACTGACCATTAAAACCTCCCAAGTGCATCTCGGTGGAACCAACCCCACAATCTCGGTCTCACCGAATGCCTAGGGTTGATCTGGTTTTCATTCTCGGCACTGCCGATTTCATATTCTCGGTTACACCGAGTTTCCCTGTCAGCTGACAGTTGTGGAACTCGGTGACACCGAAAACATAAAATCGGTATCACTGACAGTAGAGGGTATATATATCTGTGGACCCGACGCTTTGAAATTTCATCCTCAAACCGTCGCACCCCAAACCCTAAGCTGCCGCTTCGAGACCCCTGGTAGTCGTCCTTGCCTTCCCGAGCCTCTCCGCCGCTGGGAATCCTCGCCGTCGACGGGCATCTTCGCCACCGTCGCCGCCGTAGCGGATCCGTCACCAATCTAGGGTACGGATTCGATCTTTCTTGCGCTCCCCGTCCAAATTCTTGAGCAATAAAGTTGATATTCTCTATAAGCCATAGTTTGCACTGCTTCCTATCCACAAGAAAATCCTTTAGTCTAGCGAACCATCGATTTTCTAGGGTTTGCTTTCCGCCCGACGCAACTCGGTAGAACCGAATCAAGAAAATCGGTACCACCGATTTTCGTTTCTGTGTTGCTGAGAACTGTCTCGGTGGAACCGATCACTCCTTTTCGGTCTCACCGAAAAGGGTGCCAAGTTTCTGTTAAGAAGACAGTCAGTCTCGGTGTCACCGAAAAGTTTGCTTCGGCCTTACCGATTTGTATCTGACAGAATGCAAAACTTTGAAAATCCTTTGTTCAAACTTTCAAAAACCAGCCTCATTTTGTGATGACTCATTCTATTCTGCTCCTCTATACTCTATTCACAGGGTCAGATATGTCAGATGCAGAGGACAGTCAGAATGCTCTTGGAGAGCAAGATGTTGAGATGAGTTCACGCACTAGTCCTGAGTCCAGTTCTAGTTCAGATCCAGGCACTCCCAGCTCCCATGGATTGCCCAAAGCTGCTACTAGGGCTAGGTAGAAGCTGAATTCTGATGAGGAAGATTCAGACTTCGTTCCAGAAGAGATTCTTGCTAAGAAGCAAGAGAAGGCTGCCAAGAAAGCTGCCAATGAAGCTACCTCTTCCAGGAGGGTGGTTGGCAAGACATATGCCAGTTCTACATCAGTGAGAGCACCTGAGAGTGCTAGAGCTACCATGACTATTGAGCCCCCTCGTGATGGTGCTAGGACAAGAATGGCTCTTCATCTCGAGTCACCTCCAAAGAAGAAATCTTTGCCTAAGAAGGCAGGTGAGAAGAAAGCCAGAAAAAGGATCATTCATGTTGTTGGCAGGAGAACCTCCATGTTTGAGGATCCAGAGGAGGCTGCTGCTGCTGCTGCTGGTGGTGGTGCTGATGCTGAGGAGGAGGAAGAACACATTGAGAAGGCCCCTCCCAAGAAAAAGCAAAAGAAACTGATGTCTGGTGCTATGCCAAAGAGCGGTACTTCCAAGAGTACCAAGTCTGCTGGAAAGAAGCTTGCTACTGAGAAGCCTAAGAGATTGTCTAGGCAAATTCCCGCTTCTGAAAAGAACAAAGGGACTACCTCCAGAGTTGAGGATGAGGATGCTATGTCCACTTTGATGAAGCTTAGACCTCACCTTCCAGAACACAATGCCAGTTATCCACTTCTGAGGATATGAAAAAGAGGAAGGATACAGGCTTGAGGGCATGGAGAGCTGCTGATCCATATGCCCAGAGGAAGAAGACAGCTGTGGACTACAGGTTTTTCACCAGAGAGCAACAGGATTTCTATGAGACTGTGCTCTTCGACAAGAGTCCAGCTGTGAGTGATATGCGCTATGTTGACTGGAAATTCATCGATGAAAACAAAGACTACTTTCCAAGTGTCCAAGACAATTTCCACTGCATAGGCTTGGATGAGTTTGTTGGCAGAGAGTTCACTTCTTGGAATGATGAAATGATCATGCAATTCTACTCCACTGCACATTTCTATGGAGATGGTAGAATTGTATGGATGACTGAAGGTGCAAGATATGAATCAACTGTTGAAGAATGGGCTGCTATCTTAGAAGTTCCAAAAGCACAGGATGGTGATTTGGATGTATACTCAGAATCCAAGGAGAGCCACAATGCTATGGCAAATATGTACAAGGAGATCCCTACTGCTAATGTGAAGTCTCACAAGCTAGGATCCATCTATTTTCTTCAGGCTGGCCTCCGCACTATGAACACCATTCTGAGGCATACTTTGATGCCCAAGTCAGGAGATGAAAAGATGATCCGAGGCTACTCCATCGATATGTTGATCCACCTTGACAGACACACCAGGATCAGAGTCATGGATTTGATTGTTGAGACAATCAAGAGGGTTGCTGCTGATCAGAAGCGCTCTTGCTGTTATGCACCCTACATCCAGATGCTTATTAACTCAAAGTTGGAGAAGCACATATTTGCTCTAGATCGTCCCCATTTGCCCCTACAGCCAGATTTCGAGGACAACGTCGTGGAGATGAACCCAGATCATCCCACTTCAGCTGCATCTCAGGCAGAAGCAGAGGCAGCTAGAGCCGCTAGTGCTCAAGTCCCTAGATCCAGGAATGAGCAAATGGATCTTTTGATCTCATCAGTCCAGGACATGAAGAAGGACATTAAGGAGATTCTGGAAAATCAGAACAGTCTTGTGAGGATATTTGAGAACAGGATCAAGACTCTCAACGATAAGGTGGATGGGGTGACTAAGACAGTCAATGAGCTCAAGAAGGAAGTTGACTCAGTGCCTCTTCCTCATTCTTCTGATTCAGATGATGATGATGATGATGGATCACCTCTCAGGACAGGCACACAGTTTCCCACTCAGGCCAGATCAGCCAATGTACCAGCTCTAGACTTGAGGCCCTCTTCATCAGCTCCTGCTGCTGTCACCTCAGCTCCTGCTCCGTCAGTTCCAGTTCCTCCCATTGCTACACCAACTCCTTCCACGACATCTGCAGCGTTCTTCGCCGAAGCTGTTCTCTCGACTCCTTCATCAACAACCGGAGGAGATCAGCCCAAGAACGATTAGTTGTATGCCTTTGAACTTTTTGGTAACTTGTTGCCAAAGGGGGAGAAGTGTATATAGATCTTTAGGCTTCGAGTGAGAGAGCGTTTTGGTGTTTGTTGAGTTTTCAAAAGACAAATGTTTGAATTCTTTTGTTTGCTTTTGATCATGCACTGGTTGCTTTTGATCATGCACTTTATGTGTTGTGCAACTATTTCCTATCATCTTAATGCTTATGAGATGATCTTCCGCAATTGCTTGATTGTGTTGTGCTATGATGTTCATTCTAATTATTCTCGCACACCACCAGGTTGTATGTGACATGGAAGAAGTGCCCCATATACCTAATCGATTGTGCATTTGCATTCAAACGCAAATTTAAAATAATGCACAAATTTAGGGGGAGCTCTTGCTTATCACATACTTCTCAAAGCGACGATTACATTTATTGATTATATCATATGTCGAAGCTTTGATCTATATGTTGTCATCAATTACCAAAAAGGGGGAGATTGACAGCACATTTGCTCCCTTGGTGGTTTTGGTAATTAATAACAACATATAAGTCATTGAACTAATGTTTTCACCAAGTATATTTCAGGAAATGTTCAATGATAGGATTGGCAAAAGGAGATTGTGGAAATACCCCAAGATGCAAGGGAATAGGTTGGCCAAGATTCAATCAAGAGGACTCTACATTTTATATTTGTGAGAAATCACTTTGAGTCCATAGGAAAGCCAATACTATTAAAAGGGGGTAAGGTTTTGTTGGTGAACAATATGCTCAAAACGTGCACAAGTGATAGTCGCCAAAAACATCCACAAGCTCTCCCTCCAAAGTCTGTCCTAAGCCAAACACTCAAATCGGTGCAACCAACTTTCCCATCCCGGTGCCACCGATTCTAAACCCTAGACAGACTCTGCCAAACCCTAGCCACTTCGGCGCAACCGATTCCATACCGGTGCCACCGAGTTTAGGTTGCCAACTTTCTGTTACGCAAATTCACGTTTTCGGTCCCACCGAGAATGTTGGATCGGCATCACCGAGATTGGAAATCTGACCGTTGGTCACCTTATCGGTGCAGCCGAGATTCCTATATCGGTCTCACCGAGATTCAAAAGTTGCCACTTTTTGGTCACTTCGGTACCACCGAGATTCACACATCGGTGTCACCGAGTTGGTCATTTTGTGTATAATGGTTGGATTTTTGGGGATGCCTATATATACCCCTTCACCACCACCTACTCGAAAGAGAAGCACTCAGAACTATTCCATACTTGCCCCATCCAGTTTTCTGAGAGAGAACCACCTAGTCTTGTGTTGAGGTCAAGATCTTCCACTCCAACCATATGGATCTTGATTTCTAGCCTCCCCAAGTTGCTTTCCACCAATCCCATCTCTTCTACCAAGCCAAATCTGTGAGAGAGTGATTGTGTGCTGAGGAGTCTATCATCTTGAAGCACAAGAGCAAGGAGTTCATCGTCATTACCGAGCCTATTACCTTTTGGAGGGTGGTGCCTCCTAGATTGGTTAGGTGTCACTTGGGAGCCTCCTACTGCGTGTTGTGGAGTGAACCAAGAAGTTTGTAAGGGCAAGGAGATCGCCTACTTCGTGAAGATCTACCCATAGTGAGGCTAGTCCTTCGTGGAGGGAAGCCGTTATGGAATAGTCAAGGTTGCTACTTCGTGGACCATTATGGGTGGAGCCCTCCGTGGACTCTCGCGACCGTTACCCTTCGTGGGTTGAAGACTCCATAAACGTGGATGTACGATAGCACCACCTATCGGAACCACGGGAAAAAATCATCGTGTCTACAACTGCGTTTGATCCTCCTACCCTATCCCTTCTATACATGCTTGTTGTTACTTTCCGCTGCTATATACTCTTAGACTTGCATGTGTAGGGTGTACTTGACTTGCCATGAAATGCTAGGCAAAACTTTTATTTGGTCAAGTAGTCTAATCACCCCCCCTCTAGACATACTTTCGGTCCTACACCTGCCTCGTGAGGATCCACGCAGGAAGAAGAAGCAGCTCCTCACCGTAGGGCGCCAGGGGGCTGGAACCTCCTAGGACGGTGCCTCAGGCTCTACGCCCGGGGACGGGGCCCCACCCTCCATCGCATAGGAAAGCGCGCTCGGCTCCCCCCTTGGGTCGGGCTCGGGGGCTTCCATGCGGGGAGCTTCTGGCCTGGCCGGTGAGACAAGGGGGGCACTGGGGCACAACCTGAAGGTGCATCCTAACGTGCATCTGCCTGAGCCAGGAGCACGGCACGAGGCGCCGAGCTCACAAGAGTCCGTCATCAGAGCGATCGAGGAGCTTCAGGAGGCACAAGCCATGTGAGGCGGGAGCTGCCCTGCACCACCAAGTGCAGCCGCCATCGTCAGCGCGGTCGACAAGCCGCACGTCTGCATCAACGTGCTCACAATCAACAGGGCCGCATCCCAGGACCTCTTCTGGTTGACGCGCGTCGATCGCGGATGGGTCTACCCGCACAACTACGTCTGCATGCCCTTCGGCCTGGCGAACGCAGGTGCCACGTTCCAGTGCCTTGCCCAGGCCATGCTCATACCTTGTCGGGCGAGGCGCGGCGAGGAGTTGGAGGAGATGCCCAGACCGAGCAGGGGTCCCGAGCCCCAGGGGACAACGGGCTCGTGAGGATCACACTCACGGAGGTAGAAGATCAGGCTACGATGGCAGCTTCAACCCTTCAGCGGCATGACTGCCGGGTGATTTTTTGGTTCGTGCCAGGTAACTTTTTGGTTTACTCAGTTTGAGGGCGCCCACCGGGCTACGTTATCCTTAGGCGATCAGGGCACACCCCTGCAATCGCGCCATTTACGCATATTTCAGTACCTTTCATGCATATGATCTATTTCCTAACGATCCATCATGCCGGTACGGGGCCGTGACCTAATAATCCTGCATTCGACCACCTCATGATTAAGGGCCAGCACGACGTTTGTGCTCGGGCCCTTGGAAATACATTCGGTGCAAGTTTCTCAAAATTTATAGGACCTCGGACGGCGCTATCTACAAGAAGACTCACACGCAAACCGCCTTTGAGGTAGGGACCTCGCGAGGCCAAAGCGCCCTTGCGAGCTCCTAGATACACCTCCCAGTTCTACGGTGCAAGCCACGCATACAAACTCAATGGGCTGTACATGCCCGGAGCCCCCCGAGGACGCGGAGGGGTTCCTTCCCACGCAATGTGGAAGCCCCATGCCCCGTGCTGGCGGACAACATAGTCCACCAATGACTATGCCCACGCAAGGTGGAAGCCCCATGCCCCGTGCTGGCGGACAACACGGTCCACAAATGACTATGCCCACGCAAGGTGGATGCCCCATGCCCCGTGCTGGCGGACAACACGGTCCACCAATGACTATGCCCACGCAAGGTGGAAGCCCCATGCTCCATGCTGGCGGACAACACGGTCCACCAATGACTATGCCCACACAATGTGGAAGCCCTACGCTCCGTGCTGGGGAAAAACAACTGAGGGCGCCCCAGCGGCTGCATCCAACCTCAGGAAGGCCCCTCGCGGCGTTCCCCTGGGATGTACACATGAGGGGGCTGCATGGGGGCTACTACCGGGCCAAGCCTGGTACACGCCGCCTCCCCAGGTCTGCCAAACCTGGTCTTCACGTGCACCTCTCAGGAAAGCTGGCGAGGAAAGGTATGGGAGCCACTCGTACGTCAAGGGGGACTCCTGAGCATCGTGACCTAGGAGCCTCACTGGTCCTGTAGCCCCTCACCCCTTGGAACCGTCCTGGTGATCCGGACGGCCCAACGGTGGCTGAGGTATGCGCGGGGCTGGGCCCTGCCGATGCAGAGCTCCAAGCGCTCAAAACCCTTAAGGAGGACGCTGGAACTCGTACGTCAAGGGGGACTCCTGAGCATCGCGACTCACGAGCCTCACTGGCCACGTAGCCCCTCACCCCTTGGCACCGTCCTGGTGATCCGGACGGCCCAACGGCAGCTGAGGTATGCGCGGGGCCGGGCCCTGCCGACGCAGAGCGCAAGGTGTTCAAAATTCCCAAGTTAACCCAGTATTCACCATGTTCCCTTCATGAGGGCTGCTTGTACGTCAAGGGGGACTCCTGAGCATCGTGACTCAGGAGCCTCACTGGTCCTGTAGCCCCTCACCCCTTGGCACCGTCCTGGTGATCCGGACGGCCCAACGACGGCTAAGGTATGCGTGGGGCCGGGCCCTGCCGATGCAGAGCATCACATCAAACAGGAAGGAAACAAGGCGAAGAAAGCAATCACACAGATCAACAGTTATTACAAGCATTAAAAGTTTTCGCAAATACAAACAAGTCTAACGCCTCCGCGAGGCACGATGAACATTGCAGGAAAGGAACAAGGAAGAGGAATTAGGAGGAGCCACAACCACCACTCGTCCCGGCCATGGGGAACTCGTCGTCGACATCGCTAGCGTCGTCTTCTTCGCCGCTAACCCTCGCGGCTTCAGGAGGCGAAGGAACGGTGACGCAGGTGAACTTCTTCACTAGCGCCCCCACGGTGCCCTTCACGGCCGCCGCAGCGCTGGCGCGGACCTCGGGGGCGATCGGGCGGATCATGGAGTCGAAGTCAAACCCCCGCTTGCGAAGATGAAGATGGCTGAAGACGTGCGTCGCGGCCTCATAAAAGAGGTCGTGGCACTCGCTCTCCAAGACCCCCTCCACCTTGACAATGGTGCCACCTAGTGCCTCGGCGATCCTTGAAGCGAGCCCCGCGAAGCCGCTCTCTGGAGCCGCCAGGGGCTCTGAAAACCCATCCCGACAGAGGAAGTGGAGCGTTTGGCGAAGCCTGAGCTCGACGGAGGGAAAGGCATTGAGCTCCACAGCCTTCTTCTTCTCGTCCGCGGCGAGATCCTTCTCCCTGGTGTCGAGCCGGGCCTTCTCCGCAGCAGCTTCCCTCTCCCACGCGTCTAGGCACTCTCGCTCCGCAGCCTGGCTAGCCGCCGCCTGGGACAGATCAGAGTCCTTCTCGGCAAGCTTGGCCTCGCGGGTCTTGAAGTCTTCCCCCTGCTGACGCAGCTGTTCCGCGAGCGCGGACTTTTCCACCTAAAGAACCTTCAAGCGGGCCTCCGCTTTGTCACAATGCCTTGCAGCAGACGTCGCGTCGGTCAGTGCCGCCTCGCGGGCTGCCTTGGCTCTCGCTCTCCGCCGTGGTGGCCTTGGCCTGATCCCAAACCGCCACGGCAGAGGCGTCGGCCTGGAGCCACACAGAGAGGAGCCCCAGGCGCCCACTCGCGAGGCGATCGTCGGCGCCCCCGAGGGCATCCCGAACCTGACCTGGAGCGGTGTAGGCCCCGTCCAGGACACCGAGGCCACGCAATGTGGACACCGAGGCCTCGTAAGGAGGAGTCGCCTGTGCCATCACAGGAGACGCCCCCGGGGCAGTAGAAGCGCGAGGAGCAGGGAGCACCGGAGGCTGCGCCACAACCACAGGTAAGGTGGATGCAGATGAGTCCGCGGGCAGCTGGCCCTCGGGGGCTAGCTCTCGGGGCAGCAGAGCCGACGCGCCCCCTAGGGCAGGAGCGGCCATGCCAACATGCATCGGGGGCTCCGCGGAAGCGGCCAGGAGGGTCGCCTCGTGAGGCCCGACACCCGCCGCATCAGGCGCCTCGTCAGGCGATGGCAGGACGACGGGGGCGGGCGATGCATCGGAAGGCGCCTTTGGCTTGACGCCCGCCTTCTTCTTCCTCATCTTCAGCACGGTGGCATTCCTGGTCACCAAGCAAAGGAAGAATCATCAGCACATGAGCTACCGGCAGGCGACCAAGGTCGAGCCGGATTACTCACTCTTCAACGTCGACCCACTTCCTCTTCCTCTCCGCTTCGACGAAGACGGGGGCACCCTCGCCTTTCTCCGAGAGGGCACCACCACGCGGGGGAGAAGGAGAACTGTCCATAAGGGTAGTAGCTGGAGGGGTCACCATGGCCCTGGCCTCGTCCGCCTTGCCCGCGAGCTGCGATTCGGGCGGGGGCGAGGCCGACACTTCAACCGCCTTGCCGGCAGAGGCAGGGCATGCCGGAGGAGACTCAGCCCCGCACTTCCTAGGGGTCGCCAGGACGGCAGACCGAGCGGCGCGAGGAGTGCGCCCCGGCCCCCTGGGGACCTGGGCAGGGCGCAGAGAACCCGCAGCAGGGGCCCTACCGGCATCGTCGTCATCTTCAAGGCCACGCAAGAGCGCGCTCTGTGATAGAGGGGACGCCTCCACCGAATCGTCATCCGCCGTCTCCTACCAATCCTCCCCGCTTGTGGTGTCGCCGTAGGACACCGCCACCGGGGAACCGTGGCCCTCAGCCGGGGAGAGCCCCGGTTCGTCGAAGATGGGCATCGCGGCAACCAAATCGTCTCTGTCATCGCGACGGTACAACGGGGCGTAGGCGTCGGGAAGATCACCGGGGTTGCCGTTGAGCAGAATTGACACAGCCCTATTCAGCTCCTCGGGGGTTATGCGTGTGGACCGAAGCCTGAGGTTGTCGCCATTGCCCTGATAGTCCCACAAGGGCCTAGAATGAGACTGGAGGGGCACCAGGCGTTGTGTCAAGAACTCCATCACTATCATCCCCCCAGTCAGCTTCTTAGCGCTGATATCATGAGATTTCCGCTCCAGGACGGGCCTAGCCCGGGGGTCGGAGAGCTTCACCGAGCTCCACGTGGGGATCTTCTCCGGCAGCCCCTCCGGAAGATCCAAGCGGGGGTTGACGCTCTTGAGATCCAGAAGGACCCAGCGGTGCCTGAAGTTCTCCACTTTCTTCCCGGCCTTCAAGAGCATGTTCCCGCTCTGGACCGCGACGAAGGAGACACACGCCGACCGTTGGGCACTGTCATGCACCCGCAAGCTAAAGAAAGGACGGAAGAGGGCCATCGAAGGCTTCACGCCTACGAAAGCCTCGCAGTAGAAGGCAAAGACGGACAAGAGTAGGATGGAGTTGGGCTGGAGATGAAGAGCTTGAATCCCGTAATGGTCGAGGATGGCAGTGAAGAACCTGGAGAAAGGCGGGACGAGCCCAGCGAAGACGCTATGGAGAAAGAAGGGGTAGGCTGACTTTGACGGGTGCCGCTTCTCCGAGGAACCAACCCAGATCAAGGTCCGCCCCCACTCGTTGGTCCCGTCTACCGTCGATGGGAGCATCGGGATGAGGTCTCCATCCTTGGCGATGGCGGACTCCGAGAGCTTCAAGAGGTGGAGGCCGAGTTCTGAGCCTCAAGCTTCGACTTGCCGGCAGGAGCCATCAAGGAGTTCCCGGGGCCGACGAAGCAAGGGGGAAGACGGTGAGGTGTCGAGATCTGGAGAGGCTTCTGCTAAGGCCGGAGATCTGGAAGTTGGAGCAAGAGCACGGACGGGGAAAGCAATAATGGCTCAGCGCTGGAAGTCAGGCTTTTGTCGATTCGGGCAGTGGCCGAAGAGGCACGGGACACCCGACGCCAACCGTGCAACGTACGCCAGTCCTGGCCCGCGGGCATTTGGGGCCCGCGGCACCTCAGGCCGTCCCCAATGGCTTCGCCCAGATACCGGCACGAGCGTGCCTTGGGCCCAGGGGCTACTGTCGGCCTTCTGGGAACGGGAGTACCCAGACCTACCTGCCTGCAGCCCAGGGCATGGCCCACTTTGTCAGCCAGGCACGGCCTGGCGGGACCACACCAAAGACAAGGCCCTCACAAGGGCCCTAAGCTCGCGAGGAAGAATAGCACCAAGATCAGTAAGGAGCGGGCCTCCTCAGGCCCCCTTCAAAGCGGCGGAGATCTCTATGCAGAACCCGGCCTCAGGAGTCAAGGATGACACAAGGAGGGACAGGCGGGCGCCAGCGCGCCAGGCGGAGCAGTTTCCCCTTTGGTGCAAAGGGAGCAAGGACGTACGCGGGTTCCCAAAGCTTTGCCCAATGGTTTCCATTCTGGTGCAACGAGACAACGACCACGAGCCCAACAGGAAGGACGTCATCGCAGCCCACCTCCGCATCATCGACAGCTACATTGCAGGCGAAGACCACCTTTGGACAGGGCGGGGATGTACTCCTGTCCCCCTTCGAATTTGGCCATTGTGGGATCCCTTCCCGATATTGCGATAAGGGAGGAGGACCCGGGCCACTGCTATATATAGAGGCTAGGTAGCACCGGGGATGGAGGGGAGACAACAGACAAGGCAGAGAGCCAAGAACACCACCCGAGCACCCTCGCGAGGCAACTCACCACTATACTAGTTCATCCACCACACCTCCTCGAGAGGCAATCCACCAAACCAGGAGTAGGGTATTACGCTTCGCAGCGGCCCGAACCTGGGTAAATCATCGTGTGCATCTGCTTCCTTGTCTTCATGCTAGTTCGTCATAGGAATCATCGGGTAACGAGCTAGGTTGGGCGAGGCTGCAGGGGATCTTCGCACACGCCCCTGTGTTCGAACCTTGAGGGTTTTGCGGAGCTCGAAATCTGACAGTTCCAAGAGCTGAAATTGGGATTTCAGGCTCATGCCCGTGTTGAGAGGAATGAGACCCCCAGGAAGATTCTTTGCTTGCAAGATGACGGAGAATAGCTCAATCGGTGCGCATGTGCTCAGATTGTCTGGGTGCTACAATCACTTGAATCAAGTGGGAGTTGATCTTCCAGATAAGATAGTGATTGACATAGTTCTCCAAGTCATTGCCACCAAGCTACTAGAGCTTTGTGATGAACTATAACATGCCAGGAATGGGCAACATGATACGTGAGCTATTCGCGATGTTTTACACCGCGAAAGGTAGAAATCAAGAAGGAGCATCATGTGTTGATGGTTAGTAAAACCACTAGTTTCGAGAAGGGTAAGGGCAAGAAGGGAAACTTCAAGAATGGCAAAACAGTTGCCGCTCCAGTGAAGAAACCTAAGGTTGAACCCAAACCTTAGACTAAGTGCTTCTATTGTAAGGGGAACGGTCACTAATAGTGGAACTACCCCAAATACTTGGTAGATAAGAAGGATGACAATGTCAACAAAAGTATATTTGATATACGTGTTATTGATGTGTACCTTACTAGTACTCCTAGTAGCACATGGGTATTAGATACCGGTTCAGTTGCTAAATATTGGTAACTCGAAATAAAAGCTACGGAATAAACGGAGACTAACTAAGTGGGAGGTGACGATATGTGTTCGAAGTGTTTCCAAGGTTGATGTGATCACCATCGCACGCTCGCTCTACCTTCGGGATTAGTGTTAAACCTAAATAAAAGTTATTTGGTGTTTGCGTAGAGCATGAACCGTATTAGATCATGTTTATCGCAATACGGTTGTTCATTTAAGTCAGAGAATAATGGTTATTCTATTTACGTGAATAATACCTTCAATGGTCATACACCCAATGTGAATGGTTTACTGAATCTCGATCGTAGTGATACACATGTTCATAATATTGATGCCAAACGATGCAAAGTTAATAATGATAGTACCACATACTTGTGGCACTGCCGCTAAAGGTCATATTGGTGTGAAGTGCATGAAGAAACTCCATGCTGATGGATTTTTGGACTCACTCGATTTCGAATCGGTTGAGACATGTGGACCATGCCTCATGTGCAAGATGACTGAGACCCCGTTTTCCGGTATGATGGAGCGGGCAAGTGACTTATTGGAAATGATACATGTTGATGTATGTGGTCCAACGAGTGTTGAAGTGTGCGGTGGATATCATTATTTTCTTACCTTCACTGATGATTTGAGTAGATATCGGTAGGTTTGCTTAATGAAACACAAGTCTGAAATGTTTGAAAAGTTCAAGCAAATACAGAGTGAAGTTTAAGATCATCATGACAAGAAGCTAAAATGTCTACGATATGATCGTGGAGGTGAATATCCGAGTTATGAGTTTGGTATGCAACTTAAGACAATGTAGAAATGCTTCACAACTCACGCCATCTGGAACACCATAGTGTAATGGTGTGTCCGAATGTCATAGTCGTGCTCTATTGGATATGGTGCATACTATGATGTCTCTTGCCGATTTGCCACTATCGTTTTGGGTTATGCATTAGAGACAACTACATTCACTTTAAATAGGGCACCATCTAAATCCATTGAGATGACTCCGTATGAATTATGGTTTGGTAGAAACCTAAGCCGTCATTTCTTAGATTTTGGGAATGCGACACTTATGTCTGATAAGCTCGAACCCAAAGCGGAAAAGTGCATCTTCATAAGATACCCTAAACCAACAATTGGGTATACCTTCTATCATAGATCTGGAGGCAAGGTATTTGTTGCTGAGAATGGATCCTTTCCAGAGAAGGATGTTCTCTCGAAAGAAGTGAGTGGGAGGAAGGTAGAACTTGATAAGGTTATCGAACCTTCACTTGAGTTGGAAAAGTAGCGCAGCGTAGAAAGGTGTTCCTGTAATGCGTACACCAATTGAAG
The DNA here is from genome assembly GCA_039707655.1 of Elymus sibiricus. Taxonomy (NCBI): domain Eukaryota; kingdom Viridiplantae; phylum Streptophyta; class Magnoliopsida; order Poales; family Poaceae; genus Elymus; species Elymus sibiricus. Next base: position 146,008,012 of record CM077671.1, on the reverse strand, counting down.
AGGAAGCTAATGATGATGATCATGAAGCTTCAGATCAAGTTACTACCAAGCCTCGTAGGTCGACAAGGACTCGTACCGCCCCTAAGTGGCATGACAATCCTGTCTTGGAGGTCATGTTGTTAGACAACAGTGAACCTGCGAGCTATGAAGAAGCAATGGTGGGCCCGGATTCCAACAAATGGCTAGGAACCATGAAATCCGAGATAGGATCCATGTATGAAAACCAAGTATGGACTTTGGTAGACCTGTCCAATGAACGGCAGGCCGTTAAGTACAAATGGGCCTTTTAAGAAGAAGACAGACGCTGATGGTAAATGTCACCATTTATGAAGCTCGACTTGTCACAAAAAAGTTTTCGACAAGTTCAAGGAGTTGACTACGATGAGACTTTCTCACCCGTAGCAATCCTAAAGTATGTGGGAATTATGTTAGTAGTTGCTGCATTTTTCGATTATGAAATCAGGCAGATGGATGTCAAGACAGCGGTTCCTCAATGGTTTCCTTGAGGAAAGGTTGTATGTGATATAACCAGAAGGTTTTGTCGATCCTAAGGATGCTAAAAGGTATGCAAGCTCCAGCAATCCTTCTATGGACTGGAGCAAGCATCTCGGAGTTGGAATATACGCTCTGATGAGGTGATCAAAGCTTTTGGGTTTATGCAAAGTTAATAAGAAACTTGTATTTACAAGAAAGTGAGTGGGAGCACTATAGAATTTCTGATAAGTATATGTGGTTGACATATTGTTGATCGGAAATAATGTAGAATTTCTGGAAAGCATAAAGGGTTGTTTGAAAGGAGGTTTTCAAAGGAAGACCTGGAATAAAGCTACTTAAATATTGGTCATCAAGATCTATAGAGATAGATCAAGATGCTTGATAAAAACTTTCAGTGAATACATACCCTGACAAGATTTTGAAGGAGTTCAAAATAGATCAGTCAAAGAAGTTGTTCTTGGTTGTGTTGTAAGGTATGAATTTGAGTAAAACTCAAAGCTCGACCACGGCAGAAGAAAGAGAAAGGACGAAGGTCATCCCCTATGCCTTAGCCGTAGGCTCTATATAGTATGACATACTGTGTACCGCACCTGGTGTGTGCCTTGCCATGAGTCTGTCAAAGGGTACAAGAGTGATCCAGGAGTGGATCACTGGACAGCGGTCAAAATTATGCTTAGTAACTCGAGAACTAAGGAAATTTTTTCTCGATTATGGAGGTGGTAAAGCGTTCGTCGTAAAGGGTTACGTCGATGCAAGCTTTGACACCAATTCGGATGACTCTGAGTAGCAATCCGGATATGTATAGTGGAGCAGTCATTTGGAATATCTCCAAGTGGAGCGTGGTAGCAGCATCTACAGTATGACATAGAGATTTTCAAAGTACACACCGATCTGAATGTTGCAGACCCGTTGACTAAAACCTCTCTCACAAGCAAAATATGATAAAACCCAGAACTCATTGGGTGTTAATCACATGGTGATATGAACTAGATTATTGACTCTAGTGCAAGTGGGAGACTATTGGAAATATGCCCTAGAGGCAATAATAAATTGGTTATTATCATATTTCCTTGTTCATGATAATCATTTATTATCCATGCTAGAATTGTATTGATCGGAAACTCAGATACATGTGTGGATACATTGACAACACCATGTCCCTAGTGAGCCTCTACTAGACTAGCTCATTGATCAGAGATGGTCAAGGTTTCCTGACCATAGACATGAGTTTTCATCTGATAACGGGATCACATCATTAGGAGAATGATGTGATGGACAAAGACCCAATCGTAAGCATAGCATTTGATTGTTCTAGTTTATTGCTACTGCTTTATCCATGTCAAGTATAAGTTCCTAAGACCATGAGATCATGCAACTCCCCGACACCGAAGGAATGCCTTGTGTGTATCAAACGTCACAACGTAACTGGGTGGCTATAAAGGTGCTCTACAGGTATCTCCGAGGGTGTCTGTTGGGTTGGCGTGAATCGAGACTTGGATTCATCACTCAGTATGACGGAGAGGTATCTCTGGGCCCACTCGGTAATACATCATCATAAGAGGCTTGCAAGCAATGTGACTAAGGAGTTAGTCACGGGATCTTGTATTATGGAACGAGTAAAGGTACTTGCCGGTAATGAGATTGAACTAGGTATGGAGATACTGACGATCGAATCTCGGCAAGTAACACACTGATGGACAAAGGGAACTGCATATGGGATTGATTGAATCCTTGACATCATGGTTCGACCAATGAAGATCTTCATGAATATGTAGGAACCGATATAGGCATGTCAGTCCATCTATTGGTTATCTACCTTAGAGGTGTCTTGGTCATGTCTGCATAGTTCTCGAACACGCAGGGTCTGCACACTTAACGTTCGGTGATGATTTGGTATTGTTGAGTTGTATATGTTGGTGACCGAAGGTTGTTCAGAGTCTCGGATGAGATCCCGGACATCACGAGGAGTTCTGGAATGGTCCGGAGGTGAAGATTGATATATGGGAAGTTCCGTGTTGGTCACCGGAAGGAATTCGGGCATAACCGGTAATGTACCGGGAGTACCGAAGGGTTCCGGGGATCCACCGGAAGTGGCCCACCAGCCCCGGAGGGGCCACACGGGCTGAGAAGGGTGCGCACCAGCCCCTGGTGGGTCGGGCACCCCTCCCCACCTAGGCCCATGTGGTTGGGCTGGTGAAGGGCCAACCCTAGGGGTGGCTCCACCCTGGCTTCGGTGCCAACCTACCTCAAGGGCCGCCGCCCCACCCCTTAGGCGCCGCCCCCTAGGGTGGGAAACCCTAAGGCTCCACCCCCTCTCCCTTCGCACTATATATACTAGATAGGAGAGAGGGCAGCCACACAACAAGCCACGGTGCAGCCCTCCCTCTACCCTAGATCGTTTTCTCCTCTAGTTCGTCGTTGCAGCGCTTGGCGAAGCCCTGCCGAGACAGCTCCACCACCACTGCCACCACGTCATCGTGCTGCCAGAGAACTCGTCTACCTCTCTATCCTCGCTTGCTGGATCAAGGAGGCGGAGACGTCATCGAGCTGTACGTGTGCTGAATGCGGAGGTGCCGTCCGTTCGGCACTAGATCGTGATTGGATTGCGGGACGGATCGTGATTGGATCGCGAAGACATTCGACTACATCAACCGCATTTCTTAACGCTTCCCGCATAGCGATCTGCAAGGGTATGTAGATACATTCCCCCTCACGTAGCTGTTGATCTCCATGGATAGATCTTGGGTGTTCGTAGGAAAAAAAATTGTTTCCCATGCAACGTTCCCCGACACATGCAAGCTAGGACGCTTCCCAGTCAGAATGCCTGTAGGGTTAAGGCAGATGGCATGGGTTCACGCTATCGTTGAAGTTCTCCACTGCGAGTTCATGAAGACTTTGCCATACATGCCATATTTGAGTAAGACGGTATGTAATGGATGTAAGACTCTTGATATTCAATTTCGGTCTGTTCAGTGAGCATTGATCTTTGGGATCACTATGCACGTACATTCGGTGATCACGACTTATGAGTCGGGGTCCCCACAGAGCTGGTATCGAGCCAGTCTGACTGTAGGAAGCCCTTAGTTAGCATGGACGATAGTTCGGATTAAACTATTTTTCCAGACCCTTCCAATCACTTGCAAAACATCTATATTTCTTACCTCTTCTAAGTTTTCAAGGAAACCGAAGGATTGTGCCTAGCACTTCCACCATTTTTCTCTTGACTTTCCTTATCTTCTTTTTCAAAACTTCGCAAATGGTTGCTAGTACCCTTATGCCCCTACCACTGGATTCCATGTGTAACAGCCCGAGACTGACGCTCCAGAAGATTCCCCTTTTATTCCATTGTCGTCGTGTGATTCGTTGGCTGTCGCATTCATCATCGCAGCATTCGCATCATCTGCATAGCATCGGCACTCCGTTGTCATCATTTTTTTCAAAACTTGCATCCGTTCGTAGTCGCCAGTTCTCTAGGTTTGTGTCGTCGACCGTTTCGAGACCAACCACACACGCACGCGCCCGCTACATCGTAAAAAAATTATTGTTTTTAAAGTGTGTATAAAACATTCTCGGAATGGGTCGAAACTTGGCGAGCGGTCTAATTATGTTGTAGGTAGACCGCCTGCCAAATTTCATCGCAATCGAAGGTTGTTTGATACCCGAACCATTAAACCTATAGCGTTGCTATAGCCAGTTAAATCGTCGGACGTTTCGGTTTATAAAATCATGTCATGGGCCACAACTTCTCTCTCATCTTAGTCTCTAGCCACCTACACAGCCCACTACCCCACCTAGCCTACCCCTGTGTCTGTGGCCATCGGATCACAATCGGGCGGACGAGAACCAACCCACCCTAGTCCATTCCCTATATAAAACCACCGCATGGAGAGAGCCCGCTCACTCTCTAGGGTTTCCCCCTTACCAAATTGCAGCCACCCCCCTAGAATCCCCCACCTTCTAACCGCACATCCCTCCAATCCTGAAATCCACTCCTTCCCCACCATTCTCAGCTCTCAGATCCAAAATTAGGGGTCCAGATTCGTCCCTGCAGCCCCACGGGACATTGTTCGCGACCAACCCGGACATGTCCGGCTGCCACCAGATGCCAGCCGCCCACAGCCGTCGGACGCGCTCTTTCCTGAGCTCGATCCCAAGCTTCCCATGAGGCAGACCAAACCGGCCACCGGAGCCAGCGCCAGACCTCGCCGGAGACCGACCTCGCCGGCCCCACGTCGCCAGCCTCCTCCATCGCCGGCGACCTCGACCCCGTGCAGGCCGGACCTCGCCCCGACCTCCTCCTACCTCTTCCGTTCTCTCCCTCTCTCTCTCTCTCTTTCTAACCCTAGTCCCTCTCTCTCTCTTCCATGGACAGGAGCAGGAGCTCCTCACCATCGGCCGCCGTCCCGATCCCATTTGGGGCCACCGGATCCGCCCGTTTCTCGCCGCCCCGCGCCGCCTCGACCCTCGCCGGAGCTCCCCCGATGAGCCGCCTGCGCCGCCAATCCGTCGTGCCATGGCCCTTCTCGGGTCACGCAGGGAGGCTAACATCCTCGTTCGCCAGCACCCAATCGAGCCGCCTCTTGCGTGGGCCTTCTCTAGGCCCAAGACCACGTGGCCCAGCCGCCGGTCTAGCCGGACTCCTGTGCACCATGGGCCGAAGCCCATGAGGTGAGCCCCAGCGCCCGCCTATCCCTCGCCCTGGGCGAGATTCTCTATATTGCACCCACCTCTGTGTAGCCCAGCAGAGGCAGATTCGGCCCATGCCCTTTTTTCTGTCCTGGCGAATTTATCAATTAACGTGTGTTATCTGTTTTACAGAAAAACCCCTAATGTCCATGCATTTAATAACTTGAGAACCGTGCATCGGATGAAAATGATTTAAATATGTAAAATGCTTAGAATTTTGTGTAGATTAATAATTTCCAACTTTTATGCATGATAAAAATGTTTAAACTTGTTGTTTGATTATATTTGCATAAATGTCATGTTAAAGCGATTTATTTCATAACTAAATAATCGTCGCTCTGTTTAAAATGATCTACATATGAAACTTGACTAGAAAACGTGTAGAATCTCATGGCACACTTTATTTTGCTGTTTGATAAATATAAAATATGCTTAGGACAGATATGTACAAAACTAAAAACATGCATATGGGGTCATTCCGGAAATGCTATATGTTGCTTCCGGTCTCATTTAAAATGCCTAGTTGATGTATTTGTTCATGCTTCACCTCTTGCCATGATAAACAACATTTAAAATAATTGTTTAGTTAAACAACATTAACCGCATTTCTCTTAATATGGAGAGTTATTATTTTGTTATATGTAGGTTCTCCTTCTCCATTTAAATTTCTTAATTCCATCATCACCTTATACCATGACCACCCATGTTAAACAACATTTAATATTGATGAGTACCTAAACGAGAGTGAACTAAATGATTCGAACGTGGAGTTTCGTCAATATGCAAATCGTTGCATATTGAGCTTCAATTAATGTGTAGTGTTTGACTGTTGCATCTTGCCATGCCATGCCTTGCATATTTAAACTTGACATGCATCATCATTGCTTGCGCATCATATCGTGAATATGGTTGTGGTGTTTATCGTGTGTTGCTTGTTTGTTTCCGATTTTCTTCTTCTCGATAGAGTTCAAAAAGCGTTCGGAGTGTGAGGATCCGTTCGACTAGGTTCGTTCGTCTACTTCATTTATTCGTTCTTCTTCCAAGCGGGATCTCAGTCAAGATGATCTTTTCCCTGGATACCATTACTATCATTGCCATGCTAGATGTCTCGTTTCTATCGCTTGTCTCGCTACCTACCACTTTTTTGTCAAGCCTCCCAAAATGCCATGATAAGCCTCTAACCCCTCCACATCCCAGCAAACCATTGTTTGGCTATGTTACCGCTTGCTCAGCCCTTCTTATAGCATTGCTAGTTGCAGGTGCAAGCTGTTTCCATGTGACAACATGGATATTTTTGAGATATCACAATATTATTGCTATTTAATTTAATGCATATATATACTTGGAAAAAGGTGGAAGGCTAGGCCTTTTGCTCGGTGTTTTGTTCCACTTTTGCCGCCCTAGTTACTTGTGTACCGGTGTTATGTTCCATATTGAGCGCTCTTAACATGCTCGGAGTTGTTATGGGGACCCCCTTGATTTTCGTTTTGGGATAAAACTCTCCTGGCAAGGCCCAACATTGATACTACATTTGCCTAATAACCAATAAAATTGCATAGGGACCCGCCGGCACCCGCGGATAATTAACCAACCCCCGGGCCAGTGCTCCTCATGAGTGTTGGCCCAAACTAGAGCACTGTGCGGGGCCAACCCGGGGCAACTCGGGAGATTTCTATCAGGACACTATACACGTCGCTCATCCGCCGTGCCTTGAGAAAAAGATACGCGGCTCCTATCGGGATTGTCGGCACGTCGGGCGGTCTTGCTGGATTTGTTTTACCTTTCTCGAACATCTTGTGCGCGGGATTTTGAGGACACTTCGGACTATCTCGAGGTTGAGATTTTCCATCGGGATTCCGCAAATATTACGGGTTATCACGCGGTTGAGGAATTCCAACGCAGCTTGTGGTTAGTTTGTGATGGCTGAGTTGGAGCACCCCTGCAGGGTTAAATCTTTCGGAAACCCGTGCCCGCGGTTATGTGGCAACTTGGAATTTTGTTTAACATCTGGTCATAGAGAACTTGATGTAAACTCTAATAAAATACACCAACCGTGTGCGTAACCATGACCGTCTCTTCTCGTGAGGCCTTCTCCAAAAGAGAACACGGCGGGGTTATGTTTGACCGTAAGTAGGTGTTCAGGATCACTTAGTGGTCATTACTAGTTCGCGTACGTTTATGCGACGATCATCGCCCCTTATTCTTGTACTCGTAAGTTAGCCGCTGAAATAAATGCTTAGTGCTTGCTGCAGCCTCACCACTTAACCATACCTTACCCATTAAGCTTTGCTAGTCTTGATACCCTTGGAAATGAGATTGCTGAGTCCCTGTGGCTCACAGATTACTACAACAATAGTTGCGGGTACAGGTAATGCGATGATTTGACGTGAGAGCGATGCTTGTTTGATTTGGAGTTCTTCTGCTTCTTCTTCATCGATCTAGGATGGGTTCCAGGCCGGCAGCCTGGGATAGCAAGGATGGATGCCATTTTATCGTTTGATTTCGTCCGCAGTCGGACCCTGCTCTTATGTATGATGATTGAATATATTATTGTATTGATGTTATCTTGATTTAGCTTGTGGCGAGTGTAAGCCAATTCCATATACTCATCTCTTCTGTACATGTACTTGTAATGATATCCATTCTTGCAAAACGATGAGATGCGCTTCTATCCCTGTCGAGGCCCTCGGGCCAAAATAAGGATATGACCGCATCTTGGGCGTTACAAGTTGGTATCAGAGCAGTACCGACCTAGGAGCCCCCTTGATTGATCGAACTTGGCCGAGTCGAGTCTAGTGAAAAAACTATTTTGAGTCTAGTTATATATTGGAGAGTAGGACTCTTTTTACTCCTCTTCTATGCTCTGGTGAGGAATCGTGACGTTGGAATTTTAATTCTTCCCCTCTTCTCACTCATTTTTTAGGATCACGCGGGTATTTTGGAATCTCTATCATGTCGATGTGACCAAAATTCTGTTCTTAGTGCCTCCCGACTGTATGGATTGGACCCGAGGAGTTAAGCTCCAGGGGATTCTTGACACATTGTTATTGTTCAGTTTCCTTAATATCTCAAGACATAGATGTTCGAAATTGCTTCAACACTATTTGAGGCGAGAGGAGTTTGGCGTCACCCAGTACTGGGGAGAGCGTCTAGATGTACTGCCATGTTTTGTATCGTTCTGATTACGAGGGTCTGAGGTAGATGAATTTCCGAGACCTCTGGTTGTGTGTTGATGGATGTGATACAATGGTGAGTAGTATTACTGCTAGGAGTTGAGTGATGAATTCTACTCCGTGTATCCGTGGACCCGATTGCATAACCAAAAGATTTCGGAAGTTCTTAGGTGGGAATTCAAGCCGTTATCTAGGTTATCTTTCAACAAATGCATGATGTGAGGTTGGGGTTTAACATCTAGTGGTTCGTTTGTTCACGGTCTTTCTTACAAAGGACGGTCTCGGTATGCTTCGTCAAGCCTTGTAGTTCACTACGCCTAGGGAGCATATTCGAGCGTCATTCCAATATGACAATCCGATGTACGATCGAGCAAGTGCGAGCCTTACCACGAAAATATCGGACGAAATCTCTGTCATGAGTTTATTTCTGGCTTAATTCGAAAGCCTTATCCTTTGGTTTTGTTAGAGTATGGTAATTCGAGTTGTTTCGATGTCAAGTGGTGATTTCATATCTTCCCTAAGCAGTGTTCTCATATTTTTATGGGAGTGCTAATCCATTTGCTCAATCAAATTGTCATGTCAATCCTTTCCCATCCGGAGTGCTTCTCTTCAAGTAATTCAATCCTCTCCAATATTTGCAAGATCTGTCCTCATATTTCTTTCCGGAGTTCGTCTCATCTATCTCAAGTTGTCTTTGTTTTTCCCACCCTCCCGCCCTTTTCTTCAATGATTTAATTCTCATGCAAGTGCCTTTTCTATTCATGTGATGCTTCCACTATCATTTCTTTCGTTTTGTATCTGGTGATTCATTGTGAAGATGCTTAGGAGCTTGTAAGTTAATCATTCTTCGTTCCTGTTTCTTCCCTGGTGGATTCGATTCAACCTCTTGGTGTTCATGATTTCCTTGTCGTCTGTCCAATGCTTTCCCATGTTCGAAGTTCTTGTCCAAGCTTGATGAGGACATCCCTACTATGGTTCCATCCCTTGAAGATGAACAACCTGTTGCTGCAAAGAAGACGTCCAATGATGAAATCAGGATTGGACCAACTACAAGAGCTCGTGCTAAGTTACTAGAACAACAGGTGAATTCTCTCTTAGTTGATAATGCTATTTCTTTTAATGAGAGCTTTATACTGCCTAAATCCTTGTGTGTATGTGTCATTAGGTACATTGGAGAGGAAGGCATGGCACGAGGGAGCAAGGAGGAGAACAAGGAGGCAATGCAGCTGGGCTGGGAAAAGGATCTTGGAGTTTCCAGGGCGGTAGTACCGCCCTACACCAGCGGTAGTACCGCTTGAGACGGTACTACCGCCCCTACTACCGTGAAAACTACTGGCATCTTTTGGCGCTAACCGGTAGTAGAGCGGTACTGAAGCGGTAGTACCGCTTGGAGCGGTAGTACCGCATGACATCAGCGGTACTACCGTGCTGCCTGCGCGCAGAGTTTCGGGCTGACAGCCCATGTACCCCTTCGATCTATCTTAGGATATAAATACTCTTCCTTAGGGTTAGTTAGAGTTAGACCACGTTTAAGATAAACCCTAGTTCATGAGATTGCTTGTAAGCATTCATCTTGAATCCTCATCACCAATTCGTATCGATCTGGTGATTATATACTGCAAGTCAAGTGTGATCTGCTATTCCATTGGGAATTAGTATATTGCAATTCTAACCGTTCGTGGTCGACGGCTGCGTGCGCAAGTGTGTGACGTTGTGAATATCCAAAGGGTTGAGACCTTTTGCATTGGCATCAGGGATCAAGAGAGGGAGAGTTCATCGGCGACATACAAGTTATCCTACACCATCATCATCACCACCGCCGCTTACTGAGAAGATCGGGACACCCCATATCATCTTGGTATCAGATTTCCAGTGTTGCCTCGGTAAGCATCCACCAAATCATCCGTAGATTAGTTGTTTTTCATCCTATCCAGAAAAAGCCTCACAAAAATATTAGGGTTCTTAGTTGTTTGCCATAGCCTAGATTGCATCGTGGATTGGTTTTAGTTGCTGGTCGTTGTGTCTTTCTTTTTGCGTCGCTTTGCCTTCGAATCGATTGATTTTAGTTTCCATCGTAGCTTGCATCGTAGATTGGCTTTTGTTTCGATCCATTATCCTGTTTTGCAAATTCCAATCCATAGCCACAGCCTGTCTACACAAAGGTGTTAGGAACTTACCCACGAGACTAGTTTCCGCTCTACAGGCTGCTCATATAGGTTTTGGTGCTTTGCAAAAACTCGACGTGATCCAAGAACAGTCGCCGCTGCCTGCGATCTATTGTGGCTGAAAAAAAAAAAAAAAAAAAAAAAGAGGAGAGAGAAAAAGTTTTTTTACTGTTCACGTACTGTTCACGTGACGGTTGAAAAAAAAAAAAAAAAAAAACAGAGACAACGAAAAGAAAGAAAGAATCAGTGGCCGGAAGTTGTTGCTATCTATTGCATTGTTGGAATTTTATCGTGCGATTGTGCACTAGTAGAATTGAGCAATCTTGTGCCGGTTTCCTTTGAGCATTGCTAGTGTCTCTCGAGTGCATTGCAACACATCTTGTTTTATAGTTGCTTTGCCACATTTTTCTCCACCGTGTGTGTTTCCTGGGGTGTTGTCACACGATCAGCACTAGGACTTGTCTTCGGTGTAGATAGGATACCATACCTAGCTCCACCATATAATCCTGCTCTGTCGTGTGATTGCTCTCATACCCGGGTATTCACTTCATCACATCCGTGCATTAGTCATCCATCTAAACGGGTAAGCATTACTATTCACTTTGGAACGGTAAGATTTCCTTTTCTTGTCAGTTTTGAGTGAGTTGTGAGTGTGCCCCCACACAGATTTTGATTTTTGCACTAACCTACTAATCATGTCTTCTAGTGATGTTGATGTGCTGCAGAAAAAGGCTGATGACGAGTGTGTTTCCTGGAAAGACCATGAAGCTCTCCGCGTTCATTTGACGGGGGCTCTTGATAGATCCGCTGAAAAAATTGAGGCTGATATGCAAGTTATACAAATGAAAGTGGATGCCACTGATACTACCGTCAACGCTATGCAAACTCAAGTCAATGCTCTCCAAACAAGTATACAGCAGTTGACAACTTCAGTCAATGGGCTCCGTGTCGCTCTTGAGCAACGCCAACATGACGACCATGACGATGCTGATAGTGTGCATGATGACAATGATAACATGGTGGGCAATCATGGCCATGGGCGTGGTTTTCAAGGGCCTGGTCGTCTACCACCACAGGGTGCTCGGCGTGTACCGCTTCAGGAGGATGATGGTTTGGGAAAGCCCAAGTTCACGATTCCTAGATTTGAAGGCTCCACTGATGTTGAAGAGTATCTCACTTGGGAGCTTAAGATGGAGAAATTATGGCGTTTGCATGATTATACTGAAGATAGGAAGGTCAAGCTTGCTTCTTCTGAATTTGATGGTTATGCATTGCGTTGGTGGGATAGCGTGGTGAGTACTCGCCGCGAGGACAATGAGCTTCCTGTTCGTACATGGCGTGAGATGAAGGCGGTGATGAAAGCTCGTTTTGTTCCCACTAATTACTTGCGGACAGTTTTTGATAAATTGACACAATTGAAGCAAGGTTCCATGACGGTTGATGCATATTATATGGAGATGGAGATGTTGATGCAGCGTGCTCGAGTGCGCGAATCTGTTGAGATGACTATGCAACGTTTTCTCCATGGGCTGAAATATAACATTAAGGGTATTGTTAGACATCACCAGTACACTACAATGAATGAGCTGCTCCATCATGCAAGAGAAGCTGAATCCCAGTTGGCTGAAGAAGCTCAAATCAAAAGCCGTTATACTACAGCAGGGCGGTTCTCTAACAGAACACCGCCGCCCCCTAGTGAGGGCGCTGCCAACCGCCCCTCTTCTTCAGCAACCAAACCAGCCTCCACAGTTCCACATTCCAAGCAACTTGCTGCCCCTGTTGCTAGCTCAGGTTCCAATATGTCTACAGCCCGTAATAGAGATATGCTTTGTCATACATGTGGAGGCAAGGGACACTTCAAGCGAGAGTGCCCCAATAGAAAAGTGATGATTGTAAACAATGACAATGAGTATGAGACTGGAGATGATGCTGATCCATATGCTTCAGATGACGATGAGTACACACGTGATGAGGGCATTGATGCTTTTGCTTCTCCAGCACCTACTATTGTTGTTTCGCAGCGTGCTCTTAGTGTGCAGCCACATGTTGATTCACAGCGCTGCAATTTGTTCCAAACAAAAGCACTAGTTGGCCCCAACAAAGCTTGCAAGGTGATCATTGATGGAGGTAGCTGCCGCAATCTTGCAAGCAAGGAATTATGTGCCAAGTTAAATCTGAAATATTTACCTCACCCCAATCCGTATTATGTACAATGGTTGAGTGACAATGGTGAGATGAAGGTGAGTCATATGGTGCGCGTAAATTTTGAGATAGGACCATACAAGGATTCCATTGAATTTGATGTGGTACCTATGACAGTTTGCCATCTTTTATTGGGTCGGCCATGGCTCTATGACCGTCATGTGCAACACAATGGCCGTGCCAATACTTATCACTTGGAGTTCAAGGGCAAGAAGATCAATCTACAGCCTATGTCACCACAACAAATTGTGAATGAGTCTCGTCAGAAAACAGAAGTGAATATTGCACAGCCACCTGCACGAGAGAACAATGTAAAAGCCGTGAGTGATAATATAACGAAAAGTGCGAGAGAGCCTAGTTTGCTTATATTAGCCACCCAAAAAGACATGAGAGAATTTCGAGAGGATCCTACAGCCCTGCCTCTTGTGCTTATGTACAGAGGCGAGGTTTTAGTTTCTAATGATACACAATCTGTTTCTCTTGGTGTGTCTACTGTTTTGCAGGAATATGGCGATGTGTTTCCGGAGGAGGTACCATCGGGGCTGCCACCATTGCGTGGAATTGAGCACCAAATTGATCTTATACCCGGCGCCACCCTCCCCAACCGAGTGCCATACAGGACCAATCCCGAAGAAACGAAGGAAATACAGAAGCAAGTGCAAGCCCTACTAGACAAAGGGTATATTCGTGTTTCTCTTAGTCCTTGTGCTGTTCCTGTTATTTTGGTGCCTAAGAAAGATGGTACATGGCGCATGTGCGTAGATTGTAGAGCTATTAACAACATCACTATTCGATATCGTCATCCTATTCCACGCTTAGAGGATATGTTAGATGAATTGAGTGGTGCTGCTGTTTTCTCTAAGATTGATTTGCGTAGTGGTTACCATCAAATTCGCATGAAGGAAGAGGATGAATGGAAAACTGCTTTCAAAACTAAATTCGGTTTATATGAGTGGTTAGTTATGCCTTTTGGTCTTACTAATGCACCTAGTACCTTCATGAGATTAATGAATCATGTTTTGAGAAAGTTTATTGGTCGTTTTGTGGTTGTATATTTTGATGATATCCTTATTTACAGCCGCAATGAATCTGAACATTGTGATCATATTAGACAGGTTTTGCAAGTGTTGCGTGACAATAAATTGTATGCTAATCTTGAGAAGTGCACATTTGCAAAAGATAAAGTGATATTTCTGGGATACGTTGTATCTAAGCATGGGGTAGAAGTAGATTCATCTAAGATTGAAGCAATTCAAGATTGGCCTACTCCCATGAATGTTAGTCAAGTACGAAGTTTTCACGGTCTTGCTGGTTTCTATCGCCGTTTTGTGAAAGACTTTAGTACTATTGCTGCACCATTGAATGAATTAACGAAGAAAGGTGTGCCTTTTGTGTGGGGCGCAGCCCAAGATCATGCTTTTGATGAGCTGAAACGTTTGCTTACTTCTGCACCATTACTTGCACTACCAGATTTTTCCAAACAATTTGAAGTTGAATGTGATGCTAGTGGTATTGGTATTGGTGGTGTGTTGATGCAAGAAGGTAGACCTATTGCCTATTTCAGCGAGAAACTTTCTGGTGCTAGACTGAATTATCCTGTTTATGATAAAGAATTGTATGCGCTTGTTCGAGTTCTTGAGGTTTGGCAACATTATTTGTGGCCAAAAGAATTTATCATACATTCTGATCATGAAGCATTGAAGTATTTGAAAGCTCAATCCAATTTGCATCGACGCTTAGCTAAATGGGTTGAGTTTATTGAGTCTTTTCCATATATCATTACGCATAAGAAGGGAAAAGATAACATTGTTGCTGATGCTCTCTCTAGGAAGAACATGCTCTTGACACGTCTCAATATTCAAATTCCTGGTTTAGAGAGTTTGTGTGATTTGTATGCAACTGATCATGATTTTGCAGAACCATATCGTTTATGTTTGCTTCGAAATGCATGGGAGAAATACCACATCCATGATCGCTACTTGTTTCGAGCTAACAAACTTTGTGTTCCAGAATCGTCCGTCCGTTTGCTATTGTTGCAGGAATCACATGCAGGAGGATTGATGGGTCACTTTGGGCGTGAGAAGACGTTGCTCATGCTGGCTGATCACTTTTATTGGCCCAAGATGAGGCGCGATGTGGACAGGTTTGTTCGGCGCTGCATTACATGTCACAAGTCCAAGTCCAAACTAAAGCCTCACGGTTTGTATACGCCACTACCTACACCTACCACACCATGGGAAGATATAAGTATGGATTTTGTGTTAGGTTTGCCACGCACTAAAAGAGGTCATGATTCTATATTTGTGGTAGTGGATAGATTTTCTAAGATGGCACATTTTATTGCATGCCACAAAAGCGACGATGCGTCGCATGTTGCTAACCTGTTTTTCAGGGACATCGTACGCTTGCATGGAGTGCCAAAGACAATTGTTTCTGACAGGGACGTGAAGTTTATGAGCTACTTCTGGAAGACTTTGTGGGGAAAGCTAGGAACGAAGTTGCTGTTCAGTACAACATGTCACCCACAAACTGATGGTCAAACGGAGGTGGTGAATCGCACATTGTCCCAATTGCTGCGAGTTATGATTAAGAAAAATCTGCGTGAGTGGGAGGAGTGTTTTCCACATGTTGAGTTCGCCTATAACAGGGCTGTGCACACTACCACCCAGCTTTGTCCTTTTGAGGTGGTGTATGGCTTCAAACCAATTACACCACTAGATTTGCTGCCTCTTCCATTACATGAGAGGGTTAATATGGAGGCATCAAACAGAGCAGATTATGTGAAGAAGATTCATGAGAAGACACGAGAGGCTATTGAGAAGCAAGGCAAGAACATTGCTGCTGCACGCAATCAATCAAGAAAGAAAGTTTTGTTCCAGCCTGGTGATATGGTATGGGTGCATCTTCGCAAGGACAGGTTTCCACAGTTGAGACGTTCTAAACTTCGGCCACGTGGTGCTGGTCCTTACAAGGTGTTAGCCAAGATAAATGACAATGCCTACTCGATTGATATTCCTATTGCTGAATTTGGTGGCGTTAGCAACAGTTTCAACGTTGCTGATTTGTCCCCATGTGACGTCGATGACCTTGGAGCGTCGGGGTCGACGCCTTTTGAAGGGGGGGAGGATGATGAGGACATCCCTACTATGGTTTCATCCCTTGAAGATGAACAACCTGTTGCTGCAAAGAAGACGTCCAATGATGAAATCAGGATTGGACCAACTACAAGAGCTCGTGCTAAGTTACTAGAACAACAGGTGAATTCTCTCTTAGTTGATAATGCTATTTCTTTTAATGAGAGCTTTATACTGCCTAAATCCTTGTGTGTATGTGTCATTAGGTACATTGGAGAGGAAGGCATGGCACGAGGGAGCAAGGAGGAGAACAAGGAGGCAATGCAGCTGGGCTGGGAAAAGGATCTTGGAGTTTCCAGGGCGGTAGTACCGCCCTACACCAGCGGTAGTACCGCTTGAGACGGTACTACCGCCCCTACTACCGTGAAAACTACTGGCATCTTTTGGCGCTAACCGGTAGTAGAGCGGTACTGAAGCGGTAGTACCGCTTGGAGCGGTAGTACCGCATGACATCAGCGGTACTACCGTGCTGCCTGCGCGCAGAGTTTCGGGCTGACAGCCCATGTACCCCTTCGATCTATCTTAGGATATAAATACTCTTCCTTAGGGTTAGTTAGAGTTAGACCACGTTTAAGATAAACCCTAGTTCATGAGATTGCTTGTAAGCATTCATCTTGAATCCTCATCACCAATTCGTATCGATCTGGTGATTATATACTGCAAGTCAAGTGTGATCTGCTGTTCCATTGGGAATTAGTATATTGCAATTCTAACCGTTCGTGGTCGACGGCTGCGTGCGCAAGTGTGTGACGTTGTGAATATCCAAAGGGTTGAGACCTTTTGCATTGGCATCAGGGATCAAGAGAGGGAGAGTTCATCGGCGACATACAAGTTATCCTACACCATCATCATCACCACCGCCGCTTACTGAGAAGATCGGGACACCCCATATCAAAGCTACTTTTGTTTATTCTTCCACCTCGCTATTCTATCCGGAGCACTGAAGATGCCTCAGAAGATTCGTGTTTTCATTCAAAATCCTTTTAATTTATTTCAAGGTTCTCACCTCATCAAGTTTTCATTTGTACCGGTGCAATCTCTCTTTCTAAGCAATCGTTTCAACGATGTTTCCTTTCAGTGGGCCCATAACCCACAGGTTTTCCCCGAGATCTTACCTGACTCTTCTAATCTTTTCTGGAGATCTCAAGTTCTTTTCAAATGTGACATAAGAATGAATTCCATGAGTCATATTCCTTCTCCAAGATCGTTGTGAATTAGTTTCATCATTGTCTCAACCTTTCCTTATTCATTCTTCCGGCATGTCTCAGTAATTCTTGGTGGTGTTTCTCGTCATCACTCTCATCATTGAAGACCGAAGGAGAGTTTCTCTTAAATCTTTGTCCGTTCTTCCAAAGATTCATGGTTTCAGCTTGTTGCTATCCTCTCTAATTGTTGTCGATCATGAGTAATTCTTTCCATATCTATCCGGAGCATTTCAGAGTTGTTTTCATTTCTCGATCCTCCGAAGGCCATCATTTCAAAGATTTCTTCGTTCTCAGCTTTCAGCTTTCGTTCTCTAAGTCTTCTCAGTTGTTGTCTCTTCGTTCGTATCTCCATTATTCCGATGCCTTGGATCGTGATCTCTTCGTTCTCTTGTATCTCCATTCATTCATGGTATCCTCATTCGTTTGTGAATTCGTACCGGTGTTTCGTGAAGACTTCTTCAAGCTTATGAATCTATCTTCAATCTTTTCAATAAGAATAAGTAGTATGTGAAATCCATTGCTTGTCATCAATTCAACTTGATGAAGGATAAGCATAATATAATTCTTATTCTTGTTTCATCCAAGTGATTTCAATCCTTCTTCCGAAGTGGTTCATGATATCAAATTCTCGATTCTAAGTTGTTCATCCTTTCTTTTCCGGAGTTTCTAGTTTTCTCAAGTATCTCTTCGCGAAGCTCCATCTAAATCTTGCAAGGTTGTAATCTTATTCTTTTCAACCTTCAATTCTTTTGTTCATTCTTTTATGCATGGAGGTTCTTCATGGTGGTTCATCAAGATTTTTTTCATTCTCAAAGTGTTCTTCAACATTCTTGTGGTAGTACCTCAAGTACTCATTTTCGTTCTCTTGCATTTCAAAGTTCAATTCATTCTCCTTTATCTTTTGAGGTGGTGTTATAGAATTCTTGATTCGTAAGGAGTCTCGAAGAGAATTAGTTTCAAGAATGAGATATTTAAGCCCACCAATTTCTTCTCTCATGAGATCTTTTCAACCCATCATTTCTTCATTGGAGCTCTCTTGGATCGGATTTCACTTAAAGCTTTTCCTAAGGATTGTTGCTATCATGGTGCTCATCAATGATCCATGTTCTCAATGTATTCTCTTGGTGAAAGAAGTTTTCATCTCTCTGTTGCTCGCAACCAATCAATTGTTTCCACTAGTGGCCGGTTCTTTCCTCATAATTTTGAGATGTTTCCATAAGCCCACAACAAGCTTCTTCTTTTCGTGGTTGATGTTCCGACAATTCCGTTCAATCCTTCTTGTAAGGGTGCTTTTCAAATCAATTGTGGCAGAAGTTGTCATTTTCTTCTCCGTTGTTTTCTCTCCAACAATCTAGTTTCTATTCTCTTGTTACGGAGGCATTGTGATGTTGTTGTCTTCAATCTATCATCTTGTTTTGTCAAGATCATGTTCCTTCTTTGCTTATTCATTTAATCGAAGTGTTGTGTCCTCTTTTCAAGTTCTTTTAATCTTATCAAGTTTTGCTTCTATTTTCAACCGAAGTGCTGCCCAAAATTCTATTGAATTCTTGCTTGTCCCTCATGCCAGTCTTCATCTCCTTGCAACCTTCAAGATTCGTTGGTTTCACGTTTGTCAAAGAAGCAACTAAGTTTTACCTCTGCCTTTCCTATTTCTTTTCCCCCTTCTCATTCTAAGATCTTGGGTCGAGATCTCTTGTTAGTGGAGGAGAGTTGTAACAGCCCGAGACCGACGCTCCAGAAGATTCCCTTTTATTCCATTGCCGTCGTATGATTCGTTGGCTGTCGCATTCATCATCGCATCATTCGCATCATCTGCATAGCATCGACACTCCGTTGCCGTCATTTTTTTCAAAACTTGCATCCGTTCGTAGTCGCCAGTTCTCTCCGTTCGTGTCGTCGACCGTTTCGACACCAACCACACACGCACACGCCCGCTGCATCGTAAAAAAAAAATTGTTTTTAAAGTGCATATAAAACATTCTCGGAATGGGTCGAAATTTGGCGAGCGGTCTTATTATGTTGTAGGTAGACCGCCTGCCAAATTTCGTCGCAATCAAAGGTTGTTTGATACCCGAACCGTTAAACCTATTGCGTTGCTATAGCCGGTTAAATCATCGGACGTTTCGGTTTATATAATCTTGTCATGGGCCGCAACTTCTCTCTCATCTTAGTCTCTAGCCACCTACACAGCCCACTGCCCCACCTAACCTACCCATGTGTCTGTGGCCATCGGATCACGATCGGGCGGACAACAACCAACCCACCCTAGTCCATTACCTATATAAAACCACCCCATGGAGAGAGCCCCCTCACTCTCTGCGGTTTCCCCCTTATCAAATTGCAGCCACGCCCCTAGAATCCCCCACCTTCTAACCCCACATCCCTCCAATCCTGAAATCCACTCCTTCCCCACCATTCTCAGCTCTCAGATCCAAAATTAGGGGACCAGAATCGTCCCTGCAGCCCACCAGACATTGTCCGCGACCAACCCGGACAAGTCCGCTGCCACCAGATGCCAGCCGCCCGCAGCCATCGGACGCGCTCGTCCCTGAGCTCGATCCCAAACTTCCCACGAGTCAGCCCCAACCGGCCACCGGAGCCAGCGTCGGACCTTGCCGGAGACCGACCCCGCCGACCCCACGTCGCTAGCCTCCTCCATCGCCGGTGACCTCGACCCCGTGCAGGCCGGACCTCGCCCCGACCTCCTCCTAGCTCTTCCGTTCTCTCCCCCTCTCTCTCCCTTTCTAAACCTAGTCCCTCTCTCTCCTCCATGGACGGGATCAGGAGCTCCTCTCCGTCGGCCGCCGTCCCGATCCAGTGCGGGGCCACCGGATCCGCCCGTTTCTCGCCGCCCCACGCCGCCTCGACCCTCGCTGGAGCTCCCCCGGTGAGCCGCCGGGGTCGCCAATCCGTCGCGCCATGGCCCTACTCAGGTTGCGCAGGGAGGCTGACCTCCTCGTTCAAGCACCCAATCGAGCCGCCTCCTGCGTGGGCCTTCTCTAGGCCCAAGGCCACGTGGCCTAACCGCCGGCCCAATCGAACCTGCCTACCCCTCGCCCACGGCGAGATTCTCTATATTGCGCCCACCTCTGTGTAACCCAGCAGAGGCAGATTCGGCCCATGCGCTTTTTCTCTGTCCTCGCGAATTTATCAATTAACGTGTGAATTATCTGTTTTACAGAAAAACCCCTAATGTCCATGCATTTAATAACTTGAGAACCGTGCATCGGATGAAAATGATTTAAATATGTAAAATGCTTAGTATTTTATGTAGATTAATAATTTCCAACTTTCATGCATGATAACAATGTTTAAACTTGCTGTTTGATTAAATTTGCATAAATGTCATGTTAAACGATTTATTTCATAACTAAATAATCGTCGCTCCGTTTAAAATGATCTACATATGAAACTTGACTAGAAAAATGTGTAGAATCTCATGGCACACTTTATTTTTCTATTTAATAAACATAAAATATGCTTAGCACAGATCTGTACCAAACTTAAAACATGCATATGGGGTCGTTTCGGAAATACTATATGTTTCTTCCGGTCTCATTTAAAATGCCTAGGTTATGTACTTCTTCATGCTTCACCTCTTGCCATGATAAACAACATTTAAAATGATTGTTTAGTTAAACAACATTAATCACATTTCTCTTAATATGGAGAGTTATTATTTTGTTATATGTAGGTTCTCCTTCTCCATTTAAATTGCTTAATTCCATCATCACCTTATACCCTGACCAC
This sequence comes from Elymus sibiricus, assembly GCA_039707655.1. Classification (NCBI taxonomy): domain Eukaryota; kingdom Viridiplantae; phylum Streptophyta; class Magnoliopsida; order Poales; family Poaceae; genus Elymus; species Elymus sibiricus. Next base: position 145,987,202 of record CM077671.1, on the reverse strand, counting down.
CCATGTTAAACAACATTTAATATTGATGAGTACCTAAACGAGAGTGAACTAAATGATTCAAACGTGGAGTTTCATCAATATGCAACTCGTTGCATATTGAGCTTCACTTAATGTGTAGTGTTTGACTATTGCATCTTGCCATGCCATGCCTTGCATATTTAAACTTGACATGCATCACTTGTTTGTTTCCGGTTTGCTTCTTCTCGATAGAGTTCCGAAAGCGTTCAAAGTGTGAGGATCCGATTGACAACGTCCATTTGTCTACGTCATGGATTCATTCTTCTTCCAAGCGGGATCTCAGGCAAGATGATCTTTTCCCTGGATACCATTACTATCATTGCCATGCTAGATGTCTCGTTTCTAACGCTTGTCTCGCTACCTACCACTTGTTTGTTAAGCCTCCCAAAATGCCATGATAAGCCTCTAACCCCTCCACATCCCAGCAAACCATTGTTTGGCTATGTTACCGCTTGCTCAGCCCTTCTTATAGCATTGCTAGTTGCAGGTGCAAGCTGTTTCCATGTACAACATGGATATTTTTGAGATATCACAATATTATTGCAATTTAATTTAATGCACATATATACTTGGTAAAAGGTGGAAGGCCTGTCCTTTTTCTTAGTGTTTTGTTCCACTTTTGCCGCCCTAGTTACTTGTGTACCGGTGTTATGTTCCATATTGAGCGCTCCTAACATGCTCAGGGTTGTTATGGGGACCCCCTTGATTTTCGTTTTGGGATAAAACTCTTCTGGCAAGGCCTAACATTGGTACTACATTTGCCTAATAACTAATAAAATTGCATAGGGACCCGCCGACACCCACGGATAATTAACCAACCCCCGGGCCAGTGCTCCTCATGGGTGTTGGTCCTAACTAGAGCACTGTGCGGGGCCAACCCGGGGTAACTTGGGAGATTTCTATCAGGCCATTGTACGCGTCGCTCATCCGTCGTGCCCTGAGAACGAGTTACGAGGCTCCTATCGGGATTGTCGGCACGTTGGGCGGTCTTGCTGGATTTGTTTTACCTTTCTCGAACGTCTTGTGTGCGGGATTTCGAGGACACTTCGGGCTATCTCGAGGTTGAGATTTTCCATCGGGATTCCACAAATATTAAAGGTTATCCCGCGGTTGAGGAATTCCAACGCAGCTTGTGGTTAGTTTGTGATGGATGAGTTGGAGCACCCCTACAGGGTTAAATCTTTCATGAGAGCCGTGCCCGCGGTTATGTGGCAACTTGGAAATTTGTTTAACATCTGGTCATAGAGAAATTGAAGTAAACTCTATTAAAATACACTAACCGTGTGCGTAACCGTGACCGTCTCTTCTCGTGAGGCCTGCTCCGAAAGAGAACACGGCGGGGTTATGTTTGACCGTAAGTAGGTGTTCAGGATCACTTAGTGATCATTACTAGTTCACGTCTGTTTATGCGACGATCATCCCCCCTTATTCTTGTACTCGTACGTTAGCCACTCAAATAAATGCTTAGTGCTTGCTGCAGCCTCACCACTTAACCATACCTTACCAATTAAGCTTTGCTAGTCTTGATACCTTTGGAAATGAGATTGCTAAGTCCCTGTGGCTCACAGATTACTACAACAATAGTTGCAGGTACAGGTAATGCGATGATTTGATGTGAGAGTGATGCTTGTTTGATTTGGAGTTCTTCTTCTTCTTTATCGATCTAGGATGGGTTCCAGGCTGACAGCCTGGGATAGCAAGGATGGATGCCAATTTATCGTTTGATTTCGTCCTTAGTCGGACCCTGTTCTTATGTATGATGATTGAATATGCTATTGTATTGATGTGATCTTGATTTTGCTTGTGGCGAGCGTAAGCCAATTCCATACACTCATCTCTTCTGTACATGTACTTGTAATGATATCCATTCTTGCAAAACGACGAGATGCGCTTCTATCCCTATCGAGCCAAAATAAGGATAGGACCGCATCTTGGGCGTTACACCTTGAGACCCACGTGGATGAACCGGAAGGAAGACACCTTGCCGGACCTCCGCCCACATCTCTTGAACACCAGTTTGGCGACACCAGACAAGAAGGTACCAACAGAAGATAACTTCTCACGGAATGAAGACAACAAGACTCAGAAGATGGTGACACCCTCGACACTGCCCCAGGATGATACAACCTTAGCCTATGATGATCAAGGCATAAGATATGCAAGATCATGATATGGATCGCTAATAGAGCAACCCTATCCTTACCGTTGTTGTATCGGCAACCACCGGTGGATGAGAACCTTGCAATTTGGTCCGCCTCACTATGCTGAGTAGGAAAATGGTTCTCTTCATCCCCCTCTCTTGGTGTCGGTGTTGTCATCGACGTGACCGACAGGTTGGACCTCTACTATGCCTTGTTAATGTCATTGCATAAAGGATTGCCTACCTGGAACCATCGACAACTAAGAAGACAAGAGGGATCTCCATGATTAAGAAGACAACAGATGACTGAGTCAGTGACAACCATGAGGAATCACCTTTGCCCCATCAGCTACCAGATGAAAAGATGTCAAAGATTCTCCAGGCCCCAACCCAGATCGTTTCGTCGGACAACTAGGAGACACATAGTGACACCTGAGGAAGACCCAGGAGACTGCATGTCCTTCTCTCCGGGTCATGAAGCAAAGCACGACTATTGAGTGCGAGAACCCCTAGTGTAGGATGAGTCATGTATCCCCTATGCGAAGTCGAGTCCGTACGATGGTTCAAATGGAACCACGTTGTGTGTCGCTTGCTTTTACTTGTTTATGCCTTGATATAAGTCGCACTTTTGCCCTAGGCAACAAGTACGCGACTATATCACCTAGCATATCCTAATATCTGTGTTGGCCTTTTCAGCACTTGTTTGATTACATTTGCACTATAGCACCCCCTTTAGGCACCTCCCCTCTATGCTACTTTTCCCTCTCACCTTTCTCGTCAACTAAAGAACCGCAAGACAAGATGCACCAAGGGTCCACCTCGATAATCAACAAGCACTGAAGACTTGTGACGAAAACCTACTTGACCAAGTGAAACCCCGTAGGGTGGTGTTCTTCCCTCAAGGATAGAAGTCCTTCCCTAGACCGGCCTAGACCTCAAAAGGTACCCCAGCTCGAACCCTTAACCACGTGCTTAACATATGGATTTGCAAGAGAACCAATTGGCTTCAACAACCTTTGCTTAATACTGGGTTCGTTATGGAACTAGTGATCATAGTGAACAAACACCATTCATCCTTAAGCTAGAACCAGAGCCTTGATGCCATAGGAAAGATCATTCCAAGGATATGTGATTAGTAGGCTGATGTGGGGACCCTGACTCATAATTCGTGGTCACCGAATGCATGTGTACAATGATCCCAGAGATCAATGCTCATTGAACACACAGAAGCTGAATAACAAGAGTCTTACATCCATCCATATTGTCTTACACAAAAAAAGACCATTGAGGTCAAGTCTTACATAGATAGGGCCATGATGGCCAAACACCAAACATAACTAGCAGCAGAAATCTTGAATGAAAGCGTGAACCCATTCCATATGCCTTAACCCTACAGGCATTTTGACTGGGAAGCGTCTTAATTCGCATGTTCGTCTCCAACGAATTCTTCACCATATTCCTGCTCTTCCATGCCTGGCCAATTAAATAACCAGTGGCAACCAATGAGTACTTTGAATGTACTCGCAAGCAACCCATGTTTTGGAACAAGGTATAACAAAGCATGATATAGCACTAAGAAGGTAAGTTGCGGAAAGCTAGTTTTGAGTGCAATGTCATGATCAAAATAACTTGAAGTAGCATGCCTCATGAGGATACAAGTATCCGTACGAACAGGTTACAGATATCAATATAATCAAGGTCTTAACATCTCACGTTCATTCATCATGTCAAGTCATCCGACTTGTCTCGTGAATTCCATCTTTCTCACACGCACGCCAAGTTAGTGAAAACATCCTGGACATAGTTTAAGCAGGACCACCCAGCTGTCCTTGACCGTGGACATGACTATTCGAATAGTTTTACACTCTGCAGAGGTTGCACACTTTACCCACAAGACTCGGGAAACTTCCGTGTCAAGCCACGACTCGCGGTATATCACATACCCAAGGTAAGCACCCGAACATTGCCTTTCCCTTGACGACACTAAACAAAGAGTCCGCTCGATTGGTACACAGCCCTCACAATGCGCATCACACGAGCCTTGCTCAACATACTACCATCCATGAAGGGACCAACGGTGTGCCCGGTGTCTGTAAAAATAGTCCATGGTTGCCCTACCTGGCACAACCCCATATCGAGAGAGTAACTCTGGCCCTCTCGCCAATAGTAATGCGAGCTCTCTGCTAGTACCAACCAAGGTAATCAACAAAGCCCCGTCCCATAAGGGGTATCGTGGTTGTACATGTAAGGTTGGGATGATTAGCAGATCTTAAATCTAATCCGTTTTCGAAAACACACACACCTCTTGCTCTGGTACATCACTTCTTTCTCAAGTGGTTACCTAGCTCATCATCATCATCTCCCTCGGGCATTAGTGGCACCCGAAGGGGTTTTCAAAAAAAAGTCTTTGAAATCATTTGTTTCCAACACCATGCATATCCCCATCTCATTTGCATAGCATCTACTTTAGCAACCTAACTACTTCCCACATGCATAACCCTCATAGGAAGGTAGGGTCATGCACGATGCAAGTATCAACGGAGAAGTAACAGAGGCATCCACCAAAGTGGTCACCACATCATCATGATCAACATAACAAAAGGAAGTGCTATATGCCATGCAATAAAATGGTTTCTTAAACATGGTCAAAGGGCTGCTTGCCTGGCTCAACAAGGTCTTCGGGGTCTTTGAAGTCTTCTGGTCCAACTCCCTCGTCAACAACGCAATCTATCGTCGCAATATTAACCGGCAAAAATAAGAATCGCCACAAAAATAGAGCACAAAATCCACTTCTATAATGTTACCCTACTCTATAAAATACTACAATAGGAACTAAAAATGTTTGTCTCTGGTTTTGAAGTGAAAAAGATTTTGAAAACTATTTTAATAGAGGCTAAAAATACTTAAAACTAGGTTTTAAATAAATCCAGTACATAAAATGTTTTAAAAAATTAGTACAAGTGGCACTATTAAATACTACAGAATATTCTAAGATTTATGGTGGAGGAATTTTTGAATTTGGAAAAGTATTTAAACCAGTGGAATTTTTGGAAAACTAAACAGAAAAAGAAAAAGGAAATGGGCACTGTGCCCTGGGCCGGATCTGGCCACAACTGGGCCGGCCCAGAGCAAAGCAGCCCTAGGCGAACCGGTGCCCACGCACGCACCAGGTTCAAACCTGACGGGCGGGGCTCGGCGGCCAAAGACAGAGGGAGAGAGGCGCGGGCGAGGCAGAGGCTTACGACCTGGCCCCATTGGCAGGTCATCGCCCACCTCTGTCCAGGGGATGGCAGTGCTCACCGGCGGCGATGATGTGCACGGCGACGGCTGGCGGGCACGGAAATGGGACCTGCGTCGAGTCGCTGATCCGGTGGAGGTGGAGGGGAGAGCCGGAGAGCAAGGAGTCACCGGTGATGAGGTACCCGCGGCGAAGGCGCTTTGGGAGGAGCTCGCTCCGGTAGTCTCCAGCTGCAAAACACAAGGAGGAGGAGGAGGGGGATCGCATAAGGAGCTCCCTGCGATCACGGATCGGGCGAAGGAAGGGGCAGAGGAGGCCCTCACCGTGCTAACGCTGGTGGCCCGCAGCGACGCTCGGCTCGATCCCGAGCACAGGGGCTTCGGGAGCTCGCTAGGGTGGTTTGGGCGTGCAATTGGGAGCGAGAGAGGAGCAGCAGAGGGAGAGAGGGGTCTCGGGGTGCCTTTTTATAGGTGGCCCACGGTCCACCGAGCTTGGGTGCGCCTGCGAGGTTGTGGCCAAGGCCAGAGGGCACGGGGTTCGAGGGGAGGTGTCTAGGGCGTTCTTGGGATGGGTCTAGAGCTAGGGGAGAGGAGAGAGGAGGGGGCGAAGCTCGTGCGTGTGAGGCCCGTGGTTGGCCGAACCGGGCAGCGTCGGGCACGTGTGCAGGAGGGTGAGAGAGAGAGGAAGTGGAGGCTCCCGACACGGCAGCATGTCGCGGACGCCGAGGAGCCTCGACTGGCGCAAGGGGCGGCTCGAGGTAGTCAGAGCAAGGGCAGGGCACGAGGTCAACCCTCTGCCTGTTCTGTGGCGCGCTCCAGAGCGTGTCTTTGGCTGGCATGATGGTCTTTTGGCGTGCTCTGGCGCGTCCACCAGTGTCCCTCGCCTGCACAGGGGCTAAACAAAGGGGAAATGGGGAATGGGATGCTCTGGAACTTGCCAGGGGAGAGAGAGAGCTGAGAAAAAGGGGAAAAGTGGTTGTCCAGGGGGTGCAAGTCGGCTTCCCACCCCCTCAATCATGGAGTTGGCCGTTGGGAAACTTTCTCGAGGTGTGGAGGGATTGCACTGAGCTGTGGTAAAAATTTGAAGTGAAGGAGAGTGGTGGAAGGGGCGCAATAATTGATTCTTGGATTCTGCTTGAAGGTGTTTGATCAGTGTTTGGGCTACTTCTGGTGCTCCACTGGAAATGAAACTTAACAGGATCAAATGGATGGTAAATACAAGAGTGTTCACAAGTTTTGAGCTTTATTGAAGGAAATTTCCAATGTAGACTTGGTAAACCCTAGAAATCAACAGAATCAGGTTTCTGTAGATCGAGCCATGTAATTCTATTCTCCTAAATGCACCACTTGGTGTAGTAGCACTATTTAGTGATTAGAACCTGCCCACAAAGTTTGGGGTCAATTGGATAAAGTTGGCAATGTAGAGTTGTTCAAGTTTGAATCTGGACAGAGAGGGTTTTGGAATATTTTTGTGAATCAAAACATTGGGGATTGAGATGAAACTTTGCATGATCATCACATATATCATGTATGACTTGCTAGAATTTTCCTGGAATTATTTGAGAATATTTCTTGTAGAAATATTTCAAATGTTTGAAACAGACAGAAAGGGTTCTGAAGGGTTTTGTCCAATATTTTGAACATGACCATGTGTTGAAACTCTTATATATGGAATATATATGTCCACTGAGTTTCCCTAAATTTTATCAAATATTTTTATAGCATAAAAATAATTTTTCCCTATGAAAGACCATTTCTGGTCTTAAATAAAAGCCTTTAAATAAAATAGGAAAATAATCTTTAAAATTAATATTTGGTGGTTTTGGGAAGTCGTATATATAGTGGGTTCCAAATAAACTCTTTGGTGCAAAACATTCCACCCAATTTGAGGACTTGTAGTGCAAACCTCAATTCAGGGGTTTTTGAAAACCTAATTTGAATAAATCCTTTCTGGCCAAAACAATATTTGATTAAAAATAGTTTTAGGTACTATACACATGGTATGATCATTGGGCAAGAAGTTTGGATCAAGGAAGTGAGTTCTAGAGGGAAGAAGACCTTGGAGTGCCAAAACACAATCAACCAAACATGCAAACATCAAACACTCCAAACAAGCACTTGCACTCAAAAAGTTTTATTTGGGTCCAAATTTTATAAATCCATAGCATGGCTAAGTGATACAAACATAGGATGTGATAGACCTTCCCCCTTAAATGAATCTCGTCCCCGAGATTCCTAGGCTAAGCGCTAAAGAGATAAAGGAACTCTGATCTAAGATAGTCTTTACGCTCCCAGGTTGCTTATGCTTCAGTGTGGTTGCTCCATTGGACCTTGAAGTACTTGATGGTGCGGCTTCGGGTGCAACGTTCAGCTTCATCCAGAATGCAAACTAGCCTCTCATGATAAGTGAGGTCTGGCTGAAGGTTGATGGCTTGATGATCGATGTCCGTGTAGAGGTCGGGGCGGTTGGGAACTTGGAGACACTTCCAGAGCTGTGATACGTGAAAAACGTTGTACACATCAGATAGCTCGGAAAGTAGCTCTAGCTGGTAGGCAACTTCTCCTCATCTTGTAGTGATCTTGAAGGGGCCAATATATCTTGGTGCGAGCTTTCCCTTGACATGGAAATGCTTGGGTCCCTTGAGAGGTGTGACTCGGAGATAAACATAGTCTTCAACACGGAAACTCATGTCCCAGCGGTGTGAGTCGGCATAGCCCTTCTGTCTTGACTTGGCGGATTCTAGACGTCCTCTGACAAGTTGAACTTGCTCTTCTGCTTCGCGGAGGATATCGGGTCCAAACACTAATACTTCTCCGGTTTCTGACCAATTGAGGGGAGTGCGGCACTTGCGTCCATACAACACCTCAAATGGTGCCATCTGAATACTCGACTGATAGCTGCTGTTGTAGGAAAACTCAGCGAACGGTAAACAATCTTCTCACTTGGCTCCATACACCAGAACACAAGCACGAAGCATGTCCTCGAGTATCTGGTTAACCCGTTCAGTTTGTCCTCCGGTCTGAGGGTGAAAGGTTGTGCTAAAAGATAGCTTGGTTCCCAAGGCTTCTTGAAATTACTTCCAAAACCTTGAGGTAAATTGGGTACCTTGGTCTGACACAATCTCCTTAGGAACTCCATGAAGGCTCACAATACACTCGATGTAAAGACTGACTAGCTTGTTTCCATCATAGGTGGCCTTGACGGGAATGAAGTGGGCTACCTTGGTCAGGTGGTCGACGATGACCCACATGGAATCATGTCCCTTGCTTGACCTGGGTAATCCGGTGATGAAGTCCATCCCAACTTTGTCCCACTTCCATTCAGGCACTTTGAGAGGTTGTAACAATCCAGCGGGTCGCTGATGCTCAGCTTTGACTCTCTGGCATATGTCACACTTAGCGACGAAAGTGTCTATCTCTCTTTTCATGCCATGCCACCAGAATCTTGCCTTGAGGTCTTAGTACATCTTGGTTCCTCCAGGATGGATGGAATATGGGGTGTTGTGGGCTTCTTGCAAGATCAAATTCTTGAGCTCAACTTTGTTGGGCACGCAGATGCGAGTCCCAAACCATACAACTCGTTGCTCATCCACTGAGAATCCTGGGGCCTTGCCTTTCTTAATCTTCCTCTTGATGCCTTCAATACTGTCATGACCCTTCTGAGCTTCCTTTATATCATCCATCAAGGTAGGCCTTGCTCCGAGGTTGGCTAGGAAACCCAGTGCAACTAGTTCCAGGACAAAGCTTTCAAGCTCTTCATACAAGGCGGGCACCCTTTTCTTAATCATAGCATTCAAGGAACAAGCCTTTCTGCTTAAGGCGTCAGCTACCACATTAGCCTTTCCAGGGTGGTATTGAACACTGAGGTCGTAATCCTTGATCAACTCCAACCATCTTCGTTGCCTCATGTTCAACTCCCTTTGAGTGAAAATATACTTCAAACTCGTGTGGTCTGTGTATATCTCACATCATTTTCCCAGAAGGTAATGTCGCCATGTCTTCAAGGCATGAACTACGGCTGCCAACTCAAGATCATGAGTGGCGTAGTTCTCTTCGTGAGGACATAGCTATCTGGATAGGTATGCTACGACTCTACCTTCTTGCATCAGAACACCACCAAGCCCGGTTCTTGATGCATCACAATATATCACAAACTCCTTGTGAATATCAGGGGTGGCCAAAACTGGGGTTGTTTTTAATCTCTTCTTGAGCTCTTGGAAGCTTTCTTCGCACTTCGGCGTCCATTCGAACTTCTTGTCCTTTTTCAAGAGCTGAGTCATGGGTCAGGCAATGCTCGAGAATCCTTCGACGAACTTGCGGTAGTATCCCGCGAGTCCGAGGAAGCTTCTGACTTCCTTCACATTGCTTGGGGATTGCCATTCAGTCACGGCTTCGATCTTGGTAGGATCCACTGACAATCCTTCTATAGTCACCACATGACCCAAGAATCCAACTTCATGCAGCCAAAATTCGCACTTGCTGAATTTCGCATAAAGCTGCTGCTCTCGAAGCTTGTCTAGGACCATTCTCAAGTGTTGCGCATGCTCTTCTTCGGACTTGGAGAAGACGAGTATGTCGTCAATGAAAACAATGACAAACTTGTCCAAATACTCCATAAAGACTTTGTTCATGAGGTACATGAAGTAGGCTGGGGCATTGGTTAAACCAAATGACATGACCATGTATTCATACAGGCCATACCGGGTCACAAATGCCGTCTTCGGGATGTCTTGGCGTCTAATCTTCAACTGATAGTACCCGAACCTGAGATCAATCTTGGAAAACACCTTGGCACCATTTAGCTGATCGAACAGTCTTCAATCTTGGGAAGTGGGTACTTGTTCTTTATTGTGACCTCATTGAGAGAACGGTAATCGACACAGAGTCGGATAGTTCCGTCCCTCTTCGACACAAATAGAATAGGTGATCCCCAAGGAGAGGCACTAGGGCGAATAAATCCTTTCCCGAGCTGCTCAGCTAGTTGCTTCTTTAATTCAGCCAACTCTTTGGATCCCATTCTATAAGGCTTCTTATAGATGGGTCCTGCTCCGGGCATTAGCTCAATGATGAACTCAATGTCGCGGTCGGGAGGCATTCCGGTAAACTCATCAGGAAAGACATCTGGGTATTCACATACCACAAGCACTCATTCCAACTCAACTTCTGACATACAGTTAGCCTGAGGGGCTTGAGCGGAGGCAGGGTTGGGGACATACTTGACTTCAACTCGTTGGCTATTGGTCATGGTAACAGTCCTCTTGGCACAGTCTAGCAAGCCTTGGTGCTTGGTTAACCAATTAATGCCGAGGATCACATCCAAGCCTTGCCAGTTCAAAACTATGAGGTCTGCTAGGAAGTCTACCCCGTTGATGTTGATCTCAACTCCTTTACATCCTATCTTGGACCTCATAACTGATGCCGGGGTCTGTATCAACATATGACTACCCAGGGGTGTAGGCTTCATACCACTCTCTAGTGCAAACTTTTGGGTAACAAAAGAATGCGAAGCACCATAATCAAACAGAACGGTTGCTGGTGTTGAGTTGACGAGGAATGTACCCAGTATGATGTCCGGGTCTTCCTGGGCTTCCTCTGTGGTGACGTGGTTCACACGACCCTTGCCATTGTTGGGCTGGTTGCGGGGAGCTTGGTTCCTTGGTGGCGCTCCATGGCCTTGATCTTGGTTCGGCGCATTGGGGCGCGGTGCATCTGGCTTCTTGTTGGGGCACTGCCTAGAGTAGTGTCTTGACTGACCACATCCAAAGCATGTGACTTGGCCTGAGTTGTTGTTGTTGCCACCATTGTTGTTATTGGTGTTGTTGTAGGCTGGCCTTGGATTGGCATACTGCTGAGGCTGGTAGCTCGGACGAGGTGCAGGTGTCCTAGCCTGCTGAGGCTAGTAGGTTGGCTTGGCTGGGGTTGGCTGCCAGGGGCGAGACTTCTGGTTGCTGGAACAAATCTTGCTGATCATCTTGCGCTTGCGAGTGTCGTCCATCGCACGACGCTTGTCTTCCATCATAAGAGCCTTTGTTCACCAGGTCAAAGAAGGTCCGACAGTCACAGACAATGAGTTGATACTGCAGGGTTTGCTGGAGTTCTTCCATGAAGTGTTCCATCTTAGCGGCCTCGGTGCTGACATCTTCAGGGGCATACCTCGACAGCAGGTTGAACTTCTGCATATACTCCTTGACAGAGCCACTTCCTTGCTTCAGCGCTCGGAATTCTCTCTTCTCGATAGCCATGATCCCCGAAGGAATGTGGGCGGTGCGGAATCCTTCCTTGAAGTCAGCCCAGGTGATCATGTGATCGCCTTGCATGACCTTGAATCCGTCCCACCAAGCTCTGGCGGTGCCTCCGAGGCAGTGAGAGGCATAAAGCACCTACTCTCGATCCTCATTGTAGTTGACCAGTACAAGGAGATCCTCGATGGTGCGGATCGAGTCATCGGCATCCAGGGGTTCAGCAGTCTCGGTGAAGCTTGGGGGCGAATTCCTCATGAATTCAGACAGAGTGGAGCGGCCATTGCCGTTCCTGCCTTGCTGCTGGTTGTTCACAAGGACTTGAGCCATCTGCTGGATAGCAGCAGTGTTGGCTTGCCGTTCCTCCCGGAGAACTTGGAGAAACTGAGCTATGGTCATGTTCTCCGGTGGAGGTGGTGGCGGGGGAATGTTGCCATGTGGCTGCTCCGGGTGATCTCCAGCATGAGCAGCCCCACCATCTCCCTGCTGCTGGCTGTAGTTGCCGGCTTTAGGGTTGGTGAAGGAGCTGTTGTGGGTTGCAGTCACCATCCTGTTTGGAGCAGCCAAGTCAAACAACTGGGATAGACGAGATGGAAAGTGGTAATAGATAAAGCGTGCCTAAGGGGGTTGGTATAGTGCAAGTGTGATCAAACATAGGTTGAAAGACCAAACATGTTATATTAAGACAAGATAGGTGATGGATTCGCTTACATGTTGCCTAAGGCAAAAGCACGACTTGCATCAAAACACAAACAACAAAAGCAAACAACAAGCACACATGGTTTCATATGAACCATTACACGGACTCAACTTCGCATGAGGGATACATGACTGATCCTACCCTAGGGGTTCTCGGACTCAAGTGGTGGAGTCCTGGGTCTCGTACTAACGCTCCTCGGGATCTTCCTCCTGATCATCATCCGTACGGGCGTCGTCTCCGGTCGAGGGGGTCAGAGAATGAGGAGGTCCATCCCGACGGTGCTTCGCCGGTGGTGCAGTGAAGAGCTCACGGTACTCCTTCGCACTCATGCGATGACAACGCGTGGGTGCACCTCTAGCTGGGGGTGCTCCTCCTCTATAAGCAATAGTTGGTCGTCCCTCGGGGGCTCCATCCTTCTTGATCTTGTCTGGCCTCTTCTTGGCTTGGCGGAGTAGCGCTCGGGTGCGGTCAAGTTCCTCACGGAGCCTCACGGACTCCTTAATCAGGTTGTGAGCCAGACTGTCGGCGGATAAGCTGAAGTAGGTCTAGAACCTGAGTGGCATCCCATCCTCCTTGGATGGAATCAACGTCCAACTCTCGCCATTCTCGTCCTTCTCGAAAAGGAGGTGATGAGTGGCTGGCTCATCAGCCATCTTTGGGATGATGTCTCGAAGGTGGATAAGTGCCTTGCGCGTAGCCGTCTCGACTGCGAGTGCCAGGGTCTCCATCTGTGGTCCTTCGAAGAACCAACTCGTTGGGGAGTCATTTACCTTCACGACCACATCAACGTGGTACTCCTTCATGACGGCATTGACCCAGTGCTCGTGGTAGAGGAAAATGGGTGGTCGGCGATACTGGCACTTCTCCAGGCTATCCTCAAGGAGTAGGGGAAAGCCGGATGCTAGGAGGGCTTTGGGTACGATGGCCATCTACAAGGTTTAAGGGAGAGGAGTCAGTAGAGTTTTGAAAGTAGACTTAGAAAGGGTAAGAAGTGCAGAAACTACTAAGTGCAGGTACTAGGCATAGTTTTGAAAATTGTCTTGTCCTATCTAACGTCCATGCTAACTAAGGCTTCCTACAGTCAGGATGGCTCTGATATCAGCTCTGTGGGGACCCCGACTCATAAGTCGTGGTCACCGAATGCACGTGTACAATGATCCCAGAGATCAATGCTCACTAAACACACAGAAGCTGAATAACAAGAGTCTTACATCCATACATACCGTCTTACAGAAATAAAGACCATTGAGGTCAAGTCTTACATAGATAAGGCCATGAGGCCAAACACCAAACATAACTAGCAGTGGAAATCTTGAACGAAAGCGTGAACCCATGCCATCTGCCTTAACCCTACAGGCATTCTGACTGGGAAGCGTCCTAATTCACTTGTTCGTCTCCAATGAATTCTTCACCATATTCCTGCTCTTCCATGCCTGGCCAATTAAATAACCAGTGGCAAGCCAATGAGTACTTTGAATGTATTCGCAAGCAACCCATGTTTTGAAACAAGGTATAACAAAGCATGATATAGCACTAAGAAGGTAAATTGCAGAAAGCTAGTTTTGAGTGCAATGTCATGATCAAAATAACTTGAAGTAGCATGCCTCATGAGGATACAAGTATCTGTACGAATAGGTTACATATATCAATATAATCAAGGTCTGAACATCTCATGTTCAATCATCATGTCAAGTCATCCAACTTGTCTCGAGTATTCCATCTTTCTCACACACACGCCAAGTTAGTGAAAACATCCGGGACATAGTTTAAGCAGGACCACCCAACTGTCCTTGACCGTGGACATGGCTATTCGAATAGTTTTACACTCTGCAGAGGTTGCACACTTTACCCACAAGACTCGGGGAACTTCCGTGTCAAGCCACAACTCGCGGTATATCACATACCCGAGGTGAGCACCCGAACATTGCCTTTCCCTTGACGACACTAAACAAAGAGTCCACTCGATTGGTACACAGCCCTCACGATGCGCATCACACGAGCCTTGCTCAACATAGTACCATCCATGAAGGGACCAACGGTGTGCCCGGTGTCTGTAAAAACAGCCCATGGTCGCCCTACCTAGTATGACCCCGCATCGAGAGAGTAACTCTGGCCCTCTCGCCACTAGTAATGCGGGCTCTCTGCTATACCGACCAAGGTAATCAACAAAGCTCCGTCCCATATGGGGTATCGTGGTTGGACATGTAAGGTTGGGATGATCAGTAGATCTTAAATCTAATCCGTTTTTGAAAACACACACACCTCTTGCTCCGGTACACCACTTCTTTCTCAAGTGGTTACCTAGCTCATCATCATCTCCCTCGGGCATTAGTGGCACCCGACGGGGTTTTCAAAAAAAAGGTCTTTGAAAGCATTTGTTTCCAACACCATGCATATCCCCATCCCATTTGTATAGCATCTACTTTAGCAACCTAACTACTTCCCATCCGCATAACCCTCATAGGAAGGTAGGGTCATGCACGATGCAAGTATCAACAGAAAAGTAACAGAGGCATCCACCAAAGTGGTCACCACATCATCATGATCAACATAACAAATGGAAGTGCTATATGCCATGCAATAAAATGGTTTCTTAAACATGGTCAAAGGGTTGCTTGCCTGGCACAACAAAGTCTTCGGGGTCTTTGAAGCCTTCTGGTCCAACTCCCTCGTCAACATCGCAATTTATCGTCTCAATATTAACGGCAAAAATAAGAATCGCCACAAAAACAGAGCACAAAATGCACTTCTAAAATGTTACCTTACTCTATAAAATACTACAATAGGAACTAAAAATGTTTGTCTCTGGTTTTGAAGAGAAAAAGGTTTTGAAAACTATTTTAACAGAGGCTAAAAATACTTAAAACTAGGTTTTAAATAAATCCAGTACATAAAATGTTTTCAAAAATTGGTACAAGTGGCACTATTAAATACTACAGAATATTCTAAGATTTATGGTGGATGAATTTTTGAATTTAAAAAGTATTTGAACCAGTGGAATTTTTGGAAAATTGGACAGAAAAAGAAGAAGAAAATGGGCATTGTGCCCCGGGCTAGATCTGGCCGCAACTGGGCCGGCCCAGAGCAAAACAGCCCTAGGCGAACCAGTGCCCCCGCGCGCGCCAAGTTCAAACCTGACGGGCGGGTCCCGACGGCCAGAGACAGAGGGAAAGAGGCACGGGCGGGGCAGAGGCTGACGACCTGGCCCCACTGGTAGGTCGTCGTCCACCTTTGTCCAGGGGACGGCGGTGCTCACAGGCGGCGATGTTGGGCATGGCGATGGCTGGCGGGCACGGAAATGGGACCAGCATCGAGTCGCTGGTCCGGTGGAGGTGGAGGGGAGTGTCGGAGAGCAAGGAGTCATCGATGACGAGGTACCCGCGGTGGAGGCGCTTCGGGAGGAGCTCGCTCCGGTCGTCTTCGGCTGCAAAACACAAGGAGGATGAGGGGGATCGCATCAGGAGCTCCTTGCGGTCACGGATCGGGCGAAGGAAGGGGGGGAGGAGGCCCTCACCGTGCGAACGCCGGTGGCCCGAGGCGGCGGCGCTCGGCTCGATCCTGGGCACAGGGGCTTCGGGAGCTCGCTGGGGTGGTTTGGGCATGCAATTGGGAGTGGGAGAGGAGCAGCAAAGGGAGAGAGGGGTCTCGGGGTGCCTTTTTATAGGCGGCCCGCGGTACACCGAGCTCGGGTGCGCAAGCGAGGTTGTGGCCGAGGCCAGAGGGCACGGGGGTTCGAGGGGAGGTGTCTGGGGTGTTCCTGGGATGGGTCTAGAGCTAGGGGAGAGGAGAGAAGAGGCGGGGAAACTCGCGTGTGTGAGGCCCGCAGTTGGCCAAACCGGGCGGCATCTGGCATGCATGCGGGAGGGTGAGAGAGAGAGGGAGAGGAGGCTCCCGACACGGCAGCGTGTCACGGAAGCCGAGGCACCTTTACTAGCGCGAGGGGGCGGCTCGAGGTGGTCAGAGCATGGGCAGGGCACGAGGTCAACCCTCTGCCTGTTCTGTGGCGCGCTCCAGAGCGCGCCTTTGGCCGGCATGATGGTCTTTTGGCGTGCTCTGGCGCATCCACCAGTGTCCCTCGCCTGCACAGGGGCTAAACAAAGGGGAAAAGGGGAACGGGATGCTCTGGAACTTTCCAGGCGAGAGAGAGAGCTGAGAAAAAGGGGAAAAGTGGCTGTCCAGGGGGTGCAAGTGGGCTTCCCACCCCCTCAATCATGGAGTTGGCCGTTGGGAAACTTTCTGGAGGTTTGGAGGGATTGCACTGAGTTGTGGTAAAAATTTGAGGTGAAGGATAGTGGTGGAGGGGGCTCAATAATTGATTCTTGGATTCTGGCTGAAGGTGTTTGATCAGTGTTTGGGCTACTTCTGGTGCTCCACTGGAAATGAAACTTAAC
This sequence comes from Elymus sibiricus, assembly GCA_039707655.1. Taxonomy (NCBI): domain Eukaryota; kingdom Viridiplantae; phylum Streptophyta; class Magnoliopsida; order Poales; family Poaceae; genus Elymus; species Elymus sibiricus. The sequence goes on along the minus strand of CM077671.1, from coordinate 145,970,477 downwards.
AGGATCAAATGGATGGTAAATACAAGAGTGTTCATAAGTTTTGAGCTTTATTGAAGGAAATTTCCAATGTAGACTTGGAAAACCCTAGAAATCAACAAAATCAGGTTTCTGTATATCTGGCCATGCAATTCTATTATTCTAAATGCACCACTTGGTGTAGTAGCATTATTTAGGGATTAGAACCTGCCCGCAAAGTTTGGGGTCAATTGGAGAAAGTTGGCAATGTAGAGTTGTTCAAGATTGAATCTGGACAGAGAGGCTTTTGGAATATTTTGGTGAATCAAAACATTGGGGATTGAGATGAAACATTGCATGATCATCACATATATCATGTGTGACTTTCTAGATTTTTCCTGGAATTATTTGAGAATATTTCCTGTAGAAATATTTCAAATGTTTGAAACAGACAGAAAGGGTTCTGAAGGGTTTTATCCAATATTTTGAACATGACCATGTGTTGAAACTCTTATATATGGAAAATATATGTCCAGTGAGTTTCCCTAAATTTTATCAAGTATTTTTAAAGCATAAAAATAATTTTTCCCTATGAAGGACCATTTCTGGCCTTAAATAAAAGCCTTTAAATAAAATAGGAAAATAATCTTTAAAATTAATATTTGGTGGTTTTGGGAAGTCTTATATATAGTGGGTTCCAAATAAACTCTTTGGTGCAAAACATTCCACCCAATTTGAGGACTTGTAGTACAAACCTCAATTCAGGGGGTTTTGAAAACCTAATTTGAATAAATCCTTTCTGGCCAAAACAATATTTGATAAAAAATAATTTTAGGTACTATACACATGGTATGATCATTGGGCAAGAATTTTGGATCAAGGAAGTGAGTTCTAGAGGGAAGAACACCTTGGAGTGCCGAAACACAATCAACCAAACATGCAAACATCAAACAATCCAAACAAGCACTTGCACTCAAAAAGTTTTATTTGGGTCCAAAATTTATAAATCTATAGCATAGCTAAGTGATACAAACACAGGGTGTGATAGCTAATGACTTGATGTGGTTATCATAGGAAACAACTGAGATCATTTGGTGGATCACGAGACTTTCAAGGTGATAGGTGAACTTGGTGGACCAAGTTGATAGAGTAGCATAACCTATATCTCCCTTGAGTAAATTGGATTTAGTAGGACAGTTATGATCATGAGCTGAAATTCTTGGTGGTATGATAACTTAATTTTGACAAGTAGTGGTCATGGATTAATGGTGTTACAATAATGACTTGGGAGTAACAAGTAGGAGTTCTTGTTGGACACGAGATTTGGATATAAATAGGTAATTCTAATAAAGTGTTGGTCTTAAGCAAGACTACATGGTTCGTCGTAATTTGGATTAAGAGCCTATTTGGACTGCTCTGCTCCTTCAAATCCAGCTCAGCTTCAAAAAACACAAGCCAAATGGGGTAGCTCCACGATATGCCGCTCCGCAAAAAAACTAGAATCTGGGGTACAACTCCAAAGTTTTTATGAAGCTCTTCAAAAGGTTCTCCAAAAAACTATAGAAGCTGAAGTTGGGGGGAAATTACCCACCACTGCCACCAGTAAGTGGATACCCCTTCATTTCTCCTCCCTCAACCAGTCAAATAGATTCTTTCCACCAAATTTTCCATTCTTGAAGATGGAGCTAGATGGAAGCCAAACATTCTCTTGGTAATGCTATAACTTCTATATAAAACTGCTCCAGAGTGAATTTGATGAAGTGAAGTTGATTTTGATGAAGTGGAGCGGTCCCAAATAGGCCCTTAGTCCGATGATGTTGATCATGATACCATGTTTCACGGTGGATGATAAGATAGGAAAATTGGAGTCGTCGGAGTTGATTTAAGGATCCATATAAGCTTGACCTTGGAGTTTAGTTGATCATGAGAATAGAAGTTCGTGGATATACTGTGATAATAGCCCTTTCAATGGTTTGTATATTTTAGGAATCCTAGGAGACTATGTAGAACCCCATCAATATTGGATTTGTAGGAGTGATGGGTCAAGTATTGATTGATGGGATTAATGAACCGCTGGGTTGGATTCATAGGAAGGAAACAAGATCTTGGATTGGTATATTACGCATTTCCTTAGCATAGAAGTGCAGTACCTTAGACCTTGGATAGGTTAGTAGATCACTTGGATTGGTAATGTCATAATCAAGCTTAACAGCTTGTATGCTTTCCCGAGGATTTTTACATAGGGATATATATGAGTTAGCTATAGTATACATATGAGATTTTTGTTTAGTCTTTCTCTCAAAACCTTGGAGTTGAATAACCTGAGTGATGTTTGGAGTAGACATGCGTAAAGTAACGTTTCGGTGGAATGGGATGACTTTTTGATAGAATAATAGGTAGGACCATTGGCATCCAAGGATCGTGCTCAAGGATAAGATGATAGACGTTAACTCACATCCTAAGATCCTTAGCCCCTAAGCTTACCGAGCCATAACATGGTCGGATCATGACCGTGGGCCTTGGCTCTAAGTCGAAAGACTACGACCAATACTCTACCTTGACCTGTGGGAACCCCGACTCATAAGTTGTGATCACCGAATGCATGTGTAAAGTGATCCCAGAGAACAATGCTCACTGAACACACAAAAGCTGGATAATCAAGAGTCTTACATCCATACATACCGTCTTACACAAATAAGGACCATCAAGGTCAAGTCTTACATAGATAGGACCATGAAGGCCAAATAACAAAAACATAAACTCGCAGCGGAAATCTTGAAAGATAGCGTAGACCCATGTCATCCGCCTTAACCCTACAGGCATTCTGACGGGAAAGCATCCTAATTTGCATGTTCATCACCAACAAATTATTCACCATATTCCTGCTCTTCGATGCCTGGCCAATTAAATAACCAGTGGCAAGCCAATGAGTACTTTGAATGTACTCGCAAGCAACCCATGTTTTGGAACAAGGTATAACAATGCATGATATAGCACTAAGTAGGTAAGTTGCAGAAAGCTAATTTTTTAGTGCAATGCCATGATCAATCAACTTGTAAAAGAATGCATCAACAGGTTGCAGATGTCCATATGAACAAGTTGCAGATATCAATATAAGCAGGGGTTGAACATCTCATGTTCAATCATCATGTCAAGTCATTTAACTTAACTCAAGTCCCACCTTTCTCCCACACACACACGCGCCAAGTTTGCGAAAACACCAGATGTAGTTTAAGCAGGACCACCAAAGGTCCATGACCGTGGACACGACAATTCGAATAGTTTTACACTCTGCAGAGGTTGCACACTTTACCCATGAGACTCGAGAAACTTCCGTGTTAAGCCATGACTCGCGGTATTGTTTATACCCGAGGTAAGTACCGAACAACGCCTTTCCCCGGACGATACTAACAAGGAGTCCACTCGTTGGTGCCATCCCTCATGATGTACATCACAAGTATCATCCACGAGGGCACACAATGGTGTTCCCGGTGTCTATGAAAACAACCCATGGTTGTCCTATCAGGCACGACCCCATATCGAGAGTGACCACATCACTCCGGCCACTCGTAATGCGGGCTCTCTGCTAGCAGTGACCAAGGTAATCAACAAAGCCCGTCCCATAAGGAGTCTTGAATGATGGAAATGGAGGGAATTATTGATCCCATAAGGAGTCTACAGAAAACATTTTTCTAAAAATGAGTGAATGCACCTATTAATAGGGCATGATTTTAGAAACATGTAGGAATTAGTTTCACTGGATTTGGGGTTGAGATGAATTTCCTATGAATTTCTTAAGATGAAATAAATGAAAAATGGGGCCATTTATTTGATCCAGCAGTATCAATGCATGGTAAAAATGTTAACCATGGCCAGGTAAATAGGGGATGGTTTTTAGAGCACCTAGAAATTGGAATCACTCCATTTGGAGTTGATTTGGATGTTCTAGAAATTTTACAAATTGGGCTTTGAATAATTCAAATTTGAATTTGTAATGGAACAATGCAGAAACTTGTGGTGGAAAATATTAAAGTTGCATCATTAGATAGACTGGAATTTTAGAAAAATTTAGGAGGTTGAATCATATCATTTGGACTTATATTTATTTATTTGTGATTTTTGCATGTTTCTGAAAAATGGAAAAAGAGAAACTGCACTGTTCTCGATGGGTCAAAACCGTCGCAGCTGAGCCGGCCCAGGGTGAAGCGGTACGAGCGGCAGGTTTCTATTTAAACCTGTCTGCAGGCCTGTCCTGGCAAAGCGAGAGAGGGCGAGGAGAGGATAACACGCGAGCCCCACCCCGCGGTCGTCTTCTACCTCCGGACATGGGAGAGGGGGTGCTCACCGGCGGCGTTCCCGGCAGAGATTCTGGGCGGCAAGGGCACGGGCGTGATCGGGGGGTTCACGCTCTTCCAGGAGAGGTGGGTATCGTCGCCGACGATGACACAGTCGATGACGAGGAGGAAACCGAACGGCGGTTGGGGAAGACGAAGTTGGTTCGCTCGATTTTGCATGCAATTCACTGAACGGAGGGTGGAGTTAAGTCCCTAGTGTGCAGAGGGAGTCGAGGGAGAAGAAAGGGAGGCCGAAGGGGCTCTATACCGAGCGGATGGTGTCGTCCCGCGGCGGCAATTCTCCTCCTCAGAGTTGAGCGCAGAGAGGGGTGGAGGAGGAATGGGTGGCACGGGGGTTCAATTAGGGCTACAAGATGGCGATCAAAGGGGAGAGAGGGCCACGGGGCAGCCTTAAATAGCCCAGGCGCTGGTGCACCATGGACCAAAGTCCGGCGAGGTCGTGGTCGTCCCAACGTGTTCGGGGGCTCTCTGGGGGGATGTTTAAGGGCTTTGTGGACTTGGTTCAGGGACAGGGGAAGGAAAAGGGAGAGCGGGGGCACCGGCGGGAGCTTGCGTGTGCGTGGCCACCTACTGGCCGAGCGGGGCGGCGCCGGGCATGCGCGACAGGGACCACTGGGGTGAGAGGAAGGAGGGGGTCAGTGTCCTTACGTGCTGAGGACGCCAAGATGCTACCGATGAGTGGGGGGAGCACGAGGTCATCGGGGCTTCGGGATGGGGGTGCCTACAGTGTGAGAGCGCATTGTAGCGCGCTCTAGAGTGCCCATATGGCTGACATGGCAAATTTTCAACGCGCTCTCGCGTGTCTACTAGCGTCTGGAAGGTATTTGAGGGGTCCTGGAGTCCTTAGGTGCTGAGAGAGGAGCAGGGAAGGAAGTATGGAGAGGAGAGAAGTGAAAATGGTGCTGTCATGGCTTGTCCAGTGAGGTAAATGGGGGTTTTACCCCATCAATAATTGAGCCATGGACTTGAGATTGATAATGGGGGTGCAAGGTATCTACAAGAGGCTGTGATAAAAATTGGGGGTCAAGGAGAACTAGGTGGCCAAAACAGTAACTTTTGCAATTCAACAGAAGGTGTTTGATGCAAGATTGAGCTAGCCAAATGGTTCTCCTCGCTATGAAACTTAATAGGAGTGGATGATAGATATAAATAAGGTTTATCACCAATTTTGGGATTAGATGATGAACATTTCTAGTGTAAACTTTATAAACCCTAGAAATGGGCAGAAATGGATTTGCTTAGATTTAGCTATGAAAATCCATTCTCCTTGATGCACCACTTGGTATGGTGGCATCATTTGGGGACCAAAGCATGTCCAAAAAGTTTGGGGCCAAATGGGGAAACTTGGCAATGCAAAAATTCCCAATTCTAGAAATCAACAGAAATGGGTTTGGAACAATTTGGACAAGTGGATCGTTCTCCTTGATGCACCACTTGGTGTGGATGCATTAGTAGAGTATTATAACATGTCCACAAAGTTTGAGCACAAATGGAAGCACTTTGCAATGTAAAGTTGCTCAAGTTTGGATCTAGATAGAGGGGGTTTTGGGGCATTTTGGTGAACCAAAATTATTGGGATTGATATGAACTTGTCAAGATGATCACATATGGCATATGTGACATGCTAGAATTTTCTTGGATTTATTTGAGAATATTTCTTATAGAAATATTTCAAATACTTGAAATATGTAGAAAGGGTTTTGGAGGGTTTTGTCCAATATTTTGAACACATGACCATGTGTTGAAACTCCTATATATGGAAAATATATGTCCACTGAGTTTCCCTAAATTTTCCAAAATATTTTGAAAGCATAAAAATATTTTTCCCTATAAAAGACCATTTCTAGCCTTAAGAAAAAGTCTTTAAATAAAATAGGAAAATAATCTTTAAAAATAATATTTTGTGGTTTTGGGAAGTCCTATATATGGTAGTTACAAATAAAGTCCTTGGGGAAAAACATTCACCCTAATTTGAGGACTTGCAGTACAAACCTCAATTCAGGGTTTTTTGTAAACTTAAATTAAGTAAATGCTTTTTGGCCAAAACAATATTTTATAAAAATAGTTTTTGGTCCTATACACATGGCATGGTCATTGGGCAAAGATTTGGATCAAGGAGATGAGTTTTGAGAGTAGGAGGAATTTTATTATTTAAAGCACCAGCAAGCAAATAGCAATCAAGTCAAGCATCACATGCACACACAAAGTTTTAATTGGTACTAATTTTTGAGCTATGATGACTTAGCCAGGAGAGGCAAAACACAGGGTGTGACATGACGACCCCAATCCTATCCATAAGAAAGGTGGAATCAAAGAATTTAGTCACGAAGGACAACAAAAGCCATGGACAAGTGACCACCCGGGACAAATACGGCTCCCAGAAGATTAAGACTAACTGGCCAAAGATTGGTTCCCGAGGTTCCTCTCGATAGGAAGTTGAATCAAAATGCCGTCAGTCTAAAGCCATTCCCAAGTTTTACCCCAAGACCACACCGTCCACACCTAACGATTAATGGATATACCGTCAAGCCCTATTTAGGATGACTTATGCCCGCTTCTCTCACATATCCCATGAGCAATGTGTTTATGTGAAACTTGGAGAAATATGTTGTTGTCCTCACGGATGACATACTTATTTACCCAATGATAGGAAATAACACCTTAGTCCTAACTGGATAGGCCCCAGAAGCCCGTTTGCCAAGCTTGTCAAGTGTAAAATTTTACCTTAAGGGAGATGGACTCCTCGAAGTACCCTCCCTGCAGCAGATGACATTCTCACCGAACAAGACGAAGAACCACTATGGTTGGGAGCCATGACAATGAAGAAGAAGAAAAAGAAGTCAACCACCACTCCTCTGCCGGCTACATCAGCTATACTATCTCAAGAAGCAGCGACGTTCAAGCACGATGAAGCGTTTGGACATCAAGAGAAATTAAAGAGCCCCTTTTTGGTCCAATCAAGGACGTGAATCCTGACTGGGTCATGGTGAAACCCCTGTCAAAGGTGGTTCACCCCACTTGTTAAGCTTCGGACCTTGGGGATTGGATGGCTGGCCTATACTTTGGGTAGCCAGCTCATCTAGACCCCCCTCAAAAAATTTCCTAGGTGGTAGGAACCGTTTTCGCGTCAAATCTCTAAGCTTAGTCTTAGGGACGAGACTCGGCTCAAACCTTTCCACAAATGGCTACGGAGAGACAAGTAGACCAAACACTCGAAGACCCGCCAGAAACGTGTGTCCGTGACGATGAAGACAAATGGCCGAAGATGAATGAAGAACATACCTGGGCAACTTACTCAAGCAGAAGTTCTCGACGAGAAGCCTACGATGACGCGCATCAACACTCTCAAGGACAAAGACCACCTGCAACTGAAGATCTCCTTCTTTAAGGAAGATAAGGATTTTCCCGTCAACAAGAAGCTACACCAAGACTCAACCCTTCTAGCACTGGACATCTAGATGTCACTAACCAGTGTGAGTAAACCCGGGACCAGCACAACGACACACTACTTTGCCCCGTGTTCCGACTTTGGAATACACACGCAAGCCAGACCTTTGCTTGAACCCCGTTCATCAGGCCCTTAAGTTTTAGTCAGGCCTAGCTTAACACAAGGACCCCATTCACCTCTCAAACAAAGCTAAGCAATGCACTCAAAGCTGTATCATCAAGCACTTCAATATCTAGTGGAGCGACCACATCGAAGCAGAAGCAACATGGGAACATGAAGACTAACTCAGACCTGAATTTCCATATCTCTCCAACGCCTAGCCTAGGAATCTCAGGGACGAGATTCTTGCAAGGGGGTAGGTCTGTCACACCCTGTGTTTTGCCTCATGACTAAGTTGACATGACACAAAAATTAGGGCCAATAAAAACTTTTTGTGTGCTTATGATGATTGACTTGACTGTTGATTACCTGTTTGCTTCCTTGTGTTTTAGTTCATAGGATTCCTCCTACTCTCAAAACTCATCTCCTTGATCCAAATCTTTGCCCAATGATCATGCCATGTGTATAGGGCCAAAAACATTTTTTATAAAATATTATTTTGGCCAAAAAGCTTTTATTCAATTTAGGTTTTCAAAACCTCCTGAATTGAGGTTTGTACTACAAATCATCCAATTAGGGTGAATGTTTTGCCCCCAAAGACTTTATTTGTAACCTATTATATATAAGACTTCCAAAACCACTAAATATTATTTTTCAAGATTATTTTCATATTTAATTTAAAGGCTTTTTCTTAAGGTCAGAAATGGTCTTTTATAGGAGAAAATTGTTTTTATGCCTTCAAAATATTTGAGAAAATTTATGGTAACTCCGTGGACATATATTTTCCATATATAAGAGTTTCAACACATGGTCATGTTCAAAACATTGGACAAAACCCTCCAAAACCCTTTTTGGATATTTCAAGTATTTGTAATATTTCTACAACAAATATTCTCAAAGAAATCCAGTGAAATTCTAGCAAGTCACATATTTTCTAAACAATCCAAATGTATTTGGTTCACAAAGGTGCCCCAAAACCATTTATGTCCAGATCCAAATTTGAACAACTTTACATTGTCAAGTATCTCCATTTGTGCTCAAACTTTGTGGACATGTTCTAATCCTCTAATAATGCATCCACACCAAGTGGTGCAACAAGGAGAATAGATCCACTTGTCCAAATCCCCCCAAACCCATTTCTGCTGATTTCTAGAATTGGGAATTTTTGCATTGCCAAGTTTCCCCATTTGGTCCCAAACTTTTTGGGCATGCTCTAATCACCAAATAATGCCACCACACTAAGTGGTGCATTAGGAGGAATAATTTTGCATGACTATATCTAGAGAAAACCATTTCTGTTGATTTCTAGGGTTTATAAAGTTTGCACTAGCAACTTTCTCTAAATGAGCTCAAAATTGGTGATCAAGCTAATTTATTCCCATCATTTGATCCTGTTAAGTTTCAAAACCAATGGAGCACAAGAGATAACCCAACCAGTGATCAAACACCTTCTGGTGGAATCCAAAGTCCAATAATTGAGCGCCCACATGACTTCTCCTTGGCCTCCAATTTTTACCACAGCTCCACCAAGACCCACAACATCTCCAGTAGCAACCCCAACGGCTAGCTCCATGATTGAGGGGGTGGAACCCCCACTTGCACCCCCTGGACAGTCATTTTCTCTTTCTCTCTGTCATCTTTCCCTCTCTCCTAGCCAACACCCAGAGCATCCAATGATCTTTCCTAGTATTTTACTCCCTCCTCCAGCTGGTGGACACAAGTGGCCGCGCCAGAGCGCTTGCAGACACGCCCATGCCGGCCCAAAGCCCGCTCTGGAGCACACTGCAGCGTACTCGATCATTGACGCCACGCCACTGACCACCTCAGGCTCTTCCCTCATGCCAGTCGAGGCTCCTCGACGTCCACAGCACGCCACTCCCCTGTCCCCCTCCTCTCTCTCCCTCCTGATGGCTCCCCTCGCACGCACGTCGGCCACCCGAGAGCCCCAGTGGGCGACCTCGCATGCGTGAACCCCTGGTGATCCCTCGCTCCCTCTCTCCCCTCAGGTTGGCGTAGACCACATCCACAGAGCCCGCAGACATGCCCCGGCGCACCCCCGTGGCCTCTGGTGCTGTCCGGTCTGTGGCCGTGGACGTGACCTACGGTGCTCCGGTGCAGCGGCTACTTAATGCCTCCCTCTCTCGGCTCCTTTCGCTCCTCCTCTCTGCCGCAAACCTCCTAGACCTGCTCTCGGATTTCCCCGTGCCCTCTCCTTCCTCCCATGGCCGGAATTGCCACCCCGGCCTCCCCTTAAATTCGAGCTATCTCGAGATCCTCCTCTCCTCCTAGCAGCACCAGCTGAAGGCCCACACCTCGTCTGAGCTTCCCCATGCATCTAATCCTCCCTCTGGTGCACAAAGCATCGGTTTCATCATCCCCGCTGCATGTCTTCATCGTAAATGTCGCTCTGCTCTGCTCAAAGCCCCCCCAGCGATCGTGTCGAGCATGTGGAGGATCGCATCGGTCCCCTGAGCACTCCAGTAGGCCAAGCGCTTCGAATGGTGGTCGGAGTCACCGGCAATCGCCGACAGGGTCATACTCTCTCCTCGGCCATGCGCAAGCACATGAGGAGGAAGAAGAACCCGACAGGTGGGGCCCTCCTGTAAGCGACCCCAACGGTCGGGCCCGGCTCTTCAAGTGGAGGCGGGCTTCGCCACTCCACGCCTTCCTGCGCAGGAGACGCACTCCCTAGAGTGTGCCTTCGGCGTGGCCCCTCCGCTGACTCGCCTGAGCCTGCTAGGCCGGCCCGGTGGTTATCCAGCGTCCAGGGCACATTTTAGCTGTCGGTAAATTTCTTTTTCTTTTTCTTTTTCTTTTTCTTTTTCGAGTGAAGCAAATAACACATAAAAAATTCATTTGACATCCAAAATTAATGATTCAAATTCCTATAATCTTCTAAAATTCCAGCTATTATTTGGCATAACTTCCATAATTTTTCACCATAAGATTTTGCCATGTTCAAATTTAAATTCAAATTTGAACTACTAGGGACCACTTTGTAAAATCCCTAGAGCATTCAATATGAAGCAAAATAGGGTGATTCCAATTTCTGGGAGCTCCAAATATCATGACCTATTTTTATAGCCATGGTTAACATTTTTACCATGCCTTAATTCTGTCGGATCAAATAAATAGCCCCATCTTTCATTTATTTCATTTTAAGAAATTCATAGGAAAATCATCTCAACTCCAAACCCAGTGAAACCACTTCCTAAATATTTCTAAAATCATGCCCTATTTAGTAGGTGCATTCACTCATTTTTATAAAAATGTTTTCTATGGACTTCTTATGGGATCATCACTTCCTCCATTTCCGCCATTCAAAAAGCCTCATTGATCCAACTCCTGTAGATCCACTTTAGGAATTTTTCTTATGACCAGAGGTGTCCAAGAAAAATAAAATTAATATTTATAGAGAATTTTTATTTCTCTGCTTGTTGTGTTTCTTATTATGGTTGTTTCCGGCGATAGTTGACAAAGTAGACGAAATGCTCGGAATTGGACCAGGAGCATGTGAATACCTCGAAGACTTTGCTGAGCCAGGAAAGCAGCCCTTTGACCATGTCTAAAGAAACCTTTTTATGCACATATATCACTTTATTTTTGATGTATTGATCATGATGCTATGGTAACCACCTTGATGGGTTACCGCCGCCACTTCATCGTTGATACTTGCATGACATGACTCTACCATTACTTAGAGTTGTGTGGGTGGGAAGTAGGTAGGATGCTAAAGTAGTTGCTATGCGAATGGGACGGGCATAAGCATGGTGAAGGAAACAAAGTGTTTTCAAAGACTTTTCGGAAACCCCGCCGGGTGCCACTAATGCCCGAGGGGAGAGATGAGCTTGGTAACCACTTGAGAAAGAAGTGGTGTACCGGAGCAAGTGGTGTGTGTGTGCGCGCGTTTTTAAAAATGGATTAGATTTAAGATTTTTCGACCGTCCCAACCTTACATGTAGAGCCACGATATCCCTTATGGGATGGGGCTTTGTTGATTACCTTGGTCGATGCTAGCAGAGAGCCCGCATTAGTAGTGGCGGGAGTGACGTGGTCACTCTCGATACGGGGTCGTGCCTGATAGGACGACCATGGGCTGTTTTCATAGACACCGGGCACACCGTTGGTCCTCTCATGGATGGTACTTGTGATGTACATCATGTGAGCTGGGTACCAACGAGTGGACTCTTTGTTTAGTGTCGTCAAGGGAAAGGCATTGTTCGGGTGCTTACCTCAGGTATGTAATATACCGCGAGTCCTGGATGACACAGAAGTTCCTCGAGTCTTGTGGGTAAAGTGTGCAACCTCTGCAGAGTGTAAAATTATTTGAATAGTCGTGTCCACGGTCAAGGACAGTTGGGTGGTCCTGCTTAAACTATGTCTAGATGTTTTCACAAACTTGGCGTGTGTGTGGAAGAGAATACTCGAGTTGAGTCAGGATGGCTTGGCATGATGATCGAACATGAGATGTTCAACCTCTATTCATATTGATATCTGTAACATGTTCGTATGGTTACTCAGAACCTCATGATGCATGCTTTTACATGTTGATAGGACATATATACCATTGCACTCAAATTAGCTTTCCGCAAAATTACCTATTAGTGCTATATCATACTCTGTTGTACCTTGTTCCAAACATGGGTTGCTTGCGAGTACATTCAAAGTACTCATTGGCTTGCCACTGGTTATTTTATTGGCCATGCATTAAAGAACAGGATATAACGAAGAGTACCTTGGTGAGGAACATGCAAGCTAGGATGTTTCCCAGTCAGAATGCCTGTAGGGTTAAGGCAGATGGCATGGGTTCATGATATCATTGAAGATCTCCGCTGCGAGTTCATGAAGACTTGGCCATACAGGCCATATTTGAGTTAGACAGTATGTAATGGATGTTCTCTTGTTATTCAGTTTATGTGTGTTCAGTGAGCATTGATCCCTGGGATTACTGTGCACGTACATTCGGTGATCATGACTTATGAGTCAGGGTCCCCACACATGTAGTATGTATCTTGTTCAGTATCTTTGGCACCTTGTTCTTTACCTGTAATAAGAGCAAAAGTCTCCTCATCATAATCACTAGCAGACGCATATCCACCATCCTCAGTAACAATCATCACACGCTTGGAAGGGCATTCTCTCGCATAGTGATCTCCACCCTTGCAACGACGACAACTAACCTCATGTGTTTTTCCTGTAGATGGCATGGATGAAGAAGAGCTCTATGAAGGCCCTGAAGGTATGCTCTTACTGGGGGCCTGTGGCGGTGCCTGTTTTCTTGTATCTCTGGTGGAGTTGGCGGCTGAAGTAAGTGGTGTTGTAGTAGGACATGTGGAAGTAGATGATGTACATGGTGCCCATGATGAAGCTCGACCTGCAGAAAAATTTGTTCTCTCCATTGCCTGTCGATCCAGCACTTCACGTTCAGCTTTGTAAGCAAGATGGAATAAACGAGTGATAGTGTTATACTCCTTATACTCTAGAATAATCTGAATCTCTCTATTTAATCCACCCATAAAACATGCAAGCATAGCTTCATTATCCTCAACAATACCGCATCTAATCATGCCTGTTTGTAATTCCTGATAATATTCTTCTACAGAATTTTTTTATTGCCTTAAACGCTGCACATTTTGAAGCAATTCACGTTGATAATATGGTGGAACCCAACGATTACGCATAGCAGTTTTCAAAGCAGCCCAAGTAGTAGGGATATTATCATGATGTATTCTACAATGTTTAGACCACCAAACACAAGCAAAACTAGTGAATGCACAAATAGCAGCAGCAACACGTCTATCCTCAGGAAATTGTAAGCATGTAAAATGTTGTTCTGTTTCTAACTCCCAAGTAAGATATATATCAGGCACATATCTACCCTCAAATGTCGGAATATTCAATTTAAGTTTAGGGAGATGGTCATGATCCCGTACCTGAGGGGGGGGTGTAGCCCTACTATTGTGATTGTATCCATGTGGACGACCTGGTGCTTGTGGTGGTGGTTGCCCTGGTGCTGATTTAGAGCAACCTCTCCCTCATCATCGTAATCACCATCATAGTCTTCATTCTACTCAACGACCGTGGCAGCAGCATCCATAGAAGCCGCAGCAGTAGCAGTAGTTGCAACGGCACCCAAATTTCATCCTGGGTCGATAGGCACACGTTGTGCTTGTCCCATGAAATTCGGGTGTTGTTGGTGGTGGTGTTGCCGAGGTACGATAGGTGGGGCTGGTAGTGGTAGACGTGCAAGCACCCTCATTGAACTTAGCATCCATCTTGGTGTTGAACATCTTCTTCAAACCATCTAGCTTCTCCATGGCATCTCCAAGGCTGGTCACCAAGTCTTGCACCTGTTCACCCATCATTTGTTGAAATTTATCATGGAGCTCCTTATTCGTCATGCTCTCGTAGTTGGCCTCATCAGCTTGTGATCCTGTCATGGTTAGCAACAATAGGAACACACAAAAATATGAACCTACAGACTACTAGGAAGTGGTTGTGGTGGTGGTGGTGTGACACAAATCCGTCAAGCAAATCTCAAATTCTTACTAGTTCTTACCCAGCAGCAGGTGGTGATCGGCAACCATTGTAGTAAAAATTCTCAAAGCTTGGATAGAGCGATTGCCAGGTGGTGTCAAACACACAACGTAGATGTATGTTTAGCTGGGATGGCTTATAATATGGTAGCAAAAAGGGTCAGCAATGATCAATTCAGAGAGGCAAAGTTGAATAAACGCTCAACGATGGGACTGTGCTGGTCCTATGCTAGACCGCGCTAGAGAAGCGAGCCTAGAACACTAATAAAATCACGACGTGACACGTATCAAGGGAAAAGTGCACTCTGAATTTTTTTCTCTCTTTTTTTTGGCACTGCTTTTTTCGCGCACTTTTTTTTTGCTCAACAACAAAAAAAATCCGAAAAAGTCTTGGAATGATCTAAAACTGCCTAGCCAGAATTTTTGGACTTTGTTTTTTTTAACTGGACCTATTTCTCTTCTGCGGGCAACATGAAAGTTAGGGAGTCCAACTTGATCACGACACGTAGTAGGGCATGATCTGGATATCAAAAATAAAGCAGCAAATACTAGACTCGGACTAGGATTGGTGGCGGATATGAATTTGGTGGAACTTAGACTAGTGGCAAATATATGTAGGGGCGATGGAACACGGACTGGTAGCGAATCTGTGATGGAGGTGGACTCGAATTGAGGTGATGGTGGATATGTGGTGGTATATATGGACTCGGATTGGTGGGAGATATGCGGTGGTGGTATATGGCAGCGGTGATGTATCTGGTGTGGTGGTGGTATATGGCAGTGGTGATCTATCTGATATGCTGGTGGTATATGGCAGCGATGAAGATGGTGCGGCGGCGGTGTGACAACCTGTGAACAGAACTCGAAACTCTAAAAGACTATATGCTAAGACCAGCAACTCGACACGACGATGCAACTGCAAATTCAACAAAGCAGAACACCAAACAAAAAATTGCAAAAGGCTCAGATTGGTTCGGATATGATGATCTAACCCTAATTTTTTTGTGACTTTTTCGTGGACTATAGGTATGAAGAACAGATGTGATCTAAACTATAAAAAACTGGTAAAATCTCACCGTGCAACCTGGAAATCTAATACCACTTGATAGAGGCAAAGGTGTCTGGTCTTTCGATGAGATGGTGGCTATTGTTTTTGGTGGAGTAGACTTTGACGATCCGACTATGAACGTGCGAGGATGTCGTGCCTTAGCAATTGCTAATCCCACTCCAAGAGGTTATTGACCATGCCGGAGCACGATCAACATGACCACGAGGGTCTATTTCCTGCATGCAAACGAAGATCAAGCAAGAAACTAAAATTGCAATCTGGATATTGCGAATAAAAGAGGAAAGCTTTATTGATGAAAGTGGGGTTCTGTGACGTCTTGGTCTAGTCCTAGAACACAAACGAAGGACGCGAAGTTGCAGCTATGGCGAACTTTTAATCTAAACAAAACCCAAGTCTAAACGGTGCCCTAAGGTTGTATATATGGGGGAATTGAGGGGAATTTCGTGACCCCTTGGAGGAGGGGTCCAAAACCAAGCCTAACTCAGTTTCCCCACACATACGGACCCTAAAACATCCTATAATGTGGTATTTCGAAATTACATGGGCCTGGCCAAAAAATAAGGTGGCGCAACACCAATAATAGCATATGGACAAAATTTATAAAGTGGCATCTTGAATATTTCGTCCAAGCCTTCATGCTCTCATTATGGTGGCTTCAAAGTGCGAAAACCACCACGGGAATCTTCATTGTTCTCTCCCACCCGCGTGTCTTCTTTTCCATACTTGTTCCCGCTCCAATGGCCATTCTCCTTGTCGATGCTAGGTCCTTCATTCATAAGTAAAACAAAAGTATCTAATTTAGGCAGCATCATATTTTCATGAACATTGGAAGGATTTCCAAGAAATGAAAGTACCTGGTAAATCAATTGGTGTGTGCGAGCTCTAGTAATTGGTCAAGTATGTATAGCAGCAGGGATTGTGGGTGTAACAATGGTATTGATGTCCTCATCACCTGACTTACGAGATCGGTTGTCCGGCGTTCACCCGCGAGCTGTGGCAAGTCCGTTGGTTCTCCACAAAGACGTTCAAGCTCGATCTGCTGGACAAGTATGACGGCAAGATTAGCCCTCGGAGTTCCTTGGCATTTACACCATTGTTGTACAAGCTGCCGGGGGACGAGACGAAAAGGTGTTCGCCAACTACTTTCCTCTGCCGCTCAAGCCCAATGTGAGGAGTTGGCTGATGAACTTGCCGGAAGGATCCATCTCTTCTTGGGCGGATCCGTGCAACCAGTTTGTTGGTGTCATACCACGGAGGCCACAAGCTCCCAGGGTAGCCCAGTGATTTGCATGTGATTCCCCAGAGGGACGGCGAATCCCTCCACAAGTACATTTAGAGGTTCAGTCGTGTGCAGCACAACATCCCCGACATACATCATGTTCGCAGTGATTGTCGTGTTCCACCCGAACGTGCGCAATAGGCGGATGTGTGAGGACATGAGCATTAACAAAGTGCGTGATGTCACCGAGCTTTACGCACTGGCTGATAAATGCACACGTGTTGAGGAAGGGAGAAGGCTCCCTGGTGAGGATGCTGGCGTGGATGTCGACTCCGACAATGAGGATGCATCCAATTCCAAGAAGATAGGTCGAAAGCGCAACCGCAAGCGCAAAGGCAAGGCAGTTATGGCCGTTGAAGGCTCCAACATTTCCAAGACCGCCAAGAAACCCAAGACAGAGGGCTCCGGCAAGGAGGCTGCCGCATGCTCTGGTGACGACGAAGCCGCAGCAGGCGAGAAGCATGACAGGCCGTACTGCAAGATCCATCGTACCAAGGGCCACGACATCAACGATTGTCGCCAAGTCGAACAGCTCGCTGAAAAGCAAAAGCAAGAATATGAGAAGCGCGAAAAGGAAAAGGGACAGGATGGTGCAGGTGGTTCCGGCAAGAAGAACCATGGTGGCTGTGGTGGTCACCGCGGCAAGGCCATGCAACAGAAGGAGAATCCTGCAAGAGGCCGTGAAAAGAAGTCTGGTGACGAGGACAGTGATGAAAAAGATGAAGAAGGATCTGATGGCCAGGAATTCCAGAAAGCAATAGATGCCATGTGCATTGACGGGGGTGCATATTTGCACTTCTCTCACCGGCAGCTCAAATAGTGGGCCCGTGAGGTCAATGCGGTAGAACCGGCGGTGAAGGCATAGAAGCCCCTCAAGTGGTCCAACACGCATATCATTTTTTATGTCGGAGATCACCCTGACCGCACCATTGTCATCGGGTCTTGCCGTTGTTGGTTTCACCAACATTTCGTAACCTCCAAGTCATGAAGATGCTAGTTGGCAGTGGACTCGGCTTGAACTTGATCTTGCCAGACGTGATCAAGAGGCTACAGATCCCTGACATGGATCTCAAGCCTACAGGGACATTCCAGAGGATTAACCCCAGGAGGAGCCAACCGAAAGGAAAGATCACCCTGTCGGTGACGTTCAGTAGCAAGCTCAACTTCAGGACAATGAAAATCACCTTTGATGTTGCCAAAATCACACTGTCCTACAACGGAATCCTGGGCCGCCCAACACTGGCAAAGTTTATGGCGGCGTCCCACTACGCCTACAACACTCTGAAGATGTCAGGGCCGATGGGTGTCATCACGGCCCACGCAGACAAGAAAAGCGGAGTCTTGTGCGCTGACAACCTCTTCAGGGAGGCAGTTGCAGCGTCTGCCAACATGGCACATGCTCCTGCCGGTGAAGCCCCGGGGGGGAAAGAAGAACAAGAGTTCCAGCAAGACCTCTGGCAAGGACAATGGGAAGCGCGTGATGGAGCGCAACACGCCCGTCGAGGACCTTTCGGAGAGCTCCACTGCCAAGATCAAGAAAAACAAAGTGACCAATCCCAAGACGAACCAAGTGGCTGCGCGGGAGGATGGCGAGGGGGGCACTTTCACTATAAGTGCCACCCTCGACAACAAGTAGGAAAGTGTGCTCGTCTCCTTCCTGCGGGCGAATGTTGATGTGTTTGCAAGACAACCATCTGACATCCCCGGTGTTCCCAGGAAGGTGATCGAGCACCACCTAGCCGTCTGTCCCCATGCACGACCCGTCAAGCAAAAGGTCAAGAAGCAAGCTCTGGAGCGGGAAGAGTTCATTTCCAAAGAAATCAAGAAATTAGAAGCGGCAGGCCTGATCAGAGGAGTGACCCACCCAACCTGGTTGGCAAACCCTATGGTGGTGTGTAAGGCAAGCGCAAAGTGGCGGCTTTGCATTGATTTCACTGATATCAATAAGCTTGTCTAAAAGATCTGTTTCCCTTGCCACGCATCGATCACATAGTAGACTCCACAGGCTGCCGCAATTTGCTTTCCTTCCTTGAGGCCTTCTCTAGATACCATCAGATCTTTATGGCCAAGGAGCATGAAGAGAAAACAACATTCATTACCCCATGTGGCACATACTGCTTCAAGTGTATGCCCTTTGGGCTGAAGAGTGCTAGTTCAACATTTGGAAGAGTTGTCCAGATCGGTTTTGAGCCCCAGCTACATAGAAATGTGGAAGCGTATATGGATGATATAGTGATCAAGACCAAGGAAGAGGCAACACTGATTCAACACTTAGAAGAAACATTCTCAAACTTGCGCAAGATCAACTTGAAGCTCAACCCCAAGAAGTGTGTGTTTGGAGTCCCGTCCGACAAGCTCCTCGGGTTTTCCATGTCGCAATGCAGGATTGAAGCCAACCTCACCAAGATAGACGCGATCGAGCAGTTGGAGGCACCGAAGCACGTCAAGGATGTGCGCCGCTTGGTGGGTTGCATCGCCGCTCTCAGAAGGTTTATTTGCAAGTCCACAGAACGCAACCTGTCATTTTTCAAAATCTTGAAAAAGGTGGGTCCAATGAAATGAAGTCCAGAAGCGAAGGCAGCGATGCAAGACTTGAAGAAGTACCTATCCTCTACACCGACACTAGTCGCACCTAAACCACAAGAATCATTGCTGCTATACCTGGCGGCAACGAATCAAGTGGTTAGTATTGCATTGGTGGCGGAAAGGGAAGCTGAGGATGAAGAAGCAGCAACCCCCGAGTTGGACCCCGGCAAGTCGGATCCACCCTCGGCAAGCCAGGGGGGCACCGACAAGAGTGCACCACAAGAAACAAAGCAACATATTGTGCCTAAGAAGAAGATGGTTCAGCTCCCTCTTGCAGGGGCTAGGTCAAGATATTATGGCATGTAGAAATTGTTTTTCGGCCTTCTCATGGCCTCCAGAAAGTTGCGCCGCTACTTCCAAGCACATCATATTACCATCGTCACTCGCTTTCCGTCGCAACGTATTCTGAGGAATCCAGAAGCAACCGACAGGATTGTTGACTGGGCGTTGGAGCTAGCCAGCTTTGATCTGAGTTTTGAAAGCACAACAACTATATAGAGCAGAGCCTTGGCGGAATTCATTGCAGAATGGACACCAACGCCAGACGAAGAAATCACAGAGACAACCCTCCTCGGCAAATAAACACCGCAAGAATGGATCATGTACTTTGACGAGGCCTTTTCGCTGCAAGGCGCCGGTGCCGGAGTGCTGCTTGTCGCACCCACCGAAAAGCACCTCAAGTATGTGATCTAGATGCACTTTCCCCGAGAGGTATCGACAAACAACACTGAGTATGAAGGACTGTCTACCGGTCTACGGATAGCAGTAGACCTCGGCATCAGGAAATTGATAGTCTGAGGAGATTCATAGCTTGTTGTGCATCAAGTGAACAAAGACTACCAGAGCCCTCCGATGGAAGTGTAAGTAGAAGAAGTGAGGAAGTTAGAAAAGCATTTTGACGGTCTGCAAACAGAGCACATTTCGCATGTAGAGAACAGCATTGTCGATGACTTGTCAAAACAAGCTGCTCAAAGTTTGCCTGTGGAACCAGGTACTTTTGTACTTTGACTGACTCAACCATCCGTCACGCCATTAGTGCGGCAAGCAAAGAAAAGAAAAATCAGTTATGGCAACTATCTCCCGGTAGAGCTTCCAGCCGCCGCCAAGAAGGTCGCCAAGAACAGCGAAACGCTTGTCGGAGAGCAGCAAGCTCTGACAGGCCATGTGGCCCTTGCCATCGAAGCTAGTGCTCACGCAGCAGAGGAAAGGCCATTATTCCTTGTCCTCGAGCCCCAGGCTCCGGCATGGGTGCAGCAAATTGTCCATTACCTCCAGATAGGTGAACTTCCTGAAGAGCAAGAAGCGGCTGAGAGACTAGCCCATTAGTCAAGCATGTACCAATTCATGGACAACACTCTATACAAGCTGAGACCGAATGGAGCGAAATTGAAGTGCATTTCCCAGGAAGAAGGACAACAACTGTTGGGAGAGATACACGAAGGGATATGCGGATCCCACATCGGGTCACGTGCCCTTGTCGGGAAAGCGTTCTGGCAAGGCTTCTATTGGACAACAGCCCTTCAAGATGCCTTGTCGGTGGTCACTACATGTGAAGCATGCCAATTCCATGCCAAGCAAATACATCAACCAGCACAAGCCCTTCAAACCATACTGCTCTCCTGGCCATTTGCAGTCTGGGGGCACGACATCGTCGGCCCTTTCCCCCGTGCTACCGGGGGCTTTGAATTCTTGTTCGTTGCAATCAGGAAGTTTACAATATGGACTGAGGTGAAACCGGTGAGAAAGGTGACGGCCCAAGCAACTGTCAATTTTTTCAGAGGAATAATCTGCTCTTTCGGTGTCCCCAACAGGATCATCAAAGATAATGGAACGCGGTTCACCAGCAACACTTTCATCCAGTATTGCCAAGACATCGGCGCCAAGATCTGCTTCTCGTCGGTTGCACACCCCAGAAGCAATGGACAAGTGGAAAGGGCAAATGATGAAGTGTTGCGTAGCCTCAAGACAAGAACTTTTGACAAGCTGCACAAGCACGGAAGGCGCTGGATTGATGAGCTGCCGACGGTTCTTTGGTCGATCAGAATGACACCAAATCAAGCCACCGGCAAGACACCCTTCTCCCTAGTCTATGGTGCAGAGGCAGTGCTCCCCAAGGAACTCACATATGGGTCACCTCGAGTAAAAGCCTTCGACGAAGAACAACAAGAGCAATTGCCTCAAGATGATGCCACGCTCCTCGAGGAAGAACGTCTTCATGCTGCACTGCGTACCGCCCGGTACCAGCAAGATTTGCGCCTCTACCATAGATGCAAGGTGCACGCCAGGAGCATTAAGAAAGGCAACCTAGTTTTTTCTAGGATTCAGTCCAGGAAGGGATCAAACAAGTTGAGGCCGAAGTGGGAAGGCCCTTACCAGGTGGTATGAGTCACCAGGTCCGGTGCGGTCTGCCTGAAGACCAAAGATCGCACCCCAATGCAGAACTCACGGAATATTGAGCATCTTCACAAGTTCTACCCATGAGGCGTGGTTGCAACCCATTTTGTACGAGTTCACCAGCAAGGCGTGTAATCCTTTGTACAAAGCAAGGTGAAGACCCTGTGCAAAATCAATAAAGCTAAGTTTCGACAACCTTTTGTCAAAGTACATATTTATTTTATGTATATTGCATGAAATGTTGTGTTTATGTTTGCATAAGAGTGATTGTTGAACCCAAAGTTTATAGCCTCCTCTTTTTCTCTTCTTTCTTTTTCTCAAAAGACGGACGAGGTCCTCGCGTGCAAGTATTTTGGGGGGGAGTCATGGTATGGATACCTACGGGTGCGTTCAAGATCAATCATTCCGCGGCAATAAGTCCATCAAAGAGAAGCTAAGTTGCAGAAACTTAAAAAAAAATCTCTTTGTCGTAGCCTTTTTCCTTTGCGCAATATCGACATTTGTATGAGAAAACCGGCACGCGAAGGACCCTTGTTGATGTCTGTGCTCTTTGAATGCTTCGAGTCCGCTCGGCAACCAAAGCAGTTGCGGCAAGGACGCTAAGGTGGCCTTGCCGATGGCAGCATCACCAGCAGGCTGCTAAGGACCTGTTCCTAAAAGCACTCGTGGCAAAGATGTGAGCATTGGCAGACATTTCTGATAAGCATAGGGACTAGAAACATACAAGTATGATCATATGCAAGGGAAAACGATTCATTCATCAAACATGATAAGCGTCAAGATATTTAGTAGAGAGCGCTCAACTGCTTTTTTCTTGCATCCCCGCAGGGTTACATTGGGTGCGATCTAAATACAAAATGACATATGCCACTACAATGTGGCGATTGATCCGGAAATGACATCTCGCGGATGAAGCGCCGCATCTTCCCCAACCATTTCCTCGCACAGGTGGCCAACAAGGCGGTAACCTGGCTAGGCACGGTCCACCTTCGAAATCCGGAAAAGGCATCATACACACCTAGTTAGAGTCATCATCCTCACTCTTGATGGTGGCGGAGTCATCGTCGTCCCTGGAGGACTCGAAGTCGATGCCGCTCGAGCTTTTCGCGCAGCACTCTAGCCGGTTCTGAAAAGTCCCAAAGAACTTCACAGAAAGCAAGGAGGCTCCGTCAAACCTGAACTGAAGGAGATGCCTTTGCCCCAGGCCGCAGGAGCGGGCGAATGACTTCCACCCCCGCATCAGGAACATGGCGTTGTCGGGAGGGAGGTCGACCGCCACCCAGGCAGGCCCATATTGCAGCATCCGTTTGCCCGAAGCCACAAGCCTAAGGGCATGCTGCCTTCCATGACCCTTGCAAAGGGGTTAGGAAGACGAAGCCAGCTACGGGGATGATGATACAGCGCAACAACAAACTCGTGCGCCACCTTCCCTGTATGCGTGTCCACCCGGAGCGTGAGAAGGGGTGCGCCACCGTGGCCACCTCGGCTCGGGGCACCGGACCTTCCACGGCCCCTGGATGCGGTCCCTTCGCGGGAGATTGAACCGGCCCCCACAGCAGTTACCAGAATGTGCGTCTGGCTCCGAGGGAAGCCCTCGAGACGGCAGTGGACCCTCGAGCTCGGACTCTACCCCTTGCCATTCCGAAGGCGATCTTCAGGGAGAAGCGGCGGAGGGAGGAATGTTGGAGATATGCCCTAGAGGCAAGCATGTGATGATTTCGTTTCCTATGTATTCATGAGTATTTTGTATTGTCCTTGAACATCATCAGTGATATGTATCAATAAGTATCTAACTTATTTGTGAGACTATATAAAGTATGATGATTGTTCTAATAGTCCCTAGTGGTTAAGGTTATGCGGACACATATCCTTTACTAGTATACGATTCAGTTGATGACTACGTTTCACAAGTCATGTGCATAGAGATGCTACACTGATAGTATGGACTCAGGGATTGAGATCACCGAGTCGGACAGACCCACTTTGAGACACAGCGAGATAATGTCATCTGGTAGTCTCAAGTACAATGTATATGCCATGTCCTAGACCTAAGGTCATCGCATGTTCTCGGGATGAGGATCGACTTACTTAGGGTCTATCAAATGCTATTCCATAACTGGGTAGTTATAAAGGTAGCTTTCGGGTGAGTCGTGAGACATGCTGCGAGACATGGTTAACCAAGATGGGATTTGCCCCTCCGTGAGGAAAGTTATTCTCTGGGCCCTCTCGTGTGATCAGATTCAGAAAGCATGGCCATGCGAGAACCCAGTTCGGGAATCTGCATCACGGTTTCGAGGAGAGATGTCGAGCTACCACAAGGGTGACAAGTACTCGCTTTGAGCTCTACAACCTATATCATGAGGGAAAAGGAATGTTGTATATGACACATTGTCGAGGTTCGTCTAACAACTTTGCGCACAAATGGGAGCTGGCACGTTCTGCTAGGAGCCGCTACCGACTATCGACTTGGGTCGTGTCCATGTGTCCATGAACCTATAGGTTCGCACACTTAAGGGACTGCAGCCCACTCAGATTGGATCCGAATGGAAAATGGGACTAGACTCGTCGTGGGCCTCAAGTGTTGAGCCCACCTCGGAGGTCTATATAAAGGGGAGTGGGCGCACCTTTCAGGGATGATCTTTTTCCTCCCGTCAACAGCCACCGCCACTCCCCACACCACGATGCCGTGCGATTGGACCTAGCAGTCCGCCGCTCGACGCTGCCCCCGTATGTGTCGATACCTTAGAGGCATCGCATCTGCGGTGCTTGGATGAACCGTTCGAGGGATCAGCGAGGAGCTATTCATGGGAGATCACTGCTCGTGGGAGATCGGCTACAGGAGGAGGAGACGAATCGGCTGATTGACTACACGCATCACCAACTCTACTTCCGTTGCGGTGACTGCGCATCTAGTGGTAAATCCGATCCCTTGATCTATTTCCAGCAGCATGTTCTTGGGTGCGCGGTAGAAATTTTTTATTTGGCACTAGCGTAGCGTACCGCATGTCCCAACAGTGGTATCAGAGCCTCCGTTGTGTGGTGATAGATTTGGTGATTTTCATATGAGATATGTAGATCGGTTCAGGTGCGGGTCGATGAGATCGGTCGTGCACGTCAGTGTTGACGGTTGGTTTCGTGATCTTGCTTCCATGATCGTGATGCAGAGGTCGTGACACGAATTACCGCTACCGGTCGGTTTCCGCCATTGGGGTAGACAGTGGAACGTAAATCCAGATGCAGCATGCGAAGATCAATGAGATTGATCGAATCGGAGCAAAGATCGACACCTTGGAAATATGATTTCCGCAGTGCTGAAATCTGTTGGAGGAGTCATAGTAAAACGGGCATAACTTTTGCATACGAACTCCGTTTTTGCTCCACGGCCTGTCAAACTGAACAGCACGAAAAGACGCATTTGACCTTCAACGGCTTTGCCGTTTTCAGCGATATTTTCGAGGTCAAACTCCTCTTGGAAAATAGAGTTTTGGACAGTTTTATTTTTGGCTGTAGAACGTCTGACTTGTTTTCGTAGGGAATGCTTGTGATTTGGTATAGCCCATGAATGTTTCTTGTAAATTATTAAATCATAACCTGCGTGTCATGAGTGCAGCAACCATCTAGAGCCATATGGTTGTCCCATTATTGTATTAATGACCTGCGTGTCAACATGAGATGCCTTGTAATGTAATTTGCTCTCATAGCTATTAGTTTGTAATAGCATAGTATCTTATGTAACACTTGGCGGTTGACACCATGTGTGGAGATGGAGATCACCACAAGGGCAACCATGCATGGAGATGGAGATCGCCATGGGCATGCAGTGCACGTGGAGATGGAGATCACCATGCGTTGATGAAAGAGGATGTACAATATCACACATATATATACTGCATGTGAAAGTTTATCCCTTTTATGCTCCCTTCTTTTGCAAGATAGATGTTTTAAGTAGGGTGATCCCTCAAAGAATGTCAAGTAAAATTGCCTCCCCAATTGCTGCACCATCATATGTTAAGTATTTTTAGTGGTGGGCCTATAAAATTAGGGTGCTGCTAATTCTCCTTAACGTGGTGTGTTTGTGTCGGACACTTATGAGAGAAGCATTGGTTAACTTGTCGTTGCTATCAAAACAGGTTTGGGTCTCGAGGCATAAGAGTTGGCGTGGCCTGAGATGTCCCTAACAAATAAGAGTCGTATAGTGATACGATTAGCAAATGTTGCTTATCGAGTGATCTAGTCTTCTAGCGGTGATGCAAAAGCTCACTAGTTGACATGTGGATCTTGGATCTTGAATCGCTAAGAATCAACGGAGGGATGTTTATTTTAGTGGGAGTAATGTTCTTATTAAAATGTTTAATTTGAATTACTCTTTATGAATACATGTCTAAGTGTTTTGCATATTTCTGTTGTAGATCAATAGCACCACCCGCTCAACCCAGTTTTTCGTTGAAATCAATCCTAGAAAAGGATAAACTGAATGGAACAAACTTTACCACCTGGTATAGAAATCTGAGAATTGTTCTCAGGCATGATAAAAAGTAACATGTTCTAGAGGAACCCCTTCTAGAGGAACCTATCGAGAATGCTAATGCCACGGCCAGGAATGCCCACCAAAAACTCATTAATGAGTCAAACGAGATCAGCTGTCTCATGCTGGCTTCTATGGAGCCCGATCTGCAGTAGCATTTTTAAAACATTGAGGCTTTCGATATGATCGAGAACCTCAAGAGCATGTTTCAGATGCAGGCAAGGACCGAAAGGTTCAATGTCTGGCGATCCTTGATGGATTGTAAGCTGAAAGAGGGTGATCCACTGAGCCTGCATGTGATCAAGATGATTGGATACATGCAAGCTTTGGATCGGTTAGGCTTCCCACTTGGGGACGAATTGTCCATGGATACAATTCTGGCTTCTCTTCCGACTAGCTATGGGGTGTTCATCTCGAACTTCCATATGCATGGCATGGAAAATAAGCTCACTAAAGTGCATGCGATGCTAAAAGTGGCAGAGCAGGATATCAAGAAAGGCACACATCAAGTGTTGATGGTGTAGAACACGGCAAAGTTCAAGAAGAGATGGTCCAAGAAAAAGACTAAGGCAAAGGGCAAGGAGGTAACTCCTACTGTCGCCGCCGCGCCCAAGTCCGGACCAAACACGGGGACCGTTTGCTTTCACTGCAAGGAAACCAGTCACTGGAAAAGGAACTGCAGTAAGTGGCTTGCCCAGATAGGCAAGAAGACTGGAAGTGTGACTTCTTCTTTAGGTACACTTGTTGTATATGTTATAGACATTTTTCTTGCTGATATTTCTAGTAGCTCTTGGGTATATGATACCGGATCGGTTGTTCACATATGCAACTCGATGCAAGGGTTAAGAAGGACTAGGAATGTTGCAAGAGGTGAAGTTGACATACGCGTCGGGAATAAAGCAAGAGTTGCTGCATTAGCCGTCGGCACCATGAAACTTAATTTACCTTCAGGATTTGTAATGGAACTTGATAATGGTTATTATGTTCCTGCATTAAGTCAAAACATTATTTCAGCCTCATGTTTGGTGAGGCAAGGTTATGAATTTGGTATTAAGGACAATGGTTGTTCTACTTACTTGAATAAAATGTTTTATGGCTTTGTGCCTGTTGTG
Organism: Elymus sibiricus; assembly: GCA_039707655.1. Taxonomy (NCBI): domain Eukaryota; kingdom Viridiplantae; phylum Streptophyta; class Magnoliopsida; order Poales; family Poaceae; genus Elymus; species Elymus sibiricus. The sequence goes on along the minus strand of CM077671.1, from coordinate 145,943,119 downwards.
AATGGGTTATTTATATTAGATCTTGAAGGTGAATCGGTCTATAACTTAAATGTCAAGAGGCATAATCCTAATGAGATAAATCCGACTTACATTTGGCATTGTTGACAAGGACACATTAGTCAAAAGCGCATAAAGAAGCTCCATGATGATGGAATTCTGACTTCATTTGATTTTGAATTATTTGAGACATGTGAGTCCTGCCTACTCGGTAAGATGACTAAGACACCTTTTGCAAAGAGTTGTGAGAGGGTGTCTGAGCTATTGGAAGTTATACATAGTGTTGTACGTGGACCAATGAGCACGACAGCTAGAGGTGGTTTCCAATACTTTGTGATTTTTACTGACGACTTTAGTAGATATGGATATGTCTACTAGATGAGGCACAAGTCAGAAACTTTTGAAAAGTTCAAGGAGTTTCAGAATGAAGTGGAAAATCAACTCGGCAAGACAATCAAGCTTCTACGATCTGATCGTGGCAGTGCGTATATGAGCCAGGAGTTTGATGATCATCTGAAGAACCGTGGAATAGTTCCACAACTTACTCCTCCAGGTATGCCATAGAGAAATGGTGTGTCAGAATGGAGGAATCAGACTCTGTTAGACATGGTTCGATCGATGATGAATCAGTCAGATTTACCCTTGTCATTTTGGGGATACGCTCTAGAAACCACAGCTTTCACACTAAACAGGGTGCCATCAAAGTCCGTACATAAGACACCATATGAGATATGGACTGCAAAGAGCCATAGCTTGTCTTTTCTAAAGATTTGGGGTTGTGAAGCATATGTCAAGCGACTCCAGTCGGACAAGATCACACCAAAGTTGGACAAGTGCATATTCGTGGGATAGCCTAGGGAAACCTTCGGATATTACTTCTACAACCGTGAAGAGGGCAAAGTGTTTGTCTCTCGACATGGAGTTTTCCTTGAGAAAGAGTTTCTCAATCAGAAGGCTAGTGGGAGGTCGGTCCGACTCGAAGAAATTCGAGAGCTACCCGGGGACGTTCCGACAAGTGATTCAATCACGCCGGAGTTAGTCAGAGAACCCGTAGTGGAATCGATGCCGGTTCCATGTAGGTCAGAAAGGTTGCGCAATATGCACGACTGCAATGTGTTGTTCTTGGAGAACAATGAACCGAACACATATGCAGAAGTGATGGTGAGCCCTGATTCTGAGTTATGGCTTGAGGTCATGAGATCTAAACTAAATTCCATGGATGACAATCAAGTTTGGAACTTGGTTGATCCTCCAGATGGCATTCGAGCCATTGAGTGCAAATGGATCTTTAAGAAGAAAACGGATATGGCACGCTCGGTGCACCCACGGTGCACCCACGCAAGAAATCTTATCAAAACATTTTGAAAAAATCTGAAACTTTGTGGGAATGATCTTCAACAAATGTTATGGGCACCTGCAAAGTTTGGTGGTCAAATAACATTCGAGGAGCTCTGCACAAAAAAGACAAAATCACTGAAAAATAGTCAAAATGTAAGTACACTGTTTGAGCAGATTTTGTAATTTTGTCTTTTTTGTATAGAGCTCTTCGAATGTTATTTGACCACGAAAGTTTGCATGTGCCCATAACATTTGTTGAAGAACATTCCCACAAAATTTCAGAATTTTTTGAAATGTTTTGATACATTTTCTTGCGTGGGTGCACCGTGGGTGCACCAAGCGTGGGTTCAGCCACTGGAAATGTTACAGTCCATAAGGCTCGACTTGTCGCTAAAGGTTATCGACAAGTTCAAGGAGTTGATTACGGTGAGACTTATTCACTGGTAGTGATGCCTAAATCAATTTGGATCATTCTTGCTATAGCTACATATTTCGACTATCAGATATGGCAGATGGATGTCAAAACGGCTTTCCTTAATGGAAATTTAACTGAGGACGTGCTTATGACATAGCCCGAGGGTTTTGTCAATCCAATGAATGATGGCATGGTATGCAAGCTTCAGAGATCCATTTATGGATTGAGGCAAGCATCTCGGAATTGGAACATTGTTTTTAATGAAGCGGTCAAAGAGTTTGGCTTCATCAAGAACGACTATGATCATTGTGTATTCAAGAAGGTTAGCGGGAGCTCAGTTGCATTTCTGATCCTGTATGTGGATGACATATTGTTGATTGGAAATGATGTTCAAATGCTTGAATCTATCAAGGACTCATTGAAAAATAGTTTTTCGATGAAAGACTTGGGAGAAGCAGCTTATATTCTGGGAATCAAGATCTATAGAGATAGATCGCGAAGGCTTATCGGATTAAGCCAATGTACGTATATAGACAAGGTGTTGAAGCAGTTCAACATGCAAGATGCCAAGAAAGGGTTATTGCCCATGTCACTTGGCATTAGTCTTAGCAAGACTCAGAGTCCTTTGACTCCTGATGAGCGAAGACGCATGGATGGGAGTCCGTATGCTTTGGCTATCGGGTCCATCATGTATGCTATGGTATGCACTCGTCCCAATGTTAGCTTTGCTCTAAGCATAGTAGGCAGATACCAGGCTGATCCAGGTGAGAGTCACTCGACAGCAGTAAAGAATATCCTTAAATACTTGAGAAGGACAAAAGATATGTTCCTGGTTTATGGAGGTGAGGATGAGCTCGTTGTAAAGAGTTACCCTGATGCTAGTTTCCAAACGGATAGGGATGATAGTCGATCGCAATCTGGGTTTTGTGTTCATTCTGAATGGAGGAGCAGTGAGCTAGAGGAGTTCCAAACAAGATATGATAGCTGATTCTACAATGAAGGCTGAGTACATTGCGGCTTCTGAAGCTGCAAAAGAAGGTGTTTGGGTGAAGAATTTTATTTTTGATCTTGGAGTGGTTCAGGTCTCGTCCAATCTGGTGGACCTCTATTGTGATAATAGTGGTGCTATTGCACAAGTCAAGGAACCACGGAACCATCATAAAACCCAACATACTTGGGCGTTTTAACCTCATTCGCGACATTGTCGAGAGAGGCGATGTAAACATATGCAAGATACATACGGATGCAAATGTTGCTGATCCATCAACGAAGCCTCTCCTGCAGTCGAAGCATGAGATGCACATGAGGTCCATGGGCATACGATGCCTAGATGATTGACTCTAGTGCAAGTGGGAGACTGTTGGAGATATGCCCTAGAGGCAATTATGTGATGATTTTGTTTCGTATGTATTCATGAGTATTTTGTATTGTCCTTGAACATCGTCAGTGATATGTATCAATAAGTATGTGGATTATTTGTGAGACTATATAAAGTATGATGATTGTTCTAATAGTCCCTAGTTGTTAAGGTTATGCGGACACATATCCTTTACTAGTACACGATTCAGTTGATGACTACGTTTCACAAGTCATGTGCATAGAGATGCTAAACTGATAGTATGGACTCAGGGATTGAGATCACCGAGTCGGACATACCCACTTTGAGACACAGCGAGATAATGTCATCTGGTAGTCTCAAGTACAATGTATATGCCATGTCCTAGACCTGAGGTCATCGCATGTTCTCGGGATGAGGATCGACTTACTTAGGGTCTATCAAATGCTATTCCATAACTGGGTAGTTATAAAGGTAGCTTTCGGGTGAGTCGTGAGACATGCCGCGAGACATGGCTAACCAAGATGGGATTTGCCCCTCCGTGAGGAAAGTTATTCTCTGGGCCCTCTCGTGTGATCAGATTCAGAAAGCATGGCCATGCGAGAACCCAGTTCGGGAATCTGCATCACGGTTTTGAGGAGAGATGTCGAGCTACCACAAGGGTGACAAGTACTCGCTTTGAGCTCTACAACCTATATCATGAGGGAAAAGGAATGTTGTATATGACACATTGTCGAGGTTCGTCTAACAACTTTGCGCACACATGGGAGCTGGCACGTTCTGCTAGGAGCCGCTACCGACTATCGACTCGGGTCGTGTCAATGTGTACATGAACCTATAGGTTCGCACACTTAAGGGACTGCAGCCCATTCGGATTGGATCCGATTGGAAAATGGGACTAGACTCGTCGTGGGCCTCAAGTGTTGAGCCCACCTCGGAGGTCTATATAAAGGGGAGTGGGCGCACCTTTCAGGGATGATCTTTTTCCTCCCGTCAACAGCCACCGCCACTCCCCACGCCACGATGCCGTGCGATTGGACCTAGCAGTCCGCCGCTCGACGCTGCCCCCGTACGTGTCGATACCTTGGAGGCATCGCATCTGTGGTGCTCGGACGAACCGTTCGAGGGATCAGTGAGGAGCTATTCATGGGAGATCACTGCTCATGGGAGATCGGCTACAGGAGGAGGAGACGAATCGGCTGATCGACTACACGCATCACCAACTCTACTTCTGCTCTGATGACTGCGCATCTAGTGGTAAACCCGATCCCGTGATCTATTTCCAGCAGCATGTTCTTGGGTGCGCGGTAGAAATTTTTTATTTGGCACTAGCGTAGCGTACCACGTGTTCCAACAAGGAAGACGAAGGAAGAAGATGAAGGTGGCTGGCATACTAGAGCGGAGAAGTGTGAATGAGCAACGCCCTCCATGGTACCCTCTTTGTAGGGAGGGCGCGGGGGCTGGCTCTTCACTTTTGAAATGACTGCACATTGGTGAGTGCACTACTCCAAGAGACTGCCCCTTTCGCCAATGCCACGTTTCGCATGCAACACGCATCATAAAGGGCACGGTAAAAGAGGAGAAGACGAAGGGAAACGGCGATAGAGGGAGACAGATGGCCGAGATATGTTGCACCCCTGCAAGTCTCCCTATTAGGAGAAGGGGATACACAGTGGCCGCCTCTCCTAGTCCAGCATGCCCATGCCTTTTAAGGCGCGCCCCTGTGGTGCCGTTTCAAAACCACATGTCCTACGTCCCGCATTAAATGTGCGTCGTGGGCGGGGCAGTAAAACCATCATTACAACCGCAGTCAAGATCGGGCCACGCGCATGTGCACTGTTTTGGGCCTAGCCCAATAGCGTCACGGACTCTGGTATGGCGCAGGCCCGGGGGCTCCTATCGGTGCACTAAAGAACGGGCCATTTATTGCCCTGACTTGTGCAAAGGTAGTAGCCTCCTCCGTCTCAGCAAGCCTTGTTGGGCGACGCCTTATCCAGCCAACACCATGAGACAAGGCCAGAGCCATCGGCGACCCTACTTGCCGATGAAGAAGACCTGGCAGCCGTCGCGTCCGGCAAGGCTCCGCCACCATGCCCCCGCTCCACTTCGCCGAGCTGTTCATCACCATCAATGAGGTGTCAAGCGGGCAGGCCGTTAGGTAGACCTTGTCGGGCATGTGGCAGCTCCCGGAAATTACAACAACTTTAATGACACCTGTCCCAGTGGCGTGGCAAGATAAAAGGAGGCAGCTGGGTGAACGGCACAGAAGGAGAGACAATCCTTGTCGGGGAGCATCACGAGCATGACACCTCATGACGCATTTAATGCGCCTGTTGTAACGCCCAAGATGCGGTCCTATCCTTATTTTGGCTCGAGGGCCTCGATAGGGATAGAAGCGCATCTTGTCGTTTTGCAAGAATGGATAACGTTACAAGTACATTTAAAGAGGAGATGAGTATATGGAATTGGCTTACACTTGCCACAAGCTACATCAAGATCACATCAATACAACAAAGTATTCAATCATCATACATAAGAGCAGGGTCCGACTACGGACGAAATCAAACGATAAAAGCAACATCCATCCTTGCTATCCCAGGCCACTGTCCTGGAACCCATCCTATGATCGATGAAGAAGAAGAACTCCAAATCAAACAAGCATCACGCTCACGTCAAATCATCACATACCTGTACCTGCAACTGTTGTTGTAGTAATCCGTGAGCCACAAGGACTCAGCAATCTCATTTCCAAGGGTATCAAGACTAGCAAAGCTTAATGGGTGAGGTATAGTTAAGTGGTGAGGCTGCAGCAAGCACTAAGCATTTATTTGAGTGGCTAACTTACGAGTACAAGAATAAGAGGAGTGACCTACGCATAAACGGACGTGAACTAGTAATGATCACTAAGTGATCCTGAACACCTACTTACGAGTCAAACATAACCCCACCATGTTCTCTCTCGGTTTAGAACTCATGAGTAGAGACGGTCACGGTTACGCACACGGTTGATGTATTTTATTTCAGTTTACTTAAAGTTTTCTATGACCGGATGTTAAACAAATTTCCAAGTTGCCACATAACCGCGGAAACGGCTTCTTGAAAAGATTCAACCCTGCAAGGGTGCTCCAACTCATCCATCACAAATTAGCCACACGCTGCATGGAAAACCTCAACCACGGGATAGTCTGTAGTATCCTCAGAATTCCGGTGGAAAACCTCAGCCTCGAGATAGAACAAAGTATCCTCAGAATCCCGTGCACAAGACGTTCGAGAAAGGTAAAACAAATCCAACAAGACCGCCCAACGTGTCGACGAACCCGATAGGAGCCGCGTATCTCGTTCTCAGGACACAACCGGATGAGCACTACGTACAGTGGCTTGATAGAAATCCCTCGAGTTGCCCCGAGGTGGCCCCGCTAGTGGCTCTAGTTTGGACCAACACTCATGAGGAGCACTGGCCCGGGGGTTGATTAATTATCCACGGGGTCCGGAAAGTCCCTATGCAAGTTTATTAGTTATTAGGAAAATGTAGTACCAATGTTGGGCCTTGCTAGAAGAGTTTTATCCCAAAACAAAAATCAAGGGGGTCAGCATGTTAGGAGCGCTCAATATGGAACACAACACCGGTACACAAGTAACTAGGGTGCAAAGTGGAACAAAACACCGAGCAAAAGGCCAAGCCTTCCACCTTTTACCAAGTATATATGTGCATTAAATTAAATAGCAATAATATTGTGATATCTCAAAAATATACATGTTGTCACATGGAAGCAACTTGCACCTGCAACTAGCAATGCTATAAGAAGGGCTGAGCAAGTGGTATCATAGCCAAACAATGGTTTGCTGGGATGTGGAGGGTTAGAGGCTTATCATGGCATTTTGGGAGGCTTGACAAACAAGTGGTAGGTAGAGAGACATAGTGATAGAAACGAGACACCTAGCATGGCAATGATAGTAGTGATATCCAGGGAAATGTTCATCTTGCCTGAGATCCCGCATGGAAGAAGAACGAATCCGTGAAGTAGACGAACCAACGTAGTCGAACGAATCCTCACACTCTGAACGCTTTCGGAACTCTATAGAGAAGAAGCAAACCGGAAACAAACAATCAACTCACGATAACCACCACAACATCTTCAGGATATGATGCACAACAAGGATGATGCATGTATGCATGACACGGCAAAACACAACAATCAAACACTACAAATTAAGTGAAGCTTAATATGCAACGAGTTGCATATTGACGAAACTCCATGTTAAATATTTAGTTTACTCTCCTTTAGGTATTCAACAAGTTTAAATGTTGTTAAACATGGCAAGAGGTGAAGCATTAGTAAACTATCTATCTAGACATCTTAAATGAGGTCGGAAACAACTTATAGTATTTCCGAAGCGACCCCAGATGCAAATTTCGAAATTGGTCCTGATCTGAACTAAGCATGTTTTATATTTGTTAAAAAGAAAAACAAAATGGATCATGTGATTCTACACGTCACTCTAAGCGTTTTACATATATAGATCATGTAAAACGGAGCTACGGCCTAAAAGATATGACACACGCAAGATAAATATGCCATGAATGCAAAATGCATGCAAATGACAACCACCAACATTTCAAAACATGGATGCAACATAATATTATGAAACTACATGAAATTCTAGCCAAGTTTCATATATGGCATGTTCAAAACGGAGTAACGGCTCAATAATAACAAGCAACGCAAGTTTTGATCAAATCTGCCCAAAACAGCAACATGGCATATTGCAACCCACAAAACAATAAGCCATAGCAATCTAAAATGCACCACAAATACATGGGGATGTAGCCTACATGATGAACAACCATTCATCTCATTGCAGCAAAATGAATGGAAGCATGGATCAATAGCAAATGAGCTCACAAGATGGCTATTGGAACAACAGTTATGACTTAGTGAAAATTACCAGTTTTAGCACAGCAAAGGTAACCTGAAGGCATAGTGACAACACTAAGATTATATGTTACAGGTCATATATTGGCATGAAATTTAACATCAAGGTAGAGGACATGATACACTACAATTCATTCCATTATGGCAAGATCTAATTATGCATAGAATCATGGCAAACAGCAACACAACATGGCATTCTGAAATAACCAGATTCTCAGACTTGGTGAAATTTGACTATCTCCCAAAATAGCAGTTTGACTAGGCATGTTAACATAGCAATAAAAGTAGCATATCAACGCTCTATGAGCATGGCAAGGACACTAACAGCATGTATACATGTCACACTACAAAATACTCCATTGGCACAACTTCAAAAGAGACATGGGTTGCTTAATATGATGCTCGCAAAGTGGAACTTGTCGTTAACAGATTAGCAGTTTTGAAGATTATGATGAGATGCACTTTTGCAACAGGGATTTGAGCAGTTATATGAATCCTAAAATGCATGCAAATGATGCCATGCTGTAGAGCGCATTGAGTAGATCAAATTTCATATATAATACATTGCCATCGGATGCACGGCTTAAGAGCTAAGTGCACAACAAAATGCAGTATGATGTTAACAAATAGGGGGAAAAGACTTTGAAGAAATATACCCCGCAAAAAAACTAGACCGGACCGAACCGGGACGGCGCGGAGCAAGGACGGAGCCCACGTTTGGTTCGGTGGTCCGAGCGGCGCAGGGACGGAACCGTCCCGGGTAGGGCTCGAGGAGGCCATGGCTGGTACCGACGACGGCGGGTGGAGGCAGAGGCGCGGAGGAGGCGGCGAGGCTGATCAGGGGTGATGGGGCGCGGATCTGGTCATCCCCCGCCCGGATCTAGCGGTCTCCGGGGCGGAGAGGCCCGGCAGCAGCGGGGCAAGCTCCCGGTGTCCGGCAACAGCGGCCATGGCGCCGTGGCGAGCGGAGCAGCAGCTTGCGGGGGACGGTGGGCGGTGGGGCTCCGCTGCGGAGGCGTGGCAGCGGTTGGTGGCAGCGGCGGCGGCCGGTCGCCGGCGAGGTGGAGCGCGGCGCCAGTGGGGCTCGTGGGCGGCGCGGCTACGATCGGAAGCGCGGAGCGCTCGGGGCTGGCCAGCTGTGGGCCTGGCGGGCGGCGGCCGGCGCGGTGGGGAGCCGAATGGGGCGACGTGGCGGCCGTGGAGTGGCCGCGGGTGGCGGCGCGGCGGTGCCAAGTGGCGGAGCTGGATTTGGCCGAAGCAGAAAACGATGGTGGTGGAGGCGGCTGGTTAGGGTAGGCTAGGTTTTTTCCAAAAAATTGGAGGAGGGGCTGGCTTAAATAGGCAGGGATGGCTAGGGTTTGGGTTTAGGTGGGTTTTTAGCTCGATTCGAGCCATTCGATCTCGATCGGACGGCTTCGGACGCGGGGTAGCGTAGGTTGGGCTAGTTGGCTGTGTAGAAGGCCTTGGGCTGAGATGAGAGGGAAGTTTGTGGCCCGGCATATGACTTTTAGAAACCAAAAAACGTCCGCTAATTTAACCGATGACGGCGCTGCTATGGTTGACCGTTCGGTTATCAAACGACCTCCGATTGCGACGAAATTTGGGAGGCGGTCTACCTACAATAAAACAAGACAGCACGCCAATGTTTTATCGATGCCGCCAGAGTGTGTGATTGGTCTTGAAACGGTCGACGACACGAACGGAGAGAACCGGGTGACTAATAATGGATCCGAGTTTTGAAAAAAAGACGGCAACGGAGTGCCGATGCAATGTGGATGATGCGAATGATGCGATGATGAATGCAACAACCAAACGAGTCACACGATGACAAGGGAATAAAACGGGAATCTTCTGGAGCATCAGTCTGGGGCTGTTACAACTCTCCTCCACTTACAAGAGATCTCGACCCGAGATCTTAGAATGAGAAGGGGAAGAGGAAGAGGAAAGGCAGAGGTAAAACTTAGTTGCTTCTTTGACAAATGAGTGAAATTAGAGAATCTTGAAGGTTGCAAAGAGGCGAAGAATGGCATGAGGAACAAGCAAGAATTCAAAAGAATTTTGGGCAGCACTTCGGTAGAAAAGAGAGGCAAAACTTAACATGATGGAAAGAATTGGAAAGAGACCCACACAACTTCGATTAAATGGATAATCAAGGAAAGAACATGATCTTAACAAAATGAGGTGATGGGTTGAAGAGAGCAACATCACAATGCCTCCGGAGCAAAAGAATAGAAGATAGATCATTGGGAAGAAAAGAAAGGAGAATCAAATGACAACTTCTACCACAATTGAATTGAAAAGCATCCTTACAAGAAGAGATTGAATGGAGGTTATGGAAAATCAACAACGAAAAGAATAGCTTGTTAAGGGCTTATGGAAAACATCTCAAAATCATGGGGTGACAACCGGCCACAAATGGAAACAATTGATTTCTTGTGAGCAACAAGGTATGCAAAACATCTTACCCAATGATACATAGAGAACATGGATCATTTTTAATCACCATGATAGCAACAATACTTTGGAAAAGCTTTAGGTGAAATCCAATCCAAGATAACTCCGAGAAAGGAATGATGGGTTTAAATATCTCATTCTTGACAACTTCATTTCGAAACTCCTTATAAATCAAGAATGCTATAACATCATCTCAAAAGATAAGGGAGAAATTAATCGCACTTTGAAATGCAAGACAACGAATACTTGGGCTCCTCGAACATGAATCTTGAAGAACACTTTGAGAAAGAAAGAAATTAACGAACCACCATGAAGAACCTCTTGGAAGAACACCAGAAAAGAAAGGATGATAGGCAAGAATTGAAGGTTGAAACAAAGAAGATTGAAGCACTCAATGATTTAGATGGTTGAGAAAACATGGAACTCTGGAAAAGAAGAATGAACAACTTAGAATCGAGACTTTGATATCATGACCAACTCCGAAAAAGGATTGAAAACACCTTAATGAAACAAGAATAAGAATAATGATATGCTTATCCTTCATCAAGTTAAATTGATTACAAGCAACGGATTTTGTATACGACTTATTCTTCTTAATAAGATTGAGAGAGATATTGCACATTTGAAGAAGTCTTGAACGAAAACACCGGTAAGAATTCACAAACGAATGAGGATACTACGAATGCATGGATATACATGGGAACGAAGAGATCTTGATCCGTCTAGCAGAAAACTTGAACAAGGCACCAGAATAATTGAGATACAAACAAAGAGACAACAATTGAGAAGAATTTGAGAACGAAAGCTGAAAGCTGAGAACAAAGAAATCTTCTGAAATGATGGCCTTCGGAGGATCGAGAAACAAACACAACTCTGAAATGCTCCGGATAGATATGGGAGGAATTACTCATGATCAAAACAATTTACGAGGAGGGCATGAAGCTTGAACCACGAATCTTTGAAAGAACGGATAAATATTTAAGAGAAACTCTCCTTCGGTCTTGCAGATTGAGAAAGATGAGAGGAACACCGCCAAAATTGTTGAGACACTCCGGAAGAAGAAAGAAAAATGTTGAGCCAACTATGATGATTCGGAAACGATCTTGGAGTGGGAATATGACTGATGGAATTCATTCTTACGTCACATTTGAAAAGAACATGAGGTCTCCGGAAAAGATTAGAAGAGCCAGGTAAGATCCTAGAAAAAGCTGTGGGTTATGGGCCCACTCAAAAGAACAGCATTGAAACAATTGGAAAAGAGATGGCACCGTTACAAATTTAAGAAATTGATGAGGTGAGACCCTCGAAATAATTTGAAAGGATTTCCAATGAAAACACGAAACTTTTGAGATATCTTCCGCACTCTGGATAGAATGGAGAGGTGAATAAAGAACACAGGCTTGGATAAGAATTTCCACATGAAAACATTTAACGAACGAAAAGAATATGATGAACACCGAAAGATTGAATCAAATCAACCGGAGAAAAATGGAGACGGAGAAATGATGAACTTGAAGCTCATGAGCATCTTCACAAAGAATCACCGGATACAAATACGAAAGAAAGATAGAGGAAGAATCACATGAAAAGAAGATACTTGGATGAGAATTTAATCATTGAAGGAAAGGGCGGGAGGGCGGGGAAACCAAAGACAACTTGGGACGGATGAAACGAACTCCGGAAAGAAATATGAGGATTGATGTTGCAAATATTGGAGAGTGTTGAATCAACTTGAAGAGAAGCACTCCGGATGGAAAATACTTGATATGACAATTGATTGAGCAAAAGGATTACCATTCCCATAGAGATGTGAGAACACCACTTAGGAAAGATATGAAATCACCACTTGACATCGAAGCAACTCGAATTACCATACTCCAACAAAACAAATGATGAGGCTTGCAAATTAAGCCAGAAACAAATACATAAGACACCATGCATTTGTTGGAAGCATAATCCTAGGTAACTACTTGAATTCCCACCTGAGAACTTCCGAAATCCTTTGGTTATGCAATCGGGTCCATGGATACACGGAGTAAAATCCATCACTCAACTCCTAGCAGTAATACTACTCTCCGATGTATCACATCCATCAACACATAACCAGAGGTTTCAGAAATTCATCTACCTCAGACCCTCGTAATCACAATGATACTAAACATGGCAGTACATGTGATCCCGCTCCCCAGTACTGGGTGCCGCCACACTCTTCGCACCATGAATAGTATTGAAGCAATTTTGAACATCCGTGTCCTGAGGTACTAAGGAAACTGAATGATAACGTTGTGTCATGAATCCCTTGGAGCTCTACTGCTCGGAAACAGGAGGCACCAAGTACAGAATTCCATCACATCGATATCATAGAGGCTCCAAAATACCCGCGTGATCCTAAAAAAATATGAGTGAGAAGAGGGGTAGAATTAAAATTCCTACTTCAGGAATCCTCACCAGAGCATAGAAGAGGAGTAAAAAGAATCCTACTGTTCGATATATAACTAGACTCAAAATAGTTTTTTACTAGACTGGACTTGGCCAAGTTCGATCAATCAAGGGGGCTCCTAGGTCGGTACTGCTCTGATACCAACTTGTAACGCCCAAGATGCGGTCCTATCCTTATTTTGCCTCGAGAGCCTCGATATGGATAGAAGCGCATCTCGTCGTTTCGCAAGAATGGGTATCGTTACAGGTACATGTAAAGAAGAGATGAGTATATGGAATTGGCTTACACTCGCCACAAGCTACATCAAGATCACATCAATACAACAAAGTATTCAATAATCATACATAAGAGCAGGGTCCCTCTACGGACGAAATCAAACAATAAAAGTGACATCCATCCTTGCTATCCCAGGCTGTCATCCTGGAACCCATCCTATGATCGATGAAGAAGAACTCCAAATCAAACAAGCATCATGCTCACGTCAAATCATCGCATACATGTACCTGCAACTGTTGTTGTAGTAATCCGTGAGCCACAGGGACTCAACAATCTCATTTCCAAGGGTATCAAGACTAGCAAAGCTTAATGGGAGAGGTATGGTCAAGTGGTGAGGCTGCAGCAAGCACTAAGCATTTATTTGAGTGGCTAACTTACGAGTACAAGAATAAGAGGGGTGATCTGCGCATAAACGAACGTGAACAAGAAATGATCACTAAGTGATCCTGAACACCTACTTACGAGTCAAACATAACCTCACGGTGTTCTCTCTCGGTTCAGAACTCACGAGCAGAGACAGTCATGGTTACGCACACGGTTGGTGTATTTTATTTGAGTTTACTTTAAGTTTTCTATGACCGGATGTTAAACAAATTGCCAAGTTGCCACATAACCGCGGGTACAGCTTCTCGAAAAGATTTAACCCTGCAGGGGTGCTCCAACTCATCCATCACAAACTAGCCTCACGCTGCGTGGAAAACCTCAACCACGGGATTGTCCGTAGTATCCTCAGAATTCCGGTGGAAAACCTCAACCTCAACATAGCCTAAAGTATCCTCGGAATCCCGTGCACAAGACGTTCGAGAAAGGTAAAACAAATCCAGCAAGGCCGCCTGACGTATCGACGAACTCGATAGGAGCCGTGTATCTCGTTCTCATGACACGACCGGATAAGCACTACATACAGTGACCTGATAGAAATCCCTCGAGTTACCCCGAGGTGGCCCCGCAAGTGGCTCTAGTTTGGACCGACACTCATGAGGAGCACTGGCCCGGGGGTTGATTAATTATCCACGGGGTCCAGAAAGTCCATATGCAAGTTTATTAGTTATTAGGCAAATGTAGTACCATTGTTGGGCCTTGCCAGAAGAGTTTTATCCCTAAACGAAAATCAAGGGGGTCCCCATAACAACCCCAAACATGTTAGGAGCAATCAATTTGGAACATAACACCGGTACACAAGTAACTAGGGCGGCAAAAGTGGAACAAAACACCGAGCAAAAGGCCAAGCCTTCCAACTTTTACCAAGTATATATGTGCATTAAATTAAATAGCAATAATATTGTGATATCTCAAAAATATCCATGTTGTCACATGGAAGCAACTTGCACCTGCAACTAGCAACGCTATAACAAGGGCTGAGCAAGCGGTATCATTGCCAAATAATGGTTTGCTGGGATGTGGAGGGTTAGAGGCTTGTCATGACATTTTAGGAGGCTTGACAAACAAGTGGTAGGTAGCAAGACATGGCGATACAACTAGCTTGGCAATGATAGTAGTGGTATCCAGGGAAATGTTCATCTTGCCTGACATCCCGCATGGAAGAAGAACGAATCCGTGAAGTAGACGAACCAATGTAGTCGAACGAATCCTCACACTCCGAACGCTTTCGGAACTCTATCAAGAAGAGGCAAACCGGAAACAAACAATCAACTCATGATAAACACCACAACATCTTCAGGATATGATGCACAACAAGGATGATGCATGTTATGCATGACATGGCAAAGCACAACAATCAAACACTACAAATTAAGTGAAGCTCAATATGCAACGAGTTGCATATTGACGAAACTCCACGTTGAATATTTAGTTTACTCTCGTATAGGTATTCAACAAGTTTAAATGTTGTTAAACATGGCAAGAGGTGAGGCATAAGTAAACTATCTATCTAGGCATCTTAAATGAGGTCAGAAACAACTTATAGTATTTCTGAAGCGACCCCATATGCAAATTTCGAAATTGGTCCAGATCTGAACTAAGCATGTTTTATATTTGTTAAATAGAAAAGCAAAATGCATCATGTGGTTCTACACGTCACTCTAAGCATTTTACATATATAGATCATTTAAAACAGAGCTACGGCCTACAAGATATGACACGCGCAAGATAAATATGCCATGAATGCAAAATGCATGCAAATGATAACCACCAACATTTCAAAAAATGGATGCAACATGATATTATGAAATTACATGAAATTCTAGCCAAGTTTCATATATGGCATGTTCAAAATGGAGTAACAGTTCAATAATAACAAGCAACGCAAGTTTTGATCAAATTTGCCCAAAATAGCAACATGGCATATTGCAACCCACAAAACAATAAGCTACAACAATATAAAATGCACCACAAAGACATGGGTATGTAGCCTACATGATGCACAACCATTCATCTCATTATAGCAAAATGAATGGAAGCATGGATCAATAGCAAATGAGCTAACAAGATGGCTATTGGAACAACAGTTATGACTTAGTGAAAATTACCAGTTTTAGCAGAGCAAAGTTAACCTGAAGGCATATTGACAACACTAAGACTATATGTTACAGGTCATATATTGTCATGAAATTTAACAGCAAGGTAGAGGACATGATGCACTACAATTCATTCCATTATGGCAAGATCTAATTATGCACAGAATCATGGCAAACAGCAACACAACATGGCATTCTGAAATAACCAGATTCTCAGACTTGGTGAAATTTGACTATCTCCCAAAATAGCAGTTTGACTAGGCATGTTAACATAGCAATAACAGTAGCATATCATCCCTCTATGAGCATGGCAAGGACACTAACAGCAAGTAGACATGTCACACTACAAAATACTCCATTGGCACAACTTCAAAAGAAACTTAATATGATGCTCGCAAAGTGGAACTTATCATTAACAGATTAGCAGTTTTGACGATTACGATGAGATGCACTTTTTCAACATAGATTTGAGCAGTTAGATGAATCCTAAAATGCATGCAAATGATGCTATGTTGTAGAGCACATTGAGTAGATCAAATTTCATATATAATACATTGCCATCGGATGCACGGTTTAAGAGCTACAAGCACAACAAAATTGCAGTATGATGTTAATAGACAAGGGAAAAAAGAGTTAGAAGAAATATACCCCACAAAAAAACTGGACGGAACTGAACCAGGACGGCGCGGAGCAAGTACGGAGCACGTGTTTGGTTTGGTGGTCCGGGCGGCGCGGGGACGGAGCCGTCCCGGCTGGGGCTCGAGGATGCCATGGCCGGTACCGGCGATGCCGGCCGGAGGCAGAGGCGCGGAGGAGGCGGCGAGGCGGATCGGGGGTGATGGGGCACGTGTCATGGTTTTGTCAACTCGGAGATGTCCTCGTGAAAGGACTTAGGTGTGAGGCCATCGCCGCTAGGTGGCGACTCAAATGGGTTGAATGGGAAAGAGAGTCGGATTTACCCAAGTTCAGCCCCTCCGATGGAAGTAATAGCCTACATCCTGCTTTGTGTGTATTTGATAGATAGATCTCGATTACAAGGGTGCGGAATCGCTAATCTAGCTATCGAGAGATTGTAACTTGAAACTTTTAGTCCTAGGGGCTTGCCTTTATATACAGGTCAAGACCCTAGGGTTTACAATAGAGTCCGGGTCATATCGTGACTCGTAACCTATAATGTCTCTAACTCGCCTTGCTCCTTAAGCAAGGAAAACGACCGGCGCCTTCCGCCCTGTGGGCCTTGAGCCGCCGTCTTCAGATGTTGGGCCACCCGGCGACTTAGTCAGTTACCGCCTTGCTTGTCTTGTCTTCATGACACGGCCCATCTTAAACTTGATCATAGAGCCGTCAATATGTAACCCGGCCCACTAGGGTGGGTTACACCGTGGAGTTATATCCTCGACATTAGGCCCAGATTGATTTTTTTGAAGGAAAACTGTAAGGGAAGCCCCCCACAGTGATTTTTTTTTGAAATAATAAGAACCCGAATTCGCGTCCGTGAGGACTTGAACCTGGGTGGCTGGGTTGTACATCCACTCCACTAGCCAAGTGAGCTAGGCTCACTTCTTGCCCTAGATTGATTTGAATCCTATTCATGTCAATTTCTCTTCTCTTCCTTTGGAGGCTCATTATTGGATTTGTGTCTTCCATGAATCTCATAACGTCGGCTTGTGGTGCTTCTAGACTTGTCATTTCTCCAGCGTTCATCCGTCGTGACGTCATCCATCGTCAATCCAGAAAAAACTATGATGACATCATGGTGAATCTTACCATATTCGTTTATCCCGGAAATTGAGGTGCCTTTGTTTCCCAAAATTTATTGTGTTTCCTCGATTGTCACGCTCGTCAGTTGCCTCTTCGACCTCCCTCCCTTTAAATATTTACCTAGGGGTCCCTTTTTCACTTTTCACTTCGCCTCTTCGCTCCTTCTTCCTCCTCGTGCCCGGAGTTTCCTCGCACCACCGCTGCTGTTTCCTCATCTCCAGCGATCACTCCCGAGACTGTCGCGTCATTTCTACCTCACCGGGCAACCATCCGCACGTTCCCGCCGCCGCCGGTGATCACTCAAGTAAGTTATTTCCTCTAACCTAGATCCATTGTAGTTCATCGAAGTTCTTGAGTTCTTCGACAGCTTCTCTTCGGTTCATCACCATCGCTGGTTTCGTGATTAGATCCCCCAAGTGTAATCACAAAAACAAAACGGTGAAAACATTGGTTCTATTTCGTGTATAACATACTTTAATCCTCCTCGGCATTAGATGAACTGCACTAACATCGCTTCTCTGCCTCTCCGTTAGGGCTAGCAAATATTTCGCTTTTTGGAACTATTCTTAGATCCACAAACGTTGTTGTGCCTGGGGAAACTTGTTTGTCTTACACTTAGCAAAGTTTTAGAAGTCTTTGATTTTTAGCATGAGTCGCCCTTACTCCTGCCGGCTCAATAGTCGTAACCCGCCATGCGTTAAACTGCTGCATTAAGGTTCCGACTCTTCACAAGACAGCTTTTCCATTGTAAATAATTAGATCATCTTATTTGAACCATTTTCTTAAGTCGCCCCCCTTTTGCTTTATCCAGGCGACTCATTATGTCGGAATCCAAAGCCTGCAACTGGGTGGCCACTCAAGTTTCTGAGGTTATCTTGAAATATTATGAGGAACATGGGTTTCTACCGCCTCAAGACATGGTTGGATGGCGGGTCATCCTTGGAGAGGAAATCCCAGACCCAGAGGAGGGAGAAGTGGTGATATTCTCGGATCACCTTCAGAGGGGTTTTTCACCTCCCGGATCAAAATTCTTTCGAGACGTCTTGCATTTCTTCCGTCTTCATCCTCAAGACCTGGGTCCCAACTCCATATCGAACCTTTCCCAATTCCAAGTATTTTGTGAGGTATATCTGCAAACGGAACCCACCGTCTCCCTCTTTAGGGAATTCTTCTATTTAAATCGGCAGACCGAATGCGCGGACGGCCCTGGCCTAGAACTTTGCGGGGTATCAATCCAGAGGCGGAAAGACGTCCTTTTTCCTACTGCCACCCTACCAAGCCATCCTAAGGGGTGGAACAAGACTTGGTTTTATTGTCGGAATACCGCCCCTGCTGACAAAAATCCCTTGTTGGGTTATAGACCCAACCGCCTCCCCATGGATTTTAAACTTCCTGGTTGGGCTCCTCAAGAGGAGCGTTCTCTGGCTCCTCAAGAGGAGCGTTCTCAACACGCCCATTTTTATCCGAAATTGAGGGCTCTGCTAGCCAACGGGCTAACTGGAGTCGACTTAACCCGGTGCTGGGTGTCTTGGAGGATTTTGCCGTTAAGTCTTCACAACGACTTGATGTATGATTACTCCGGTGACATGGATGACGCTCAACGATACAACAACTATTCCTTGGATGATGGTGAGATAAACCGGATCGTGAAGAAGCTGCTGGGTGAAAACCAAGAAACTTGCAGCAAGGATGGGTTGAAGCCTTTCTATGCCCTTAACCCGGTTCCTCTGGTACAAAACCTTTGACACCTTAATCCGGCTTTCCGAGCAGAATTTTAGCCTTTTGCCTGCTTGCTCTGATTGTTTAATTTTACAGGCCACGTCTCCCTTTTGGTGCAGGAAATGAAGCAAAACTGCGGCTAATAAGCCCAAAGCTGCCCCAACTAAGAAGAAGAATAAGGCGGCTGTAGAAGGGCCATCTCACATGGATGAAGCCGCTGCCACTGATACTCGATCAGAGGTAAATTTTATCTTTTGTTTGAATTTCATTGAATCTGGCTGATGCTTCTTCTTCTTAGGGCGATGTCGAGACAAGTCGTGCAGCGACGTTCATGTAATTTCCATTTCCTCCGACTCAGGACCCTTGCCTCCATTTAAAACAAGGCGAGTTGTTTGGAAGGTAAGCTTCTCACACCCGGACGCTGATCTGGATCCACACTTTGTTTTGAAGAAAACTCAGCACCAGTCTAGGCGTCAGACCCGGAGTGGGAGTGGTGACCTTGTTGACGATTTACCTGATAAATCAGCCGCCCGAAAACGACCAAACAAGGTATTTAACGCTGCAATTCTCTAGGAAGGTTTTGACTTGATGTGTCAACCATTAATTCCTATGTCTTGGTTTATCAGGAGTCGCCACCTTCGTCGGGCGACTCTACTATGTCCAAATTAGCACCCTTCGTTATCAATCCTGGGTAAATTCCTCTTGTTATTTCGCCTGTTTGACTAGACTATTGTCTCTACCCATGTTTTATACTACACTCTTCATTCTGCAGGGCCAAGGCCAAGAAAAGGAAAACTGACGGGTCTTCTGCTAACCCTAAGGCTCTTGAGCCAGAGATTCCTGATATGGCGGCTCCTGAAATTCATGCTGATCAATCTGAAGATCCTCAAGAGGTCCAAACCGACTTACCTCCTCCGTCTGAGCCAGCCAGTACTGCCGCCGTGACTGTTGAGGCTACACCAGTGGCCAATCTTAATCCGCCCAATCCTTCAGCAGCAACTAAAGATGCCCCTAAGGAGGTTGTTATTACTGGGGCAAGTTACACCGTTCCTGAGGTCTCCAGGGTGTTAACAAAGATTATTTCTAAGGATGAAACAGTGCTGCAAGAGAAAGGGAAGACCAAGCTGGAGCTCCCAAATTATGAAAATGTTAGTGTTGAAGATCTTCATGCCGCCTGTCTGAACCGCCTGGCTACGAGTCGCGAAATGGAAATTGGCCTCGTTAGTATGATGAAGAATAAATACGAGGTACATTCCTCTTTATTTGTTCATACCATATATCCCTATGTAGCCCCCAAGGCCCAGCTTTATCTTTCTAAGATAAGCCGGGTCTTGTGAATGATGTAATTGACTCAACCTGTAGCCCCCAAGGGCCGACTCATCTTCTTGAGATGAGTCGGGTCTTAATAAGTTGAAGAACTTCAACCTGTAGCCCCAAGGGCCGACTCTTCTTCTTGAGATGAGTCGGGTCTTAATAATTTGAAGAACTTCGACCTGTAGCCCCCAAGGGACGACTCATCTTCTTGAGATGAGTCGGGTCTTGTCCGTGTATTTAATGTTGAAAGAACTGATATACATTATCCCCCAAGTGCCAAATATATTGCTTGCAATTTGCTTGGGACTTGTCATAAATTTTGTTTACCATGGAGGAAACTTTGAAGACGGCCGAGTCAAGTGTAGCCAGCTTAAAAAAGGATCTGGAAAAGGGGCAAACTGCCCAAGCCGAGGTTTTAAGAAAAACTTTGACTCTCGCTGATTGAACTGGAAAACGCCTAGGCAGGCTTTTTGGAGGAGAAAAAATCCTTTGAAGCTGAAAAGGCGACTTTGCTGAAGCGTGCAGAGGGTGCTGAGGGCCAGCTTAAGCCCATCACCGAGGAGCTATCCGGGTTAAAGCGGCACATTGCCCAGATGACCCAAGATGTTTTTGGTAAGTATATGTGACTTCACGTCTTCTTGAGATACAGATGTAAATCGCCTGGCGACTCATGTATCGATGCTATTTTGCAGGCCCTCGGACTAGCAACCTTCATGATAATAGCCTGCTGATGCTTAAGGCTGTTTATTCTCTGATAGAGCAACTCTACGATGGGAGTCACCTTGCAATCAAGGCAGTGATGGGGGATAAGCAGCCTTTGAAGCTTATTAAAAACGTGTTGGAATGCCTTTCGACCATCCCACGGCAAATTCCAGAGCTAAAAAGGTCAGCCACCTGATCCGGCACGATATATTCGCTGAGCCGGGCTCTAGCTTATGGAGGGAGCTTGACCCGACTGAATTAGCAAAAGGCTTCCCCGAGTTCAAGAATGACGGGTCAGAATTTTCTTAGGAGGACTATACTGCCTGTGTCAAAGCCGCTCAAGTATTGTAACGGCCGGAGACTCCACATGGCGGCCCTTGCTAGCGTAAGGAGTGGAATGCATCCGATCCCGGTTGTATGAGTATTGCGCCTGTTGCACCACGGCTGTTTTCAGCATCTCAATAGCGTTTCTAGCTTCAACCTCAACGGGGGAGTTTCCATTAATAGGCAGTGCTTCCAAATTCTGGGTTGCTGCTAGCATGTTATCAACAGGGTTGGAAAAATGACCCCGTGGAGTCTGGAATCGTCGAGGTAGGGAATGAGCCAGCGGTGGTTGAGCTGGTTCCTCCTGCCAATTCCCAGGTGGTTGAACATTTCCTGGTGTCTGTTGTGGGGTAGTAAAAAGCTGTTGTGGCTCAAGGTTTGGTGGAAGCCCGCGGTGGCGTCTTCTCTTGTAAACCACCTCTGATGCTTCCCTCTGAACTCCTAAACGCCAAGCCTCGGCCTTAAGGCGCTCCGTCTCTTAATGTATACGAGCATGTAACTCCGCCATCCGCGTGTTTTTAGTGTCAATCTCCTTCTGCACCTCAACTATCTGGCTGCGCAATTTGGTTAGCTCCACATTGCGCTCTTCCTGATTCTCTGTGGTAACTGGGGTATCCATGAGTTTTGCCATCTTAGCCATGAGATCGGTCATCTCTTGAGCCGGCGTTTTGGTTGACCCACCGAATCCTCCATCTACGGTTGGATCGGGAACCATTGTAGCTCCTGCCATGTAGACGGTGACTTGGCGCGGCGACTCGTCGTATTCCCCAGGGGCTCAGTTTCCAATGAGCCCCCAAGTCTACCATCATAAAGAGGACAGATCGACTCTATTTCTCCCGTGGATGACCCACCGCCCGAGTTGACGAGGGCATTCTCGCTGGAAGCCGGCTCATTCGAAAGATTGATTCCCTGCGTGAAATCGACGAAGACGTGACGACGGCCGCCTTGGCACTGGCCGGGTTGGGCGCACTAAGCCGGCTCGTCGAGGTTGGTGTAGATGTCCGACTCAGCGGTCTCCAAATCAATCTCTCCGATGGGAACTAGAGGCCCGTATTCGATCGAGTAAGCCTTAGCGCTCCAATCCGGCTCATTGGCGTAGATCTTGTCGTGGCGACTCCTGATCATCTGATCAACCGCAAGCTTCCCAAATCCTGGAAGGGTTCCCTTCGAAAACTCAACTCCATCGGGCGAAGGCCCCATGGTGGGCACCAACTGCCGTGGTTTTGTCAACCCGGAAGATGTCCTCGTCAAAGGACTTAGGTGTGAGGCCATTGCCGCTAGGTGGCGACTCAAAGGGGTTGAACGGGAAAGAGAGTCGGATTTACCCAGGTTCGGCCCCTCCGATGGAGGTAATAGCATACGTCCTGCTTTGTGTGTATTTGATAGATAGATCTCGATTACAAGGGTGTGGAATCGCTAACCTAGCTATCGAGAGAGTGTAACTTGAATCTTTTAGTCCTACAGGCTTGCCTTTATATACAGATCAAGACCCTAGGGTTTACAATAGAGTCCGGGTCATATCATGACTCGTAACCTATAATGTCTCTAACTCGCCTTGCTCCTTAAGCAACGAAAACGACCGGTGCCTTCCGCCCTGTGGGCCTTGAGATGCCGTCTTCAGATGTTGGGCCGCCCGGCGACTTAGTCAGTCACCGCCTTGCTTGTCTTATCTTCATGACACGACCCATCTTAAACTTGATCGTAGAGCTGTCAATATGTTAACCCGGCCCACTAGGGCGGGTTACACCGTGGAATTATATCCCCAACAGCGCGGATCTGGTCGTCCCCCGCCTGGATCTGGCGGTCTCCGGGGTAGAGATGTCCGACAGCAGCGGTGCAAGCTACCGGTAGCCGGCAACGGCGGCCATGGCGCCGTGGCGAGCGAGACAACGGATTGCGGATGACGGTGGGCACCGGGGCTCCACTGCGTAGGCACGGCGGCGGTTGGAGGCGGCGGTGGTGGCCGGTCACCGGCGGGGCGGAGCACGGCGGCGGTGGGGCTCCGGATCGGGCCCGAGGCGGGCTAACCGTGGGCCTGGCGGGCCACGGCGGCTGGCACAGTGAGGAGCCGACTGGGGCGACGTGGCGGCCGCTGAGTGGCAGCGGGCGGCAGCGCCAAGTGGTGGAGCTAGATTTGGCCAGCGCGGAAAATGATGGTGGTGGAGGCGGCTGGCTAGGGTAGGCTAGGTTTTTTCCCAAAAATGGGAGGAGGGGCTGGCTTAAATAGGCAGGGATGGCTAGGGTTTGGGTTTAGGTGGGTTTTTAGCTCAATTCGAGCCGTTCAATCTCGATCGGACGGCTCCGGATGCGGGGTAGCGTAGGTTTGGCTAGTGGGCTGTGTAGAAGGACTTGGGCTGAGATGAGAGGGAAGTTTGCGGCCCGGCATAAGATTTTTGAAAACCGACAGACGTCCGCTAATTTAACCGATGACGGCGCTGCTACGGTTGACCGTTCGGGTATCGAACGACCTCTGATTGCGACAAAATTTGGCAGGCCTTCTACCTACAATAAAACAAGACCGCACGCCAACTTTCGACCCAATCTGAGAATATTTTATACGCACTTTTAAAAACAATGTTTTATCGATGTCTCAGGCGCATGCGTGTGTGATTGGTCTTGAAACGGTTGACGACATGAACGGAGAGAACCGGGTGACTAATAACGGATGCGAGTTTTGAAAAAAAAAGACGGCAATAGAGTGACGATGCAATGCGGATGATGCGAATGATGCGATGATGAATGCAACAACCAAACAAATCACACGATGACAACAGAATAAAATGGGAATCTTGTGGAGAGTCAGTCTCGGGTTGTTACACCTGTCCTAATCGGTCGGGGTTTGGTATTTCCCACTACAATAGCTACTATTCACCCTGATGTATTTTACCATTTTAGCCACTGTGGTAACCCCTTTCATCTATAAAAGGAGGTCCATGGCTACCTTTACAGAGGTCAAAACTCTGTTCAATTGCATGCTTAGCAGCACTCTCGGGCTTCTTGCTAGGGGACCGCGCTTCTTGTAGCTTGAACACATACATTCAATCACAAACACACAGGACGTAGGGTTTTACGCTTCCGAGCGGTCCGAACCTGTCTAAACCCCGATCGTGCTCTAGTTGGTGTTGCTCTTTGCGTACGTAGATCCCCACAGTAGAACCACAAAGGGGCCCAGATGGTCCCATAGATGGTCGTATGTAACAGCCCAAGACCGACGCGACAGATGCCTTCCAAGTTATCTCGAGTTTCGCCGTGTGTTTGATGTGTTTGACGCATTCATCATCGCATTGTTCGCATCTCATCGGTACTTCTTTGCCATCGTTTTCTAAAACTTGCTTCGGTTCGTAGCTGTCGGTTCTTCCGTCCTTGTCATTGACCATTTTGAGACCAACCACACACGCACGCGCCCGCGACATCGTTAAAATATTGTTTTTAAAAGTGCATATAAAACTTTCTTGGAATGGGTCGGAACTTGATGAGCGGTCTTAATATATTGTTGGTAGACCGTCTGCCAAATTTCATCACATTCGGAGGTCGTTTGATACCCCAACGGGCAATTATAGTGGCACCGTTTTCGGTTAAATTATCGGACGTTTTCGGTTTAAAAATTGTTGCCGGGCCACAAACCTCCCTCTCTTCTCTCAGCCCAACCAACCTACATAGCCCACCTAGCCTAGCTACACTACCCCCCTCGACTGGAGCCGTCCGGTCGGATCGAACGGCTCTAAAACACCCCAAAACCCAAACCATAGCCCTCTTTCTATATATAGATAGCTCCCCTGCCAAAAATGGACAGCCCAACCCTCCACCTCGAATTCCATGCTGCCCAACCCTGCCGCGGCCACTTGTTGCTAGCCGCCGTCTGCACCACCGCTTGGAGCCAGTCAGGGGCCGCCACGTCGCCTCCCAGGCGCTGCCCCGCTGTCGGGGATATAATCGCGCGGTATAACCCGTCCTATTGGGCCGGGTCAATGTAATGGCGGCTTTGGCATTATAATCGAGATGGGCCGTGTCATGAAGATAAGGCAAACAAGGCGGTTACTAAATAAGCCGTCGGGTGGCCCAAGCGCGTGGAGACAGCGACTCAACGCCCACAGGGCAGAAGACGCCGGCTGATTCCTTGCTTGAGGGGCAGGGCGCGTTAGAGACATGATAGGTTACGAGTCGCAATATGACTCGGACTCTGTTATAAACCCTAAGGTCTCGACCTATATATAAAGGCAAGTCCCTAGGGCCAAAAGACTTAAGTTAGACACCCCCTGAAAGCTAGGCTAGCAATTCCACACCCTTGTAATCGAGATCATCATCAATATAGACACAAAGCAGGACGTAGGCTATTACCTCCATCGGAGGGGCCGAACCTGGGTAAACTCACCTCCCGTTCCCATTCAACCCCTTTGAGTCGCCACCTAGCGGTGATGGCCTCACACCTAAGTCCTTGCACGAGGACATCTGCCGTGACAAAACCACGACAGTTGGCGCCCACCATGGGGCCCTCGCCCAGTGGAGTTGAGTTCTTGAAGGGAAAGTGTTCAGGGTTCGGGGAATTCACGGTTGATCAGATGATCAAGATTCACTGCGACAAGATCTACATTAACGATCCAATCTGGGGCATCGAGGCCGACTCCACTGAGCACGAATACCAGGTCCCCTTTGGCGGGATCGGCTCTACGGTTTCCGAGTCGGACATCTGCACCTACATCGACGAACCGGCTCGGCGTGCACAACCCGGCCAGGATCAAACCGGCCGGCGTCATGTGTTCGTCGGCTTTACTCAGCGAGTTTGCCTCTCGGATGAGCCGACGGGCAGCGGCAACATCCTCGTCAACTCAGATGGTGAGTCTTCCATCGAAGAAATTGAATCGATATGTCCTCTCTGAGATGGTAGACTCGGGGGATCATTGGAGATTGCAGCCCCAGAGGAATTCCATGAGTCGCCTCGTTAGGTTGCTGTCTACATGGCAGGAATCGCGACGGCTCAAAACCCGTCCGCGGCTAGAGCGGCGGATGGATATGGCGGGTCTGGCAAGACGCCGGCTCAAGCCATGACAGATTTAATGACTGAGATGGCAAAGCTCGTGGAAAGTCCCATCACTACGTAAAATCAAGAAGAGCGCAACTTGGAGTTAACCATACTACGTGACCAGATGACCGAGGTACAGAGGGAAATTGATGCTGAGAACGCTAGGATGGCGGAGCTACAGGCTCGCATACATAATGAGTCACAGCGCCTTAAGGCTGAGGCTTGGCAGTTAGGACTTCAGAGAGATGCATCTGAGGAGGTTTACCAGAGGAGACACCAGAGCCGGCTACCAACGAGCCTCGATCCACAGCAACTTTTTGATACCCCCCCAGCAGGCTCCGGGGGCTGGGCAGCCGCTCGGAAATCAATAAAACGAGCCGCCTCAGCCACCACCAACTCACTCGCCGCCATGATGTTTCCAGACGCCACGGGGTCACTTTTATAACCCTGTTGACAATGTGCTGGCGGCGACCCAGCATCTGGAAGCACTACCTATTCATGGAAATACCCCTGTTGATGTTGAGGCCAAGAACGCCATACAGATGCTGAAGACAGTAGTAGTGCAGCAAGCATAGTATTCTTATAGCCGCGATCGGATGCACTCCATCCCTTATGCCAGCCGCAGCAAGAGTCACCATGTGGAGTCTTCGGCTGTTTCTAGCAGTGGGTGCATGCAACAGCCTCAAGTTTCCCTGACCCGCCTGTTCCATTAGGGGATCTGGTGATTGTTGATGCAGCTCGGGGTGCGCGACAGGCAGAGGCAAAGGTAGCAGCATGGGTGATTCAACAGCTTCATCCTTAACTGGAGGCTGGGACCAACAGTAGGATGATTGGGATACCTTACCTATCCCCGGCCCTCCGCGCCGAGCGTATGCCCAAAGACTTCAAGGGGCCTCGCAAGGTGCCAAACTACACAGCGGATCTTGAGCCGGTGGCTTGGATCGAAAGCGATATGTTGGATGTTAGTGACGCCGTGTGCGCCAAGTGCTTGACCATGATGCTGGAAGGACCGGCTCGAACATGGTTGAAGAATTTACCGCCCAATTCCATCAACACTTGGTCAGAGCTTAAGGAACGTTTCATCAAGAATTTTTTGGGAATGTTCAAGAAGCCGATGACGATAGTGGACCTTCAACATTGCGTCTAGCGTGTGGACGAGTCGGCCCATCATTGGACTCGCCGGGTTGCAGAAATCATACACTCGTCAGACAGCATTAAGGCAGCTCAAGTCGTCCTGGTCCTAGAAAAGAATTGCCACTTCCAGCCGCTGGTCCAGAAGCTTGGGCGGCTCAAGCGTAAGGTACAGGATATGGATGACTTAATGGATGTCCTCACCAGGTACGCCGAGTCAGACAGCACGGAGGACCCCGGCTCAGATGAGGACAAGACTAGCAAAGGAAAGAAAGGTGATGGTGAAAGAACATTTGCTCCCTTGGTGGTTTTAGTAATTAATAACAACATATAAGTCATTGAACTAATGTTTCCACTAAGCATATTTTAGGAAAAGTTCAATGATAGGATTGGCAAAAGGATTGTGGAGATTGTGGAGATACCCCAAGATGCAAGGAAATGGATTGGCAAAGCTTCAAGCAAGAGAACTCTACATTTTACTTTGTGAGAAATCACTTTGAGTCCATAGGAAAGCCAATACTATTAAAAGGGGTAAGGTATTGTTGGTGAACAAAATGCTCATACGTGCACAAGTGATAGTCACCAAAAACACCCACAAGCTCTTCAACAAAAGTCTGTCCAAAGTCAAATATCCAAAATCGGTGCAACCAACATTCCACTCGATGCCACCGATTCCCATACTCAAACAGACCTAAGCCAAACCCTAGCCTTTCGGTGTAACCGATTCTGCTTCGGTGCCACCGAGTTCATCTTCCCAACTTTCTGTTACCCAATTTCACAAAATCGGTCCGACCGAGTTTGTTGAATCGGCGTCACCGAGATTGGCAATCTGACCGTTGGTTACCTTATCGGTGCAACCGAGTTTTATATATCGGTCTCACCGAGATTCAAAAGTTGTCACCTTTTGGTCACTTCGGTACCACCGAGATTCACACATCGGTGTCACCGAGTGGGTCACTTTAGGTGTAACGGTTGGATTTTTGGAGATGCCTATATATACCCCTTCACCACCACCTACTCGGAAGAGAAGCACTCAGAACTATTCTATACTTGCCCCATCCAGTTTTCTGAGAGAGAGCCACCTACTCATGTGTTGAGATCATGCCATTCCATTCCAACCATATGAATATTGATCTCTAGCCTCCCCAAGTTGCTTTCCACCAATCCCATCTCTTCCACCAAGCCAAATCTGTGAGAGAGTGATTGTGTGTTGAGGAGTCTATCATCTTGAAGCACAAGAGCAAGGAGTTCATCGACATCGCCGAGCCTATTACCTTTTGGAGGGTGGTGCCTCCTAGATTGGTTAGGTGTTGCTTGGGAGCCTCCTACTTCGTGTTGTGGAGTTGAACCAAGAAGTTTGTAAGGGCAAGGAAATCGCCTACTTCATGAAGATCTACCCATAGTGAGGCCAGTCCTTCATGAACGGAAGCCATTATGGAATAGTCAAGGTTGCTACTTCGTGGACCCTTCATGGGTGGAGCCCTCTGTGGACTCTCGCAACTGTTACCCTCCGTGGGTTGAAGATTCCGTAAACGTGGACGTACGATAGCACCACCTATCGGAAGCACGGGAAAAATCATTGTGTCTACAAATTGCATTTGATCTTTCTACCCTTCCTTTACTACTCATGCTTTTTGTTACTTTCCGCTGCTATACTCTTAGACATGCATGTGTAGGGTGTACTTGACTTGCTATGAATGCTAAAATCTGCCAACACTAAATATTGGGAAAAGGCTAGATTTTTATTTCGTCAAGTAGTCTAATCACCCCCCCTCTAGACATACTTTCGATCCTACAAGTGGTATCAGAGCAAGGTTTCCATTGCATTGGTCTCATAACCTAGGAGAGTATGGCGTCTACTAAGGGAAATTATCATCGTAGAGGTCCGTATTTTGATGGCACTAATTTTGCTAGTTGGAAGCACAAAATGAAAATGCATAGTCTTGGTCATAACCCCGCCGTATGGGCTGTTGTTCATGTTGGCTTGCAAGGTGAATTCTTTGGTGATGGAAAGGAACCGGATCGTGAAGCGACCGCGGATGAATTGAAGATGTTGCAATACAACGCTCAAGCATGCGACATTCTCTTCAACTGCCTATGCCCCGAAGAATTCAACAAAATCAGCCGTCTTGAGAATGCAAAAGAGATTTGGGATACTTTGGTTGATATGCACGAAGGAACCGAGTCCATGAGAGAATCCAAGTTGGATGTTCTTCAAAGTCAGCTTGACAAGTTCAAGATGAGGGATGGTGAAGGAGTCGCTGAGATGTACTCTAGGGTAGCTCTCATCACCAATGAGATTGCCGGCTTAGGAAGCGTAGAAATGTCCGACAAATTCATCATCAAGAAGATACTTAGAGCTTTGGATGAGAGATACGACACCGTGTGCACATTGATCCAAATGATGCCCAACTACAAAGATCTCAAGCCTACGGAAGTCATTGGAAGGATTGTTGCTCATGAGATGACACTCAAAGACAAAGAAGAGCTTCACAACAAGTCTAGCGGTGCTTACAAAGCCACAAGTGATGCTCCCACAACTTCAAGCGACAACCTTGTCACCAATGAAGAGATAAGCCTCATGGTCAAGAAATTCAACAAGTTCTACAAGAATAGAGGCAAAGAACGAAGCTCCAACTCAAGATATGAAGAGAAGCGTTCGTCAAGTCGTGACCGCATTTGCTACAATTGTGGGAAGCCCGGACACTACTCAAATGAGTGCACGGCTCCCTACAAACAAAGAGAAGAGTCACCTAGAAGACGAAGCTCAAGGAATGAATCACCTCAAAGAGAGAGAAGGAGTAGAGATGATCGTTATGAACGAAGACCCTCAAGGAGAAGTAGAGATTCCGAGAAGAAGGACAAGTACACCAAGAGCTACACAAGAAGAAGACATCAAGCTCATGTTGGTGAATGGGTTTCCGGCTCCGACTCCGACAACAACTCCGAGAGAAGCTATCACTCCAACTCCGACTATAGTCAAGATGAAGGTGTTGCCGGACTTGCACTAGTGACTACCAACTCCTATGATCTTTTTGATTCACCAAATGAAGGGAGTGGAAGTTGCTTCATGGCTAAAGGCCCCAAGGTATCACACCCCGAGTATCTTGATTTCAATAGTGATGAAGATGATTTGCTTCGTGATGATGACTTGCACTTTGATGAAACTAGTGATGTTAGTCAACATGAACTTGATAATTCTCATGCTAGTCAAGATAAGTCATTTGATGACGATAAGATGAAAATAGAACAACTAACTAAAGAATTAAACACTCTTAAGTTAGCCCATGAATCTACTCTCGAAGCTCATAGAGAGCTTGTAAGGACTCATGAGAAGCTACGCTTCAAGAAGCTCAACTTGGAGCAAGAGCATGAGTTTCTTAAAGCTATCAATGACGATCTCCAAAAGAAGACTTCATCTTATCTAGCCAAAGGACTACTCTTGTCTACATTCATGCCACAAGTTAAATCTAAACAAACTAGTAACAAAGGCAAGAAAGGTTCTTCATCTAGTAGCAACAATAAAAATACCAAACCTAACGATGTTGCTTCTAGTAGTTCTATTGATTCCACTAATGATGATTCTCTTAGCCAAGTTACACTTGAGCAAGAAAATGCCTTATTGAAAGGAATTATAGAGAAAGGTATCTACAAGAGTCTTGCCGGGTGTAAGCAATTTGAGGAAATTGTACGCAAGCACGGAGGATACCGGAAGAACCATGGCATTGGCTACTTCAACGCTAATGGAGTTGAATGGGAAGAAGGTCAATACCACAAGCCCAAGTTTGTTCCTCAACAGGAGAAGTATGAAAATACTCTTCCCAAGGGAACAAACACTCAAGATGACCTTCCACCACAAGACCACAAGCTCAAGGGCAAGAACAAGCTTCAAGAGGACATTAACTCATATAAAGATGAATCCCAAGCTTTGGTGGAGTGGGTTCCCAAGGCTACTTCAAGCTCAACTTCTACAAGGGCTACTTCAACACCAAGGATCCCCATAAAGTTGATGTGGATCCCCAAGAAGAAGAACTAGAGAGTTCTTGAGGGGTGACTCCGCTAATAAAATTCACTCACATTCATTATTGGTAAGAACTATTCACAATCAACATCAACTCTATGCAATAGTTCATGGAGTCACACGTTCCCTCAAAGGTATGCAAGGGACAAGGTAATCAACAAATCAATGGACATCATCATACATGCTTTGCACTCCATGTCCATAGATATCCTTTTATTTGTCTCTTGTGTGTTGGGGCTAACCCATGTAGGTGAGAAGAGTAAGGAAACAACAAGGATGCTCCCAACTCTTGGTGATCTTCATCAACCTTGAGCATCCACCACTACCTCACCAACATGAAGTCTTCATCGACAAAACCCAAGGTTAGTTTATCCCTCTTATGGGGGGATGTCACATCAAGGGGGAGCTTTACTCTAAGACTTGAGTTAAAGCATCTCTTAGTATGTGACAACATTAAATGCTTTATGTAAAAGTGGTAACCCCACTTGTGCTTAAACGATGAGTATGACCTATGATCAAGTAATCTTGCTTGGCTCCTAAGTCAATATACTCATATATAGATGACTCCGTCATCGCCAAAGTGCTTGTTAGATGCTAGTATGTATGTGCATGTTTGCCATGATTTCATTTGACATCTTATTGTGTGAGCATGTTGGTCTGCATTTATTTTACCCATTCGAGGACATCCAATTGTTGCTATTTGGTTTTGATTTATCTTTTGCCAATTGGATGGACAAGAATGCCTATGACCACTCTCTAGCTATCTATGCTTTCTCACCTCATATTCTATTCATGCTGCATCACAAATTTTGAACAAGAACTTTTCGATCCCTCTGTGTGTGGAGCACTCGGAGTTCCGTATCGACAATGCACTTACCATTAAAACCTCCCAAGTGTATCTCGGTGGAACCAACCGAAAATTCTCGGTCTCACCGAATGCCTAGGGTTGATCTGATTTTCAATCTCAGTACTACCGATTCCATATTTTCGGTTACATCGAGTTTCCCTGTCAGCTAACAGTTGAGGAACTCGGTGACACCAAAAATTTAGAATCGGTGTCACCGACAGCGAGGGTATATATGATGTGGACCCGACGCTTTGAAAATCAATCTTCAAACCGTCGCGCCCCAAAACCCTAAGCTGCCGAACAGGACCCCTGGTCATCGCCCTTGTCTCCCCGCGCTCCTCCTCCGCTGGGATCCTCGCCGTCGACGGGCATCTTCACCGCCGTCTTTGCCGTAGTGGATCCGTCACCGAGTTAGGGTATGGATCCGACCCTTCATTGCGCTCCCCGTCTGAATCTTGCGCGCTGAAGCTTATTCCATCAATAATCCACCTTGTGCAATCCTCCCTATCCTCAAAAAGTTCCAGTAGATTAGCGAATCAAAAAATTTAGATTTAGTTGCCCGCAAAATCGCATCACGGTGATACCGAGTCAGAAAAATCGGTTCCACTGATTTTTTTTGTGCTACTGAGGACAGTACACGGTGAAACAGAGTGGTAGTTTTCGGTCCCACCGAAACTGCTGCCAAGTTTCTGTTAAGAGTATTGTGAGTCTTGGCAGCACCGAAAATGTTGACTCGGTGACATCGAAATCCTTTTTTGTTGTGAACTACATCTAAGATTTTTCTGTTCAAACTTTCAAAAATAGCTGCATTTTGTGATGACTCATCTTCTTCTGCTCCTCTATACTCTAATCACAGGGTCAGTATGTCAGGTGCTGAGGATAGTGAGAACAACTTCAGAGAGCAGAGTGTTGAGTTGGATTTAGGCACTAGTCCTGAGTCTAGTTCCTCTTCAGATCTAGGCACCCCCAGTTCTCATGAGTTGCCCAAGGCTGCTACTAGGGCCAGGAAGAAGTTGAATTCAGATGAGGAGGACTCAGATTTTGTTCCAGAGGAAGTACTTGCCAAGAAGCAAGACAAAGCTGCTAAGAAGTCTGCTAATGAAGCCACCTCTTCCATAAGAGCTGTCACCAAGCTTTATGCTAGCTCTGAGGCTATGAGAGCACCTGAGAGTGCTGGGGCTACCATGACCATTGAGCCCCCAAGGAAGTCCATGCCTAAGAAGGCAGGAGAAAAGAAGTCCAGGAAAAGGATTGTCCATGTCACTGGCAGGCAAACATCTATGTTTGAGGACCCAGAGGAGACTACTGGTGCTGCTGCTGAGGAGGAGCAGGAAGAGCATGTTGTCAAGGCACCTCCCAAGAAGAAGCAAAAGAAGCTTTTGGCAGATGCTATGCCAAAGCAAGGTCCCTCCAAGAGCACCAAGTCTACCCCCAAGAAGGCTGCTGCTGAAAAGTCCAAGAGGTCATCCAGACAGATTCCAGCTTCTGAGAAGAACAAAGGAACTACCTCCAGAGATGAGGATGAGGATGCAATGTCTGCTTTGATGAAGCTTAGACCACACCTTCCTGAACACAATGCCAGCCATCCACTTGCTGAGGACATGAAGAAGAGGAAGGATTCTAGTTTGAGGGCATGGAGAGCTATTGATCCATATGCCCAGAGGAGAAAGACATCTGTGGACTACAGATTCTACACCAGGGAGCAACAGGATTTCTATGAGACTGTGCTGCTTGACAAGAGTCCAGCTTTGAGTGACATGAGATACGTTGACTGGAAATACATCAAGGCTAATGAAGATTTCTTTCCAAATGTCCAAGACAATTTTCATTGCATTGGCCTAGATGAGTTTGTTGGCAAAGAGTTCACTGCATGGAACGACGAGATGATCATGCAATTCTACTCCACTGCTCACTTCTATGGAGATGGTAGAATTGTATGGATGACAGAAGGAGCAAGATACGAATCTACTGTTGATGAATGGGCTGCTATCTTAGAAGTCCCAGAGGTGCAGGATGGTGACTTGGATGTCTACTCTAAATCCAAGGAGAGCCATGATGCTATGAAGGACATGTACAATGCTATCCCTGCTGCTAACTTGAAATCTCACAAGTTAGGATCTATCTACTTCCTCCAGGCTGTCCTCTGCACCATGAACACCATATTGAGGCATACTTTGATGCCCAAGTCAGGAGATGAGAAGATGATTCAAGGCCATTCAATCAACATGCTGATCCATCTTGATAGACACACCAGGATACGTGTGATGGACTTGATAGTAGAGACAGTGAAGAGGGTTGCTGCTGATTAGAAGCGCTCATGCTGCTATGCACCCTACATTCAGATGCTCATCAACTCCAAGTTGGAGAAGCACATCTTTGCTCTGGACAGACCCCATTTGCCCCTACAGCCAGATTTAGAGGACAACATTGTGGTGATGAACCCAGAACATCCCACATCAGCTGTAGCTCAAGCACAGGCAGAGGTAGAGGCAGCTAGAGCCACTAGTGCTCAGGTCCCTAGATCCAGGAACGAGCAAATGGATCTCTTGATCTCATCCGTTCAAGGCATGCAGAAGGACATCAAGGACATACTGGACAATCAAAACAGTCTTTTCAGGATCTTTGAGAACAGGATCAAGACCCTTAATGACAAAGTAGATGGGCTGACCAAGACAGTCAATGAGCTCAAGAAGGAAGTTGACTCTGTGCCTCTTCCTTGGTCTACAGATGATGATGATGATGATGATGATGAGGATGACTCTCCACTCAGGCCAGGCACACACTTCACCACCCAGGCCAGATCAGCCACAGTGCCAGCTCCAGATTTGAGGCCCTCTTCATCAGCACCTGCTACTATCACCTCAGCTCCATCAGCTCCAGTGCCTCCCATTGCTACACCAACTCCATCCATGACATCAGCCGATATCTTCGCCGACGCGGTTCTCTTGACTCCTTCATCAACAACCGGAGGAGATCAGCCCAAGAACGTTTAGCTATATCTCTTTGAACTTTTTGGTAACTTGTTGCCAAAGGGGGAGAAGTGTATATAGATCTTTAGGCTTCGAGTGAGAGAGCGTTTGGTTTTTATCGCTTTTTCAAAAACAGTTGATCTTTTGACTTGTTTCTATTGAACTATGTGGTGTTTGATCATACGCTTAATGTGTGTTGCTACTATTTCCTATCATTATGCTACTTATGACATGATCATTCACCTTTGCTTGATTGTGTTGTGCTATGTTGTTCATTCTTATTATTCTCGCACACCACCAAGCTGTATGTGACATGGAAGAAGTGCCCCATGTACCTAATCGATTGTGCATTTGCATTCAAACACAAATTTAAAATAATGCACAAATTTAGGGGGAGAGCTTTCTTATCACATACTTCTCAAAGCGACGATTATATTCATTGATTATATCATATGTCGAAGCTTTGATCTATATGTTGTCATCAATTACCAAAAAGGGGGAGATTGAAAGCACATTTGCTCCCTTGGTGGTTTTGGTAATTAATAACAACATATAAGTCATTGAACTAATGTTTCCACTAAGCATATTTCAGGAAAAGTTTAATGATAGGATTGGCAAAAGGATTGTGGAGATTGTGGAGATACCCCAAGATGCAAGGAAATGGATTGGCAAAGCTTCAAGCAAGAGGACTCTACATTTTACTTTGTGAGAAATCACTTTGAGTCCATAGGAAAGCCAATACTATTAAAAGGGGGTAAGGTATTGTTGGTGAACAAAATGCTCATACGTGCACAAGTGATAGTCACCAAAAACACCCACAAGCTCTTCCACAAAAGTCTGTCCAAAGTCAAATATCCAAAATCAGTGCAACCAACACTTTCCACCTGGTGCCACCGATTCCCATACTCAGACAGACCTAAGCCAAACCCTAGCCATTCGGTGCACCCGATTCTGCTTCGGTGCCACCGAGTTCAGCTTGCCAACTTTCTGTTACCCAATTTCACAAAATCGGTCCGACCGAGTTTGTTTAATCGGCGTCACCGAGTTTGGCAATCTGACCGTTGGTTACCTTATCGGTGCAACCGAGTTTTATATATCGGTCTCACCGAGATTCAAAAGTTGTCACCTTTTGGTCACTTCGGCACCACCGAGATTCACACATCGGTGTCACCGAGTTGGTCACTTTAGGTGTAATGGTTGGATTTTTGGAGATGCCTATATATACCCCTTCACCACCACCTACTCAAAAGAGAAGCACTCAAAACTATTCCATACTTGCCCCATCCAGTTTTCTAAGAGAGAGCCACCTACTCATGTGTTGAGATCATGCCATTCCATTCCAACCATATGAATCTTGATCTCTAGCCTCCCCAAGTTGCTTTCCACCAATCCCATCTCTTCCACCAAGCCAAATCATTGAGGGAGTGATTGTGTGTTGAGGAGTCTATCATCTTAAAGCACAAGAGCAAGGAGTTCATCAACATCGCCGAGCCTATTACCTTTTGGAGGGTGGTGCCTCCTAGATTGGTTAGGTGTTGCTTGGGAGCCTCCTACTTCGTGTTGTGGAGTTGAACCAAGAAGTTTGTAATGGCAAGGAGATCACCTACTTCGTGAAGATCGACCCATAGTGAGGCTAGTCCTTCGTGGATGGAAGCCGTTATGGAATAGTCAAGGTTGCTACTTCGTGGACCCTTCATGGGTTGAGCCCTCCGTGGACTCTCGCGACCGTTACCCTCCGTGGGTTGAAGACTCCATAAATGTGGACGTACGATAGCACCACCTATCGGAACCACGGGAAAAATCATCGTGTCTACAAATTGCGTATGATCTTCCTACCCTTCCTTTACTACTCATGCTTGTTGTTACTTTCCGCTGCTATACTCTTAGACATGCATGTGTAGGGTGTACTTGACTTGCTATGAATGCTAAAATCTGCCAACACTAAAAATTGGGAAAAGGCTAGATTTTTATTTGTTCAAGTAGTCTAATCACCCCCCCTCTAGACATACTTTCGGTCCTACAGAAGGTGGCAAAGGCCAGCATAATCTCGGTGGTAACCAGGGAACCCAGAATAACAATAGCAAACGGAAACAGCCAGATGGCGGGTCAGACTTCATTGCCAACACTAATGTTGGCTTCAAAAACCAACGCCATAATGGTCACCCCAGAGGGACTTATAATGGGCATAAGCCTCGTAATTACGAGGAGGCGCTCAAGGGACCGTGTCCCAAACATAGTACCCAGGACAAGTCGGCTACCCACTCATGGGAAAACTGTTACATCATGCAGGAATTCCGCAACCAAGCCTTCCAGAATCATCAAGGGGGCAACAGTGGTGGACACCCTGGTCAACAAGGTCCTGGCGGGTCACAGGGTGGCTCAGGAGCTGGTTTTGAACATTAGGTGAATAATGGCAATGGACAGCATCCTAGCTCGGGAAATCAACATAACAACCAAGGTGGTTTCCAAAGTAACCCCAAGCAGTTGAATAGCGGTCAGTACCACTAGTACCTGCTTCCTCAAAAATAATCCATATTATCCGAAGAAATCTACGAGAAGGATAATAAACCTTCGAGAAGAAAATAACCCGGCCTAGGAGCACTGCTCACCTGTGGTCGTATTATACTGGCTCTTTTACTTTTTGTAATTCACCCCCCCCCCCCCCCGGTGCAAATTTTGTACATACTTCTTTATGTTTCAAATATAATAAAGCTGGCACACCCGAAACTCGGAGTTTCTGTCGTTTCAGCATACAAACTGAGCATGAGTCTTTATTTTCTGAAACATTTGGCACTTGGGGGCTTCCAACTCATTGAGTTCAGCTTTCTCACCCTTGTGACCCGGAAAAATGCCACAATACATTGGGCATTTGGGGGCTTCCAACTCACCGAGTTTAGCTTTCTCACCCTCTTGACCCGGCAAAAAAAAGCCACAACATATGGTTAAACCTGCCTGTATGCATGATGTGACTCCGATCAGGTGACCCCGTGTACTCTTGACAAGTCAATCCTTTTTGGACCCTGAACTTCTTAAGGTTAAAACATTGGCTTGAGTCACGTGAGAGACGGCACATAGAGAGCTAGGATAAACCATGGGTTATCATACCCGCTTCATGGAAGCAAGACTCGAGCCTCAAAAGTCGGTCTTTATGTCAAGCCTCGAAAGCCGGCATCTTTTTCTATTGTCACATACATACATCATTTTGCATGGCATCATGGCATCATGCATGCATATTTACATTTGTATATTAAAAACGGTTTTTCAAAATCAGGTTACATCTTAAATTTCTGCAAAAGAAATAAATCTTTTTGCCCGACCTTCATCATGGTTTCTTCTAACCAGGATTAAATGGTTGGAGTTTCCAAAACCAGCTCAAAAGAGCCGGTTTATCTTGCTGAGCCTGGAAAGCCAGTCTCTTCTCGACGAGCCTCACTAGGCTGGCTTATTAATAGTACTTGATATTGTTACAAAACTATTATTACTACCTCACAAGTTTTGTAGGAACATCATCATGTTATTATCGGCTCGTACATGAGTGTCCGGATTATCAACCATCGTCATATTATGACCGGTTCAATCATTATTGTTATTCAACATGACTTGAGTTTCGAAAGCCAAGTTTCTTTACCGGCTCATTCTTTGGCATGTCCTCTTTGTTTCAATCAAAAGACTCATCGAGCATAGCAGAGATATTCAAAGACAAGCAAAGAAAGCAGCACAATCAACACAGATCAAAGGATCAAAGTTTCTTAAAGTACCTTCACAAATGCAAACATGCACGAAGGCATGAACTTTTCAAGAAGTTTTTCAACTACTCCTATTACAGGCTCATCTTAGGAGCCACAAAAATGTCATTGTTTTTGCACAACACTTGGGGGCTAGAGAGACGAGCGACTTAAATTGTTTTCACATATCAGTTCTGTGACTCGCCCTCTGCGCCGTTCGGTCGACCTCAGGCTGACTTCTCGCCTGAGCCGCCTCTGGGTCATCCTCCACTGGATCTTCCGGCTCTTCGATCTGAAGGTTGTCCACATCCCAGTTGCAATGGGTCAAGGCTGAGGGATCACTAGAAGAGTGTCTAGAGGGGGGTGAATAGACTACTAGCAGGAATTTAAAACCTAACCTTTTCCCAAGTTAATTGGTTGGCAGATTTTAACAGTTTTAGCAAGTCTAGCAAGTCTAACAGCCCTACACATGCATGTCAACAAATATGGCAGCGGAAAGAAAAGACATTGCACATGAAGTAAAGGGTAGAGATAGGAAGATCAAACGCAATTGGAGACGCAATGATTTTTCCCGTCGTTCCGATAGGTGGTGCTATCGTACGTCCACGTTTATGGAGTCTTCAACCCACGGAGGGTAACGGTCGTGAGAGTCCACGGAGGGCTCCACCCATAAGGGTCCATGAAGTAGCAACCTTGACTATTCCATAATGGCTTCCGTCCACGAAGGACTAGCCTCACTATGGGTAGATCTTCACGAAGTAGGCGATCTCCTTGCCCTTACAAACTTCTTGGTTCAACTCCACAACACGAAGAAGGAGGCTCCCAAGCGACACCTAACCAATCTAGGAGGCACCACCCTCCAAAAGGTAATAGGCTCGGTAATGACGATGAACTGCTTGCTCTTGTGCTTCAAGATGATAGACTCCTCAACACACAATCACTCTCTCACATATTTGGCTTGGTGGAAGAGATGGGATTGGTGGAAAGCAACTTGGGGAGGCTAGAAATCAAGATCCATATGGTTGGAGTGGAAGATCTTGACCTCAACACAAGGGTAGGTGGCTCTCTCTCAGAAAACTGGATGGGGCAAGTATGGAATAGTTCTGAGTGCTTCTCTTCGAGTAGGTGGTGGTGAAGGGGTATATATAGGCATCCCCAAAAATCCAACCGTTACACACAAAATGACCAACTCGGTGACACCGATGTGTTAATCTCGGTGGTACCGAAGTGACCAAAAGGTGGCAACTTTTGAATCTTGGTGAGGCCGATATAGGAAACTCGGTTGCACCGATAAGGTGACCAACGGTTAGATTGACATTCTCGGTGACGCCGATTGAACAATCTCGGTGGTACCGATATTGTGAATTTGCGTAACAGAAAGTTGGTAACCTAAACTCGGTGGCACCGGAATGGAATTGGTTGCACCGAAGTGGCTAGGGTTTGGCTAAGTCTGTCTGAGTTTGTGAATCGGTGGCACTGAGTGGAAAGTGTTGGTTGCACCGATTTTGAATATTTGGCTATGGACAGACTTTTGTGGAAGAGCTTGTGGGTGTTTTTGGTGACTATCACTTGTGCACGTATGAGCATTTT
Source organism: Elymus sibiricus (assembly GCA_039707655.1). Lineage (NCBI taxonomy): Eukaryota > Viridiplantae > Streptophyta > Magnoliopsida > Poales > Poaceae > Elymus > Elymus sibiricus. The sequence goes on along the minus strand of CM077671.1, from coordinate 145,902,329 downwards.
GTTCACCAACAAAACCTTACCCCCTTTTAATAGTATTGGCTTTCCTATGGACTCAAAGTGATTTCTCACAAATGTAAAATGTAGAGTCCTCTTGCTTGAGGCTTTGCCAATCCATTTCCTTGCATCTTGGGGTATTTTCACAATCCTTTTGCCAACCCAACTCTCCATGGACTTTCTCTGAAATACACTAGGTAAAAGTATTAGTCCAGGAGACAATGTATGTTGTCATGAATTATCAAAACCACCAAGGGAGCATGTTGTGCTTTCAATCTCCTCCTTTTTGGTAATTGATGACAACATACAATCAAAGCTTCAAATAAAGATATGCATGGATATAATGAAGACTTTGAGAGACACATGACTTAGATTTGCTCCCCCTAAATGTGTGCAATCCCCTTTAAAGGATAGTTGCCTTGGAATGCATGGACACACATGTAGTAGAAGGGATATAATGAGTCATGTGTATCTTGGCTATATGCATCAAAATATATATGAATGAGATGTGTCCTTGTTCGAGACTTCACTCTTGCAAACAATATGTGCAAGAAGCAAGAGATCATCTTGACCAAGGTTATGATGCATATACTTACCTTGAGTTCTTGAGCATTCTAGTAGTAGAGATACACTTGAGAAAACAATGTTAGGGAACACAAGAGTATTCTACTAATTCAAAGGCAATAGAACTCAAAAGTACCAAGATATGGAGAACATATAAAAGATAGTATTCTTAAGATTGATATGTCTCCAAAATCATTTCTTTCTCCCCTTAGATATGACAATATTAAAACATCCTCTCCCCCTGAATCTCAGCATGTAGATATTGGGATTGGATAGGGTGAGAAAAGTAAACTTCCAACTCATCTTAGATGATCCTCCAAATATATTTTTCTCCCCCTACTTTGATATTCTCCCCTTGTTTATATAAGTATGAATATTGATATTGGCTCTCCCCCTTGATCATATCTCCCCCTTTGCATAAGCATGTATCTTCCTCTTTAGCATGAAGCTTTGGTATTCTCCCCCTTTGGCATTAATTTCCAAAAAGGTCAAACACAGGAATAGATACAGGGATCATTGATAGGAAGGGATCCTTGAGAACAAGGGTCATTGAATTTAGGGTTCATGGAAATGAAAACTGAGGGAATCATTGAAAATAATTTCTCTCCTAAGTTTAGCTTTTGTTATTCTCCCCCATTTTTTTAAAGAAGGGATCATCGAAGTAACAAAATCCTCACTTGAAAGGGCATAAAAGAAACATAGATTTGCAACAGCGATCACAAATAAGAAAAGAAAACAAATCGGTGACTCCGAGATAGATAAATCGGTGGTACCGAGATCTTGTGGTGCAGCTTATCTGCAATGTCGGTAGAACCGAGAAATATGTATCGGCGGCTCCGAGGTTAAAACAGCAAAGGAAATAAGGGACCAAGTTTCTGTTTTCAAAGTGTCAATAGAAAAAAAATCAAAGGGAATGTGAAGGTTTTTTTACAAAGGGATATCAACTAGAGAAGATTTGAGTGGTTCCAAGAAGTCTTCGCAAAATAGAAAGTGAACCAGCTAAAATACTTAACTAGATGATGGGCGGTGACTAGGTCACCTATATTAGAGTATATTGACTTAGGAGTCAAGCAAGAATACTTGATAATAGGTCATACTCTACGTTAAGCTCAAAATGGGGTTACCATTTATCGATTAAACATTTTAATGTCTTCATATCACTTGAGTTGCTTTAGCTCATGACTTGGAGTAAAGCCTTTTCAAGGATATGAATACATACCTTTGAGTGATGTTGATGACATGGCTTGTAGGTGAACTAGTTGAGGATGCTCGAGGTTGATGAAGATCATCTTGAGTTGGGAGCAATCCTTCTCGTTCTAGTACACTAGTCACCTACAAAAGGTTAGTCATGCAAGGAAGAGCAATAGATATATCCATTTGACATGATACCAATTTGAAAATTATAAATATATGTCAAGGATATGGTTGAGGTGTCTTCTTCCTTTCATCATCATGAGGGGTTGCGGATACTTGGTCATGACAAGATTGCTTATGATTTGAGTTGATGGCAATCTTGTAGAATGAAATTCTTCCAAGTACCTACAAAAGATTAGATGCAATACAAGGGAGCACAAGATAACATGTTATGGGTACATGGAAATATCAAGAAAGCTCATGCCCTTGCATGCGACCGAGTGAGTCTAGCTCAAGTTTGAAGCATCAATGATGTTCAACTCACTCCTCAAATAGCAAAATGTTTTCTCATCAAGTGGCTTGGTAAAGATATCGGACAATTGCTTGTTAGTGCGAACATGCTTAAGATTAATATCTCCTTTGGCAACATGATCACGAATGAAATGATGTCTAACTTGAATATGTTTAGTTCAAGAATGTTACACAGGATTATGACCAATTTTAATAGCACTTTCATTTTCACAAAGCAATGGAACATTTCTAACATGGATTCCATAATCCTTAAGCATTTGTGTCATCCATAACAATTGTGCACAACAAGATCCAGTAGCAATATACTCAGCTTCGGCAGTAGATAGAGATACCGAGTTTTGTTTCTTGGAGGACCAAGATACAAGAGATCTACCCAAAAATTGACAAGTACCCGAGGTGGATTTTCTATCAACCATGTCACTGGCATAATCTGAATCGGAATAGCCAACAAGGTTAAAGGAAGATCCCTTGGTTCCGATGATGTTTTGCTCATCCTTGGGCTTCTCCACGAGTGCCCACACTTCGTTCCTCTCGAAGTTGTGAAGCTCTTCATGCATCGCGTTCACCCAATCAGCATCTTCAAGAGCTTGTTCTACCTTCAAGGGCTCCATACTAGATATGAAGGAATAATGCTCACAAAAGTTAGCTAGGCGAGTTTTAGAGCGAGTGATTCTCCCTGTTTGTATATCACCAAAGATTTGGTTTAGGGGATGGTTCTTGGTCACTTGTGCTCGAACTCGGGGTAGCTTGGGCTTGTTAGATGGTGGAGCTTCTTCTTATTCATCATCATCTCCTTCATATTCATTGTTGTTGACAGTGTCGTTCCCTTGAAGTGGTGGTGAAGGAGGTTGTGGTGGATCTTCATGATGCACTTCCTCCTCTTCATCATCTTGCCGTGTACCGCTTGTGGATGCCTCCATGTCATGTTGTGGTTCACCTTGATGTGAAGTAGGGGCTTACACTTGAGTTGATGAAGTACTTTCCTTCACCTCCATGGGACGAATCTTGCCGATGGGTAAATCTAGGATAGCTTCCGAAGGGTCCTTATCACCTACATCATTTGGCAATTGTTCGACTTGCGAACCATTAGATTCATCAAACTTCACATCTACCGTCTCTTCAACTTTTCGAGTGAAGTTGTTGTAGACACGGTAAGTGTGAGAGTTCGATCTGTAACCAAGTAGGAATCCTTCATGAGATTTAGGAGCAAATTTAGTACGACTATGCTTATCAAGAATGTAGAACTTTGAGCCGAATACCCAAAAGTATCCAACTTGGGGTTTGTTACCGGTGAGTAGCTCGTATGCCATTTTACCGAGAAGCTTGTGCAAGTAAAGTCAGTTTGTGGCATGACATGCTGTTTCCACGGCTTCTGCCCAAAAGTGTCTTGGCATCTTGTATTCGTCAAGCATCGTTCTTGCCATCTCAATAAGCGTTCGGTTCTTCCTCTCAACAACTCCATTTTGTTGAGGCGTGTACGTAGCCGAGAACTCATGTGAAACACCTTCTTCGTCAAGAAAGGTATCCACATGGGTGTTCTTGATCTCCGATCCGTTATTGCTCCGAACCTTCTTGATCTTCACTTCAAACTGATTTTGCGCTTTGCGAGCGAAGTTCTTGAAGATCTTTTGAACCTGCAACTTATCATCAAGAAAGAATACCCACGTAAATCTAGAAAAATCATCAACTATAACTAGACCATAGGAATTTCCACCGAGACTTTTGTAAGCATTGGGACCAAAGAGATCCATGTGAAGTAACTCGAGTGGTCTCCTAGTAGTCATGATATTCTTAACGGGATGACTTCCACCTACTTGCTTTCCAGCTTGACAAGCACTACAAAGCGTATCTTTATCAAAGATAACATCTTTAACACCAAGTATATGATCACCTTTGATGAGCTTGTCTAGATTACGCATGCCAACATGTCCTAGTCTCCTATGCCAAAGCCATCCTTTAGAAGATTTTGGAATTAAACAAGTACGAGGTTTGGATCTCTTAGTGAAATCGACAATGTATAGATCACCTCTACGGAAACCGGTAAAGACCATTTTATGATTATCTTGACGAAACACTTGGCAATCTACTTTCGTGAATAGCACATTAAAACCAAAGTCGGCAAGTCTAGATACGGAAAGAAGATTGTAACCAAGAGATTCAACAAGCATAACATTTTGAATAGAGCTATCATGGGATATGGCCACCTTACCAAGACCAAGTACCTTACCCTTGGAGTTGTCTCCAAACATTACGTACCTTCGCGGTCCATGGTTTGGTGTGATCTCTTCAAACATTTCTCTATCTCCGGTCATATGATCGGTACATCCGCTATCGAGAATCCACTCTTTTCCTCCGGACATGTAATCCTTGAAGTTTGCCATGAGACTTAGATTCTTCATGATCTTCTCATACTCGATGTCGAACAGCTCATCTTCATCATAGTAGCCGTGTTCCACATTGTCATCATCAAGTGGGAAATCCTGGTCATAAAGAACAAGAGATTCGTTAGGATGGTGATCATGACAATGTTCAAGTTTATGAATGCGAAGGGCCTCTATAATGATATTGTTAATAGTAGTGACATCTCCTTTAGCACGCATGAGGTCTCTAAGCTCAAATAGACAATCATCAAACTTAGGATCACTAGGCGTCATATTGTGGAAGACAATAGTTTTATGAAGAATTTCATCAAGATTACTTAGTGAATAACTTGGATATCGTTTCTCCAAATCATTCCACAAAGTGTAAGCACATACAAAATTCTTCATTTGATTAAGCACATTTCTAGGTAAAGCTCTAACAATGAGATTGATAGTTCTAAGATTGCACAGCATATCAACTTCCTCTTCGTGTGTGGGATGCAAAGGATCAATGGGGGGTACATAGGGGCACTTGACATATTTTCTCAATTGAAATTCATTAAACAGCTCAAGCATCGAGGTTTTCCATTGACTATAGTACTCTCCATCAAGAATAGGCACTCTACAACTCAAACTCCATATACTAGACACATCCATCTTCCTCCTCGGTGATTAAACCGAAGCAATGGAGACCAATGCTCTGATACCAATTGAGGGATCACTAGAAGAGTGTCTAGAGGGGGGTGAATAGACTACTAGCAGGAATTTAAAACCTAACCTTTTCCCAAGTTAATTGGTTGGCAGATTTTAACAGTTTTAGCAAGTCTAGCAAGTCTAACAGCCCTACACACGCATGTCAACAAATATGGCAGCGGAAAGAAAAGACATTGCACATGAAGTAAAGGGTAGAGATAGGAAGATCAAACACAATTGGAGACGCAATGATTTTTCCCGTGGTTCCGATAGGTGGTGCTATCGTACGTCCACGTTTATGGAGTCTTCAACCCACGGAGGGTAACGGTCGCGAGAGTCCACGGAGGGCTCCACCCATAAGGGTCCACGAAGTAGCAACCTTGACTATTCCATAACGGCTTCCGTCCACGAAGGACTAGCCTCACTATGGGTAGATCTTCACGAAGTAGGCAATCTCCTTGCCCTTACAAACTTCTTGGTTCAACTCCACAACACGAAGAAGGAGGCTCCCAAGCGACACCTAACCAATCTAGGAGGCACCACCCTCCAAAAGTTAATAGGCTCGGTAATGACGATGAACTCCTTGCTCTTGTGCTTCAAGATGATAGACTCCTCAACACACAATCACTCTCTCATAGATTTGGCTTTGTGGAAGAGATGGGATTGGTGGAAAGCAACTTGGGGAGGCTAGAAATCAAGATCCATATGGTTGGAGTGGAAGATCTTGACCTCAACATAAGGGTAGGTGGCTCTCTCTCAGAAAACTAGATGGGGCAAGTATGGAATAGTTCTGAGTGCTTCTCTTCGAGTAGGTGGTGGTGAAGGGGTATATATAGGCATCCCCAAAAATCCAACCATTACACACACAATGACCAACTCGGTGACACCGATGTGTTAATCTCGGTGGTACCGAAGTGACCAAAAGGTGGCAACTTTTGAATCTCGGTGAGACCGATATAGGAAACTCGGTTGCACCGATAAGGTGACCAACGGTCAGATTGACATTCTCAGTGACGCCGATCCAACAATCTCGGTGGTACCGATATTGTGAATTTGCGTAACAAAAAGTTGGCAACCTAAACTCGGTGGCACCGGAATGGAATCGGTTGCACCGAAGTGGCTAGGGTTTGGCTGAGTCTGTCTGAGTTTGGGAATCGGTGGCACCGAGTGGAAAGTGTTGGTTGCACTGATTTTTAATATTTGGCTATGGACAGACTTTTGTGGTAGAGCTTGTGGGTGTTTTTGGTGACTATCACTTGTGCACGTATGAGCATTTTGTTCACCAACAAAACCTTACCCTCTTTTAATAGTATTGGCTTTCCTATGGACTCAAAGTGATTTCTCACAAATGTAAAATGTAGAGTCCTCTTGCTTGAAGCTTTGCCAATCCATTTCCTTGCATCTTGGGGTATTTCCACAATCCTTTTTCCAACCCAACTCTCCATGGACTTTCTCTGAAATACACTAGGTAAAAGTATTAGTCCAGGAGACAATGTATGTTGTCATGAATTATCAAAACCACCGAGGGAGCATGTTGTGCTTTCAAAGGCATGGAAAATAGCTTCGTTATTCAGGATGGAGGACAGGTCAACGTCAGGGGCGAAAATGTGCTTACGACGTTCAGGGGTCAGGTTAACCGCCACAAAGGAAGGTGGCCGAACTCGAGAGTTGTTTGCATCATAAGCCGCCTGATAACTCTTCGGCTCCATTTCAGCGACAAGTTGTGTGGCCAACACTCGAGATGTCTTAACACATTTCAGATAGTCACCATCACCGAAATCTGAGCCATCATCCTTGAGCTCAGGAAATCCTTTGGCCATTTCTGCCAGATCAAGTTCTTTTGAATAGGCAAATGCTCGGCTCAAAGAAGATGTTGCACCAGCTCGGGCGGCTGATCTTTTCAGCTCTTCAACTTGTTTGGGGATCGTCGAGAGAAACCTCAGCACGTCCTTGATAAACTTCACCGGCTCTTTATTCCCCATAACTGCCTTGATGGCAAGATAGCTTCCAGCATAAAGTTGCTCGATCAAAGTATAACTACCTTGATGGCAAGATAGGTTCTATCATAAACCTTCAGCATGAGCGAGTTGTCATCTTGAAGCTTGCATGTTCGTGGACCTACAATACAATTTAAAGTATGTGAGTCGTCGGACGGCTTATCCACGAACATAGGTGTTTTTGCAAGATACAAGATACTTACCGAAGATAGCCTGGGTCATATGGGCAATATGCCGCTTTAACCTAGATAGCTCTTCCGTGATGGGTTTCAATTGACCCTCGGCATTTTCTGCACGCTCTAACAAGGCGGCTTTCTCAGCTTCAAAAGATTTACGTTGCTTCTCAAGGTGTGCCTTGGTTTTTGATGACCCACAAGTATAGGGGATCAATCGTAGTCCTTTCGATAAGTAAGAGTGTTGAACCCAACGAGGAGCAGAAGGAAATGACAAGCGGTTTTCAGCATGGTATTCTCTGCAAGCACTGAAATTGTAGGTAACACATAGTTTGATAGCAAGGTAATTTGTAACGAGCAAGTAATAGTAATGGTAAACAAGGTGCAGCAAGGTAGCCCAATCCTTTTGAGGCAAAGGACAGGCCAGAACAATCACTAGTAATAGGCAAAGTGTTCTTGAGGGTACATGGGAATTTCGTCTAGTCACTTTTATCATGTTGGTTTGATTCGTGTTCGCTACTTTGATAATTTGATATGTGGGTGGACTAGTGCTAAGGTGTTGTTCTTACTTGAACTAACAACCTACTTATGATTAACCCCCTCGCAAGCATCCGCAACTACGAGAAAAGTATTAAGACAAAGTCTAACCATAGCATTAAACATGTGGATCCAAATCAGCCCCTTACGAAGTAGCGCATAAACTAGGGTTTAAGCTTCTGTCACTCTAGCAACCTATCATCTAATAACTAGTGCACAATGCATTCCCTTAGGCCCATGAATGGTGAAGTTTCATGTAGTCGATGTTCACATGACAGCACTAAGGGAATCACAACATACATATCATCAAAATATCGAACACATATCAAATTCACATGATTACTCGCAACATGACTTCTCCTGTGACCTCAAGAACAAAGGTAACTACTCAAAAATAATAATCATGCTCCAGATCAAAGGAGTATTGAATATCATAATGGATCTGACCATATAATCTTCCACCAAATAAACCATATAGTAATCAACTACGCAAGGTAATCAACACTACTAGTCACCCACAGGTACCAATCTGAGGTTCCGGTACAAAGATTGAACACAAGAGATGAACTAGGGTTTGAGAGGAGATGGTGTTGTTGAAGATGTTGATGAAGATTGGCATCCCAAAGATGAGAGGGGTGTTGGTGATGACGGTAGCTTCGATTTCACCCTCCGGGAGGGAAGTTCCCCCGGCAGAATCGCTCCGCCGGAGGGCAAAAGTGCTCCTGCCCAAGTTCCGCCTCGAGGCGGCGGCGCTTTGTCCCGAAAGTCCTCCTCCTAATTTTTTTTAGGTTTTTGGGGAATTTATACCAAAAGATGGGCTCCGGAAGTAGGCCAAGGTGAGCACCACCCACCAGGCCGTGCCAGGGGGTGCCTGGTGCGCCCTGGTGGGTGCTCCTCACCAGGTGGCCCCCCTCCGGTAGATTTTTCCTCCGGTATCTTTTATTAATTCCAAAAATAATCTCCGTAAAGTTGCAGCTTCATTGGAGTTGTGCAGAATAGGTATCTCTAACGTGCTTTTCTTGGGTCCAGAATTCCAGCTGTCGGTATTCTCCCTCTTTGTGTAAGCCTTGCATATTATGAGAGAAAAGGCATTAGAATCACTCCCCAAAGCATTATTATTCAACAAAACAAAGTAAATAACAGTGGGAAATCATGATGCAAAATGGACATATCAACTCCCCCAAGCTTAGACCTCGCTTGTCCTCAAGAGAAAGCCGATATTGAAAAGCATGTCCACATGGTTTGAGAGAGAGGTGTCGATAAAAACAAAATACGGACATAGAAGCATCATGCTTATTAACATAACAGCAACAAACTCTAACATAAGAACTTATTTCAATATATTTTTATCATAAAGCTTCTCATGAACAAGTAACAATTCATCACAACATAGAAGTATGAAGCATAAACGTTATTGGAAACCAACAAACTATGTTCTCAGTCAACTTTGCAACTACAATTCATCATATTTTCAGGACGGGTCTCAGGTCAGAGCCTTTTGGCAAGTCCACATACTCAACCATCATTTAGTATTCTATGATTGCTAACGCTCATGGCATACCCATGAACAAAAAGTTTCAACCGGACACATAGGAAGATAGGGGCTTATAGTTTTACCTCCCAACGTATTCACCTCAAGGGTGATGTCAACAATAATAACGCATGCCCACCCGTATCCAACTGGATATTTGTGCCTAGATCTTTCCTCACCACATGATGCTTGCAAAGTAAAAAAATAAAAAGGAATAGAGAAGAATACTTTGACTCCTGCATAAAAGAGAGTGCATAAAAGTAAAAGATAGGCCCTTTGCAGAGGGAAGCAGAGGTTGTCATGCGCTTATTGGTTTGTCTGCCCAATCCCTTAATGTAAAAGAATGTCACGCTATATTTCCCCCTATGTTAGCAACCTTTATTATGCAGTCCATCGCTTTTAGTTCTTTGCCATCATAAGTTCGTATAACGCTCAATTTTCTCTTACACTAATTGATCAAAGCACTTTTAGAAGCAATTTTTATTGCCTTATTGCACCGATGACAACTTACTTGAAGGATATTTCTCAATCCATAGGTAGGTATGGTGGACACTTAAGGAAAGAGTTTGGGTTTGGGTTTTTGGATGCACAAATAGTATCTCTACTTAGTGCAGAATTTTTGGCTAGCAAAGATATTGGGCAAGCACCACATGTTAAAGGATCTATGACAATATAACTTCTATGTGGATATGAACAAACATAAATCATTACGTTGTCTTCCTTGTCCAACGTCAACAATTTTGATATATAATATTTGATGGGGGCTCAGAATCATAAAAGATGTCCAAGATAGTGTATTTGCATGTGAATCTTCTCTTCCCTAATTAATTCTTTCATGAATTGCATCATTGACCAATGCTATGTTTGTCAATCTCCAATAAATTTTACTACTTATACGTTTCCTTATGTGATGTCATTACTCACCATAAGATTAGCATATGATTCTTTTCATTTATTTGTCCTTCTTTTATTTGATTGCAACAAGAAAGTAGAGAAGCAAAAACTCAAACTAAACTTTATTATATAACTTTCACACGATTACATAGATAGGTAGGCCACAAAACTAACACACGAAAATAGATCACGCTAAACTTTTATTCAACTAAGGCAAGAGGGAAAACTAAAGATAGAACCAAAATAGGTAAACGTGAATAAAAGTGGTGGTGATACGATACCGGGGCACCTCCCCCAAGCTTGGCTCAAGCCAAGGGGAGTGCCCATGCCCATGTACTCAAGTCTCCTTTGGTGGTGGTGATGAAGAAGGTGGAGGTGTTGATGTAGGTGGTGGTGATGTGATGTCGCACTTTAGCTTCAGAAGATGCTCCAATTTGCGGATGACTCTCCTAAGGTTGTCGATGTGTTCTTGCAACAAGATATTTTCACGGATGAGATATTTATTCTGAACACGAACCGCTTCGAAGGCTCTAAAGGCTTTGATTTCAATAGGGGTGAGATGACTGTAATAAGGTTGAAGGATATCTTCTTTCTCTCCCTCCTTTGCTAGCGTAGATTGATCTCCTTCAGGGAGGTAATCTACCTTAGCTTCATTGTCCTTCTCCTCCTTGTAGGCTTCTTCCGGCTCCTCCCTCTTCAACTCTATCTTCATTAGCCAGGCATCTTCTTCCACATTGTTAGGAGAGGGGGAAGACATAATGCCTGACTTGACAGATCTGATAGGAATACAACAAGAAACAAGAACAGAGGATTTTTCTGCGATGCGGTCGTCAAAACAGTCGGGGGTATATAAAGAGAATTTTTATTCTTGGGAAACAAGTATTTGGAAGGAAAACGGAGTCGGGAAGGCATCCGAGGTGGGCAGCACCCACCAGGGCGCACCCAGGGGTGCCTGGCGCGCCCTGGTGTATCGTGCTCACCTCGATCACCTTTCGGTTTGTTTATTTTATTCCTAAAATTCTAAAATATTCCAAAACTGACAGAAATATTTTTGCGGATTTTTCGGAGTTCGTTTACTTACCGTATCACGTACCTCCTATTTTTAAGTATTCTGGAGTGTTCCGGGAGGTTTCTTTTATGTGTTCCTCCGGTGTCATGGTTTGGATAACATTGCTTTCAACATAAATAGGCGTACCTGAGATATAATGCTTTATTCTTTGGCCATTGACCACCTTCGGGTTAGTACCTTTGGCGTTATTAATCTTGATAGCTCTAGAACGATAAACCTCTTCAATAATATATGGTCCTTCCCATTTGGAGAGAAGTTTTCCTGCAAAGAATCTTAAACGAGAGTTGAATAAAAGAACATAATCTCCTATTTTGAATTCCCACTTTTGGATTCTTTTGTCATGCCATCTTTTTACTTTTTCTTTGAATAGCTTGGCAGTTTCATAAGCTTGGGTTCTCCATTCATCTAGTGAGCTAATATCAAATAGCATCTTCTCACCGGCAAGTTTGAAATCATAATTGAGTTCTTTAATTGCCCAAAATGCTTTGTGTTCTAGTTCTAGAGGCAAATGACAAGCTTTCCCATATACCATTTTATATGGAGACATACCCATAGGATTTTTATAAGGTGTTCTATAGTCCCAAAGTGCATCATCTAATTTCTTAGACCAATATCTTACGAGACCTATTGACAGTTTTTTGTAATATTAATTTTATTTATCTATTGCTAAGTTCTACTTGACCACTAGATTGAGGATGATAGGGTGATGCAATTCTATGGTTAACATCATATTTAGCAAGCATCTTACGGAAAGCACCGTGAATAAAGTGTGAACCACCATCAGACATTAAATATATAGGGACTCCAATCCTCGGGAAGATAACCTCTTTAAGCATTTTAATGAAGGTGTGGTGATAAGCACTACTAGTTGGAATAGCATCTACCCACTTAGTGACATAATCAACCGCAACTAAAATATGAGTGTACCCATTAGAGGAAGGAAAAGGCCCCATGTAATCAAAACCCCACACGTCAAATGGTTCAACAAGAAGTGAATTATTCATAGGCATTTCTTGACGCTTACTGATATTACCAATTCTTTGACATTCATCACAAGACATGACAAACTTACGAGCATCCTTGAAGAGAGTAGGCCAATAAAAACCAGATTGTAATACCTTATGAGCAGTTCTATCTCCCGCATGATGTCCTCCATAAGCTTCGGAATGACATTTCCGAAGGATCTGTTCCTGTTCATGCTCAGGTACACAACGCCTAATAATACCATCTACTCCTTCTTTATAAAGATGTGGGTCATCCCAAAAGTAATGTTTCAAGTCATAGAAGAATTTTTTTCTTTTCTTGGTATGTGAAACTAGGTGGTATATATTTAGCAACAATGTAATTAGCATCGTCAGCATATCAAGGTGTGTTGTGTGAGACACTTATTGCAGCTAGTTGTTCGTCGGGGAAACTATCATCAATAGGTAGTGGGTCATCAAGAATATTTTCTAACCTAGACAAGTTATCAGCTATGGGGTTCTCAGCTCCTTAGCTATCAACGATATGTAAGTCAAATTCTTGAAGCAAGAGAACCCACCTAATGAGTCTAGGTTTAGCATATTTCTTTTCCATAAGATATTTTATAGCAGCATGATCGGTGTGAACAATAACTTTGGAGTCAACAATATAGGATCTAAATTTATCACAAGCAAACACAACTGCTAAAAATTCTTTTTTAGTAGTGGCATAATTTCGTTGGGCACTGTCTAGAGTTTTACTAGCATAATGGATAACATTCAATTTCTTATCAACTCTTTGTCCTAGGACAGCACCAACAGCATAATCACTAGCATCACACATAATTTCAAAAGGCAAGTTCCAATCAGGTGGTTGAATGATAGGTGCAGAGGTTAAGGCTTTCTTGAGTGTTTCAAAGGCTTCCACACAATCATCATCAAAAACAAAAGGAATATCCTTTTGCAAAAGATTAGTAAGAGGTCTATAAATTTTAGAGAAGTCTTTAATAAACCTCCTATAAAAACCAGCATGACCAAGGAAACTTTGAATACCTTTAATATCTTTAGGACACGGCATTTTCTCAATTGCATCAACTTTAGCTTTATCCACCTCAATACCTCGCTCAGATAATTTATGGCCCAAGACAATACCTTCATTAACCATAAAGTGGCACTTCTCCCAATTCAATACAGGATTAGTTTGCTCACATCTCTGCAAAACTCGATCAAGGTTGCTTAAACAATCATCAAAAGAAGTTCCGTAAATGGAAAAATCATCCATGAAAACCTCCACAATCTTTTCACAAAAATCAGAGAATATAGCAGTCATACATCATTGAAAGGTAGCAGGTGCATTGCATAAACCAAAAGGCATACGTCTATAAGCATAGGTTCCAAAAGGGCAAGTAAAGGTGGTTTTCTCTTGATCGGATTGTGACACTTGAGAGAAACCAGAATATCCATCAAGGAAACAATAGTGTGTGTGCTTAGATAGACTCTCTAGCATTTGATCAATGAAAGGCAAAGGGTAATGATCTTTCCTAGTAGCTTTATTTAATTTTCTAAAATCAATTACCATTCTATAGCCAGTGACAACTCTTTGTGGAATGAGTTCATTCTTATCATTAGGAACAACGGTAATACCTCCTTTCTTAGCGACACAATGAACGGGACTTACCCATATACTATCAACTATGGGATAGATTATACCTCCTTCCAGAAGCTTTAATATTTCAGTTCTTACCACTTCTTTCATCTTAGGATTGAATCGCCATTGGTGATCAACAACGGGTTTAGCGTCTGGTTCCATATTGATCTTGTGCTGACATAGAGTGGGACTAATGCCCTTAAGATCATCAAGAGTATATCCAATAGCAGCCCGGTGCTTCCTTAGAACTTTCAATAATCTTTCTTCTTCATTTTCTGAAAGGTTAGCACTAATAATAACATGATATATCTGTTTCTCATCAAGATAAGCATACTTCAAAGTGTCAGGCAATTGTTTCAATTCAAACACAGGATCACCTTTAGGTGGAGGAGGTCCTCCAAGAGTTTCAATGGCAAATTGTGTTTTAGGAGAGGTTATTGTTCAAAGAAAATTTGATCTATTTCATTTCTTTCACACATGTGCATATCTTTTTCATGGTTGAGCAAATATTGTTCTAATGGATCAGTAGGAGGCACAGCAATAGAAGCAAGACCAATTATTTGATCTTCACTAGGTAACGCTTTATCACGAGGTTGTCTACTAAACTTGGAAAAATTAAACTCATGAGACACATTACCAAAACTGACACCGACAGTTTGTTTTTCACAATTTATCATAGCATTGACGGTGCTCAAGAAAGGTATACCAAAGATAATGGGACAAAAGTCATCTTCTGGGGAACCAAGGACTAGAATATCAGTGGGGTATTTTACTTTCCCACACAAGACTTCAACATCTCTAACAATCCCAAGTGGTGTGATAGTGTCTCTATTAGTAAGTTTAATAGTAACATCAATATCTTCCATTTCAACAGGTGCTATTTCGTTCATAATTTCTTGGTATAAGGTAAAAGGGATAGCACTCACACTAGCACCTAAATCACATAAACCATGGTAGCAATGATCTCCTATTTTAACTAAGACAACGGGCAAGCCTTCTATAGGTCTATGTTTATCTTTCTTATCAGGCTTAGCAATTCTAGCAGCTTCATCACAAAGGTAGATGACATGCCCATCTATATTTTCTTCCAAGAGATCTTTAACCATAGCAACATTAGGTTCTACTTTAATTTGCTCAGGGGGTTTAGGTGCTCTTATATTACTCTTACGAACCACGGTTGATACCTTAGCATCTTCCTTTATCCTAACAGGGAAAGGTGGTTTTTCAATATAAGCGGTAGGCACAACTGGATCAACATTGTAAAGGATGGTTTCTTGTTTAGCTATGACCGGTTCTTTAATTTCTTCTTTAATAGGGTGATGATATTTAAACCAATTCTCCTTAGGGAGATCAACGTGAGTAGCAAATGCTTCGCAGAAAGAGGCTACTATCTTAGAGTCAAGTCCATATTTAGTGCTAAACTTGTGAAAAGTATCGGTACACATAAAAGATTTAACATAATCAAATTCAAACTTTATACCTGACTCATTACCTTCGTTGAGTTCCCAATCTTCAGAGTTGTGTTTAATTCTTTCCAAGAGATCCCACTTGAAATCAATAGTCTTCTTCATATAAGAACCAGCATAAGAAGTATCGAGCATGGATTGATCATTATGAGAAAGCCGAGCATAAAAATTCTGAATGATAACTTCCCTTAGAATGTCATGATTGGGGCATGAATATAACATTGACTTAAGCCTCCCCCAAGATAGAGTGATACTTTCTCCTTCACGAGGCCAAATATTATATATATAATTCCGATCACGATGAACTAGATGCATGGGATAAAACTTTTGATGGAATTGCAATTGCAAACGACTCCAGTTCCAAGATCCAAGGTCATCACATAGCCTATACCATGTCAATGCTTTTCCCTCCAAAAATAAAGGGAAAACCTTCTTCTTAACTTCATCTCCGGGTAAACCTGCAAGCTTAAATAATCCACATATTTCGTTCACATATAAGAGATGCATATCAGGATGTTCAGTTCCATCTCCTGCATAAGGTTTAGCAAGCAAGTGTTCTAGCATACCCAAAGGAATTTCATAAGTAACATTTTTAGTAGGTAATGTAGGTTGAGGGGTAACTAATTGTGGTTCCGATCGAGGTGAAGATACCCCGAACAAACCCCTCAAAGGATTGTTCTCCATAGTAGCAAGTAGCAATAAATTTCAGCACGTAGTATAAGATTTTCCTTACCGATTTCCACTTACCAAGACTTCTCCCGTGACCTCAAGAACAAAGGTAAATACTCACAAATAATAATCATGCTCAAGATCATAGGAGTATTGAATAGCATAATGGATCTGAACATATAATCTTCCACCAAATAAACCATATAGTAATCAACTACGCAAGGTAATCAACACTACTAGTCACCCACGGGTACCAATCTGAGGTTCCGGTACAAAGATTGAACACAAGAGATGAACTAGGGTTTGAGAGGAGATGGTGCTGTTGAAGATGTTGATGAAGATTGGCCTCCCAAAGATGAGAGGGGTGTTGGTCATTACGGTAGCTTCGATTTCCCCCTCCGGGAGGGAAGTTCCCCCGGCGGAATCGCTCCACCGAAGGGCAAAAGTGCTCCTGCCTAAGTTCCGCCTCGAGGCGGCGGCGCTTCATCCCGAAAGTCCTCCTCCTAATTTTTTTACATTTTTTGGGAATTTATACCAGAAGATGTGCTCCGGAAGTAGGCCAGGGTGAGCACCACCCACCAGGCCGTGCCAGGGGGTGCCTAGCGTGCCCTGGTGGGTGCTCCTCACCAGGTGACCCCCCTCCAGTAGATTTTTCCTCCAATATTTTTTATTAATTCCAAAAATAATCTCCGTAAAGTTTCAGCTTCATTGGAGTTGTGCAGAATAGGTATCTCTGACATGCTTTTCTTGGGTCCAGAATTCCAACTGCCGGTATTCTCCCTCTTTGTGTAAACCTTGCATATTATGAGAGAAAAGGCATTAGAATCACTCCCCAAAGCATTATTATTCAACAAAACAAAGTAAATAACAGTGGGAAATCATGATGCAAAATGGACGTATCAGTTTTCTCCAACTCCTCCAAAGCAAGGCGAAGTTTCTCCTCAACAGCAGCTCGGGTGTTTTGCCCTATTTCCAGATCTTTCTTCAAACCAATCACACCTGACTCGGCTGCTTGTAGAGCTTTTTGCATAATAAGGGTCATGATATTCAATGGTAATAAGCCGGTAGCAGGATGCAGTATCATATGACAAAGAAAAATTATAACAAGTCTCAAACAGGTCGCAAAGCACTATATTTGACACTTGGGGGCTAATGCATGTCAGTTTTTTCAAAAGCAAGGACATGGAGAAGACCTGAGTCACCTCAGAAAGATGAGCCGGCCCTTGGGGGCTACAGGTCGATTTCTTCATAATTATTTTTAAGACCTGACTCACCTCAGAAAGATGAGCCGGCCCTTGAGGGCTACAGGTCAATTTCTTCATAATTATTTTTAAGACCCGACTCGCCTCAGAAAGATGAGCCAGCCCTTGTGGGCTACAGGTCGATTTCTTCATAATTATTTTTAAGACCCGACTCACCTTAGAAAGATGAGCCGGCCATTGAGGGCTACAGGTCGATTTCTTCATAATTATTTACAAGACCCGATTCATCCCAAGAAGATGCTTCGGCCCTTGGGGGCTATAGGATGAATTCTTCTTAATTATTATCAAAGACCCGAATCATTTCAAGAAGATGAGCCGGCCCTTGGGGTCTATAAAGGATACATGGAATACACAACAAATAGGAGCATACCTCGTATTTATTTTTCATCATGCTGACAAGGCCGACTTCCATCCCGCGGCTCGTAGCAAGACGATCCATATAACCAGCATGTAGTTCTTCAGCACTCATGTTCTCATAACTTGGAAGCTCCAGCTTGGCTTTTCCCTTCTGAGGCAATACTGTTTCATCCTTAGCAACAAGTTCTGTCAGCACTCTAGAGACCTCGGGAACGGTGTAACTCGACCCAGTAATGATGACCTCCTCATTTTTATTGCAAGGATCATCTTCAGTTGTCTTTGGAGGACTGGGCGGGTTAGAATTAATCGCCGGATCAACTTCAGTGTCCATAACATCAGTGCTTGCTGGCTCAGATTGTGGGGGTAAATCAGTTTGGGCCTCCTAATGATCTTCAGGCTGATCTACATGAACTTTAGGGGTTACCAAATCAGGTTTCCCCGACTTAGAGACCTCAGGATCAGTGGACGGCTCGCCAACTTTCCTCTTCTTGGCCTTAACTTGAGCCCTACAAAACAAGAAGACAGAATCAAGAATATGCAAAAAGATTCACAAAGTCAAGCATATAACAAAAGAGAAAATTTACCAAGGGTGGATGACAAGGGGTGGTAGTTTGGAGGCGGTTGAGTCGCCTGACAAAGGTGGTGATGATACGTCTCCAACGTATCTATAATTTTTGCTTGTTCCATGCTGTTATATTATCATTCTTGGATGTTTTACAATCATTTTATAACAACTTTATATCATTTTTTGGGACTAACCTATTGACATAGTGCCAAAGTGCCAGTTGATGTTTTTGCTGGTTTTTTACTTCGCAAAAATCAATACCAAACGGAGTCCAATCGCAACGAAACTTTTTGGAGATTTTTTCTGGATCAGTAGACATCTAGTGGGCCAAATAACTGCCAAAGAGGTGGTCCGTGGAGACCACAACCCACCAGGGCATGCCAAGGGGGCCCCGGCGCGCCCTGATGGGTTGTGCCCTCCTCGGCCCCCTCTGCACCGCCTCTGATGCCTATAAATTCCCGAATATTCCAAAAATCCTAGGGGAGTCGACGAAACACAATTCCAGCCGCCGCAACTTCCAGAACCTCGAGATCCAATCTAAACACCATCACGGAGGGGTTCATCTTCCTCATAGGTGCCTCTCCGATGATGCGTGAGTAGTCCACCATATACCTATGGGTTCGTAGAAAGTAGCTAGATGGCTTCCTCTCTCTCTCTCTTATGATTCTCAATACAATGGTCTCTTGGAGATCTATTTGATGTAAACTTTTGCGGTGTGTTTGTTGGGATCCGATGAATTTTGAGTTCATGATTAGTTTCTATCCATGAATATTATTTGAGTCTTCTTTGATCTCTTATATGCATGATTACTTATAGCCTCGTATTTCTTCTCTGAATCTTTGGTTTAGTTAGGCCGACTAGATCGATTTTTCTTGCCATGGGAAGAGGTGCTTTGTGATGGGTTCGATCTTGCGGTGTTCTTTCCCAGTGACAGAAGGGGCAGCAAGACACGCATGTATCGTTGCTATTAAGGATAACAAGATGGAGTCTATTCCTACATGAATAGATCTTGTCTACATCATGTCATCGTTCTTATTGCATTACTCCGTTTTTCCATGAATTAATACACTAGATGCATGCTGGATAGCGGTCGATGTGTGGAGTAATAGTGGTAGATGCAGGCAGGAGTCGGTCTACTTATATTTGACGTGATGCCTATATAATGATCATTGCCTTGGATATCATCCTGACTATTCGATTTTCTATCAATTGCACAACAATAATTTGTTCACCCACCATGCTCTATACTCATGAGAGAAGCCACTAGTGAACCCTACGGCCCCTGGGTCTACTTTTCCAACATATTGCTTTCCGATCTATCTTTTTGCAATCTTTGTTTTCAGATCTACACAACCAAAAACCCAATAACATATTGCTGCATATTTACTCTTTTTATTTGTGTTCTTGAGAGATCTATCTCTCCTATCTATCACTACCTAATCTATCTTTTTACCATAGAGAGATTGACAACCTCTCTTTCGTGTCGGGTTGCAAGTATTTGTTGATTGTGTGCAGGTGCTGCTTATTGGGTGGTCGTGATCCTCCTACTGGTTCGATAACCTTGGTTTCATAGCTGAGGGAAATACTTACCGTCACTATGCTGCATCATCCCTTCCTCTTTGGGGAAATACCGACGCAGTCTCAAGCCACATCAAAGGAATTTCTGGTGCCATTGCCAGGGAGGAAGCGGTCTCTTCTACGTGCCTATCGTAGGCGCCGAGGAGACTCCATCATCATCTACCAGGTTCCTAATCACAAATCTCATCTCCTTGTAATTACATTATTTTCCATTTGCCTCTCGTTTTCCTCTCCCCCACTTCACCAATTTGCCGTTTTATTCGCCCTCTTTTTCGTTTGCCTTTTTCTTGCCGGATCTCTTTTTGTTTGCTTGTTTGCTATCTTTGCTTATGTTGCCATGTGCCTTCTATTAGCTTGCATCTTTGCTTGCTAAAAATCTATTGATATGGATCTGCATCCACTTG
This sequence comes from Elymus sibiricus, assembly GCA_039707655.1. Classification (NCBI taxonomy): domain Eukaryota; kingdom Viridiplantae; phylum Streptophyta; class Magnoliopsida; order Poales; family Poaceae; genus Elymus; species Elymus sibiricus. The sequence goes on along the minus strand of CM077671.1, from coordinate 145,881,944 downwards.
CTAATCTTTTCAAAAGACCAAATTATGATGAACCAATTGCTAGTGAGTTGAGTGCACTTGATTATCTCTATGAAGTTTTGCTTGAAAATCATGAATCTGGAAATTGTGATGAAGTGTTGAAAGAAGAAATTTGTAAGGTGATTCATGATAGCTCCTTGATTGAAAAGCATGATTGCAATGATGTTACTATAAATTCTATTAGTGTCAATTATGCTAATGATATGCAAAGCCACAAGCTTGGGGATGCTATGTTTGATGAAGATGATATTTTTAGTCCCCCAAGTTTTGATGAGCAAATTTATTATGATGATTGCATGCCTCCTAGTCATGATGATGGTGATGACACGTATGCTATAATGAGTAATGATATCCATGAAACTTGTCATCATGATTTTAATTTGCAATGTGGTTATGTCAATCAAGTGTCTCATGATAGTTATTTTGTTGAGTTTGCTCCCACTACCATGAATGATAAGGAATTTGCTTATGTGGAGAGTAATGAAAATTCTATGCTTGTGCATCATGAAAAGAATGATTTATGTGATAGTTATATTGTTTAATTCCTTCATGATGCTACTGAAATTAATTATGAGGGAGGAACATACTCTTGTAGGAATTGCAATAATATCAAGTTTCCTCTCTATGTGTTCAAAGTTTTGAAGTTATGCTTGTTTTGCCTTCCTATGCTAGTTGATTCTTGTTCCTATAAATTGTTTGCTCACAAAATCCCTATGCATAGGAAGTGGGTTAGACTTAAATGTGTTTTCATGCTATTCATGATGCTCTTTTGTATATTTCAATTACTACTTTTTATGTGAGCATCATTGAAATCATCATGCCTAGCTAGGGGCGTAAAACGATAGCGCTTGTTGGGAGGCAACCCAATGAATAAATATATTTTTGCTTTTTCCTTTCTGTTTTTGTGTGTTGACACAATTATGCCTCTATTATGATTGTGTTTTTATGGTTTATTTAGTGTTTGTGCCAAGTAAAGCCTTTAGGATGATTCATAGGATGAGTAGAAGCGATGCTGAATCTGAAACAGAAACTTTGCGTCCAGTATATGAATTTTCATTTTTTTTATGGAACGTGATCTTGAGCTGAAATTTTAACACAGTGTTTCTATACAAATTCCTTACATTGTCCTAATCTTTCAGAATTTGTAGAGTTACAGAAGTATGAGTAGAGTACAGATTACTACAGACTGTTCTGTTTAAGACATTTTCGTTGCATTGTGTGCTTGTTTTGATGAATCTATGGGTTATATTGAAGGGTATGAGCCATGGTAAAGTTAAAATACAATAGGTATAATGCAATAATAAAATATGAATGGGTTTGCAACAGTACCTAAAGTAGTGATTTGCTTTATTATACTAATGGATCTCACAAAGATTTTGTTGAGTTTTGTGTGATTGAAGTTTTCAAGTTTTGGGTGAGATCACGATGGATGAAGGAATAAGGAGTGATAAAAGCCTAAGCTTGGGGATGCTACCGCAGCCCCAAGATATACACAAATAGAAACAAGCAACTAAGCTTGGGGATGCCCCCGAGTGGCATCCCCTCTTTCTTCTAACGATCATCGGTATTTTACTTGGAGCTATATTTTTATTCGTCACGTATCATGAGTTTTACTTGGAGCGTCTTGTATCTTTGCTTGCTTTGTTTGTTAGTTTTTCCTTTGTATCCTTTCTTGACACACCAATTTGAGAAATCCAAAATCATGCTAGGATTTGTTAGAATTGCTCTATGTGCTTCACTTAAACTTTTTGAGCTATAGAATTGCTCTAGTGCTTCACTTATATCTTTTTGAGCACGGTGTTCTTGGAAATTTTTGTAGAATACTCTCATGCTTCACTTAGATTAATTTGAGAGTAGGTAAATTTTGAATAAATCCTCTCATGCTTCACTTATACCTTTTTGAGAGATGAAATCTTTATGCTCATGTGCTCCACTTAAATTTGTTTGAGCTTGCCAAAAAGCAATGGCTATATATGAAACTAGTCCCAAAGTGATAGATATCCAAGGAAGATATAAGAAAAACTTTCATGAAGATCATTGGACAAATTAAACTTGATTCTTTGTAATAGTTTTGAAACATGATGATAGTAATATGTGAGTCATGTTAGTGAGTAATTATGCTTAGTAGGAATATTGGTATTAAGGTTTGTGATTCCCTATGCATGCACGAAAGTCAATAGTTATGCAATGAAGTTACATCCTACTTGTGGTGCATTATTCGGTGTTAGTTATGCTCAATGCTCGCTTATGTGAATTTTAATTTCTTGGATTGGTTGCTTCCCAATCTATTTCCTAGCCTCCATTTGTACTAAGTATAAATACTACTTGTGCATCCAAAATCCTTAAACCAAGTTTTGCCTTATGAGTCCACCATACCTACCTATATGCGGTATTTCCATGCTGTTCCAAGCAAATTTGTATGTGCCATCTCTAAATTTTAAAAATAAATTTTCTCTTTTGTGTGCTCGTACCGCTCATGAAACGGTGGGGAGTGTCCAATATTTTTCCATACTAGATGTGTTATTCTCAAGATGAGTGTTTATTCAATTGTCGTCGCACGAGAGTGCGGCGGTAATAGGGATGTCCATTCCGAAATGAAAAAGACAAAATATTTACTTTATGTTGTCAAATAATAAATTCCATGGAAAGTGTTGGTATGGAAGGCAACCGTGGATACGGCCCGCCATGGAAAGTGAATGTTTGGTGGAAAAAGGAATAAACTTTATTTTCTGTTTGGGAACCGCTTATGATATATCTAGCATGGAAAGTATTGTGAGCTACTTTGTCGTTTTCGTTGACAGGAAAAGCATGCCACCCAAAATATTTTTCTCTCTCAATTTAAACCTTGAGCTCTGGCACCTCTACAAATCCCTACTTCCCTATGCGAAGGGCCTAACTTTTACTTTATGCAATTTTTATTTTTACTTTGAGTCTCCATCTTCTCTTATAAGCATCAACTAGGGGGCACTATGATCGTACTTGAGCATTGGGCATAGTTAATATTTGAGTGTGTTTCATGAATGGATCAATGATTGAGCATGATGGGCTAGGGATAACTTTCTTTAGTGTTGATATTTTTAAAGATATGGTTGCTTGTTGACATGCTTGAGTATTAAAGTCATTATGTTAAAACTAGACTATTGCTTTGAATCATTTACAAGTCCAAATGTCCATGATATACAAAAGAAAAGAATGTGATGAACATGTTAGGCAGCATTCCACATCAAAAATTCTGTTTTTATCATTTACCTACTCGAGGATGTGTAGGAATTAAGCTTGGGGATGCTGATACGTCTCCAACGTATCTATAATTTTTGCTTGTTCCATGCCGTTATATTATCATTCTTGGATGTTTTACAATCATTTTATAACAACTTTATATCATTTTTTGGGACTAACCTATTGACATAGTGCCAAAGTGTCAGTTGTTGTTTTTGCTTGTTTTTTACTTCGCAGAAAATCAATACCAAATGGAGTCCAATCACAACGAAACTTTTTGGAGATTTTTTCTGGACCAGAAGACACCCAGTGGGCCAAAGAACTGTCGGAGAGGTGGGCCGTGGAGACCACAACCCACCAGGGCGCGCCAGGGGGGGGCGGCGCGCCCTGATGGGTTGTGCCCTCCTCGGGCCCCCTCTGCACCGCCTCTGATGCCTATAAATTCCCAAATATTCCAAAAAACTTAGGGGAGTCAATGAAACACAATTCCAGCCGCTGTAAGTTCCAGAACCTCGAGATCCAATCTAAACACCATCACGGAGGGGTTCATCTTCCTCATAGGTGCCTCTCCGATGATGCGTGAGTAGTCCACCATATACCTATGGGTTCGTAGAAAGTAGCTAGATGGCTTCCTCTCTCTCTCTCTCTCTTATGATTCTCAATACAATGGTCTCTTGGAGATCTATTTGATGTAAACTTTTGCGGTGTGTTTGTTGGGATCCGATGAATTTTGAGTTCATGATTAGTTTCTATCCATGAATATTATTTGAGTCTTCTTTGATCTCTTATATGCATGATTACTTATAGCCTCGTATTTCTTCTCTGAATCTTTGGTTTAGTTAGGCCGACTAGATCGATTTTTCTTGCCATGGGAAGAGGTGCTTTGTGATGGGTTCGATCTTGCGGTGTTCTTTCCCAGTGACAGAAGGGGCAGCAAGACACGCATGTATCGTTGCTATTAAGGATAACAAGATGGGGTCTATTCCTACATGAATAGATCTTGTCTACATCATGTCATCATTCTTATTGCATTACTCCGTTTTTCCATGAATTAATACACTAGATGCATGCTGGATAGCGGTCGATGTGTGGAGTAATAGTGGTAGATGCAGGCAGGAGTCGGTCTACTTATCTTGGACATGATGCCTATATAATGATCATCGCCTTAGATATCGTCATGACTATTCGATTTTCTATCAATTGCCCAACAGTAATTTGTTCACCCACCGTGCGCTATACTCAAGAGAGAAGCCACTAGTGAACCCTACGGCCCCCAGGTCTACTTTTCCAACATATTGCTTTCCGATCTATCTTTTTGCAATCTTTGTTTTCAGATCTACAAAACCAAAAACCCAAAAACATATTGCTGCATATTTACTCTTTTTATGTGTGTTCTTGAGAGATCTATCTCTCCTATCTATCACTACCTAATCTATCTTTTTACCGTAGAGAGCTTGACAACCTCTCTTTCGTGTCGGGTTGCAAGTATTTGTTGTTTGTGTGCAGGTGCTGCTTATTGGGTGGTGGTGATCCTCCTACTGGTTCGATAACCTTGGTTTCATAACTGAGGGAAATACTTACCGTCGCTGTGCTGCGTCATCCCTTCCTCTTTGGGGAAATACCGACGCAGTCTCAAGCCACGTCATGTGACTCCTGATAAATGGAATCAGAATGATTAAAAGGTTGCTAATTTAAACCAGCCTCGGAAGAAAGAGTTGGGTTGAAAGGTACCTCAGTTGGTCGTTTACGGGCGACTGGTTTATTGGGTAAGCCGTCTGTAAGATTGCCATTACCACTCCGAGTTTTGCGTCTCGAATTATGCTGAGTTTTCTTCAAAACAAAATTGGGATCCAAATGAGCATCTGCATGAGAGAATCTTACTTTCCGAATGACCCGCCGTGTTCTTTTTGGAAGCAAGGATTCTGAGCGAGGGGAAATGGAAATTACCTCAACATCTTCAGCCCGGGTTGTCTCATCATTTCCCTAAGAGAGAAAAAAGGAGGCATCAGCTAGATTCAATAAAATACGGTTAAAGAAAATTGATTTCGACCTTCGATTGAACATCGGCTGCCGTTGATTCGCCCATAAGTGACGGCTCTTCTACGGTCGCCTTAGCTTTCTTCGAACTTTGAAGGGCCTTGGGCTTTTTGGCTGTAGTTTTCACTTGTTTCTGGCCCCAAAATGAAGACTTAGCCTACAAAATTGACGATCAAAATTAACAGGTAAGGATCTGGAGTTTAGAAGGGGGAAAACATTCATACAAATCATACATAGAGACACCAAAGATTCTTGCTGGAGGAGCCCGGTTGAGAGCGTAAAAGGGCTTCAATCCGTCTTTACCGCAAGCGGCCAGACTTTCACCCAATAGCTTCTTCACAATCCGATTTATTTCGATCCAAAGTTATATTGTCATGTCTTTGGGCGTCGTCTAAGTCGTCGGATTAAGCGCATATTAGACTATCACGACGGCTAAGAGGTAAAATACTCCAGGATACCCAGCACCGGGTCAAATCAATTCCAGTTAACCCGTTGGATGTTAAAGCCCTCGGTCTTGGATATATAGGAGCATGTTGAGCACGTTCTTTCGGAGGAGCCCAGCCAGGAAGTTTGAGGTCCATGGGAAGACGATTTGGTCTGTAACCCGGCAAAGGGTTCTCACCAGCAGGGGTCGTATTCCGGCAATAGAACCAAGTTTATTCCACCCTTTAGGATGGCTTGGAAGAATAGCAGTAGGAAAAGCAACGTCTCTCCGCCTCTGGATTGAGACCCCACCAAGTTCTAGGCTGGAGCCATCAACGCATTCAGTTTGGTGATTCAAATAGAAGAATTCCCTAAAGAGGGAAACAGAGGGCTCTATTTGCAGATACGCCTCACAAAGTACATGGAATTGACAGAGATTAGATATAGAATTGGGGCCAAGGTCTTGAGGATGAAGATGGAAAAAGTGTAAAACGTCTCAAAAGAATTTTGACCCGGGAGGGGAGAAGCCTCTGAGAAGATGGTCTAGGAATATTACCACTTCTCCCTCACCGGGTTTTGGAATTTCTTCTCCAAGAGCAGCCCGCCAGCCAACTACTTCCTTGGATGGCAGAATACCCTAATCTTGATAATCTTGAAGTATAGACTCGGAAACTTGGGAAGGCGCCCAATTGCAAACATTGGACTCGACATAATGAGTCGCCTGGATAAAGCAAAAGGGGGCGGCTTAAGCAAATGGTTCAAATAAGATGATCTAATTATTTACAATGGAAAAGCTGCCTTGTGAGGAGCCAGAACCTTAACATAGCAGTTTAACGCATGGCGGATTACAACTATTGAGCCGGCAGAAATAAGGGCGACTTACGCTAAAAACCAAAAGAACTCTAAATTTTGCTAAATTGTGGGACAAACAAGATTCTACCAAAATGACTATAATTACGGATCTACGAACGGTTCGGAAAGGAAAAATATTTGCTAAACCTTGCGACAAGGCATGGGAGCAGCGATGGTCTAATGTGTGGGACCTTAAGGAGGGTTTGAAGATGTTAAGCGAGAAATGAATCTGCCATTATAACCGCTCTATTTTTATGATAAAGCTCGTGGAATCTATACACGAACAAATAATGGCAATGAACGAAAAGGGGACTACCGTAGTGTTCAAGAACTTCGATGAACTACTATGGATCTGGAAAAGAAGAACAATTTACCTAAAGGAGGCCAAGGGCGGTGGAGACGGTTGGCTGAACCTCGACGAAGATACGGCGTCGCTGCAGTCCCAAAGGTGGTCACCGGCGACAGACGAGCGGCGACACTGGAACGATGAAACCCTCGGGCGTGAGGAAGAAGAAGCGAGAACGGCGAGGTAAAAGTGAAAGAAGGAACCCTCAAGTGAATATTTAAAGGGGGGAACCCGAAGGGGCAACCGGCGGGCATGAAAATCAAGGAGACGCAGTAAATTTTGGACAACCAAGATGCCTCGATTTTCGAGATATAGGGATACACTTAGATTTGCCGTGATGTCACCATTGGCTTCCTGGATTTCTGGCGGGTGACGTCATTAAATGGACGGGACAAGAAAAATGACAAGTCTGGAAGTATTGCGAGCCGGCGCTTCAGGATCTATGAAGAACACCGATGCAAGCAGATGGTGAGCTGCCAAGAGAAGGTAAAGGAAATTGACGTGAATAATTTCAAATCAATCTGGGGCCTAATGTCGGGGATATAACCCCGCGGTATAACCCGTCCTATTGGGCCGGGTCAATGTAATGGCTGCTTTGGCAATATAATCGAGATGGGACGTGTCGTGAAGATAAGGTGAACATGGCGGTTACTAAATAAGCCGTCGGGCGGCCCAAGCACATGGAGACGGTGACTCAAGTCCCACAAGGCAGAAGACGACGGTCGATTCCTTGCTTGAGGGGCAGGGCGCGTTAGAGACATGACAGGTTACGAGTCGCAATATGACTCGGACTCTGTTATAAATCCTAGGGTCTCGACCTGTATATAAAGGCGAGTCCCTAGGGCTAAAAGACTTAAGTTAGACACCCCCGAAAGCTAGGCTAGCGATTCCGCACCCTTGTAATCGAGATCATCATCAATATAGACACAAAGCATGACGTAGGCTATTACCTTCATCAGAGGGGCCGAACTTGGGTAAACTCGCCTCCCGTTCCCGTTTAACCCCTTTGTGTCGCACCTAACGGTGATGGCCTCACACCTAAGTCCTTGCACGAGGACATCTGTTGTGACAAAACCACGACACCCACCGTGCGGCCCGTCCGAACCAATCGTAGGCCCGCACGTCCCGAGCTCCCGCGCCGGATTTCTCCGTTCCAGCAAGCCCCCGTCGCCCTGGCTCACCGGAGATAGCCTCCTCCGTGCCGGAGGCCCCCTACAGCCACCACCATAATTGGCATCGCGTCCCGCTCGGGAGCACACACCGTAGCTGCTGCTCACGCGTGGGCTGGTCTCCCAGCGCACGTGAGCCTCGCCCGAGCCGGCCTAGCCACGGCCAGATTCGCCGCTCCCTCCGCTCCAGCCCGTATGGCCCATGTGAGAACCCCATCCTAGTCCATACTTCATGATTTTGACCAAGTCCTTTTCGAATCTGTGCAAAACTTCGTATGTTGCATCTAGTGGATCCTTTAACTTTTAACCTATTCATCTGATTGAGACAAACTTAATATGAAAAATATTTTACTCAACATGCTCTACATGATGGTACAATTTGCATGCATATTAGGAATCATCTACATGCTCAAATCTGCGTTGCAAAAGTGCATCTCGTCGTAATGTGCAAACTGTTATTTTATTCAAGCTTGTGTGGATGATTGCATCAAATCCATGCCTCTTTTGAACTTGTGTCAATGGAGTAAATTGAAGTATGCCATGTCTAATTGCTCCTAGTATCTTAGTCACACCTATAAATGATTGTTATGCTACTGTTATTGCCATGTAAACATGCCTAGTCAAACTATTGTTTTGGGAGATAGTCAAATTTCACCAAGTCGGGAATTTGGATTGAAACTTAGCTTTTTGTCTTGATGATTGCCATCGATTCATAGATCTTATGCAAATGCCCATGTGGGATGAATTGAAGTGCATGTTATGGTCTATATAGATGTGTCATTTGATTCCATGAAATAGTCTTGCTACATACTCGTTTCTTGTTGTCAGCATGCCTACCTGATAAAAATTGCTGCTCATGTCTACTCTGTTCCTAAGTCTGAGAAACTGCTTATTTCAGATTGCCATGTTGTGTTGATGCTAGCCTTGTTGCTGTGCATATTTTGATGATGCTCCTTTGGAGTTATTTGTAGTGCATCATGTCCACTACCATGTTGTAGATTTTCATGCCACAATAAGCCATGTAGCATGTATGTTTCTTGATGTCAATATGCCTTCAGGTTAACATTGTTTGTGAAAAACTGATATTTTCTCTAAGTCCCTAAATGCCATGATTTCTAGCCATGTAGTGGGCTTCCTACCATGTGATCCATGACTCTTTTGACTATGATTCCTTTTGATGAAATTAAGTGTATGTTGCATGCTACTGCCCCATGCTTAGTTTGTGCATTTTAGGTTTATGTAGCTTGTTGTTTTGATGATTGCAAAATGACATGTTGTTGTTTTGGACAGATTATAGCTAGAACTTGTGTTGGTTGTTATTGTTGATCCGTTGCTCCGTTTTAAACATGCCATATATGAAACTTGCCTAGAATCTTATGTAGTTTCATAATATCATTTTGCATCCATGTTTTAAAATGTTTATGGTTGTTGTTTGCATGCATTTTTCATTCCTGACATATTTATCTTGTGTTGGTCATATCTTGTAGGCCGTAGCTCTGTCTTAAATGATCTATATATAAAAACCGCCTAGAATGACGCGTAGAATCACATGGTGCATTTTGTTTTCCCGTTTAATATATATACCATAATTAGTTCAGATCTGGACCAATTTTGAAATTAACATATGGGGTCGTTTCGGAAAAGCTATATGTTGTTTCCGACCTCATTTAAAATACCTAGATAGTGTAATTTCATTATGCTTCACCTCTTGCCATGTTTACCAACATTTAAACCTGTCATGTACCTAAATGAGAGTGAACTAAATAACTCGAATGTGGAGTTTCGTCAATATGCAACTCGTTGCATATTGAACTTCACTTAATGTGTAGTATTAATTGTTGTGCTTGCCATACCTTGCATATTTAAACTTGACATGCATCATCCTTGGTTGTGCATCATTTCATGGATATGTTGTGGTGTTTACCGTGTCATTTGTCTGTTTCCGGATTGCTTCTTCTCGATAGAGTTCCGAAAGTGTTTCGGAGTGTGAGGATCCATTCGACTACGTTGGTTTGTCTTCTTCACGGATTCATTCTTCTTCCAAGCGGGATCACAGGCAAGATGACCATTTCCCTGGATACCACTACTATTGTTGCCATGCTAGTTGTCTCGTTTCTATTGCTATGTCTCGCTACCTACCACTTGTTTGTTAAGCCTCCCAAAATGGCATGATAAGCCTCTAACCCTCCACATCCCAGCAAACCATTGTTTGGCTATGTTACCGCTTGCTCAGCCCTTCTTATAGCGTTGCTAGTTGCAGGTGTAGGTTGTTCCATGTGATAACATGGATATCTTTGGGATATCACACTACCTTGTTATTTAATTAATGCATCTATACACTTGGTAAAGGGTGGAAGACTTGGCCTTTTGCCTCGTGTTTTGTTCCACTCTTGCCGCCTTAGTTTCCGAGTACCGGTGTTACGTTCCATATTGAGCGCTCCTAACATGCTTGGGGTTGTTATGGGGACCCCCTTGATTTTTGTTTTGGGATAAAACTCTTCCGGCAAGGCCCAACATTGGTACTACATTTGCCTAGTAACTAATAAAATTGCATAGGGACCCGCCGGCACCAGCGGATAATTAATCAACAACCCGGGCCAGTGCTCCTCATGAGTGTTGGTCCAACCCAGAGCAACTTATTAACACCGCCCGGGGGAACTCGGTGATTGGCGTGGTAACCATAGGTCATACATCGTGTCCTAAGAATGAGATACACGGATCCTATCGGGTTCATCAACACGTCGGGCAGTCTTGCTGGATTTGTTTTACCTTTCTTGAACGTCTTGTGCACGGGGATTTCGAAGATACCTTGGGCTATCTCGAGGTTTAGGTTTTCCGGCACAGCTTGTAGTTAGGTTGTAATGGATGAGTTGGAGCACCCCTGCAGGGTTAAATCTTTCTGAGAGTCGTGCCCGCGGTTATGTGGTAACTTGGAAATTTTATAATATCCGGTAATAGAAAACTTGAAACAAACTCAATTAAAACACACCAACCGTGTGCGTAACCATGACTGTCTCTTCATGTGAGGTTTGAACCAAGAAGGAACACGGTAGGGTTATGTTTGACTCGTGAGTAGGTGTTCAGGATCACTTATTGATCATTTCTAGTTCATGTCTATTTATGCGTAGATCACTCTTCTTATTCTTGTACTCATAAGTTAGCCACTCAAATAAATGCTTAGTGCTTGCTGCAGCCTCACCACTTAACCATATCTCACCCATTAAGCTTTGCTAGTCTTGATACCCTTGAAAATGAGATTTCTGAGTCCCTGTGGCTCACAAATTACTACAACAACAGATGCAGGTACAGGTAATGCAATGCCTTGACGTTAGAGTGATGCTTGTTTGATTTAGAGTTCTTCTTCATCGATCATAGGATGGGTTCTAGTAGCAAGGATGGATGTCGCTTTTATCATTTGAATTCGTCCATAGTCGGACCCTGCTCTTTTGTATGGTGGTTGAATGTATTGTTGTATTGAGATGATCATCATTTAGCTTGTGGTGAGTGTAAGCCAATTCTATATACTCATCTCCTCTTTACATGTACTTGTAATGATATCCATTCTTCCGAAACGACAAGATGCGTTTCTATCCCTATCGAGGCCATCGAGCCAAAATAAGGATAGGACCGCATCTTGGGCGTTACATCGTACCTCGACATTAACCAATGTAAGGAAATCAGGGAAATATCTCAAAAATATGAAATTAAAGACACACTTACTCGGGGTCGCGGGTTACCAGCAAAAAAGGGAGCTAATCCCACTATTCCAATCTTTTCCCAGGTCTCGCCAAGCAGCTTCTTGGTAGACCGCATAAATTTGAATCTGTCAGTTGGACTTGACTGAAACGCATGTCATCTGCTCGTTCATTGGTATATTGATGCATCAGTCTCGTCCTGACGCTAAGAGGTTGGATCCGCCAGCTCACAAAGCATCGGGTCAAATCGACACTAGTAAGTCCGTGAGCGATGAAAGCTTGGATCTTTGCAAGTATGGGGTCAAAACATTCCCTCTCTTCTGGAGGGGCAAAGCCAGGGAAGGCTGCCGAAGCATTAAGTTGGTTTGTTCTATAACCCGACATCTTGTTCTAACCAGAAGGTGAAGTATCCTTGCAATAGAACCAAGTCCTATGTCATCCTTTTGGATGACTCGCCAAAGATACATCCGAGAAAAGGGAATTTTTCCTCCTCTGGATCGTGACTCCTCCAAGTTCCAAACTGGGGCCACCTTTGCACTCTGTTTGATGGTTTAGATAGAAAAACTCCTGAAAGAGACCAACTTCCGGCTCCATTTGCAGATACACCTCACGGAATACTTGAAAGTGACTTAGGTTCAGGATGGAGTTAGGGCCAAGATCATGCGGTCTGATGTTGAAATGGTTCAGCATGTCGTAGAATTTTTTTGAACCCGGCGGCCAAAACCTCTGTCCAAATGATTGCCAAAGATTACGATCTCATTTTGACGCGTTATCTCACCCTTGGCTGGTAGCAACCCGAAATCTACCCAGCTTAGCAGCAACATATCAGATATGCCAGACTTGGTCCCATTGATTTCCTTGTTGGTTTTGGGACCCATATCTCTTGATTAAACTACAAGATGTGCAAGAGTATAAGCTGGTGTCATTCCAAGTCGGTCAAGATACAATTAAGAAATTATGAGCCTCTAAAGGATTATTATGACCTACGAGTCGGCAAAGGGATTATTACGACATATGAGCCGGCAAAGGGATTATCACTATCCACAAGCCGGAAAAGGACTTGGAATCTAAGAGCAAGCAATTCCTATGCAACAAATTCTGGGTCAAATGCCCTCAAACAGATATTGATTCGATCAAGCATTGCTTAGAGACTAAGAAATACAAGGAAAATGAAAATAAAACCCTAGTTCTAACGGAACTATTGAGGCGAGCCACTAATTACATTTAGCTAGCGTTGCGGGAGAAGATCTGAGGTATTATGGAGAAAATGGTGTGAAGGCAAAATCGTGCATTCATTTAAGGTAAATGGGAGCAAAGCTAGATCTATATCTACGCATTCGATGAACTCCAATGAACTCAAGAACAAACCTGATGAACAGCAAAGTGCAACGGCATGAGAGGGGGAAAGGAGGTACTTACAGATCTAAACGAGGCAAGATTTGGGTCTTGCGTGCGTCGTAGATGAAGCTGTGGTGGTGTAGATGAACACACACGGCGGCACAGATGACTCCTGCTATGGCGGGAAGCTAATAACCTTGGAGCTGGCGTGGCAGCGTCGAGAGGAAGAAGATGACGACTGGAGGAAGACAAGGTGGAAAGTAACGGCAGGGCCCCTGGCAGTCTATTTATAAGGGAAGGAAAACTCGAAGCGGCACTATGTAAATGTGAACCGTCACAGTAATTTGTGGCTAGAAAGATGCCTCGATTCCCTTGCTGACCAGATTTGACACATCTATTCAAAAAGATTCTCCATGATGACACGCGTGGATATCGCAGGTCAGCAAGGTGATGTCATGGTAAAGATAGTGAAAAGGTGCTAAGTCTTGAAAGAGTTAAATGACCCGACAGTGGATTGACCTGGACGGACTTTCAAAAAACAACGCTGATACGTCTATTCTGCATCATGATTTCTTACCACTGTCTACCTTATTTTTGTCCATTATTAAACATTATCATACAATTCTTATGTTTATTCTCTCTAAATATGCAAGGTACATCACAAGGAGGGGAAAACCTGGAAACTGGAATTCTGGACCGAAAAACCGAGAAAAAGGCAGAAAAATCACCAGTCTTAGAATGACCTAAAAAATTACGGAGAATATTTTTGGAATATTTAAGAATTTCTGGAGCAAAAATATACTAGAGAGGGTCTGCCAGCAGGCCACAAGCCAACAGGTCGCCCCCCCCCCCCGGGGGGGGGGGCGACCAGATGGCTTGTGGGCCCCCTGCTGGTCCTCTGATGCCCCTCTTCTCCTATATGGTGTGTTTTACCCTAGAAAAAATCATAAGCAATCTTTTGGGATGAAGCGCAGCCGTATCAAGGTGGAAACCTGGGCAGAGGCCCTTTTGCACTCCGGTAGTCAGATTCTGCCAGGGAAATCCCTCTCCAGGAGGGGGAGATCGAAGCCATCGTCATCACCAATGCTTCCTCCTTCGTGGGAGGACCAATATTCATCAACCTCTTCACCAACACCATCTCATCTCCAACCCTAGTTCATCTCTTGTATTCAATCTTTGTCCCAAAACCTTAGATTGGTACATGTGGGTTACTAGTTGTGTTGATTACATCTCGTAGTTGATGCTTGTTGGATTACTTGGTGGAAGAGATTATGTTCAGATCCTTAATTATCATTATTACTCCTCTGATCTTGAACATGTTGATGATGTGTGAGTAGTTACTATTGTTCCTGAGGACATGGGAGAAGTCTTGTTATAAGAAATCTTGTGAAGTTGGTATGCGTTCGATATTTTGATGATATGTATGTTGTTACTTCTCTTAGTGGTGTCATGTGAACGTCGACTACATGACACTTCACCATGTTATGGGCCTATGGGAAGTCATTGTGGAGTAACAAGTAGATGATGGGTTGCGAGAGTGACAGAAGCTTAAACCCCAGTTTATGCGTTGCTTCATAAGGGGCTGATTTGGATCCACATGTTTCATGCTATGGTTAAATTTATCTTAATTCTTCTTTCATAGTTGCAGATGCTTGCGAGAGGGGTTAATCATAAGTAGGTTGTTAGTTCAAGTAAGAACAGCGCCTTAGCACCGGTCCACCCACATATCAAATTATCAAAGTAGCCAACGTGTATCAACTCAACATGATGAACATGACTAGACGGAAATTCCCATGTGTCCTCGGGAGCACTTGCTAAATATAAGAGTACTTTTAGGCCTGTCCTTTGCTACAAAAAGGATTGGCAAACCTTGCTGCACCATTGTTACTATTGTTAGTTGTCACTTGTTATGAATTATCTTGCTACAAAACTATCTACCACTGTTACTCACAGCACTTGTAGAGAATACCTTGCTGAAAACTGCTTATCATTTCCTTTTGCTCCTCGTTGGGTTCGACACTCTTACTTATTGAAAGGACTACGATTGATCCCCTATACTTGTGGGTCATCAAGACTCTTTTCTGGCACCGTTGCAAGGGAGTGAAGCGCCTTTGGTAAGTGGAAATTGGTAAGGAAACATTTTCTATACATGCAGAAATTTACTGTTGCTTGTCACTATGAGCAGTCACCCTTTGAGTGGCTTGTTTGGGGCATCTTCGCCCCGAATGGAAGATGAGAAAATTGTTCCTCCACCTACTGCACCTACTGGAAATATTTATTATGAAATTCCTTCGGGTATGCTTGAAAAACTACTGTTTGATCCTTATGATGGTACGACTCATCCTGATTTCCATTTGATATTCGTCGATGAGGTTTGTGGATTATTTCAGCTTGTAGGTTTGTCTAGTGATGAAGTTAAGAAGAAAATTTTCCCTTTATCTTTGGAGGGAAAAGAATTAATGTGGTACAGGCTATTGTATAATATTAAATCATGGGATTGGAATCGCTTGAAGCTGGAATTTCATCAAAATTTTGCCCAATGCATCTAGTTCACCGTGATCGGAATTATATATATAATCTTTGGCCTGGCAAGGGAGAAAGCATCGCTCAAGATTGGGGGAGGCTTAAATCTATGATGCACACTTTCCCCAACCATGAGCTTCCAAGATAAATGATTATACAAAAAAATTATGCTCGGTTTTCTCAGGAATATCAAAAATTATTGGATTCTTCTTCCTCGGGCTCATATATGAATGAAACTATTGAATTCAAATGGGATCTTTTGGAAATAATTAAACGCAACTCTAAAGATTGGGAGCTCGACAAAGGTAACAAGTCAGGTATAAAACTTAATTTTGATTGTGTTAAATCTTTTATCGAAACCACACCTTTCATGAGTTTAGCAAAAAATATGGTATTGACTCTGAAATAGTAGCTACTTTCTGTGAATCATTTGCTACTCATGTTGATCTTCCCAAAGAAAAGTGGCTTAAATATCATCCTCCCATTGAACCACCATTAGAGAAACCTATTAAAGTTGAGAAGGAAGAAACGATTGTTAGCCATGTTGATCCAATTGTTCCCACTGCCTACATTGAGAAGCCACCTTTTCCTGTTACAATTCGGGAACATGGTAAGGTTCCAAATGTGGTCAATAAAAGTCATGTTAGGACATCTGCACCTTCTAAACAAATAAATGTTGAACCTAAAGTTGCTATGATTAAGGATCTCTTACTTGATAATATTGATGGTCAGGTTATCTACCTCTGTGATGAAGCTGCTAGAATCGCAAATCCTATTAGAAACGAGTGAGATGAGCTCGATAAGAATAAACCAGTCGTAGGCATGCCTGTTGTCTCAGTTAAAATTGGAGATCATTTTAATCATGGCTTGTGTGACTTAGGTGTTGGTGTCTATGCTATACCGTTCACCTTATATCAAGAAATTATGAATGACATAGCACCCACTACTATTGAAGATATTGATGTTACTATTAAACTTGCAAACCGAGACACTATTTCGCCACTTGGGATTGTTAGAGATGTTGAAGTTTTATGTGGAAATGTCAAGTACCCTGCTGATTTCTTAGTTCTTGGTTCAAAACAAGATAACTTTTGTCCCATTATATTCGGTAGGCATTTCTTGAACACTATTAATGTTCAAATCAATTGTGTTACTGAAAAGGTTAAAATAAGATTTGGTGATGTGTCTCGTGAATTTAATTGCTCCAAGTTCACTAATCAAATGCATGAGAAGGAATTACCTAGTAAAGATGAAATGATTGGTCTTGCTTCTATTGGCGTACCTCGTACTGACCCCCTAGAACAATATTTGTTAGACCATGAGAATGATATGCAAATTAATGAAAGGAATGAAATAGATAGGATTCTCCTCGAACAAACACCTATTCTCAAACACAACTTACCAGTTGATATTGTAGGGGATCCTCCTCCACCTAAAGGAGATTCCGTGTTTGAATTAAAGACTTTACCTGATACTTTGAAATATGCTTATCATGATGAAAAGAAGATATATCCTGTTTTTATCAGTGCTAACCTTTTAGAGCATGAAGAAAGAAGATTACTCAAAACTCTGAGGAAGCATAGGGCTGCTATTGGATATACCCTCGATGATCTAAAGGGCATAAGCCCCACTCTATGTCAGCACAAGATTAATATGGAATCAGATGTTAAACCTGTTGTTGATCATCAACGCCGCTTAAATCCTAAGATGAAGGAAGTGGTAAGAACTGAAATACTAAAGCTTCTGGAGGCAGGTATAATCTATCCTATTGCTGATAGTAGGTGGGTAAGTCATGTTCATTGTGTTCCTAAGAAAGGAGGTATTACTGTTGTCCCTAATGATAAGAATGAGCTTATTCTGCAAAGAATTGTAATTGGTTATAGGATGGTAATTGATTTTAGAAAATTAAATAAAGCTACTAAGAAAGATCATTACCCCTTGCCTTTTATTGATCAAATGTTAGAAAGATTATCCAAGCACACCCACTTTGTTTTCTTGATGGATATTCTGGATTTTCTCAAATACCTGTGTCAAAAGAAGATCAAGAGAAAACTACCTTTACATGTCCTTTTGGAACTTATGCTTATAGACGTATGCCTTTTGGTTTATGCAATGCACCTTCTACATTTCAAAGATGTATGACTGCTATATTCTCTGACTTTTGTGAAAAGATTGTTGAGGTTTTTATGATTGATTTGTCCGTCTATGGGACTTCTTTTGATGACTGCTTGAGCAATCTTGATCAAGTTTTGTAGAGATGTCAAGAAACTAGTCTTGTCTTGAATTGGGAGAAGTGCCACTTTATGGTTAATGAAGGCATAGTGCTTGGGCATAAAATTTCTGAACGAGGTAGACAAGGCTAAAGTTGATGCGATAGAGAAAAGGTCATGCCCTAAAGATATCAAAGGTATAAGAAGTTTCCTTGGTCATGCTGGTTTTTATAGGCGTTTCATTAAATATTTCTAGGTCGTTAACTAATCTTCTTCAAAAAGATGTTCCTTTTGTTTGTGATGATGATTGTGTAGAAGCTTTTGAAATACTTAAGAATGCTTTAATTTCTGCACCTATTGTTCAACCACCTGATTGGAACCTACCATTTGAAATTATGTGTGATGCTAGTGATTATGCTGTTGGCGCTGTCCTAGGGCAGAGAGTAGACAAGAAGCTAAATGTTATCCATTATGCTAGTAAAACTCTAGATTCTCCTCAAAGGAATTATGCTACCACTGAAAAGGATTTTTTAGCGGTTGTTTTTGCTTGTGATAAGTTTAGACCCTACATTGTCGATTCCAAAGTAACTATTCACACCGATCATGCTGCTATTAAATACCTTATGGAAAAGAAAGATGCTAAACCTAGGCTTATTAGGTGGGTACTTTTACTTCAAGAGTTTGACTTGCATATCATTGATAGAAAAGGAGCTGAAAATCCCGTAGCAGATAACTTGTCTAGGATGGAAAATGTTCTTGATGGCCCACTTCCTATCGATGATAGCTTTCCTGATGAACAACTTGCTGCTATAAATACTTCACGTAGTGCTCCTTGGTATGCTGATTATGCTAATTATATTGTTGCTAAATACATCCCACCTAGTTTCACATATCAACAAAAGAAAAAATTCTTTTAAGACCTACGACATTACTTTTGGGATGACCCACATCTTTACAAAGAGGGAGTAGACGGTATTATCAGACGATGTGTACCTGAGCATGAACAGGAACAGATTCTTCGGAAATGTCATTCCGAAGCTTATGGATGACACCATGCCGGTGACCGAACTGCACACAAGGTATTACAATCTGGTTTCTATTGGCCTACTCTTTTCAAAGATGCTCGTAAGAATGTCCTTTCATGCAATGAATGCCAGAGAGTTGGCAACATCGGTAAGCGTTAGGAAATGCCTATGAATTATTCACTTGCAATTGAACCATTTGATGTTTGGGGCTTTGACTTTATGGCACCTTTTCCTTCCTCAAATGGGTATACTCATATTCTAGTTGATGTTGATTACGTTACTAAATGGGTAGAAGTTATTCCAACTAGTGGTGCTAATCATAACACCTGTATTAAAATGCTTAAAGATATTATTTTCCCAAGGTTTGAAGTTCCTAGATATTTAATGACTCATGGTGGTTCACATTTTATTCATGGTGCTTTCCGTAAACTTCTAGCTAAATATGATGTTAACCATAGGATTGCATCGCCTTATCATCCCCAGTCTAGTGGTCCACTTGAATTGAGTAACCAAGAAATAAAATTAATATTGCAAAAGATTGTTAATAGATCTAGGAAGAATTGGTCTAAGAAACTAGATGATGCACTTTGGGCTTATATAACTGCTTATAAGAATCCTATGGGTATGTCTCCATACAAAATGGTCTATGGGAAGGCTTGTCATTTACCTCTTGAGTTAGAACACAAAGCTTATTGGGCAATTAAAGAACTTAACTATGATTTTAAACTTGCCGGTGAGAAGAGGTTATTTGACATTAGCTCACTTCATGAATGGAGAACACAAGCGTATGAAAATGCTAAGTTATTTAAACAAAAGGTTAAAAGATGGCATGACAAAAGGAATCAAAAACGAGAATTCAATGTAGGAGACTTAGTACTTTTATACAATTCTTGTTTCAGATTTTTTGCAGGATAACTCCTCTCCAAATGTGAAGGCCCATACCTTGTTGATGAGGTTTATCGCTCCGGTGCTATAAAAATCAACAACTTTGAAGGCAAGAACCCGAGAGTGGTGAATGGGCAAAGAATTAAGCATTATATTTCAGGTGCACCCATTAATGCAGAAACAAATGTCATCCAAGTCATCACACCGGAAGAACACATCAAGGAAGTCTTCCGGAACACTCCAGAAACCTAAAAAAAGGGTAGGTATGTGGTACGGTAAGTAAACCGACTCCAAAAATTCCATAAAAATAGTTTTTGTCGTTTTCGGTATTTTAGAAAAAATACAAAAATAAAACAGAGTCGGAAGGACCCACGAGGGAGGCACAAGCCAACAGGTCGCGCCCCCTGGGCGCGCGGCCAGATGGCTTGTGAGTCCCTCGTGTGGCCTCCGGACTCCGATTTTTCTGGAACACGTATTCTGACCTAGAAAAAAATCATTATATATACTAGAAGATGTTTTGACCACCGCGTCGTGAGATTTTCCTCTATTCTTGTTTCGAGCTGTTTTTTTGGCAGAGCGAAAAATATGTCGTCCCAAGATTCGTATGGAGAGAGCTATGTATCCAATTATGTTGCCAATCCAAAGATCTTTGGGGATATTTACCCCTATCTATGGACCTCGGAGGAGGAAGAAGACACCGACTTGGAGGAAATAGAAGATGCTAGCCCGGATGCTAGCCTAGATGAAGATGAAGGTCCACTACCTCAACTTGGAGATATGCACGTGGAGTTCAAGAAGTCAAGCCTCCCTAATGGAGGGAACAAACCCAATACCCAGTTTATCCCTTCTCGTTTTTTTGCAGGAAAGCAAGGCAGCTCGATGCAAGAGGATATTGAAGCTTGGACAAGAGAACGATGATTTAAGGGAAGAAAACTTCATCCTCAAACGCAAATTGGAGAAGAAGAATATTACTACAACACCACCGACATCACCGAAGAACACCTGAGTACATGGGTATGGGCACCACCCTTAGCTTGTTCCAAGCTTGGGGGAGGTGCCCTGGTATCGTATCACCATCACTTTTTACCACCACTATCTATCTTAGTTCGGTCTTTAGTTTTTCGTGATTTAGGGAGTTAAATTTCAGATTTGCTTTGTTTAGAGTTTTTGCTTTGAGTTCTACCTATCCTTGTAATCGACTATGAGAGTTATATAATAAAGTTAGTTGAGATCGCGTGCCCCTTCTTCACTTGCACCCATCATCTTAGCAAGGCAATAAAAATAATATAAAAAGAGAGAAATCATATGCCTATCTCTTGAGAAGTAATGACTTCACATAGAAAAAGAGGTATAAGCAATAAGAAGTGTTGGAAACCAACAAACATAATGTTAGTAATTGATATGATCTATGCAAAAGTGTGGTAGAGAAGAGGAGATTTACATATAAATATACTATCATGAACACCTTCTATGATTGTGAGCTTCCATCAAAATATTACATAATGATCAAGTGTTGAAGTGGGACATGGAAGACAACATAATGATCATGTTTATTTACATTTGCATAGAAGTCATATGGTATTGAATCCTTTAACATGTGATGCTTTCTTAGGACCTTTTGCTAGCCCAAAGATTCGCACTAAGTAGAGATACTACTTGTGCATCCATAACCATTAAACCCAGTTTCTTGCCATGAGAGTCCACCATACCTACATATGGATTGAATAAGATCCTTCAAGTAAGTTGTCATTGTTGCACAAGGCAATAAAAATTGCCTCAAATCATGTAAGATCTTTTATTGTAAGCGAAAGTAAGCTTTGTACGAGCTTGTGATGGTGAAGTAATAAAAGCGACGGAATGCATACTAAAGTTCACTATCACAAGGGGCAATATGAAGTGATGTTCCTTTATGTTAAGAGACTAAACATATCAAACAAATAAAATCTCATGACAACCTCTGCTTCCCTCTGCGAAGGACCTATCTTTTATGTTCTTACAAGTTTTGTTTTCATGCATGAGTCAATAATATATCCCTTGTTCTTATTCTCCAAACTATTTAGTGGCAAGCATTATATGTTGAGGAAATATTCAAACAAATATATCCAGCTGAATGTAAATGTTCATGTTCCATTATTGTTGACATTATCCTTGAGGTAAAAACATTGGGTGGCAAGAACATTAAAGTCCCCATCTTCCTATGTATCCTGCGGAGTCACTTGTTCCAAAAATATGCAATGTATGTTAGCAATCACAGAAGGTTACATCATAGTAGAATATGTGAACTTGCTAGAAATATAAGATCTTACATAGACTCTTCTCTTGATTGCAAAAGCTATGATCATCTCATGGACTAATTGCATTGCTTGTTGGTTCTCAATAAAGATTTTGCCCTGTATTTCTTCAGTTGTGAATAGATTGTTACTTGTTCATGGGAGGTTATATGATTGAAAACTTGCTGCTATGATGATATTCATGATGCTCTCATGTCCGTATTCTATTTTTATTGACACCTCTCTCTCAAATTATGTGGTCATTATTTTAGAGTTCGGCTTTCGCTTGAGGAAAAGCGAGGTCTAAGCTTGGGGGAGTTGATATCCATTCTGCATCATGATTTCTTACCACTATCTACCATATTTTTGTCCATTATTCCACATTATCATACAATTTTTATGTTTATTTTCTCTGAATATGCAAGGTACATCACAAGGAGGGAAATATCTGGAAACTGGAATTCTGGACCGGAAAACCGAGAAAAGGGTAGAAAAATCACCAGTCTCAGAATGAACTTGTAATAGCCCGAGACCGACGCTCTAGAAGATTCCCCTTTTATGTCGTTGTCATCGTGTGATTCGTTTGTCTGTCACATTCATCATCGCATCATTCGCATCATCCGCATTGCATCGGCACTCCGTTGTCTCCATTTTTTTTCAAAACCCGCATCCGTTCGTAGTCGCCGGTTCTCTCCGTTCTCGTCGGTGACCGTTTCGAGACCAAACACACACTCACGCGCCCGCGGCATCTTTAAAATATTGTTTTCAAAACTGCATACAAAATATTCTCGGATTGGGACAAAACTTGGCGTGCGGTCTTGTTTTATTGTAGGTAGACCGCCTGCCAAGTTTTGTCGCAATCGGAGGTCGTTTGATACCCGAACAGTCAACTGTAGCGACACCGTCATCGGTTTATTCGTTAGACGTTTGCGGTATTTGAAAACATGTCACGGGCCAAAAACCTCCCTCTCATCTCAGCCCGTGGCAACTCTACATAGCCCACTAGACCAACCTACGCCACCCCGCATCTGGAGCCGTCCGATCGAGATCGAACGGCTCAAAAATCGGAGCAAAACCCCCTCTCCTAGCCCCTGTCTATAAATAGACGCATCCCCCTTCCAAATCTGAAAAAAAACTAGCCTCTAGCCTTCCCTAACCTCTAGCCGCCGCCACCCTCGGGTTTCATGCCGGACCAGCCCACCTCCGCCACTTGGCGCTGCCGCCCCTGTCGTTTCGACCAACCGCAGGGCGCCAATCACCCGGAGCCGCCGCCTCCAGCCTCTCCCCGCCAGCCACGTCGACCCTGTGGCCTCCCCATCCGCCGCAGCCCGTGCGAGGCCCGGATCTGGGCCTCCCGGGCCCGAGAAGTGCCGCCGCCAGCCCGCGCGAGGCCTGACCGCATGCCTCCCGCAAAATCTCCCCCGAGCTCCAACCCGAAGCAACCATGCGAGCCCGCAGCCCCTCGCCGGACTCCCCGCGCCGCTGGCCGGAGCGCCGCGACGCCGCCCTACCGCGGCGTCGCCTCGCGATGCAGCCGTGCTCGCCGTTGCTCTCCCTGTCTCCACCATGAGGGCCTCCCCGAGCTCCAGATTTCGTCGCCGCCGATCTGCTCCGTCCGGCGTCCTCGGGCTAGATCCCGCCGGACCCGGGCTCCTCCGCCCCGGAACCGCCCACTCTGCTGCTCGCCGGCCTCCCTTACCGCCGGGAGTGCCCACCGGCGCCGTTGACCGCCGCCGCCGCATCCCTGCATTCGGGCAAGAGGTCGGGGACGAGGACGAGCGTCCCGCGTCCCGCGCGTGGGCCAGGCGGGCCGCTCCAAGGTCCAGCTGAAGCCGCGCCCAGCCCCTCCGCCTCGGCCTACCTCGCCCCTCCTGGGCCTCGTCCACGTCTTCGGCCCACAGCACCAAGGTGAGCTAAGCTCCGCCCTGGGCGTTCCTTGGTTATCTTGCGCCAATTCCTGTGTAGCCTGGTCTGTCCTAGATTCGGCCGATTCGTTGTTTTTTCCTGTCTGCGAATTTCACAATAAATCCAGTTTTTGCTAATTACAGTTTTGCCATGATTTTAAAAATGCCAATATTTAAATAACTGTGTACCATATATAAAAACTTTATTTATGTAAAATATTCAAAATATTGTGTAGATTAATAATGTGCCATTTTTACCCATGACTAAAATGTTTAACATGTTGTTTTCTTGGAATTCGCATATATGTCATGATTTTGCATTGCGCATATTTATCTAACCGTGCATCGGAATCAATGAAACCATATATGTAAGATGTGTAGATTAATTATATCGCATTTTCATGCATGATAAAAATATGTAATATGATGTTTGCATTTAATTTGCATACATAACTTGCGAAAACGGTTTATGCCATAATCATGCATAATTGTTGTGTCATTTTTTTAATGTAAACACCCACGTATTATGTATGTTTTCGGGGTAGAAAAATCCAGAGAATTTATCTGTGCAATTAGTTTTGTCATTTGAGCAATTTGTGTGCATGTCAGTTTTGTTATGATGCCCTTTTGTTTATTTGGTCTGAATTAATCCATGCATGATATGAAATAATTTTGAACATGAGATATGTCCTTGGACATGTGTGCTAGGCCCTTTCATTTTTGGTTGCTATAGAAATCCATGTTTAGGTGTTATTTCCTTGTTGCTAACTTGCTATAAAATAAATGTTGCTGTTTCAAGGGGTCCAAACAATTCTAAGTCTGAAACTTTTATTTTGTTGCCATGTTGCCATGTGTTTTGCTATTGATCTAGGAGTCTTTTGTTGTTGCTCCAATGGAGTCTTTTGTTAAGCATGTTATTGTCTATCAAGGTGTGCCATTTGTTGCCATGTATAGGTTTAGCATCATAATTAATTCTGTTGTCCAAAATGTCAATCTGTTAAAAACTGCTGCTCATGTCTAGTCTAATTTTCACAAAGCCTGAGAATCTGGTTATTTCAGAATGCCATGTTGTGTTGATGGTTGCCATGAATCTGTGCATTATTTGATGTTGCCATAATGGAATGAATTGTAGTGCATCATGTCCTCTACCATGCTGTTAAGTTTCATGCCGATATATCACCTGTATCATATAGTTTTACTGCTACCAATATGCCTTCGTGATAAAACTGCTCTGTTAAAAACTGTGATTTTCACTAAGTCCTAATCTGTTATACTTTATTGCCGTCTTGTGAGATTATTTCCTAGTGATCCATGCTTCTAATCAATTTGTTGTGATGATATGAATTGTTGTGCATCATGTGGGCTATAGCCCCATGTCTTGTTTGTGCATTGTAGAATCTTTTAGCTTATTGTTTTCATGTATGCAATATGCCATGTTCCTGTTTTGGACAGATTTGTACTAGAACTTGTGTTGCTTGCTATTGTTGAACCGCTACTCCGTTTTGAACATGTTCCGCATGAAACTTGCTTAGAATTTCATGTAGTTTCATAATATCTTGTTGCATCCATGATTTAACATGTTTATGGTTGTCGTTTGCATGCATTTTGCATTCATGGCATATGCATCTTGTGTTTGTCATATCTTTTAGACCGTAGCTCCGTTTCAAACGTTCTATATATGTAAATCGCCTAGAAGGACGAGTAGAATATCATTGTGCACTTTATTTCCCTGTTTAATAAATATAAAACATGGTTAGTTCAGATCTGGACCAAACTTATAATTTGCATATGGGGTCGTTTTGGAAATGCTATAAGTTGTTTCCGACCTCATTTAATATGCCTAGATGTCTAGTTTACTTATGCTTCACCTCTTGCCATGTTAAACAACATTTAAACTTGCCATGTAAATAAAAGAGAGTGAACTAAATGATTCGAACGTGGAGTTTCGTCAATATGCAACTCGTTGCATATTGAGCTTCACTTAATGTGTAGAAGTTGATTGTTGTGCTTTGCCATGTCATGCATAACATGCATCATGTCATGCATATGTTGTGGTGTTTATCGTGTGTTGATTGTTGTTTACGGTTTGCTTCTTCTCGATGGAGTTCCGAAAGCGTTCGGAGTGTGAGGATTCGTTCGACTACGTTGGCTCGTCTTCTTCATGGACTCGATCTTCTTCCGAGCGGGATGTCAGGCAAGATGATCATTTCCTTGGATACCATTACTATCATTGCCATGCTAGATGTCTCGTTTCTATCGATGTCTCGCTACCTACCACTTGTATGTCAAGCCTCCCAAAATACCATGATAAGCCTCTAACCCTCCACATCCGAGCAAACCATTGTTTGGCTATGTTACCGCTTGCTCAGCCCTTCTTATAGCGTTGCTAGTTGCAGGTGCAATTGTTTCCATGTGCTAACATGGATCTTTTTGATATATCACAATATTATTGCTATTTAATTTAATGCATATATATACTTGGTAAAAGGTGGAAGGCTTGGCCTTTTGCTCGGTGTTTTGTTCCACTTTTGCCGCCCTAGTTACTTGTGTACCGGTGTTATGTTCCATATTGAGAACTCCTAACATGCTCGGGGTTGTTATGGCAACCCCCTTGATTTTTTGTTTTGGGATAAAACTCGTCTGGCAAGGCCCAACATTGGTACAACATTTGCCTAATAACTAATAAACTAGCATAGGGCATCATGAACCCGTGGATAATTTAATCAACAACCCGGGCCAGTGCTCCTCATGAGTGTTGGTCCAAACTAGAGAACTGTGCGGGGCCATCCCAGGGTAACTTGGGTGATGTCTATCAGGCCACCGTATGCATCGCTTATCCGTCATGTCCTGACAACGAGATACGCGGCTCCTATCGGGTCCGTCGACACGGCGGGCGGTCTTGCTGAACTTGTTTTACCTTTCTCGAACGTCTTGTGCGCGGGATTTCGAGGACACTTCGGTATACCTCGAGGTTGAGATTTTCCAACGGAATTTCCAAGGAGATCATGGGTTTCGTGGTCGAGGTTATTCCTGCGGCGTGTGGTTAGTTTGTGATGGATGAGTTGGAGCACCCCTGCAGGGTTAAATCTTTCATGAGAGCCGTCCCCGCGGTTATGTGGCAACTTGGAAACTATGTTTATCAACCGGTCATAGCAAACTTAAAGTAAACTCTAATAAAATACACCAACCGTGTGCGTAACCGTGACCGTCTCTTTTCGTGAGGCCGGCTCCGAAAGAGAACACGGTGGGGTTATGTTTGATCGTAAGTAGGTGTTCAGGATCACTTAGTGATCATTACAAGTTCGCGTCCATTTATACGATGATCATCCCCCTTTATTCTTGTACTCGTAAGTTAGCCACTCAAATAAATGCTTAGTGCTTGCTGTAGCCCCCACCACTTAACCATACCTCACCCATTAAGCTTTAATAGTCTTGATACCCTTGGAAATGAGATTGTTGAGTCCCCGTTTCTCACAGATTACTACAACAATAGTTGCAGGTACAGGTAATGCGATGCTTTGACGTGAGAGCGATGCTTGTTTGATTTGGAGTTCTTCTTCTTCATCGATCATAGGATGGGTTCCAGGCCGGCAGCCAGGATAGCAAGGATGGATGTCATTTTAGCGTTTGATTTCGTTCGTAGTCGGACCCCTCTCTTCTGTATGATGATTGTATATATTGTTGTATTGATGTGATCTTGATTTAGCTTGTGGCGAGTGTAAGCCAATTCCCCATACTCATCTCTTCTTTACATGTACTTGTAATGATATCCATTCTTGCGAAACGACGAGATGCGCTTATATCCATGTTGATGCCCTCGAGCCAAAATGAGGATAGGATTGCATCTTGGGCGTTACAAGTTGGTATCAGAGCCTGTACCGACCTAGGAGCCCCCTTGATTGATCGAACTTGGCCGAGTCGAGTCTAGTGAAAACTATTTTGAGTCTAGTTATATATCAGAGAGTAGGATTCTTTTTACTCCTCTTCTATGCTCTCGTGAGGAATCCTGGCGTAGGAATATTAATTCTACTCCTCTTCTCACTCAAAAAAAATTTAGGATCACGTGGGTATTTTGGAACCTCTATGATGTTGATGTGACCGGAACTCTGTTCTTGGTGCCTCTCATACGTATGGATTGGACCCGGCGAGTTGAGCTCCAAGGGGTTCTTCACACATCGCTATCGTTTAGCTTCCTTAGTATCTCAGGACGCGGATGTTCAAAATTGCTTCAATATTATCGTGGTGCGAAGAGTGTGGCAGCACCCAGTACTGGGGAGCGGGATCACATGTACTGTCATGATTAGTATCGTTGTGATTACGACGGTCTGAGGTAGATGAGTTTCCGAGGCCTCTGGTTGTGTGTTGATGGATGTGATACATTGGAGAGTAGTATTGCTGGTAGGAATTGAGTGATGGATTTTACTCCTTGTGACCCGATTGCATAACCAAAGATTTTGGAAGTTCTTAGGTGGGAATTGAAGTAGTTACCTAGAATTATCCTTCCAACAAATGCATGGTGGGTTATGTATTTGTTTTTGGCTTAATTTGCAAGCCGCGTCCTTTGTCTTGTTGGAATATGGTAATTCGAGTTGCTTCGATGTCAAGTGGTGATCTCATATCCTTCCTAAGCCGTGTTCTCATATTTCTATGGGAATTCTAATTCTTTTGTTCAATCAAATTGTCATGTCAAATCTTTCCTAACCGGTGCGCTTCTCTTCAAGTTAATTCAATCCTCTCCAAATATTGAAAGATCTACCCTCATATTTCTTTTCGGAGTTCTTTTCATCCATATAAGTTGTCTTTGTTTTTCCCCACCCTCCCGCCCTTTTTCTTCAACAATTAAATTCTCAATCAAGTGCCTTTTCTATTCATGTGATGCTTCTGCTATCTTCTCTTCTGTGATGTATCTGGTGATTCATTGTGAAGATTCTCAGGAGTTTCAAGTTAGTAGTTCATCATTCTTTGTTCTTGTTTTCTTCTCTGGTGGATTCAATTCAAGATTTTGAGCTTCATCATATCCTTTTCAGCCCTTAAATGCATTTCCGTGTTGGAAATTCTTATTTAAGCCTCTCTTGTTTATTCGCCTCTATCTATCCTATACGGAGTGTCAAGATATCTAAGAAGATTTGCGTTGCCATTCATATCCTCTTAAATTATTTCGAGGTTCTCACCTCATCTAGTTCTTAATTTGTACCAGTGCAATTTTTCTTCTAACCTATCATTTCAACGGAGTTGTCATTGAGTGGGCCCATAACCCACAGGTTTTCACCAAGATCTTACCTGGCTCTTCTAATCTTTCTAGAGATGTCCTCTAGTTCTTTTCAAATATGATGTAAGAATGATTTTCATCAGTCATATTCTTTCTCCAAGATCGCTTAGAATTATCATTTTCATCATTGACTCAACCTTTTTCTTATTCATTGTTCCGGAGTGTCTCAGTAATTCATGATGTTGTTTCTCATCATCATTCTCAGCGTTGAATACCGAAGAAGAGTTTCTCTTAAATCTTCGTTCATTCTTCCAAAGATTCATGGTTTTAGCTTTTGCTATCCTCTCTAATTATTTTCGATCATGAGAAATTCCATACATATCTATCCGGAGCTTTTTAGAATAGTTGTCATTTCTCGATCCTTTGAAGGCCATCATTTCATAAGATTTCTTCATTCTCAGCTTTCAGCTTTCGTTCTCTAATTCTTCTCAATTGTTGTCTCTTCGTTCATATCTCAATTATTCCGGTGCCTTGTTCAAGTTTCTATTAGGCAAATCTTGATCTCTTCATTCGCATGTATTCCCATTCGTTTCAATTCTCACCGGTGGTTCGTTCAAGACTTCTTCAAGTTTGTGCTCTTTTCTGGCCTCAATCTTTTCAAGAAGAATAAGTCGTGTGCTAAATCCGTTGCTTGTCGTCAATTTAACTTGATGAAGGATAAGCATAACATAATTCTTATTCCTGATCTTCAAGGTGATTTCAATCCTTCTTCTGGAGTTTGTTCACGATATCAAATTCTCGATTCTAAGTTGTTCATCTTTTCTTTTCCGGAGTTCCAAGTTTTTCTCAAGTATCTCTTCGCGAAGCGTCATCTAAGACTCAATCTTATTCTTTCAAATTTAATTTCTTTTCATCATTATTTTGTGTTCAGAGGCTCTTCATGGTGGTTCGTTAAGGATGTAATTCTTTCTCCAGGCATTCCTCAAGATTCTTGTGGTAGTACCTCAAGTATTCTTTATCTTGTATTCCAAAATGCAATTCTTTCTCCATTATCTTTTGAGATGGTGATATAACCACTCTTGATTCATGAGGAGTTTTGAAGAGAATTTGTCAAAAATGGGATATGTAAACCCATTTGTCTTTCTTGGAGCTATCTTGGATTGGTTTTCACCTAAAGCGTTTCCTAAGGATTGTTGCTATCATGGTGCTTATCAATGATCCATGTTCTCAATGTATCCTCTTGGTGAAAGGAGTTTTCATCTCTTCGTTCATCTCAATCAAACCAATTGTTTCCATTAGTGGCTGGTTGTCACTCATAATTTTGAGATGTGTTCCATAAGCCCACAACAAGCTTGTTCTTTTCGTTGTTGATTTTCCAACAACTCCGTTCAATCTATTCTTGTAGCATGCTTTTCAATTCAATTGTGGTAGAAGTTGACTTTTTCTTCCTCGTTCTCCTCTTTTCTATGATCTAGCTTCTATTCTTTTGTTCCGAAGTGTTGTGTCCTTGTTTTAAGTTCTTTCCATCTCATCAAGTTTTGCCTCCCTTTTCCACCGAAGTGCTTCCCAAATTTCTTTTGAATTCTTATTTGTTTCTCGTGCCATTCTTCATCTCTTTGCAACCTTCAAGATCATTTGGTCTCACTCGTTTGTCAAAGAAGCAACTAAGCTGTACCTCTTCTCTTTCTCTTCCCCTTCTCGTTCTGAGATCTCGGGACGAGATCTCTTGTGAGTGGAGGAGAGTTGTAACAGCCCGAGACCGACGCTCCAGAAGATTCCCCTTTTATGTCGTTGTCATCGTGCGATTCGTTTGTCTATCGCATTCATCATCACATCATCCGCATTGCATCGGAACTCCGTTGTCGCCATTTTTTTCAAAACTCATGTCCGTTCGTAGTCGCCGATTCTCTCCGTTCTCGTCGGTGACCGTTTCGATACCAAACACACACGCATGTGCCCGCGGCATCTTTAAAATATTGTTTTCAAAAGTGCATACAAAATATGCTCGGATTGGGACGAAACTTGGAGTGTGGTCTTGTTTTATTGTAGGTAGACCGCCTGCCAAGTTTCATCGCAATCGGAGGTCGTTTGATACCCGAACAGTCAACCGTAGCGACACCGTCATCGGTTTATTCGTCGGACGTTTGCGGTATTTGAAAACATGTCACGGGTCAAAAACCTCCCTCTCATCTCAGCCCGTGGCCACTCTACACAGCCCACTAGCCCAACCTATGCCACCCCGCCTCTGGAGCCGTCCGATCGAGATCGAACGGCTCAAAAATCTGAGCAAAACCCCCTCTCCTAGCCCCTGTCTATAAATAGACGCATCCCCCTTCCAAATCTGAAAAAAAAACCTAGCCTCTAGCCTTCCGTAACCTCCAGCCGCCGCCACCCTCGGGTTCCGCGCTGGACCAGCCACCTCTGCCACTTGGTGCTACCGCCGCCGTCGTTTCGACCAACCGCAGGGCGCCACGTCACCCGGAGCCGCCGCCTCCAGCCTCTCCCCACCAGCCACGTCGCC
Source organism: Elymus sibiricus (assembly GCA_039707655.1). NCBI lineage: Eukaryota > Viridiplantae > Streptophyta > Magnoliopsida > Poales > Poaceae > Elymus > Elymus sibiricus. Next base: position 145,850,300 of record CM077671.1, on the reverse strand, counting down.
CCCGCAGCCCGCGCGAGGCCCGGATCTGGCCCTCCCGGGCCTGAGAAGCGCCGCCGCCAGCCCGCGCGAGACCCGACCGCGCGCCTCCCGCGAGATCTCCCCCGAGCTCCAACCCGAAGTAGCCATGCGAGCCCGCATCCCCTCGTCGGACTCCCCGCGCCGCTCGCCGGAGCACCGCGCCGCCGCCCTACCGCGGCCTCGCCTCGCGATGCAGCCGCATCCGCCGTCGCTCTCCCTGTCTCCGCCATGAGGGCCTCCTCGAGCTCCAGATTTCGTTGCTGCCGATATGCTCCGTCCGGCGTCCTCGGGCTAGATCCGGCCGGCCCCGGGCTCCTCCGCCCCGGAACCGCCCATTCCGCTGCTCGTCGTCCTCCCTTGCCGCCGGGAGTGCCCACCGGCGCAATTGACCACCGCCGCCGCCTCCCTGCGTTCGTGCAGGAGGTCGGGGACGAGGACGAGCATCCCGCGTCTTGTGCGTGGGCCAGGTGGGCCACTCCACGGCCCAGCTGAAGCCACGCCCAACCCCTTCGCCTCGGCCTGCCTCGCCCCTCCTGGGCCTCGTCCACGTCTTCAGCCCACGGTGCTAAGGTGAGCTAAGCTCCACCCTGGGCGTTCCTTGGTTATCTTGCGCCAATGCCTGTGTAGCCCTGTCCGTCCTAGATTCGGCCCGATTCATTATTATTTTTCCTGTCTGCGAATATTACAGTTTTGCCATGATTTTCAAAAATGCCAATATTTAAATAACTGTGCACCATATGTAAAAACTTGATATATGTAAAATGTTCAAAATTTTGTATAGATTAATAATGTGCCATTTTCAGCCATGACTAAAATGTTTAACATGTTGTTTTCTTGGAATTCGCATATATGTCATGATTTTGCATTGCGCATATTTATCTAACCATGCATCAGAATCAATCAAACCATATATGTAAAATGAGTAGATTAATTATATCGCATTTTCATGGATGAGAAAAATATGTAATATGATGTTTGCATTTCATTTGCATACATAACTTGCTAAAATGGTTTATGCCATAATCCTGTGTAATTGTTGTGTCATTTTTTTAATGTAAACACCCACATATTATATATGTTTTCGGGGTAGAAAAATCCATAGAATTTATCTGTATAATTAGTTTTGTCATTTGAGCAATTTGTGTGCATGTCATTTTTGTTATGATGCCCTTTTGTTTATTTGGTTTGAATTAATCCATGCATGATATGAAATAATTTTGAACATGAGATATGCCCTTGGACATGTGTCCTAGGCCCTGGTATTTTTGGTTGCTATAGAAATCCATGTTTAAGTGTTATTTCCTTGTTACTAACTTGCTATCAAAAAAATGTTGTTGTTTTAAGGGGTCCAAACAATTCTAAGTCTGAAACTTTTATTTTGTTGCCATGTTGCCATGTGTTTTGCTATTGATCTAGGAGTCTTTTGTTGTTGCTCCAATGGAGTCTTTTGTTAAGCATGTTATTGTCTATCAGGGTGTGCCATTTGTTGGCATGTATAGGTTTAGCATCATAATTAATTATGTTGTCCAAAATGTCAATCTGTTAAAAACTGTTGCTCATGTCTAGTCTAATTTTCACCAAGTCTGACAATCTGGTTATTTCAGAATGCCATGTTGTGTTGATGGTTGCCATGAATCTGTGCATTATTTGATGTTGCCATAATGGAATGAATTGTAGTGCATCATGTCCTCTGCCATGCTGTTAAGTTTCATGCCAATATATGACCTGTAGCATATAGTTTTACTTCTGCCAATATGCCTTCGTGGTAAAACTGCTCTGTTAAAAACTGTGATTTTCACTAAGTCCTAATCTGTTATATTTTATTGCCGTCTTCTGAGCTTATTTCCTAGTGATCCATGCTTCTACTCAATTTGTTGCGATGATATGAATTGTTGTGCATCATGTAGGCTACAGCCCCGTTTCTTGTTTGTGCATTGTAGAATCTTGTAGCTTATTGTTTTCATGTATGCAATATGCCATGTTGTTGTTTTGGACAGATTTGTACTAGAACTTGTGTTGCTTGCTATAGTTGAACCGCTGCTCCGTTTTGAACAAGTTCTACATGAAACTTGCTTAGAATTTCATGTAGTTTCATAATATCTTGTTGCATCCATGATTTAACATGTTTGTGGTTGTCGTTTGCATGCATTTTTCATTCATGGCATATGCATCTTGTGTTTGTCATATCTTTTAGACCGTAGCTCCGTTTCGAACGTTCTATATATGTATATCGCCTAGAAGGACGAGTAGAATATCATTGTGCACTTTATTTCCCTGTTTAATAAATATAAAACATGGTTAGTTCAGATCTGGACCGAACTTATAATTTGCATATGGGGTCGTTTCGGAAATGCTATAAGTTGTTTCCGACCTCATTTAATATGCCTAGATGTCTAGTATACTTATGCTTCACCTCTTGCCATGTTAAACAACATTTAAACTTGCCATGTACATAAACGAGAGTGAACTAAATGATTCGAACATGGAGTTTCGTCAATATGCAACTCGTTGCATATTGAGCTTCACTTAATGTGTAGAAGTTGATTGTTGTGCTTTGCCATGTCATGCATAACATGCATCATATTTGATGTGCATCATGTCATGCATATGTTGTGGTGTTTATCATGTGTTGATTGTTGTTTCCGGTTTGCTTCTTCTTGATAGAGTTCCGAAAGCGTTCGAAGTGTGAGGATTCGTTCAACTACGTTGGTTCGTCTTCTTCATGGACTCGATTTTTTTCCGAGCGGGATCTCAGGCAAGATGATCATTTCCTTGGATACTATTACTATCATTGCCATGCTAGATGTCTCGTTTCTATCGTTGTCTCGCTACCTACCACTTGTATGTCAAGCCTCCCAAAATACCAGGATAAGCATCTAACCCTCCACATCCCAGCAAACCATTGTTTGGCTATGTTACCGCTTTCTCAGCCCTTCTTATAGCGTTGCTAGTTGCACGTGCAATTGTTTCCATGTGCTAACATGGATATTTTTGATATATCAAAATATTATTGCTATTTAATTTAATGCACATATATACTTGGTAAAAGGTGGAAGGCTTGCCCTTTTGCTCGGTGTTTTGTTCCACTTTTGTCGCCCTAGTTACTTGTGTACCGGTGTTATGTTCCATATTGAGCGCTCCTAACATGCTCGGGGTTGTTATGGGGACTGATGACCCACAAGTATAGGGGATCAATCGTAGTCCTTTCGATAAGTAAGAGTGTCGAACCCAACGAGGAGCAGAAGGAAATGATAAGCGGTTTTCAGCAAGGTATTCTCTAAAAGCACTGAAATTGTAGGTAACAGATAGTTTGATAGCAAGGTAATTTGTAACGAGCAAGTAACGGTAACGGTAAACAAGGTGCAGCAAGGTAGCCCAATCCTTTTGAGGCAAAGGACAGGCCAGAACAATCACTAGTAATAGGCAAAGTATTCTTGAGGGTACATGGGAATTTCGTCTAGTCACTTTTATCATGTTGGTTTAATTCGTGTTCGCTACTTTGATAATTTGATATGTGGGCGGACCAGTGCGAAGGTGTTGTTCTTAGTTGAACTAACAACCTACTTATGACTAACCCCCTCGCAAGCATCCACAACTATGAGAAAAGTATTAAGACAAAGTCTAACCATAGCATTAAACATGTGGATCCAAATCAGCCCCTTACGAAGTAGTGCATAAACTAGGGTTTAAGCTTCTGTTACTCTAGCAACCCATCATCTAATAACTACTCCACAATGCATTCCCTTAGGCCCATGAATGGTGAAGTGTCATGTAGTCGACGTTCACATGACACCAATAAGGGAATCACAACATACATATCATCAAAATATTGAACACATATCAAATTCACATGATTACTGGCAACATGACTTCTCTCGTGACCTCAAGAACAAAGGTAACTACTCACAAATAATAATCATGCTCAAGATCAGAGAAGTAATGAATAGCATAATGGATCTGAACACATAATCTTCCACCAAATAAACCATATAGTAATCAACTACACAAGGTAATCAACACTACTAGTCACCCACAGGTACCAATCTGAGGTTCCAGTACAAAGATTGAACACAAGAGATGAACTAGGGTTTGAGAGGAGATGGTGTTGTCGAAGATGTTGATGAAGATTGGCCCCTCCGGGAGGGAAGTTCCCCCAGCGGAATCGCTCCGCCGAAGGGCAAAAGTGCTCCTGCCCAAGTTAGGCCTCGAGGCGACGGCGCTTTGTCCCGAAAGTCCTCCTCCTATTTTTTTTAGGTTTTTTGGGAATTTATACCAGAAGATGGGCTCCGGAGGTGGGCCAGGGTGAGCACCACCCACCAGGCCGCGCTAGGGGTGCCTGGTGCGTCCTGGTGGGTGCTCCTCACCTGGTGGCCCCCCTCCGGTATATTTTTAATCCAGTATTTTTTATTAATTCCAAAAATAATCTCCATAAAGTTTCAGCATCATTGGAGTTGTGCAGCATAGGTATCTCTGACGTGCTTTTCTTGGGTCCAGAATTCCAGCTGCCGGTATTCTCCCTCTTTGTGTAAACCTTGCATATTATGAGAGAAAAGGCATTAGAATCACTCCCCAAAGCATTATTATTCAACAAAACAAAGTAAATAATAGTAGGAAATCATGATGCAAAATGGACGTATCAAATCCCCCAAGCTTAGACCTCGCTTGTCCTCAAGCGAAAGCCGATATTGAAAAGCATGTCCACATGGTTTGAGAGAGAGGTGTCGATAAAAACAAAATACGGACATAGAAGCATCATGCTTATTAACATAACAGCAATAAACTCTAACATAAGAACTTATTTTAGTATATTTTTATCATAAAGCTTCTCATGAACAAGTAACAATTCATCACAACATAGAAGTATGAAGCATAAACCTTATTGGAAACCAACAAACTGTGTTCTCAGTCAACTTTGCAACTATAATTCATCATATTTTCAGGAAGGGTCTCATGTCGGAGCCTTTTGGAAAGTCCACATACTCAACCATCATTTAGTCTTCTATGATTGCTAATGCTCACGGCATACCCATGAACAAAAAGTTTCAACCGGACACATAGGAAGATAGGGGCATATAATTTTGCCTCCCAACTCACTCACCTCAAGGGTGATGTCAACAATAATAACTCATGCCCACCCATATCCAATTGGATATATGTTCCTAGATCTTTCCTCACCACATGATGCTTGCAAAAGAAAAAGTAAAAAGGAATAGGGAAGAATACTTTGATTGTGTTAAACTTTGTTGGTGTTTGATCATACACTTGATGTGTGCATTGCTACTACTTCCTATCATTACAATGCTTATGAGATGGTCATTCGGCGTTACTTGATTGTGTTGTGCTATGATATTCATTCTTATTGTTCTCGCACACCACCAAGCTGTATGTGACATGAAAGAGTGCCCCATGTACCTAATCGATTGTGCATTTGCATTCAAACGCAAATTCAAAATAATGCGCAAATTTAGGGGGAGCTCTTGCTTATCACGTACTTCTCAAAGCGACAATTATATTCTTTGATTATATCATTTGTCGAAGCTTTGATCTATATGTTGTCATCAATTACCAAAAAAGGGGGAGATTGAAAGCACATTTGCTCCCTTGGTGGTTTTGGTAATTAATAACAACATATATGTCATTGAACTAATGTTTCCACCAAGCATATTTCAGGAAAAGTTCAATGATAGGGATGGCAAAAGGATTGTGGAGAAACCCCAAGATGCAAGGAAATGGATTGGCAAAGCTTCAAGCAAGAGGACTCTACATTTTACTTTGTGAGAAATCACTTTCAGTAAATAGGAAAGCCAATACTATTAAAAGGGGGTAAGGTACTGTTGGTGAACAAGATGCTCCACGTGCACAAGTGATAGTCACCAAAAACACCCACAAACTCTTCCACAAAAGTCTGTCCAAGCCAAACATCCATAACCGGTGCAACCAACAATCCCCACTCGGTGCCACCGATTCCCAAACTCAGACAGACCCATGCCAAACCCTAGCCATTCGGTGCAACCGATTCTGCATCGGTGCCACTGAGTTCAGTTGCCAACTTTCTATTTATCTATCTTTAGTTTTCGGTACCATCGAGTTTTGCCAGTCGATCTCACCGAGTTTTGAGACCAACTCCCTGGTTAGCCATTCACAAGAATCAGTACCACCGAGTTTTGTGAATCGGTCCCACCAAGCTTCTGGACCAACTCTCTGGTTAGCCATGGTCAAGAATCGGTACCACCGGAACTTGAGAATCGGCGTCACCGAGTTGTGCAATCTGACCGTTGGTCACCTAATCGGTACCACTGAGAGTTATGTATCGGTCTCACCGAGATTCAAAAGTTACTGTCTTTTGGTCACTTCGGTACCATCGAGTTTTATACTTCGGTGTCACCGAGTTGGTCATTTTAGGTGTAACGGTTGGATTTTTGGGGATGTCTATATATACCCCTTCACCACCACCCACTCGAATGAGAAGCACTCAGAACTATTCCATACTTGCCCCATCCTATTTTCTGCGAGAGAGCCACCTACTCATGTGTTGAGATCAAGCTATTCCATTCCTACCATATGAATCTTGATCTCTAGCCTCCCCAAGTAGCTTTCCACCAAATCAATCTCTTCCACCATAGCCAAACCTGTGAGAGAGTGATTGTGTGTTGAGGAGTCTATCATCTTGAAGCACAAGAGCAAGGAGTTCATCGACATTGCCGAGCCTATTACCTTTTGGAGGGTGGTGCCTCCTAGATTGGTTAGGTGTCACTTGGGAGCCTCCTACTTTGTGTTGAGGAGTTGAACCAAGAAGTTTGTACGGGCAAGGAGATCGCCTACTTCGTGAAGATCTACCCATAGTGAGGCCAGTCCTTCATGAACGGAAGCCATTATGGAATAGTCAAGGTTGCTACTTCGTGGACCCTTCGTGGGTGGAGCCCTCTGTGGACTCTCGCAACTGTTACCCTCCGTGGGTTGAAGATTCCGTAAACGTGGACGTACGATAGCACCACCTATCGGAAGCACGGGAAAAATCATTGTGTCTACAAATTGCATTTGATCTTTCTACCCTTCCTTTACTACTCATGCTTTTTGTTACTTTCCGCTGCTATACTCTTAGACATGCATGTGTAGGGTGTACTTGACTTGCTATGAATGCTAAAATCTGCCTTATTGAACCGATGACAACTTACTTAAAGGATATTTCTCGATCCATAGGTAGGTATGGTGGACACTTAAGGAAAGAGTTTGGGTTTGGGTTTTTGGATGCACAAGTAGTATCTCTACTTAGTGCGGAATTTTTGGCTAGCAAAGATATTGAGCAAGCACCACATGTTAAAGGATCTATGACAATATAACTTCTATGTGGATATGAACGAACATAAATCATTACGTTGTCTTCCTTGTCCAATGTCAACCATTTTGACATATAATATTTGATGGGGGCTCACAATCATAAAAGATGTCCAAGATAGTGTATTTGCATGTGAATCTTCTCTTCCCTAATTAATTCTTTCATGAATTGCATCATTGACCAATGCTATGTTGTTAATCTCCAATAAATTTTACTACTTATACTTTTCCTTATGTGATGTCATTACTCACCATAAGATTAGCATATGATTCTTTTCATTTATTATTCTTTCTTTTATTTGATTGCAGCAAGAAAGTAGAGAAGCAAAAACTCAAACTAAACTTTATTATATAATTTTCACACGATTACATAGATAGGTAGGCCACAAAACTAACACACGAAAATAGATCTCGCTAAGCTTTTATTCGACTAAGACAAAGGGAAACTAAAGATAAAACTAGAATAGGTAAAGGTGAATAAAAGTGGTGGTGATACAATACCGGGGCACCTCCCCCAAGCTTGGCTTAAGCCAAGGGGAGTGCCCATACCCATGTACTCAAGTCTCATTTGGTGGTGGTGATGAAGAAGGGGGAGGTATTGATGTAGGTGATGGTGATGTGATGTTGCACTTTAGCTTCAGAAGATGCTCCAATTTGCGGATGACTCTCCTAAGGTTGTCGATGTGTTCTTGCAACAAGATATTTTCACGAATGAGATATTTATTCTGAACACGGACCGCTTCGAAGGCTCTAAAGGCTTCGATTTCAATAGGGGTGAGATGATTGTAATAAGGTTGAAGGATATCTTCTTCCTCTCCCTCCTTTGCTGGCGTAGATTGATCACCTTCAGGGAGGTAGTCCACCTTAGCTTCATTGTCCTTCTCCTCCTTGTAGGCTTCTTCCGGCTCCTCCCTCTTCAACTCTATCTTCATTAGCCAGGCATCTTCTTCCACATTGTTAGGAGAGGGGGAAGACATAATGCCTGACTTGACAGGTCTGATAGGAATACAGCAAGAAACAAGAACAGAGGATTTTTCTGCCATGCGGTCGTCAAAACAGTTGGGGGTATATATAGAGAATTTTTATTCTTGGGAAACAAGTATTTAGAAGGAAAACGGATTGGGGAATGCATCCGAGGTGGGCAGCACCCACTAGGGCGCGCCCAGGGGTGCCTGGCGCGCCCTGGTGTATCGTGCTGACCTCGATCGCCTTTCGATTTATTTTTTTATTCCTAAAATTCTAAAATATTCCAAAACTGACAGAAAATATTTTTGCGGATTTTTCGGAGTCCGTTTACTTACCGTATCACGTACCTCCTATTTTTAAGTATTCTGGAGTGTTCCGAAAGGTTTCTTTTATGTGTTCCTACGGTGTCATGGTTTGGATAACATTGCTTTCAACGTTAATAGACGTACCTGAGATATAATGCTTAATTCTTTGGCCATTGACCACCTTCGGGTTAGTACCTTCGGCGTTATTAATCTTGATAGCTCCAAAATGATAAACCTCTTCAATGATATATGGTCCTTCCCATTTGGAGAGAAGCTTTCCTACAAAGAATCTTAAACGAGAGTTGAATAAAAGAACATAATCTCCTATTTTGAATTCCCGCTTTTGGATTCTTTTGTCATGCCATCTTTTTACTTTTTGTTTGAATAGCTTGGCATTTTCATAAGCTTGGGTTCTCCATTCATCTAGTGAGCTAATATCAAATAGCCTCTTCTCACCGGCAAGTTTGAAATCATAATTGAGTTCTTTAATTGCCCAAAATGCTTTGTGTTCTAGTTCAAGAGGCAAATGACAAGCCTTTCCATATACCATTTTATATGGAGACATACCCATAGGATTTTTATGAGCTGTTCTATAGGCCCAAAGTGCATCATCTAATTTCTTAGACCAATTCTTACGAGACCTATTGACAGTTTTGTGTAATATTAATTTTATTTCTCTATTGCTAAGTTCTACTTGACCACTAGATTGAGGATGATAGGGTGATGCAATTCTATGGTTAACATCATATTTAGCAAGCATCTTACGAAAAGCACCATGAATAAAGTGTGAACCACCATCGGTCATTAAATATCTAGGGACTCAAAACCTTGGGAAGATAACCTCTTTAAACATTTTAATGGAAGTGTGGTGATCAGCACTACTAGTTGGAATAGCTTCTACCCACTTAGTGACATAATCAACCGCAACAAAAATATGAGTGTACCCGTTAGAGGAAGGGAAAGCCCCCATGTAATCAAAACCCCACACGTCAAATGGTTCAACAACAAGTGAATAATTCATAGGCATTTCTTGACGCTTACCGATATTACCAATTCTTTGGCATTCATCACAAGACAAGACAAACTTACGAGCATCCTTGAAGAGAGTAGGCCAATAAAAACCAGATTGTAATACCTTATGAGCAGTTCTATCTCCCGCATGATGTCCTCCATAAGCTTTGGAATGACATTTCCGTAGGATCTGTTCCTGTTCATTCTCAGGTACACAATGCCTAATAATACCATCTACTCCTTCTTTATAAAGATGTGGGTCATCCCAAAAGTAATGTCTCAAGTCATAAAAGAATTTTTTCTTTTGTTGGTATGTGAAACTAGGTGGTATATATTTAGCAACAATGTAATTAGCATAGTCAGCATACCAAGGTGTGTTGTGTGAAACACTTATTGCAGCTAGTTGTTCATCAGGGAAACTATCATCAATAGGTAGTGGGTCATCAAGAATATTTTCTAACCTAGACAAGTTACCAGCTACGGGGTTCTCAGCTCCTTTCCTATCAACGATATGTAAGTCAAATTCTTGAAGCAAGAGAACCCACCTAATGAGTCTAGGTTTAGCATCTTTCTTTTCCATAAGATATTTTATAGCAGCATGATCGGTGTGAACAATAACTTTGGAGTCAACAATATAGGATCTAAATTTATCACAAGCAAACACAACTGCTAAAAATTCTTTTTCAGTAGTGGCATAATTTCGTTGGGCACTATCTAGAGTTTTACTAGCATAATGGATAACATTCAATTTCTTATCAACTCTTTGTCCTAGGACAGCACCAACAACATAATCACTAGCATCACACATAATTTCAAAAGGCAAGTTCCAATCAGGTGGTTGAACGATAGGTGCAGAGGTTAAAGCTTTCTTGAGTGTTTCAAAGGCTTCCACACAATCATCATCAAAGACAAAAGGAATATCCTTTTGCAAAAGATTAGTAAGAGGCCTAGAAATTTTAGAGAAGTCTTTAATGAACCTCCTGTAAAAACCAGCATGACCAAGGAAACTTCGAATACCTTTAATATCTTTAGGACATGGCATTTTCTCGATTGCATCAACTTTAGCTTTATCCACCTCAATACCTCACTCAGATATTTTATGCCCCAAGACAATACCTTCATTAACCATAAAGTGGCACTTCTCCCAATTCAAGACAAGATTAGTTTGTTCACACCTCTGCAAAACTCGATCAAGGTTGCTTAAGCAATCATCAAAAGAAGTTCCGTAGACGGAAAAATCATCCATGAAAACCTCCACAATCTTTTCACAAAAGTCAGAGAATATAGCAGTCATACATCTTTGAAAGGTAGCAGGTGCATTGCATAAACCAAAAGGCATACGTCTATAAGCATAGGTTCCAAAAGGGCAGGTAAAGGTGGTTTTCTCTTGATCAGATTGTGACACGGGTATTTGAGAAAAACCAGAATATCTATCTAGGAAACAAAAGTGTGTGTTCTTAAATATTCTCTCTAGCATTTGATCAATGAAAGGCAAAGGGAAATGATCTTTTCTAGTAGCTTTATTTAATTTTCTAAAGTCAATTACCATTCTATAGCCAGTGACAACTCTTTGTGGAATGAGTTCATTCTTATCATTAGGAACAACAGTAATACCTCCTTTCTTAGGGACACAATGAACGGGACTTACCCATCTACTATCAGCTATGGGATAGATTATACCTGCTTCTAGAAGCTTTAATATTTCAGTTATTACCACTTCTTTCATCTTAGGATTCAATCGCCATTGGAGATCAACAACGGGTTTAGCGTCTGGTTCCATATTGATCTTGTGCTGACATAGAGTGGGACTAATGCCCTTAAGATCAACAATAGTATATCCAATAGCAGCCCGGTGCTTCCTTAGAACTTTCAATAATCTTTCTTCTTCATGTTCTGAAAGGTTAGCACTAATAATAACAGGATATATCTTTTACCCATCAAGATAAGCATACTTCAAAGTGTCAGGCAATTGTTTCAACTCAAACACGGGATCACCTTTAGGTGGAGGAGGTCCTCCATGAGTTTCAATAGGCAAATTGTGTTTCAAGAGAGGTTGTCGTTCGAAGAAAATTTGATCTATGTCATTTCTTTCATGCATGTGCATATCATTTTCATGGTCGAGCAAATATTTTTCTAATGGATCAGTAGGAGGCACAACAATAGAAGCAAGACCAATTATTTCATCTTCACTAGGTAACGCTTTATCACAAGGTTGTCTACTAAACTTGGAAAAATTAAACTCATGAGACACATTACCAAAACTGACACCGACAGTTTGTTTTTCGCATTCTATCATAGCATTGACGGTGCTCAAGAAAGGTCTACCAAAGATAATGGGACAAAAATCATCTTGTGGGGAGCCAAGGACTAGAATATCAGTAGGGTATTTTACTTTCCCACACAAGACTTCAACATCTCTAACAATCCCAAGTGGTGTGATAGTGTCTCTATTAGTAAGTTTAATAGTAACATCAATATCTTCCATTTCAGCAGGTGCTATTTCGTTCATAATTTCTTGGTATAAGGTAAAAGGGATAGCACTCACACTAGCACCTAAATCACATAAACCATGGTAGCAATGATCTCCTATTTTAACTAAGACAACGGGCAAGCCTTCTATAGGTCTATGTTTATCTTTCTTATCAGGCTTAGCAATTCTAGCAGCTTCATCACAAAGGTAGATGACATGCCAATCAATATTTTCTTCCAAGAGATCTTTAACCATAGCAACATTAGGTTCTACTTTAATTTTCTCAGGGGGTTTAGGTGCTCTTATATTACTCTTACGAACCACGGTTGATACCTTAGCATGTTCCTTTATCCTAACAGGGAAAGGTGGTTTTTCAATATAAGCGGTAGGCACAACTGGATCAACATTATAAAAGATGGTTTCTTCTTTAGCTATGACTGGTTCTTTAATTTCTTCTTTAATAGGGGGATGATATTTAAACCACTTATCCTTAGGGAGATCAACATGAGTAGCAAATGCTTCGCAGAAAGAGGCTACTATCTCAGAGTCAAGTCCATATTTAGTGCTAAACTTGTGAAAAGTATCGGTACTCATAAAAGATTTAACACAATCAAATTCAAGCTTTATACCTGACTCATTACCTTCGTTGAGTTCCCAATCTTCAGAGTTGCGTTTAATTCTTTCCAAGAGATCCCACTTGAAATCAATAGTCTTCTTCATATAAGAACCAGCACAAAAAGTATGGAACATGGATTGATCATTATGAGAAAGCCGAGCATAAACATTTTGAATGATAACTTCCCTCGGAATGTCATGATTGGGGCATAAATATAACATTGACTTAATCCTCCCCCAAGCTAGAGCGATACTTTCTCATTCACGAGGCCAAAAATTATATATATAATTCTGATCACAATGAACTAGATGCATAGGATAAAACTTTTGATGGAATTCCAATTGCAAACGATTCCAGTTCCAAGATCCGAAGTCATCAAATAGCCTATGCCATGTCAATGCTTTTCCCTCCAAAGATAAAGGGAAAACCTTCTTCTTAACTTCATCTCCGGGTAAACCTGCAAGCTTAAATAATCCACATATTTCGTTCACATATAAGAGATGCATATCAGGATGTTCAGTTCCATCTCCTGCATAAGGTTTAGCAAGCAAGTGTTCTAGCATACCTGAAGGAATTTCATAAGTAACATTTTCAGTAGGTGTTGTAGGTTGAGGGGTAACTAATTGTGGTTCCGGTCGAGGTGAAGATACCCCGAACAAACCCCTCAAAGGATTGTTCTCCATAGTAGCAAGTAGCAATAAATTTCAGCACGTAGTATAAGTTTTTCCTTACCGATTTCAACTTACCAAGAGCGCTTCACTCCCCAGCAACGGTGCCAGAAAAGAGTCTTGATGACCCACAAGTATAGGGGATCAATCGTAGTCCTTTCGATAAGTAAGAGTGTCAAACCCAACGAGGAGCAGAAGGAAATGACAAGCGGATTTCAGCAAGGTATTCTCTGCAAGCACTGAAATTGTAGGTAACAGATAGTTTGATAGCAAGGTAATTTGTAACGAGCAAGTAATGGTAACGGTAAACAAGGTGCAGCAAGGTAGCCCAATCCTTTTGAGGCAAAGGACAAGCCAGATCAATCACTAGTAATAGGCAAAGTGTTCTTGAGGGTACACGGGAATTTTGTCTAGTCACTTTTATCATGTTGGTTTAATTCGTGTTCGCTACTTTGATAATTTGATATGTGGGTGGACCGGTGATAAGGTGTTGTTCTTACTTGAACTAACAACCTACTTATGATTAACCCCCTCGCAAGCATCCACAACTATGAGAAAAGTATTAAGACAAAGTCTAACCATAGCATTAAACATGTGGATCCAAATCAGCCCCTTACGAAGTAGCGCATAAACTAGGGTTTAAGCTTCTGTCACTCTAGCAACCCATCATATAATAACTACTCCACAATGCATTCCCTTAGGCCAATGAATGGTGAAGTGTCATGTAGTCGATGTTCAGATGACACCACTAAGGGAATCACAACATATATATCATCAAAATATCGAACACATATCAAATTCACATGATTACTCGCAACATGACTTCTCCCGTGACCTCAAGAACAAAGGTAACTACTCACAAATAATAATCATGCTCAAGATCAGAGGAGTAATGAATAGCATAATGGTCTAAACATATAATCTTTCACCAAATAAACCATATAGTAATCAACTACACAAGGTAATCAACACTACTAGTCACCAACAGGTACCAATGTGAGGTTCCGGTACAAAGATTGAACACTAGAGATGAACTAGGGTTTGAGAGGAGATGGTGCTATTGAAGATGTTTATGAAGATTGGTCTCCCAAAGATGAGAGGGGTGTTCGTGATGATGATAGCTTCGATTTCCCCCTCCGGGAGGGAAGTTCCCCCGGCGGAATCGCTCCGCCGGAGGGCAAAAGTGATCCTTCCCAAGTTCCGCCTCGAGGCGGTGGCGCTTTGTCCCAAAAGTCCTCCTCCTAAATGTTTTAGGTTTTTTGGTAATTTATACCAGAAGATGGGCTCCGGAGGTAGACCAGGGTGAGCACCACCCACCAGGCCGCGCCAGGGGGTGCCTGGCGCGCCCTGGTGGGTGCTCCTCACCTGGTGGCCCCCCACCGGTATACTTTTGCTCTAGTATTTTTTATTAGTTCCAAAAATAATCTCCGTCAAGTTTCAGCTTTGATGGATTTGTGTAGAATAGGTATCTCTGACGTGCTTTTCTTGGGTCCAGAATTCCAGCTGCCGGTATTCTCCCTCTTTGTGTAAACCTTGCATATTGTGAGAGAAAATGCATTAGAATCACTCCCCAAAGCATTATTATTCAACAAAACAAAGTAAATAATAGTAGGAAATCATGATGCAAAATGGACGTATCAGAGACGCCCTTGATTTTCGTTTTGGGATAAAACTCGTCTGGCAAGGCCCAACATTGGTACTACATTTTCCTAACAACTAATAAACTAGCATAGGGCGTCATGAACCCGCGGATAATTTAATCAACAACCCGGGCCAGTGCTCCTCATGAGTGTTGGTCCAAACTAGAGCACTGTGTGGGGCCACCCCAGGGCAACTTGGCTGATGTCTATCAGGCCACCGTACGCGTCGCTTATCCGTCGTGTCCTGAGAACAAGATACGCGGCTCCTATCGGGTTCGTCGTCACGTCGGGCGGTCTTGCTGGACTTGTTTTACCTTTCTCGAATGTCTTGTGCGTGGGATTTCAAGGACACTTCGGGCTACCTCGAGGTTGAGATTTTCCAAGGGAATTTCCAAGGAGATCACGGGTTTCATGGTCGAGGTTATTCCCGCGGCGTGTGGTTAGTTTGTGATGGATGAGTTGGAGCACCCCTGCAAGGTTAAATCTTTCATGAGAGCCATGCCCGCGGTTATGTGGCAACTTGGAAACTTTGTTTAACACCCATTCATAGCAAACTTAAAGTAAACTCTAATAAAATACACCAACCGTGTGCGTAACCATGACCATCTCTTTTCGTGATGCCGGCTCCGAAAGAGAACACTGTGGGGTTATGTTTGACCATAAGTAGGTGTTCAGGATCACTTAGTGATCATTACTAGTTCGCGTCCATTTATACGATGATCACCCCCCTTTATTCTTGTACTCTTAAGTTAGCCACTCAAATAAATGCTTAATGCTTGCTGCAGCCCCACCACTTAATCATACCTCACCCATTAAGCTTTAATAGTCTTGATACCCTTGGAAATGAGATTGTTGAGTCCCCGTGGCTCACAGATTACTACAACAACAGTTGCAAGTACAGGTAATGCGATGCTTTGACGTGAGAGCAATGCTTGTTTGATTTGGAGTTCTTCTTCTTCATCGATCATAGGATGGGTTCCTGGCCGGCAGCCTGGATAGCAAGGATGGATGTCATTTTATCGTTTGATTTTGTCTGTAGTCGGACCCTGCTCTTCTGTATGATGATTGTATATATTGTTGTATTGATGTGATCTTGATTTAGCTTGTGGCGAGTGTAAGCCAATTCCCCATACTCATCTCTTCTTTACATGTACTTGTAATGATATCCATTCTTGCAAAATGACGAGATGTCCCTGTCAAGGCCCTCGAGTCAAAATGAGGATAGGGTCACATCTTGGGCGTTACAGAACTGAAAATTTATGAAGAATATTTTTGGAATATTTAAGAATTTTTGGAGTAAAAATATACCTGAAAGGGGCTGCGAGCAGGCCACAAGCCAACAAGTCGCGCCCCCCCTAGGGGCGCGGCCAGATGTCTTGTGGGCCCCCTGTTGGTCCTCCAATTCCCCTCTTCTCCTATATGGTGTGTTTTACCCTAGAAAAAATCATAAGCAATCTTTTGGGACGAAGCGCCACCGTCTCGAGGCGGAAACCTGGGCAGAGGCCCTTTCGCACTCCAGCAGTCAGATTCTGCCAGGGAAATCCCTCTCTGGGAGGGGAAGATCGAAGCCATTGTCATCACCAATGCTTCCTCCTTCGTGGGAGGACCAATCTTCATCAACCTCTTCACCAGCACCATCTCATCTCCAACCCTTGTTCATCTCTTGTATTCAATCTTTGTCCCAAAACCTCAGATTGGTACATGTGGGTTACTAGTTGTGTTGATTACATCTCGTAGTTGATGCTTGTTGGATTGCTTGGTGGAAGAGATTATGTTCAGATCCTTAATTATCATTATTACTCCTCTGATCTTGAACATGTTGATGATGTGTGAGTAGTTACTATTGTTCCTGAGGACATGGGAGAAGTCTTGTTATAAGAAATCTTGTGAAGTTGGTATGTGTTCGATATTTTGATGATATGTATGTTGTTACTTCTCTTAGTGGTGTCATGTGAACGTCGCCTACATGACACTTCACCATGTTATGGGCCTAAGGGAAGTCATTGTGGAGTAACAAGTAGGTGATGGGTTGTGAGAGTGACAGGAGCTTAAACCCCAGCTTATGCGTTGCTTCATAAGGGGCTGATTTGGATCCACATGTTTCATGCTATGGTTAGATTTATCTTAATTCTTCTTTCGTAGTTGCGGATGCTTGCGAGAGGGGTTAATCATAAGTAGGTTGTTAGTTCAAGTAAGAATAGCACCTTAGCACCGGTCCACCCACATATCAAATTATCAAAGTAGCGAACGTGAATCAACTCAATATGATGAACATGACTAGACGGAAATTCCCATGTGTCCTCAGGAGCACTTGCTTAATATAAGAGTACTTTCAGGCATGTCCTTTGCTACAAAAAGGATTGGGGTACCTTGCTGCACCATTGTTACAATTGTTACTTGTCACTTGTTACGAATTATCTTGCTACAAAACTATCTACCACTGTTACTCACAGCCCTTGAAGAGAATACCTTGCTGAAAACTGCTTATCATTTCCTTCTGCTCCTCGTTGGGTTCGACACTCTTACTTATTGAAAGGACTACGATTGATCCCCTATACTTGTGGGTCATCAAAGGCTTGGAGGGAAGAGAAAATGTCGTCTCATAAATTAGATCTGAGTTTTAACCCTTCATGTTTTAGTTGTCTTGTTTCAGGATGAAGTTTAACCTCGATAAATCCAAGCTAAACTGGGGGCTAACGTTGGGGATGTTCCCCACAGCTACGATCTGGCCCAGGATATGACCCGGCCCAGGATATGATCCAGCTAAGGACCTTAGGGCGCTATGGGCCGCCTCGCATCCGGGTCAAGATAGTGCTGGTGGAAGACTGCAGAGCCATGCAAGATCTGTCAGTGGGCCGACTTGAGGAGGAACCCTGCGAACCGGCTTATGGGGAAAGCACGGATGAGAAGTTTCCTATCTTGGGAGACAAGATGAGTAGGAATTGGACTAGCACTATTGCGAGGCAAAGAAGAAAACCAAAATTTTGCACGATCCCGCAAGGAGAAAGGAAATAATTTCAACTTCACTATATAATTGTCCACATCTTTTTTCTTTTGCATATCACACAATTCTACGAATGTGTTTAGATGGGACGCGGCATCCTCATTAGGAGTACTGGCAAATTGCTCTTTCATGACAAGATTCAACAAAGCGGCATTAATATCACAAGACTCCGCACTAGTGGCGGGAGGAGCAATCGGAGTACTAATAAAATCATTATTATTAGTATTGGAAAAATCACACAATTTGGTGTTTTCTTGAGTCATCGTGACTACGCAAACAAGATTGCAAGCAAGCAAGAGATCTGACGAGAAAAAGGCTAACGAAAAAGATGGCAAATAAAACGACAAATTTGGTGACGTGGAGGAGAGGAAAACGAGAGGCAAATGGCAAATAATGTAATTGCAAGGAGATGAGATTTGTGATTAGGAACCTGGTAGATGATGATGGTGTCTCCTCGGCGCCAGAGATTGGCACGTAGAAGAGACCACTTCCTCCCCGGCAACGGCGCCAGAAATTCCTTTGACGTGGCTTGAGACTACGTTGGTATTTCCCCAAAGAGGAAGGGATGATGCATCACAACGACGGTAAGTATTTCCCTCAGTTATGAAACTAAGGTATCGAACCAGTAGGAGGATCACCAACACTACGTAAACAACACTTGCACACAAAGAACAAATACTTGCAACCCGACGCGAAAGAGAGGTTGTCAATCTCTCTATGGTAAAAAGATAGATTAGGATATGATAGATTGGATAGATAGATCTCTCAAGAACAGAAAATAAAAGAGGCAAAAAAAAGTGCATAAAGGTATTTTTTTTGGAATAATAGATCTAAAAACAAAAGCGGCAAAAAGATAGATCGAAAAGCAATATGTTGGAAAAATAGACCCGGGGGGCGTAGGTTTCACTAGTGGCTTCTCTCATGAGTATAACACTTGGTGGGTGAACAAATTACAGTTGGACAATTGATAGAAGATCAAATAATCATGACGATATCCAAGGCGATGATCATTATATAGGCATCACGTCCAAAATTAGTAGACCGAAACGATTCTGCATCTACTACTATTACTCCACACATCGACCGCTATCTGGCATGCATCTAGTGCATTAAGTTCATGGAAAAATGGAGTAATGCAATAAGAACGGTAACATGATGTAGACAAGATATATTCATGTAGGAATAGACCCCATCTTGTTATCCTTAATAGCAACGATACATGCGTGCCTCGCTGCCCCTTCTGTCACTGGGAGAGGACACCGCAAGATCGAACCCATCACAAAGCACCTCTTCCCATGGCAAGAAAAATCGATCTAGTTGGTCTAACTAAACCAAAGATTCGAAGAAGAAATACAAGGCTATAAGTAATCATGCATATAAGAGAGCAAAGAAGACTCAAATAATATTCATGGATAGAAACTGATCATGAACTCAAAATTCATCGGATCACAACAAACACACCGCAAAAGTTTACATCAAATAGATCTCCAAGAGACCATTGTATTGAGAATCAAAAAAGAGAGAGGAAGCCATCTAGCTACTGCCTACGGACCCGTAGGTCTATGGTGGACTACTCACGCATCCTCGGAGAGGCAACAATGAGGATGATGAACCCCTCCGTGAAGGTGTTAGATTGGATCTCGCGGTTTTGGAACTTGCGGCGGCTGGATGTGTTTTTCGTCGACTCCCTTAGGGTTTCTAGAATATTTGGGAATTTATAGGCATCTGAGGCGGTGGAGAGGCGTCCCGAGGAGGGCACAACCCATCAGGGCGCGCCCGTGGCCTTTGGCGTGCCCTGGTGGGTTGTGGTCTCCTCGGCCCTCCTCTCTGGTACTTCTTTCGCCCAATGGATGTCTTCTGGCCCAAAAAAAATCTCCAAAAAGTTTCGTCGCGATTGGACTCCGTTTGGTACTGATATTCTTTGAAGTAAAAAACAAGCAAAAACAGCAACTGACACTTTGGCACTATGTCAATAGGTTAGTCCAAAAAAATGATATAAAGTTGCTATAAAATGATTGTAAAACATCCAAGAATGATAATATAACAACATGGAACAGGCAAAAATTATAGATACGTTGGAGACGTATCAGCATCCCCAAGCTTAATTCTTACTCGTCCTCGAGTAGGTAAATGATAAAAACAGAATTTTTTATGTGGAATGTTGCCTAACATGTTCATCACATATTCTTTTCTTTTGTAGCATGGACATTTGGACTTTTAATGTTGGGGAACGTTGCATGGGAAACAAAAAATTTCCTACGCACACGCAAGATCTATCCATCGTGATGAGCATCTACGAGAGGGAGAGTGCATCTACATACCCTTGTAGATCGCTAAGCGGGAAGCGTTAAGAAACGCGGTTGATGTAGTCGAACGTCTTCGCAATACAAATCGCAATCCGTCCCGTGATCCAATCATGGTCCTTCCGATCTAGCGCCGAACGGACGGCACCTCCACGTTCAGCACACGTACAGCTCGATGACGATCTCCACCTCCTTGATCCAGCAAGCGAGGGTGGAGAGGTAGATGAGTTCTCCGCCAGCACAACGGCGTGGTGGCGGTGGTGGTGGAGCTGTCCTGGCAGTGCTTCGCCAAGCACGACCGAGACGATCTAGTGGAGAACAGATCTAGAGGGAGAGAGAGAGGCAGCCGTGGCTTTTCAGGCGAGGGCTGCCCTCAAATCCTCTAGTTTATATAGGAGGCAGGGAGGGGATGAGGCAGCCCAAAACCCTCCACCAAGGAGGGTTCGGCCGAACCATAAAGGAGGAGTCCTCCCCCAACTAGGACTCCTCTTCCCACAAGGGAGGTGGGGTCTTGGGAGGACTCCTTCCCACTTGGCCTCCTCCTTTCCTATTTCGCATGGGCCCCTTAGGGGCTGGCCGGCCAGCCCACCAGGGGCTGGTGCGCCACCCCCTAGGCCCATGTGGCCCTTGGGGTGAGTGGGCCCCTCCCGGTGGACCCCCGGAACCCTCCCGACACTCTCGGTACACTACCAGTGACGCCCGAACTTTTTTTCGGTGACCAAAACGGGACTTCCTAAATATTAATCTTCACCTACGGACCATTCCAGAGTTCCTCGTGATGTCCGGGATCTCATCCGGGACTCTGAATAACCTTCGGTCACCACCATACATAACTCAATACTACCGAAACGTCACCGAACGTTAAGTGTGCAGACCCTGCGGGTTCGAGAACTATGTAGACATGACCGAGACACCTCTACGGTTAATAACCAATAGCGGGACCTGGATGCCCATATTGGTTCCTACATATTCTATGAAGATCTTTATCGGTCGAACCTCTATGTCAAGGATTCAGTTAATCCCGTATGATGTTCCCTTTGTTCTTCGGTATGTTACTTGCCCGAGATTCGATCGTCGGTATCTCCATACCTAGTTCAATCTCGTTACCGGCAAGTCTCTTTACTCGTTCCGTAATACAAGATCCTATGGCTAACACTTTAGTCACTTTGCTTGCAAGGCTTATTGTGATGGTGTATTACCGAGTGGGCCCTGAGATACCTCTCCGTCACACGGAGTAACAAATCCCAGTCTTGATCCATGCCCACTCAACAGACACCCTCGGAGATACCTGTAGAGCATCTTTATAGTTACCCAGTTATGTTGCGACGTTTGATACACACAAGGTATTCCTCCGGTGTCAGTGAGTTGCATGATCTCATGGTCATAGGAACAGATACTTGACATGCAGAAAACAATAGCAATAAACTGACACGATCATATGCTACGTTCATAGTTTGGGTCTTGTCCATCACATCATTCTCCTAATGATGTGATCCCGTTATCAAATGACATCTCATGTCTATGGCTAGGAAACCTTGACCATCTTTGATCTACGAGCTAGTCTATTAGAGGCATACTAGGGACACAGTGTTGTCTATGTACCCACACATGTATTTGAGTTTCCAATCAATACAATTATAGCTTGGATAATAAACGATTATCATGAACAAGGAAATATAATAATAACCATTTTATTATTGCCTCTAGGGCATATTTCCAACAGTCTCCCACTTGCACTAGAGTCAATAATCTAGCTCACATCGCTATGTGATTTACATTGTTATGATTCTAACACCCAATAAGTTCTGTGGTTCGATCATGTTTTGCTTGTGAGAGAGGTTTTAGTCAACGGGTCTACGACATTCAGATCCGTGTGTACTTTGCAAATCTTTATGTCATACTGTAGATACTGCTACCATGCTCCACTTGGAGCTATTCCAAATGGCTGCTCCACTATTCGTATCCGGATTGCTACTCTGAGTCATCCGGCTTGGTGCCAAAGCTTGCATCGACGTAACTCTTTACGACGAACTCTTTATCACCTCCATAATCAAGAAATATTTCCTCAGTCCTCAAGTTACTAAGGATAATTTTGACCGTTGTCCAGTGGTCCACTCCTGGATCACTCATGTACCCCTTGACAGACTCATGGCAAGGCACACACCAGGTGCGGTACACAGCATGGCATACTATATAGAGCCTATGGCTAAGACATAGGGGACGACCTTTGTCCTTTCTCTTTCTTCTGCCGTGGTCGAGCTTTGAGTCTTACTCAACTTCACACCTTACAAATCAGGCAAGAATTCCTTCTTTGACTGATCCATTTTGAACTCTTTCAAAATCTTGCCAAGGTATGTATTCTTTGAAAGTCTTATCAAGCGTGTTGATCTATCTCTATAGATCTCGATGCCCAACAATTAAGTAGCTTTATCCAGGTCTTTCTTTGAAAAACTCCTTTCAAACAACCGTTTATGCTTTCCAGAAATTCTACATTATTTCCGATCAACAATATGTCAACCACATATACTTATCAGAAATTTCATAGTGCTCCCACTCACTTTCTTGTAAATACAAGTTTCTCATAAACTTTGTATAAACCCAAAAACTTTGATCACCTCATCAAAGCGTATATTCCAACTCTGAGATGCTTGCTCCTGTCCATAGAAGGATCACTGGAGCTTGCATACATTTTAGCATCCTTAGGACTGACAAAACCTTCTGGTTGTATCACATACAACCTTTCCTCACGGATACCGTTAAGGAAATGATGTTTTGATATCCATCTGCCAGATTTCATAATCGAAAAATGCAGCAACTGCTAACATAATTCCAACAAACTTTAGCATCGCTATGGGTGAGAAAGTCTCATCATAGTCAACTCTTTGAACTTGTCGGAAACTTCTTTGCGACAAGTCGAGCTTTATAAATGGTGACATTCACCATCAGCGTCTGTCGTCTTCTTAAAGGTCCATTTGTACTCAACGGCCTGCCATTCAATGGGCAAGTCTACCAAAGTCCATACTTGGTTTTCATACCTGGATCCTATCTCGGATTTCATGGCTCCTAGCCATTTGTTGGAATCCGGGCCCACCATCGCTTCTTCATAGCTCGTAGGTTCACTGTTGTCTAACAACATGACCTCCAAGACAGGATTGCCGTACCACTCAGGGGCGACACGATTCCTTGTCGACCTACGAGGCCTGGTAGTAACTTGATCCGAAGTGTCATGATCATCATCATTAACTTCCTCTTCATTCGGTGTAGGCGCCACACAAACATCTTTCTGTGTTGTGCTACCATCCAACTGAAGTGACGGTTCAATAACCTTCATCAAGTTCTACCTTTCCTCCCACTCAATTCTTTCGACAGAAACTCTTTCTCGAGAAAGGACCCGTTTTTAGCAACAAACACTTTGCCCTTGGATTTGAGATAGGAGGTATACCCAATTGTTTCCTTAGGGTATCCTATGAAGATGTACTTTTCCGCTTTGGGTTCGAGCTTATCAGACATAAGCGTCGCATTCCCAAACTTTGAGAAATGACAACTTAGGTTTCTGCCAAACCATAATTCATACGTTGTCATCTCAACGGATTTTAGATGGTGCCCTATTTAAAGTGAATGTAATTGTCTCTAATGCATAACCCCAAAACGATAGTGGCAAATCGATAAGAGACATCATAGTACGCACCATATCCAATAGAGCACGACTATGACGTTCGGACACACCATCACACTATGGTGTTCCAGGTGGCGTGAGTTGTGAAACAACTTCCACATTGCCTTAAGTTGTATACCAAACTCGTAACTTAGATATTCACCTCCATGATCATATCGTAGACATTTTATCTTCTTGTCATGATGATCTCAAACTTCACTCTGAATTTGCTTGAACTTTTCAAACGATTCAGACTTGTGTTTCATTAAGTAAATATACCCATATCTACTCAAATCCTCAGTGAAGGTAAGAAAATAACGATATCTACCGCACGCTACAACACTCATTGGACCGCATACATCAACATGTATCATTTCCAATAAGTCACTTGCCCTCTCCATCATACCGGAAAACGGGGTCTTAGTCATCTTGCCCATGAGGCATGGTCCGCATGTCTCAACCGATTCGAAATCAAATGAGTCCAAAGATCCATCAGCATGGAGTTTCTTCATGTGCTTTACACCAATATGACATTTAGCGGCAGTGCCACAAGTATGTGGCACTATCATTATTAACTTTGTATCTTTTGGCATCAATATTATGAACATGTGTATCACTACGATCAAGATTCAATGAACCATTCACATTGGGTGCATGACCATTGAAGGTATTATTCATGTAAACAGAATAACCATTATTCTCTGACTTAAATGAATAACCGTATTGCAATAAACACGATCCAATCATGTTTATGCTCAACACAAACACCAAATAACATTTAGGTTCATCACTAATCCCGAAGGTAGAGAGAGCGTGCGATGGTGATCATATCAACCTTGGAAACACTTCCAACACACATCGTCACCTCGCCCTTAGCTAGTCTCCGTTTATTCCATAGATTTTATTTCGAGTTACCAACATTTAGCAACTGAACCGGTATCTAATACCCAGGTGCTACTAGGAGTACTAGTAAGGTACACATGAATAAAACGTATATCAAATATACTTCTGTTGACGTTGCCAGCCTTCTTATCTACCAAGTATCTAGGGCAGTTTCGCTTCAGTGACCGTTCTCCTCATAATAGAAGCACTCAGTCTCGGGTTTGGGTTCAACCTTGGGTTTCTTTACTGGAGCAGCAACTGGCTTGCCATCCATGAAGTTTCCCTCCTTGCCCTTGCCCTTCTCGAAACTAGTGGTTTTACTAACCATCAACACTTGATGCTCCTTCTTGATTTCTACCTTCGCGGTGTCAAACATCGCGAATAGCTCAGGGATTATTATTTTCATCCCTGGCATTTCATAGTTCATCACGAAGCTCTAGTAGCTTTGTGGCAGTGACTTGGAGAACTATATCAACCACTATCTTATCTGGAAGACCAACTCCCACTCGATTCAAGCGATTGTAGCACCCAGACAATCTGAGCACATGCTCACCGATTGAGCTATTCTCCTTCATCTTGCAGGCAAAGAATATTGTTGGAGGTCTCATACCTCTCAACACGGGCACGAGCCTGAGATCGCAATTTCAGCTCTTAGAACATCTCATATGTTCCGTGACGTTCAAAACGTTTTGGAGCCTCAATTCTAAGCCGTAATGCATGACGCACTGAACTATCAAGTAGTCATCACAACGTGCCTGTCAGATGTTCACAACATCCACAGACGACGCTAGAGGGGGTGGTGCACTGAGCGGTGCATCAAGGACACAAGCCTTCTGTGCAGCAATGAGGACAATCCTCAGTTTACGGACCTAGTCCGCATAATTGCTACCATCATCTTTCAACTCTATTTTCTCTAGGAACGTATTAAAAACACAGGGGAGCTATAGCGCGAGTTATTGATCTACAACATAATTTAGCAAGGACAACTTTAGACTATGTTCATGATAAGGAGTTTAGTTAATCATATTACTTAAAAAACTCCCACTCAAATTGACATCCCTCTGGTCATTCGAGTGTCACATGATCCAAATTCACCAACCCAAGTCCGATCATCACGTGAGATGAGGTGGTTTCAATGGTGAACATCTTCATGTTGATCATATCTACTATATGACTCATGTTCGACCTTTCGGTCTCTTGTGTTCTGAGGCCATGTCTGTACATGCTAGGATTGTCAAGTTTAACCCAAGTGTTCCGCATGTGCAACACTGGCTTGCACCCGTTGTATGCGAACGTAGAGTCTATCACACCCGATCATCACGTGGTGTCTCGAAACGACGAACTTTCGCAACGGTGCACACTCGGGGAGAACACAATTTTTATATTGAAATTTCAGTGAGGGATCACCTTATAATGCTACCGTCGTCCTAAGCAAAATAAGATGCATAAAAGGATTAACATCACATGCAAATCATAAGTGACATGATATGGCCATGAACTTGTGCTTTTGATCTCCATCTCCAAAGCACCGACATGATCTCCATCGTCACCGGCATGACACCATGATCTCCATCATCTTGATCTCCATCAACGTGTCGCCCTGAGGTTGTCGCGCCAACTGTTGCTTCCATGACTATTGCTAACTCATAGCGATAAAGTAAAGCAAAAATGGCGAAAATTAATTAAAGACAACCCTATGGCTCCTGTCGGTTGCCGTACTCATCGACATGCAAGTCGTGATATTCTATACAAAACATGATCATCTCATACATCACATATATCTCATCATGTAATTGGCCATATCACATCACAACATACCCTGCAAAAACAAGTTAGACGTCCTCTAAGTGTTGTTGCATGTTTTACGTGGCTGCTACGGGTATCTAGCAAGAATGATTCTTACCTACGCAAAAACCACAACGGTGATACACAAATTGCTATTCAACCTTCTCAAGGACCGCCTTTGTCGAATCCGATCCAACTAAAGTGGGAGAGATAGACACCCGCCAACCATCTTTATGCAACAAAGTCACATGTCAGTTGATGGAACCGCTCTCTCGTAAGCGTACGAGTAAGGTTGGTCCGGGCCGCTTCATCCCACAATACCGCTGAATCAAGAAAATACCAAGGGAGGAAGCAATCTGAATATCAACACCCACAAACTCCTTTGTGTTCTACTTGTGATCTCATCTACGCATAGACCTAGCTCATGATGCCACTGTTGGGGAACGTTGCATGGGAAACAAAAAATTTCCTACGCACACGCAAGATCTATCCATGGTGATGAGAATCTACGAGAGGGAGAGTGCATCTACATACCCTTGTAGATCGCTAAGCGGGAAGCGTTAAGAAACGCGGTTGATGTAGTCGAACGTCTTCGCGATCCAAATCGCAATCCGTCCCGCGATCCAATCACGGTCCTTCCGATCTAGCACCGAACGGACGGCACCTCCGCATTCAGCACACGTACAGCTCGATGATGATCTCCACATCCTTGATCCAGCAAGTGAGGGTGGAGAGGTAGATGAGTTCTCCGCCAGCACAACGGCGTGGTGGCGGTGGTGGTGGAGCTGTCCCGACAGGGCTTCGCCAAGCACGACCGAGACGATCTAGTGGAGAACAGATCTAGAGGGAGAGAGAGGCAGCCATGGCTTTTCAGGTGAGGGCTGCCCTCAAATCCTCTAGTATATATAGGAGGAAGGGAGGGGAGGAGGCAGCCCAAAACCCTCCACCAAGGAGGGTTCGGCCGAACCATAGAGGAGGAGTCCTCCCCCAACTAGGACTCCTCTTCCCACAAGGGAGGTGGGGTCTTGGGAGGACTCCTTCCCACTTGGCCTCCTCCTTTCCTATTTCGCATGGGCCCCTTAGGGGCTGGCCGGCCAGCCCACCAGGGGCTGGTGCGCCACCCCCTAGGCCCATGTGGCCCTTGGGGTGAGTGGGCCCCTCCCGGTGGACCCCCGGAACCCTCCCGGCACTCCCGGTACACTACCGGTGACGCCCGAACTTTTTTTGGTGACCAAAACGGGACTTCCTATATATCAATATTCACCTCCGGACCATTCTAGAGTTCCTCGTGATGTCCGGGATCTCATCCGGGACTCCGAACAACCTTCGGTCACCACCATACATAACTCAATACTACCGAAACGTCACCGAATGTTAAGTGTGCAGACCCTGCGGGTTCGAGAACTATGTAGACATGACCGAGAAACCTCTACGGTCAATAACCAATAGCGGGACCTGGATGCCCATATTGGTTCCTACATATTCTATGAAGATCTTTATCGGTCGAACCTCTATGTCAAGGATTCAATTAATCCCGTATGATGTTCCCTTTGTTCTTCGGTATGTTACTTGCCCGAGATTCGATCGTCGGTATTCCATACCTAGTTCAATCTCGTTACCGGCAAGTCTCTTTAGTCACTTTGCTTGCAAGGCTTATTGTGATGTTGTATTACCGAGTGGGCCCTGAGATACCTCTCCGTCACAAGGAGTAACAAATCACAGTCTTGATCCATGCCCACTCAACAGACACCCTCGGAGATACCTGTAGAGCATCTTTATATTCACCCAGTTACGTTGCGATATTTGATACACACAAGGTATTCTTCCGGTGTCAGTGAGTTGCATGATCTCATGGTCATAGGAACAGATACTTGACATGCAGAAAACAATAGCAATAAATTGACACGATCATATGCTACGTTCATAGTTTGGGTCTTGTCCATCACATCATTCTCCTAATGATGTGATCCCATTATCAAATGACATCTCATGTCTATAGCTAGGAAACCTTGACCATGTTTGATCAACGAGCTAGTGTTGTCTATGTACCCACACGTGTATTTGAGTTTCCAATCAATACAATTATAGCATGGATAATATATAAACGATTATCATGAACAAGGAAATATAATAATAACCATTTTATTATTGCCTCTAGGGCATATTTCCAACATTTAGATGGTTCAAAGCAATAGTCTAGTTTTAACATAATAACTTTAATACTCAAACATGCCAACAAGCAACCATGTCTTTCAAAATATCAACACTAAAGAAAGTTATCCCTAGCCCATCATGCTCAATCATTGATCCATTCATGAAACACACTCAAATATTAACTACACCCAATGCTCAAGTATGATCATAGTGCCCCCTAGTTGGTCCTTTATAAGAGAAGATGGAGAGTTAAAATTGCATAAATTAAATAGATAGGCCCTTCACAGAGGGAAGTAGGGATTTGTAGAGGTGCCAGAGCTCAAAGCATAAATCGAGAGAGAGAAAAATTTGATTCGCATGCCTTTCCTGTCAACGAAAACGACAAAATAGTTCACAATACTTTCCATGCTAGATATATCATAGGCGGTTCCAAAACATAAAGTAAAGTTTATTCCTTTTTCCACCATTCTTTCACAATCCATGGCTGGCCGTATCCACGGTTGTCTTCCATACCAACACTTTCCAAGGAATTTATTATTTGACAACATAAAGTAATTTTTTTTCATTTCGGGACTGGGCATCCCTATTACCGCTGTACTCTCGTGCAATGACAAGTGAATAAGCACTCATCTTGAGAATAACACATCTGGCATCGAAAAATATTGGACACCCCCTACCGTTTCATGAGCGGTACGAGCACACAAAAAGGAAATTTATTTTGAAAAGTAGAGATGGCACATACAAATTTGCTTAGAACAGCATGGAAATACCGCATATAGGTAGGTATGGTGGACTCATAAGGCAAAACTTGGTATAAGTATTTTGGATGCACAAGTAGTATTTCTACTTAGTACAAGTGGAGGCTAGCAAATAGATTGAAAAGCAACCAACCAAGAAACGAAAATTCACATATGCGAGCATTGAGCATAAGTAACACCGAATAATGCACCATAAGTAGGATGTAATTTCATTGCATAACTATTGACTTCCGTGCATGCATAGGGAATCACAAACCTTAACACCAATATTCCTACTAAAGCATAATTACTCACTAACATGACTCACATATCACTATCATCATGTCTCAAAACTATTACAAGGAATCAAGTTTAAGTTGTCCAATGATCTTCATGAAAGTTTTTATTATATCCTCCTTGAATATCTATCACTTTGGGACTAGTTTCATATATTGCCATTGCTTTTGACAAGCTCAAACAAATTTAAGTGAAGAACATGAGCATAGAGATTTCATCTCTCAAAATAGTATAAGTGAAGCATGAGAGGATTTCTTCAAAATTTACTATCTCTCAAATTAATCTAATTGAAGCATGAGAGTGTTTCTTCAAAAATTTCCAAGCACACCGTGCTCAAAAAGATATAAGTGAAGCACTAGAGCAATTCCATAGCTCAAAAAGTTTAAGTGAAGCATATAGAGCAATTCTAAAAAACCATAGCATAATTTTGGTTCTCTCAAATAGGTGTGTCCAGCAAGGATACTAGTGACAAACTAAAAAGCAAAGCAAGCAAAGACTCAAATGATACAAGGCGCTCCAAGCAAAACTCATGATATGTGACGAATAAAAATATAGCTCCAAGTAAAATACCAATGGTAGTTAGAAGAAAGAGGGGATGCCACTCGGGGCATCACCAAGCTTAGTTGCTTGTTTCTCTTTGGATATATCTTGGGGGTGCTGTAGCATCCCCAAGCTTAGGCTCTTTTCACTCCATATTCCTTCATCCATCGTGATCTCACCCAAAACTTGAAAACTTCAATCACACAAAACTCAACAAAATCTTCGTCATATCCGTTAGTATAATAAAGCAAATCACTACTTTAAGTACTATTGCAAACCCATTCAAATTTTATTATTTCATTATACCTACTGTATTTTAACTTTACCATGGCTCATACCCTTCAATACAACCCATAGATTCATCAAACCAAGCACACAATGCAACGAAAACAGAATCTATCTTAAACAGAACAGTTTGTAGTAATCTGTAATCTAACCATACTTCTGTAACTCTAAAAATTCTGAAACATTAGGACAACGTAAAGAATTTTATATCAATACAGTTTTAAAATTTCAGCTCGATATCACGCTCCAGTAAAAAATTAAAATTCGCACACTTGAGGCAAAGTTTCTGTTTCAGATTCAGCATTGTTTCTACTCATCTTATGAATCATCCTAAAGGCTTTAGTTGGCACAAACACTAAATAAAACCTAAAACACAATCATAACAGAGGCATAATTGTTTCAACACTCAAAAACAGAAAGAAAAGGACGAAAATAAATTTATTCATTGGGTTGCCTCCCAACAAGCGCTATCGTTTTACGCCCCTAGCCAGGCATAACGCATAGATTCAAGTATTGTCATCTTTGGTTTTTGCTCCATAGGATGCTCTCGTGATTGATTCATATGGTGGCTTCATTCTTGTTCTAGGTAAGTGTTCCATCTCCTTTCTTGGTGGAAATTGAACACGAATATTGCCTTCTTTCATATCAATCATGGCACCTATAGTGCGTAAGAACGGTCTGCCAAGTATAATAGGACAAGATGGATTGCAATCAATATCAAGAACAATAAAATCCGTGGGCACATAATTCCTATTTGCAAGAATAAGAACATCATTAATTCTTCCGAAAGCCTTTTTAATAGTAGAATCCGCCAAGTGCAAATTAAGAGAACATTCTTCAATATTGGTGAGACCAAGCACATCACATAAAGATTTTGGAATCGTGGAAACACTAGCACCCAAATCACATAAAGCAAAGCACTCATAATTTTTAAATCTTGACCTTAATGGTAGGTTCCCACTCATCATGTAATTTTCTAGGAATAGAAATCTCCAACTCCAACTTTTCTTCAAAAGATTTCATCATGGCATCAACGATATGTTTAGTAAAAGCTTTATTTTGTTCATAAGCATGGGGTGAATTCAACATGGATTGCAGCAAAGAAATACATTCAATCAAAGAGCAACTATCATAATTAAAGTCTTTGCAATCCAAAATAGTGGGCACATCACTAGTTAAAGTTTTGACCTCTTCAAACCCACTTTCATCAAAAATTTCATCAAGATTTTCACCCTCCAAATTATTGGGACGCCTTCTTGCTAAAGTTGACTCTACTTCAGTCCCTTTATCATCAATTTTAATATTACTAAACAAGGAATCAATAGAAGAAACACCAATCACTTTAAGATCTTCATAATTTTTCTGAAAGCAATCACTAGAAAACAGTTTTTCTAAAAATTCTCTTTTAGCTCTAAGCATAGCGGTTCTTTTCTTACTCTCATCCATAGAGACATATAAATCTGTAATTGATTCATCAATCTTAGGTGCAAAAGCTTTCAACTTGAGATTTTCCACATCATGAGAAATTCTATCAATGCTTCTAGACATATCATCAATCTTATTCAACTTTTCTTCTATCGTAGTATTGAAAACCTTTTGCGCATTGATAAATTCTTTAATATTACTCTCAAGATCAGAGGGTTCCTATTATTATTGTAAGAAGAATTACCATAGGAATTACCATAATTATTAGAGGAATTTCCAGGAAAAGGCCTAGGATTAAAATTACCTCTATAAGCATTGTTATTGAAATTGTTTCGCGAGACGAAGTTCACATCTACGGAATCACTATTTTGCTCAATCAAGGTAGACAAAGGCACATCATTAAGACCAATAGGAGCATTTTTACTAGCAACCAACTTCATTAAAGCATCCACTTTGTCACTCAAAGTACTAATTTCTTCAACCGAATTAACCTTTTTACTAGTAGGTGCTCTTTCAGTATGCCATTGTGAATAATTTGCCATAATATTATCTAGCAATTTAGTAGCTTCACCCAAAGTAATTTCCATAAAAGTACCACCTGCGGCAGAATCTAAAAGATTTCTAGAGACAAAATTCAATCCCGCATAAAAAAATTATATGATCATCCAAAGATTTCAACCATGAGTAGGACAATTTCTTAGTATCAATTTCATTCTTTCCCAAGATTGTGCAACATGTTCATGCTCAAGTTGCTTAAAATTCATGATTTGAGTCCTAAGGGAAATAATTTTCGCGGGCGGAAAATACTTAGTAATAAAAGCATCCTTGCACTTATTCCAAGAATCGACACTATTGCGAGGCAAAGAAGAAAACCAAATTTTTGCACGACCCCGCAAGGAGAAAGGAAATAATTTCAACTTCACTATATCATTGTCCACATATTTTTTTTCTTTTGCATATCACACAATTCTACGAATGTGTTTAGATGGGACGCGGCATCCT
The DNA here is from genome assembly GCA_039707655.1 of Elymus sibiricus. Taxonomy (NCBI): domain Eukaryota; kingdom Viridiplantae; phylum Streptophyta; class Magnoliopsida; order Poales; family Poaceae; genus Elymus; species Elymus sibiricus. The sequence goes on along the minus strand of CM077671.1, from coordinate 145,817,202 downwards.
CATTAGGAGTACCGGCAAATTGCTCTTTCATGACAAGATTCAACAAAGCGGCATTAATATCACAAGACTCCGCACTAGTGGCGGGAGGATGGGATGATGCATCACAGCGACGGTAAGTATTTCCCTCAGTTATGAAACCAAGGTATCGAACCAGTAGGAGGATCACCAACACTACGTAAACAGCACCTGCACACAAAGAACAAATACTTGCAACCCGACGCGAAAGAGAGGTTGTCAATCTCTCTATGGTAAAAAGTAGATTAGGATATGATAGATTGGATAGATAGATCTCTCAAGAACACAAAATAAAAGAGGCAAATAAAAAGTGCAGAAAGGTATTTTGGGGTTTTTTGGAATAATATATCTGAAAATAAAAGCGGCAAAAAGATAGATCGGAAAGCAATATGTTGGAAAAGTAGACCTGGGGCCATAGGTTTCACTAGTGGCTTCTCTCATGAGTACAACACACGGTGGGTGAACAAATTACTGTTGGGCAATTGATATAAGATCAAATAATCATGATGATATCCAAGGCAATGATCATTATATAGGCTCACGTCCAAGATTAGTAGACCGAAACGATTCTGCATCTACTACTATTACTCCACACATCGACCGCTATCCAGCATGCATCTAGTGTATTAAGTTCATGGAAAAACAGAGTAATGCAATAAGAACGATGACATGATGTAGACAAGATCTATTCATGTAGGAATAGACCCCATCTTGTTATCCTTAATAGCAACGATACATGCATGCCTCGCTGCCCCTTCTGTCACTGGGAGAGGACACCGCAAGATCGAACCCATCACAAAGCACCTCTTCCCATGGCAATAAAAATCGATCTAGTTGGCCTAACTAAACCAAAGATTCGAAGAAGAAATACGAGCCTATAAGTAATCATGCATATAAGAGATCAAAGAAGACTCAAATAATATTCATGCATAGAAATTGATCATGAACTCAAAATTCATCGGATCCCAACAAACACACCGCAAAAGTTTACATTAAATAGATCTCCAAGAGACCATTGTATTGAGAATCAAAAGAGAGAGAGGAAGCAATCTAGCTACTGCCTATGGACCCGTAGGTCTATGGTGGACTACTCACGCATCATCGGAGAGGCACCAATGAGGATGATGAATCCCTCCGTGATGGTGTTAGATTGGATCTCGCGGTTCTGGAACTTGCGGCGGTTGGATATGTTTTTCATCGACTCCCTTAGGTTTTCTAGAATATTTGGGGATTTATAGGCATCTGAGGCGGTGGAGAGGCGTCCCGAGGAGGGCACAGCCCATCAGGGCGCGCTCTGGTGGGTTGTGGTCTCCTATGCCCTCCTCTTTGGTACTTCTTTGGCCCAATGGATGTCTTCTGGCCCAAAAAAAATCTCCAAAAGATTCATCGCGATTGGACTCCGTTTGGTACTGATATTCTGCGAAGTAAAAAACAAGCAAAAACAGCAACTGGCACTTTGGCACTATGTCAATAGGTTAGTCCCAAAAAATTATATAAAGTTGCTATAAAATGATTGTAAAACATCCAAGAATGATAATATAACAACATGGAACAAGCAAAAATTATAGATACGTTGCAGACGTATCAATAGCCCTTTGTGACATTGTCGAGGTAGCCAAGAGCGTAGGGTGGTGTAGCCGTGGTCGAGGTAGCCGTGCGAAGAACGCCGTGGTCGATGTCGACACGGGGAGGCCGGTGTCGAGGAAGTCGCCGTGGAGCCACGGGCGCAAGGAGGCGCCAAGGTAGTCATGGGCCGAGAAGAAGACGATGTTGACGACGCGTCGTGCCGGGTATGCCAAGCCCAGGGACACGTCATGGGCGAAGGCACGCATCGGTGTTGCCAGCACCAGGCATGCATAGATGGACGAAGTCGATGTTGACGAGGCGCCGCTCCAGGCTTGCCAGGCCTGGGAACACATCGGGGACGAAGGCATGCGTCAGTGTTGCCAGCACTGGGCATGCGTAGATGGGGACCTGTGCGAGCAATACATCATGTCGAGGAGTCCGAGAGACCAGCAGAGAAGGAGACTCGGCGACGGTTGTGGCGCCAATCGACATGGGGCCGATGTCACCAACGATGGTCGGAGTAGACGAAGTGGTCGGGGATGATGACGACGATGTTGGCGACAGGTTGGTGCTGGACAAAGACGAAGGGGGCGGACGGGCGGCGCCGGAGGCTACAATGGTAGCGGCGGCGGCGGCCTGACGGCGGCAGTGGCTAGGTTAGGAGCGTGGCGGCGATGCTCGAAGTAGGCGAGGAGAACCCAACAACGTGATGAAGACCGACGAGGATGGTGGCGTTCCCGCGCCAAGGGAGGCAGCACGGCGCATACCACGAAGAGTCTATGAGTGGAGACGACGGAGTGCACCGCGGGCCGTGGCGCTACGGCCCGAAGGGGCAACGTAGTGGCGGTGCGCGGGTCGGTGCAGCCATGGGGATGGCCTCGGGATGCAGCGGGAACCGTGTGCCGCAGCACTTCTACCGGAAGGGGCGGTGTAGCAGCGGTTCGCGGGTCGCGGGAACCGCGTATCGCGGCACTACGTCCCAAAGGGGCGACGTAGTGGCAATGCGTGAGTTGATGCAGCCGCGGGGAGAACCACAGTGCGGCGATGTTGCGGCCCGACGGGGCGACGCAGTGGCAGCCCGATGCTCGATCGGTGGAGGGGCGTGTTGTACTCAGGACAGTCTTCACAGGACCCACAGAGGCGCATGCAACCGACTGATCATGTCGGTCGCACGATGTGGATGGAGTAGATTGCGGCGGCCGGGTGATCAATCCGATCGCACGCGACGTCGGGGGCGCTGCTCGGTGATGATGACAGTGTCATGGATGGTGAAGCGGGGTGGTCGAGCAGACCAAGGCGATGGCGGCCAGCGGGGAACGGCGTGCCCGAGGTAGCCAACAAGGGGCGGCGGAGACCCGAGCCGGAAAAGACGAACCGACAAGGCCACCCGAGCCAGGCAGACGGCGTGCCCGAGGTAGCCGACGAGCGGCGACAGAGATGGTAGGTAATGTAGGATCCTGATTAGACGCGGGCGACGATGATCGGAGCGGAGCGACGGACAGGCAGATGCGCGAACGACGGCCAGGACGGGCCACCGCGTCGCGCGAGGCTGCCGGGTCGTAGAAGAGGCCGGGGTCGCACCGTTGGCGGTGACGGCCGGCGCAGGATGACGGCGGGCAGTCGCGCGGGCGACGGCCGTGACGGGCCGACGCGGTGCGCGAGGCCGCCGAGTCGAAGAAGAGGTCAGGGTTGCGCCGTTGTCGGAGTAGAGGCGCGCGGGTGTCGACGGCGGCGGGGGGCTATGCAAACCGATCTTATATCGAAAAGCCAAAAAGAAAACGCCGATCAAAACGACCGCGGAAGAGAGAAAAACCCGGATCAAGAGATTGGGAAAAAGACTCTCTAGGGCAGCCGGTCAACACGACCGGCGGACGAACCCTAGGTACGGGCGGCGCGGCCCGCGACGACGGTCATGGAGGCCGACCGCCCCGGGGGCGGCGCGGAGAAAAAGCGGCGGCGGCTAGGGTTTTAACCGGTTAGGCTGATACCATGTTGTATGGGAAAGAGGGATTGGTGGAATCGATGTTTATTGCTTGAGCCTCGTGGGCATATATATAGGAATACATGATCAACTTGGAGTACAAGACAAGGCAGGACAAATCCTAGTCTATCTCATATTTCCTAATTAATCATTATACTCAACGGTGTGGATCAAAACGACTAACATCCTACCAGTCTGACGTTAAGCTACAGATCCACACGATCGTAACCCACCTCCCTCCTGCGACCCGCGAACACTAGGCACCCACTTCGCGAGGCCCATCCACGATAACCCAGCGAGCACGCGCAGCGCATGAGGCACAAGACCAAGACAACCCCTCCGGCCCACGTTACCTCGCACATGACTTACCACCCAAACCCCATTTTCTTACCTCCGTCACAAGAAACAGGCACCTGCCCCCGATCTGTTCTCCTCCTCTCTCCCTAACGCACCTCCATCGCCAACGAGCTGCACCCCTGATCTGATCCACCAAAAACACATCAACCACCATGCCCGAGGACTACTAATCCCCCAGACACAAGGATTTGAGAGAGGGCCGGGTTTACCACATCATCAATACTAGGGTTACCACATACTATGACGCCAATTACCCAGTTCGTCTGAATTTCGCCAGAATCAAGCAAAAAATCAAGGAGGTAAGTGATTCAAACTCCATACTCATGCTGCATTTTCATTTCATACCAAAAAAATCAAGGCAAATCCATGGGATAAGAACAAACCAAAAGTTGGGGAAATGATAACCCTTTTCCTAGCCTACAAATCCTACATGTGTTGAATTCCTCCCTCATAATTGAGTTACCATTCAAATCCAGACAGGTTACCATCAAGATTGGATTGAGTTGCCTTTTTAAAGCCTAAAAGTTGGTAAAAGAGAGCCATTTTCCTAGCCTACACATCCTAATTTGTTCTCTCATCCATCGTCATTGAGTTACCACTCAAATCCAGATAGGTTACCATCATGATTGTATTGAGCTATCTTTTTTCGTAGCCTGTTAAAACTACATGTATGAAATTTCTCATTAATAATTGAGTTACCATTTCAGATCAATATAGATTATCATAGTGTATGCACTAAGTTATCACTATAAAAGAAGAATAAAAATGAAAAAAAGCATCCTTTAACACTTATTTCACCGTAAGAATATCCTTTTTTTATTCTAGAGAAGAACCATTAGTGTATGTGAACAACAAATAGGGCACAACAACCCAGGAAAGAAAAAATTATCATGCTAATTCAGAAGAATTTACCAGAAAAACTCTATACCCACACTTATCAGCCCATGGATGCACACAGAACTAGGGCACTAACACTACAAGAATACCATGTGTTGATTTACATTGTTGCAATCAGAACTAATTGATAAGAAATGATGTTCATGAAATGAGGTTGTAGATACTATCGCTGTCATACGCTCATGTGTTGGTTACTTCCAAATGATACATGTTATAATAATGAAGTAATCGGTGCAAAAAATAAAATAATAATTGTTGTGAAAAAATAATCAATATTGCTTGGAAGTGTGGAATTGATGGATGCGATTATATGTGCTAGCAGGTGCTGCAACACAAAAATGGCGCAAGACAACGGGGGAATGTAGATATCAGGATGAGTGGTGTGGGGACAAACCAACAGTCTGAGGATGCACATACGGCAAGCTTTGGTTCTGCCAACATCAACAAAACACATAAAGGTAACATTTACCATGCATCGGTCTACAACTACCACATTTTTATACACAAAAAGTTACCATCCAAATTGAATTGCAATTACCATCCATGATGTTTACAACTACCACGTTTACTACAAGCAAGTTACCATGCAAGAATGCATTACATTTACCATACATCAGTTCACAAAACAAATACCAACAAACTTAATGCATACAAGTTACCATGAAATTTGGTACAATTACCACACTCACTGCATAAAAATTATCACGCAATCTGCATTACAAATTATCATGCATTTAGTTTACAACTACCAACAGCTTACTACATGCAAAATTTACCAGACCAGTGGAGTGCAAGTTACCACACATTTTGGTGTTCAAATTACCACACAAACTAACATCTTCAAAAGCATTGCAGGTGCTACATCTAGAAGCAAGCCAGTGGTCTGAGAGCCAAGCAAAGAACCGACTACTAGTAGCATAGGGGGAGAGAAAGCTTCGTTGATTAGTCAGTCAGCGAGCCAGCAAGTCCAGAAATAGGAGGGGTGAATGCTGACCGGGGAGACATAAACACCGAGGCCTACTCCACACCAAAGCCTCATGATGAAACGATGAAGTTTGACACTTATGAGGAAGCTTATGATCACTACAAGCTATATGCGCTCAGGCATGGGTTTGGGATAAGGCTGGAATACAGGAAAACAATAAAGGACGATACTGTAAGTAGAGTCCTATTGATTTGTGGGAAAAATAGCAAGCCAAAAAAACAAGGAGGAGACACAGGATGTGCCGAACCCAAAAGGCATTGTGAAGAAGAGGAAAAGAGGGAAGGTTGTGAGGACAGAATGTCCGGCCCACCTTTACATTACGCACACGGATGCGTGGTGGAGAGTCAAACGCTTCAACGACAACCACAACCACCCTCTAACCACAAAGCCGTCCCTGACAAAGTTCCTATCATCACATAGGAACATTCCCAAGGATGAGCATGACTTCTTGAAGATACTGCACGGATGCAAAATAGAGACATCAAGACAAATGCAACTAATGTCATGGTTCTACGGGTCTCCTAACGATGTACCATACACGACAAAGGACATCGCAAACCAGCGAGCTAAATTCCGCATCGAGTACCGCCACGCTGATGTGGGAAGCACAATATCATACTTCCAAGATATGAAGGCACAAGATCCAGACTTCTATTAGAGAATAAAACTTGACGACGAGGACAGAGTGGAAAATCTGTTCTGGATAGATGGTGCGTCGCGCAGGGCATATGCTAGATACAATGATGTCGTGTCATTCGACACAACATACATGACAAACATGTACAAGATGCCCTGTGCGCCCTTCATTGGAATTAATAACCATGGGCAGTCAATCCAGTTTGGTTGTGGGTTTGTTCAAAACGAACTATCTGGTAACTTTGTGTGGCTGTTTAATGCATTCTTGCATGCAATGGGTGGAGTTGCGCCAAAGAACATAATAACAGATCAAGATTTTTCAATGAGGAGTGCTATTGATGATGTATTCATCGGGATAGTACACAGGAATTGCCGCTGGCATATAATGAAAAAGGCCCAGGAGAAGCTTGGGAAGCTGATGGCTGACGATGAGCCACTAAACAAGGCATTCAAGGATTGTGTTGACAACAGCTTGACTGCTATTTTACTTCCCACCCAAACTACCTTAAACACAAATGAGTTTGCATGCATGGGGTCAACAGTTACCATGTAAGAAAGTGATAAGTTACCAGAGAAGTATAACCAAGATACCTGCATATTTTTCTGTACAGAACCTATCATGTTTGTTGCACACATTTGTTCGTTGCACACACAAAATAACTTTGCATCCCCCACTAGTTGTGATTGAAGAAGGTATTTTTGTGTTTGCTAGTTAAATTGATGCTTGAACTACAAACACCAAGTGGTATTCGTCGTGAAAAAAAATCATCCTATGTGCACTGTAGTTACCATGTTGCTTGAACTAAAATGACCATGTGTTTGTGATAGAATTATCAACAAGAGAGTGTTTAAGTTACCAATCTGTTTGAACTATGGTTACCACCATTCAAGCCCTGATGTTACCATGTTTCTGTTTTGAATGCAGTTGAAGAGTTTGAACACAAATGGTGGGTGATGATGGACACGTATGGCCAGACCGACAATGAGCATTTGGCTGTGGGAAAACAGGGAATGCTGGGTCCCGGCATACTATATGCATGATTTTTTTTCGTTCTTGCAGACCACGGCAAGAAGTGAGGGGTCCAACTATGTGGTGAAGAAGTATGTCAACCCAAACAACTCACTGGTCGAATTCGCACAACAGTACACTGCGATCCAGGATAAGGTGATGGCTAGCGTGTCAAAAGAGCGGTTGGAAATAGTGTACAAAGAAACCAAAATGTACTCGATGAATCCGCTGGAGTTGCAGGTGCGGGGGTTGTACACACATAACCTGTTCTGCAAATTCCAGGTGGAGATGAAGGTGAAATCAGCCTACAGATGCGACACATTGCATGATGGTACATTCAAGGTCATCTCGGTACGGGGAATAATACCAAAATATGGGGACAGGGACTACCATGTGCAAGCAAACATGGGTGAAGGGACATACTCGTGTTCTTGCTGCAAGTTTGATCGGACTACTGTGCGCACACATACTACGAGTGATGGACCAGATGGGGTATATGAGATACCTGAAAAGTACATCCTAAAGAGGTGGACTTGGGATCCAAAGGAAGATCTTATTCAACCTGATTTCGAACAACCAACAGTTAAGAAGTTGATGCCAGAGGAGGGGAAAAGCGTCATGCGATATACGTCAATTCTAAAAGAATTTAAGGCATCAACCAAAGATGCTTGCCTAACAGATGATGGAACTAGAGTGGCAAGAAAACACCTATATAATTTCAAGGAGGAGCTTGAAACCCTGAAGAAAAGTCAACTTAAAAAAGGAAGAAAGGAAAAGGAAGAAGCAAAAGGATCGTTTCAAGGACAACCAGATCCCTGCTCGATTCCTGTGGGTCGGGTGAATAAAGACAACCCCGCCACAGAACAAACAAGCGCCCCTGATGTGCAACAACAGGAGAACCCCACCGAACAGCAAACAAGCGCCCCTAATGCGTAGCAACAGGAGAACCCCGCCACACAGGAAACATGCGCCCCTAATGCGCAGCGACAGCAGAACACGGCCACACAGCAAACAAGCGTGCTTGTAACGATACATGCTAGCAAAAACAAGCATGCTCTTGTCTCCCAACCCCACATCCTGATGCAGCTCAGTCCTCAAGCACAAAGATGATCCTAGACCCACCCAGGACTATAACTAAGGGGCGGCCAAAATCAAAAAGGAAGCAGTCAACTTTTGACATTGTGAAGCCAAAGTCACGAAGGAAATGTGGTGTATGCGGGAGCCTGGAACACGACAAATGCACGTGCAACTCTCCCCAGCCAAGATAAATGAAGAAGGTGGTTTTAAAAAGGAATATGGTGGCTACATTCTCTTCATGGACCACATGTTATGAAAATAATGTAATCCCAGTTATTGTATGCCTAGTATGTAACCTATAAGCACCATAATGTGCAAGCTATCAGCACCCTGCTATGCCAGTTACCAGCATTGTATGGTGGAGTTGTCATCGCTTTGTAATCCAAGATTTTATATCTAAGTTTCTGTAAGCTATCAGCACCCTCCTATGCCAGTTACCAGCATTGTATGGTGAAGTTGTCATGGATCTGTAATCCAAGATTTTATATCTATGTTTCTGTAAGCTATCAGCACCCTGCTATGCTAGTTACTAGCATTGTTTGATGAAGTTGTCATGGATTTGTAATCCAAGATTTAGCTACCGGCACTGCATTGTATTAGTTATGAACAAAAATTACGCCTGCTTGGACTTATAAAAAATAGAAGCAAGTAATCCCGGTCGTCGACCAAGATGCTCGCAGATATCAAATAAAATGTGGTCCAATTTATAATGACTGTCAAAAAAATTATCATCTTCTCCATGAATTTATATACTATAGTAAACATATTGTCAACACTTTGCTGAGTGACTTTACCATGACAAATTGATGTAGAGTTATCAGGACAGTTTGGTAAAAGTTATCACAGGTTGACAGCATGAGTTACCAACCATCACATGAAGATATATGTGTGATGATGTGCCTCTAATGCAACTAAACAAAGTATAACAACACATTCGTGACAATTCTCACCTCATGATCCGTTGCCAAGCAGATGATAACGCCACTACTTGCATTTGTTTTGATCATGATCTAACCACCTCAATGTCAGAATTTTCCTGAGAGCTGGAATTTGTTCTTGAGTTAAAGCCGAGATATTTTTCCCATCCCACACCTCAAGATACGTGCTGGCGAAAAATCCACAGTCAGTGCTGAAACATTTGTGATGAAAACAACCCACAATCAGCTTCATTGAGTTTGCGAACGGCCAAAAACAGTGATCATAATATATAGGAAGGTGAAAAATAGAGTGAATAGGCCACAACTAACCCATTATCCTGTTTTAGCACATCAATGTACACAATTTCATAATCCTGAATTTGCTTATGCGAGTCCTTGTAAGCAATCAACCAAGCCTTCTTTATAGCGTTCATGTATCTTGTCGAATGCTCGAGAAGAGAAGGATTATCTTGTTCGCGCAATGAATCTAGAACTTCAAACCATTTTGCCGTGAGAATTAGTGACAACACATACCAATGCCCGTCATGTGGACCGGCACCCAACTTTTGCAAAGCAGGAAATAGCAGCTGCAATTTGAAGGTAGTAAAGTTGGCAGGGTAGAAAGAACAAAATTACCATGGTAAAAAGATAGTGAATTTCACAGGCAAAGCAACTAAAAATTATCAGGGCATTAAGGTTAAAAATTAAAGTTACCAGTGTGCATAAATAGGTTATCATGACAGAAAGAACAAAATTACCAGGGTAAAAAAATACTGAAATTAACAGGAAAGCAAAAAAAAAACTCATCATGTCAGTCATTATAAAGTTACCAAGGAAGTTATAGAAGGGTTACCATGTATTGGAGCAAAACAACACATAAAAAATAGTTAACATATCAGAAAAGAGACAAAATGTGAAAAAAAATCCAGCAAACATAACATACCTGATCCTGATGACTCAGAATGTAAAATTGATCCCGTCGGAAATGCTTCAATACAGACTTGCATTTGAAGTCTCCTGTCAACAGATACACAGACAACAGCCAAGGGAAGATGACCCTTTTTGGGGTTTCCTTATACTGAAGAATGCGAACATGTAACTCAGCAATGCTGGTTGATAGTTGCCCAATTTCCTTCACACAGCCGGCAAGCTCGCCGAGAGTGAGCCACCTCCCATCAATGTCAATAACCCTAACACTGCATTACAAAAAGATTTAAAATAATTTTCAAAAATTGCATAAAAATGTTTTACGTTAAAAATGAGGAAAAAGGGAAAAGTTCATTCTTACCCCTTAATCTTTGAGTTAGAATTATTAGTATGCTTGATAACTTCATTGTAAACAACCTCTTCCTCATAAGTGGGTTTGAGGCAAGAAAAAGGCGGGAGCATCTATTTGGACGGGTGGCCGACCCTAACTTTCCAAATAAAGGATTTAGGGGTTGAACTGCATACTAAGTGCTCTGTGCGAGGTGGCAATTATGGTGTAACAAACGTCGGACTTTGAGGATGGTCTGGTAAAAACAAAAAACAAAAGTAAGATGTATAGTGCAACAAAAACTGTTGGAAATATGCCCTAGAGGCAATAATAAATTGGTTATTATTATATTTCCTTGTTCATGATAATCGTTTATTATCCATGCTATAATTGTATTGATTGGAAACTCAAATACATGTGTGGGTACATAGACAACACTGTGTCCCTAGTAAGCCTCTAGTTGACTAGCTTGTTGATCAAAGATGGTTAAGGTTTCCTAGCCATGGACATGAGATGTCATTTGATAACGGGATCACATCATTAGGAGAATGATGTGATGGACAAGACCCAAACTGTAAACGTAGCATTTGATCGTGTCAGTTTATTGCTATTGTTTTCTGCATGTCAAGTATCTGTTCCTTTGACCATGAGATCATGCAACTCACTGACACCGGAGGAATACCTTGTGTGTATCAAACGTCGCAACGTAACTGGGTGACTATAAAGGTGCTCTACAGGTATCTCCGAGGGTGTCTGTTGGGTTGGCATGGATCAAGACTGGGATTTGTTACTCCGTATGACGGAGAGGTATCTCAGGGCCCACTCGGTAATACAACATCACAATGAGCCTTGCAAGCAATGTGACTAAAGTGTTAGCCACGAGATCTTGTATTACGGAACGAGTAAAGAGACTTGCCGGTAACGAGATTGAACTAGGTATAGTGATACCGACGATCGAATCTCGGGCAAGTAACATACCGAAGAACAAAGGGAACAGCATACGGGATTAACTGAATCCTTGACATAGAGGTTCGACCGATAAAAGATCTTCGTAGAATATGTAGGAGCCAATATGGGCATCCAGGTCCCGCTATTGGTTATTGGCCGTAGAGGTGTCTCGGTCATGTCTACATAGTTCTCGAACCCGCAGGGTCTACACACTTAACGTTTGGTGACGATTAGTATAATTGAGTTATTATGTTGGTGACCGAAAGTTGTTCGGAGTCCCGGATAAGATCCCGGACATGACGAGGATCTCCGGAATAGTCCGGAGGTAAAGATTGATATATGTGATAATAGTGTTTTGATCTCTGGAAGGGTTCCGGAGTTCACCGGAAGGGGTTCCGGATGTTTACCGAAGTGTTCGGGTGCAGCAACACTTTATATGAGCCAAAGGGATAAAGCCCACAAGGTATTGGAAAGTGCAAAAGTAGTTTTGCTGCCGCGTAAGCGGTACTACCGCTTGGTGAAGCGGTACTACCGCTTGGTGAAGCGGTACTACCGCTTGTGTGAAGAGGTACTACCGCCCGAGCGGTACTACCGCTTGTGTGAAGCGGTACTACCGCTTGTGTGAAGCGGTACTACCGCTTGTGCGCGGCTGTGCACGGTTCGGCAGGGATCCGAGTTGGACTCTTTCCCTGCGGGCCAAACCGACCTTGTGCGGGCAAAACCGACCCGGAGGAGGCTTTTACTCCAAGTTTAGACCCCAAGGCTCAACATATAAATAGAGGGGCAGGGCTAGCACACGGGACACATCAGTATTTCCCAAGCCGTGTGCCGGCAACCCTAGCCCTCTAGTTCCTCCGTCATAATCTCCGTAGTGCTTGGCGAAGCCCTGCAGAGATTGTTCCTCACCACCATCACCACGCCGTCGTGCTGCTGGAACTCAACCACTACTTCACCATCGCTCGCTGGATCGAGGAGGTGAAGGCATCATCAAGCCGTACGTGTGTTGAACGCGGAGGTGCCGTCCGTTCGGCACTAGATCGGAAGGATCGTGATTGGATCGCGGGACGCTCGGCGATTTGGATCGCGAAGACGTTCGACTACATCAACCGCGTTTATTAACGCTTCCGCTTAGCGATCTACAAGGGTATGTAGATTCACTCTCCCTCTCATAGATGCTCATCACCATGGATAGATCTTATGTGTGCGTAGGAAAAATTTTGTTTCCCATGCAACGTTCCCCAACAGTGGCATCATGAGCTAGGTCTATGCGTAGATGAGATCTCGAGTAGAACACAAACGAGTTGTGGGCGTGGGTGTATACATATTGCTTGCCGTTACTAGTTGATACTTGATTCAGCGGTATTGTGAGATGAAGCGGCCCGGACCGACATTACGCGTACGCTTACGCGAGACTGGTTTTACCGCTGCGTGCACTTGTTGCATAAAGGTGACTGGCGGGTGTCTGTCTCTCTCACTTTAGTTGAATCGGTTCAATGAAGAGGGTTCTTTTAGAAGATCAAAAAGCAATCACTACACCACGTTGTGGTTTTGCGTAGGTAAGAACGGTTCTTGCAAACCCGTAGCAGCCACGTAAAATTTGCAACAACAATTAGAGGACGTCTAACTTGTTTTTGCAGGGTATGTTGTGATGTGATATGGCCAATTACATGATGAGATATATGTGATGTATGAGATGATCATGTGTTGTATAGAATATCACGACTTGCATGTCGATGAGTACGGCAACTGGCAGGAGCCATAGAGTTGTCTTTAATTATTGTATGACCTGCGTGTCAATCATTAAGCGCTATGTAATGCTTTACTTTATCGCTAAACGTTAGCAATAGTCGTGGAAGCAACAGTCGGCGCGACAACCTTATGGCGACACGTTGATGGAGATCAAGATGATGGAGATCATGGTGTCATGCCGGTGACGATGGAGATCATGCCGGTGCTTTGGAGATGGAGATCAAAAGCACAAGTTCATGGCCATATCATGTCACTTATGATTTGCATGTGATGTTAATCCTTTTATGCATCTTATTTTGCTTAGGACGACGGTAGCATTATAAGGTGATCCCTCACTTAAATTTCAAGATAAATTGTGTTCTCCCCAAGTGTGCACCGTTGCGAAAGTTCGTCGTTTCGAGACACGCCGTGATGATCGGGTGTGATAGACTCTACGTTCGCATACAACGGGTGTAAGCCATGTTGCACGTGCGGAACACTCGGGTTAAACTTGACGAGCCTAGCATGTACAGACATGGCCTCGGAACACAAGAGACCGAAAGGTCGAACATGAGTCATATAGTAGATATGATCAACATGAAGATGTTCACCATTGAAACCACCTCAACTCACGTGATGATCGGACTTGAGTTGGTGGATTTGGATCATGTTACACTTGAATGACCGGAGGGATGTCAATTTGAGTGGGAGTTTTTAAGTAATATGATTAACTAAACTCATTATCTAGAACAATAGTCTAAGTTGTCTTTGCTATATTTATGTTGTAGATCATGGCTCGCGCAGTAGCACCCCTGAATTTTAATGCGTTCCTAGAGAAAGCTAAGTTGAAAGATGATGGAAGTAACTTTGTGGACTGGGCCCGTAATCTAAGGATTATCCTTACGGCTTCCCAGAAGGCTTATGTCCTTGATGCACCGCTTGGTGATCCACCCGCTCCAGTTGAGTCTCTAGACGTTGTGAACGCCTGGCAGGCTCGTTCTGATGATTACTCAATAGTTCAATGTGCAATGTTGTGTGGCTTAGAACCGGGACTTCAAAGACGTTTTGAACGTCATGGAGCATATGAGATGTTCCAGGAGTTGAAGTTTATCTTTCAGAAGAATGCCCGGATCGAGAGATATGAGATCTCCGATAAGTTCTATGCTTGCAAGATGGAGGAGAACGGGTCTATCAGTGATCACGTGCTCAGAATGTCTGGGTACTCCACCCGTCTGGCTGAGTTAGGGATGCCCCTTCCGCCAGAGGCTATCACTGACAGAGTTCTTCAATCATTGCCACCTAGCTACAAGAGCTTCGTGTTGAACTATAACATGCACGGGATGAACAAGTCAGTCGCCGAGCTGTTTGCGATGCTGAAAGCCGCTGAGTTTGAAATTCAGAAGGAGCATCAAGTGTTGATGGTCAATAAAACCACTAGTTTCAAGAAAAATGGCAAGGGTAAGAAGGGTAACTCCAAGAAGAGTGGCAAAGCAGTTGCTCCTCTCGTGAAGAAACCCAAGGCTGGACCCAAACCAGAAACTGTGTGTTTTCATTGCAAGGGAACTGGACACTGGAAGCGGAATTGCCCCAAGTATTTGGCTGACAAGAAGGCGGCCAACAACAAACAAGGTATATATGATATACATGTTATTGATGTGTACCTTACCAACTCTCGTTGTAGTGCCTGGGTATTTGATACCGGTGCGGTTGCTCATATTTGCAACTCAAAACAGGAACTGCGGAATAGACGGAGGCTGGCAAAGGACGAAGTGACGATGCGCGTGGGAAATGGTTCCAAGGTTGATGTGATCGCCGTCGGCACGCTCGCTCTTCGATTACCGTCGGGATTAGTGATGAACCTAAATAAGTGTTATTTGGTGCCTGCGTTAAGCATGAACATTATATCTGGATCTTGTTTATTGCGAGACGGTTACTCATTTAAATCAGAGAATAATGGTTGTTCTATTTATATGAGTAATATCTTTTATGGTCATGCACCCGATGTGAGGGGTTTATTCTTATTGAATCTCGATAGTAATGATACACATGTTCATAACATTGATGCCAAAAGATGTAGAATTGATAATGATAATACCACTTTCTTGTGGCACTGCCGTTTAGGTCATATTGGCGTAAAACGCATGAGGAAGCTCCATGCTGATGGACTTTTGGAGTCACTTGATTTTGAATCACTTGACACATGTGAGCCATGCCTCATGGGCAAGATGACTAAAACTCCGTTCTCTGGAACAATGGAACGGGCAAGTGACTTATTGGAAATCATACATACTGATGTGTGCGGTCCGATGAGCATTGAGGCGCGCGGTGGTTATCGTTACTTTCTCACCTTCACTGATGACTTAAGTAGATATGGGTATATTTACTTAATGAAACACAAGTCTGAAACATTTGAAAAGTTCAAACAATTTCAGAGTGAAGTTGAGAATCATCGTAACAAGAAGATTAAATTCCTACGATCTGATCGAGGAGGAGAATATCTGAGTTATGAGTTTGGCAGTCACTTAAGACAGTGTGGAATTGTTTCACAATTGACACCGCCTGGAACACCACAGCGTAATGGTGTGTCCGAACGTCGTAATCGAACCTTATTGGATATGGTGCGATCTATGATGTCTCTTGCCGATTTGCCACTATCGTTTTGGGGTTATGCATTAGAGACAGCTGCATTCACTTTAAATAGGGCACCATCGAAATCCGTTGAGACAACGCCATATGAACTTTGGTTTGGCAAGAAGCCAAAGCTGTCGTTTCTTAAAGTTTGGGGATGTGATGCTTATGTCAAAAAGCTTCAGCCTGAAAAGCTGGAACCCAAAGCGGAGAAATGCGTCTTCATAGGATACCCAAAAGAGACAGTTGGGTATACCTTCTACCTCAGATCCGAAGGCAAAGTGTTTGTCGCTAAAAACGGAACATTTCTTGAGAAAGAGTTTCTCTCGAAAGAATTGAGTGGGAGGAAGATAGAACTTGATGAGGTTGTTGAACCTTTACTTCAACCTGAGAGTAGCGCAGCGCAGAAAGTTGTTTCTGTGGAGCCTACATTAGCTGAAGAGGAAGTTAATGATGATGATCATGAAGCTTTGGATCAAGTTGCTATCGAACCTCGTAGGTCGACAAGGACGCGTACTGCTCCCGAGTGGTACGGCAACCCTGTCTTAGACATCATGTTGTTAGACAACGATGAACCTACGAGCTATGGAGAAGCGATGATGAGCCCGGATTCCGAGAAGTGGTTAGAGGCCATGAAATCCGAGATGGGATCCATGTATGAAAACAAAGTATGGACTTTGGAAGTATTACCTGAAGGGCGTAAGGCCATTCAGAACAAATGGATCTTTAAGAGGAAGACGGACGCGGACGGTAATGTCACCGTCTATAAAGCTCGACTTGTGGCAAAGGGTTTTTCACAAGTTCAAGGAGTTGACTACGATGAGACCTTCTCACCCGTAGCGATGCTTAAGTCCGTCAGAATCATGTTAGCAATAGCTGCCTTTTTCGATTATGAAATTTGGCAGATGGATGTCAAAACAGCGTTCCTTAACGGTTACCTTAAGGAAGAGTTGTATATGATGCAACCAGAAGGTTTTGTCAATCCAGAGAATGCTGACAAAGTTTGCAAACTCCAGCGATCCATTTATGGACTGGTGCAAGCATCTCGGAGTTGGAATCTTCGTTTTGATGAGGTGATCAAAGCGTTCGAGTTTATACAAGTTTACGGAGAAGCTTGTATTTACAAGAAAGTGAGTGGGAGCTCTATAGCGTTTCTAATATTATATGTGGATTGGAAACAATATAGAAATGCTGGAAAGCGTAAAGGAATATTTGAACAAGAGTTTTTCAATGAAGGACCTAGGAGAAGCTGCTTTCATATTAGGCATCAAGATCTATAGAGATAGATCAAGGCGCTTAATAGGACTTTCTCAAAGCACATACCTTGATAAGATTTTGAAGAAGTTCAAAATGGATCAGTCCAAGAAGGGGTTCTTGCCTGTTTTGCAAGGTGTGAAGTTGAGTAAGACTCAATGCCCAGTGACTGCAGAAGATAGAGAAAAGATGAGTGTCATCCCCTATGCTTCGGCCATAGGCTCTATCATGTATGCAATGCTGTGCACAAGACCCGATGTCAGCCTTGCCATAAGTATGGTCGGAAGGTTTCAAAGTGATCCAGGAATGGAACACTGGACGGCGGTCAAGAATATCCTGAAGTACCTGAAAAGGACTAAGGACATGTTTCTCGTTTATGGAGGTGATCAAGAGCTCGTCGTAAAGGGTTACGTCGATGCAAGCTTTGACACTGATCCGGATGACTCTAAGTCGCAAACCGGATACGTATTTATTCTTAATGGGGGTGCGGTTAGCTGGTGCAGTTCCAAGCAAAGCGTGGTAGCTGATTCTACATGCGAAGCGGAGTACATCGCTGCCTCGGAGGCGGCGAAGGAAGGTGTCTGGATGAAGGAGTTCATGACAGATCTTGGAGTAGTGCCTAGTGCACTTGACCCAATGACTCTGTTTTGTGATAATACTGGTGCCATTGCTCTAGCCAAGGAACCAAGATTTCACAAGAGGACCAGACACATAAAACGACGTTTCAATTCCATCCGCGATTACATCAAGGAGGACGACATAAATATTTGCAAAGTACACACGGATCTAAATGTTGCAGATCCGATGACTAAACCTCTTCCAAGGGCTAAACATGAACAACACCAGAACTGCATGGGTGTTCGATTCATTACAATGTAAATCACATAGTGATGTGAACTAGATTATTGACTCTAGTGCAAGTGGGAGACTGTTGGAAATATGCCCTAGAGGCAATAATAAATTGGTTATTATTATATTTCCTTGTTCATGATAATCGTTTATTATCCATGCTATAATTGTATTGATTGGAAACTCAAATACATGTGTGGGTACATAGACAACACTGTGTCCCTAGTAAGCCTCTAGTTGACTAGCTTGTTGATCAAAGATGGTTAAGGTTTCCTAGCCATGGACATGAGATGTCATTTGATAACGGGATCACATCATTAGGAGAATGATGTGATGGACAAGACCCAAACTGTAAACGTAGCATTTGATCGTGTCAGTTTATTGCTATTGTTTTCTGCATGTCAAGTATCTGTTCCTTTGACCATGAGATCATGCAACTCACTGACACCGGAGGAATACCTTGTGTGTATCAAACGTCGCAACGTAACTGGGTGACTATAAAGGTGCTCTACAGGTATCTCCGAGGGTGTCTGTTGGGTTGGCATGGATCAAGACTGGGATTTGTTACTCCGTATGACGGAGAGGTATCTCAGGGCCCACTCGGTAATACAACATCACAATGAGCCTTGCAAGCAATGTGACTAAAGTGTTAGCCACGAGATCTTGTATTACGGAACGAGTAAAGAGACTTGCCGGTAACGAGATTGAACTAGGTATAGTGATACCGACGATCGAATCTCGGGCAAGTAACATACCGAAGAACAAAGGGAACAGCATACGGGATTAACTGAATCCTTGACATAGAGGTTCGACCGATAAAAGATCTTCGTAGAATATGTAGGAGCCAATATGGGCATCCAGGTCCCGCTATTGGTTATTGGCCGTAGAGGTGTCTCGGTCATGTCTACATAGTTCTCGAACCCGCAGGGTCTACACACTTAACGTTTGGTGACGATTAGTATAATTGAGTTATTATGTTGGTGACCGAAAGTTGTTCGGAGTCCCGGATAAGATCCCGGACATGACGAGGATCTCCGGAATAGTCCGGAGGTAAAGATTGATATATGTGATAATAGTGTTTTGATCTCTGGAAGGGTTCCGGAGTTCACCGGAAGGGGTTCCGGATGTTTACCGAAGTGTTCGGGTGCAGCAACACTTTATATGAGCCAAAGGGATAAAGCCCACAAGGTATTGGAAAGTGCAAAAGTAGTTTTGCTGCCGCGTAAGCGGTACTACCGCTTGGTGAAGCGGTACTACCGCCGGAGCGGTACTACCGCTTGTGTGAAGAGGTACTACCGCCCGAGCGGTACTACCGCTTGTGTGAAGCGGTACTACCGCCCAAGCGGTACTACCGCTTGTGTGAAGCGGTACTACCGCTTGTGCGCGGCTGTGCACGGTTCGGCAGGGATCCGAGTTGGACTCTTTCCCTGCGGGCCAAACCGACCTTGTGCGGGCAAAACCGACCCGGAGGAGGCTTTTACTCCAAGTTTAGACCCCAAGGCTCAACATATAAATAGAGGGGCAGGGCTAGCACACGGGACACATCAGTATTTCCCAAGCCGTGTGCCGGCAACCCTAGCCCTCTAGTTCCTCCGTCATAATCTCCGTAGTGCTTGGCGAAGCCCTACAGAGATTGTTCCTCACCACCATCACCACGCCGTCGTGCTGCTGGAACTCAACCACTACTTCACCATCGCTCGCTGGATCGAGGAGGTGAAGGCGTCATCAAACCGTACGTGTGTTGAACGCGGAGGTGCCGTCCGTTCGGCACTAGATCGGAAGGATCGTGATTGGATCGCGGGACGCTCGGCGATTTGGATCGCGAAGACGTTCGACTACATCAACCGCGTTTATTAACGCTTCCGCTTAGCGATCTACAAGGGTATGTAGATTCACTCTCCCTCTCGTAGATGCTCATCACCATGGATAGATCTTATGTGTGCGTAGGAAAATTTTTGTTTCCCATGCAACGTTCCCCAACAAAAACATGAGTAAGCAAGGTGAAAAACATTGAACATAAGTTATCAGCAAATGGATGAAGAACTTATCAAGTGGTGGGGCACAACTTATCGGCTGTCACATGTTTTGCACGGTTGAAAAACGAAAAAAAGTATTTATACATGGGTTGCAATGTTCAGGGAGAAGAAAAAAATCACCTCTTGAACGTTGGATATCCCTTTTACTGCTGGATTGTCATGTTCAAACTCTTCCCACCACATGAGAACCTCATCATCGTCAATCTCAACATCATACACTTGCACACGACGATCTTTCGGGATCACATAAAAAAAGGAGGGATGAGGACATGAACAATAGTGATAAGCAAGATAATATATTGAAAGAAAGTAGTATAAAAAATGAGTCAATTTAGATATAAGGGTGAAGTTATCAGGCCCACATTACAAAAGTTATCAGGTAATGTGAATGTGGATTACCAGCACACTGGTATGGACTTTTAAGCACATATTAGAAAATGTTAAGTTTGGGGCATACTGAGAAGCAAGTGTGATAATCTGAAAGCATGTATTAAAAGATGACCAAAGAACTTTATGGGGTAGAATTGGTAAGGGATATATGTGGGTGGAGTTATCATGTCCATATTACAGAAATTACCAGGCAATGAAAAGTTGAGTTACCAGGATAATGGCAAGGACTTATCAGGATAATAAAAAATGACAAAAATGAGGGGATAATAACAAATTACAGAGCAAAAGAGTACACAACTACCAGTACTAGTGTAGGCATGTTAGGTAAGCATGACAATGTAAGGAAAAGAACTACACGATAATAGGAGATGTATATATCAGACACTTACAATAATTAGTAACAAATAAAAGTGGTCAGTTACCGCCCATAGTTGGTGTGATATCAACAGCTTTCAACGCTGACAAAGTTACAAGGGGGGAGAGGTTTGAGTTATCGCCAATATGTCAGGCAGTTTACCAAAAGAAAAATATTATGTGTTATCATCTCAGCTAGCGTCGTACAATATGACAGGGAACACGACAAAATATATTCCTGGTACTGAAAGCACGAATGTTCTTTTTCACACCACACAAGCATAAAAGTCGTTTTACATTCATCCATACACACGAAAACATAAAAAAAGCCAAAACATAAATAACTAAAGCACGACCAACCGAAAAATAAAAGGTCTTCATTGACATAATTCCATCCATCACTCTCGCTGCAAAATCAAAGATGCAAGGTCTTCACATACCAGAGTTGCGTGCCGCAACCCAAGCGACCGGTTGTGCGTCGATAGCTTTCCCTCCTTTCTTGCCCTTGAAGTCAGCAGCACTAGGAGACGCAAGCCCAAGAACCGCGACAGGGCCAGTTGCTGGTGCTGGAGGTGGTACTTGAGCTGATGCCGTCACCGCTGATGCTTCTGGTGCTGGAGGTGGTACTTGAACCGATGCCACCGCCGCTGATGCTTCTGCTGCTGGAGGTGGTAGTTGAACCGATGTCGCCGCTGCTGATGCTTCTGGTGCTGGAGGTGCAGCTTGACACGTAGGAGCCGATGGTGGTGCAGCTTGACCCATTGGAGATGCTTCAGTCGATGGTGGTACTTGTGGCGTCGCACCAAAAATGGCATCAAGCCCAAGAGAGCAGCTTGGTGGTGTAAAATCACCAGGAGCTGTATATACAGTGGCATCTTCTCCAGCTCCAAGGGTGCTCGACTCTACGACAGGGTCATCTTCAACTCGAGCATGCAGATCAACAACTGGAGCATCGGCTTCCACGCTAGGTGTTGTATCGGATACTTTTGCAAATACAATAACACCAACAGTAACACAAAATGGAAAAAGACATCAAGCTCTTGACCTTCAGCTACTGCTGTATCACTAGGCACATTGACTTGGGTACCTACCACAACATCTTCAATGACACGAAAGGATGCAGCAGAAAAAAGTGAACACAATGTCAACATAAATCATCACTACTATAGACAAAAAAAGTAATGGGAGCCAGAAATAACCTATAGCTTCATCTTCATCATGACCCACAGCGACAACATCTTCAGCTTCAACTACAATGGCCGCGCTGGCAATATCTTCTACAACCGTAGCAATGGTGGCCGTTGTAGCAAGGTGTTCTACAGGGTCAGCAGAAACACTAGTGGATGTCGCCGCAACAGCATCGGATGCACCCGAGCTAGCTGCTGCTGCTTCAACAGAAGCTGACGAACCACCCATCACATCAAGTTCTTCAATCACACATGGATACGTCACCATGGGCATTTCATCAAGATGAATAACGTTTGTTGTCTGCAATGATGTTGTCTGCGATGATGCTGCTCTTAGCCGTGGAGAAGATCTGGTCTTGGTAAATCGCACCTTTTTCACAGTGTTTTTCTGTATTGAATGACTGAAATAGGGGTACACATGAGGAGTTTTGAGATTACACATGTTGTTAAACTTAAGTTACCAGATGTTACCAACACAAGAAGTTATCACATGCTTCAGGTGTAAAAACTACCAGGAAAATCTTATTAAGTTATCAATGATTAATAAAATAAGTTATCAGATTATATGAATAAAAAATACCAGCCTTTTGTTTTCATTAACTTGACACAGAGAATAATTCAGTGCAAAAATAAGAATGTACGGGGAAAATGCAAACAAGAAAGGACTGGGAATACCTTGTTCTTGATACACTGGGCGAAGCCTTAACAGTAGCAACTTGTTTGCTAGGTGCCCTGCATAAAAATAATAATCAAAAGTTACAAGCACAAAAAGTTATCAAATGAAATAGGAATAAACTATTAGGAAAGTCTCACTGAGTTATCAATGTTCAACAATATAAGTTATCGGATACTACGAAGAAAAATTACTAGCCTATTGTTCCCACTAACATAACCCAAACTATAATTCAGTGCACATGAGATAGTAGGGGAAATGTAAAAAATCAGCTAAGTACAACTAAACAGAAACTATAGTAAGAGGCATCAAAAGGATGGGAATACATTTTTACTGGTACACTCGGCGAAGCCTTAGCCGCAGCAGCTTGTTTGCCAGGTGCCCTGCAAAAAAAAGTTAATCAGAACAAAAGAAAACGATGCTAAAAACTATGAAAAAGCTAATTATCAGGAGGTAAATACTGAAACTACCATACACAAACAACTGGATCTACCATGTAATATCAGGTACAACAAAACCATGGAAAAAATGAATTCACCTGCGTGGCGCCTCCTTCCGTTGGGTGGATGGTGGGATGGTGACACCAGTGCCCTTTTCAGCCATACGGATACCAATCTCTTGGACAACAATTTTCTTCACAGATAAATGAATGTCAGCTGCTGATGGCACATCTGGTGAAGTTGGCCTTTGCGGTGGGCTTGGCGAAAGAACTGGTGAAGAAGGTCGTGGTGGCACAACTGGTGAAGTTGGATGGGGCAGCACAACCGGTGAAGCTGGACGGGTTTGTAATGCCCAAGATGCGGTCCTATCCCTATTAAGGCATGAGGGCCTCGACGGGGATAGAAGCGCATCTAGTCGTTTCACAAGTACAGAAATCATTGCATACATGTAGGAAGAGATGAGTATATGAGTTGGCTTACACTCGCCACAAGCTATCTTACAAGTCCACGCGAATTATTCATACATCATCCAGAAGACAGGGTCCGGCTACGGACGAAATCAAACGATAAAAGAAAGCAATGATAAACTGTCTTGCTATCCCAGGAACACCACCACGAAGCTCCCTACTCATCAGGATACGTAACGTACATACGCCTACGTTCTTCATCATACTCCCACTGGAGCTGCGACAAATCATCTGGCACGTACTCGTCAACACCTGTACCTGTATTGTTGTAATCTGTGAGCCACAGGGACTCAGCAATCTCATAACCCGCGTACCGAAACTATGTAAGCCATTAGGTGAGGAATGGTTAAGTGGTGAGGCTGCAGCAAGCACTAAGCATGTATTTGGTGGCTAACTTACGATAACAAGTATGTAAATATGGTGGCCTATGCATGACGGTCGTGAACTATCATGATCACTAAGTAATCCTGAACACCTACTTACGTCAGACATAACCCCACCGTGTTCTCTCTCGGTTCATGTTCACGAGCAGAGACAGTCATAGTTACGCACACAGTTGGTGTATTTTATTTGAGTTTACTTCAAGTTAACTATAACCGGGTGTTAAACAAATTTCCAAGTTGCCACATAACCGCGGGCACGGCTTTCCGAAAGATTTAACCCTGCAGGGGTGCTCCAACTCATCCATCACAAACTAACCACACGCCGTGGGAACAACCTCGACCATGAATCCCGTGATCTCCTAGGCAATTCCGTTGGAAAACCTCAACCTCGGGATAGCCCAAAGTATCCCCAGAATTCCTCGCGCAATATATTCGAGAAAGGTAAAACAAGTCCAGCAAGACCGCCCGACGTGTCGACGAACCCGATAGGAGCCGTGTATCTCGTTCTCAGGACACGACCAGATGAGCACAACGTATAGTGGCCTGATAGACATCTCCCGAGTTGCCCTGGGTTGGCCCCGCACACGACTCTAGTTTGGACCAACACTCATGAGGAGCACTGGCCTGGGTTGTTGATTAATTATCCACGGGGTAGCTATGCCCTATGCAATTTTATTAAGTTGTTTAGCAAATATAGTACCAAAGTTGGGTCTTGCCAGACAAGTTTTAATCTAAAACGAATGGACAAGGGGGTCCCCATAACAACCCCGAACATGTTAGGAGCGCAAAATATGGAACATAACACCGGTCCTCGGAACTAGTGCGGCAAAAGCGGAACAAATCACCGGGCAAAAGGCCAAGCCTTCCACCGTTGCCAGATATATATGTGCATTAATTTAAATAACAGTAAATAAGGTGATATCTCCAGATATCCATGTTGCACATGGAAAACTTGCACCTGCAACTAGCAACGCTATAAGATAAGGGCTGAGCGGCGGTAACGTAGCCAATCAATGTTTTGCTAGGAAGTGGAGGGGTTAGAGGCTTTCATGGCAATTTAGGAGGCTGACAGTTTAAGTGGTAGGTAACGAAACATAATGGTAGAAGCGAGACATCTAGCATAGCAAAAATAGTGTCAGAATCCGGGTATGATCATCTTGCCTGTTGGGTCTTCAGAGGGACAAAAAGATGGGTCCTCGTAGTTGTACTCTTCGGGATCCTCGTACTCAGGCTCGACACTCGCGTCTACTCAAAGAGAAACAACACCAAATAAACATACAAACGAAGTGCAATGCGCAACCAAAGATGATGCATGACCAAGTTGAAGTATTTAGCATGGCAACCTAAACTAGTCATGTTTCTCATGCAATTATTAAGTTCTTTAGTATTCTGGACAGAACCTCAATATTAGTTATTTGAACATGCATGATCATGGAAAATATGAACGCTTCATGCAAAATCGATGCAAATGCATATGTAGAACGTTGCAAACGGAGTAACGTAGCTCACGGTACACTCACGGCAAGGTACGAAAATTAACGGAGACAAAAACACAAGATGAGGGAGGCCATGGGCTATTCCTTGGTATTCCAAGGATGCCACTGGGTAGGAAATGAAAACCTAGCAAGAATAGAGCTAAGGATCAAGCAAAATAGTGGAGTATAGCTTCCACAAGTCACAAAACAACTAAACACACAATCTGTCCACAAACAGCAACATGCCATCTTGTAACACACATAACCAGAGCCTCAGCAGGTTTTAAATCACAACCAAGGCATGGACTTGAAGTACACAGCATGCTTAACAATTCATCTATCTACAGCAACATGAAAGGAAGCATGGATCAATGGCAATGAAGCTCACAAGATGGCATGTTGAATCAGTTTTTAGGGACTTAGTGAAAATACCAGTTTTACAGAATCTGAGTTCACATGATAGCATCTTGACAGCAACTTTTATATATGCTACAGGGACTTTCATGGCATGAAAATTAACAGGGTTGTAGAGGGCAACATGTACTTCAATTAATTACATTATGGCAACATCCAAATATGCATTTATCAATGGCTACCATCCTCACAAGTTGACATTTTGAAAATAGCAGATTCACATACTTAGTAAAATTTAACAAGGGGCAAACATGGCACTTGTTAACAGAATAGCATGTTGACAGCAAGTTTTATATAAGATGTAATGGTCTAATCCACAAGATCTTGGCACACATCTACAGAGGATGACAAGCACAACAATGCATACCATTGTGCCAACTCCAAAGGAGCAACATATTCATGGGAATCATCTAGGTAACATGGCATCAAAATATCATGTTTCACACTTAGAAATATTTGGGCATGTGAAAACAGAATTTTAGCGGCATGTTAACATCAAGTTTCCCACTCCTAGCATGAACTATCATGGCATGCAAAAATACCACGGGCTAGCACATACACAAATGAGCATATTTCATGTTGACAAGTTTATCATATATTGCAAGGATTAAATCATGTGAAAAAGATAACATGGCACAATATCACAAAATAACATTTTTGCAAACATGTCCAAATGACATAACCAACCACACCATTGGATTCTCTGGATTTTTCTACCCCAAAATCACCTATCACATGCCTATCTTGTTGTTGATAAGTCTCACACAATTGCCATCACAAAACCACATATTCACTTATAGTCACTCATATGCCAGATTTGGCATGTCCTAGGAATTAGACAGATTAGGAATAAAAACAGAACAGGAATATTTCCTTAAAAGGAAATATCTCAAAAACACTGAAAAACCAAACAAAACAAAGAAAAACATCACAAAAAAATAAAAACAACCAGGGCCCCACCTGGCAGTGACACCAGGGACCTAGGGGATGACAAGTGGGCCCTGGGCCCACTGTCAGGCTCGGGAATTAAGTTGGAAAAAGGTGGGAGGAGCCGGGGTTCGAACCCGGGTCTCCCCTGTAGTGGCGCGGGGCTGCTACCACTGGGCTGGGGCTTCGGCTCTTGACAGAAGGAGGGTCTAGCACTACATAAACAGGTAAAGGCGCGGGGTCTCCTTCTACCTCGGGACAGAGAAGACGACGTCGTCGCCGGCGGTTATAGCAGCGATCGCTGGAGTCAGTGACCACTGGCGGGGGTGCGGGATTCCTAGGGGATCCCATTCCCGCGTCTAACGCGTTTCCTATGTAGAGCAAGGCGGGGCACAGGAGCTCTTTGCTCCCGGCCATGGCTCGGCCGTGCCGCGCGAGCTAACAGCGGCGAGGCCAACGGTGGGGGTGCGCGGCTGCGGAGCTGTAGAGCTGCTATGGTTGCGGGGCGCGCGCTGGGACGAGGAACCGCGGGCCAGAACAAGAAAAGGGAGAGGCTTCCCTCTCTGAAGAACTCCTTCAGAGAAAAACAAGAGCGCGGGAAGCATGACGGAGACACGGGGTCGGCGCGGCCTATGGCTTGCTACTCTAGAAAATAAAACGGCGGGAAGGGGTCGAAGGTACTTAGATACCTTTCGCGAGACGGCGTAGACGCACAGGCACCGAGGCGACGGCGACGAAGCGACGACCACCGGCGAGGTTCTGCCCGAAACGAAGACGAAGAAGATCGGGGCGACGACGGCGACTGGATGGCCTTGGCGCTCCCTCGAGATGTCGAGGAAGAAGAGGCTCCCCGGGGTGACGGTCCCACGGCACTAGAACGCGACGAGAGGCGGCGGAAGGATCACCCCGAGCTCGAGCTTGCACTCGGCCGGAGCATGGCGGCAGGGCGACGGCTATGGCGTGGGCTCTTACCTGAGCGGCGGCGCGAGGTGGAAGAGGGCAGGAATGGGTCGGGGAAGGATAGGGCTCGCCCGTGGATGCGTTAAATAGACGGCTCGGGCGCTCTCTGGCCGTCAAATCAACCCGAAGGTCGACGTGGCGCCCTGGATGCTCTGCCGTACAGGTTGACGACGACGCGAACGCGCTGGGGGCTCGCTGGGCTGCGGTTGGCGCTGGGCTCGCTGTGGCTGCGGTTATTGGGCCAGGGGGGGGCAGCTGGGCTACTCTCTCTCGAACGGAAGCCTTTTCTTTTATTAAAACAAGATAAGCCAAGAAAATCACAGAGAAAAAGGAGAGATGTTTGGGAAGAAATAAAAATAGATTCGAACTAACAAAAAATTACTCTATTTATGAAAAATGTAGTTGGCATTTTTAGAGCAAATAATTTAAATCACATTTTTTTAAAAGAAGGACTCTGTTTTGCAAAATATAGAGAGGTCATAATTTTCAAACAAGGACAAGAGCTATTTTATAATTCATAAAAGAATATTTAGGGGAAGAGCAACATTTTTATCTAGGGAAATGAGCAAGTGGAAACAACACATATTGCATATATGACAAAAGAAATAGGAGAGGTGGCATAGTTTCTATAAAAGGTTGAGGAGAGGGATATCACTTAGAGTATCACTAGGCTGCAAGCACTCATACCACACACACACTCATAACAACATCTCCACATAAGCAAGGGATTTTTTTTCAGAAGTATTACTAAATTTGTAGCAAATTTGAAAATTATAGGGCGAAATGAAAAAATACCGAATATATGCCCCCGTCGGCCTGCGGTGGGCCGAAAGCGGCCCAGTCGGCCAGCAGTGGGCCGAGTGCGTGCTGTCGGCCACCAGTAGGCCGACTGGTGCACTGTCGGCCACCAGAAGGCCGAAAGGTGGCTGTCGGCCACCAGCTGGCCGAAAGCGGGCTGTCGGCCGCCTGACCGTTTTCTTCTTCCTCTCGCTCTCTCTCTCTCGTTTCCTGGTCGCTGGCAGCTCTCTCTCTCTCTCTCTCGTTTCCTCTCTATACTCTCCCCCCTCACCGATCTACTCATTGTACCACCGATTTTCCGTTCCAAGCCGCAGAATCAATAGATCATAGCATTCTCCAGCGTCCTACGGTCATTTTTTTTGCAATGGGATAGTTATTTGTGCGTAAGTGAGGAGGAGCCATGGTGGGGTGGAGGAGGTGAGGAGGTGGTGGTGTGGAGGAGGTGTGGCTGGTGAGGAGGTGGTGGTGTGGAGAGGAAGAAGAAGGGGACACACGCGTCGAAGGTATATTTTTGTTCGTGTAGTTAGTGTAGTTTTAGGGTACAGTTTATTTAGTGTACATACTCATTTTAGTGTACATAGTAATTTTAGGGGATAGTTAGTGTAGTCGGTAATAATTTTGTATGTGCTGTAGAGTTTATTTAGTGTACATAGTAATTTTAGCGGATAGTTAGTGTAGCCGGTAATAATTTTGTTCGTTGCGATTAATGAAAGGTGGCAATGTCTGACAGGTGAAAATGTCTGAATCAGTAAATTTGACTGTTTACTACGGCCCTGGTAATGTTCGATATAATGAGTTGGGGGTTGATCTTAGCGAGTTTAAAAATGGCGTCATGACACTTTCACACCCGGACATACTGGAGATTAGACATTTGAAGCACTGGTTGACTACTAGTTTTGGACTAGATCCTGAAGTATGTTCCGTCAGTATTCATGCACTGTGGACAAAACCCTGTAAAAATGTCAAGTGGGAGTTGATGCCGATAGATAGGAGCCAGCATTGGGTGACCCTGTTAAGTCGTTGCCGAGACCGAAGAATTCACCCATATGCCCTAGTGCAACCAGTGGCGAAGGAGGAGAATACGGTACAACTTCACGTGGGGTATGAACCAGGCCAAGGTAGTCAAATGGCTAATGAGAATTATTTATCCGGGTCACAGCCACCGGATGTGGATGCTAGCCAAGCCGAGAAAGAGTCAGACTACATGTCACACAATGTTTGTGGTCATGATACTGGGCAGAGTATTCAGTCAAAAATATTAGCTGGTTCTGGTGTTGCTGATGGGGATGAGGAAGGCGATGAAATGCAGAGGGTGATGGAGGAAGAGGACGAGGATGGATTTGCGGAGGATCTGGATTCTGAAAATTCCGAGGATGAAGTGGAGGTACCGATTCCTTCTGCATGGGATCAGGACATATCCACCGGCCTTACTGTCAACGATGGCCATGAGACTCCATGGCAATATAATCTGAACCAAGTCCAGATAGGGGCTATGTTTGATACAAAGAAAAAATTGAAGTATGCGGTGATAAAGTGGGCTATGTCTACGCAGAGGGTTTTCCGGACACACATATCGAGTCCAACAAACTATACCATGAAGTGTGTTGAAGCAGGTTGTCCTGGGAAGGTGCACGGGCACGTGCCGAAGTATTACATCCACTGGCTTGTCACCAATGTGGTCCCACATAATTGTGTGAGGAAAAACCTGTTGGTTAGTCATCCAAACCTGACTTCAACTCTCATTGCGCAACTCATGTATACTGAGATAGTGGAGAAGAAAGATATGGAAGCAAAACACATCCAGAGAGCAGTGAAGGTCATATGGAATTATGACATTCCATATGGGAAGGCTTGGAGGGCTAAGCAGAAGGCTATGGAGGAAAGGTATGGGACGTTCTTCGACTCATATGATAATGTTGTCCGTCTCCTTGACATACTGAAGGAGAGAAATCCCGGCACTTATGTTAACATACAACACACGAGGTTGGACATTATACCAGATCACAAGGTGTTGAAACGAGTATTCTTCTCTTTCGCTATGTGCATCGAAGCTTTCTGGCATTGTCCTCCTGTGATGTTTGTGGATGGTACATTCCTGACTGGTCAGTACAAAGGGCAAATCCTGACTGCTATTGGTGTGGACGGGAACAATCAAATCATCCCACTAGCCATGGCATTTGTGGAGGGTGAGAACTTTCCGAGCTGGGTATGGTTCTTCCGGCAAGTTAAAATTGCGATCGTGAAGGACCGACCAAACGTGTGTGTCATTCATGACAGACATCCTGGTATATTGAAGGCCGTGAAGACACTAAGGAATCCAACTGCTGACGAACCAACACCTTGGAAGGACTTGCAGAGCCGGTGGTGCATGCGCCATCTTGGGGCTAATTTTTTCTCACAGTTCAAGAACAAGCGGTTGATGAACTTGTTTAAAAAATTATGCAAGCAGAACCAGCAGCGTAAATACCATTTTATTTGGTCAAAACTTGATGAGTTCACTAAGAAGCAGGTCCGCGCGAGGAAGAAAATGGAAGCAGATCAGGTTAAATTAGCAACACTCATGGCGGAGCTAGAGGAGCCAGTAGGTCTTTGTGACTTGCCAGCAATTGACCCTCCTAATACTAAGAGAAAGAAGGGCAGGGCAATAAAGAATTTTTCTGAGTGGATAGAGAAAGAGCCTCCAGTGAATTGGTCTTTGCTGCATGACACCCATGGAGCTAGGTATGGCCACATGACAACCAATCTTGCAGAGGTGTATAACTTTGTACTCAGAGGGAATAGAGCATTGCCACTGACAGCTATTGTGGAGGGTGTATTCCATGGCACTTTGAGATATTTCAGAGAAAGGCACGAGTTAGCAAAGAAGCATATTGCAGTTAATCAGAACACACCTTATTGTAGCCGTGTCATGGAGTACATGGCTCAGAAGATAAAGAAAGCAAAAAAGCACACTGTCACACTCATAGGTAATCAGGAAAGGAGGTATGAGGTTCAGCTTCCTACTGATGGTTTTGGTTCTGCAAATGAGGTGAAGACGCATGAGGTTAAAATTGGAACGGAATTTTATCCAACTTGTGAGTGTACATGCAACAAACCGTAGTTGTTGCACCTGCCTTGCTCACATGTGTTGGCTGCCTGTGGCCAGATTGAGTTGGACGCTATCTCCTTCGTGTCTCCGTACTATTCAAAAGAGGCAGTACTCAATGTCTGGACAGGTGAGATGACGGGGTTTAGAGTCGTCGGCAATTTCAACAAGGTAAACGATGGTGAGAGAGTATACATCCCGGATCCAGGA
This sequence comes from Elymus sibiricus, assembly GCA_039707655.1. Taxonomy (NCBI): domain Eukaryota; kingdom Viridiplantae; phylum Streptophyta; class Magnoliopsida; order Poales; family Poaceae; genus Elymus; species Elymus sibiricus. The sequence continues at coordinate 145,785,301 of CM077671.1, read as the reverse complement.
CTTCGGCGAACAAGCAGGGGCAGACGCAAGGTAAAGCGCATCCGAAACGATATGGACCAATCTGAAGCTGGTGGAGCAACCAGACAATGTTTGCTATGCGCGGCTTATGGGCATAGGATGAAATATTGTCCCGACCTGAACAAAGACGGTGCTTCCACATCGACGAGTGCTTCCACACCGACGACTGCGGCAACAGTAGCAAGAGGTGGTCGTGGCAGTCGTGGTGGTCGTGGCAGTCGTGGTGGTCGTGGTAGTCGAGGCTGAAGGGGCGGACAAGGAAGAAATAACTCAGAAGCTATATAATGTGTTGCACTATGTTTTATTTTGTAATATGCCTGGACTATGTTTTAATGTGTAATATGACGGACTATGTTTTATTCTGTAATATGTGTGGTCTATGTTTTAATGTGTAATATGACGGACTATGTTTTATTCTGTAATATGTCCGGACGATGTTATAATTTGTAATATGTCTGGACTATGTTTTAATTTGTAATATGCCTGGGCTATGTTTTAATTGCAGATATGGCTTCGTATCCGTTGCTTAATGGGAATATTGATAGAGGGCACCGGGCCGCAGATATGGAAGCGGGCAAGAACTTAGACGTGTTGATCACTCGCACCCCAAAGCGTAACTGGATGATACACCCTTTATGGGTTGATAGGTATGTGTCGGTATAATGACCTACTATGTTTGACATCCTTTTGATAGCCGCTAACTGTAAGCTACATTCTATTTATTTTGTAGGTTAAATTGGGCTGGACTTCTACCCTTGGCACAGCTGGTTGAGGGTACATTGGATGAGTGGGTTGATCTTGCAGAATTGGATGAGGCAGGTGAACCAATGCAGTTACACAAGAAGCATATTACACGCTTCTCTTACGACAGGTCACTCCTTACCTGCTTAGTAGATAGATGGAGACCAGAGACACATACGTTTCACTTTCCCTGGGGAGAGATGGCGCCTACATTACAGGATGTGTCTTACTTGTTGGGATTACCTCTGGCCGGTGCTGCCATAGGTCCTTTAGAGCCAGAACCTGGTTGGCTAGCATCGATGTAGGCCCGTTATCTGGCTGCTGTGCCAACTACTATGGCGCTAGCCAACGATCGTCACGGGCCTCTTTTTAGGTGGTTGAGCCAGTTTCAGATTGTCTCATTAGGATATCCCAATGTTCAGTTGTCAGAGGCACAGATTGACCGATCCCTAGAGGCATATATTATGTGGTTGTTCGGCAAGACGATGTTCACGGAGAACCACGTGACCACTGTCGATGCACGACTCATCGATATTGCACGAGAGATAGCTGACGCACGTTGCCCGGGGGACATTGTGCAGAGGAGTTTTGGTTCTGCCGTGTTAGCGGCTACGTACAGAGGCCTGTGCAAAGCTTGCCAGTTGAAGTCTAGAAAATCAGGTCTTGTTGGATGTCCTCTACTGTTGCGACTATGGTCATATGAGAGATTCCCTATTGGTCGATCCTATGTCAGCGTTGAAAAATCTTTTGGTTATGAGGACATGGCTGGGACTTACGTGCCTTCTATCGGCGACTTGCCTACTATGGCATCTGTTTGGACACGGAGAGAGGTATTTTCATAATTTGTAACAATATGAATTACTAATGTTTATTTCTCGCTATTTAATAGTATTACTAATGTTTGTTGTCAAATACAGAGACAGTTTGCGCATAGCCAGGTGAGGGGCTGCTACCCCTCCTTCACGGCGCAGTTTGACAGTTTGCACGAGGATCAAGTTATCTGGGAGCCATACTCCGATCGTGCTATTTCCTCCAGATGTGCAGATGGGATTTCAGGAATGTGCACTAGAGATCGGCATTATTGGATGACCAAGGCCAGGTTGGTGTTCGACGTGACGGTTGAGGAGATGGCTATTCATAGGGTGATGAGACAGTTCGGTCGATGCCAAGAGCCTGACATTCCTGTTATTCCACACTTACCAGATCACGTGCACAAGTAAGTAATACTACTTTTGTTGTCATGTCTGCATTCATAATATAACTAAAATCATGTAACGTGCATTTCAATCTCAGGTACACTCGCTCAGGAGGACACAAGTCCCAGGATTCTTGGCTTCGTGACATTAGCCCTTACGTGGACGAATGGACTACTGCGCCGACAAATATCTGGGATGAAGTTTGGCCCTTTGACTGGGACAAGTTTGGGTTGTATCTGCAGCGTTACCGGCATAGCACGAGGATCTACTTGGTTCCATCATCAGCTCCTAATCAGATCGAAGCCCCTCTCACCAGCGATCTGTTCCCAACTGCCTCTGTTGTCGGGACCAGACACCATGCGGTACGTGCTATGTTTCTCACATGTTAAGTTTTTTCTTAACCTGAACATATACAATTGGTTAACTATTCGTGTTGTCTGCCATACAACGATGATCTAATTGGTTAACGCTCCGTGTACAGGGTGACTTGGCATGCGAGGTGCTAGAGGAGGTTTCCTCTTTAATGCAACGCTTTGAGAGAGGAGATAATATCCCACCGCGAGAGCACGTCTCATGGTTGAGGGGTCTTCATGATAAGGTACGCGGGATTTATGCAGCTGTTACATGTAGACGATCTTCGGATGTTGCTATTCCTCGTCCAGCACATCGTCCGCCACGCCCCTCTCTGCAGCGTTCAGAACCTCGAACCTCTGTGCACCGTTCGGAACCACGACCTTCACAACCAGGGAGCTCTTCCTGGCAGCAGACACCTCCTTCACAACCAGGGAGCTCTTCCTGGCAGCAGACACCTCCTTCACAACCAGGGAGCTCTTCCTGGCAACAGACACCTCCTTCACAACCAATGAGCTCTTCATGGCAGCAGATACCTCCTTCACAACCAGGGAGCTATTTCTACCAGCAGCCACCTCCTTCCTGGCATAATCAGATGGACCTAGGTAACACTACTTTGTACATTCTTTTAAACATTCTAGGTTCGCAAATCAATTTTACATGTTTTACTTTACCGCAGTCGGCAGCCAGTCGCAACCGTTCATGCAGTCTAATGTCCAGTCACCGATGTTTACTGGTGCTGGTTCGTTCTTTGCCGGCGACGGCGACGACGATGACCGAGCTGCAAACACCTATGATTTCTCGGAGACAGTTCTTGCCACTCCACCACCGCCATTCACGCAGGAGACACAGACACAGACAGACGAGGCGGCCTATGGTCGTGGTCATCGTGAGACTCATCCACCGCGTGAGCGCTTATCGCCTTCCGGTCCTCGTCCGAGGAAGCCGAAGATTCGTCGCCATCCGCAGCAGTGATATGGTTATCTATGTATGAGACATGACTATCTAATTATGTATGAGACATATGTCTATTTTATGTATGGGACAAATTACTATCTACTTATGTATGAGACGTATTCATGTTTTATTTCAGTGGTCAATTGGTTTAGAGAGATAACACTTGTACTGCGAACTAAATGCATCCAACGCCCACAAAACAAGACAGTACACAACGATAATATATGTCTAAACGGTACGAGATACATTTCCAACCAGACTACAACAGATAATTAAGATGCATCGAAAATAACATGCATAAAATAAGATACATAAAAATTAAGATACAACTTGCTGCGAATTTTAAGATACGACTTGCTGCAATGCGAACGTTACGATACAATAACATAAATCTACTGAGTCCAACGGGGATATTTTCCTTTTCCATCACCAGCTTCTTCTGCTGCCTTGGCTGCACGAGCCCTTTCTTTCTTCATCTGCCTCTCAGCCTCACGGGCCTCCTGTCGCTGTCGGTAAACCTCCGCCAGTCGTAGTCCCTCTTCTCGGTTTTTCTTCTTCATCTCATCAAGAAAAGCCCTCTGCTTCACACAGTACTCTTGCCACTCTCTCTCCTGCTCTGCTTTCTCCTCTGCTGCCGCCTTCGCGCGGCGCTCTTCCGCGTCCAAGCTTGCCCATGCACGACGACCTCTTTCACGAATCTCGGTCACCGCCCAGTCCGGTTTTTTCGTGTCAATCCAACGATAGTACATGCACAGAGGCGGAGGAGACTACAACAAAAATAGAAATAGAAATATCAAATCAACAATAATATCAACAACGTGTTTATTCTTGGTGACTTAAACATACCGGAGGCCTGATATACGGTGAAGTAGCAGCGGGTGGATCTTCCTCATAATTGGCGCACATGAAAAACTTCATGCCCAACCAATCTGAAAAATCCGTCACCTCCTTCACCTTGCAGAGATCGCCACACCAACAACGAAGTACTTCCACCCCCCCCGGGGCAAAGTCACACTCTTCATTTTCGTAGGCCTAATGCTTTGATCCGAGCAAGGCAAACTCATAATGACTAGCGCGTTGGTGTTTTGAAGTGCGGCTGGATGATGGAGAAGAGAGTGAGAAAGAGCAAGCAGTGTGGGCAGAAGCAAAGAGAAGAGCGTGAGAGAGCAGGCAACGGCATCTCGTATATAAAGAGGCGGAGCACTGTGTTGTCGGTAGAAGAAAATAAAACACGCGCGTCCGCCGCAGCAACAGCACCGCACCGCACCGCAGACAGCAGGAATCAGACAAAGCAGACAGCAGGAATCAGACAAAGCAGACACCCGCGCGCTCGGCCAAATCTTTGCATAAAAATAAGCGCGGTGCGATTCTGCCAATCACTACAGTCTGCCATGGAAATCAGCGCATTTTGCCAATCACTACAGTCTGCCAATCACTACAGTGTGGGCATCGGAATCAGCGTCTGCGCATGGGAAAAAGCAAGGTAAAAGCGAGCTGGCCGAGGGAGAAGCCGTCGGTGGCAATTGGTTTAGAGAGATAACACTTGTACTGCGAACTAAATACATCCAACTGAAATAAACATTACAACTGAAATAAACATTACAACTCAAATAAACAGTACAACTTAATTAAACACTACAATTGAAATTAAACAGTACTACATAAAACAGTACTATATTGTTGAAGTAGAACTATTGCCCTTCGACGATGCGGTAGTCTTGACCTTGGTGCTCGGCATGAAGACGTCCTCTTCGTCCTCACTGTCTGCTGACCATAAATCTGAATTATTCCTCGCAAGCCTGATGTAAGATTCACTCTTATGCAGTTTGACCTTCTGCCATCTGCCATGCAACCTGAGAAGTTCTTTCCGTATCTCCTCAAATGTCCTGGGAGGCCACCCACTCCTAGCTAATGAGTGAGCCAACTCATTCATTATGGTGTCACTACTGATGAGTTCCTCCCATGGAACTACTCTATCTTCCATCTTGAAATTGGCGGCTAGTTTCAGAAGACGATCGGACATACCAGAGTGGAAACTACGATCAAAAGGATAATGAGGATGAGACATCTCCACGAAAGGATGGCGGGAGCGAAAGGCGTGAGAGAAAGGGGGGACAGAAGGGCCTGCTCACCCACCTTACTGCGGATGTGGTTATATAGGTTCACAAGAGAAGATGGCGGGAGAGAAAGGCGGGAAATAAAATGGCGGGAGAGAAAGGCGGGAAACAAAATGGCGGGAGAGAATGGCGGGAAAGAAAGTGGCGGGAGATTATGGCGGGAAAGAAAATGGGGGGATAGTAGGGCGAGATAGTACGATCATTGTGGCAGATGGCTGAAAACAACAACTAGCTCCTGATCACACTCTTTGAAGGTTATGAGCACCAAATTGTTTACTTCAATAGACGATGCCCGAAGAAAATTAGCGAAACCTTCCTTCTTGAGCACCATTCTATTACCCAAGCCAATAAAGTAGGAACAAGGAATGCTCACAGATATATCATCATCTTCAGAATCCAAAGTAATTTCAAGAGTTAAATAACCAGTCCTAGGAATTGACACAAATCCTTCAAACTCCCCACAACCATGCTCGGAATAACCTGACCAAAAACATCAAGTTATATGATGTTGAGCTTACAAATTTAAAACAGTATACCAGAGCAAAGAACAAATAAATAAACAGTAGCCAAAAACAAAGCTCACCATATGTTGACCATTAACATTCATGGAATCAATCCTATGAACAAAAGGAGTACACAATATGTAGTTGTCATCAAAGAGCTGTCGCGACATGACATACATTTGGTGATAATTCAGACTGAAGACACCACGACTATAAAAACAAGTGTCAATAAGTTCCCTCTGAGTTTCACTCAGATCCTCAAGAGCTACAAAAAAATAATTTCACAAGTTCAGCAGAACAGCAAAACATATAAGCTGAAACAAATCTTAAAATCACTCAAAAAAAAACTTACCAACACAGGGTAAAGGGAACAACATAACACCATCCCGATGAAAATCAACACCAATCATAGTTCCATAGTGCTCAAGCCTAACAGTCATCATGTCACGATGACGGAGACCATAATCATTCACAAGTTCCTCCCAGGAAGGACCATGGAATTTACTGCTCACCCGACCATGTGTAAACAGAACATGGTATAAGTTACCCTCACTGTTGTGAAGAGCAAGATCAATATCTGTGTCACCCCTCCGAATAGCTAAAGCTCTGCACTCCTCAATGTACCGAGCAAGATGTGATCTAACACTGCACGGAACATACTACAAAAAGAATGGAAGCAAACATCATAATCATATAAACAAAGGCATTAGAATACATTCCAACCTAAACAACATCAACCGTATGCCATAATCAGATAAACAAGATATAGAATCTTACAACACGCCTTGAACAGCGACGATCCAGCACCACAGTGAAGACAGACGCACAAGAATCAAAGGAAGAACAAGGGCCACCTGGAGCTCGGCAAAAGGGGCAAGCCATTACCTGCAAAGAAACGGTTACCAAAAATAACACTACACTTGCCTGCTGCTGCGGAGGTGGTTTTATAGGGTCAGAAGAGAAGATGGCGGGAGAGAATGGCGGGAAAGAAGGGCGGGAACGAAACTGGCGGGAAAGAAGGGCGGGAACGAAACTTGCGGGAAAATGCACTCTTCGGCGAAGGGAATACCAAAAATATGTACTATTTCTGAAAAAAATCATGAAAACGTTTGGGCATGCTATCTACGGGCCTATTGGCCTCTGGTAGGCCGACAGCCACCTTTCGGCCTTCTGGTGGCCGACAGTGCACCAGTCGGCCTACTGGTGGCCGACAGCACGCGCTCGGCCCACTGCTGGCCGACAGGGCCCTTTCGGCCCACCGCAGGCCGATGGGGGCATATATTCGGTATTTTTTTCATTTCGCCCTATAATTTTCAAATTTGCTACAAATTTAGTAATACTTCTGAAAAAAATCTAAGCAAGGCATGATGCAAAAGATGAATGATGCCATGATGCAAGAAATGACATGAAGCAAAATATGATACTCAAACCACATATGGCAAAACATGGATGGTTCATACATGGAATATATTAGAAATTTTGTAAGGAATGCACTTGGGCTGTTACAGGGTTGGTGATGGTAGCCTGAGTTTCTTGTGCCTCTGGTAAGCCAAATTTTTCAGAAGCTGAGAACCACATCGTTTGACAGAAGATTCAGTGGTCGCCTCAGCTTGCGTGTCTCTCCAATCTTGCTGGATAAGCCTTCCATCACCTGATCCAACTGATGTTGTGTGGGAGGTGGTAGTGAGCATGATCAGAGACTCAGTAAGGTTCTCATCGCCAGTGCGGACAGGCGTGCCTTCGACATTTGCAGCTCTGCTGTCATGAGCTTCGACAGTTACATTCTCCGGGTGTGGGGTGTCATCACTAGCTGGCCCGCTGCCTGTAGCGACATCCGCGGTACCACTGCCTGAAGCAACAAAAGGATCCTTACTACCACGATGAACAATTCAATAATCCATATCATAACCATCAATGTCATCGTCGGAGTCAGCATCAGAATCAACGTCATCGCCACCCTGGTACTCATCATCAGTATCAGAATCATCAACAATATTCTTTCCAGGGGTTTTTGGCCGCCTGCTATGCGATGAGCGAGTGGTCCTTGCCGTAGTACGAGCAGCAGAAGAAAGCACCTTTAGTCCAGCGTCTAGCTGACGGGAGGCATCTGAATGGCCTTCATCATCCAAAGAGGTGAATGATTGCACAAGATCACCAACTATGCCGGCCAAGGCAGACGTGAATCGTCCAACTATCTGAGTAGATTTGGCAAGTTTCTGCTCAATAGAAAAAATGCAAAAAAAGTTAAGAACACATCAAATGCTGAGGGGATGAAACTTCAGATGATAAGACAAAAAAAAGTTACAGTAAACACACACATCGAAAAGCACACAAGATGTAAAGTGACATAAGTTACCATCCAAATGCAACAAAAGTTATCAGGAGTTCACAACATAAAAAAATAAGATGTAAGAAAAAACAATGTACGATGTCATTACAATAAACACATGAATGTACCATGACACTACAATAAAGAACAATCTATGATGGCATAAGTAAACAACATTATTAGATCACATCAAAAAAGTCATCAAGGCTTTACAAAAGGAATCACCACAAGAATGCAACCAAGTTATCAAGCTATAAGAGAACATATGCTTCCATGAAAATAAAAAACAAATCATGATGGCATAAGTTCACAGCAAAACTTACCAAGACATTACAAGAAGAATTATCACAAGATTGCAACAAATTTATTAGGCTTTATAGAGCATATGCCACATTGGAAATAAAGAACAAATTCTGATGGCATAAGTAAAGAGCATAAGCTAACAGCAAAAAAGTTATCAAAGAATAATTACCACAAGAGTGCAACAAAGTTACCAGACTATAAAAAACATAGAATAGCACGAAAAATAAACATAAAATTATAGGGGCTACAGTGACAAGTTACGTGCACACCTCCTGACTGCAGCTTGGGGCAGCATGAACACGCATAAATTTATTAAGACCTTCCACACCACCAAACAGAGACAGAAATTCATGCCAAACTCAGGCTTCAACTTGAAAAAATGAAGTTATAAGTCAGATAAGTAACAACCAAAGAATGAAAAAATACAGTTGCAAGTAGTGTGTGAACTGAAAATGGAAATAATATAGATAAATTACCGGTAGTTTCCCAAAAGAAATTTTGTCCGCCTGAACATCCTTATTGAGGACACGAGTTATCAGCCCCTTCGTCCCGACATTGATAGGGAAAGGCCCAGCAGGCAATACAATGCCGAGACCAGTAAGGTCAATCGTGTGAACGTACAATAGCTGATAAGAAAGATACAAGCGTCAGGATAAACACAAACAACAACACAGAAATATGAAAAGATGAAAAATGACAAAAAAGAAAGTAAATGAAAGCGGCATCACTTACATTGTAGAAAAGGAGGCAGCCCTTGGTAGGCTTGCGTTTTAGAAGTGCCTTGTGTAGTTCATCAACAATGAATTTGGACCAGTTGAGATTTTTAACATCGTCAATGTCCCGCTGCAAGCTGATACTTGTGATCTGCGTTGGGTTTTCCATGAAGAGGAACGGGTAATTGCAGCACAAAGTGGATAAGTATTTCCCTCAGTTATGAAACCAAGGTTTATCGAACAAATAGGAATATCAATCCTCAACCGTCTTGAGCGGCTGCACACAAATGAACAAACAACTTGCACCCAACGCGGGCAAGAGGGTTGTCAATCCCCTTGATCTCGTTATTTGCAAGCAAATGAGTTGTGTAGATAATTGTTGATAAATATAAATTGCAAAATAAATAAAAATTAAATAAAAACAGCAAGGTAAATATAGCGTTTGCGAATATATAAGTGAATAGACCCGGGGGGCCATAGTGTTCCCTAGCGACATCTCTCATATAGGCATACGATGGGTAAACAAATTATTGTTGGGCAATTGATAAAAAAGCGGATAGTTATGCGTTGTTCACGGCAATGATCATGTATATATAGGCATCACGTCCATAAGCAAATAGGCCAACTCCTGCCTGCACCTATTACTATTACTCCACTCATCAGCCGCTATCCAGCATGCATCTAGAGTATTAAGTAAAACAGAGTAATGCTTGGAGAATGATGACATGATGCAGACAAAGTAAACTCAAACAATATGAATGAACCCCATCGTTTTATCCTTAGTAGCAACAACACAAAGACACATCTTGTCCCCTACTTTGTCACTAGGATATAGAAACTCGCCAGGTTGAACCTACCACAACGCACCACTCCCACCGATGAAATATCAATCTTGGCCAAAGCATATCAATAAATCGGAGAGCATTAAGAAGCTATAATGATCAATTGATCATGCACATAAGAGATAATATAATTTAGAGGCATCTCAAATACTTTTCATGAATAATCTGAACATAAACCCACAATTCATTGGATCCCAACAAACACACCGCACAATAGGATTACATCGGATAGATCAAAGCGAAGATGCGATGATCATTGTATTGAAGATCATAAGAGAGAGAGACTGCCATCTAGGTACTAGCTATGGACCCGTAGGTCTGTGGTGAACTACTCACACATCATCATGAGGGCAGCAAGGTTGATGAAGAGGCCCTCCGTGATCGATCCCCCCTCTGGCAGGGTGCTGGAACGGAGCTCCAGATGGCCTCACGACGGAACAAAGACTTGCGGCGGCGGAAAAAGGGTTTCGGGACTGCCTCTAGGGTTTTCATAATATTAGAGGATTTATAGACCGAAGAGGGACATCGGGAGGTGCCCGAGGGGGCCACCACATATCAGGGCGCCCCCCAGGGCGCGCCCTGATGTGTGGTGGGGCCCTCATGTGCCTCCCGGCTTTCTTCCGAAGCTTCTAGGTCTTCATATAGTCCATAAAAAATCATCAAAAAGTTTCGTGGCAATTGGACTTCGTTTGGTATAGTAAACCTGCAAAGGCAAAAACACGCAGAAAACAGCAACTAGCACTGGGCACTCGGTCAATAGGTTAGTGCCCAAAAATATTATAAATTGGTAAATAATGACCCAAAAAGTAACCTAGAATGATAATATATTAGCATGGAACAATAAAAAATTATAGATATGTTGGATATGTATCACAAGTTGAAAACAAAAGGGTGAAGTTCGTCGAATGGAACAAAAAAATATGAAAGTTACCACATTGACATACAATGAAGTTATCAGGCACACAAGAAAGAAAATGACATAATTACAGCACCACTTACCAACACAATATACCACCTAGGGCGGACTTTGTTGCAGGTGGTCGGGGCAATGACAGTATTGTTGTGGAACGTTGCATGGGAAACAAAAAAATTCCTACAAACACCCAAGATCGATCTATGGAGATCAACGGCTACGAGAGGGAGTAGATCAACATACCCTTGTAGATCGCTAAGCGGGAAGCGTTAAGAAACGCGGTTGATCTAGTCGAACGTCTTCATGATCCAATCACGATCCGTCCCACGATCTAATCACTATCTGTCCCGATCTAGCGCCGAACGGACGGCACCTCCGCGTTCAGCACACGTACAACTCGATGACATCTCCGCCTCCTTGATCCAGCAAGCGAGGGCCGAGAGGTAGAGGAGTTCTCCGGCAGCACGACGGCGTGGTGGCGGTGATGGTGGAGCTGTCCCGGCAGGGCTTCGCCAAGCGCTACCGCGACGAACTAGAACTAGAGGAGAAACCAATCTAGAGGGAGAGGGAGGGTTGCGCTTGTTGGGGAACGTTGCATGGGAAACAAAAATTTCCTACGAACACCCAAGATCTATCTATGGAGATCAACAGCTACGAGAGAGAGAGTGGATCTGCATACCCTTGTAGATCGCTAAGTGGGAAGCGTTAAGAAACGCGGTTGATGTAGTCGAACGTCTTCGCGATCCAAATCGCAATCCGTCCCGCGATCCAATCACGATCCGTCCCGATCTAGCGCCGAACGGACTGCACCTCCGCGTTCAGCACACGTACAGCTCGATGACGTCTCCGCCTCCTCGATCCAGCGAGCGAGGTTGGAGTAGTAGATGAGTTCTCCGGTAACACGACGGCGTGGTGGCGGTGGTGGTGGTGCTATCCCGGCAGGGATACGCCTAGCGCTACCGAAACCGCGAACGGAGGAGAAAACAATCTACGGAAAGAGAGGGGCGCCAAGGCCTTCGTGTGTGCTCTTGGGGTGCCCCCTCCCCTCTATATATAGGTGGAGGGGCGTGGAGATCATCCCCTCCAAGCCCTAGGGTGCAGCCAAGGGGGAGGAGTTGGACTCCTAGTCCAATTCCCTCCCTTTCCATAAACAGGTGGACTTTCCACCTCTCCCAAGCCATATGGGCCTTGAGGGACTTGTGCGCCTGGCCCAATAAGGCCAAGGCACCTCTCCTCAGCCCATGCAAACCCTTGGGATGTGGTGGAACCCTTGATGGACTTCCGGACTCCTCCGGAAGTTTTCGAAACCTTCTAGAAGCTTCCCAGTACAATACCTGAAAAACCCGAAACTTTTTCGGTAGCCAAAATATGACTTCCCATATATAAATCTTTACCTCCGGACCATTCTGGAACTCCTCGTGACATCCGTGATCTCATCCGGGACTCCGAACAACCTTCGATCACCAACATACATAACTCAACAATACCAAATCGTCACCGAACGTTAAGTGTGCAGACCCTGCGGGTTTGAGAACTATGTAGACATGACCGAGACAACTCTAAGGTCAATAACCAATAGCGGGACCTGGATGCCCATATTGTTTCCTACATATTCTATTAAGATCTTTATCGGTCGAACCACGATGTCAAGGATTCAGACAATCTCGTATGCAGTTCCCTTTGTCCATCGGTATGTTACTTGCCCGAGATTAGATCGTTGGTATCTCCATACCTAGTTCAATCTCGTTACCAGCAAGTCTCTTTACTCGTTCCGTAACACAAGATCCTGTGACTAACTCCTTAGTCACATTGCTTGCAAGCTTCTTGTGATGTTGTGTTACCGAGTGGGCCCAGAGATACCTCTCCGTCATACGGAGTGACAAATCCCAGTCTCGATCCACGCCAACCCAACAGACACCCTCGGAGATACCTGTAGAGCACCTTTATAGTCACCTAGTTACGTTGTGACGTTTGATACACACAAGGCATTCCTCCGGTGTCCGGGAGTTGCATGATCTCATGGTCGTAGGAACATATACTTGACATGGATAAAGCAGTAGCAATAAACTGACGCGATCATACGCTATGCTTACGGTTGGGTCTTGTCCATCACATCATTCTACTAATGATGTGATCCCATTATCAGATGACAACTCATGTCTATGGTCAGGAAACCTTGACCATCTCTGATCAACGAGCTAGTCTAGTAGAGGCTTACTAGGGACATGGTGTTGTCTATGTATCCACACATGTATCTGAGTTTCCGATCAATACAATTCTAGCATGGATAATAAATGATTATCATGAACAAGGAAATATGATAATAACTAATTTATTATTGCCTCTAGGGCATATTTCCAACAGTCTCCCACTTGCACTAGAGTCAATAATCTAGTTCACATCACCATGTGATTTACACCCAATGAGTTCTGGGGTTTGATCATGTTTTGCTTGTGAGAGAGATTTTAGTCAACGGTTCTGCAACATTCAGATCCGTGTGTACTTTGCAAATCTCTATGTCATACTATAGATGCTGCTACCACATTCCACTTGGAGCTATTCCAAATGACTGCTCCACTATACGTATCCGGATTGCTACTCAAAGTCATCCGGATTGGTGTCAAGGCTTGCATCCACGTAACCCTTTACGACGAACTCTTTATCACCTCCATAATCGAGAAACATTTCATTAGTCCTCTAGTTACTAAGGATAATTTTGACCGCTGTCCAATGATCCACTCCTGGATCACTCTTGTACCCCTTGACAAACTCATGGCAAGTCACACACTAGGTGCGGTACACAGCATGTCAGACTATATAGAGCCTATGGCTAAGGCATAGGGGACGACCTTCATTCTTTCTCTTTTTTTCTTTCCATGGTCGAGCTTTGAGTCTTACTCAAATTCATACCTTACAAATCAGTCAAGAACTCTTTCTTTGACTGGTCCATTTTGAACTCTTTCAAAATCTTGCCAAGGTATGTACTCATTGAAAGTCTTATTAGGCGTCTTGATCTATCTCTATAGATCTTGATGCCCAATATTTAAGTAGCTTTATCCAGGGCTTCCTTTGAAAAACTCCTTTCAAACAACCCTTTATGCTTTCCAGAAATTCTACATTATTTCCGATCAACAATATGTCAACCACATATACCTATCAGAAATTCTATAGTGCTCTTGCTCACTTTCATGTAAATACAAGTTTCTTGCAAACTTTGTATTAACCCAAAAGCTTTGATCACCTCATCAAAGCATATATTCCAACTCCGAGACGCTTGCCCCAGTCCATAGAAGGATCGCTCGAGCTTGCATACCTTTTAGCATCCTTAGGACCGACAAAACCTTCTGGTTGTATCACATACAACCTTTCCTCACGGAAACCATTAAGGAAACTCTATTTTGACATCCATCTGCTAGATTTCATAATCAAAAAATGCAGTAACTGCTAACATAATTCCAACAGACTTCAGCATCGCTACGGGTGAGAAAGTCTCATCGTAGTCAACTCCTTTAACTTGTCGAAAACTTCTTTGCGACAAGTCGAGCTTTATAAATGGTGACATTTACCATCAGCGTCTGTCTTCTTCTTAAAGGTTCATTTGTACTTAACGGTCTGCCGTTCATCGGGCAAGTCTACCAAAGTCCATACTTGGTTTTCATACATGGATCCTTTCTCGGATTTCATGGCTCCTAGCCATTTGTTGGAATCCGGGCTCACCATTGCTTCTTCATAGCTCATAGGCTCACTGTTGTCCAACAACATGACCTCCAAGACGGATTATCGTGCCACTTAGGGGCAGCACGAGTCCTTTTTGACCTACGAGGCTTGGTAGTAACTTGATTCGAAGCTTCATGATCATCATCATTTTCTTCCTCTTCACTTGGTGTAGGCGCCACAGAAACATCTTTCTGTGTCGTGCTACTCTCCAACTGAAGTGACGGTTCAACAACCTCATCAAGTTCTACTTTCCTCCCAATCAATTCTTTCAAGAGAAACTCTTTCTCGAGGAAGGACCCGTTTTAGCAACAAACACTTTGCCCTCGGATCTGAGATAGAAGGTATACCCAACTGTTTTCTTAGGGTATCCTATGAAGACGCATTTGTCCGTTTTGGGTTCGAGCATATCAGGTTGAAGTCTTTTCACATAAGCATCGTATTCCCAAACTCTAAGAAATGACAGCTTAGGTTTCTGCCAAACCATAATTCATACGGTGTCATCTTAACGGATTTAGATGGTGCCCTATTTAAAGTGAATGTAGTTGTCTGTAATGCATAACCCCAAAACGATAGTGGCAAATCGGCAAGAGACATCATAGAACGCACCATATCCAATAGAGTACGGCTACGATATTCGGACACACCATTACATTGTGGTGTTCCAGGTGGCGTGAGTTGTGAAACAATTTTCACATTATCTTAAGTTGCATACCAAACTCGTAACTCAGATATTCACCTCCACGATCATATCGTAGACATTTTATCTTCTTGTCACGATGATCTTAAACTTCACTCTGAAATTGCTTGAACTTTTCAAACATTTCAGACTTGTGTTTCATTAAGTAAATATACCCATATCTACTCAAATCATTAGTGAAGGTAAGAAAATAACGATATCCACCGCGCGCCTCTACACTCATCGGGCCGCACACATCAGTATGTATGATTTCCAACAAGTCACTTGCTCGCTCCATTGTACCGGAGAACGGGTTTTAGTCATCTTGCCTACGAGGCATGGTTCGCATGTATCAAGCGATTCAAAATCGAGTGATTCCATAAGTCCATCAGCATGGAGATTCCTCATGCGTTTAACACCAATATGACCTAAGCGGCAGTGCCACAAGTATGTGGTACTATCATTATTAACTTTGCATCTTTTGGCATCAATATTATGAACATGTGTATCACTACGATCGAGATTTAATAAACCATTCACATTGGGTGCATGACCATTGAAGGTATTATTCATGTAAACAGAATAACCATTATTCTCTGACTTAAATGAATAACCGTATTGCAATAAACACGATCTAATCATGTTCATACTCAACGCAAACACCAACTAACATTTATTTAGGTTCAACACTAATCCCGAAGGTAGAGGGAGCGTGCGATGGTGATCACATCAACCTTGGAAACACTTCCAACACACATCGTCACCTCGCCCTTAGCTAGCCTCCGTTTATTCCGTAGCTTTTATTTCGAGTTACCAATATTAGCAACTGAACCGGTATCTAATACCCAAGTGCTAGTAGGAGTACTAGTAAGGTACACATCAATAACACGTATATCAAATATACTTTTGTTGACATTGCCATCCTTCTTATCTACCAAGTATTTGGGGTAGTTCCGCTATCAGTGACCTTCCCCTTATAATAGAAGCACTTAGTCTCGGGTTTGGGTTCAACCTTGGGTTTCTTCACTGGAGCGGCAACTGTTTTGCCATTCTTTAAGTTTCCCTTCTTGCCGTTGCCCTTGTTGAAACTAGTGGTCATGTTAACCATCAACACTTGATGCTCCTTCTTGATTTCTACCTTCCTTAAGCATTGCGAACAGCTCTGGGATCACTATCTCCATCCCTTGCATGTTATAGTTCATCACAAAGCTCTAGTAGCTTAGTGATAGTGACTGGAGAACTCTGTCAATCACTATCTTATCTGGAAGATGAACTCCCACTTGATTCAAGCGATTGTAGTACCCAGACATTCTAAGCACATGCTCACCGATTGAGCTATTCTCCTCCATCTTGCAGGCAAAGAACTTTGTCAGAGGTCTCATACCTCTCAACACGGGCATGAGCCCGAAATTCCAATTTCAGCTCTCGGAACATCTCATATGCTCTGTGACGTTCAAAACATCTTTGGAGCCTCAATTCTAAGCCGTAAAGCATGGCGCACTAAACTATCAAGTAGTCATCAGAACGTGTCTGCCAGACGTTGACAACATCCAGAGACGACGCTTGAGGGGATGGCGCACTGAGCGGTGCATCGAGGACATAAGCCTTCTGTGCAGCAATGAGGGCAATCCTCAGATCATGGACCCAGTCCGCATAATTGCTACCATCATCTTTCAACTTATTTTTTCTCTAGGAACGTATCAAAAATACAGGGGAGCTACGGCGCGAGCTATTGATCTACAACAAAATTTTCAAAGACATTTTGACTATGTTCATGATAATGAGATCAGTTAATCATATTACTAAAGAACTCCCACTCAAATTGACATCCCTCCGGTCATCCCGGTGTTACATGATCCAAATTCACCAACCCAAGTCCGATCATCACGTGAGATGAGGTGGTTTCAATGGTGAACATCTCCATGTTGATCATATCTACTATATGACTCATGTTCGACCTTTCGGTCTCTTGTGTTCCGAGGCCATGTCTGTACATGCTAGACTCGTCAAGTTTAACCCGAGTGTTCCGCATGTGCAAAACTGGCTTGCACCCGTTGTATGTGAACTTAGAGTCTATCACACCCGATCATCACGTGGTGCTTCGAAACGACGAACTTTCGCAACGGTGCACAGTCGGGGAGAACACAATTTTATCTTGAAATTTTAGTGAGGGATCACCTTAGAATGCTACCGTCGTCCTAAGCAAAACAAGATGCATAAAAGGATTAACATCACATGCAAATCATAAGTGACATGATATGGCCATGATCTTGTGCTTTTGATCTCCATATCCAAAGCACCGGCATGATCTCCATCGTCACCGGCATGACACCATGATATCCATCATCTTGATCTCCATCAACGTGTCTCCATGAGGTTGTTGCGCCAACTATTGCTTCTACAACTATTGCTAACTCATAGCGATAAAGTAAAGCAAAAGAAGGCGAAAATAATTAAAGACAACCCTATGGCTCCTGTCGGTTGCCGTACTCATCGACATGCAAGTCGTGATAATCTATACAAAACATGATCATCTCATACATCACATATATCACATCATGTGTTTGGCCATATCATATCAAAACATACCCTGCAAAAACAAGTTAGACATTCTCTAATTGTTGTCGCATGTTTTACGTGGCTGCTATGGGTATCTAGAAAGAATGATTCTTACCTACGCAAAACCACAACGGTGATATTCAAGTTGCTATTTAACCTTCTACAAGGACCGCCTCCGTCGAATCCGATTCAACTAAAGTGGGAGAGACAGATACCCACCAGCCATCTTTATGCAACAAGTGCATGTCAGTCAATGGAACCGGTCTCTCGTACGTGGACGAGTAAGGTTGGTCCAGGACGCATCATCCCATAATACCGCCGAATCAAAATAAGACTAAGGAAGTAAGCAATCTGAACATCAACACCCACAAACTCTTTTGTGTTCTACTCGTGCATGTTATCTACGCATAAACCTCGCTCTGATACCACTGTTGGGGAACGTTGCATGGGAAACAAAATTTTTCTATGAACATCGAAGATCTATCTATGGAGATCAACAGCTACGAGAGAGAGAGTAGATCTACATACCCTTGTAGATCGCTAAGCGGGAAGCGTTAAGAAACGCAGTTGATGTAGTCGAACATCTTCGCGATCCAAATCGCAATCCGTCCCGCGATCCAATCACGATCCATCCCGATCTAGCGCCGGACGGACGGCACCTCCGCGTTCAGCACACGTACAGCTCGATGACGTCTCCGCCTCCTCGATCCAGCGAGCGAGGTCAGAGTAGTAGATGAGTTCTCCGGCAACACGGCGGCGTGGTGGCGGCGGTGGTGGTGCTATCCCGACAGGGCTACGCCTAGCGCTACCGAAACCGCGAACGGAGGAGAAGACGATCTAGGGAGAGAGAGGGGCACCAAGGGCTTCGTGTGTGCTCTTGGGGCGCCCCCTTCCCTCTATATATAGGTGGAGGGGCGTGGAGATCAGGCCCTCCAAGCCCTAGGGCACAGCCAAGGGGGAGGAGTTGGACTCCTAGTCCAATTCCCTCCCTTTCCTTAAACAGGTGGACTTTCCACCTCTCCCAAGCCACATGGGCCTTGAGGGACTTGTGCGTCTGGCCCAATAAGGCCAGGGCGCCTCCCCTCAGCCCATGCAAACCCTTGGGACGTGGTGGAACCCTTTGTGGACTTCCGAACTCCTCCGGAAGTTTCCGCAACCTTCTAGAACCTTCCCGGTACAATACGGGAAAAACCCGAAACTTTTCCAGTAGCCAAAATATGACTTCCCATATGTAAATCTTTACCTCCAGGCCATTCCGAAACTCCTCGTGACGTCCGTGATCTCATCCGGGACTCCGAACAACCTTCGGTCACCAACATACATAACTCAACAATACCAAATCGTCACCGAACGTTAAGTGTGCAGACCCTGCGGGTTCGAGAACTATGTAGACATGACCAAGACAACTCTACGGTCAATAACCAATAGAGAGACCTGGATTCCCATATTGGTTCCTACATATTCTACTAAGATCTTTATCGGTCGAACCACGATGTCAAGGATTCAGACAATCCCATATGTAGTCCCCTTTGTCCATCGGTATGTTACTTGCCCGAGATTCGATCGTCGGTATCTCCATACCTAGTTCAATCTCGTTACCAGGAAGTCTCTTTACTCGTTCCGTAACACAAGATCCCATGACTAACTCCTTAGTCACATTGCTTGCAAGCTTCTTGTGATGCTGTGTTTCTGAGTGGGCCCAGAGATACCTCTCCGTCATACGGAGTGACAAATCCCAGTCTCGATCCACGCCAACCCAACATACACCCTTGGAGATACCTGTAGAGCACCTTTATAGTCACCCAATTACGTTGTGACGTTTGATACACACAAGGCATTCCTCCGGTGTCCGGGAGTTGCATGATCTCATGGTCGTAGGAACATATACTTGACATGGATAAAGCAGTAGCAATAAACTGACACGATCATATGCTATGATTACGGTTGGGTCTTGTCCACCACATCATTCTCCTAATGATGTGATCCCGTTATCAGATGACAACTCATGTCTATGGTCAGGAAACCTTGACCATCTCTGATCAACGAGCTAGTCTAGTAGAGGCTTACTAGGGACATGGTGTTGTCTATGTATCCACACATGTATCTGAGTTTCCGATCACTACAATTCTAGCATGGATAATAAACGATTATCATGAACAAGGAAATATGATAATAACTAATTTATTATTGCCTCTAGGGCATATTTCCAACAGCGTCGTGGCTTGTGGTGCGGCTGCTCTCCCTCCCCTCAAGTATATATAGGGGCAAGGGGGAGGGACCGGTCGCCCTAGGGTTTCCCTAGGGTTGGGCGCGGCAGCCTTGGGGGTTGCCTTGGCCCCCAAGGCAAGGGGGGCGGCGGCCACCCGAGGGCCAGCCCTTGGCCTTCGGTCGCATGGGCCTTGGGAGGAGGGGTTCCCAGCCCACCAGGGGGTGGTGCGCCTCCCTCTCAGCCCATGGGGCCCTGTGGGACAAGTGCCCCCCCGGTGGACCCCCGGAACCCTTTCCGGCACTCCCGCTGAAATCCGATGAACTCCGAAACTATTTCGGTGTCCGAATACCAACTTCCCATATATGAATATTTACCTCCGGAACTTCTCGTGACATCCGGGATCTCATCCAAGACTCCGAACAACTTTCGGTCACCAACATATACAACTCAACAATACCAAATTGTCACCTAACGTTAAGTGTGCAGACCTTGCGGGTTCAAGAACTATGCAGACAGGACCGAGACACCTCTATGGTCAATAACCAATAACGGGACATGGATGCCCATATTGGTTCCTACATATTCTACGAAGATCTTTATCGGTCGAACCTCGATGTCAAGGATCAATCAATCCCGTACGTAGTTCCCTTTGTCTATCGGTATGTTACTTGCCCGAGATTCGATCGTCGGTATCTCCATACCTAGTTCAATCTCATTACCGGCAAGTCTCTTTACTCGTTCCGTAATACAAGATCCCGTGACTAACTCCTTACTCATATTGCTTGCAAGCTTCTTGTGGTGTTGTATTATCGAGTGGGCGCAGAGATACCTCTCCGTCATACAGAGTGACAAATCCCAGTCTTGATCCACGCCAACTCAACAGACACCCTCGGAGAACCTGTAGCGCACCTTTATAGTCATCCAGTTACGTTGTGACGTTTGATACACACAAGGCATTCTTTCGGTGTCCGGGAGTTGCATGATCTCATGGTCATAGGAACTTATACTTGACATGGATAAAGCAGTAGCAATAAACTGACACGGTCAACTGCTATGCTTATGGTTGGGTCTTGTCCATCACATCATTCTTCTAATGATGTGATCCCATTATCAAATGACAACTCATGTCTATGGTCAGTAAACCTTGACCATCTTTGATCAACGAGCTAGCCTAGTAGAGGCTCACTAGGGACACAGTGTTGTCCATGTATCCACACATGTATGTGAGTTTCCGATCAATACAATTATAGCATGGATAATAAACGATTATCATGAACAAGGAAATATGATAATAATCACTTTATTATTGCCTCTGGGGGATATTTACAACAGTCTCCCACTTGCACTAGAGTCAATAATCTAGTTCACGTCACTATGTGATTTACATTGTAATGAATCTAACACCCATACAGTTCTGGTGCTGATCATGTTTTGCTCGTGGAAGAGGCTTAGTCAACGGGTCTGCAACATTTGGATCCTATGTATTTTGCAAATATTTATGTCCTCCTCCTTGATATAATCGCGGATGGAATTGAAGCGTCACTTTATATGTCTGGTTCTCTTGTGAAACCTGGGCTCTTTGGCTAGAGCAATGGCACCAGTGTTGTCACAAAAGAGAGTCATCGGATCTAGTGCACTCGGCACAACTCCGAGATCTCTCATGAACTGCTTCATCCAGACTCCTTCCTTCGCCGCTTCCGAAGCAGCGATGTACTCCGCTTCACATGTAGAATCAGCTACCACGCTTTGCTTGGAACTACACCAGCTTACCGCTCCACCATTCAGAATATATACGTATCCAGTTTGAGACTTAGAGTCATCCGGATCTGTGTCAAAGCTAGCATCGACGTAACCCTTTATGACGAGCTCTTGATCACCTCCATAAACGAGAAGCATTTCCTTAGTCCTTTTCAGGTACTTAAGGATATTCTTGACCGTTGTCCAGTGTTCCATTCCTGGATCACCTTGAAACCTTCCGGCCATACTTATGGCAAGGCTGACATCTGGTCTTGTGCACAACATCGCATTCATTATAGAGCCTATGGTTGAAGCATAGGGGATGACACTCATCTTTTCTCTATCCTCTGTAGTCGCTGGGCATTGAGTCTTACTCAACTTCACACCTTGTAAGACAGGCAAGAACCCTTTCTTGGACTGATCCATTTTGAACTTCTTCAAAACCTTATCAAGATATGTGCTTTGTGAAAGTCCTATTAAGCGTCTTGATCTATCTCTATAGATCTTTATGCCTAATATGAAAGCAGCTTCTCCAAGGTCTTTCATTGAAAAACTCTTGTTCAAATATATCTTCACGCTTTCCAAAAGTTCTACATTGTTTCCAGTCAGCAATATGTTATCCACATATAATATTAGAAACGCTATAGAGCTCCCAGTCACTTTCTTGTAAATACAAGCTTCTCCATAAACTTGTATAAAACCATACGCTTTGATCACCTCATCAAAACGAAGATTCCAACTCCGAGATGCTTGCACCAGTCCATAAATGGATCGCTGGAGCTTGTACACTTTGTCAACATTTTTAGGATCGACAAAACCTTATGGTTGCAT
Organism: Elymus sibiricus; assembly: GCA_039707655.1. NCBI lineage: Eukaryota > Viridiplantae > Streptophyta > Magnoliopsida > Poales > Poaceae > Elymus > Elymus sibiricus. Next base: position 145,762,589 of record CM077671.1, on the reverse strand, counting down.
CATATACAACTCTTCCTTAAGGAAACCATTAAGGAACGCTGTTTTGACATCCATCTGCCAGATCTCGTAATCGAAAAATGCAGCTATTGCTAACATGATCCTGACGGACTTAAGCATCACTACGGGAGAGAAAGTCTCATCGTAGTCAACTCCTTGAACTTGCAAAAACCCTTTTGCAACAAGTCGAGCTTTATAGACGGTGACATTACCGTCCGCGTCCGTCTTTTTCTTGAAGATCCATTTATTCTGTATGGCCTTACGATCATATGGTAAGTCCTCCAAAGTCCACACTTTGTTCTCATACATGGATCCTATCTCGGATTTCATGGCCTCTAGCCATTTGTTGGAATCCGGGCCCACCATCGCTTCTTCATAGCTCGTAGGTTCACTGTTGTCTAACAACATGACCTCCAAGACATGATTGTCGTACCACTTAGGGACGGTACGATTCCTTGTTGACCTACGAGGCTCAGTAGTAACTTGATCCGAAGTTTCATGATCATCATCATTAGCTTCCTCTTCACTTGGTGTAGCCGCCGCTGAAACATCTTTCTACATCGTGCTACTATCCAACTGAAGTGACGGTTCAATAACCTCATCAAGTTCTACCTTCCTCCCACTCAATTATTTCGAGAGAAACTCTTTCTCGAGAAAGGACCCGTTTTTAGTAACAAACACTTTGCCCTCGGATCTGAGATAGAAGGTATACCCAACTGTTTCCTTGGGGTATCCTATGAAGACGCATTTGTCCGCTTTGGGTTCGAGCTTATCAGGCTGAAGCCTTTTCACATAAGCATCGCAGCCCAAAACTTTAAGGAACGACAACTTAGGTTTCTTGCCAAACCACAATTCATACGGTGTCATTTCAATGGACTTTGATGGTGCCCTATTTAAAGTGAATGCGGCTGTCTCTAAAGCATAACCCCAAAATGATAGTGGCAGATCAGTGAGAGACATCATAGATCGCACCATATCCAATAGAGTACGATTACGACGCTCGGACACACCATTACGTTGTGGTTTTCTAGGTGGCGTAAGTTGCGAAACAATTCCACACTGTCTCAAGTGCATGCCAAACTCATAACTCAGATATTCTCCACCACGATCAGATCGTAGAAACTTTATCTTCTTGTTACAATGATTTTCCACTTCACTCTGAAATTGCTTGAACTTTTCAAATGTTTCAGACTTGTGTTTCATTAAGTAAATATACCCATATCTACTCAAATCATCAGTGAAGGTGAGAAAATAACGATATCCACCGCGTGCCTCAACACTCATCGGACCGCACACATCAATATGTATGATTTTCAACAAGTCACTTGCCCGCTCCATCAAACCGGAGATAGGGGTTTTGGTCATCTTGACCAAGAGGCATGGCTCGCATGTATCAAGTGATTCAAAATCGAGTGATTCCAAAAGTCCATCAGCATGGAGCTTCTTCATGCGTTTTATACCAATATGACCCAAGCGACAGCGCCACAAGAAAGTGGTACTATCATTATTAACTTTACATCTTTGGCATCAATGTTATAAATGTGTGTATCACTACTATCGAGATTCAACAAGAATAAACCATTCACATTGGGTGCATGACCATAAAAGATGTTACTCATATAAATAGAACAACCATTATTCTCTGATTTAAATGAATAACCGTCTCGCAATAAACAAGATCCAGATATAATGTTCATGCTCAACGCAGGCACCAAATAACAATTATTTAGGTTTACTACTAATCCCGATGGTAATTGAAGAGCGAGAGTGTCGACGGTGATCACATCAACCTTGGAACCATTTTAGACGCGCATCGTCACTTCATCCTTCGCCAGCCTCCGTTTATTCCGTAGTTCCTGCTTTGAGTTACAAATATGAGCAAACGAACCGGTATCAAATACCCAAGCACTACTACGAGAGCTAGTGAGGTACACATCAATAACATGTATATCAAATATACCTTTGTTGACATTGCCAGCCTTCTTATCAGCCAGGTACTTGGGGCAATTCCACTTCCAGTGACCAGTCCCCTTGCAATAGAAGCACTCAGTCTCAGGCTTGGGTCCAGACTTGGGTTTCTTCACAAGCGCGGCAACTTGCTTGCCACCCTTCTTGGAGTTTCCCTTCTTTCCCTTGCCTTTATTGAAACTAGTGGTTTTATTCACCATCAACACTTGATGCTCCTTTTTCATTTCTACTTCCATGACTTTCAGCATCGCGAATAGCTCAGAGACAAACGTATCCATTCCTTGCATATTATAGTTCATCACGAAGCCTTTGTAGCTAGGTGGCAGTGACTGAGAATTCTGTCAGTGACTATTTCTGGTGGAAGCTCAACTCCCAAATCATTTAAACGGTTGTAATACCCAGACATTCTGAGTAGGTATTCACTGACAGAACTATTCTCTTCCATTTTGCAGGCGAAGAACTTATCGGAGGTCTCATACCTCTCGATCCGGGCATTTGCTTGAAATATTAACTTCAACTCCTGGAACATCTCATATGCTCCATGGCGTTCAAAACGCTTTTGAAGTCCAGATTCTAAGCCATACAGCATGGCGCACTGAACTACCGAGTAGTCATCAGATCGAGTTTGTCAGACGTTCATAGCGTCCAGATTCTCAGGGTATGGTGCATCACCAAGCGGTGCATCAAGGACATAAGCCTTTTGAGCAGCAGTGAGGATAATCCTCAGATTACGGACCCAGTCCGCATAGTTACCACCATCATCTTTCAACTTAGCTTTCTCTAGGAACGCATTAAAATTCAGGGGAGCTACTGCGCGAGCCATTGATCTACAACATAAATTTTGCAAAGACAATTTAGACTATGTTCATGATAATGAGTTCAATTAATCATATTACTAAAGAACTCCCACTCAAATCAACATCCCTCTGGTTGTCTAAGTGTAACACGATCCAAATCCACCAACCCAAGTCCGATCATCACGTGAGATGAGGTGGTTTCAATGGTGAACATCTCCATGTTGATCATATCTACTATATGACTCATGTTCGACCTTTCGGTCTCCTATGTTCCGAGGCCATGTCTGTACATGCTAGGCTCGTCAAGGTTAACCCAAGTATTCTGCGTGTGTAAATCTGGCTTACACCCGTTGTATGCGAACATAGAGTCTATCACACCCGATCATCACGAGGTGCTTCGAAACGACGAACCTTCGCAATGGTGCATACTTGGGGAGAACACAATTTTATCTTGAAATTTTAGTGAGAGATCATCTTATAATGCTACCGCCGTTCTAAGCAAAATAAGATGCATAAATAGGATAAACATCACATGCAAATCATATAAGTGACATCATATGGCCATCATCATCTTGTGCTTTTGATCTCCATCTCCAAAGCACCGACATGATCTCCATCATCAAAGCACCGGCATGACACCATGATCTCCATCATCGTGTCGTCATGTGGTTGTCATGCCAACTATTGCTTCTACAACTATTGCTAACTCATAGCGATAAGGTAAAGCAAAAGAAGGCGAAAATAATTAAAGACAACCCTATGGCTCCTGCCGGTTGCCGTACTCATCGACATGCAAGTCATGATAATCTATACAAAACATGATCATCTCATACATCACATATATCACATCATGTCATTGGCCATATCACATCACAACATGCCCTGCAAAAACAAGTTAGACGTCCTCTACTTTGTTGTTGCAAGTTTTACGTGCCTGCTATGGGCAACTAGTAAGAACCGTTCTTACCTACGCAAAGTCACACCGGTGATATTCAAGTTGCTATTTAACCTTCTATAAGGACCGCCTCTGTCGAATCCGATTCAACTAAAGTGGGAGAGACAGACACCAGCCAACCATCTTTATGCAACAAGTTGCATGTCAGTTGATGGAACCGGTCTCTTGTACGTGGACGAGTAAGGTTGGTCCGAGCCGCTTCATCCCACAATACAGCCAAATCAAGATAAGACTAAGAAAGTAAGCAATATGAATATCAACGCCCACAAACTCTTTTGTGTTATACTCGTGCATGTTATCTACGCATAGACCTAGCTCTGATACCACTGTTGTGGAACGTTGCATGGGAAACAAAAAAATTCCTACAAACACCCAATATCTATCGATGGAGATCAACAGCTACGAGAGGGAGTAGATCCACATACCCTTGTAGATCGCTAAGCGGGAAGCGTTAAGAAACGCGGTTGATGTAGTCGAACATCTTCGCGATCCAATCACGGTCCGTCCCGATCTAGCGCCGAACGGACGGCACCTCCGCGTTCAGCACACGTACAGCTCGATGACGTCTCCGTCTCCTTGATCCAGCAAGCAAGGGCGGAGAGGTAGATGACTTCTCCGGTAGCACGACGGTGTGGTGGCGGTGGTGGTGGAGCTATCACGGCAGGGCTTCGCCAAGCGCTACCGCGACGAACTAGAACTAGAGGAGAAACCAATCTAGAGGGAGAGGGAGGGCTGCGCCGTGGCTTGTGGTGTGGATGTCCTCCCTCCCCTTAAGTATATATAGGGGCAAGGGGGAGGGGCCGGCCGCCCTAGGGTTTCCCTAGGGTTGGGCGCGGCGGCCTGGGGGATGCCTTGGCCCCCAAGGCAAGGGGGGGCGGCGGCCACCCCAGGGCCAGCCCTTGGCCTTCGGCCACATGGGCCTTGGGAGGCGGGGCGCCCAGCCCACCAGGGGCTGGTGCGCCTCCCTCTCAGCCCATGGGGCTCTCCGGGGCAGGTCCCCCCCCTGGTGGACCCTCGGAACCCTTTCCGGCACTCCTGCTGAAATCCGGTGAACTCCGAAACTATTCCGGTGTCCGAATACCAACTTCCCATATATGAATCTTTACCTCCAGACCATTCTGGAACTCCTCGTGACATCCGGGACTCCGAACAACTTTCGGTCACCAACATATACAACTCAACAATACCAAATCGTCCCCGAACGTTAAGTGTGCAGACCCTGCGGGTTCGAGAACTATGCAAACATGACCGAGACACCTCCACGGTCAATAACCAATAGAGGGACCTGGATGTCCATATTGGTTCCTACATATTTTACGAAGATCTTTATCGGTCGAACCTCGATGTCAAGGATCAATCAATCCCGTACGTAGTTCCCTTTGTCTATCGGTATGTTACTTGCCCGAGATTCGATCGTCGGTATCTCCATACCTAGTTCAATCTCGTTACCGACAAGTCTCTTTACTCATTCCGTAATACAAGATCCCGTGACTAACTCCTTAGTCATATTGCTTGCAAGCTTCTTGTGATGTTGTATTACCGAGTGGGCCCAGAGATACCTCCCCATCATACGGAGTGACAAATCCCAGTCTTGATCCACGCCAACTCAACAGACACCCTCGGAGATACCTATAGCACACCTTTATAGTCACCCAGTACGTTGTGACGTTTGATACACACAAGGCATTCTTCCGGTGTCCGGGAGTTGCATGATCTCATGGTCGTAGGAACTTATACTTGACATGGATAAAGCAGTAGCAATAAACTGACACGATCAACTGCTATGCTTACAGTTGGGTCTTGTCCATCACATCATTCTTCTAATGATGTGATCCCGTTATCAAATGACAAATCATGTCTATGGTCAGGAAACTTTGACCATCTTTGATCAACGAGCTAGCCTACTAGAGGCTCACTAGGGACACAGTGTTGTCTATGTATCCACACATGTATCTGAGTTTCCGATCATGACAATTATAGCATGGATAATAAAAGATTATCATGAACAAGGAAATATGATAATAATCACTTTATTATTGCGTCTAGGGCATATTTCCAACAAGTATTGCCCGCAAGCATGAAAGCACAACTTCTCCTTAGGTGGTTTTGGTAATTAATAACAACATATACTTCATTGGACTAATGTTTTCCACTAAGTATATCTCAGGAAAAAGTTCAATGATGGCTTGGCAAAGGATTGTGAGGAGATACCCCAAGATGCAAGGAATGGATTGGCAAAGCTTCAAGCTAGAAGACTCTACATTTTACTTTGTGAGAAATCACTTTGAGTCCATAGGAAAGCCAATACTATTAAAAGGGGGTAAGGTATTGTTGGTGAACAAATTGCTCCACGTGCACAAGTGCTAGTCACCAAAAACACCCACAAGCTCTCCCACAAAGATTCTATCTAAAACCCTTCCACTCAAAATCAGTGCTACTAACTTCCATATCGGCTACACCGAGTTCAAACCCTAGACAGAAACCCTAGCCACAAACCCTTCTCGGTACTACCAAGTTTTGCATCGGTGCCACCGAGTTCCAGTGACCAACCTTCTGTTAGCTGTTTCACAAGAATCAGAATTTCCGAGAATTGTGAATCGGTCTCACCGAGTTTGGAAACTGCCCTCGGCTACTCATATCGGTACCACCGAGAATCATATATCGGTCTCACCGAGATTCCTAAAGTTGCCACATTTTGAACACTTCGGTGCCACCGAGTTTTCACTTCGGTTTCACTGAGTTGCTCAATAATGGTGTAACGGTTGGATTTTTGGAGATGCCTATATATACCCCTCCACCACCATTCACTCGAAAGAGAAGCACTCAGAACTATTCCACACTTGCCCCATCCAGTTTTCTGAGAGAGAACCACCTACCCTTGTGTTGAGATCAAGATCATCCACTCCAACCATATGGATCTTGATTTATAGCCTCCCCAAGTTGCTTTCCACCCAATCAATCCCTTCCACCAAGCCAAATCTGTGAGAGAGTGATTGAGTGTTGAGGAGTCTATCATCTTGAAGCACAAGAGCAAGGAGTTCATCATCACTATCAAGCCTATTACCTTTTGGAGGGTGGTTCCTCCAAGATTGGTTAGGTGTTGCTTGGGAGCCTCCTACTTCGTGTTGTGGAGTTGAACCAATAAGTTTTTACGGGCAAGAAGATCGCCTACTTCGTGAAGATCTACCCATAGTGAGGCTAGTCCTTCGTGGACGGAAGCCGTTATGGAATAGTCAAGGTTGCTACTTCGTGGACCCTTATGGGTGGAGCCCTCCATGGACTCTCGCGACCGTTACCCTCCGTGGGTTGAAGACTCCATAAACGTGGATGTACGATAGCACCACCTATCGGAACCACGGGAAAAATCTTCGTGTCTACAATTGTGTTTGATCTTCTAACCCTTACCTCTATTACATGTGCTTGTCTTTACTTTCCGCTGCTATACTCTTAGACATGCATGTGTAGGGTGTGCTTGACTTGTTATCATTGCTAAGATCTACCTACAACTAAAATTGAGTAAAAATAGAATTTTTAATTGGTCAAGTTTTCTAATCACCCCCTCTCTAGACATACTTGCGATCCTACAAGTGGCATCCGAGCTTTGGTCTCCATTGCATTGGTTTCACAACCTAGGAGAGTATGGCGTCTAGTGAGGGAAGTTACCACAGTTGAGGTCCGTACTTTGATGGTACTAATTTTGCTAGTTGGAAGCATAAGATGAAAATGCATATTCTTGGTCATAACCCCGCCGTTTGGGCTGTTGTTCGTGTTGGCTTGCAAGGTGAATTCTTTGGTGATGGAAAGGAACCGAATCATGAAGTGACCGCGAATGAATTGAAGATGTTGCAATACAATGCTCAAGCACGTGACATTCTTTTCAACTGCCTATGCCCCAAAGAATTCAGCAAAATCAACCGTCTTGAGAATGCAAAGGAAATTTGGGATACTTTGGTTGATATGCACGAAGGTACCGATTCCGTCAGAGAATCTAAGTTGGACGTGCTTCAAAGTCAACTTGACAAGTTCAAGATGAAGGATGGTGAAGGAGTTGCGGAAATGTATTCTAGGCTTGCTCTCATCACAAATGAGATTACCGGTTTAGGAAGTGAAGAAATGACCGACAAATTCATCATCAAGAAGATACTTAGAGCTTTGGATGGAAAGTATGACACCGTGTGCACATTGATCCAAATGATGCCAAACTACAAAGATCTCAAGCCTACAGAAGTCATTGGTAGAATTGTTGCTCATGAGATGTCACTCAAAGACAAGGAAGAACTTCACAACAAGTCTAGCGGTGCTTACAAAGCCACTAGTGATGCTCTCGCTACTTCAAGCGATAACCTTGTCACCAATGAAGAGATAAGCCTTATGGTCAAGAAATTCAACAAGTTCTACGAGAATAGAAGCAAAGAGAGAAGCTCCAACTCAAGATATGAAGAGAAGCATTCATCTAGCCGTGACTGGAATTGTTACAATTGTGGAAGGCCCAGACACTACTCCAATGAGTGCACGCCCCCCCCCCACACACACACAAAAGAAGAGAAGAGTCACCTAGAATAAAAAGCTCAAGAGATGAGTCACCTCGAAGAGAGAGAAGGAGTAGACATGATCGTTATGAACAAAGACCCTCAAGGAGAAGTAGGGATTCGGAGAAGAAGGACAAGTACACCAAGAGCTACTCAAGAAGAAGACATCAAGCTCATGTTGGTGAATGGGTTTCCGGCTCCGATTCCGACGACCACTCCGAGAGAAGCTATCACTCCGACTCCGACTATAGTCAAGATGAAGGTGTTGCCGGACTTGCACTCCTTTCCTCCAACTCCTACGACATATTTGATTCATCAAATGAAGGGAGTGGAAGTTGCTTCATGGCCAAAGGCCCCAAGGTATCACATCCCGAATATCTTGATTTCGATAGTGACGAGGATGACCTACTTGGAGATGATGACTTGCTATTTGACAAAACTAGTGATATTAGTCAAAATGAGCTAGATAATGATCATGCTAGTCAAGATAAGTCGTGTGATGACGATAAGAAGGAAATAAAATGACTAACTAAAGAATTAAACACTCTTAAGTTAGCCCATGAATCTACTTTAGAAGATCATAGAGAGCTTGTAAGAACTCATGAGAAGCTATGCTTCGAGAATCTCAATTTGGAGCAAGAACATGAGTTTCTTAAAGCAATCAATGACGATCTCCGAAAGAAGAATTCTTCTTATCTAGCCAAATGACTACTCTTGTCTACATTTATTCCACAAGTTAAGACTAAGCAATCTAGTAACAAAGGCAAGAAAGGCTCTTCAACCAATAGCAATAAAAATGATAAATCCAATGATATTGCTTCTAATAGTTCTAGTGATTCCACTAACGACTCTCTTAGCCAAGTTACACTTGAGCAAGAAAATGATCTATTCAAAGGGATTATAGAGAAAGGTATCTACAAAAGTCTTGCCGGATGTAAGCAATTTGAGGAGATTGTACGCAAGCACGGAGGATACTGGAAGAACCATGACATTGGCTACTTCAACGCTAATGGAGTTGAATGGGAAGAAGGCCAATACCCCAAGCCCAAGTTTGTTCCTCAAAGGGAGAAGTATGAACATACTCTTCCCAAGGGAACAAAAGCTCAAGATGACCTTCCACCACAAGATCACAAGCTCAAGGGCAAGGACAAGCTTCAAGAGGAGATTGACTCATATGAAGATGAATCCCAAGCTTTGGTCAAGTGGGTTCCCAAGGCTTCTACAAGCTCAACTTCTACAAGTGCCACTTCAACACCAAGGATTCCCATCAAGTTGATGTGGATCCCAAAGAAGAAGAACTAGAGAAGTTCTTGAGGGGTGACTCCGCCAATGAAATTCACTCATATTCATTATTGGTAAGAACTAGTTGCAATCAACATCAACATTATGCAATAGTTCAAAGAGTCACACATCCCCTCAAAGGTAAGCAAGGGACAAGGTAATTAATGAATCCATGGACATCATCTTATATGCTTTGCACTCCATGTCCATAGATATCCTTGTATTTGTCTCTTGTGCTTGGGACTAACCCATCTAGGTGAGAAGAGTAAGGAAACAACAAGGATGCTCCCAACTCAAGATGATCTTCATCAACTTTGAGCATCCACCACTACATCACCCACATGAAGTCTTCTACAACAAACCCAAGGTTAGTTTATCCCTCTTATGGGGGGATGTCACATCAAGGGGGAGCTTTACTCTAAGACTTGAGTTAAAGCATCTCTTAAAGATGTGAACACATTAAATGCTTTATGTAAAAGTGGAAACCCCACTTGTGCTTAAACGATGAGTATGACCTATGATCAAGTATTCTTACTTGGCTCCTAAGTCAATATACTCATATATAGATGACTCCGTCGTCGCCAAAGTGCTTGGTAGATACTAGAGTGGTTTTGCATGTTTTCCATGATTTCATTGGACGTCTTATTGTGTGAGCATGCTGGTTTGCATATCTTTTATCATTCGAGGACATCCAATTGTTGCTATTTGGACTTTGTTTTTTTCTTTTGCCAATTGATGGACAAGAATGCCTAGGACCCCTCTCTAGCTATCTATGCTTTCTCGTATCATGTTCTCTTCATGCTACATCACAAAACTTGAACAAGCACTTCTCGAACCCTCTGTGTGAGGAGCACTCAGAGTACCATGTCGACAAGGGCTGCATTCCAAAACCTCTCATGTGTATCTCGGTGAAACCAATCCCAAAAACTCGGTTCCACCGAATCACCGAGTTGATCTAGGTTTTTGCCTCGGTAACACCGATTCCACCTTCTTGGTTACACCGAGTTTCCCTGTCACCTGACAGTTGAGTCTCGGTGACACCGATAACTTAGAATCGGTTTCACCGACAGTGAAGGGTATTTAATCTGGCGGACCCGACCTTTGAAATTTCTTCTTCAAACGTTCGGCCTCCCCAACCCTAATATGCCGCTCCTGACCACCTAGTCATCGCCTTTGCGTCCCCGAGCACCTCCGCCGTTGGGACTCACCGCCGTGGACGAAATCTTCACCGGCGTCTTCGCCGTAGCGGATCTTCACCGAGTTAGGGTGAGAATCTGACCCCCTCGTGCGCTCCTCAATCTAATTCTTGTGCCTTAGGGTAGATTTATCGATAAGCCTCAGTTTGCAATCTTCCTATCCCACCAGAAATTCCATTAGTATAGCGAACGAGAAAAATTTAGGTTCAACCGTCTGCAAAACGCATCTCGGTGACACCAGGTCACAAAAATTGGTTCTACCGATTTTGGTTCTAGGATTCCTGAGAATGGTCTCGGTGAAACCGAGCGGTCATTTTCGGAGTGACTGCCAAGTTTCTGTAAAGCAGACCATATGTCTCGGTGGATCCGAAATTTTTGACTCGGTGGTACGGAATTTCATTTTGCAGAAAGCTAAATCTAAGTTTTTCATTGTTCAACTTTTGAAAAATCTCTGCATTTTGTGATGCTCAACCTTTCTACTCTTCTATGCTCTATTCACAGGGTCAGCATGTCAGGCTCAGATGACAGTCAGAACAACTTCAGGGAAGGCAATGTGGACATGAGCTCAGGCACTAGTCCTGAGGGCAACTCATCTTCCTATGATGATGTGCCCAGCTCACCTGACTTGCCCAAGGCTGCCACCAGGGCAAGGAGGAGGTTAAACTCAGACGAAGAAGATGCAGATTTTGTGCCTGAGGAGCCACCCAAGAAGGACAATACTACCAAGAGCACAACTGCTGCTGCTACCTCAACCAAGAAGAAGGTAGTAAAGAAAGTCTATGCCAAAGCTGATTCTACCAGGGCACCTGAGAGTGCCAAGGCAAGCATGACCATTGATGCCCCTATGAGCTCTATGCCCAAGAAGCAGGCAGGTGATAAGAAGAGATCCAGGAAGAGGATAGTTAGGGTCATGGGCAGACCTACCTCTATGTCTGAGGATCCAGAGGATGCAGTAGAGGAGGAAGTGGAGGAGGAACAAGCTGCCCAAGCTCCTCCCTCCAAGAAGAAAAAGCTTCTTGCAGATGCAATGCCCAAGCAGGCCCCTTCCAAGAGCAAGAAGTCTGCCCCACAGAAGCTTGTTGCTCCAAGGTCCAAGAAGACCACCAGAGACATTCCTCTAGCAGCAAAGAACAAGAGTTCTACTTCCAGAGATGAAGAAGAGGACAGGCCAGTTCTGAGGAAGCTGAGGCCACACATGCCTTTGCATAATGATGCCCATCCCATTGCTGAGGACATGAAGAAAAGGAAGGGTTCAGGACTGAGATTATGGAGAGCAAATGATCCCTATGCCTCCAGGAAGAAGACAGCTGTCGATCCAAGGTTTCACACCAAGGAACAACAAGATTTCTATGAGACTGTCCTTTTGGACAAGTGCGCAGTTGTCAGCGATATGAGATATGTAGACTGGGACTACATCAAGAAGAATGAAGATTTCTTCCCAAGTGTGCAAGACAACTTCCAGTGCATTGACATTGCTAACTTTGTTGGAAGAGAGTTTTCTGCCTGGAACGATGAGATGATTATGCAGTTCTACTCCACTGCTCACTTCTATCCAGATGGCCGGATTGTTTGGATGACAGAAGGGATGAGGTATGAATCCACAGTCGATGAGTGGGCTACCATCTTAGGAGCCCCACCAGTCCAAGATGGTGATTTGGATGTGTACTCTGAGGCCAAAGAAAATCACAACTCCATGGCTCAGATGTACAAGGAAATCCCTGCTGATTATGTGCATTCACATAAGCTTGGATCAGTTTACTATCTACAAGCAGGATTGCCTACCACCAACACTATTCTGAGGCATACCTTGATGCCTAAGTCTGGAGATGACAAGATGATCAGAGGCTACTCCATCAATATGCTGCAACATGTTGACTCCCACACCAGGATTAGGGTGATGGATCTGATAGTCGAGACAGTAAGGAGGACAACTGCTGACCAGAAGAGATCTTGTGGATATGCACCATACATTCAAATACTTATCAACTCTTAAGCTAGAGAAGAATGTGTATGCACTTGATCGTCTACATTTGCCCCTTCAGCCAGAGTTTGATGAAAATGTTGTGGTGATGGACCCCAGTCATCCCACCTCAACCACTGCACAGGCAGCAGCTGAGGCAGCCAGAGCCACTAGTGCTCCAGTGCCAAGGACAAGGAACGAGCAGATGGATCTTCTGATCAGTACAGTTCAGGGCATGCAGAAGGATATCAAGGACATTCTGGCAAATCAGCATGGTCTTGTGAGGATCATGGAAAACAGGATCAAGACGCTCAATGTCAAGGTAGATGGACTGACCAAGACAGTGAATGAGCTCAAGCAGGAAGTGGATGGAGTGCCCAAACCTCATACTTCATCTGATAGTGATGATGATGGCTCACCTCTCAGGCCATGCACCCAGTTCAGGACCCAAGCGAGGACTCCTACAGTGCCAGCACCAGAGTTGAGACCGTGTTCTTCAGCACCTGCTACAACCCCATCAGTTCCAGCACCTCCAGTGTCCACTCCACCACCGCAGAGAACTTCAGCTGATGCCTTTGTGGATTCTCTTCTCTTGACTCCATCGACAGCTACAGGCACAACTTCATCATCTCATGGAGGAGATCCAGCCCAGAGCGATGTCTAGCTCTATAACTTTGAACTTTTTGGTAACTTGTTGCCAAAGGGGGAGAAGTTATAGATCATAGGGCTTCGAGAGAGAGAGAGAGTTGCTTTGTTTTCTCTCTGCACTTTTGAAAACAATTGGTTTTATCGTTTGATGTTGCAAACCTTATCGGTGTTTGATCGTATACTCTTGTGTGATGCCACTATTGCCTATCTTTGAGATATCTATTGGTGATCATTCACTTAATGTTTTGGTGTGATGTGCTTATGTATTTCATTCATATTAATTTTGGCGCACCACCAAGTTGTATGTGACATGGAAGAGTGACCCATGATCCTAATTGATTGTGCATTTGCATTCAAACGCAAATTTAAAATAATGCACAAATTTAGGGGGAGCTCTTGCTTATCACATACCTCTCAAAGCGACGATGCTATTAATTGATTAAATCTCTTATCAAAGCTTTGATCTATATGTTGTCATCAATTACCAAAAAGGGGGAGATTGATAGCACAACTTCTCCCTAGGTGGTTTTGATAATTAATAACAACATATACTTCATTGGACTAATGTTTTCCACTAAGTATATCTCAGGAAAAAGTTCAATGATAGCTTGGCAAAGGATTGTGAGGAGATACCCCAAGATGCAAGGAATGGATTGGCAAAACTTCAAGCTAGAAGACTCTACATTTTACTTTGTGAGAAATCACTTTGAGTCCATAGGAAAGCCAATACTATTAAAAGGGGGTAAGATATTATTGGTGAACAAATTGCTCCACGTGCACAAGTGCTAGTCACCAAAAACACCCACAAGCTCTCCCACAAAGATTCTATCTAAAACCCTTCCACTCAAAATCGGTGCTACCAACTTCCATATCAGCTACACCGAGTTCAAACCCTAGACAGAAACCCTAGCCACAAACCCTTCTCGGTACTACCAAGTTTTGCATCGGTGCCACCGAGTTCCAGTGACCAACCTTCTGTTAGTTGTTTCACAAGAATCGGAATTTCCGAGAATTGTGAATCAGTCTCACCGAGTTTGGAAACTGCCCTCGGCCACTCATATCGGTACCACCGAGAATCATATATCGGTCTCACCGAGATTCCTAAAGTTGCCACATTTTGAACACTTTGGTGCCACCGAGTTTTCACTTCGGTTTCACCGAGTTGCTCAATAATGGTGTAACGGTTGGATTTTTGGAGATGCCTATATATACCCCTCCACCATCATTCACTTGAAAGAGAAGCACTCAGAACTATTCCACACTTGCCCCATCCAGTTTTCTGAGAGAGAACCACCTACCCTTGTGTTGAGATCAAGATCATCCACTCCAACCATATGGATCTTGATTTCTAGTCTCCCCAAGATGCTTTCCACCCAATCAATCCCTTCCACCAAGCCAAATCTATGAGAGAGTGATTGAGTGTTGAGGAGTCTATCATCTTGAAGCACAAGAGCAAGGAGTTCATCATCACTATCAAGCCTATTACCTTTTGGAGGGTGGTGCCTCCTAGATTGGTTAGGTGTTGCTTGGGAGCCTCCTACTTCGTGTTGTGGAGTTGAACCAAGAAGTTTGTACGGGCAAGGAGATCGCCTACTTCGTGAAGATCTACCCATAGTGAGGCTAGTCCTTCGTGGACGGAAGCCGTTATGGAATAGTCAAGATTGCTACTTCGTGGACCCTTATGGGTGGAGCCGTCTGTGGACTCTCGCGACCGTTGCCCTCCGTGGGTTGAAGACTCCATAAACGTGGATGTACGATAGCGCCACCTATCGGAACCACGGGAAAAATCTTCGTGTCTACAATTGCATTTGATCTTCTAACCCTTACCTCCATTACATGTGCTTGTCTTTACTTTCTGCTACTATACTCTTAGACATGCATGTGTAGGGTGTGCTTGACTTGCTATCATTGCTAAAATCTGCCCACAACTAAAATTGAGTAAAAATAGAATTTTTAATTGGTCAAGTAGTCTAATCACCCCCCTCTAGACATACTTGCGATCCTACAAAGCAAAAGCCACATCCGCTTGAAAGTAATGTCAGCGTTATCAGAACCCTTGATGCGATCGACAAGATCAGTCATTTTAGGGGCATATCCGAGTTCACCAAACAACTCAAGCCCCAACTCAATATCAGCTTCGGTAGGAAGGTTGTAAGGAACATCCTTCCCTCCATGCGGCACGCCCATAACACAATGCACATATTCTTCATTAACAGGAAGCCTACCCCGCCCTGGTACGACCACCTCACTAGAATCAGGATCGTACAAGTCGACAAGCCACACACTGAGACCGTTGAAGAGATGGTCGCACTTGATATTCCAAAGGCTTGCGAAGTCCATCTCATCAATGGCAACCTGCCTGTCATCAGTCATGTCTTTGCATGCAACCAGAAGCGAACTAGGTGAGGCTCTGTTGCGCGGAGACGGACGAGGGCGCTTCGGCTTTTTCGAAGGAACGTCATCAATTCCATTACCATCTCCTTTGTGCTTCCTCGGCATTGTGTCCCTGTCACATACGAACAAAAGATGGCGAATGAAACCAATTAGATGACATATGAAAAATTGCTATCCCAAGTAATAGAAACAATTATAGACTGGTGTTTGCCAAGGAAAAGTACAACTGATAAACATAGCATTGTGGTTCATGGTGAGACATAAAAAAGTATCATGCCCCTCACAAATTCAAGCACTATGCACTTGATTATAGAAACATAAATAAAACACAAATGCACTGGTTAAAAACAAAACATCGCTACACCTGATAAACTATAGCAAACAAATGACCCTGGTAAATTAAGCAATGTGCAACTGGTAATTCAGGCACAATTCCATTGGTAAGCGCAAAAACGGCATCAATTTGATGATGTACCAATTTACCCCTATAATATTATCATTGACCCATGGTCATTAAATCACAAATGATGCTGGTAAGCACATAAAACTACCAGACCACTGAAAAATTAAGCATTGTGCTGCAGGTAATTCAAACGCAAAGATACTGGTAAGTACAATACCATGATCACGGTAATTACTTGAACATCAACATCGGTAATACAAAAATCAAAGGAGGGCTGCTGTTCAAAAACACATACATAATTTTAGCCACCTAATATGAATATGCTATTTGCAAGGGAAATATACCACTTGGTAATAAAAGCACGATTGACCCCCCGTTAGGAAATTAAAAAATTACACGCCCTTGATAAATTCAACACTATGACCATGATTAGAATTCAAAAGCACGAAGCACTGAAAAAACAAAAGCACCACACATCTGACAACTTATAGCACGGTGACCCTGGTAAACAAAGCAATATGCACATGATAATTCAGCCGACATGCTGCTGGTAAGCGCAAACAACATCCTCTCTGGTGAGTTATTACCATTATAATTCTAGAGATGTCACATGGTAACTCAAGCACAATCGTGCTGGTAGGTACAACAATTACCAACCCACTGAAATTTTAGGCACAAATAACACCAGTGAAAAATTAGCAGTGTTACATATCTGGTAATTTGAGCGCAATGTCATGTAAGTGCACTACCATGATCATGATAATTAATAGCACAACAACACTGAAAATTCAAGCATTGTAAACCTGGTAATTAGAGCATCACAACCCTAATCGATCAACAGAACACATAAAAAAAAATCCGACATAAGAACATCTAGGTAATAAACTTAGGGTTACTGTTCAAATCCACAACCACTAATGCACGTCCTAAAATCCACATCCACAAAATCATTACAACGAAAAAACGTGGGAAAATCCGTCATAGAACCAACCAACGGCGATCTGCCACGGAAGCCTATCCACCACCGACCCGCCAACAAATTTCGCACAAATTGAACCAAATTCCGAGCATACATCTCGAACTAAAACTAGAGGCGACCTAGTCTAACCTAATGGCAACATCAATTGGCCGGATTCGGAGGGGAGTCGTACCAAAATCCGCGGCGGAACAGAGCGGCGGAGCAATAGGAAAACAAAGGAGATGGGGAATGCGTTCCTCATCGCCGGATCAGACGCCATCCGCCGAGTACCGGACCGCGCCGCCACCAGGAAACGTCGCGGACGAGGGAGAGGAGAGCGAGAGGAGCCTCGAATGGCAACCGCAGCGCAACGGAGGGGAGAAATAGTGGGGCGAAGGAGAAGAGGGCGAGTGGAGTTCGTGGGCATTGGGCGAGAGGGGCGGTGTCAATCGGGCCCGCTTGTCATTGACGCCAGAAACGGTAACGGCTATCGCCACTCCTTCCGCGACGCGCATGAAACCACCTACGCAACGCACGCCGTTGGATTCGAAACGAACGGCATCCGAACAGTGCGGATCTATCGCAGAAATCCTGTCGACTGGAAAATATCAATTTTGTTTTCTAATAAGCAGTAGTTATTCGTTTTTTATAGTTTAATAAAGAATCATTAGTTTTTTATAAAAAAGACAAAATCAAAGTTCAGTAATCAGTAATCGTTGAATTATCATGGTCATCCTCGGTCTAGCACGCGATGTGTTCCGGGCGCGACCAGACTCCCTCGGGTCAGATCCAAACGTTCGGCTTACCAATGGAGCTTCGCCTCGCTGACAGCCCAAGAGAGCATGACGTGAAAATTTAGAATTTGTCATCTCCTCTTGCTGTGACCTGCTGGACCCGGGAAATCCCCTCGACTAGGCCATCCTGTCTCCATTTCCTCAAGCTCCTCCCCGTCCGCCGCCTCACGCCTCACGCCGCCCGCTGCCGCTGCCGCTGCCTGGTCGCGCGCGGCAGCCCGCCTCACAGATCGCTACCCCATCATCGGCCACCGCCGCCAGCGACGACGGCCCCATGACTATGATGACCCCTTCCCCTCTCGAGGTACGTGCCCTATCTCCTCACTCGCCTGATCTCCCCGGCTCGTCTCGCCCCACTGCTCCGTTCCGATCGGGGGTCTCCTCTTTCTCCATGGGTTTACGCGCACCTCCCGGATCTGAACCCTCCCCATCCGTGCCCCTCTCAGCAGCAGCAGCAGGAGGACGAAGAGATGCTGGTGCCACACCAGGAGCTCTCCGCCGCAGACTCCGCGCAGCCAATGGAAGGTGAGACTGAGAGCCTCGCGATTTACCCCACAGCGTGCTTGTCCGTCTGTCACGGTGGTGTGATTAGCGGGTGTTTGCTTTTCGACCTTTTGCTGATCTTGATCTTTCACGCATGTTGGCCTCGGTGGTGCTCTTGTTGGCGCTGCTAGTGGTGGCGCAGACGGAGCCTGCGAATACGGCGGAGAGCCAAGCACCTGAGGACCCGCAGACCTCCCGGTTCACCTGGACGATCGAGAACTTCACCAGGCTCAGTGGGAAGAAGCACTACTCGGACGTGTTCGTCGTTGGCGGATTTAAATGGTGAGTTTTGTACAACTTGCCATTTTGATTAGCCGTGAAAATGTGTCTAATGTGGGAGTTGCTGGACGTTGAAGGTACTGATGGATGTGCTTGTTTTGGACGTAGGCGTGTGCTAATTTTCCCCAAGGGAAATAATGTGGACCATCTCTCGATGTACTTGGATGTTGCAGACTCGGGGAACCTCCCTTACGGATGGAGCCGGTATGCTCAGTTCAGCCTAGCCATTGTAAACCAGATCCATCAGAAGTATACAGCACGCAAAGGTATTGCTTTTCTTCGGTTAATGCTGTAATCATATTTTTTCAAGAATGCCATCCGTCATGGAAGTTTCAAGGGAATATAACCTTGAAGTCTTGAACTGACGTGGAACAGGATGAACCCATTGATCAGTTAAGATTCTGTGCATGTACTGCTGCATGTTTTCCGTTTGGCTGTGCAACTGAAGGTGTGCATGGTACATGCCTAGGTTATCAGGCAATACATAGTGGATCAAAAGTGCCGCACTGACGGGATAATGATGCTCGATAACACACAACTCCCTTTTTTCTTTGTTTTGGTGAGATGGAGCACATTCTTGTAGATCAAGATGTACATATTCATAACTGATGTATCACGTGCAAAGCAGACATCTTTGGGAATTAATTTCATGAAACCTCTTTTAGGTTATCCATAAATCATAAATCACAACATCTGCAGTTGATCGTTTTCTTTCTTTCGAGAAACTTAGTTGATAACTTTTATAATGCAAATTAGATTATGTTCTATCACGAGGAAACAATCCTTATATTTCCATTTATATTATTTTAGTACTTCTCTGGTCAGTTATTGTTGCTTGAAGCCTGAACTTCAATTATTTTTTATCATGCATTTAGTAATGGTATACTGATTGTTAGTTTTGTTCCATGTCATGCACTCGATTGTGCCTTCATGCTTTCAAAGACTCTTTGGGCTTGTTATTTTATGTGGTAGCTAATGAAGTTCGGTAGTAGTAGCGGTGCTTCGGTCATATTGTGAGTTTTTAAATATTTCTGCAATTTTTCTCTGGTTAAGGCAGTATGTTCGTCCCATGTTTGGCAGATACTCAACATCAGTTTAATGCACGTGAGAGTGACTGGGGTTTCACATCTTTTATGCCTCTGAGTGAGCTGTATGACCCAAGTAGGGGCTATCTCGTGAATGATACTGTTGTTGTTGAAGCTGAGGTTGCTGTTCGCAAAATGGTTGACTATTGGACTTACGACTCGAAAAAGGAAACAGGTTATGTTGGTCTCAAGAATCAGGGTGCTACCTGTTATATGAACTCTCTTCTGCAAACCCTGTATCATATACCTTACTTTCGGAAGGTGTGAGACCTTGCTTTGCCCTACCGCACATGCTTTATCGTGAGTTTGAATTTTGAACTAATTTTGAATCAATTTATTGTTTTTTCTTCTTAGGCTGTATATCACATGCCAACTACTGAGAATGACATGCCATCTGGGAGTATTCCTTTAGCCCTGCAAAGCCTTTTCTACAAGCTCCAGTATAGCGACAATAGTGTAGCTACAAAAGAGTTGACTAAATCTTTCGGGTGGGACACTTATGATTCTTTCATGCAGCATGATGTGCAAGAGCTCAACAGAGTTCTGTGCGAGAAACTTGAAGACAAAATGAAGGTGGATGTTGTATTAACAATTACTTCTATGCCAATTACTTGTCATTAACTTTGCTTTCTCCCCAGGGAACTGTTGTGGAAGGAACAATCGAACAACTATTTGAAGGCCACCACATTAATTACATTGAGTGCATTAATGTTGACTATAAATCTAACAGAAAAGAGTCCTTTTATGGTAGGACCTGTAATTTGAATTGTGTTTGCATTTTATGTGCTATATCTATGTATTATTTAATGGCTACTTATGCTGGCCTTGCAGATCTACAACTTGATGTCAAGGGTTGTCGTGATGTTTATGCATCATTTGATAAATATGTTGAAGTGGAGCGTCTAGAGGGTGATAACAAATACCAGGCTGAACAACATGGCTTACAGGTTCCTACAAATCATGTTCTAGTCATGGCTTTGAACCTGAATCTTAAGTTGCATTTATCTTTGTTGTTAAATATTTTGGGATATTTATTGGTGTGGTACATTGTACTTCCTCTGCAAACTAATATAAGACCTTTTAGCTCACTACTTTAGTGAGCTAAAAGGTCTTATATTAGTTTGCAGAGGGAGTAATATGAATGACAGGGTACCTTTGCTTGCTCTATTAATGATTACTTTCTAATGTTGTCTGGTGACCTGGTGACCATGAGGTCACGGGTTCTTGTCCTGGAAACAGGCTCTTGCAGAAATGTAGGGAAAGGCTGCATACAAAAGACCAAAGTGGTCGGACCCTTCCCTGGACCCTGCACAAGTGGGAGCTACGTGGACCGGGCTGCCCTTTTTTTGCTTGCATTAGTCAATACACAGAAATGGTTTACTTGATAGTAATTTTGGATAAAACAGGTGTTAGTGTTGTAGCCGACGTTGCTACGGAGGTTGTAGGGTGGGATACTCGGAGGACGCGAGGGTCGTCACTGTGTAGGCGCCGTGGTACAGTAGAAGGGTAGTAGGGAAAGATTGGAGAATTAGAGGGGTAGAAGAGAAGCATAAGCATGAACTAGATATTTCATTGCTTGTCTCCTTACAAAGGGGAACCATCCTTATATTGACCCTTTAGGTACTTCAACACACCCTGGATACTTCTAGACTAGGCTGGGTCTTCCCATAAACAGACTCTTCTACCAGGACACACACACACACACACACGCACACACACCCTGGATACTTCTAGACTAAGCTTGATAGACAACTGGACTCTAAGATGCCACAACAGTTAGGGTATTGATTGGATGGTGGCCAAAACTTACCCTACGGAACTTTTTGCCGTGACTAGTTCATTTTTCTTGCTAACTCTGGGCAACATATGGGCAAACAAAAGGTCACCTAAAAATTTGGCTGGCCAAATATTTGGTAGGGCAAGCATTGGTACCCTTAATTCTTGTTGAGTTCGGGGGGGAGCAGAGGGGGAGAGAGAGAGCGTACATGTGTGTGCGTGTGTCTGGCGGCGCCCTGTGGGAACGGGAGGGCAGAAGCCCCCCTTCTAGGTCAGCCCCACATGGGCCCTAGATGGGCCAAGCCCATACCGGTTCAACACTCCCCCTCAAGATGGGTGATAGATATCTATCATCCCCATCTTGTCACATGCCAAGTTACAGTCCTTCGTTCCCAGTCCCTTTGTCAAGCAATCTGCAAACTGCTGCCCAGAGCTGACGTGAGTGAGACTGATGATCCCAGCATCAAGTTTCTCCTTAATGAAGAAGCGATCAATTTCCACATGTTTTGTCCTATCATGCTGAACTGGGTTATTAGCAATGGCTATAGCTGACTGATTGTCACACCACACCTTCAAGGGTCCCTTCCTCAGAAGTTTTAACTCGCTCAGTAGGTACTTCACCCAGAGCATCTCACATAACCCTTGAGATAAAGCTCTATACTCGGCTTCTGCTGTTGATCTAGACACAACAGCCTGTTTCTTGCTTCTCCACGACACCAAATTTCCTCCCACAAACACACAGTAGCCAGAAGTTGATCTTCTATCATCTTGACAACTGGCCCAATCAGAGTCACTATAGCCATCCACCTCAAGATGTCCACTCTTCGCAAACCACAACCCTTTACCCGGAGTCCCCTTCAAGTATCTCAGAATTCTGTGCACAATATCAAGATGCCCACTCCTTGGTTCATGCATGTATCTGCTCACCACACCCACGGCATACGTAATGTCAGGCCTGGTATGACACAAGTACAATAACCTCCCAACCAGTTTCTGATAATCTTCCTTATTCACCAGCTCGCCTGACTGAGCTGTCACTTGATGATTTAGTTCAATCGGCGTAGGGGCTGCACGACATCCCATCATGCCCATGTCACTCAAGAGATCCAAGGTGTATTTCCTTTGGCACAAAGATATTCCCTTCTCTGTCCGGGCCACTTCAATCCCAAGGAAGTATTTTAGGTTGCCCAAATCCTTCACCTCAAACTCATTGCTCAGACACCCCTTCAATCTCTTTATTTCCTCCTCATCATCTCCGGTGATGATAATGTCATCCACATAAACTGCAAGAATGGTGATCTTTCGATTAGAGAGTGAGTGTCTGTAGAACATCGTGTGGTCACCATTACATTGACCATACCCCATAGCACGGACAGCACGTCTGAACCTATCGAACCAAGCCCTCGGTGATTGCTTCAGTCCATACAAAGATTTCTTCAGCCTGCATACCTTCCCCGTGGTCTGTGAAGTACCAAAACCTGGTGGTATCTCCATGTACACTTCTTCCTGCAACTCACCATGCAAGAAGGCATTCTTGACATCTAATTGATGCAATTTCCATCCAAAGTTTGCAGCACAGGAAACCAATATCCTTACTGTGTTCATCTTTGCCACTGGTGCAAACGTCTCGTCATAGTCAATTCCATAAGTTTGACTATATCCTCTGGCGACCAATCTGGCCTTATACCGTTCCACCTTCCCCGCAGGATTCTGCTTCACTGTATAGATCCACTTACAACTCACTGCTTTCTTTCCTGCCGGCAATGTGGTTAGCACCCACGTCTTGTTTTTCCTCAGTGCTTCCAACTCTTCTATCATCGCTTCACGCCACTTCGGATCTTGCTTTGCAGCCTTCCAATCCTTTGGGATTGACACAGTTTGCAGAGAGGCAACAAACACTCTATAGGAAGGAGACAAAGCCTCATAAGACACAAAATTTCCAATGTCATGATCATCAAAAACCTCCGGTGGTAAAGCCTTCTGTGCCGCTTTACGTGTCCCCTTTCGCAACGCAATAGGCAGTTCCACTGTGTCAGATGAGCTTGCACCACTGCCTTGCTGCTCCCCCTGCACTGACTGCTCCCCCTGCACTTGTTGCTCCCCCTCCTGCACAAGTGGCTGCCGCCGAGAATATACCAACCGAGTGTCAGATGAGTCATGCACCTGTGGCACTTGTGGCTCTCGTCGAGAGTACACTAGGGGGGTCTTCTGCCACCGATCTCGAATAGGGAGCTGAAGATTACCAATCTGAATGGAACCCACTGTTGGCTGGACCTGAACCTGCACATCACCATCAGTGAGAGTACCAACCGGAATTGTACCCACAATTGGCTGGACTTGAACCTGCACATCATCATCAATGTTAGTGCCCACAGAATCCTCCTGAGTGTGAGATACAGCCTTCTCCCCCTCTTGACCATCCTGCACAGAGTGTAAATGGTCAAGCTCTTGAAACAGCACCCTTAGATCTGTGGGCTCACCATAGAATGGCTCAGACTCCCTGAAGGTTACATCCATACTGACAAACCTACGTTTCTCTGAGGGACACCAACATTTATACCCCTGCTGACTAGAAGAATAGCCCAGAAAAATACACTTCACCGCTCGCGGATCAAGTTTTCCAACAGAAGGACGGTGATCTCGAACAAAACAAGTACTGCCAAACAACTTTGGGGGAACAACAAACTTAGTTTCTCCATATACGAGCTCACACGGAGATTTCATGCTTAGTATTCTTGATGGTGTCCGGTTGATCAAGTATGTGGCTGTCATAACTGCTTCACTCCACAAGAATTTGGGCACATTCATCGTAAACATCAATGACCGAGCAACCTCAAGAATATGCCGATTTTTCCTTTCTGCCACTCCATTCTGAGGAGGGGGGTCCGGGCATGAAGTTTGATGAAGAATACCTTGATCAGACAAGTAGGCCCCAAATGTGTTGTTCACATACTCTGTCCCATTGTCAGTCCTGATCACCTGCACCTGCACCTGAAACTGATTCTTCACCAAGGCATGGAAATTCTGAAAACAGCTAAAGACCTCATCTTTGTGACGCAGCATATAAATCCAAGTCATACGCGAATAGCAATCGATGAATGTAACAAAGTATTTCATTCCATTCATTGATACAACTGGGCTCTTCCATACATCCGAGTGAATAAGCATAAAAGGAGAGATGCTCCTAAGCCCCTT
Organism: Elymus sibiricus; assembly: GCA_039707655.1. NCBI lineage: Eukaryota > Viridiplantae > Streptophyta > Magnoliopsida > Poales > Poaceae > Elymus > Elymus sibiricus. Next base: position 145,737,831 of record CM077671.1, on the reverse strand, counting down.
GCTCACATATGAGGCTCGTGTGTGTTTGGCATATTCGCAAGCATCACATGTCAACTTGCCCTTGCCTATCCCACACATAACATCCGGAAAGATTCTACTCATCTTATCAAAAGATACATGTCCCATCCTACAGTGATGGATCATCGCCTGCTTCTCCTTGTCCTCCATGGTCGCAGCACACACCAAGTCCGGCTGCACCTCCTGGTCCATGTACCAGAGCCCCCTACGCCTGGTGCCAGTCCCAACCGTCTGGCTCGTCTGTCGCTCCTGAATCACGCAACCGAATTTGTCAAGGATCACACGACAGTCAATTTGATCGATTAGAGCACTGAAAGAGACCAAATTGACAGGAAAAGCTGGCACATGTAACACTGAGGATAGGGAGATGGTCGGAGTGCACTTGACTGTGCCAACCCCTATGACAGGCTGGTTTGTGCCATCAGCAGTTTGCATTGTGCCCGTGTGAGACGGAGGGTGCTTATGGTAAGACTCAAACACGCAGGAATTACTAGCAACATGCTTAGATGCTCCAGAGTCAAGAACCCACTCTGGAGCACTCTCATTAGAAGCAAGAGATGCCTTATCCGGATTACCTTCATCAGTGGAGGCCCAGAGAGCAAAGTCTCCATAGTCAGCATCATCGGCATCTTGGCCTTGTGACGTCCCAGTGTCTCCTGCCACTGTCATGTGAGCCCTCTGATCCCCTGAGTGTCCTGAGTAGCCACCTCTGCCCATAGAAGCCTGACCCCTTGAGGTCCCTGAGTATCCACCTCTGCCGCTACCACGCCTGCCTCTGACAGTTCCCCCTCTGTTGTATCCCCTGCCTCTGCCACGAGTTGGACACGCCCACTTCCAGTGACCTACCTCCCCACACATATGACATTTGTTGGGATCGCTCCACTGCCTGCGCTCAGTGACAGCAAATGTCGAAGCCGGCAAAGCCTTCATGTCTGCATGCTCAAGAGATAGCCGCACCTCCTCTTGAGACATTGCAGCAATAGTCTCCTCAATAGAGGGCAGGAGAGGTTGGTGCAACAGGGATGCCCTCCGGCCATGAAAGCAACCTCTAAGCCCCTCCAACAGTTTCAGCACACGCCTGCGTGCAATCCACTTGCGCCCTGACTCGATGCAAGCCGCATCATAGAGTTCCAGAGGGTCGCAGTTATCCTGCTCGGCCCACAAAGCCTGCAGCTCTGCCACATATGTCATCACTGACATGTCATCACCTTGATGCAGCCGACTGATCTTCCCCTCAATCTGAGCAATTAGCAGGACATTGCCCTTACCGGAGTACAAGGTGGACAGAGTCGTCCATATAGCAGCGGCTGTGGATAGCCCCTCCACAGAGCGTCCAATGGGGGGCACCACCGAGTTCAACAACCAGCCAATGAGCACAGAGTTTATGACCTTCCATCTCTTTCCCTCCACAGTAGTCTTGTCTCCTGGTTCAGCAACAGCACCCAACAAGTGCCCATCAAGCTCCTTCTGTTCCACAGCCAGCAACGCCCTTCGGGACCAGCCCAGATAATTGGTGGCCCCCTCTAACTTCATGTCCATGGGCGACAGTTCGATCTTCTGAGGCACTTCCTGTCGAGGAACGATGGCCCCAGATGTCGACTCCTCGAGGATCTTGGCGAGCTTCTCGAAAGCCGCAGCAAGGCCTGTTGGCTCTCCCATCCCTCAATCAGCAACAGCTCAGTTCTCTGCCACACACAGTAGCACCCGCAGTACCAGCAGCACAGCAAGTCCACAGGAAAAAAAAAACCGCACTTCTCCAGCAGCAAGGACCAGCTCCACGCAGCTGTCACCAACAGCAGCAGCTTCTCCTCCTCAAACAGCAGCAGCACCAGCTCCTCTGCTCTTTCTCCCCCCCACACACAGCCACAAAACAACAGCCCACAGCTCGACTTCTCTTTTCTCTCACGAAGCAACAGCAGCAGACCAAGACGAACCCAGCAGCAGCACTTCTCCACTCACTTTCTCCCCTGCCACTCGCCGCACGTGCAGCAGCAACAATCAGCACGCCTCTCCTGCTCTGCCCGCTCCTCCGGCTCGCCCTTCTCCTCTTCTTTCTCCCCCTCACCAGCTGCAGCAGCAGCAGGACAGCAGCAGCAGCGTCTCCCGCAGCTCCTTCTCCTCCGCAGCCGCCCGAGGCCGCCTCCCTGCCGCGCGTCGCGCGCGCGCGCCCACAGCACAGCCGCAGCAGCTCCCGCGTGCGCTCGCCGCGGTCACTGCGCCCGCGCGCAGCTCCTCAGCAGCTCGCGCCCAGCCGCCGTCGATGTCCCGCTGGCCCGCGCGCAGCCGCCATGACGCCCAGCCGCACGCGCGCAGCAGCCGCAGCTCGCCACGCGGCCCCCGCGCAGCCCCGCCGCTTCCTCCACGCCGGACCCGTGGACCCCGCCGGACTACACCGCCGCCGCCGCCGCCGCCGTCGCCTCCTGGCTCGATACCATGTTGAGTTCGGGGGGGAGCAGAGGGGGAGAGAGAGAGCGTACGTGTGTGTGCGTGTGTCTGGCGGCGCCCTGTGGGAACGGGAGGGCAGAAGCCCCCCTTCTAGGTCAGCCCCACATGGGCCCTAGATGGGCCAAGCCCATACCGGTTCAACAATTCTCTACTACTCAGAGATTCAGGAAAGCTGCATTGATGGAACCGTTCTTTTCTGTTTAACCAAGGAAATTGGTGTAATGGTTATATTTCTCTGATTTTCTGTTTTTGTTTCCTTGGCACCTGAATTGCAGTCAATCTTTTTGGCAGGATGCAAGAAAGGGTGTACTCTTTCTTGATTTCCCTCCTGTTTTGCAACTTCAACTGAAGCGTTTCGAATATGATTACATGCGAGATACAATGGTTAAGGTTGGTACTGTGGTTACCCTATCACCTTTAATTGACATCTTTGGTAGGATTGACCTTTTTGAAGTAGATTCTGTACAAAATAATGGTTATCATAACATCATGGTGTGCATTTCGGTATGATCTGAAGGATTTTTGTGTATTAGATTGATGAAACATAGAATGTCGTGTTGATACACCTGTTACGACTGATTATGTATTTTGTAATTGCATTAAAACAAGCTTAATATTCCAGCTTTGCTGGAATCATTGTATGAGCACACCCCCCCCCCCCCCCCCCCCCCCCGCGGCAGAATCAGGTGGTTTCTCAGGAAAGTAGGCAAGTGTTAAGCACACCGTTACAGCCTGTGTTTACTTTATAGAATTTTGGTACACAGATGATTCTGATGGTTTACTTAGATTGACGCTGGTAGCCTAGTACCATGCTGCTTCAATAAACATTTCAGGGATACTTGGATATCTTTCTGGCTCAAAGTAGTCATTACAGTTCACACCTCATCCTCTTGTCTTGTGTATTAGCCATTTCTAATTGGGACAGCTGAATATGACTGTAGAAACCGGATCCACTAATTGGTAGTAGGATCCTAGCTTGGCCTACATGCCGTAACACACTAATACATCCAGCTTGCTGTTCCATGCTTACTTTTTATATATTCAAATGAGTACTTGTTTTGCTATACATTCTTTTTCTCATGCCAGTGGGGTCATCTTAACACAAATGTCAAAATATACATGATATAAGGAGATCCAAATATGTAATTGTTATCTTGGGGTGTGTTTGGTTGGTGGCATCAAGTGGAATGTAACTGGTTGGTTCCACTCTTGGCCCCTATTCCCGCATTTGGTTGGGCAAGAGAACAACCATTCCTCAAAAGGGAATACACCCCTCAGATGCGGAATGCGGTGGTTCCTCCAAATCACGGAATGACATGGTTCTTGGTGGATTAGTGTCGCTCTCACCTGTGTCTAGCTTATCTCTCTCGACTGCACCTCTCCTCGCATTTCTCTAGCAGCGCCACACCACTGAGCATAGGCGGCGGCGGGTAGAGGAGGACCGGTGGCGGGCTAGCATCTAGCAGCAGCCCCTCCTCCTGAAGGCAGCTTCTCCAATGGCGGTGCCGGGATGGTCCAGACCTGTCTCTCCTTCACCAGGGGCGGGGCGGTGGCAGCCAGGAATGGCTCATCCGAGGTGCTGTGGCGGTATGACGAGACGGCGAGCAGGAAATAGGCGTCCACCTATGTGTCCTTTGGGTGGCGGGCAGGCAACGGCGCCAAGCAGCAGCATCATCAGATCGCGTGGCGGCCGGTTCGTCTCCCTATCTGTCTTCCAGTGGTGGCCAAAGGGGCAGTAGCCAGCCGGCCGGCGGTGGCCACACCTGAGCAGCAGCAGCATCGGGCATGGAGCGGCTGGGGTGGCAAGCAGCGCAAGTAGCAGAGAGCAAGCATCAACAGTGGCAAGCAGCAAAGCTGGACCGAGTGAAGTGATTGTTTTTTTCTAGCTTGGCATTGCCCTTGCAACGCAAGGGCAATTATCTAGTGACAGACTTAAAGTGGTCCGACCCTTTCCCGGACCCTGCGCAAGTGGGAGCTATGTGCACCGGGCTCCCTTTTTTTTGGCATTGCTTGATTAGTGCTAGATCTGTGTGCTGTATGTTGAGATTGATGTTTTTTTTTGCTGTCACTAGATAATTGCCTGTGCGTTGAAAGGGGATATAAATATTCTAGTACCTTAGCCGTGATTTACCTGCCCATATAAATGTGATTGTGTAAATAAATGTTTATAAAATCCTGCCCATGATTTACCTACCTAAATAAAAATCACTTATTTGGTAAGAACTCATTGGCTTAACAAAGAAAACATAATTTTATTTGGCAAGTCAATAAAAGGTGGGACAATTAAGGCGTGTTTCAAGGAAAATTGATGAAGAAAACCAGCGATAGGAGGAAAAATAAATCAAAACAGAGAGGGAGAGGAGAACGTACGTAAGGTTAGAAGAAGCACTCTGCCTGGCAGGAAAAAGAACGCTATTCTTTTTTTATTTTTGCTGCCATCAGTACTTGTGTGATCTAGATTTGTGCTTAATTAAGATTTCTTGTCTATTCTTAGAATATTTGTTGTGATGATAAATTTTACATAGACATCAGATTATATGTGGATGATAAATCATTGTGAATTTGAAATGTATTTTGTATAATTTGTTGTTAAACATAAAAAAAGTTCTAATTGCTCATATTGTACATATGCATGTGAGAGGTAATCTCAAAATCCATTCCATTCCAACTCTCCAACCAAATGTTGAAATATAACCATTCCATTCCACATTTTATCCCCAAACAAACACAGGAATGGAACCAACCCATTCCGGTGGAAAGGAACCATGACATTCCATTCCACTTCGTTCCCAAACCAAACACACCCTTGAGTACAGCCCAGAGAGTTAATCATATTTGAAACCATTTAATGCGAGATCCATGCCATCCTATCTTTTATTCTGTATGAAATTGGCGACAAGTTACTTTCCCATTTTGTTCACTTTGTTCCCTTTGATTAGGAGTTTTCTCTGATTAACATTTTTGTTTTTTATCATTTGGTTTCTGTTTGCGTTTTGCTTGCCCAATTAACATCATACTGTTTTCTCATTTCTGTTTGTAAGAATGTTTGGAAGGTTGCTTATGAATTGCTAATAAAAGTAATACCTACTTCTGTAGATTAATGACCGTTATGAGTTCCCGCTACAACTCGATCTTGATAAGGATGATGGAAAATATCTTACTCCAGATGCAGATAGAAGTATTAGGAACCTTTACACTCTTCACAGGTAATAGGTTTTGTCTGACATTTTGGTACACGTTGTTTTGTTCTGTCATTTCTTTGAATGATTTATTATACTAAAGAGAACATTCATGAACAATAATCTTTGATGTACGTAGAAACTGTTAATTCCAATAAACACATCACTATTTTGTGCAGAACAGTTTGAAATGGTACTTTGGAAACTTACCTGTTACTTTTGTAGTTTACTTTCGTAGTCACAGTTCCATACGAGAACAAATGTTACTGCAATAAGTCTCAGATAGATGTGATCTGTATTTTGTTGGTGCTAATGTTGGTCACATGCTTTTATTCAGTGTTCTTGTTCATAGTGGAGGAGTACACGGTGGTCACTACTACGCTTTCATACGACCTACACTCTCAGACCAGTGGTGCGTTCTATCTTTGGAGTTACCTGTCCTTGCATCTCAGTACTTGTACCTTAGGAAAAGACTATTTTGGGTACTGTTTATTTTTGTTCCTGCTGTTATGCATCACCAAATAGTGTGAAGCAGCACAAGGTTGTGGAGGAGCAACTCCACCTTGCTGCTACAAAGTGTACATCACAAGTGTGGAAGGAACTACTTGAACAAGCTGCACTAGATATCTCTCTAGAGGCGGAAATAGGCCAATGTGGCAGCAGGAGTTCAATCCAAAACTCCTAGAGCACAAGATCTACTCCCAAGATTTTAGATAAGAACACCAAGTTCTGTTATAGGTAGTGGGGTACATAGCCTAGTTACAAACTAGAGGTGAATACCTCTCTTTTTATTGGGCTTTGGGAAGCCTTCATATCTGAACTTCTACTTATAGCTAGAACACTCTAGAAAACATTACTTAAGATTCAACATTCTACTCGTAGGAATTGACAGACTGAAGAGAAGCAACAAATGCTTTATAGGCAGGAGATAATGCTTCATAGAAATACAGTTTCCAACATCATTGACATCGAACCCATACCTTTTCTGTGGTATCTCTGCTGTTGCTCGAATAGTTCTCCTCAAAGCAATTTGCCCATCTGTTGACCCTTCTGTAGCTCCTGACCTTCAGCCTGATCCCCATCAGAGGAGATGAAAATTACATCAGTACTATCCTGTTGTTCCGTCAGTGGTTGATCTAGTTGCCCTGAGCTGCTCCTCTTGCTCTGCTGTCCACCTCGGCACACTGGCAGGCGCGCTACCAGTTTCAGTCGGTGCACCAACCTGCCCATCACCAGTGTAGGTCGAGGCTTGTGTCACAGGACCCAAATGAGTTAATGTGCTACTGCTCTCCCCCTCTTGACCAATTTCACCAACTCGAGGAAGAAAAAGAAAGGATAGACACAGGAGAAATTCAGTCCATTTCATTTGCTTCAGGAACAACTTCAGTACATGACACTCAGTTTAATAGTATGGTGTAATCACCCTTATCACTGATGAATAGGACCCCTTGTTAGCTCCCTGATCCTACTCGTCATTTCTTTCTTCTCCATGGGTTTGAGATGGGTATACAGTGTTCGAATTAGCTTCTGTTCAGACTTCCTATTTTGGCTGAGTATTCAAATTAGCTTCCGCTCACATTTTGTATGTTGGCTGCATCGGCATCTTGTATTTAGTGCAACCGAAGGATGGCTTCTGACAGATCTACTTGATTGCAGTCTGTTAAATAGCCTGCTTGCACCGTAACGTGTTCAACGAGCTGTGATACCAAACCACTTTGTGTTCCTTTGTGTATCATGATGTTTCCTCTCTGATACTGTACACCTGAAAGCAGTTCAGCAAATGTTGCATGTTAATTTTTTTTCTTTCTGTTTTTTTTCAGGTATAAATTTGATGACGAGCGAGTAACGAAAGAAGATACTAAAAAGGCGCTTGAAGAGCAGTACGGGGGCGAGGAAGAGGTAGGTTTTTTTATCAACAGTTCATCCAGTATATGACCTGTTGGTTCTAGGGAACAGTTTATGTGTATGACACCTCCGTCTCTCTTTTGTCTTCTTTTGGAGGGAACAGTTGCCTCAAGTTAACCCTGGTTTCAATAACACCCCATTTAAGTTCACAAAGTATTCAAATGCCTACATGCTTGTATATATTCGTGAGAGCGACAAGGAGAAAATAATGTGTAATGTTGATGAGAAGGACATTGCTGAGCATTTGAGGGTGAGTCATTATATGCTCCTCTCTTTCTAGTTAGTATGGTGCACTCCTTTTGTAGGTAGATAGTGAGTCAGTTGAATTATTCTTTTGCAGATAAGGTTGAAGAAAGAACAAGAAGAGAAAGAACACAAGAAAAAGGAAAAGGCTGAAGCTCACCTCTACACCATCATAAAGGTCTTGTTAATTGCTAGTGTCAGTCATACCAGTTAGCTCTACTGGTGCACTCCTTTTAACATTTCTCTATTTGGAATAAATTATCCTTAGGTTGCCCGGGATGAAGATTTGAAGGAGCAGATTGGGAAGAATATATATTTTGATCTGGTGGACCATGAAAAAGTCCGTAATTTTCGCATACAGAAACAATTACCCTTTAATTCATTCAAGGTAATATTTCTAAAGCATAGCTCCATTTTCTACCACAGTTTTTTTTTGAGAACATGCAAACCATTGCATGTATATGCATTACATAGAAGGAAAATGTCTTACAACAGTCATGTGGTTTCATCGCTAAGATTTACATAACTATTTTTAGCATAAGCTCAAGCCCTTGCAAAATGATCTTTCGGTGAGTGCTCATGATTCCGCGCTTGTTGTCCACCTTCCGTCTCGTGGTCGAACGCCACTTCTTCTATATGTCGACTACATGATTATCACTAGCGATGACTCTTGAGTACATTGCCTTTGTGAAGGCTCGTCTTAGTGAGCAATTTCTTATGTCTGATCTTGATCCTCTTCGCTGCTTTCTTGGGATTGAGGTTTCTTCTATCTCCGATGGCTCTTTTATCCCCAAGAGAAGTATATCCATGATCTTCTTGCTCGTGCTGCTCTTATTGATGAGCGCATTGTTGAGACTCCGATGGAGATCAACGTCCACCTCCGCGCTTCTGACGGTGAGCCTATATCTGAACCGACGCGCTACCGTCATCTTGTTGGGAGTCTTGTCTATCTAGCTGTGACTGGTCCCGATATTTCCTACCCCGTTCACATTATGCGTCAGTTCGCCTCTACTCCCACTTCAGTCCACTACAGTCACCTCCTTCGTGTTCTAGGATATCTTTGTGGGACTCTCTTGCCGTCTCTTCTTTCTACGCTCTAGTTCGTTCAGGCTTCAGACCTATTCGGATGCTACTTGGGCTAGTGATCCTTCAGATTGCCGGTTCCTTTTTACTTACTGTGTTTTTCTTGGAGGTTCTCTCACTGCCTGGAAGACGAAGAAACATACTAGAGCCTGTTCAAGTGCAGAGGCTTAGTTGCGTGCTATGGCCCTTCTGACAGCAGACTAGCAGAGGTGACTTGGCTACGGTGGTTGCTTGAGGATTTTGGTGTTTCTATCACTACACCTACTCCTCTCTTGTTCGACAATACATGTGCTATCAGTATTGTGCGCGACCCTGTGAAGCATGAGCGCACCAAGCATATTGGCGTTGATGCTTCCTTTGTGCGCATGATCAGGTTAATGCTCTTCAGCATGTGCCTTCCGAGTTATAGTTGGCGCATTTCTTCACGAAGGCACAAACTAGAGCACAACACGACTTTTTATCTCTCCAAACTTGGTTGTTGATCCACCAGGGGGGTAGAGTTATACTATAGCGCCGTATTGTCCTTTCTGCATATTTCCTGTACATGTATATATAGTGCCCTATGGCCCAATGGAAATACAAGTTGCTATTTCCCTAACATAATCTCCATTAATTTAATCGGTTATGTTTTTGGTTCATTTGGATCTCATTTGTGTTTGCCAAATGTGCTGTTTTATAGGAGGAAGTTGCAAAGGAATACGGCATTCCGGTACAGTCTCAGCGCTTCTGGTTGTGGGCTAAGAGGCAAAATCATACATACCGGCCCAATCGTCCACTGGCCCCTCATGAAGAAGCACAATCAGTGAGTCATAAACTGTTTTGAAAGATTGAACTCGTAACGTTTCAAGTATTTTGATGAGTGGAAAACTATTTGTTTGGTATTATTTGCTTGATCTTTCCTTTTTCATTCTTTCTGGTCCCCCGCCGTCATGTCAATGCAAAATTGGTTAATCTGATAGTTCTGTTAGTTGCGAGCACACATAAGATGCAATTGGATGGTAACTTAAATGGAAAGTTGTACACTTCTTACTGTAAAGGCTGTTTGTGGTCATCTCTCAAATACGTATATTGTGGTGCATTGGTTTATTTGATCTCATAATCCATCATTTCGGTTGAATTGCTAAAATGAGGTGTCAGTGCAGTAAATCACTATGATTTTTTGAGGTATGATTTATTGCTCCGATGTTCGTTGCTCTTTGTATGTTCTTTCGATCACAATTCATACCTATGCTGGAGCAGTTTGTATAGCCTTCAGGTCTGTTTAGGTTGAAGATGGTGGATAATGCCTTCGCCTTTTTACTTTCCGTTCTATTTTATTTGTGTTGTGATTACAATATAGTATCTCATTACTTGTCATGTGCTGCACAGGTGGGGCAACTTAGGGAGGTATCAAACAAGGCACACAATGCTGAGCTGAAGCTATTTCTTGAAGTAGAGCTAGGATTGGTATCGTATAAATCAATTTCAGTTTATTGTTTCTTTTGTGTACATATTTTGCCTATTTTATCATTAAATTAGAGATGCCTGACCATGTCTTATTGTTACCTGTGTAGGATTTGCGCCCAATTCGTCCTCCCGAGAAGAGCAAGGAAGATATTTTACTTTTCTTCAAGCTTTATAATCCTGAAAAGGAAGAGCTTCGGTATATCTCCTCTCAAGGATCAACTTCTTTTTTTGATACAAAAGACTCAGATACTGACATCATCTTGTTATACAGTTTTATTGGTAGGCTTTTTGTTAAGGCTTTGGGAAAGCCATCTGATATCCTGACAAAACTTAATGAAATGGCTGGATTTTCCCCAAATGAAGAAATCGAACTTTATGAGGTGAGTGCAATATTCAGTTATGTACAACTATGTTTTTATTTCTCTTGCTCACCTAGAGCTTTGTAACTTGTATGTATGCATTCTTGTACTCATGTCGTTGTGGTTAATTGTTCGATTGTACCTTGTATGGAAGTTAATGGTCCTGTGGCATACATGCATATACCTATAGTAATTATCTTCCCTATATGAATATTCTGAGCTTTTTGTCATTGTTATGCTGCAGGAAATTAAGTTTGAGCCTAATGTGATGTGTGAACATATTGACAAGAAACTTAGTTTCCGATCTAGTCAGGTCTGGGAAAAAAAAATACTCGCTTTCAGATACAAACTTCTTTCAGGTCTGTAGTTATAAAAGATAAACATTGATTCCTCTACTTACTCTTTCTTGTGTTAGCTTGAAGATGGGGACATAATCAGTTTCCAAAAGCCATCTATACCAGGTGGCGATACTCAAGTGCGCTATAAAGATGTTCCTTCATTCTTGGAGTATGTTCATAATAGGCAGGTATACTAGATACAAGTGTAGTATTTTCCCTGACTTGTTTGCTTTGCGCCACTCTACTGTACCACACCAAGTGTCTTATTTTCAACTTGACTCATTTGTTTTGCGCCACTCTATTCTAACATTACCTACTTAAGTACTCCCTCCGTCCCAAATTAAGTGACTCAACTTTGTACTAACTTTAGTGCAAAGTTTGTACAAAGTTGAGTCACTTATTTTGGGACGGAGGGAGTACTTAGAATCTTCTTGTACATCTGGTATGATGTTCTTCTCTATGTAGTCATTTACTTAGTTGGGCAAGAGTTGGGTGTTCATGGTAAGCTTGAATCTCCAAGTCAATGTACCAAAACAGTTCTCAGAACCGAATTTTAAGAGAACCTATAGACCTTAGGGTGTTTTCATGACACTATATTCCTTACAATAATTTCTTAGATTTTTGCTATATTACGATATATCCATTAGGTGTGCACTTGCACCTAAACAGAAGTGCCGTGTGTTCATACTAAATATGGGCCTGGGCCGCCCGGCCCGACGACCCGGCTTGGGCGTAGGCTGGGCTGAGTTGGGGTTGACACCCGAGCTAGGCTCAGTCCTCAATCTGCGGCCTGAAAGACAATTTCGGCCGGGCTCAGGTTTCGATTTTCAGCCCAAAATAACCCGAGGGCCTGAACTACCTCAGATTTAGATCCAGCCTAGTCCCCAGCCGCCATATAAATCTCCTTCTGTCGCATCACCCCCCCCCCCCCCCCCCCCACCCCATAACCCTAGCCTCCACACCAGATCTGGAGTTCTGGACCACCTCTCCCCCCAAACTACCGAGCACAATGCTCTCCCCACATAACCAACCTTGCAGGGGCGTCCCCCCTCAGTCACCTCGGCGGTCCTCCTCACCACCTCAACCAGACAATAGTGGTGGTTGACGTCTTGGCGCTGGGGACACAGGAAAGCCTACGAAGTTGTGCCTCAATCATGCGCACCATGCTCCTGCTGGCTTCACATCCATTGCTGCACAGAGTGTTTTGCGCCTTTGCCATCCTCCCCACGTGCTCCTACCGCTAGCCGCTGCTTCCCTGCGCAGTGGCTTTTCCCGTTGGCCTCTATTGAATATATGAGCAATTTCCCATTAAGTTTATTCCAAAAACATGCTAGATAAATCATGATTGTTTGGCACTAGAAATAATAAAAATAACGTGATTATTATATTATTATCGCTCTACGCGTCATGGGAAATAAACATTGCTGGTGTGCCAATGTACCAAGTACACAAATAAATATAGGGAAACATGCACTTTATTGATCTCTCATTGGAGAAACAAAATTACAAGATCCCTTTACATATGCACCCCGTGGCCTGCTAGCGTGGTCGAGATGACTTGGGCGGTTGTGAAGTTCTGGTTCACGGGGCTCGGAGAGCTCCCGATTAATTACGTCCGCGAGTCGAGGTCGCAGACCACCTCCGATTAAGCTGCTGCAATGGTGATCGTCTTCAAGTCTTGTCTTCTCCAAGTGCTCGGTGTAGAGGATAGTGACGATGTGGTGGACTAGAAGGGTGGAGCGGTGCATCCGTTGCTCCGACGATGCTTAGCAGTATCCCTCCGGATTTGTCGATGTCCTATGATGAAGTTGTCTCTAGCTCAAACAGATGGTCGGCCTTCGCCTTACCGGTGCTCGGCCTAGTGGTGCCCGCCTCGTTGGCATCGGACATGGTGGCTTGCCTTTGCCTCGTCGGTGCCCAGCAAGATATGGGTTGCTTCATTGGAAAAAGATATGTTGGCAAAGTGGCTTCACCTCGTCTGAGCTTGGTCGATGTTGGGTGTGGGTTGATGTAGAAGCTAAAGTAGACTTGAGCGTTGCCGTGTGGCGACGTTGCTTGATGACGACGACAATGCAAGCTTGACAATGTAGACCTTGGGGCTTCGGAATTACGCAAACGATCTCTGCTTGGTGTAGACTGTTAACATAGAAGAATGGCGGCGTGCCGGTGCAGTCATCCGAGTCGGCGAATATGACGACATCATGTCGATGTAGGCGTCTGAATGATGCCGTGCCAATGTAGACAACGTCCCTGCCAAACAAGGAGTTGATGTAGAAAGATGTCAATTGGTCAGTGTAGATTGTTGGTAGCGTGATGATGTAGTTGACGTCCACGCCAGGTGCGAAGTAGATGAATATGGCAACGTCATCTCGACATAGTCACCTTCTTAGTCGAGCTGAAGGTTGATGACGACGGCACCGGCGCGGTCGCGTGCGATGAGCTAATGAGCTCCCCGGGCGGTGAAGATAGGCGTTGATATATCAAGCGTTAACGTTGGTGATGGTGATGGCTCATGTGACAGGCCAGTCGACGATGTCACGGTAAAGCTGATATGCAGGCAACATCTTGTACCTGAATATATATATATGTGCATGTAGTGGAAGAAACATGGTGTAACGGAGCCACGTTCTAGTGGCATCCCCGTGGAGGTGTACTTCGCCGCCTCGGCCTCTCCCGTCCGGCGCATCGCCTCTGCACGTGTGTTGACATAGAAGTAGCATGTTGGTGTAGATGGAGAATACACCGCCGGTCTGCTTGTGGATGTACGTCTGGGCGTGGGTGAGAGAAGGCATGCATCATCGGTCTGTTCCTGGCGTCACTGTCGTTCGCCTTGGGTGCGAGCATTCGCTGCCTCCAGGCACATGCGTATAACTATAGCCGTTGGCGTGACCAAGAGACATGGATCGTAACGGTGTGCGCGCCATGTAATATTTTGTCAAGTCGGCACCAACGGCTTGGTTGACGAAGATGTGAAGAAGGCGAAGGGCAGGCCGCACACGAGAAGCTCCTCTATCTTCTTTCGCGAGGGCCGCGACGAGACTGGATCGCTCGCTGGCAGCCCCATCGTATGATCTACACATTTGGTGATGTAGTCTGAGGACGGAGCTAGCAGTTTGCTGCACATGGGCCAGCTCCAGTAATCCCACCATCGTCTCCGTTGCTATTCCCATCGTTCGCTCGTCGGATGTGCTGAAATGAGAGAGATAGAATTAATTAGGCAGCCCTGCCATTGAAGAAGATGGACGCTGTGACTTCATTCTTCTCCTCATTGAGGTAGATGGCGGTGAAGCCTTGACGCCGCCTCCTCCCGGCCTGCGTGCAGCTACACCTGTTCACCCGGTGGATGCTTGTGCTGCTTCACCAGCTGGATGTACGCCCTAGTCGCTGGTGCGCGCGTGCTCTGGCTCGGTGCCTTGGCCGTGGCCACCTTGGACGCATGCGGACGCTCAGTCTTCAATTTGTTGGGGTGTGCTCTGTGTCGCTGCTCCTGGCTATATGTGTACTCCTCCCGGCTGTGTGTACGTCCCTCCTTGGATGCATGCTTCATTGTCCAGCCGACTGGCTTTGCATCCCTAATCTGCCTAATGAAGAAGATAAAGAGAACGGCAATGTGCATGGGTTCTGCATCGATTTGGCCTTGATGCAAGTCTTGATGTCGCTACCACTGAGTGTCTCATCGACGCCATGAAGATGGCACCGGGGCTTCTTTTCTGAACGTCTGTTCGTTGGCCATGTGTGCCATGCTGCAGCCTCCTGTTCGTGTTGTCCCGGTGGTACCATACAACCATGGTTTGCTTTTGGTTCGGGCACGTGTGCTATGCCGATGTCAGCGCGTCGTCCGCCACCGATGTGGTCCTTCGCTGCCTCTGTATGCTCACTGATGGAAAAAGGCACCATGGGCCTGTTTCATGGCGCATGTTCGTCGGCGTCATCTGCTGCCCCGCGGCCGCATTGGGTGCGAGTGCACCGAGTGCTAGGGCCTTTTCCGCAGGCTCCCCCCCTCTGTGTATCTCTTATCCTCCCCCGCTAATCGATCTGCTCTAGTCTTTATAGGCAGAGGGTAGGGCGCATGCGAGAGCTCGTGGTTGCGATTTTCTTGGAGCAGATAAGATAAGTATGTACTTGTGAGGGTCATCGTCATCTCTTCCTTCATGCTTATCCGGCTGGTCATTAAGTTGTGACGTGCATGTACGCAACTAAGCACGCGGTGCACAACAACCCCCGATCGATCGGGCATGCACGAATATGTGGTCATTTGCCTCTGTACCACTTGGTCATTTGGTATATGTACGTATATACTAGTACTACTTCAAATATATATCTGGCCATGGTGTGCCATTCATGCATACTTGTATGCACTTTATTTATTCTTATCTGCACGTAATATGTACAAAATCTCGTCGAACAATGATGAACATATTAAACATGATCAAAATCTCGTCGAACAATGATGAACATATTAAACATGATGATCGAACGAACAAAAGAACGAACAAAAGTACTACGCACGATAGACATTTGATAAAAGTAACATGTCCAGATCAATTGTAGTGCCAATAGTCCAAACATAATCCCTAACAGAAGGGATAAGAACATATACAGTGAAGTGGAAGAAGAGTCGCTCGCATCGGTAGCTATGTCGCGTTGACGTCGGGGAAGAAGTCGGGCGCAGCCATGTTGAAGAAGAATCCAGCAATCGTGCAAGAGCGCTCCTCGAAAACTTGATCCCCCATCTCCTGTGCAGGATCACAAGAGTTGGGGTTTCAGAGGCCTGCTGCTCCACTTCACGGTGCACGCCATGAAGCGGAGTGGGAAAATCGTAGCCGCAAGGCTTTGGAACTAGGAGACATAGGTGTGGTGTTGAATGGCTGCATCTACATTAGAGGAGCGACCTCTTGTAGACCAAAGTAAAATGGCTCCACTAGGGAGACAAAAAAACCCAAAACTGATCCACTACGAGGAGAGGAACAGTCCATGTTATTTTGGATTTCCACTAGTAATTTTTTTTTCAACTTATTTCCTACTTGACAAAAATAAGGCAGCACGTACATGCATAGGTCCTAGTGTGGCTTTGTTCAATCACGAAACGCAACGTGTGTGCGAGGCGAGGCGGGCGGCAGAGGAGAGCGCGATTGTGCCCTCTTCTCAATCTCTTAGTGGTGTGTGAAGGAACCAACCTTATATGTTGGTCCAACACATCCTCCACAACCGGGGTGGGACTGAACTTTCCACACTGTCATGCATGAATGGGCCATGTGGGCTTCTGGGATTTCCTTGGAATGATTGGAAATAGTAAAATGGGCTAAAAGCCCAATAATTCCAACAGCCCCTTCTTCCCTGCTGCGGTATCCTCCCGTTGGCTGCTGCTCCCCTGCACGGCAGTTTGTCCTGCTGTCCGATGGTCTGCTGGCTGCTGTACTAGTCAAGTTGATCCAGAAGAGATTGCCGATTGTACTAGGCGACCATGCTGTATGGCCATATGGTGTATGGTGCTTGTATGTTTGGAGCTCAAATTGATCTGTACAACTTGTATCCGTGTCGTTGTTTGATGTTCATTATTCTTTTGCCAATTTACAGAGATTTTGTTCATAGTATGTACCACCTGGATTTTTGCTTGGGCGGGGCTTGGGCTTGGGCTTGTACTTAGTACAATATCCGGGCTTTTGCTTGGGCGGGGCTTGGGCTTGTACTTAGTACAATATCTGGGCTTTGGGCCAGGCCCAGACTTGGTTGTTGAGGGTCAACTTCTGCAAGCATGGCCCGAAACCTGACCCGGCCCAAAGAATGCCCAGGTTTAGTTGATACCTTATTTAGTTAGATCGCAGATGTGCAACACATAACTTATTTTTTCTGTTTGCAGCTAAACTTGTTTAATGTTCTTTTTTCCCAGGGTCTTGTTTACTATTACTGAGATATTTTTTTTTGTGGGTGCCATAGGTCGTGCACTTCCGGTGTCTGGAGAAACCAAAGGAGGAAGAATTTTGTTTGGAATTGTGAGGGATCACAAATCGCTCTCAATTTTGTACTTACATATTTCTTTTTAGTCAACTTGAAAAGATATAATAGTTTTCTTCACTTAGGTCGAAGCTTCATACTTATGATGATGTTGTTGAGAGAGTTGCACGCCAACTTGGATTGGATGATCCATCAAAAATTCGGCTTACGTCTCACAATTGCTATTCTCAGCAACCTAAACCACAGCCCATCAGATATCGTGGAGTAGAGCATCTATTGGATATGCTTGTCCATTATAATCAGGTTTAGCTTGTTCTCTCTTTTGTTTATTCAGGAAGGCCAGTTTATTATTTAAAAGATGTAACACGACCTGATTTCATACTAATTTTCTGCCTACCTTCCTTTCAGACTTCTGACATACTGTATTATGAAGTCTTGGATATTCCACTGCCAGAATTGCAGTGTTTAAAAACACTTAAAGTTGCATTTCACCATGCAACGAAAGATGAGGTTTGTTTGGCTGCCTGAGTGCTTGGTACATGTTCTTATCTCCATCTTTAGTTGCCGAAGTGTGTCATTAATGCAAATGATCTGCCAGGTTGTAATTCACAGCATCAGGCTTTCAAAAAATAGCACCATCAGTGATGTGATCACTGACTTGAAGACCAAGGTTAGCACTCATCTACCATTTCAGATTATTCAGTCCTTTTCTTCTATTCGGAGCTGAAGCTAGAAATGGATAGACTGGCTGGATGCAAATATAACCCATGGCTGTTATCTATTGAGTAGCTACTCTAACCCTTTATCTCGTGGTTGTATGCTCAACAGGTTGAACTATCCAATCCTGATGCTGAGCTCCGCTTGCTTGAAGTTTTCTACCACAAGATTTATAAGGTCCGTGCATGTTCATTTCAGATGGAGATGGTGCACTTTATACACAGTGCTTCTGTACATCTGGGCATACTCTTTAGACGTTCTTTTGGCATCACTGAATAAAATAATCTTACCTGTATCTGCAGATATTTCCACCTCATGAGAAGATAGAGAACATAAATGATCAGTACTGGACACTACGTGCTGAGGAGGTTCGTGGCATTACCTCTGTTTTGTTTGATGATGTTGACCTGTTGACATACTAGTTATGTTGCGCACGTTTTTTATGTCATTTGTCTTGCACTACATTGTCTCTACTGAAACAGATTCCAGAGGAGGAGAAGAATCTCACTGCACAGGATCGGTTGATTCACGTATATCATTTCATGAAAGATCCTAATCAGAACCAGGTACCACACTTTCCATATTTCTACCTTGAAAGATACTAGTCTATGGTGAGTTGCATGGAGTAGCTACCGATATGCTGGACCAATATAAGCTGAGATTGTTATCATGACCAACAGCAGATTCAGAATTTTGGAGATCCCTTTTTGCTGGTCATCCGTGAAGGTGAGACTGCTGCAGAGGTAATGGACCGTGTGCAGAAAAAACTCCGAGTTCCCAATGAAGAATTCGCCAAGGTAATCCATATTTACATATCCTAATAATCTGTTTGGAATGAACTGTTCTGCCTGCATGTATTGCTTTGGTATAGATAGAGTAGGTTTGTTGGATTTAGTATGTCTGTTGCTCCAGTTCTGCATACCCAAAATTTCTATACGTGTGGTATTTCCAACCCATGTATGTTGAGGATACGAGTGTGGAGTTAAAGTGTCAAAATACTTACCTACACCCCCAATCAAGATCCTTAATGGTATTTAAATTGAAATAAGTTACTTGTCAGAAAATATTTGTGTGCATCTGTTACCCAGACAATAATCTTCTATGTGTCTTGTACAAAAGTAGGAATACGCCTTTGTCCACTTTACCGCGTGCAATCCATTTCTATCCCTACTATGTTCTCAGGTGGTTATCTTTTGTTGATTCGTGTGTATGGAAGCAGAGGGTATAGATGGAGATGGGGGTTGGTGGTTGGAACATAGAGTGTAACGAGGTCCCCTTTGGACGTACGTCAGGGCTCATTCCTGTCCAAAGAGGCACTGAACTATTGGGGCAATTTTGGTTTATTTATTGGTCGATGTGAAGTTACATACGAGGTCCTTTATTTACAGGGCCAGCTATGTACTGGTAAACAGACTACCACTTCTTTCCTACTATTATGTTATTATCTCACCAATTAATACACTGGACACTTAGCCGAACTAGTCAGCCGGACCGACTAAATGTGGGCCATGACTATGACTCTTCAACCACTTCCTTGCCCGATTTTACAGATTATTTAGTCATATTTATCTCTAATTCTTGGCTTGGGCACTTGGAGAGGGACATTTGAACATATAGATAGATAGACTAGGAACGTGGGAAGGAGAATAAAATACTCAGAAATACGACCACCTAATTTGCACCGATATGGACACACGTGTCAGTATAGGGCCAATTCGGATATGGGAATACAGTATTTATGAAAAGCACCAATATGTCAGGGCACATTCCTGTCCAAAGAGGCTCTGGACTGTTGGGGCAATTTTTTGGTTTATTTATTGGTCGATGCGAAGTTACATACTAGGTTCTTTATTTACAGGGCCAGCTATGTACTGGTAAACAGACTACCACTTCTTTCCTACTATTATGTTATATCTCACCAATTAGCCGAACTAGTCAGCCGAACCGACTAAATGCGCGCCATGACTATTCAACCACTTCCTTGCCCCATTTTACGGATTATTTAGTCATACTTATCGCTAATTCTTGGCTTGAGCACTTGGAGAGGGACACTTAAACATATAGACTAGGAGCGGGGGAAGGAGAATAAAATACTCAGAAATACAACCACCTAATTTGCACAGATATGGATACACGTATCAATACAGGAATGGGAATGCGGTATTTCTGAAAAGTACCAATACGTGGAGACGACTATTTCAAAAATAATGTTAAATAATGGGGCTCCAGCCCACCACCTGCTCGAGCTGCCTGGTGCCTGCTCTGGTGCACCACCGCCGCTAACAGAGAGGGAGAGGGAGAAAGAAGAGAGCTGAGCTGGCTTGCTCTCGGCGAGCTGCTGCAGGATCCCTGAGCCAACCGCCGTGTCACCGCCGGCTGCTGCATCTGGTGATGCTGCCATGTCCACACAGTCTAGGTTGGGACCTGGGAGAAAGATTCGATCAGGGGGCATCGGGTCGGGATGGCTAGAGTTATGCTGCCCTTAATGGGCTGATGATGGGTTGGAGGTATCCACAATGTATCGTGCAAGTATCCTGCACGTATTGAGAATTAAAAATTGTTTTAATGATATATCAGGGGATACTCAGCCGATACGTATCCAATATGTATAGGGGACATATCGGTTTCATATGTATCCGATACGGGTACAATGCTCCAGTCACGTATCAGTGTTTTTGAGATAACCACTGGATGATCAGCTTTTGAACAAAAAAATTACGAACCTGGTCCATGGCTTAAGAGCATCTCCAATAGATGATGTAGATGCAAAAATAACTAACTTTTGTATCTCCGAGGCCCCAAAACCCACCTCCAACAGATGATGTAGATGCAATTTTTTTTACATCTGCACCTCCCGGAGATGTAAAATACAACACCTGGAGATGCAAATTTGCATCTCCACCTACAGGAGATGTAAAACCAGATGTAAAAACCAGCCGCGCGCCAACCGCCCAACACCACTTCACCACTTGTCCTCCCACCGCGCGACCACCTCCACGCCGCCCGCCGCACACCCGCCACCCGCCCATCGGACCCTGCCGTCACCAGATTCGGCCTCCCCACTCCCCCTGCCGCCGCTTTAACGCCGCTCTCCGCCTGAAAATCGGCCTCATCGGCCTTTTTTTCGTCGCCCCGCCGCCGTGCCGCCGCCGGATTCGAGCTTCCCCTGCCGCACCACCGCCGCCGGATTCGAGCCGCACACCTGCCGCCGCTTTTCCGCCGCCCTCCGCCTGAAAATCGGCCACGTCGGCCGTTTTTGCCGCCCCGCCGCCGTGACGCTGCTGCCGGATCCGAGCTCCCCCCGCCACCCCGCTGCTTCTGGATTCGAGCTGCTCACCTGCCGTCACGCCACCGCTGCTTTTCTGCCGCTCAATTTGAGCTTCTTGCGCCGCTCTGCTCCCGTTAATCCGCCGCCCAATTCGAGCCCCGCCGCCGGCCATTTGAAGGGAGAGGCTCGGGCGCCACGCCACTCCTTGTTGCTCGTCCCCGGCACTCCTCTTGGTCCGGAGCTGCACCGCCGCCATGCGGTCGTTGAACTAGTTTACATCCTCAAATACATCATCTGTTGGAGTAGTAGTTTTACATCACGAATATACATCATTTGTTGGAGTTGGGACTTTTTTGGAGATGTAAAAAGCACTTTTTGGTGATGTAAATTATGCAACACCTACTTTTACATCTCCAAATATACATCATCTATTGGAGATGCTCTAAGTTTCTAATCCATACCCAGTCATTCCTGCCAGGGTTATGCATGCCCGCATCCTCCCCCTCCCCTTGTGATTGTGCATGGTTCTAGTAAATATAATATTTTCCTCTGCCAACATGCATTTCTGACCCCAATGATACTTATTTAATCAGTGGAAGGTTGCATTCATATCCATGAATCGTCCAGAATACCTCCAGGATATTGATGCTGTGTCTGCACGTTTTCAGGCAAGTAGTTATTTTTAGCATGTAGTCTAAATATGTTCACGTGATGAGGTTTTTCTTCTGATCTTACAGAGGAGAGATGTTTATGGAGCTTGGGAACAATACCTTGGCTTGGAGCATACTGACACAACACCCAAAAGGTCATACACAGCTAATCAGGTAGGCAGTGCTGACTTATTATGCAATACTTGAGAAAGACGACTTTTGATTGTTCTTGAAGTTTGTCGGTGAAACATGCATATTTAAACAAAACCGGATTTAGTAAATATCTAGGCTTATATGCAGTAAATGGTGTTTTTCAGGGACGCAGAGTTTCTGCTCCCGAGCTCATTTGAGCTCGATGAACAGTAAAATCGGAAAAAAATCGAAAACATTTCAAAAAAATCTGAATTTTTTTTGGGACCAACATTAACAAAAGTTTTAAGTTCTTGCAAAAATTCAGCATGAAATAACATTCCTATAGGCGTGGCAACATAAACAAAATCTATACTCTGAAAATGCGTGCTTTCGATTTTTTTTTTCGATTTTACTGTTCACCGAGCTCAAATGAGCTCGGGAGCAGAAAGGCTCTTTCTGTTTTTCAGTCTATTCCATTTTGCTATTTTTTCCGAAGTATTGTTGTATTTCGTGTTACACAAGCATTAACGTCAAGGTTACAATTATGTCAAAACCCCCCGTCAAGGTTACAATTTTAATCAGTACGAAAGCACCTCTTTCTGGTCTAGTATATTCCTTTACCATTTCGGGCTGGTGGGTTGCCACAGTACAGGTCTTGGGTAGGGGGTCGCATATAACTGGCCAGTTCCCATCCATTGTGTGATATTTTAAACATGTACCTTCAGACCTTGGGAAGTATTTATAGTCTTGACTTCTTACTCCAGCAAACATCTGGCTCTCACCCATAGTTATCCTGAAGGGCAAATAGTTTTCCTGAAGCTGCCTTTATTATTTACTTTTGCAAGAGACCTTAATTGATGGAAAAGTTTCTGATAGCATAAGACTAACCTAGTGCACCCATATTACATGAGCTGAAGCACACGCTTCAAATTTATTTGTAGAAATAACTTCTGTATTTTAAAAAAGAATTGATGTAACGTCCATATTCAAGGGAGCATGCAGACAAACGCTTTAGCTGGGGGTGATTTTGTCCATGCGTAGAGTTTACGCGACTAATTTGTGTGTTAGAAGCTAGGGTGACCTACTATGTTATAAATTCACATGAACTATTGTGCCGACTTGTCCCGTCCTTTAACTGTCCTTTCCTTGGTGGTTTGGACTGCAGAATCGACACACATATGAGAAGCCTGTGAAGATTTACAATTGAGAAACCTTCCATCTGGGCTGCAAGCCCCGGACAAAGGTCTCATCCGAGAAGTATGCTAAAGAGGCCAAGTGACCTCAACAGAAGTGAAATGCTGTCAAATATATGGTCATTTGTGTGCCAATGCCTTGTATTACTTGCTACTTGTTGACAGTCGGTACTGTGGTTTGCAGAAGGATTTCCCTCTTGCTTGACAACGAAGCAATCATGCCGATTTCGTTGTCCTGAGTGTAATAGACCCCACTAGGATAGATGTTGCTTCGTTTGTGTAGAGCAATGCTGGTACATAAGAAAAAGATTTTGGTAGGGGCATGTATACATGGTTATAGCTGAGACTGATTGCTTTATTTGCCGCTCCTGTTATTGGGGCATTGGAACAATGGGATAGATTGTATAATGGGTTTGTGGCTGGTTCCAGTTTTTGGTATTCATTGAGAATGTAGACAGTAACTGCAGCAGAAAGTAGTCATATGAGTTTCAGCACAGCCTGTGTTCTTGGCATTGATTTGATTCAACCTAGGAGATGCTGATGAGTGGTGATTGTTCTACACATGCATTATTTTTCTCTCGCCTTGTAGAATGAGAACCAAGTAATTATTTTGACCCAATAACTTTATTTAAAATCGTTCTTGAACTTGAAAGTTGTTCTGTTCAATAGCAGGCGAATTCTGACAAACTAAGGTATAATTTCAGTCTTGTGGAGATAATTTGAATATGAGAAATGTTTTTTTTTTTGAGATCAAGCATACAGCTTTATTAATGCACAGTCTGGGCTGAATCGCCCATTACATATTCGGCAATATGTGCAGGGACGTCATCATCAACAACAAGGACTTTTCCAACATGGAGTAAGGAACCTAACTTAGCAAGGTGGTGAGCGGGCATGTTAGCCTCTCTCGGACAGTGGGTGAATTCACATGAGGAGAACCACAATCTAGCTTGGATCTTCACATCTTCAATCACATGGGCTTCCCTTGAGCAATCTGGTGTACGACCGTTAAGGGCTTGAGCAACCAGAATGGCATCCGTCTCAATTGTCATACGCTCAGCTGCGAGGTCCATGGGCTTCTCAACTGCGTGGAGCTCCGTGCTGAAAGCGTCTGCGGCATGAACCACACGGCCAGCCCGTGCAGCTATTACTGCTCCAGTGTTATCTCGGGCAATCACGCCCCAACCCCCATGCCCCTCTCCAGCAGTGAAGGCCCCATCAACATTAAATTTTAGATGGTCTGGTGCTGGCGGAGTCCAACCCTACCGAGGCACGGGCGGCTTGGCCACCTTGCAGAAACACCCTTGGTATTCCGCCGCTGTACATGCAACTCTGAAGGCGAATTGGACGGTCTCGAACGGCTTTTCTCCTTCCCGAACTTTGTTCCTCTGCGTCCACCACAGCCACCACATTACAATGATCAGCATTCGATCCTTCTCCGGCAACTGCCACAATACATCAAGGGTCTCTCCTATACTCATACAACTAGTCAGCTTCATTCTGACATGGTCGAGATGCAATTCCCTCCACACTTGCTTTATTTCATTGCAGTCAGCAAATAGGTGTTTCCCGGTTTCGTTCCTAGAATTGCACATGAAGCAGTTACGATTCTCGATCGTCATACCTCTTCTACATAAGATGTCCTTTGTGGCTAGCGTATTATGTGCCATCCTCCAAATGAAGTGTCGAATCTTGCCAGGGCACGACATCCTCCAGATACGCTTCCATCTATCATCACCGTTGGCATTCAGATTGTCCATCACTTGAGGTACAGCCCCCGTGCCTTGTGCCTGTTGCTCACTTAGGACTCTTTTAAGCTTATAGGCTTGTCTGACAGAGAAGACTACCTTGGGATCGAAGTGCCATGACATAAAGTCCTCAGCTCCATCCCGTAGTGGCATTTGCATGATCAAAGTAGCATCCTCCTCCCAAAATATATCCCTGATCAACTCCTCATCCCACTGCCCAGTGGTTGGGTCTATAAGCTCCGATACTCTCGCCAATAAACTCCCCCCTTTTGGCGTGATTACCTTCCTCGTCCAGGCTCTCGGGATCCATGGATCCTCCCAAATCTGAACATTCTCCCCATTCCCAACTCGCCATATCATCCCTTGCTTCACAAGATCAATTCCGTGCGTGATGCTCCACCATGCATAAGACATGTTCACACTCGGGCTCACCTCCAATATGGAGCAATTTGGATAATATCGTGCCTTCAAAAGTTGTGCACACAAACTCTCCGGTTCTTGGAGCAGATGCCAAGCTTGCCGGGCCAACATTGCAACATTGAAATCATGAATACCCCTGAATCCGAGCCCTGCTCTGCCCTTTAACCTTGTAAGCCTTGGCCAACCCACCCAATGGATCTTATTATCATTGTCCTGCTGGCTCCACCAGTACCGTGCAATCATAGCACTCAATTCGTCACAGAAAGTTTTGGTTAGGTAGAACACAGACATAGCGAAAGTTGGGATCGCCTACGCAACACCTTTTACTAGGATCTCTTTACCCTGCCCGGACAATGTTCTTTCATTCCAACCTTGCATATGATTCCAAATGGAGTCTCTGATGTAGGCAAATGCCCGCCTCTTGGAGCGCCCAATGTACACAGGAAGGTCCAGATACTTCTCATTGTATGCTTCACTACCAATGCTTAGTACTCTCTTCACATCTTCCTTGGATCGAGCTGAGCTGTTCTTGCTGAACATAATAGCAGATTTCTCATTGTTTACACATTGTCCAGAGCATCTCTCATACACCTCCAGGATCCGCTTCTGCTCCATGGCCTCGTTGTTCTTGGCTCGCAACAGCAACACCGAGTCATCCGCAAAGAAAAGGTGCGAGATGGAAGGCGCCCTCGGACAGACTTGTGTACCACTAGAACTGCCTCGCTGTTGGGCCTCGTGAAGCAAAGCCGACAATCCCTCCGCACAAATCACAAACAGATAGAGCGAAATTGGGTCGCTCTGCCGGAGTCCTCTTGATGGCACGAACTGCTGGGATAGATCACCATTTGCCTTGATTCGGTACCGCACCGAAGTTACACATTTCATCACCAGGCGCACCCAGCTAGTAGCAAAACCGAGCTTGATCATCATTGCTTCCAAAAATGACCATTCAACACGATCGTAAGCCTTACTCATGTCCACCTTGACAACAACAAATTCGTCCTTCCTCGTCCTCTTATTCAATAAGAAGTGTGAAATCTCATAGGCCATCAAGATGTTGTCGGTGATCAGTCTACCCGGTACGAAGGCACTTTGGTTCCCAGAGATTATCTGTGGTAGTATGAGTTTGAGCCGGTTCGCCAACACTTTGGAGATGATTTTGTACAACACATTGCACAAACTGATGGGACGGAGATCCTTTATCCTAGAGGGGTTCTTCACCTTCGGGATCAGCACGACGGTAGTGTCATTCCACCCGGCCGGCAAGTCACCTCCCTGTAGAGCATTTCTCACTTCATCCGTAATGTTCATGCCCATCAAATGCCAGTATTTCTTGAACACCACCGCCGACATACCGTCCGGCCCCAGCGCTTTGAGGTCCCCAATATGGTCAAGTGCAGCTTTGATTTCCATGTCTGTAAACTCGGCTGTGAGGCACTCATTCATAGCAGCAGTGACCTTCACCGGCACAACGCGAAAGGGCTCATCATACTGATTGTTACCATTTGTTGTAAATAGTCCCTGAAAATAAGACATAGCATAGTTAGTGAGCTCCCGCCCTTCCTCCACGACCCCTCCATCCTCCTTCGTCAAACTCCTTATTCTATTGGCTTTCCTCCTTGCCGAAGCATACCGAAAGAAAAAACTTAGTGTTCCTGTCTCCCTCCCGCAACCACCAGACATGCGCCCTCTGCCTCAACTTAATATCAATTACTTCCTCCAGATGGTCCACGAAGTACCTCAGTCTAATTTCCTCTGCCACCTTCTCCGGTGTTATCGCCCTTTTCCTACACTCCCCGAGCTCATTTTTAGCCACCTTCAACTTCTTCTCTGTATCTCCCACCACCTCCTTACTCCATCTAGTGAGATCACGCGCCACCCCTTCTAGTGCCTCCGCCATATCGACCTCCCCTCCCTCATGGACCCTTCTCCAGGCCTCCTTCACCACCATATCACAACCTTCCTCCTTCAACCATCGAGCTTCAAATCTAAACGCCCCTCTACCTCCTGTACTCCTCGGGCCCATATCAAGTGTATCCACCACAATAGGTCGGTGATCAGAATGTCATGGGAGCTCGTTGCGGATACGGAACTCCGGGAATTTCTCGCACCACTCCATATTACCAACAGCCCGGTCTAGACGGCTGCAAATATAACCTTCAGTATTTGTACAATTGTTCCACCAAGTGAATTTATCTCCCTCATAGCCAAGATCACACAGACTGCATTCCTCCAACGCCTCTCTGAACTGGTTCATGCACCCCTGGGAACGATCCACCCCACCTCTCTTCTCTTCATTTGATAAGATCTCGTTAAAGTCACCCAGACAGATCCATGGGCACCCCTCTTGATGTTGTTGACCCAGAAGATGTAAAGTGCGCCACATTTCATTCTTCCTGCTCGCCTGGGATTCCCCATAGACACCCGTTATCCTCCAAATCGACCCATCTTCATCCGATATGTCAGCATCTATATGTCTCCGCCCCACCGACCTCAGCGAGAGGTTTATCCCTCTGCGCCGGAAGATCGCCATGCCCCTGCTTCTACCCTCCAGATTCTTTACACACATGTTCACCAAACCCAGCTTCCACCTGTACTGCTCCATCTCCCTCTCCAATGACTTCGTCTCACACAGAAACAATACATCAGGATCCTCCTCCCTCTTGAGATCCAAGAGGCCATTCCCGAGTCCCCGGCAGTTGCAGCTTACAATCCTCATCGCGTCTGGCGGGGCTGCTCCTGCAGCCCGACCGATATCACATAAGTTGGAACATTCCCCACTTCCAGGCTCAGCTGGTCTGACTTCTCCCCCTCCATCTTACCCTTCTTCTTAGACCGGTCCACACACTCCCCCTCCATCCCTCTTTTCTTGTTCAGCACAGAATCAACAGTGTCATCAGTCACCCTTGCTACCGGACCCTTCCTTCCGATATTCTTTAAGGTATTTCCCTCCTTCCCATCCTTCTTGCCCCGGACATCATCAATTTCATTGGCCTTCTCCTCCTTGTCGTGGACGCTAGATGGCTTCACCACACACTCATCACTCTTTGCTCCCCCCTGCTCTACTCCATAGCTACACCTTTGCTTCCTCCATCACTACATATGCCATCCGCCTTACTCCCTCCTCCTTCACCCCCTGTTGCCAGAGTGCTCCCCTCCTTCACTCCATCTAAGGTCAGCCTCTTCTGGTGCATCACTCCACCTCCCGCACTTTGAGATTTACTCCGGTTAGCAACATCCTCCCCCGCTCCAACAACCCCCCACTCGACCTAGAAGAAGATTTACGCCATGAGAGGCTATCGCTACACGACTTGCCCCCTGATCTTCCCAAACTAACCCCTCTTCCACTCCATGTTCCACCACCACTTCCACTACCCCTCCATTGCCTGCCTCCCTCCCCACCATGCCTACTGCCCATGTCTGCACGCAGCCACCTCCCATACTATGCCTTTTCTCCCTTCTTCAACTTGATGGCACATCCCTTATCAACATGTCCTATCATACCACAGATGTAACAGAAATCAAGTAGGTACTCATACTCGAACTGACAGAACGGGCACTCCTTGTCCACATTAATGTCCAGCTTTCCCGCTTCTTCGTCGTCACTATTTTCTTCCACATCCAGATACATGCCCCTCATGATTGGTTTACCTATTGGCATACGAATTTTGATTCACAGGAACCTCCCTACCGCCGACCCATCCAGGGGCGAATCTGGGCCCCAGGGCCCAGGCCCCGGGCGTGGCTTTTTTTAGTGCTAATATAGGTATAATTTTAAATGGGCCCGGGGCTTGGCCCAATGCACAGCCAGGGCCCAAGGCGGCCTCCCTGTCCCTGACCTAGCGAGCAGCGAGCGAGCGAGGCGCCCCTGCAGCGAGCGAGCGAGGCGTCCCTGACCTACCCCGCAGCGCAGGCCGCAGCCACTGCCAGGACGCGACGCCGCTCCCCACCGCCCACTGCTCCCCGCCTCCCTGGCCGTCCCAGCCTCCGCCGCTCGCCCGCTCGGCCAGGCCTGGCTCGGCCGCTCCGCCCCCTCGCCCGCTCCGCTCGCCCGCTCTGCTCGCCCGACTGCTTCGTCGGTCCGCCCGGCGGCCGCTTCGGCCGGCGCCCGCTGCGCTTCTTTCCTGCTCCGCCCGGCGCCCGCTCCGGCCTCCCCTGGCCCGGCCTCCGGCCTCCCCACTCCCCAGCAGCAGGGAAATTAGGTTCAGTGTGCACAAAATCTGAGTCTTTGTCTAAATTTTAATTGTCTTGTTGTGATTTAGTACTAGTAGCCAGTATTAGACACAACTTGGCTTGATATGGAGATATTCAGAGAGATGAATATTTAGTACTAGTAGCCAGTATTAGACCTGCTGTTAATATCAATTTTGTTTCATTTTGTAGAAATAAAAGATGAAGAGATATTTTTCATCCATGGCCGCAACGGAAGTGTCTACACCGGGGGTTTTAGCTGGAGGGAATGAAGGGGCCGAGCCGACGCAACTCAAGAAAATGAACCAAATGGAGAAATGGGACCACCGTCTTCAATCTCAACTCGAGAAAGTAACATATTTGTTATTCCTGATTCTTCTCGTGGTCAACTGAGGGAAGGTGATATTGAACCTTGAAAGGACGTGGATGTCGCCTAGAGGGGGGGGGGGGGGGGGGTGAATAGGCGCTTTAAAATAATTATGGTTTAGGCTTGAACAAATGCGGAATAAAACTAACGTTTAATATGACAAGCACAAAACATAAAACAACTAGGCTCACCTATGTGCACCAACAACTTATGCTACGCAAGATAAACAACTAAGTGATAGCAAGATATATAGCATGAAACAATATGGCTATCACAAAGTAAAGTGCATAAGTAAAGGGCTCGTGTAAGAGATAACCGAGGCACGCGAAGACGACGATGTATCCCGAAGTTCACACCCTTGCGGATGCTAATCTCCGTTCGGAGCGGTGTGGAGGCACAATGCTCCCCAAGATGCCACTAAGGCCACCGTAATCTCCTCATGCCCTCGCACAATGCAAGATGCCGTGATTCCACTAAGGGACCCTTGAGGGCGGTCACCGAACCCGTACAAATGGCAACCCTTGGGGGTGGTCACCGGTACCCGTACACTTTGGCAACCTTTGGGGGCGGTTCACCAGTACCCGTACAAATTGCTCGGGGCAATCTCCACAACCTAATTGGAGACCCCGACGCTTGCCTGGAGCTTTACACCACAATGATCGAGCTCCGAGGCACCACCAACCATCTAGGGCGCCAAGGCACCCAAGAGGAACACGCTCTAGGGTGCTCAAACACCCAAGAGTAATAAGCTTCTCAAACTTCACTTCCATGTATCACCGTGGAGAACTCAAACCTATGCACCAAATGCAATGGCAAGGGCACACGAAGTGCCCAAGTCCTTCTCTCCCAAATCCCACCACAACAACTAATGCTATGGAGGAAATGAGAGGAAGAACGAAGAAGAACACGAAGAACTCCAAACTCTAGATCCAAGGGGTTCCCCTCACATAGAGGAGAAAGTGATTGGTGGAAATGTGGATCTAGATCTCCTCTCTCTTTTCCCTCAAGAACTAGCAAGAATCATTGGAGGGATTGAGAGTTAGCAAGCTCGAAGAAGGTCAACAATGGGGGAAGAACACGAGCTCAAGAGTTGGGGAGCAATGGGGAAGAAGACCCCCTTTTATAGGCCTCCCCAAATCCAACCGTTATGTGCACAGGTCGTGCACAAGCGGTACTACCGCTCGGCTGAGCGGTACTACCGCCCGCGCGGTAGTTTTAGGGAAAACCTGCAAAACGACAGAAAACTCGAGGCGGTAGTGCCGCCGGAGCGGTACTACCGCCCTACCCAGAGGTACTTCCGCTGGGATGCAGTAAGACGCCAGACCCAGAAATAAGCGGTAGTAGAAGCGGTACTAGAGAGCGGTAGTACCGCGCGGGCGGTACTACCGCCCTACTACCGCCCACTACTTCCGTCCAGAAAACCACCCTGACCAGAGAACAAAATATAAGCGGAAGTAGAGCGGTAGTACATAGCGGAAGTACCGCCCAAGCGGTACTACCGTGGTACCGAGCGGTACTACCGCTTGTTCAGAGAAAAACAACTCTGGCACTAAAACTGCCATAACTTTCGCATACGAGCTCCGAATTGAGCAAACTCAAGCTTGTTGGATAGCACACGTCAAGTACTATCCTAAGAAGAGGCAGTATGAAAATGCCAATGATATAGAGATGTGAAACCTCTATGAATGAAGAACCGGCAAAAACTCCAACATCGAAAACATCATAGAAGATGCATATGTACTCCGTTTTCGATGAACTCGAGCTTGTCATGAAGATGACCATAAGCTCTAAAACCCACAAAGAGAAAAGCCAACCAAGAACCAAGAAAGATGATGATGCCAATAATGCAATGGTTTGAGCTCTCAACGAACGATACGATCAAGCTACTCACTTGAGAGCCCCCCTTGATAGTACGGCTATCGATCCTATAACCCGGTCTCCCAACTACCACCATGAGACCGGTAAAATAGAAAACCCTATCAAGGTCAAACCTTTGCCTTGCGCATAGTCCACTTGAGCTAGATGATGACGATCTTGTCCTTCTCAAGATGGACCACCTTTCTTGATTGCGTTGGCTCGATGAAGACTAGTTGATTGCTCCCCCATACTCCACTATGGGTGAGCCACTCTTTGGCACATCTTCACAAGTCCATTGTCACCACAATGGACGGCAAGCTTCAAGCATGATCTCTCCGTGATGCTTCACTTGATCTTGCACACCGCAACCTTGATGACGATCACCACTTGATGTCATCCTCCATGGGTTGTATGAGATCTTCCTCTCGACGCAAGCCCATGGAAATATACGTAACCCCACAAGGAACTCTCACGTAGACCATGGGTTAGTACACAAAGCGTAATGGACAATGCTTACCATACCATGGGATCACTTGATCCCACTTGGTACATCTTCTACGCTTTGTGTGTTGATCAACTTGAATCATTCTTTGCCTTAATCTTGATCAACCTTGTGTCTTCTCTTCTCTCTTCACAAAGATGATGTCTTGAAGGTAAACATGAATGTTCACACAATCTTCTTCTTCAAGACATGCTTGCAATGAGATCAACTCTCACATGACCAATCTTTGGATAAAACCTTACATACCACCTTGGTCACCATATAAACTCCTTGAAACCAACACATGTACTTCAAGAAGTGCCTATGGACGAATCCTTCGAATATAACTCAAGGCAACCATTAGTCCATAGGGATTGCCATCAATTACCAAAACCACACATGGATAAATGTGCTCTTACACACCTGATCCTGGTCTTAGGAAACCTATTGAAAGCTTAGATCCAGACATTAGAGATGTTGCTAGAAACTAGTCAACCAACTGGTCATAAATTTAAAAAAGAAACTAGAGGAAATTCTTCAAAAAAGAGAAGCTTTCAAGCTACTTGGTTCAAGCAGCATTCCGATTGGTTGGAATATAGTGTTGCTAAAGAGGCAAAATTTTGTTTCCATTGCTTTCTTTTTAAGCAATCTAGAGCAGAAAACTATGGTGTTGAGGCATTCACTACAATAGGGTTTAAAAATTGGAAGGATGGACTTAGTATTTTTCATACACATGTTGGTAAACATGATAGTGCTCACAATAAAGCTAGACAACAATATGTGGCTTTCAAAAATCAAAGGCAATCTATGGTAAATGTGATGGATCGTGGCACCAGAAAGAGCCAAGAAGAATATAAAGCTCGTCTTATCATTATTTTGAGTGTTATCAGATTTCTTCTACTACAAGCTCTTGCTTTTCGTGGTCATGATGAGAGATCGAGCTCAAAGAATAGGGGGAATTTTTTGGAGATGATGAGTTGGTACAAGGAGAAGGATCCAAATGCTAAGACTTTGCTTGATAGTGCGGGTGGGAACCATTTGATGACTTCACATGGGATATAATTGCAATTGTGTCAAGCTTGTGCAGAAGAGACCATGAAAGCAATTATTGATGATATTGGAGATAGAAAATTTTCTTTACTTGTTGATGAGCCGAGAGATGCATCAATAAAGGAGCAAATGGCTATGGTTTTAAGGTTAGTAACTTTGTATAGTTTATGTTAGTTGTTATTTTGTTCTTTACTAATAGCTTGTTCTTTACTGATGCTTCTTTGTGTTATGTAGGTATGTTGATAAACATGGGTATACGATTGAGAGATTTATTGGGATTAAGCATGTTGGTGACACAAGAGCGGCTTCTCTAAAAGCAGCTTTGGATGGTATCTTTCTTAAACATGGTTTGTCTATGTCTAAATTGAGAGGGCAAGGGTATGATGGAGCTTCTAACATGAGAGGGCAATTTCGTGGGCTGCAAAGGTTGATCCTAGATGAAAATCCTTATGCATTTTATATTCATTGCTTTGCCCATCAGTTGCAGTTAGTGGTTGTTGCTGTTGCCAAGTGTTGTTCCTCTGTATTGGATTTATTTAACCACATAACTTTAATTGTCAACACCGTCAATGCTTCTTGTAAGAGACATGATGAACTAGCCCAAGAACAACATGATAATATTGTCAGTCAATTGGAGTCTGGGGAAATTTTTCCAGGAAGAGGGAAAAACCAAGCAACCAACCTTGTAAGACCTAGGGACACATGGTGGGGCACACATCATAAAGCTTTGTGTCGGTTTATTGAGATGTGGACATCCGTTTTACATGTATTAGAGAACATTCATGATGATGCAGAAAATTTAACACAAAGAACCACATCAGGTGGCTTGATATCTCAGATGAATTTTTTTGAATTTGTTATCATATTGCATCTTATGATCAAACTATTGGGCAAGACCAATGAGTTATCTCAATGTTTGCAAAGGAAAGATCAAAATATTGTTCTAGCTGCGAGTTTGATTGGGATCACATTGCGACAACTTCAAAACATAAGAGAAAATGGTTGGGATCAGCTCTTGAAGGACACAATTGCCTAACATGGATGATACAATACCCGCTCGAGGTCGTTCAAGGGGGCGTGGTGGTCAAATGGTAACTTACTATCAACGCTTCAGATATGAAATATTCAATGTTCTGCTTGACCAAATAATTACCGAGTTAAATAACCGCTTTGCTGAAAGATCTACTCAATTGTTGAGATGCATTGCTTGTCTTGATCCAAGGAACTCATTTGCTAACTTTGATGAAGACAAACTTGTTCAACTTGCTGAGATGTATGCTGATGACTTCTCCATATATGAGATTTCCTTTGTCCTTAGAAACCAACTTGAAACATTCATTGCCGATGTGAGAGCTGATTCAAGTTTTGTTAGTTGCAATAACCTTGGTAGTCTTGCTGTGAAGATGGTTCAAACTGATAGGCACACTATCTTTCCTTTGGTATATCGTCTTATTGAGTTGGCATTGATTTTGCATGTTGCAACCGCATCAGTGGAAAGAGCTTTCTCGGCCATGAGTATTATCAAGTCTGAGTTGAGGAATAAGATGGGTGATGAGTGGTTGAATTATTCCATGGTGTGCAATATTGAGCGAGAAATATTTGCAAATATTGATGATGATGCTATTATATATCGCTTTCAATCCTATAGATGTCGCAAAGGAACTCTACCTCTTCGTATTAGTAAGTTTTCAACTTTGTACAATATTAATTGTTTTACTTGATGTTTATGCCTTCTCTTATGAAATTTTGCTTCTGATTTCTCTAAGGTGTTGGCTCTTCTTCCACCGCCGATCAAGATATGGAAGACACCGATGAAGCAAGCCATTGATTTGGTACTCTTTTTTTAGTACGTATTGTTCGTAGTTTTTGTCATCTTTTTTATGTATTTTCTTATATCTTTAAGCATTTAAATTCTAAATCTCCGGTCCAATTGAGCCACATTTGAGGTAGCTTTAGCATGATGGACGTTAAGATTTTCTCTCGCCATGAAATTTTTTTTGGGCCCGGGGCTTGTTCCAATCCTGGATCCGCCACTGAACCCATCCACCCCTGAGTCCACCTCAACAAACTTGCCCACAATGTTCCCAATTCCTTCTGCAGTCTCCTCATCCATCTTCCCAAGAGGTAACCCAAAGACTCTGATCCAGATAGGCACTTCATCAAAAACATACTGGTCAATCCGTTTATTTGGCATAAAATCAACAACCACCACCAGATCATTGTCAAACATCCATGGCCCGTCCTCCAATTCCTTCCTCTTACATGATTCTTGCTTGAATGTGAACAAGAAGATGTTCTCCCCCAATCCCTTGCATTCCACTCCCCTTAATGCGCACCAACACCTCCCCAACGACAGACAGATCGCCTCGGGGTGCGCCGGTCTCTCTGACACCACTTTCCCTACTGCCATGTCTTCCCCTCCCTTCTCCTACGTCCTTGACAACCACCGGATCTTCACTCCTTTCTTCTCCTCCTTTGACAGTTTCATGTTCTCCATCATCCCCGCCACTCTCTCCATGGAACCGGCTATCAACCTCCAGATCACTGAAAACCCTAGTAATGGTGTTTTACGATCGTGTGCCTAGGGGACACCCGAAAGGCTTATGGTGTGGAACAGGGAACGAGATTACAGGACCCGCATGGGGAAGGATGATTATGAGAAACCCGGCGGGCGACAAGACGAAGACGAGATCAAGATCGGCCGCGAGAGTTGCGAGAAACTGGAAGGACCCAATCGCCTTCGTGATCATCGGACAGAACTGTAACCATCACCAAACGTGGGACGAACTTAACGATGTGATTGGGGGAGTATTATTACCCTTTTAAATATGAGAAATGTTGAAAGTACATTCTTCTGATTTTTCTTTTGAAACTGTCACGTGAAAGACTCCCCACCTGAATACATTTCAAGAAAAAGTTATGGAACAAATCTTCAGGTAAGCAGCTGGGCGACCGGGGTTCTCACCGTTTGTAGGGCGAGCCTGCAGATTATCTGTGTTAGGGGGGGCTTTGGTGAAGAGGTGCATGTGGTGGCTCCCGGTCTATCGTAGGTGTCTGCTGAGATGTGATGTTGTGCTTGCGCGTCGTAGAGGTGGTTGGCCGGATGGGCTGATGAAGTCATGTGTTTGGACTAGCTAGGATGCTTGCGAAAGTCGTACTTCAGTGGGCAAAGTTGTTGATAGGGAGCCTACGGGCACCGTTCCCTTTGTAGTCTTGCACGGTTTCACCCTTTCCCAATGTGCTACAGTGAAAACCCTAAATCCAACCTCCCGGATTGGACCATGACTACGCTAGCAGCTTCGCTCGATGCTGTATTTCCTCTTGGGGGCGTCATGAAGTTGGACTCACTCAGAGGGACTCAAGCATCATGGAGGTGGTCGACAGGGGCTAACGTGACTTCTCCGTGCTGTTCATATGCAAGGTGCGTTAGGCAAGTTATGTCGGTAAATCTTGAGGGACCGAAACGACACATGTTTGCTGAAAGTGCGATCAAGCACTTAAGATAATTTTGGTGTTGATGACACACATTGTTGCACTAATGTAGTTTGCAAGTAAATCTCATGTATAAGGTCCATGGTTGATGGATGATTGTCGACCCCCTATAAGTTAAGGAGCGATTCGTGGATCCTCGAAGGCTTAGGGTATAGTATCTGGGTCTATTTGTTTTTCTTTGATAGGGATACCGCATTATTAAGGGGGATGGTATCGAGGTGACCAGTTAAGCTCATTCACATGTCAAACATCCACTCACATAATCACACATATATGATAGCCACCAAATAAGCCACATGTTACACCAAAATAGCCAAACCTGAAAAAGTTGCACCACCGGACTATCCGGTCCAGGTGTCCGGTAGTTCAAATCAACCATGCCAACATTCGATGGTTGCCTCTGGATCGAAAAGACCGTTCGGTGCTTCGGACCAAACTGACCAGTGGGGCAGCGGACTGTCCGGTCCATTGAACGGACTATCTGGTTGCTTGGTTGCAGAACCGTGTTCTCTCGTGGACATACCAAATTGTCCGGTCCCCTAAACCGTACTGTCCGACAGGTCAAATTCTTCTCCCTTGTTCTAGCCAAACCCTATATTTAGTTGTACTACTAGACTGTCTCGACTAGATCTAGTAGACTGCCTGGTAGTGCATTCTTGGGTTGTAATGGTTGGATTTGAAGCTCCACTATATATCCCAATGGTCCATAGACGCCACACTTTTCTTCTCCTACTCTCCCAAGCACCATTTCCTTTGATTCTTGGAGAGATTCAAAGGGAAACCAATCAAAAGCAAGATCCACTCATTCCCCATGCTTTGACCAATAAATTTTGTGTTTGAGCTTGATTTGGGTCCTTGGCACTTGCCTTGTTACTCTTGGAGGTTGGAGACTCCTAGACATTAGGGGTTCTTCGGTGAGGGATCGAATGTTGTGATTTACCCTCGAGGTCTACCATAGTGGTTGAGAATCACATTTGTTGTGATATCGCAAGGGGAATAGGATGATCCTTCGTGTTGTTGGTGTGCCATCGTGGTAACACCCACTCCTCAAATGGTGGCTAGCTTCCCTCCGAGGAAGTGAACATCAAGATACATCCTCTTCTCTAGAGTCAGAAGACGAATGTTACTTTGAAGACCAAGCATGTCCAAGTGATGAAAAAGAAGGTGATGAAGAAGCAGTTGACTCGGATGGGTGCCCCTCATATGATAAAATGGCACTCTTTGTGAAGAAGTTTAGGGCCATTTATTTTGCTGTTTTTTGGGCTTCTAGAATAAGCTACCCCCTACCCAGCTTATTCTAGAAGCCCAACCAAAAATATTTTTTAGAAGCCTACTAGTTAAGTCTTAATTAGTAGGCTTCTAAAAACATAATTTGGTTGGGCTTCTAGAATAAGCTGGGTAGGGGGCAACTTATTCCAGCTTATTCTAGAAGCTAGCAAAAGAACCGGCCCTTAGTGCGGGTGCTTAGAAAGGCAAGTTTGGAAAGGAAAAAGTAAGATCATGCCACAGTTGTGATTCCACCAAGCACTTTGTCAATGATTGCCCGTTTGAGGAGAGAGAAGACCGACCAAGGTTTCCCAAGAAGGAATTTGTCAAGAAGTTCTTGCCTAATCCTGTGAATGCCAAGCTTAGGAAGAAAGATGGGCAGGTCATGATTGTTCAAGAAGACTCCAACTTTGATGAAGTTGCCGTGTAGCTCAAGTGAAGTCTTTGAATCTTATCGACAAGAAAGGTCAACTACTACTACATGGGTGACTACAAAGGCAGCCCCCACAAGTTCTTAATGGCTAAGGCGGTTGAAGTTGACGAGGAGCAAGATACCTCTCCAAGCAAGTCTAAGGTATCTCCCATTCCAAACCCTACTATGTTCATTCCTAAAGCCTCTATCGATGTGTATCAGGATGTATAGGGTTAATGTGATGAGGAAGATCAACATAATGTGTTCTTTGAAAAGATGCATAAATTCATGAACTACCTCAAAGGAAAGAAGCTCACTATGTTTCGTTGTATCATGGATATGGTGGGTAAGAACACCAAAACCATTGTGGAACTCAAAACCTTGTTGCCAAAGAAAAGGAGAATAGTAATCTCCTAGAATGAAAAATCAATTTTGAGGAAGCTCGCAATGAAAAATTATGCATGAATATGCAAAGAAACTTGCAAAGAACTAACCATTTCTAAGGGCGAGCTCGAAGAATCTCTTGCCTCTCTCTCTAAGGATTTTAAGCTCCTGACCAAGTCTCTCAAGACAAAGGAGGAGGAACTCACCGAACTTATGGAGAGTTGTCAGTTCTGAATCCGGCATACCTCGCGGTAGGGGTCCTAAGCTAGGTGTCTTGGAGCGATGGTAACATGGACACATGATTTTACCCAGGTTCGGGCTCTCGAGAGGAGATAATACCCTACGTCCTACTTTTGATTGTATTCATATGGGGGATAGTACATAGTACAGGTGTCTACCACGAGATTGTTGTAATGAATATCAGATCTTTATTGACTAGCCTGGCCTCGGTTTACATAATGCACCAGAGGCCTAGGGTTTAGAAAAGTCCTTGTCTTGTGCGCCAAGTCTTGTGGAATCTCCCTTGTATGCATCATGGGCTGCCCGAAGTGGCCCATGAGTGAACCGCCATGGGGGTCCTCGGCCCGACCCACTGGCCGGGAGACGACGTGGTGAGTACCCCCTAGTCTAGGACACCGTCAGTAGCCCCTTGGACCGGTCTTCAAGTTGGGGACGCTCCTCGATTCTTCCGAATAGTTCTTTGTCTTCGGTCGTCGGTGTTGAAAACTGGTTCAACAAATCTTCCCAACTTCGAGCTTGAGGATCGCCGAAGTGTATCCGAAGAGTTCATACGTTGGGCATCCGAGAAGCCCCTTTAAGTTCTCGGCCTTTATCAATGCCTTGTTATTTTTTAGCCACACCTCGGGTTCGAAGTGTTTCCCGTGCGGTGGTGTCCTCTTGCGTCCGAGATCCAACGCCGGACTACATCCGAGGTGTCTTTTTGTAGCCGAGCTCCAACGCCGAACTGCATCCGAGGTGTCATAGATTACCTCGGTCTTGAAAAAGTTGAAGGAGTTTATCCGAGCTTAATGCCAGAAATAGTCTTGTATGGTGCCAGCCATTCGCATCCGAGCTTTATGCTGGACTGCTTCTGAGGTGTCTCCGATCTGTAGCTTTATGCCGGACTGCTTCCGAGCTCCAACGCTGGACGACATCCTAGCTCCAACGATGATCAGCGTCCGACGTGTCATAGATTACCTCGGTCTTTAAATAATTGAAGGAATTCAGCCGAGCTTAATGCCGGAAATGCCCTCTATGGAGCCAGCCACTTGCGCCCGAGCTTTACGCCGGACTGCTTCCGAGGTGGTGCACCACCCCGTCCGTGGGCTAATTTTTTGTGGATATTTCGATTGGTGCAATTTATTCTCTGCCGAGATATATAGCCAGTAGCCCTCAAGGTGCGTGTCGGTCAAAAACCCGGGATGCACCTGAAGGATAAAATACAACCACTAATCCCAATAGCCCCTGAGACTTAGGTCGATTTGCGAAATCGGCCTAAGGATCAAGTTCTTGCTCAACAGCATACTTTAGGGACACAAACGCGATGCGCAACAGTTCCCGAGACTCAGGTTGTGTCGGGGATATACCCCGCGGTATAACCCGGCCGGAAGTATGACCCGGCCAGGACTTGGCGACTCACTGGTGACCCGGTCGAGACTTGGCGGTTCATTGGTAACCCGGCAGGCGGGTCAGACGAGCGACAAGGCCCAAGGCCCAGCGAGCAAGCCGACGCAAGGCGGCTCATGGACGGGCTTGGAGGGGCGGCTCACAGAGAAGACCCAAGGAGAGAAAAGACTCCAACACGAAGGAAACAAGACCCGGATTAGGATTCATGAAAGACTAGTCCTAGTCCTACTCCCAGTAGGACTCTACATGTAAACCTACCCCTTCCACTTATATAAGGAGGGGTAAGGCGCCCCAAGAGGGACAAGTGGACAAGACTCAAGTCATTAGAGATAGACAGATTAGAGGCTCTCGAGATTAGAGGTAGCAAGACAACACCCTTGTAACCGAGAGATCATCCTCATCATCAATACACACAAAGCAGGACGTAGGCTTTTACCTCCATCGGAGGGGCCGAACCTGGGTAAACTCGCGTCTCTCGATTCCGACCAACCCCTCTCAAGCCGCCACATAGTTGCGATGGCTTCACACCTAAGTCCGTTAACCCGGACATCTTGCCGTGACAAATCCACGACAGTTGGCGCCCACCGTGGGGCCACGCACGGTGGATTATGTTCTTGGAGGGATCTCTCTCAGGGATCGAGAAGCTCGCGATTGGAAAGATTCAGATTTCAATTGGTCCGATCTTCTTCAACAACGGCGAGTCGCCGGGGGCTTCCTCTGTCGCGGCCAATGCTGAGCCGCTGCCCACCTTCACAGCAGTGGCCAAGTTGCCGCCGTCCAACTCCTCTACAGCTGCGGTCCGTCACCGCTGCGGCCTCTCTTCGAGCCCGGCTGTCGTGCCTGGCCCTCACCGCCGAATTTTGCCTCTGCTTCGGCCGCCGGAGGAGCCGCCTCACCTCCGTCCGAACCGCTCGCCTCACGCCCTCGCGCCGAGTCGCTTCAGCACGCTTCGAGCCGGCCGCATATCGTCGACCTGCCTCTGCACGACCGCCTCCGAGCCGCCCGCCTCTACTGCCAACCGTTGTTGCCGCGCCTCGCTCCGGCCTTGAGCCGCCTCCGACGGCCGGTCGCCTCCGGGCCACCTCCGTCCGAGCCGCCGCCGCGGCCTCACCAGCTTCTGCCGTTGCCTCGCCACGGCCTCGCGCCTGTTCTACCCCAAGCCGCCAAACGACCTCGCTCCGGCTTTGCTCGCCCCAATCTTGAGCCGCCGCCTCACCCCACCGGCGCCTCTCCTCCGCAGCAGCCGCAGGCGCCGCCGTGGCCCGCTTCGTCAACCGGATCCGCCTCGAACTTGGGGGCTCCTCTTCACCGCCTTGCGTCGAGCTGGCCTGCTGCTTCAAATCTCCGCTGCCTCCGAGTGGCCCATTGCCGAGTCGCCGAGCCTCTCCGCCGTCATCAGAGTAGGCGCGTCCCGCGAGCTCGCTCTGTCCTCTCCCACGCCCCGGTGCCGTGGCCTTGCCCCGCTCGGTTTCGACTGCCGACTCGGCCTCCAGTCACGCGCTGACCCGGACCCGTCCGCGCCGAATCTCTCACACGCGCGCACGGCTCCGCGTACTCGCCTCGCTCTGCCTCCAAACTGCCGTCGCAGCCTGCGCGGAGATGAGGTTGTTCGTACC
The DNA here is from genome assembly GCA_039707655.1 of Elymus sibiricus. Classification (NCBI taxonomy): domain Eukaryota; kingdom Viridiplantae; phylum Streptophyta; class Magnoliopsida; order Poales; family Poaceae; genus Elymus; species Elymus sibiricus. Next base: position 145,695,990 of record CM077671.1, on the reverse strand, counting down.
TCGCCAGCTTTCCTACCGAACCTCTGGCCGGCTGCGTCGAGCGCCTCCGCCGCCGGCTCCCACGTCAAGCGCCGCGGCCGGCTGCGCCCCGCGCGCCCCCGTCGGATCCCGCTCCAGCCGCCTGCTATGGCCGGGACCTGAAGAAGAGAAACAGAGAAGCTGCTAGCTGCCTGTAAAAAAAAACGTGTTGGTCTATACGACCTGGAGGGTCTGTTATGAGCCGCCCAGCTCTGGCTCGGCTGCGGTCGCGCTTCAAGCCATTGTCTGCGCCGTCGCCGCTGCGACCTCGCGCCTGAGCTGCCCTCACCGCCTGCTTTGAGCCGCCTAGTCGGGGCTGGCTTCGTATCTGCTCCTGCACACTCCCCTGCTGGCTGAAGTCATCGTCAACCCGGAGTTGATACCTTCTGATAAAACATATCAGGTGAAATCCATCCAGTCAAGTTTTTATATATTGTCATTCTTTCGAGAACAGTTACTCTGGCTTGTGATCGTTTTCCTGCAGGACAATTATTCACTACAAGAGCAAATATTGTGCCACGGATACGGAGAGCGTGCAACTGGCATCCTTCTGCACCAACGCCCGTCTGTGCCGGCTTACAACGCCCGTGGCCGACTCTCCCGTCTGCGCCAGCTTACAACGCCCGTGGCCGACTCTCCCGTCTGTGCCGGCTTACAACGCCCGTGGCCGACTCTCCCGTCTGTGCCGGCTTACAACGCCCGTGGCCGACTCTCCCGTCTGCGCTGGCTTACAACGCCCGTGGCCGACTCTCCCGTCTGCGCCGGCTTACAACGCCCGTGGCCGACTCTCCCGTTTGCGCCGGCTTACAACGCCCGTGGCCGACTCTCCCGTCTGCGCCAGCTTACAACGCACGTGGCCGACTCTCCCGTCTGCACCGGCTTACAACGCCCGTGGCCAACTCTCCCGTCTGCGCCGGCTTACAACGCCACAGCCGACTCTCCCGTCTGCGCCGGCTTACAACGCCACAGCCGACTCATCCGTCCGCGCTGCCTTCTACTGCCGCGGCCGATTCGTCTGTCTGCACCAGTTGTTTACCTCTGCCTACACCAAATGGCTCAATGGACAGGCGCACAAGTCGCCGCCACTACGGTTTGGTCAACAACCAGCCGGGACGAACCATCGACCGGGTTACTGACACACCTCATACGGGATCATTTATAACCCGCCACGGTCAAGGTCAACCTTCCGCGGATTCACATCGCGTTCTCAACGCAAAGGATATAGAATGAGTGTCGCGAAGATCATCAACTCGCCACCCTCACCTTCAGCTTCAACACATTCCAGCGTTTCCGCTGTCAACTATATGCCTGGTTATGCCACAGCCAAGTATGAAGAATCTCAAGCCAACTCCTCGAGTCGACTTAAGACTCGGGGGCTGCACCGACATGACTCGGCAGAATTGACTATTACCACATTGGTGAAAATTTCCGGTTCAACATCCGGTTCAAGAGAAATCTATCTCTGACAAAGTTCGGGGCTCTCAATATCCGGCTCAACGTCCGGTTCAAAAGGAGTCTATCTCTCGCAAAGTTCGAGTTTCAGAAAATTAAAAGTTGCCCAAGAGGACGAGCCGCCATGATGAACCGTTCAAACATGGGTGCCCTGATTCATTGGATCATTATAAAGTCACTTGGAGGCTTCTGCCGTTTCTTCATACAAGATGGCGGCTTACAAGATGGTGCAAAAAGTTGACTCCGTCGACAAGGTCATTTGGGGGCTTCCAACCCGCCGGGTTTAGCTTACACACCCTCTTGATCGGCTCTTCAGCCACCGTAAGGCCGGGTTGTATACCCAAAAAGTTGACTCCGTCAACAAGGTCATTTGGGGGCTTCCAACCCACCGGGTTTAGCTTACACACCCTCTTGATCGGCTCTTTAGCCACCGCAAGTTCGAGTTAAACCTGCCTGTATGCTGCTGCTGCTCCGCTAGGTGACCCGCCGAACTCTTGCCAGTTAATCTCGATTAGAGACCCTGGGCTGTTCAAAATATTTGACAGTCACTCTCGCTAGAGACCCTGTACTGGTCAAGGTTAAATCGGCGGCTCTTGTCACGTGAGGGCCAGCTTACGGAAAGCGAGGATAAACTCACCCATCTGCTGCATACTCTCCGCTATGTGGCCCGTTCGTACTCTTAAACAGTTACTCTTTTAAAGACCCTGCACTGTTTAAGGTTCAAACGACAGATTTATGTCACGTGAGAGGTAGCTTATGGGTCCTGGGGGCATGACCCGCCGTTTGCTACGTCTCTCTCTGGTTCGTTGCGCTCTTATCAGTTAATCTTGCCTAGAGACCCTGAGCCGCTCAAAGGAATTGACGGTCACTCTCACTAGAGACCCTGTACTGTTAAGAGTTCAAGCAGCGAGTCCACCCAGAAGAACCGGCATATGAGTTTTCGAAAAAGAAAACGCAAGAACATACACAAGAGTTGATCTCTTCTGGTTGTGCCTTCAAAGCAAGAACATCATACATTGCATCATCATTGCATCATCTTACCATGCATCATATATGCATGGGTATCCTTGTCTACATTGCAGGAACCGGTTTTTTCAAACCGGGTTATATTATTCAAATCTTAAATAGCCAACATGGCTGGATTTTTCATTATGGTTGTCATAACCAGCATTGGATGATTGAGGTTTTCAAAGCCCCTTTAGAGTAATGGCTATAATTCCTTCGTCCAAGAAATACCAGCTTACATCAAGGAGCATGGTTCAACATTGATATGCAAGGCTTTCAACAACATCATCTGGAGAGTGGATAAGATTTTATTCTGCAATGGAAGGAATAGTCCCGAGTCGCCGCAGGCATGCAACCCGACACTTGGGGGCTACATTATTCAAGTCCAGTTTATATCAACTATGCAACCCATGTCACTGCAAGCACGCACCACGGCACTTGGGGGCTAATGCAAGCTGTTTTTCAAGCCATTACATTGTCAACAGACCCTGTTATCTCAAGGAGATGAGCCGGCCTTTATATCTTTTTCTAAGTCCCAGCCCAGTACTTCTTACTGACCCGGCACTTGGGGACTACACTACTCAGATCAAAATTGCTAAAGTCCCAAGTCGCCGCAGGCGTGCGACCCGACACTTGGGGGCTACAGTATTCAGCTGTTCAAGCAGATTATAAGGTCCAAATTGAAAGACCCGGCCCATCACACGCTGATGAGCCGGCCCTTGGGGGCTACACTTGTGAAATACAAGACACTCAGTATATATCTGGCGACTCAGATGACAACCCAGATTTCTCAACATTCAACACCAAGTTCAAAAGTCCCAGGTTGTTGTAAGCAAAACAACCCGGTCCTTGGGGGCTACACCAGCCGAAGCTTTATAAAGTATAAGACAGTTACAAGTCCCAGGCTGCTGCAGGCAAGGCAACCTAGTACTTGGGGGCTACACAATCAAAGATATTATTGCAAAGCGCCAAGTCATCATGGATAAACTTGGAGCTTGGGGGCTACAGGTAATATGGAGATAAAAATAGCAGGACATTTTTAAGCTATCAAATTTTGAGTGAGCTAGGTCTCATTTCTTCATGGAGCTGAAGCGTTGGAAGACCGGCTCTACATCATATGGATTTTCGTCCCAATATTTTTATCAAGTCAGCTAGAGTCTAGTTGTTTGACCCGGCATCACCAACAATCATGACCCGGCATTATCAAAAGATCATAACCCGGCAGAGTTTATATAAGCAACCCGGCTTCACAAGTTGAAGAGTATTGGAGGCCAACTCAATGGCATATGGGTGTTGTATTCCGAATATTTTACTTCAAAAGACACTGACAAGCAAGATGATTGAGAAGACCGCTCGTTCATATGAAGAAGAAACCCGGATTTTCAAGGAGCTACTTCATTAAGCCGGCCAGTGGAGCGAGCCGGTCACTTAACATATTTATTCTTATTTCAGGAGCTTAGCATGAATAAATTCAAGCTAACCTGGGGGCTAATGTCGGGGATATACCCCGCGATATAACCCGGCCGGAAGTATGACCCGGCCAGGACTTGGCGACTCACTGGTGACCCGGTCGAGACTTGGCGGTTCATTGGTAACCCGGCAGGCGGGTCAGACGAGCGACAAGGCCCAAGGCCCAGCGAGCAAGCCGGTGCAAGGCGGCTCATGGACGGGCTTGGAGGGGCGGCTCACAGAGAAGACCCAAGGAGAGAAAAGACTCCATCACGAAGGAAACAAGACCCGGATTAGGATTCATGAAAGACTAGTCCTAGTCCTACTCCCAGTAGGACTCTACATGTAAACCTACCCCTTCCACTTATATAAGGAGGGGTAAGGCGCCCCAAGAGGGACAAGTGGACAAGACTCAAGTCATTAGAGATAGACAGATTAGAGGCTCTCGAGATTAGAGGTAGCAAGACAGCACCCTTGTAACCGAGAGATCATCCTCATCATCAATACACACAAAGCAGGACGTAGGCTTTTACCTCCATCGGAGGGGCCGAACCTGGGTAAACTCGCGTCTCTCGATTCCGACCAACCCCTCTCAAGCCGTCACATAGTTGCGATGGCCTCACACCTAAGTCCGTTAACTCGGACATCTTGCCGTGACAAATCCACGACAGGTTGGGTGCGGCCGACCAACCTGAGGATCGAATCTCCTCGGAAACCATACTGCACTTTGATTTTGCTGCATTGAATAGGCAATGCAGTAGCCCCCGAGCCTTAATTTGGGTACAGGTGGTCGAATTAAGGATCGATGTTTGTTTGACACAAACTTTGTTTCGTTTGACACAATTTATGTGTAATGATTCTATGTATCCAAATACTTTTACATCATTACTGCTCAGATCCGCATTGTACAAGACTTTATTGACCGACCATCGGCTTCAACCTCCTCGTCCAGTAGCCAAGGAGTGTTTGTCCTACTTTATAAAGCCTTTATAAGGGCAAAGATTTACGGCAAACAAGGCAATCCGGCCATACTGTTTTATAAACAAAGGTATGCGAAGAGATATGTTATATATTACTATTTAATGTGAGAAACATCTTCTGGGAAAAATAGTTCATTTATAAGCTCCTTTTCCCAGGATATCATGTTGACCATGATCGTGAAACCTCAATTCCGATCAATGTGGGAGGAAAATATTGAGGATTTAGTTCAGGGAATGTTGACGAACTCAGTGGTCTTTAATGAACCAAGATTTTCACTTCCGTCATTGCCGACCAATTATATTCTTAAGATGGCTAGCTTTTGGCTTCACTCAGTCTGAGGTACTAACCCGGATGACCCGGAAGTAACAATCCCAGATGTGCTCCCTTTACCCCCTAGCCGAACAATTGGGAACATAGGGGGTAAGAACAGGAGCCAGGCAACCCAGCTTGGCTAAAATCTTAAGTCAAATTGATACATATCTATGGCTTTATAATGATCACTACGGAAGGCAGCTTTCGTATATTAAATACAAACGCTAGTGATATGTTGGGCTCTCCGGGAATCCCGATGTATCTATGCCGAGGTGCCACAAGGAACCCTCGGTATGGTTTATTTTGACTCCGTCGTGACTGTTTATAATCTGAAAGTGGCCTATCGTCGGCTTCCACCCCTTTGTAGATGCTACGCAGGGTGTTTCCGTACAAACAAGACAACCCTTAGCCGACGTCCCGGTGCCCAGAGGTAGTTGTGTTAGTGGAAACAAGGCAATCGGATATTCGGGCTTTATAACTTTCACTTAGTCATAGGAGCATATGTTTGGGGGCAACTTAATAACCCCCGGTATACGTCGACTCCTCGGATTATTCGAGGTCGAACCACCCACAACTTGGCCTTTTCAAGAAAGAGAGGCCCTTCGTTTTACTCGGATAACCTCGATCGGCTATATTTGGTTGAACACCGCCTGCGATTCGCTAACCAATTTACGCTTGTTGTGACAGTCAACTTTCGGCTTTCTCCAAGTAAGGCACTTAACCAATTAAACCGGAAGTGACAATCGCAGAGGTTCTCCCTTTACCCCTTAGTCGAACAAAGCGGAAACATAAGGGGTAAGCACAGGAGCCGGGGAATCCAGCTATAGACCAAAGACACAACTCGAAATCAATGCATATAAATGCGAAATACCGAGGACATTTTGCCGAGGAATGCATGTAGTACCTCGGTGTTTGGTGGGTTCGGTGCTAACCGCAGATCCCCTTTAATATTTTTGATGCGTGAAATGTATCTGGCGTTGTACTGCGAGAGTTATGCTCGGAAAAAACAAAAAACTTATGCAAAAAACTTTATATTTAAATAAAAGAAGATTGTGCCAATCCGAAATTGGTCTAAAATTTAATTTGTGTTTCGGTCGTGCTTTAACATGATAGATCCGATCTCCGGACTCCAATCGGGTCAGCCTTTGGCTTCAACCTCCATATCCCGAAGGCGGAGTGTTTCTCCGAGGCCTGTTTAGTGAACTAAACTCGAGCGGCTTTAGAAAGAAATCAGGCTATCCGGCTATTAACCACACAATAGTGTCGGAAAAAGGAATAGTAGAAAAAGACTTTGCAACGACCAAGAAGAAAACACATTTATTATAAAATGACCCATATAAATTTAAGAGCACCCACTTAACTTTGGGGAAAGGAAATTGTTTTTAACAAACGATTTTTTTTGTTTAACAAAATTTATAATGTTTGGTTGAACCGAAAAAAGTAAAATCTTAAAGAGAGTGGAGCATGAAAACGACTTAGCTGGTTAATGTCCTCGGTGTTGCTGACTCGGTTCGAGCTACGGCGGGATAAGGTCCCAGCCCCCCCAAGCCGGTCACGAGGTGTCCGATGAAGAGCTCGGCTTGATGAAGTGGCAGCGTAGTTCGGCAGCGTGACGGCGAAGCCCCCACATCAGTCGACTATGTCAACGACGCAATTTGGTCGATGGAGGTGGGACTATGATGTCGGCACGCCGAGCTGACCGCATGATGCAGTCGAAGTCAATTACCTGTGCACACAATATAGTGCAAGCCAAGAGTAATAAAAATATATATAAATCTTCTACTTATTTAACTTAAGTGAAGTAATTAAATAAATATGGCCTGGACACCGAGGTCAGCTCGGTGGAGTGGTGGCGTGAAGACGTCAGCGCATGTCGGTTGGCCGAGGTGATGACACAGCCACAATCAATTTTAGATGTTCGCCAGGCTTATGAAAATGCGGTCGTCCAACGAGACGTTGGATACATTGACGCGGACGGAAAGCGCCACGTACAAATGCCGATATAATATTTCTGCAAAAATAAGGCAGTAGAAAGTAACAGAAGAATGCTCTGTGTGTAATAATAATTTTTACGTGCTAAACGAAATAGACAGAAAAAATTAAACCTGTTTGATGATGGCGACGACGGCAGACTGAAACAAAAGAAATCGATCTGTATAGTACTAGTAGTAACCAGCACACATAATTAGATCGCGTGAAGTGGTACTACCAACAACGTGAAGTAGTACTGCTAGCTAGTAGTTTTTATCAACAAAATCTTGAAGATCGTGCTGCTGCCAGTGAATGATAGCGACTATTCGTGAACAAAATTAGAAAAGGAAAAAAGGCATATAGAAGGAAAAAGATAAAAGGAAGAAATTTTCCCTTGATGGCCGCTGTTGGTTTGGGAGCGTCCTCGGCTCCGCATGGTACTGGCCGTCCTTAGCCAGTACTCCTCGGGATAAACGCTTCGTACAACGTTTGTAACCAGCGCCCGGTCGATTTCGGATGTGCATATTGGACGCCACCGTTTAACAATCCCTGATATATACATATATGTATGCGTGTTCCTCATCTGATCTGATCTCACCTTGCACTGCAGCCGCCGCTTTATCCATGCGCCGCTGCGCGTGGCCGTCACGTCTCTCCAGCTGCTGTGAACGTCTCCATGAGAAGCCTGTCAAGTCAAAGCTAGCTAGGCCACCACGTTATCACATCGATGATGAAGAAAGGAAAGCTTAATTAGTAATCTGGACAGATTGGTATATATATATAGCCAAACAAAAGCGGGGATCGTCTATTAGATATCGAGAAGCGAGCTAAATTTGGCACGGTTTAGGACTTCCTTGCTATTATTCCACGAATGGTTTACCCTATGGACAAATCGTCCCTACGAGAGTGTACAAGATCTTCGGCGATCGCCAGCGGCCGCGTATGGAATATTACATAATTTTTCTCACGACCGATCTGCAAAGAAAAATTACCCTAGATCGCAGTACCAATTCGCAAAGAAGCGAAACAAATATAACTGAAAGTATAGCACCTGATTTGGAGTTAGTCAAGATCCCATCAATCCGCGGCGATCGCCCAGCAGGCTCTCAATGAAAGCACCAATGTCGGTTCTGAATCCGGCATACCTCGCGGTAGGGGTCCTAAGCTAGGCGTCTTGGAGCGATGGTAACATGGACACATGATTTTACCCAGGTTCGGGCTCTCGAGAGGAGATAATACCCTACGTCCTGCTTTTGATTGTATTCATATGGGGGATAGTACATAGTACAGGTGTCTACCACGAGATTGTTGTAATGAATATTAGATCTTTATATTGACTAGCCTGGCCTCGGTTTACATAATGCACAAGAGGCCTAGGGTTTAGAAGAGTCCTTGTCTTGTGCGTCAAGTCTTGTGGAATCTCCCTTGTATGCATCATGGGCTGCCCGAAGTGGCCCATGAGTGAACCGCCATGGGGGTCCTCGGCCCGACCCACTGGTCGGGAGACGACGTGGTGAGTACCCCCTAGTCCAGGACACCGTCAAGAGTCATGAGACACTTCGACTTACTCATCTTGACACTCTTCCTCAAGATCCTTGCCTACAATTATAAATGTTGATGCTTGTACCACTAACCCCATTTGTGATCAAGCATATCTCATTAGGTGGGGGGGCCAACCTGAGAAAAGTCTTGTGTCATGCATCCAAAGGAAAAGAACCTTAATGATGTGTTGACCCAACATAAAGAGGTAGTTGCAATGCTTGCTTCTGGTAAGGGAAACATGGCGAGGGAAGGGGAGGCAGAGAAGGAGGTGAGAGAGAGCACCTGTGAAGTGATGTCCATGGCGGTGGGGTGGCGTGCACCGGCGATCACCATGGGGGATGCAACCCTTGTCCTGCCCCCGACACCGGTCAACATGGGGAGGAAGGTGGCACCCCTCATCATTGACATGGAGGCCGCATGACGGGCAATCAGTGGATCCATGGTGGTGGGGCGGTTCTTGTCGCCCTTCCAAGTGAATCCACGGATCCTGGTCAATGAACTCCGTGCTTCTTCGGCATGGAAGTTGCAAGGTACGACCACCATTCAAGAGGTGGCCAGTGTCCACGGGAGGTTCATCCGCAACTTCTCCGTCGAGGAGGACAAGAGTTTTGTCTTGAAGGCCCAGCCATGGCACTACAAGCACGAGGAAATTGTCTTCCCGGAGTTCGATGGCAAGGGCAACCCGACGGATGTTGACCTTTGAGCCTTGGCTATATGGGCCTAGGTTCGTGATCTTCCTTTAGAGTTAAAAACCGAGGCTATGGGATGGACTCTAGGAGACCAAATTGGCGAGGTGATTGTCGTCTCTCATATAAGTCATATGATAGTAGAGAAGTTTTTGCATGTTAGAGTGAAAATTCTGCTACATGAGCCACTCAAGTAGAAGGTAGAATTTACTCCTTTAGGATGTACCGAGAAACTTCAGTTTGATGTACGTTATGAGAAATTGCCGTCGTACTGTGAGTGTTGTGGAATTGTGGGTCATGTCTATGAGAGGTTTTGTAGAATTCCAAAGGAAATTAGAGTAGCAGCTTTCCCAAAACACTTGAGGGTAGATCCTTATTGGAAAGGTCAAATGGCAAGCAAAAGAGCCATTATGTTTAGCAGTCACAACTCCAACAACGTGTCCAGAGCAACAAAGAGAATGGTGGGCAAGGTGACAAAAAGCCGTGAGTGATCTCACGGTGACAGAAAAGGGTGATGCAGCGGCTACAATGACAACCTATGTGGCGATTGGGGGCTACCAGCTCGGCCAGGAGGGCCGGGCCACGGTGGCCTCGCTGAGGGCCACACATGATGCTGGTGCTGGTCAGGTGGACCGGACAACTACCTCGTCCGCCCCTGCTAGCTTTGGCCAGGAGGGTCTGAGCCGGGCGACCCCTGCTAGCACCCACCTAGGTGTTCGTCTGCTTGGCCAGGAGGGCCGGGAAACGGTGGCCTCACTAACGGCCACTCTTGGCGCTGGTGTTGGTCAGGTGGACCGGACAGTGGCCTCGGTCACCCCTGCTAGCTTTGGCCAGGACGGGTAGAGCCTAGTGGCACCTGCCAGCACCTATCTGGGTGTCCTCCCGCTTGGCCAGGAGGACCGGGCCCCTAGGGAAACGCTGCATGTTGTACTTGATCAGGAGGATAGGGCTGCAGGCCTGCAACACGGGCTGTCAATGCCAGCTCTAGCCAGGAGGGCCACGGGCTGGTGCTGATGAAGACTGCCCCTCCGAGTGTCTTGCCTGACTAGGAGGGTCAGGGGGAGACGCAGCTGGGAGAGTCCAAGTACCCCAAGGAGCATGCTGATGCTGCTATTTTCCAATTTAACCATGTTGCACAGATGGACCAGGGGATCCAGCCGATGGGTGAGGACAACCATGCTGCTCCTATGGTGCAAAAGGAACAACTGTTATTCAAACCAGGCGTCCTGGAGGCCCTGTCAGGGGCGGTGGTTGCAAGGCTAGCAGCTGCTAATGATGATGTGTTTAATTTCACTGCTACAAAGAATCCTATGCAGGTCAGGCCAAAGAGCAAAGGGAAGAAAAATAAAAGGGAGGGAGGAGGTGAGTTTTCAGAGGAAACGCGCAGGAAAAGTTTTGGGAAAAAGAGAAGAAATCCATTTGAAACCCCACCAACTGGTAGTGACTTAAGACTTCTCTTTTGAAAAAGATATGGATAGCTATGAACGCATGTTGTATGGAGATGTGTATGTTTCTGCTAAGCGAGTATGCACGGGTAGGGTAGAAATAGTGACGGATGAAGATGGGGTCACCATACATGAGGCAAAGGAGACTGGAGGGAAAGAAGAGGCATATGTGCAGCTGAGGAGGGAATCAGTTGGAGATGCGCATCGCCAGCTCCGAAGAGGAGGTGTGCCGAGCCAAATGAAAATTTTAGGTTGGAACTGCCGTGGAACACTCTTCCCCATGGCAGTTTGTGAGCTCTTGGAACTACAAGGGCGAATAAAGGAATATTTAATTTTCCTTTCAGAGTCGCATCTGAATAAACATAAAGCCGATGAGCTGCATCGTGTCTTAAATTGTGAGTTCATGTTTGTAGTGGAGAGTGATGATCGGGCCAGTGGCCTCGTTTTGTTTTATCACAAGATAATAAAGTTGTTTTGAACTATGCCTCTGCTAATTTTATTGATGTTCTGTTTATGAATGATAATGTTGTAAAGTGGCGTTTTACGGGTTTTTATGGTCATCCGAATTGGAGTGATCGAAACTTGTCTTGGGATGATATTAGAAATCTGCACGCTAAGGGTGTTCACCCTTGGGCGATTTTGGGAGATTTTAATGAAATTCTTCTTTCTCGGAGAAAGAGGGAGGTAATACGAGACCAAATGTAATGATGAGAGTTCTGTAATTGTTTGGGAGAGTGCGGTCTGGAAGACATGGGGTGTATTGGGGATCCTTTCACTTGGAGGAGAGGCAATATTAGGGAGAGGCTTGATAGAGCGGTTTGTAATGTGGAATGGGCAAACAATTTTCCTCGATCAACGGTTATAAATGAAGAACATGTACATTTTGATCACCGTCCTATCATTCTGGATACATAATATTTTGATGGTAATATGTTTAACCGTACAAGTAGCCGGTTGAAACAATTTGAAGCTAGGTGGCTAAAAGAAGAGACGGTTGTAGAAATTGTAAAGACAACGTGGGAAAAAAGCAAAGATGTGAGGTATCGGGCCATCTCTAGCTGAGTGTACACGGGAGGTGAGTGCAGATCTGCACACATGGGACCGAGATATACTCAGAGGACCGAAAGAGAATTAATAAACTTAAAAAAGAGTTAGAAAAGCTGTGAAGCGGTCCTATGTATGCGGATTCCCAAGCAAGATAAAAGGAGATCCTTATACTTATTGAAAATCTCTTGGAGCAAGAATAGATCTACTGGCTACAACGGGGTCGCGTAAACTGGCTACTACATGGTGATCGCAACACTTCTTTTTCCACAAAGCGGCTACGGATAGAAAGAAGAGAAATCAAACTAAAAAATTACTTGATTAAAATGGTGTCTCGGTGCAACATACAGAGATGTAGAACCACATTATGGGGTATTTTTCTAATCTTTTCACCTCAGAAGTGGCCCAACCGAACCCGGAGGTTCTATCTCTTGTCAAAACAAAAGTGACACATGAAATGAATAATGCTCTCCTCGCCCCTTATACAGTGGAAGAGGTACGGAAGGCCCTATTTGATATTGGAGATCTAAAAGCGTCGGGTCCGCATGGCCTACACGCTATTTTCTATAAGAGGTTCTGGTCTATGTTGGGGGACGATTTGATCGAAGAGGTACTTGATGTGGTGAATACTTGTACAATACCTAACGGTGGAATGATACCGCAATTGTAATGATCCCAAAGGCAAACTGTCCAAAAAGGGTAACTCAATTCAGACCAATCAGTTTGTGCAATGTGGTGTACAAGGTTATTTCAAAAATGATAGCGACTCGCTTGAAGAAAATTCTACCAGATGTTATCAGCATGACTCAGAGTGCATTTGTACCAACAAGAATGATCACAGATAATATTTTGGTGGCATATGAATGTTTCCATACAATAAAAAAGGAATGGTAAGGAGGGCATGGGTGCCATTAAACTGGATATGCACAAATCGTATGACCGAGTGGAGTGGCCTTTTCTTAAGGAAATTATGCTCAAATTGGGATTCAAAAAGGAGTGGGTAAATTTAATCATGCAATGTGTAACATCTGTGGAGTACCGGATCCGGTTTAATAATGAAGAAACTAACAATTTCAAACCTACCAGAGGATTGAGACAGGGAGAGCCTCTCTAACCATATTTATTCTTGCTATGTATGGAGGGCTTAACCGCTCTCTTAGCCAATGCTCCGAAGAATGGTATGATCTCTGGAATTAAGGTTTGTAGAAATGCTCCGGCGATCTCAAATCTTCTCTTCACCGATGACTCGTTGATTCTTATGAAGGCAAATGCTTTGAATGTGGAGGCCTTGAAATCAGTGTTGGATCTTTATTGTGGTGCCTGGGGGCAAAGGGTGAGCGTTGAAAAATCTAGTATTTTCTTTAGCCCCAATACAAAAGTGGAAGACAAGGTGCAAATTTGTGCAACTCTGGATATTATGACTGAATCTCTCAATGACAAATATTTGGGCTTGCCAGAAAATGTGTGTGTGGACAAAATTGATTGCTTCCACTTCCTAACTGATCAGATTATCACAAAAAATAGTGGATGGAAAGAAAAGTTGTTATCCGCTGGAGGAAAAGAAATTTTGCTAAAATCTGTTGTACAAGCTATCCCAACTTATCCTATGCCCGTCTTTAAAATTCCTATGTTTTTTTTGCAAAGTATCATTCATGCGATGCCGCAATTTTGGTGGGGTGACGAGGACAATCAGAAGAGAATGCACTGGATGGCGTGGTGGAAGATGTGTGTCCCCAAAGACCAAGGAGGCATGGGTTTCCGCGATATACATTGTTTCAATCTGGCTTTGCTCGCCAAGCAAGCATGTCGTCTTCTTGAGAATCCAGAGTCTTTATGTGCTACAATCTTAAGAGCTAAGTATTTCCCAAATGGCGACTTAATGAATTCAAGTCTAAAGAAGGGTTCCTCTTTTACCTGGCAAAGCATCATGGATGGAGTTAAGTCTCTAAAGAATGGTTATATCCGGTGAGTTGGAAATGGGCAAAACATTAATATTTGGGAAGATGCATGGATCCCAAACTGTGCAAATAGGAAAATTATTACTCCTAGAAGGGGGCAGCTCTTGTCAAAGGTCTCTAACCTTATTGATCCAGTCATGAATTCTTGGGATGTAGAACTAGTGAGGGAAACTCTGTGGTGAATTGATGCTCAAATGGTGCTCGCGATCCCCCTCTAGATGCCTAATATGTCGAATTTCATTGCATGGAGCTACACAAAAAATGGTTTGTTCACTGTTCGATCGACTTATTTGGAGGAATGGAATAAACAACATGGGAGGAAATTGCAACATACTGGGTAGAACCAAGGTTAATCCTATTTGGGAGAAGATTCGTAGATTATCTTCTCCAGCAAAGGTTAAAATATTCATTTGGCGTACATTGCATAGAATCCTCCCGTGCCGTGTTACGCTTGCTAATAGACACATGAAAATTTCGTCCATATCCCCATCATGCTCAAATGGACCAGAAGACACTAAACACATCTTGTTTGTGTGTCTGAAGGCGAAGGAAGTTTGGGACAAGTTAGGTTTGCATGACACGATTAATAGAGCTTCTATTGTTGATCGAGCAGGAGAGACAATTCTTGAGTTCTTACTACTTATGCCAGATCAAGAACTATCTGTAGTGGGTCTCCAGAACACGCGCGAATTGATAGCTATAACAGCTTGGTATTTATGGTGGGATAGACGTAAACTGGTTCATGAAGGAAAGTTTCAAGAGGCACAACAAACATCGATGGGGGCTCATGCTATAATGGCTAACTATGTTAATGCCCACTCCCCTAAGGCAACCAGTAAAAAGGGAGGATGGACCACCCCCCTTTGGGCCTTGTAAAACTGAATGTTGATGCCTCTTTTGACCCTGATCTACTTAGGGGCATGATGGGGGCTACTCTCAGAGATGACAAAGGAAGGTTCATTGCTGGTGGAAACTGGAGGATGGAGTGGTGTGCCGACGTACTCACAGCAGAAGCTTTGGCTCTTAGGTTTGGTTTACTACTTGCACATCGGGCGGGTTGCAATCGCCTTATTACCAATTCTGACAACCTCGAAGTGACTAACACGATGAAGAATGGAGGACAATCGATGGGAGCATCAGTGGCAGTGTTTGACGATTGCTACTTTATGGCTTGCTATTTTCCGGTTATTAGGTTTGAACATTGTAATAGGGATGCAAATAAAGTTGCTCATGAACTTGCTAGGTTAGCAAAATTTCCCGGGACAAGTGATTGGTTTGAGGAGCCTATGGAGGATATTGTACCTTTTCTTATTGACGATGTAACTATTATTTCTAATCAATAAAGTGTGATGTTTTGCTTCAAAAAAAAGAGGTAGTTTTTTACCATGGAAGACTCTAGGGTTTACACCCCACAACATTTTATTAATCAAGACAGAGAACCAATACAAAAAGTTTATGTACAAGTTCCTCCAGGAGAGGGAATTATGAAAAGAAAGAAGAAAAAAAAAGAAAGAAAGAAGAAAAGAAGAAAAACACTAATCCCCTCTATGGAGGCAAAAAATCAATCCATCTGAGGAGAGCATCCTTTTATCTCTGTTCTATTCTGTGAGTGAGGGGGGTGATGTCATGAACAAAACCACTTCTCCACTACCCAAAAGATGGCCGAATGTGCCTAAAGGCTTTGTTGTTTCTAATATTCCAGATATTCCACCATGCCAGAAAGACTACCTCAGCGAAAAAAGGTTTGTTGAATTCCTTTCTGGCCCCCATTGCAATCTCCATCATATCAGTACTAGTTGGCCAATCAATCTGCAGATTGTTCCAGACTCTTACACTAAAATAGGTGATTCCTATCTTCATGAGCTGCAATAGGAGATAGCACACAATGTGGACCATCATTGATTCTTGAGTGTCTGCGTTGAATCATGTCTTTAGTGTTAATTCTATCCACAATTACCAGCCAAGCAAACATTTTTATGGACATGGTGCAAGAGCTCTTCCAAATCTAGTTGTGGATATTGTTTGCTATAATTGATTGATGGACAAATGTATAAAATTTCTTGGCTGCATACTCAGAAATCCTGCCATGCCTCCATACCGATACTTGCAAGATCTGTCCCATTGCACTGAGTTCAACATAGCATCTAACTGATTCAGTTCCTGGAAGGCCAACTCTGAGAGAGGAAGAGTGAACAGATCATAGATATTATCACAATGCAAGATGTCTTTCACTGATACTCGTTTGTCAGAAGCAAAGGAATATAATCTTGGGAACCTTGATAGTAAAGAAGTGCAATCATTCTCAAGTTCCCAATGATTTGTCCAGAAAAGCACAATATCCCCAACAGACATCTTAATCATAGTGATAGAGCTGAATTTATCCATTAGTTTGGAGACATCTCTCCACCAGAAGGAGCCACATAGAGTGGTGTCATGAGGGACTCTATTAAAGTAATATGTGTCCCAAATCAAATTAACCCATGGTACATCAGCTCTGTTGTAAAATTTATTGAGATGTTTCATAAGTAGTGCCTCATTTTGTAGTCCTAAATTCAAAATTCCCAGACCACCCCTGCTCTTGGGTCTACAGACAAGGGGCCAAGCAGCCAAAGAGTGCCCCTTTTCCTGCCTATATTTCCTCCAAAGGCATTGCCTTTGTATTCTTTCCAATTGCTTAAAAATTCCAGGGGGATGGATAGACTGCACAAGAAGTAAATGGGCAAGGAGGAGAGGACAGAGTTAACTAATTGCAGCCTACCTCCCCGAGGAAAAAACCAAGACCGAGCAGCAAGTCTCCTCTGCATGCAGTCCACCATAGGCATTAAGTCCACAAGTTTAGGTCTGGTGGTTCCAACAAACAAGCCCAAATATGTAAAAGGCATGACCCCCACCTGATACCCAAAGACTACAGCTAGAGAGGAAGCTTCTGTCTCAGACAGATTTATTGGGATCATGGAGGATTTATGAAAGTTAATCTCTAGCCCAATAGCCTTGGAAAATGAGCACAATGTGTCTTTAAGATCAGATAATTGGGTTCTATCCGCAGGCAAGAAAAGCAAAGTATCATCAGCATATTGAATAATTGGTAAATCTGGGTCATGACTTGGAATTGGCAAACAAAGAGTTCCTAGCAGAAGCATGTTATTAGCCATTGACTGCAAAAGATCAGCAACAAGGATACATAGAAGGGGTGATATAGGATCATCCTTCTTTACTCCACACTTGGCCATGAAATGTGTGCCAGGGACCCCATTGAGCAAAATGGAAGAAGTGCCAGATGATAGTAGTTCCTTAATCCAGGAAATCCATTTAGCAGAGAAACCCTTTACTTTCATAATTTGAATAATTGCTTCATGCTGAATTGCGTCAAAAGCCTTTTCAAAGTCCAGTTTAAGTAGCAGAATGGGCCTCTTTGACTGATTACATTGATGGATGCACTCAAAAGCCCAAGCCAGGTAGTCCTGAATGGTTCTGGATTTAATGAAACCATATGGGTTTTTATGAATACAAAAAATAAGTAGTTGCCAAAGGGCTTGGTTTTGACCCAAGCTCAAGGAAGACAAAGAATACCGCTCCTAAGAAGGGTGCAACTCCACAAAAGGTTATATTTGTATGAGGAGGGCACATGGACAAACGTAAGAAAAAGTTGGTGAGGTTATTGCGAATCGATTTGCCACTAGGGGAAAGTCCACTTCCAACAAGGCTAACATCCTATGTGCTCCGTAAGGTAAAGGATAGAGATGTGTATGTTAAATTCATTTGTCATCGCACTGCATTTTGATACTATTCGATTTGTGTTCCAAAGACCCTTGTTACTAAGTTTAGAGGACCCATTTTAAAATGGGTGCCTCTAAGCTTTGTCCGGTGGAGTCAAATGGGTGGTCGATAGTGGATGCACCAATCATATGACCGGAGATAGCGATTTGCTCCGTATGTGAGAACTGTCTTTGGTGGAGGATCAACTGGAAATGTACTTGGTGGAGGATCAACTGGAAAGGTACTTGGTTTGGGCAAGGTGGCTATCACAAATGATACTTCACTAGAGAATGTCATGCTTGTCAATTCTATTAAATGTCATTTGCTTTTCGTTTGTTAGTTGGCTTATGGCAGCTATGATACACTCTTTGGACTAACAAGTGTGAAAATCGTTAGGAGAGATACTCTCCCGGTGGTCTTTGTTGGAAAATTGGATGTCAACCTTTATCGAAAAAGGCTTTCGCCCCGCTTTATATATA
Organism: Elymus sibiricus; assembly: GCA_039707655.1. NCBI lineage: Eukaryota > Viridiplantae > Streptophyta > Magnoliopsida > Poales > Poaceae > Elymus > Elymus sibiricus. The sequence continues at coordinate 145,677,892 of CM077671.1, read as the reverse complement.
AAGCAAACCACGAGAGCCAATGAGTTCAACACGGAGACCCACACCACACAACACACCCAAGGTAGCACATGAACACATTACAAGAGGGTTCTGCTGAGGGCATAACTCAACAAGCCCTAAATACATAAAGGAAAAGACAACGGACATGGCTACGCCATGACCATGGCCACGGCCACGAGTGTCCAAAGACTAATCTGTCTCGGGAGGTGGAGGGGGAAGCGGAGGAGCCAATCGAAGAGAGAGCGCCCGACGATCTGTGATGAGGATATCGATGGCGTCTTGGTCCATCACCCGGCTAAGCGACTGCTAGAGGTGCAAGTAACCACACATTTTATATATCGCATAGAAGGTTGTAGAAGCGGAATATGCTGAATCACGAGCATGTTATGAATCGTCCAAAGGGTACATGCAAGAACCCTAATGCCCAGCCACCTAATGTGGCAGAGCCTCAACGCATAGGACTGAAATTCCATGAAGAGGTCGAGGAAATTGGTGTTTACCAAGTGGCCCCCACCATCTCTCGAAAGAAGCTCCAAAGGAATTGTGCAGTCACAAAGACAAAGAAGATGTGATTGGACTCCTCTACCGTCTCGCAAATCGGGCACAACCCATTTCCAGGGCCATTGCGCTTAAGCACCTCCACCCGAGAGGGCACTCAACCCCGGATCCGGAATCCGAATATCCCAGATTAGAGTCAACGGCTCCGCTCCCGGGGAGGCATCAATGACTGGTGAAGATTCTTGGTTGAGAAGCAACCGGAATATTCGAGGCGCCAGGAAAGACGGTCCTAGGTGTGGTCGATGTCGGACGGGTGGAGGGTGACACATTCAAGAAGTGCCAGTCACTCATCCTGCTCAAGAGAACCGAATGCCCTCCGGAAGGCAATGCACCTTAAGTCAATAAGGGCCGCCTGTATCGAAATATGGGGCTCCTCCACAATGGAAAACAACCCTGGAAATCTAGTGGCGAAGGGACTATTGCCCACCCAACGGTCGAACCAGAATTGTCGCGACCCAGTCCCGTGATAGGCCCCCGAATCTATGGGCTTACTGTGTCAGCCCCTGAATCAATAGCTGACATGCACAGTCGACGATGAAATACCAAGAATACATCACATGTCATAGTATTTACATCGAAGATCCACTGCAATACAATACACACTTGCTTAGATCAAGGCTAGCTTACAATACAATCATGCAGCGGAGTAAATGTCTAGTCTTGTGGCGTCCATCGACTCACATGCAGTAGTTCAGTATAGCATCGTAACCCAACTTCTTAACCTTCCCTTCGATAAGGTAACCTGCAACATGATACGTTGCAGCCACAAGGGTCTATACATAGAATGTATTGGCAAGCTTCACCAGGATTTGGCTTGTGGAACTTAAATATGCAATGTGGTGCGGCTGGTTTTCCTTTGCTCAAAAATAGTTTCCCTATCTTTATAAGGTGGCCTAATCTAGCAGCACCAAGACACTTCTGGTCGTAGTCTAGGTCATTCTAGTAAACACCGGTCACAACCCAAGGAGTTTGAGCACATGGACTCCCGGTACGCCCCGATCATCCCAAGCCTCTCCACAGACCCTGGTAAACCCCAAACCTCTGAGATCAGATCCAATACTCCCCATTGGTTCAACCCATTGATTTTAGATGGAAGAGGTGAATAACATCAATCCGGTAATTCTCGGATGAGTCAATCAAAGTTGTCCTTAACCAGGGACACGACTAATCATGATCAGTTTTTTTACACTCTACAAAGGTTTGTGTACTTTACCCATGATTCCCAATCACATCCTTCTGCCACTAAACTTCATTTGTGAAGTAGCTAGGCAGATCAAGACAAGACTTTTGGGAAGTAGTCACCCTCTCCGAAAAGACAGACCCAGTCCAACCTACATGCAAGACTACATCTGCTGGTCTGCCGCAGGAGGGTTACCACAACTTACTCGATCCTGATAGAGCCTATATTGCCTCACGGTCACACAAGGAAGCTACTCCACTTTTGAACTCATACAATCTTTGGTGACTGGGTGGCATTCCCCACCAATTACTTGTCACATCCTAGATTTTCCCCAAATCTGGTATGTTGAAAATTTCACACGGAATTATTTTTTTCCAAAAGAAAACCCCTATTTGATTGATTGCTAGTTAGAATTGCTTGATTGTTTGATCAAAAGGGTTGGAAACCCAACGAGATTAGTGGAAACCTAGCTAGCCAATAGGTGGAACCCCACCATTTGAAATATTGTTGGGCAAGATCATCCAAATAAGTCCCAAGAATAATCAAGCCAAACAAAGAATTTCCCTAAAAAGAAATTGATTGATTTGTTTTAAAATCAAATCAAATCAACTGGAAAATTACCAAATTTGGTTTTGCAAACCACTTGGCAGGAAATGAACTTCCACAAGACCAAGCAATGACATAGACCCCCTGCTATTTTCAAAAAGTAGATTTGAATCAAATTTGGTTTTGAAATCAAATTCAAATTCAAATAGGAAAAATAAGTGCAGAAAATAGTTGCCCAATTTGCCGAAAAGAAACGCTCAAACATTTCTGATGCGGAGCATCCTACGGACATCACCATGTACACCCCGACTACTCCCCAAGCCCCAAGTGCCATTGGACATAAGGTGAACTCGCTCCTAAGCCCCTCTCCTTTTAATTCACTCGAGACATGGATGCTACCTCAAGCGGAAACTCTATGCATGCTTACGTACCATGAAGGTGACCTCGGAGACTCTCGGAGTGAAGGCCAAGCCCAACGAAGACGGACGACGAAGATCATCAAGTGGAGGCATGCGAAGCCTACAGCGGCCGGACATCCGGCCGGCCTCCGGACATCCGACCCTGCACGGACATCCGGCGCTTCCTCCCAAGAAATCCGGCGCAAGGCGCCCGAACCTCGCAGACGCGACCATTCCATGCCGGACATCTAGGCCGACCCCCAGACATCCGGTGCCACAAGACAGGCCGGACATCCGGTGCTCCTCCCCGGAAATCCGACGCCTCCACACTCGAATCAAGCGGAGCCAGACGCCCAAGCCCCGGACATCCGGCCCCCACAGCCCGGACATCCGACACCCCCGCGAATGGCTAGACATACGGCCCCAGGCTGGACTTCCGACGCCTGCCTGCGCGCATGGACGGGCGCGAGGCCCATGTACCTCCCTCTCACTTACCCCTTCGTGGGCTAGCATTATATATACTCCACCCCCTCTTCCATTTTAGGGTTAGCAAAGTGATAGCTCATTCATAGATGAGCTTTGCTCCTTCCTCTACTTCTCATATGGAGACCGAGACCTCCACCGGAGAAGATCCCTAGAGGATGTCAAGGCCCCTTTCGAGGGAAGATCCATCTACGGATTTCAAGGCCCATCTCTCCTAGAGATTTGGATGAACTACCCATGTATCTTTATTTCCATTGTTGTTCTTGGATCTTGATGCACCTCTTGTATTGCTTGTGATTTGAGGAGTACTTGGCATGGATCTTGTCCAATAGAGTATTTTCCCTTTGATTTTCTCCATGTTTTCCCCTCGTGTTCTCCGTGTTCATCGTGTTCTTCCTCAAATCCACCTCCAATTCGTGAAGATCGGGCCACCCTCGGGTTTGCCCCGTATCATATTGGTATCATGAGCCACGTTGCCATGAATTTGGAGCCCTACCCCCCACTTTTTTTTGCTTTAGTTCAAAATTTTCTCCCCAATTTCGAAAACACCCCACAAAAATAGCCCCAAATTTTTTCTTGTGATTTGTTGTTCTTGTGAGTTTTTGTTGATTTTGATCCGTAGATTTGGTGTTTGGCAAGTGGATCTACCTCCCTTGGCGTCCCCTAGCCCTAATTTCACCTTTTCACCATCAAATTTTGACTTTGGAATCACCAATTTTCGTCCCAAATCGAGTTCTCGAGCTCCGAATCGCGATCTGGATTTGTCGGGCCAGATTTCCGGGCATCGGGCCGGACATCCGGGCCCCTAGCCGGACATCCGGGCCACCGGCCGGATATCCGGCTCCTGGAAAGCCAAAACAGACTCGGTTCTGGACATCAAAGCCCGGATTTCCGGCCCCACCCCCGGATGTCCGGCCTGTGTAGGTTTCAGCCTTCCGTGTTTCACCGTTTCGGCCATAACTAATTCATCCGGACTCCGATTTAGTCGTTCTTTAGCTCGTTTTGTAGCTATTGACATAAACCATCCCACAAAGTTAGTTCCACCATCATTTGACACCATCATAGTTTTCAAATTTTGGCAAGCTTGCCTAGGCCCTCCACCATATCATCCGCAATACCACCATAGACTTCCGCAACCTAACCCATTTTGGTTCCCCTTGCATTTGTGGTTGCTTGAGTTGTGATTTGAGTCTCCTAAGGTGTTTAGGCTACTTAGGGACGGCTATTTCTTCATCAACCACCGGTGACTTGTATCGGTCCATCATCTACATCGACCACCGACGATCGACATCGACGACGACCATCCATCCTTTGAGACCAACTTCAACTGGAAGCAAGGCCGGTTACCCCCGACTTCGTGAAAGGTTAAGTGTGATGAAGGTATACATTCCGTCATACACTTTTGCTTCCTTGCCATGACATCTTGATAGCCACACCATCTTTGCGATTACCTTCATACCTATTGAGACTAGCTATCCGAGTATTGCCGGGCTTCGCGAAAACTTGTGCACCATAGTGATACGATATCATATTGTTGCATCGTTGGAAATATCATATAGTGCAATTGCTTGCTCCCGTGCATATCTTGCGATACTTGTCTCATATATTTGGTCGAGGCTCAATAAGAATAGTGGAAAGGAAGAGAAGAGGAAAAAGAGAGAGAGAGAAAAAAAAGCTTCTAAGCAAGAAATAAAGATCATAAGCTTATAAGCAAAGAGTTGAGCATGAAAAGAGATACTTGTGCATGAGGATACATGGAATAGGAAACGTTTTTCTAGCATAAATAGGATTGGTGCCAAGTGGCGAATCGTGCCCAAACGTGCAATCAAGCTAGCGTCTCTCCTTGTGTTTGTGCAACGCGAGCTTAGTCTTCGTTAGGCAATTTTGTATTGCTCATCCCTATAGTTGCACAAGCCCCATTATCCCACCGCGTGTGTTTCTCTATTGCCCGCCTCTATATTTGTGATCACTTGCTTTGCATTTTGAGTTCTTTGGATTTATTTCAACATTTACAATATCTTGGACATCAATTTGCATGAATTTGTGCCACTAACCCTACCGAGCTCCACTATAAGCCATTTGTGTAGGTTGTGAGAATTGGACAAGGTTTTTCACCAAGTGCACTCTTTTCCTTGCTTACATTGTGGTCTTTTGAGATCCATCTACAACTTCGGAAAGAGGTAACTTTGGTATGTTCATTCCATCTCGTTCTCACGCCTTCTCGAGTGCTTCCATGGATAGGGACGGCACATCTCCTTCGGTCTACAACAACAATGACGAGTTTGATGCCATGAAGAAAACCATCGACGCCAAGATGGATGCTCGTTTGGAGGAGCTCAAGGCCCTCATCAAGAACCGCACGAGATCTTCATCGTCTTTGAGAAGACACTCAAGTGCACATGCTTACGAGCTACCATCTCCGGCAAGATCAAACCGGCATCAACACCATCAACGACATGAAGAAATAACGATGCCAACATCAAGGTGTCCAACAAAGAACAAGCGTGAAGGTCTCGAGATCGACACCAACCACCGCTCGATGATTTCACCACCTACCTTGGCATCTTCGCCAAGCGACTTCAAGGCATCTACGCCTTTGGATATGCGGCATCTTCGTCGACAAGCACCTCAAGAGAAGCTCCCCAAGCTCAAGACCGCAACTTCCACGAGCTACTACGACATCGACATTCCATTCTATGGGACTCATGACCCCGAAGAGTACCTCGAGTGGGAGCGCAAGATGGACACCTACCTCAAGCTACTTCAAGTCCCTTCCGAAGATCAAGTGATGTGCGCCACAAGAAACTTCCATGACTACGCATCAACATGGTGGCTTCACACACCTTCGAAGAGGTTAGACATGAGTTGGTCCAAGACGAAGAAAGCGATGCGGCGAGAGTTTGTGCCTTCTACATACACGGAACATCTTCAACGCCAATAGGAGAACACCATACAATGATCCAAGTCCCTCGACGAGTACTTCATGGAGATGAAGAAAGCCTTGCGACGAGCCGGAGTGGACGACCCCATTTGGATGAAGTTCCACTTCACGACGGGGTTGAACAACGACATCGCCAAGACTATCTTGAACAACACCTACGAGTCTCTCAATGACCTCTACATTGGTGCTCTCAAGGCGGTTCAAGAACTCAAGGCCAAGGCTACTCGACCCCGTGCACACTTCGCGACGACCAAGCTCCACGACTACGAGCATGAGGATGGTACAACCAAGACATCGAAGCCCGACGAGCTCCAAGACGACGCTCCCAAGTTCGACTTCATCGCCATCCCTGTTTGTGGCATTGACGATGCCGAGTCTACCATGACTCTTTTTGAAGACGGCGCGGCGACGACTACGACTAGGGTGCCACTCAAGGAACATGCTTTGGAGGCAAGCGACAAGGTGGCGAGCATGGATGATGTTTCCATCTTGGGAGGCGAGAGTGATGATGTGCCATCTTCGGCCTTCATCCACGGCGACGGTGATGAGATGGTTGAGCATGGGATTTTCCCTTCGACCACTGCGACGTTTGGAGTTGAGTTGAGAGACTTTTGCCACCATATTGAGAGTGAGAGTGCCTTCACCACTAGCCCCATATATGATGAGTTGCCCCAATTCCCATGTGAGGAGAGCCACAACCCCCACCACTTGAGTGAGATGAGTCACTCCACCACATGTGAGTTTGAGTGCACCTAGTTTGAGGGAGTGTGTGAGCCACCACATAGAGAGAGTGAGGTAGTTGATAGGGCATGTGAGGACATTTCGATTTCTAACAACTTAACCTCTACCTCTATTGTGTCTTCTTCTTTGGTGCTAGGTCCAATATACGATGACGCGCCGATCCTCGATGACTTCGTCCTCCCTTTGGACAAGACGATGGCCATGGTGGAATATGATGCACCCCCACATGGTTCCATCACGATGACGACGACCACGATTTGGTATTTACCACCTCACCTACACCACATGAGTGGAATGAACAAGGTAACATAGGTGAAGGTGATGCTCTTGTCCCACTAATGGACATTGATTGCTTCCATGATGATGATCCACCTATTGCCATGCTTCATGATTATGCGACTTTCTCATGTGATGACTTACCCATTTATGATGAGTTTGACGATTCTCATGTGGAGTCTATTGGTTGTGATGCCATGTTGCATAGGATATCTTGTGAGAACTCTATAGGTCACATCATGTTTGACAATCCGCTTGATTTGTCATATGCTATGCATGAGATCACCCATATTGCATCTTTACAATCTCATCGTAGTAACTATGCATATGCCATTAAAATAAACCCAATTTGCACATATGGCATAGATGACAAATCCATGGTTATCGGCATTTGCTTTTCTTGTGATGATATTGCCATGTTCCCTTTGCATCATTTGCGCAATTGCTCACATATGACATGCCATGACCACCTAGCTTCGGATATGCATTGTTTTGGATGTTGTCCATATTCTCCATATTATGCTTCCGCTATTGCACATGAGGAGACCCCCATAGTTTCCTCATACCTATTAGGAGATTTTGTTCCATTCCATTCATTGCATGATTCCCATAATTGTGTGCACAATATGCTTGCCATTGATATGAATGATATGCTTGTGCCACATACTTGCTACAATTTGCGTCCCAATCATGTTGAGCATAATAACTATCATTGCATGATGGATGACGTATTCATATACCATGCCTCAAATTACTTTGAGCATTGTTTAACTTGTGCTAACTCTCATGTGCACATACACATCATGATGGATGATGTGTACATTTACCACGCACACACATTGTTTCGTGTGTCTCCTTCTTGTGTAGGTACACATGATTCTTCGTCAACCTCGCAAGCGCACGAGTTAACGAAATGAGCTCTAGAGAGCAATGAAGATGTGTTCCACCATGGAGTTCTTACCATCCACCCATCCTCTTTGTGCAAATACTTCACGCATTTCTTCTACATGGCTCTCACATGGCTATGGCTTCTTGCTCATTACACTTATTATGCCCATATTGCCATGTTCCCTTTGCATGATATGCTCATTTCTATGCCCTTGCCATGCAATTGTGATCCATGCTTTGCATCTCACATGACACTTGATTATATGACTCGTATGTGTACTTGCAAGCTTGGTGGAGATATTACTTGCTATTGCCATGTTTGCTTTGTGCCCCATGCCTATGATGACACATGGATCTTGCTTTGTGTTCGTGCTCGCGATATGTCATGTGCATTGTTATGTCCACTATTTGTTCATATGACATGATTGCCATGATTTTCTCTAGTATGTTGCATCTTCGCACTACTAGCTTGCACGACATGGTTCCTATGCTTGCTTCATGTGTTGCATCACCGATGATTACTACTTGCTCATTTTATGTGGTTGATGACAACCATTGCCATGCTTCGCACATGATTGATATTGCTTATTACTATATGTCTCCATGTGTTGCCTCTCTCATGCTAAATGATTTGCCATGTATTGAGTGCAACAATGATATTAGTTTTGCTTATGAGATTGCCCCCATAGCTTTCTCTCATATTATTGGAGCTTTTGACATCTTTCATGTGAAGCATGCTTGCCTTCCTTCTTTGCACCACATGCCTAGTGCCATGAATATTGCCATTGTTGCGTTATATTATTCATGCACTTGTGATTCTAATGGTTATGTGCAAGAGGAGAGAACCATCATGATGGATGATGTGTTTGTCTACCATGCACATACATTGTTTCCTTTGTTGTGTGTATGTGTAGGATACTTCGACTTCATGTCAACTTCCACTTCACGTGAGTTGACCATTCGAGCTCTTGAGAGTGAGCCACTTTGGACCGACATGTTTCTACACAGCACTTGCTTGTGCTTCGGCATTGTGAAGAACCCACAAGGACGCTCTTTTGAGGTGACATCCTTCTTGTGCATGGATATTGTGGATCTTCCTACTTGTGTTGCTTGTATCATGACACATATTGGTCATCTTGGACCACTTACTTGCACACATGTTAGAGATATTGCTTTCACTCGTGATTGCCATCGTTCCATGCCTCATGACATATATGCCTTGTGTGTTGCATCCAACTTGTGGATTGTTTGCTCTTATCATATGCTTGGTTGCGACAATGTCCATTCTTCACATTTGCCATGCCACATTACTTGCTACATGCTTGACTTGATTGCCTCACACATGATGACCAATTGCTCTTTATATTGTGCTGAGTGCCTCACTATCTTCACTACACCATGTGCACATTATGCTTGGATTGTCTTGCACTTTGGATTGCACCATGTGTTTAAACACTTCATTTTACTTGGTGTTGTGAATGATTCCTATGCCTACCATAGACCTTTTGTTGATTGCTTTGTGCATGCGTGCTATGACCTTGAGGTAGATGCTCGTTCTATCATCACACATATTTGCATCCCTGCCTCACAATTTCATGCTTGTCTCCATGATGCCTTAGATTGTGCTCAACTTGAATGCTTACATGCCATGACACATTCCTTTGTCACATCCTATGATATGCATGATGACAACACTTGTTCGGTGATTCACCACTTGAATGCTTGGTTTTGCACTAACGCTAACCACATTTGTTTTTCCAAGTGTTTGTCATGTTTGCTACATTTGACAGATTTACAAGATGGTGCGACATTGGAGAGTGCCCATTTCCAGCTTGTTGATGAGCGTTTGGTGACCGTCCACTTCTACACGGCGACGCACTCTCTTTCCCATGGTGATTTGGATTTCGATCCGAGGATGGATCTTTCCCAAGGGGGAGGGGATGATGCGGAGCATCCTACGGACATCACCATGTACACCCCGACTACTCCCCAAGCCCCAAGTGCCATTGGACATAAGGTGAACTCGCTCCTAAGTCCCTTTCCTTTTAATTGACTCGAGACATGGATGCTACCTCAAGCGGAAACTCTTTGCATGCTTAGGTACCATGAAGGTGACCTCGGAGACTCTCGGAGTGAAGGCCAAGCCCCCACGAAGACGGACGACGAAAATCATCAAGTGGAGGCGCGCTAAGCCTAGAGCGGCCGGACATCCGGCCCTGCCCGGACATCCGGCCCTGCCCGGACATCCGGCCCTGCCCGGACATCCGGCGCTTCCTCCCCAGAAATCTGGCGTAAGGCGCCCGAACCTCGTAGACGCGGCCACTCCAGGCCGGACATCCGGGCCGACCCCCAGACATCCGGCGCCACAAGACAGGCCGGACATTTGGCGCTCCTCCCCAGAAATCCGGCGCCTCCACACCCGAACTGAGCGGAGCCAGACGCCCGAGCCCTGGACATCCGGCACCCCCGCGAATGGCCGGACATCCGGCCTCAGGCCGGACATCCGGCGCCTGCCTGCGCACGGGCCCGAGGCCCATGTACCTCCCTCTCACTTACCCCTTCGTGGGCTAGCACTATATATACTCCACCCCTTGTCCATTTTAGGGTTAGCAAAGTGATAGCTCATTCATAGATGAGCTTTGCTCCTTCCTCTACTTCTCATATGGAGACCGAGGCCTCCACATGAGAAGATCCATAGAGGATGTCAAGGCCCCTTTTGAGGGAAGATCCGTCTACGAATTTCAAGGCCCATCTCTCCTAGAGATTTGGATGAACTACCCATGTATCTTTATTTCCATTGTTATTCTTGGATCTTGATGCACCTCTTGTATTGATTGTGATTTGAGGAGTACTTGGTGTGGATCTTGTCCAATAGAGTGTTTTCCCTTTGATTTTCTCCATGTTTTCCCCTCGTGTTCTTCATGTTCTTCCTCAAATCCACCTCCAATTCGTGAAGATCGGGCCACCCTCGGGTTTACCCCGTATCAATTTCTAAATATTCCATTTGGAATTTTGAGCAATTTTCTTTTGATAGAAAATCCAAATTCAAAACCCTTTTGAAATTATAAAGAAAAGAGAAAAACAAAATAAAACAAAATAAGAAGGCCCAGCCAGCCAGGCCGACCTAACAAGCGTAGGTCAACCCAGCCAGCTAGCCGCGCGCGCCCCGCTCCTCCCTCGGTGTTTGATGGCCCCCACCTGTCATGTCGTTACCCACCTCATGCGTGCCCACGATCCGCACGCACGCACGCACCCGAGCACGTCGTTGCACACGACCGCACGCCCCGCACCCTCTAGCCATGCCCGCCCACATGACCATGTCCTATAAGTAGCCCCGACCCCCTCTCCAAAAGTCCCAAGGATGCCACACCCCTCGCCGCCAGGCTACTCACTGACGAGCCCCGTATCCGCCACTGACCTAGAAACTCCGGGTTGATTCTGATCGCTGCAGAGGATACCGAGTCAAACCTCCACCACTAGTCAACTCTGCCCACCGCGGTGAACACCCTGGACACCTCCGACAAGGCCAGGACCCCCCTAGGAGCCGTGCCCACTGGAGACCGAAGCTCGCCACCGCCCCGTGCTCGACTTTGACGAGGTGAGGCACCGTCTGAGTGACCCACCTTGTCCATCGAGTTCATGGTGACCTTGCGCGTGTTCTGACCCAACCACTCATCCCCAGATGCTAGATTTTGAGCACTTCGACCACGCCCGACGCTCTGCCGCTGTGTCCGAACTCCGGCGAGCTTGCAGCCATCGCCTCCATCATCTTTGAGGCCAGCCACCGCCACCAGAAGCTCCAGCTCGACGCCCCAAGCCCGTCCGTGCCCTCCGCCATCGCCAGAACACACCGGACCGTCATCCCCATCGACTCACGAGCCACGCCCCGCCATCGAGCTCGACGCCGACAAGTTTTTCCGGTGAGGACCGAAACCCTAGCCCCTCCTTTTAGTCTCAGTCGCCGGATCTTGATCGCACGCACCACGACTACCCACTTAAAACCAAGAACCATTATCTTCTAAGGATCGACCGTCCGCCCGTAGGACACAGAGCGCACGCCCTTCCAACCAATCAGAAGCTGTCACGTGTCCCCCTGTCTGATCTGTTTAAAACAGATAATTCTGTTAAATTGGAATCTTGCAGAAAAGTCCCTGAACTCAGAATGCTAATAACTAATTATCTACAAATCCAAATTAGGTGGCTCTTTTTGTAAGGTGAACCTTAGGAAATATACTTGCAGAAAATATTCCATGTTTGAGTAATAAAAAAAAATTCAAACATATTGAATTCAAATTGAATAATTCATAACTTGTAATTTATAACTCCAAATTAATCAATTGTTTTTCCAAATTGAATAAATTAAACATACTTTCATCTCAGAACACTTATGTTGAAATTCAAATAATTTAAATTATATCTTAAAAATAATACAAAATAGGACAATTTTCAAATAGAAATTAAATCTACTTGGGTTTAATTGGAATTAGAGAATTGTTTAATAAAAACAAATATTAAACAAATGTTTCAGAAACTTAAATGAAACATTAGTAAATAATGTTTTGATTATTATTTCACTTTAGGTAATTCAAATACCATTTGAAAATCAATTCAACTTAGTTTGAAATTTAAACAGAAACCAAAGATTAATTTGAACTAAACCAAATAAAATGGATTTTTTAAATCAAATTAAACTAGTAGTTGTGTTGGATTAATATTTGACTTTAGGGAAAGATGAACTGAAATTAAATTAGGTTCAAACTCAAACTAGTTTGTAAACTATTAAACCTTAATATTTGTTTTGGAGTTAGACTTGACTTTAGCTGATCCAAATCAAGTGAAACAAAAACAATAGGTTACAACCAACTTAGTTGAAATACCTAGTTGTTTTTTGGATTGTGAATGAGTTTAGGCTGGCAGATAATAAAAATCTAGATGAAACCAACTTAAATACTGTAATGAAGTGCTGGAATGTTTTGAACTTGTGAAATCAAATCAAGAAAATCAATTCAATTTAAGTTCATGTAGGTTGAACTCTAACTCAAATTCAAATTGAATTGTAAACCCTTTCGAAATCAAACCAAGTAGGTTGAAACCTAGTTTAAAACCAATTAAGAACGAAAGCCAGACCAAGTTATTATTTTCATAGCTTAGTGTATTCAAGCTCATGAAAGGCCAACAAGTTTGAATTCTTATTCAAACTTGAACATGAACTTGGCTACCCAAGATCCATAGACCTTGACTCTGTTGCCATGGTCCATTGTCTGGATTAGACAACCACCATTAACATCACATACTCCTTATGTGATGAACCATAATTGGAACTTGCATGTGAACCCTTATGTCACATGTGTCCCAAAGACAACCACTATGTTGTCAACCCAACTCTTATGAGTTAAGTCTTGACACTTGATCACACAACACAATAGCACCGACATCATGCACATAACTGACCATTGTTTGATTGTTTGAATGATTGTTCATGAATGCTCTTTATTTACGTGAAGTTGAAGAATCATCAATACAGGCAAGTTGAACCGTTGATCATAACCTATGTTTTATGCATTGTAGTTGATCTTCAACTAGGAATCCCTATAGGATTTTTTCTTTATGCTTGGCAAGCCTAGTAGTATGGATAGGACCATTATACCCTGACCTTGTAACCCACAAGTACATGCTTAGCTGCTATAATGTGGATTGGGAAACACCATTATTAATTCCGCCATACAACCGCATGGTTGACTACTTAACTACTACCACCTAATCAATGAAATGATTTGGGTGGACTGGCTTTGATTATGTAATCGAAGTGTAGTCATTGGTGGGGAATGCCACCAGTCACCCGAGATTGTACAGTTCAAAAGTTGAGTACCTTCCATGTGTGACCGTGAGGCAACATGGGCTCTGTCAAGATCGAGTAAGTTGTGGGAACTCTCCTGCGGCAGACCCACAAATGTAGCTCTTGCATGTAGGTTAGACTAGGTCTGTCTTTTCGGAGAGGGCGACTACTTCCCCAAAGTATTTTCTTGATATACCTAGCTACTTCACATTTGAAGTTTAGTGGCAGAAGGGTGCGATCGGGAATCACGGGTAAAGTACACAAACCTCTGCAGAGTGTAAAAGCTGATTATGATTAGCCGTGTCCCCGGTTACGGAAAACTTTGAGCAAATCATCCGAGAATTTTCAGATTGATCTCATTCACCTCTTCCATCTAAAATTTATGGGTTGAATGAATGGGGAGTATCGGAGATGATCTCAGAGGTCTAGGGTTCACCAGGGTCTGTGGAGAGGTTTGGGATGACTAGGGGTGCACCAGGGAGTCCACGTGCTCAAACTGCTTGCGTCCCCACCGGGTTTACCAGTGACTTGGACTACGACTGGGGCGTACCGGAAGTGTCCTACTGCTGCTAGATTAGACCATCTTGGTGAGGTAGGGAAAACTATTATACGCAAAGGAAAACCAACCACACCACTGTGCATATCCATGTTCCATAAGCCAAATCCTGGCGAAGCTTGCCAATACATTCTATGTGTTGACCCTTGTGGCTGCAACGTATCATGTTGCATGTTACTTTATCGAAGGGAAGGTTACAAAGAAGGGTTACGATGCTATACTCAACTTCTGCCTGTGAGTCGATGGAGGCCACAAGATTATACATTATTCTGCTGCATGATTGATTTGTAAGCTAGCCATGAGCTAAGCAGGTGTGTATTGTAATAGCAGTGGAGCTTCGATGTAAATACTATGGCATGCGATATATTCTCGGTATTTCATCGTCAATTGTGCGTGTCAGCTATTGATCCAGGGACTGACACTGTAAGCACAGAGATTCGGGGCCTTATCACGGGACCGGGTCGCGACATGACTACACTCTGATGACCCAATCAAAGCCAGTCCACCCATATTGATTCATTGAATAGGTGGTAGTAATTCAGCAGTCAACCATGCAGTCGTATGGTGGAATAATAATGGTGTTTCCCAATCCACGTTATAGCGGCTAAGCAACTACTCATGGGTTACAAGGTCAGGGTATAATGGACATATTCATACTACTGGGCTTTGTCAAGCATAAAGCAAAAATCCTATAGGGCTTCCTAGTTTAAAATCAACTAAAATGCATGAAAAAATAGGTTATCATCAAAGGTTCCACTTGTCTGTATTGACGATTCTTCAGTCTCACGATCCTTGATCAACACACTTTGCTCTCTGTAACAATCTATCATAAGTAAAGAGCATTCATGAACAACCATACAAACATGCAAACCATGGTCAATGATGTGCATGGTGTCAGTGTCATTGTGTTGTGTGATAAGGTGTCATGGCTTAACTCATAAGAGTTTGGATAACAACATGGTTGTTCTTGGAATACATGTAACATAAGAGTTCACATGCAAGTGTCAATCATGGTTCATCACATAAGGAGTATGTGATGTCAATGGTGTTTGTCTGATCCAGTCAATGATTCATTACAACGGAGTCATGGTCTATGAATCTTGGGTAGCCAAGTTCATGTTCTAGTTTGAATGACAATTCAAACTAGTTGACCTTTCATGGGCTTGGATACAGTAAAGTCTGAAAATGATAACCTGGTCTGGCTTCTAGCTCAAGTTGGTCTTGAACTTGGTTTCAACCAACTTGGTTTGTTTTGGAAGGGTTTACAATTCAATTTGAATTTGAGTTATAGTTCATCCTATTTGAAATCAAATTGAATTGAGTTTACAATTTGATTTGGTTTCACAAGTTCAATTTGAATTATGAACTCTCGTAAATATTTAAGGTGGGTTTATCCAGACCTTTATCATCCGCCAACCTAAAGTCATACACAATCCAAAACAACTACTCAGGTGCTTTAACTAAGTTGGTTGTAATCTATTGTAATTGTTTCATTTGATTTGGTTTATCTAAAGTCAAGTATAAATCCAAAATAAATATTAAGATTCAAATAGTTTTCAAACTAGTTTGAGTTTGAACCTCATTTAATTTGAGTTCATCTTTCCTAAAGTCAAATATTAAATCCAACTCAACCTACTAAGTTTAATTTGATTCAAACAATCTATTTGAATTGTTTTTTTTCAAAATAACTTTCATTTCAATTGGAATTTCAAACTGGGTTTGAAATGAGATTCAATATTATTTGAATTACCTAAAGTCAAATCATAATCCAAAAATTAATTACTAAAGTTTTATTTGAGTTTCTAAAACATTTGTTTAATATTTATTTTATTAAACAATTTATTAATTCAAATTAAACGTAATTAGTTTTAATTCTGTCACAACCCTAGTTTTAACCTTGCTTGTCATTGCACTCATGCATGCATTTTATTTTTTTCTCTGAAGATGAAGTGAGGAATGATCAAGCCTCAGAATCCAAATTTTTGTCAGATAAGCAATATAAAAATTGCTTCAAATAGTTCCAAGAAAATGTTCCTGGTTTTCTAATAAAATATTGGTATCAGGTAAAAATGTCAACCAATATTTTATATTGGACTTTTGAATTAATCAAACAATTATTTGTAATGGATTTATATTTACTATATATATAATATAGATCCATATATCCTGAAAATTATAATGTGGCTTTGGATAAGTCCATTTAGCCCACATATGAAATTATCAGAATTTATTGAAATGGTTTTATATTTTTATAAACCAAAATAAATTGCAGAAATTTAGAAAACAAATAAAATGGAAAAGAGGTAGAAGCTCACTTGGCCCAGCACTTGGAGCTACATCTCGGCATGGGCAGCCCGGCCCGACGACCGGCCCGAGCCCGGCCCGAAAAACCCAGGCCGGGCCAGGTCGGGCTTTGTGTTCGGGCCGGGATCGGGCTTGAAAATCGGGCCTGGTAAGTAGTTCGGGCCGGGCTCGGGCTTACAAAAAATGGCGATTTACACGGAGGCCCGGCCCGGCCCGGCCCAGAATTCACCTTTTAAGTCCATTCGGGCCGGGCTCGGGCCTGAATTTGCGTTTTTTTGGCCGGGCCCCGGGCTCGGGCTTGGGATTTCCAGTTCGGGCTTTGTAAAGCCCAGCCCGAAGCCCGGCCCGGCCCGGGGTATGCCCAGGTTTACTTGGAGCCCATCTGGCCCAAGTGCGAGTCGTCGTCCAGCTCCAGCCAGGAGGACTAGGGCGTGTGCCCGACGCCAGCGCCCACGCGCCCGACCACGTCTTGCTTCCGCCGACCGCCTGGAGGCGGATATGGACGCGGAGTCCCTCCCGTGCACGTCTCCTCTTCCCCTCGAGCTCTTCTCCTCTCCTGTCTCTCTCGCACGCACAAACTCGAGCGCTGCCATCGCCGCCGCTCGCAGCCACCGCAACCTCCGACCTCGCCAAGCCCCG
The DNA here is from genome assembly GCA_039707655.1 of Elymus sibiricus. NCBI lineage: Eukaryota > Viridiplantae > Streptophyta > Magnoliopsida > Poales > Poaceae > Elymus > Elymus sibiricus. The sequence continues at coordinate 145,660,546 of CM077671.1, read as the reverse complement.
CTGAAGTGCTCATCGTCTTCGCCGCATCGCCGTAGCCCTCTCCACCAAAGGAATCAAGCTCCGAATCCCTCCATCGCCGTCATCGAGCTTTGGCCACCGGAGGACCTCACCGTCGATTCGCCACCGTCCGGCTCTCCCCGAGCTCGCCTAACTGCTCTCCGCGATCACAATGAGCTCGCCGTCCCTCTCCCCCTCTTCGCTTGCCCTCTGCCGCGCCGTAGCCTCGCCCCCGCCACGAGCCCGAACCTCTTGCCGCCGGCAATGGCGTGGCCATGGCCACAGTCACCACGGCTCGCGCCCGAGCACCCCCACCTGCTCCTGGAGCTCCCGTGAGCCCGCCCGGCCGTTTCCCTTGCTCACCAGGGCCCCACAGCCACTTGCACGACCGGACCCGAAACTGCGCCGCCGCCACGAGCTCAACGCCTGCCAGCTCAAGCCACCCCGACTCTCCCTGCTTCCCTTGCTGGATGCGCCGCACCTCTAGCTCGCTGTAGCCGCAAACCGCACGCGAAATGGTGCCCCGCAGCGCGATCCCGAGCTTCTCCGGTGAATCTCCGCCGCTAATCTGGTAGCCGCCGGCCCAACTCCGGTGGGCGCCGACGTGGCCCGGCCATTAGGACCTAATCGGCAGCTCATTAGGCCCCTTAAAGGCTGACAGTGGGCCCCAAAGGGGGTCACACCCCCGGTCAGCGCGGGATTAGCCCCTGGGTCACTGACCAGTGGACCCCACTGGTCAGGTTTGACCTGGGACCGGCGCTGCTGACCTGCTGATGTAGGCATGATGCAATGCTGACGCAATTAGTGATTTTCTAGAATTATAATAATTCAGGAAATTCCAGAAATTAGTATAAACTTCAAAAATTCATAGTAATTAATCTGTAACTCAGATTGAAATAATTTATATATGAAAAATGATCAAAAAAAATCGAAAGAATCCATCTGTGCTAAATAGGAAAAATTGGACATTTTGTTCAAATGCAATATGTAGCTTCACATATGAAGGATGAATTTGAACCTTGGGTTCAAACCATCTTCATTTAACCCTGTTGATAGTTGCATTAGCTCAAACCAGCAACATGTTAACATTTCATACTCATGCATCATTGTGAAGCATTTGCCATGCTTAATTTGTACCTTGTTTGATCTTGTCGATAGACTTGCGAGACGTAGTTATTGACGACATCGAAGAACAACTGAGTTCTTCCAATAAACAGGCAAGCAACCCTCCCTAAAATGATTCAACTGTTACTTGTGTTCCGGTAGCTGAACCTCATTTCGATACAATCCCACTCTCTCGCTCTTGCTCTCATTTCAATGCATTAGGACAAATGATTCAACTGTTACTTGTGTTCTGGTAGCTGAACCCACTCCTTTGCATGACCTATCATTGTCACAGTAAATAGCCGAACCAAGCAACCTAGCATACCTGGTAGATGCTTGAGCCATGTTGTGCCATAACCCTGTTATGCTTGCTATGCTTAGAGTTGTGTCTGGTCTGATTCATCGAGGTGATGAACCGGAGTGGAATGAATGTGTCCTGATGATGAGGGTTAAGTGTTGAACCTGTTTTGGTAAAGGTAGCGATGAGAGGCCATGTAGGAGTACATGGTGGGTTGTCTCATTGAAACCGCTCATAGGAACTGAGTTCCGTGTTTGTGTTCCAAGACTAGCTACTACCACACATTGGGCTCCGGTAACTCGAGCTCTCTCGGCCTATTAACCTACTCTGTTCTCAGTTCCAGGAGTCGCAGTAGTTTGAAACGTTGATAGGTGTGGCATGGCCTGCGAAGTGGATGAACGGTCCAGTCGGGACCGGCTTGGGGCCCTGCTCACAACGTTTGAGGCCATGTTGGAAACCTCGACCGGACTTCCATTATGGGTTCCAATTCAGATAGGCGACTGCCTTGGACGTGAGTCGTTGTAAGTTAACGTCTGTGGCCGACTCCCTCGCTTGGCTTCCGCTTGAAGGTTGCCGAGGTGCCTTTTTAACGTGCACATGGCGATAAGTGGCAGGAGCATGTGTGAGGAAGTACACCCCTGCAGGGTAATCTATCTATTCGAATAGCCGCGTCCGCGGATATGGACTACTTAGAGAGTTGCATTGTTCATAGACAATTTAAATGGATACTCTAAAAAAGTCTAGATAAGTGTGAGTGCTATGGATGGCTTCTCGTAGGAAGACGAGAGAGGATCCATAGTGGTGTATTGAGTTGTGACTAGCTAGATGGACTCGTGTGCGCTCTCTCGTAGGGAGACGAGAGAGGAATGATACATTGGATACATTGTCGTAGTCTAGTTTAGCCAAAGGTCAAAGCTGGCATTCTGCTGTAAACCCCACAAACCCGTTCATTGATACATGATGCATAAGTAGATAGTTCTGATGTAAGACTTGCTGAGTACCTTCGTACTCACTGTTGCCTATTTACATTTTTGCAGAGATAGACGTTGTTCACTTTATGTTCTTCTTGACGTTGACATCGATGGATTAGCTTGGGAACCCAGACATGAGTCTGGCTCCTTTGGTAGGGTCGTTGTAGCTTTACAGGCTCTTCCAGCCGCTTTTAGGAGATGTCTGTACTCAGACATGTAACTTCCGCCTGTTGTTTGTCTGCTCTGAATGGTTGGTCATGTGACCCCCTGCTTGTAACATTATACTATGTTGGCTCTTCGGAGCCTTCTAAATAAATGTTATGTTGTAGAGTTTTGTTGTGATGCCATGTTGTATCTACGCATATCGTGCATAATGCGTGTATGGTTGAAATGCATTGGTATGTGTGGGATTCCACACCTAGCTGTATACCTTTAGTAGCCTGCTTTACGGGGAAATGCCTCTTTGTGCTTCCACCGAGCCTTGGTAGCTTGCTATTGCTCCGGACACATTGATTGACCGGCGTGTATCCTTCTTTGCTGCTGTGTCTGTCCCTACGGGGAAATGTCTCGCAGTGTAATGGAGTCCCTGTAGCCTTCTATGACTCGTCTACGTACCGTTGATGACAGATATGTCTCATGACGTAATGGAGTCCATGTAGCTTGCTACGACTCGTCTACACACGCTGACGACCGACACCTGCATTGCTGGGTTACGTATGCCTGTCCCTGTACGGTTGTGCCACTTGGGTCTATAACTAGTCATGTCGACCCGGGTTCTTTGACATATGATGGCTAGCGACATATTCATACACGTGAGCCAAAAGGCGCAAACAGTCCCGGCCAAGGTAAGGTGGCAGCCGTGGGGATTACCGTGCGTGAGGCCGCAATATGATATGTAGTGTTACATGCTAGATTCGTATAGCTTAGGATCGGGGTCCCGACAAATTCCTATTTGAATGCTGTCCTAATTTGTATTCCGTTTGAAACACAAATAAAACTATTTTAAAATTTGAACTAAAGTTTTCTGAGATGAAATTATATTTAACTTGATTCAATTTGCAAAAAGAGTCAATTAATTTGGATTTATAAAATACAAGTTATGTCCTATTAAAATTTGAATTCATTCTTTTTGAATTTGAATTTTAAAATATTAAAACATGAAATATTTTTGGACAGGGTGAAATTATATTTCATAAGGTTAATTTTTCAAAAATAAACATGTAATTTGGACTTGTAGATAATTATTTATGAGCATTTCAAGTTCGGAGGTTTTTACTGTAAATTTCCCATTTAAATGATTTTCTCTGGTTTCTACTAAACGGACAGGGGCTACGTGGCTGAATCTGATTGGCTGGGAGGGTGTGCGTTCGGGTACTATGCAGCGAACGGCCGATCCCTAAAGGATACCGCTTCGGGTTTTCAAGTGAACGTGCGAGTGCAGTGCAATCAAGAATTAACGACTGAGATTAGAGCTAGTGGGGCTAGGGTTGGATTGTGAGAGCCTGACTTAACAGGAATGATAGACTACTCATATCAACAAGGAATTCCTTCTTTTCTGGGTGCCCACTCGAAAAGAACTCCAAAGTTAAGCGTGCTTGGCTTGGAGCAATTCTAGGATGGGAAAAGAACTCCAAAGTTAAGCGTGCTTGGCTTGGAGCAATTCTAGGATGGGTGACCGACAGGGAAGTTGGTTCCGGGTGCGCACGAGTGAGGACAAAGTGTGTAGGAAAGACTAGTGTTGGTCTGTGGGGCCAGTCTAGATCCCGCCAGGCGTAACGGGGTGTTACAATTGGTATCAGAGCCGACCCTTGCGGTTACACGGGCATGCACGGGTCAGGTGCACGGGCATGTGGCGCATGGTGCGTGTGGCCCGTTGTGGCACACGACATGGCACATGTGCCGGACTGGACACGCATACGCGTGCCAAGAGGGAATGTTCTTGATGGGCCGACGAGGACGTCAGTTCCTTTGAGTGGGGGTGTATGTGAGAGCCTGGCTTAATAGGAATGATAGACTACTCATATCAACAAGGAATTTCTTCTTTTCTGGGAGCCCACTCAAAAAGAACTCCAAAGTTAAGCATGCTTGGCTTGGAGCAATTCTAGGATGGGTGACCGACCGGGAAGTTGGTCCCGAGTGCGCACGAGTGAGGACAAAGTGTGCAGGAAAGACTAGTGTTGGTCTGTGGGGCCAGTCTAGATCCCGCCAGGCGTAAGGCCAACTCCAGCGCACGACCCCATCCTGTCCGGGTGCGTCCGTTTGGGGCAAAACGGACATATCAGACGGCCCAGCGCGCGGGCGCAAACGGACTTTTGTCCGTTTTCTGTCCGCTTTTGACCCATCCCCGGCCCAATTTTGGGCCGCCTTTGGGGTGAAACGGACAGCGCGCGGACGGGCGGGACGCGCGCGCTTGTCCTCCCCTGGCCCGCCCGTCGGTGGCACAGAGCACCCGCCCGGCGCCCCATTTGGTGCCATTTCCCCCTCCCTTCCCCCAAAACCCTCCCACGTCCCGATTTCGCCTTCGCCCACCACCATCCTGCCATGGCCGACGCCCCGCCGAATTCCGGCGGCCAGGCCGTAGACCCGCCCCGACAGGTGAAGAAGAAGGCGCCGAAGAAGTCTCGGGCGGATCTCACGCCGGCGGAGCTCGCAAAGTTGGCCGCGGAATCGGCCAAGAGGAGGAATCGGCGGGCGGCGCAGAAGGGCAAGGACGCCGCGTCCATGCTCGCCACCGAGCGTGCTGCGTTGGAGGCCGCGCGGCACAAGGCCGACGTCGACGAGAAGGAGGACATTGTTAACAAAGCGCATGCCCTCCTCATGCTTGGACTGTGCCGTCCGATGAGCTTCCCGGCAGCTCCTGTCGGCCTGGCGAGCACAAGCTCGCCAGTCGCCCGGCCTCCGCAGCGCCCCTCGCCGACATCGAGGACCACCCCATTGCCGCCAAGGTACGAAGGCCAGACCCGTTTCTCGGGGTCGTCGGACATTGGCGTGATGGCGCCATCCACCCCGTGCCCCTGGGCCGTCATCGACCTCAACGTCACGTCGGGGTCCAGCAGCGGCGGCCGCCTGTCCGTCGAGATGCAAAGAAAGCCAGCACGACCACCGTCTACGGCCACCATGCCTTCGCCCTGTGTTCTGTTTGGCGGAATACCAACACCAACGTCGACGGTCGAGGACCCCGACTACAACGAGTTCATGGAGAATGTCATCTACGAGGGCCGTGGCGAGGCCTTCCAGATGGGTGGGCATGGCGATGCCTTCGATCCCGAGGAGACCCAGAGTCAGTATGGCCGCAGAGACCCGTACATTGCCGATGAAGACTTTGAGGCTGAGGACCATGGTGACTTGTGGCATGAAGATGATGACATCTATTCCGAAGGTGAAGGTGATGAAGAAGAAGAGGACGGCGTCGATATTGCGGGCGAGTCATTGTTCATCGACGAGCTCACCCAAAGATAGGAAGCATAAAAGAGGAAGAAGAGCATTCGTACGGGATCATATACACAAGATGAGGACAAGTTGATTTGCGAAAGTTGGAAGGAGATTGGCCAAGATCCTAGGGTCGGTGCGCAACAAAAGGGAATTATTTTTTGGACAAGAGTTCACAAAACATTCCATGAAAGAAAGTTGTTTCCGCCCTACCAATTTACGAGCGATCGTAGCATCAACTCGATTCAAAAGAGGTGGTTGTTCATCCAACAAGAATGCAACAAGTATCAAGCCGCACTTGAAAGAGTTGAAGCACGCCCCGTGAGTGGTCTCGGCATTGGGGACATGGTATGGTACCTTATCTTTCGTTGCTACGGCCGAGGCTTCGGCCTTCTCTATGTTTGCATGTCCAATTCTTGTTTGATCGTGTAGGCATTTCAATCTTTGGAAGCATTCAAGGCCCAGCACAATGACAAGCCATTCACTCTCACGGATTGTTGGACGATCATCAACAATTGCCCTAAGTTCAAAGATCAATACCGCGAACTTCAAAGGAAGAGAGGAAAGAAGACGGCCGAGTTGGCCGGAGGTGGAGACGGTGAGGCGTTGAAGAGGCCGAGGGGCAAGACCAACTCCAAGATGGACGACAAGCGTGATGCGGCATCCTTTGCCTTGCATGATACTTTGCACAACATGATGTCTCAAAAGGAAGTTAGGGACGAGAAAAAGCGTCAAGGCAAGGAGGAGCAAATGAAGCAATACCTACAGCTTCAAACGAAGAAGCTTGAGATGGAAGAGGCGGCCAAGAAGAGGAAGATCGACATGGAGGAGGCGGCCATGCAGAGGCAGCTCGACATCGAGGCCGCCAATGCGGCGACCATGCAGAGGCAGCTCGACATCGAGGCCGGCAATGCCGCAACCAAAGCAAAGGAGGTGGCGCTAGCGATCATGAGCGTCGACTTGAGAAAGATGAGCGAGAAGACGAGGAGCTGGTTCAAGGCCCGGCAGAAAGAGATGTTTGACGCCGACGGCCTGAACTAGGCGGTCTGTTCGGCTGTGGCACGGGGTGCCGGCCGCTAGCTGTGTTCCGGCGAGAAACCTATTCATTTTGGAGGCTGGCTGTGTTGCCGGCCGCTGGCTTTGTTGCCGGCGAGGTCGTGTAGGCTGGCTGTGTTGCCGGCGAGAAAACTATTCATTTTGGAGGCTGGCTGTGTTGCCGGCCGCTGGTTGTGTTGCCGGCGAGGTCGTGTAGGCTGGCTGTGTTGCCGGTGTGAACCAGGACGTGGTTTATTCGCATATGTGTGTTCGAACCAGGAGGCGGACAGGATGGGGCCGAAGGATGCGTCCGCGTGTTGGGCGCACGGCCACCTCATCCCAGAAAAGGCCCGGACACGACCCCATTGCCCGCCCCAAATGGACAGAATCCGGACAAAACGGACGTCCGTTTGGGGTCGTGCGTTGGAGTTGGCCTAACGAGGTGTTACATGGATTGTTTCTCCGGAAAATGCGACGACAGTGGCGTGCGACTCAGGTGTGCATGCTGCGATCACTCCTGGGGTCGCTGGAGGCGGGGAACGGCATGCCCGAACGCATTGGACGACGCCTAGGTCGATGGTGGTTTCGGTTGTCGCTGGGGACGACGGGGTCGACGAGTAGGAGCTCGCCGGAGTTTGCACGGGCGATGGAGTTTTCCAGCGATGGAGGATTGCTCGAATCCGAGCGCTTGTGGTACACAGGGGCACGCGCGAGGGGTTTGGGGGGGGGGTCAGGGGGATGCGCGCGAGTGCGGGGAACACGCTGGACATAGTGTGGGTGTCCGGGGCAAGCTCACCTCGCCGGAGCTCGCGAATGGGCGGCGGACGGCTCGGCTCCGGTGGGATCGGCGTTCCAAGAAGCAAGGCTTACCATGAAGGTGTCCATAAGGATCGTCTGGTAACGGGGAGGCTACTGGTGGAAGTGGTTCGTCGTCAGGGGCTCAGGGTCACCGGAATTTCGTCGGAGACGAGCTAGGACAGAGGCGGAGCTTGGGGGTTCGCCGACGAGCAGCCTGGGGGCGTGAGGTGCTGCGACATTGGGGCTTTTTGAGAGGAGCACCCGCTCTATTTAAAGGCAGGACCGGCGGGGCTCACGTGCACAGGAAGCACGCCGTTGTGGAGGTCGTGGCCACGACGTACGTCGGGTCATGGGCGTGGTTCGTGTGGGACATGGGGGGAAGACCTGACGTGCGGGCTCCACATGTCAGCGCTAGGGGATAGAGAGGTGAGTGGGTGGGCTGGCTGCTGCGCACGCGCTGGGCCGGCCTAGCTTAGCTGGGCCGTGGCCTGCCTTTTTCTTTTTCTTTTACTTTTATGTTTTTGTTTTCTCTTTTTATTTTTTGTTTTCTTTGTAAATTCAAAAAGATCTAGAATTTGATTTTTTCTTCAAAAACAAACATGCTCTAAATTCAAATATGAATATTTGTGAAATGTTGCACATTTCTTTTGAGCAATTTGGATAATTATTTTCTGCACTTATTTTTCCTTTTTGAATTTGGATTTGATTTCAAAACCAAATTTGTTTGAAATTCTTTTTATAAAATGGCAAGGGTCTAGATCATTATTTGGACTTATGAAATTTCATTTCCTGCCAAATAGATTGCAATGACATTTTTAATAATCTCCATTTGATTTCAATTTGATTTTTAAATAAACCAAATCAATTTCTTTTAGGGAATTTATTTGTTTGGCTTGCATAATCTTGGTCCTTATTTGGTTGACTTACCCAACAATATTTCAATGGTTTGGGGTTCCACCTATTGGCGAGCTAGGTTTCCACTAATTCCATTTGGCTTTTAACCCTTTGATCAAACAATCAAGCAATTTCCACCAGCAATCAATCAAACCAAGGTTTTATTTAAAAACAATTTGATAACCCACAAGTATAGGGGATCAGTTGTAGCCTTTCTCGATAAGTAAGAGTGTCGAACCCAACGAGGAGCTAAAGGTAGAACCAAAATTCACTCAAGTTCTATCGACCACCGATACAACTCTACGCACGCTTAACGTTCGCTTTACCTAGAACAAGTATGAAACTAGAAGTATTTTGTAGGTGTAACGGGATAGGTTTTCAAGATAATAAAGAACACGTAAATAAAATCTAGGGGCTGTTTAGATGAAGAAACAACTAAGTTAGTCTTAGTAGAGAGCTTTTTGTCACAAGAAAGTTATTTGTCCCTAGGCAATCGATAACTAGGCCGGTAATCATTATTGCAATTTTATATGAGGGAGAGGCATAAGCTAACATACTTTCCCTACTTGGATCATATGCACTTATGATTGGAACTCTAGCAAGCATCCGCAACTACTAAAGATCATTCAGGTAAAACCCAACCATAGCATTAAGTATCAAGTCCTCTTTACTCCCATACGCAAACAACCTACTTACTCGGGTCTGTGCTTCCGTCACTCACGCCACCCACCATAAGCAAATCATGAACATATTGCAAACCCTACAGCGGGGATCCCTCACGCTTGCGCGACACGGAGAGCACCACAGGACAGCACCAATAATAAAACATGCAACTCAAACCAATCATGATCATCAATCAACCCATAGGACAAAACGGATCTACTCAAACATCATAGGATAGCCATACATCATTGGGAAATAATATATATCGTTGAGCACCATGTTTAAGTAGAGATTACAGTGGGGAGAAGAGGTGTTGAACCGCTGCATAGAGGGGGAGAGAGTTGGTGATGGCGGCGGCGAAGTTGTTGTTGTAGATCGCCGTCACGATGATGGCCCCGGCGGCGTTCCGGTGCCACCGGGAGAGAGGGGGAGAGAGCCCCCCTCCTTCTTCTTCTTCCTTGTCCTTCCCCCTAGATGGGAGAAGGGTTTCCCATCTGGTCCATGGCCTCCATGGCGGCGGAGGGGTGGGAGCCCCTCCGAGATTGGATCTCTCTCTCTGTTTCCTTCTGTTTCTGCCTTCCCAGATTCTGGCCTTTCACCATTTCTTAAATTCCCGGAGATCCGTAACTCCGATTGGGATGAAATTTTAACACAATTTTTATCCGGATATTAGCTTTCTTGCGGTGAAAGAAGGGCACCAACCGCCTTATGGGGTGACCACAAGGATCCAGGGCGCGCCCTACCCCCTGGGGCGCGCCCCTATGGCTTGCGGGCCCCTCGGGCATCGTCTCGCGTTGATTCTTTTTCCCAAAAATCACATATATTCGAAAAAAAATCTCCGTAAGTTTTTATCGTGTTTGGACTTCGTTTGGTATGGATATTCTGCGAAACAAAAAACATGCAACAAACAGGAACTGACACTGGGCACTGGATCAATATGTTAGTCCCAAAAATAGTACTCCCTCCGTCCCAAAATAAGTGACTCAAAAGTGACTCAACTTTGTACTAAAGTTAGTACAAAATTGAGTCATTTTTGAGTCACTTATTTTGGGACGGAGGGAGTATAAAAAGTTGCCAAAAGTATATGAAAGTTGTAGAATATTGGCATGAAACAATCAAAAATTATAGATACGACGGAGACGTATCAGCATCCCCAAGCTTAATTCCTGCTCGTCCTCGAGCAGGTAAATGATAAACAAGATAATTTTTGATGTGGAATGCTACCTAGCATAATCTTGATCATATAATCTAATCATGGCATGAATATTAAGATACGAGTGATTCAAAGCAATAGTCTATCATTTGACATTAAGACAATAATACTTCAAGCATACTAATAAAGCAATCATGTCTTCTCAAAATATCATGGCTAAAAGAAAGTTATCCCTACAAAATCATATAGTCTGGCTATGCTCCATCTTCATCACACAAAGTATTAAATCATGCACAACCCCGGTTTTAGCCAAGCAATTGTTTCATACTTTAGTATTCTCAAACTTTTTCAACTTTCATGCAATACATGAGCGTGAGCCATGGATATAGCACTATAGGTGGAATAGAATATGGTGGTTGTGGAGAAGACAAAAAGAAAGAGATAGTCTCACATCAACTAGGCGTATCAACGGGCTATGGAGATGCCCATCAATAGATATCAATGTGAGTGAGTAGGGATTGCCATGCAACGGATGCACTAGAGCTATAAGTGTATGAAAGCTCAAAAAGAAACTAAGTGGGTGTGCATCCAACTCGCTTGCTCACGAAGACCTAGGGCAATTTGAGGAAGCCCATCATTGGAATATACAAGCCAAGTTCTATAATGAAAAATTCCCACTAGTATATGAAAGTGACAATATAGGAGGCTCTCTATCATGAAGATCATGGTGCTACTTTGAAGCACAAGTGTGGAAAAAGGAATAGTAGCATTGCCCCTTCTCTCTTTTCTCTCATTTTTTCTTCTTTTTTTTTTCATTTTTTTTCGTTTGGTGGGCATCTTTGGCCTCTTTTTTTTTATTTGGGATTCTTTGGCCTCTTTTATTTTTTGTAAAGTCCGGAGACTCATCCCGACTTGTGAGGGAATCATAGTCTCCATCATCCTTTCCTCACATGGGACAATGCTCTATAATGATGATCATCACACTTTTATTTACTTACAACTCAAGAATTACAACTCGATACTAGAACAAAATATGACTCTATATGAATGCCTCCGGCAGTGTACCGGGATGTGCAATGATCTAGCGTAGCAATGACATCAAAAAACGGACAAGCCATGAAAACATTATGCTAGCTATCTTACGATCATGCAAAGCAATATGACAATGATGGTGCGTGTCATAATAAACGGAATGGTGGAAGTTGCATGGCGATATATCTCGGAATGGCTATGGAAATGCCATAATAGGTAGGTATGGTGGCTGTTTTGAGGAAGGATATATGGTGGGTGTAATGCACCGGCGAAAGTTGCGCGGTACTAGAGAGGCTAGCAATGGTGGAAGGGTGAGAGTGCGTATAATCCATGGACTCAACATTAGTCATAAAGAACTCACATACTTATTGCAAAAATTTATTAGTCATCGAAACAAGGTACTACACGCATGCTCCTAGGGGAAGGGTTGGTAGGAGTTAACCATCGCGCGATCCCGACCTCCACACAAAGGATGAGAATCAATAAATAAATCATGCTCCGACTTCTTCACATAACGGTTCACCATACGTGCATGCTACGGGAATCACAAACTTTAACACAAATATTTCTACCAATCCACAATTACTCACTAGCATGACTCTAATATCACCATCTTTATATCGCAAAACTATTGCAAGGAATCAAACATATCATATTCAGTGATCTGCAAGTTTTATGTAGGATTTTATGACTAACCATGTGAATGACCAACTCCTGTTAACTCTCTACATAGATATAAGTGAAGCATGAGAGTTTAATTATTTCTACAAAAGATATGCCCACGCTCTAAAAAATATAAGTGAAGCAAAAGAGCATTCTACAAATGGCGGTTTTCTATGTGTAGAGAAACATGCAATCCAAACTTCAAATGATATAAGTGAAGCACATGAAGCATTCTATAAAGCCATACTCAAAAGATATAAGTGAGGTGCAAAGAGACTTCTATAAATCAACCAAGAACTTTCTCATACCAGCATGGTGCATTATTAAAAGAAAAATAAAAAGCACACGACGCTCCAAGATTTACGCATATCATGTGACGAATAAAAATATAGCTCCAAGTAAAATTACCGATGGTCGTTAGAAGAAAGAGGGGATGCCTTCCGGGGCATCCCCAAGCTTAGTTTCTTGGGAGTACTTGAATATTACCTTGGGGTGCCTCGGGCATCCCCAAGCTTAGTCTCTTTCCACTCCTTATTCCTTCATCCATCGTGATCTCACCCAAAACTTGAAAACTTCAATCACACAAAACTTAACAAAACCCTCGTGAGATTCGTTAGTATAATAAAGTAAATCATCACTTTAAGTACTGTTGTGAACTCATTCCAAATTCATATTAGCATTATATATACTGTATTCCAACTTCACCATGGTTCATACCCCCCGATACTACCCATAGATCCATCAAAATAAGAGAACAATGCATAGAAAACAGAATCTGTTAAAAACAGAACAGTCTGTAGTAATCTGAACATCTACCATACTTCTGTAACTCTAAAAATTCTGAAAAATTAGGACAAAATAAACAATTTGCATATCAGTACTGTGTAAAATTTTCCGAAACTTTTAACATTCTAGTAAAAAACGTAAATTCACGCACTACAGACAAAGTTTCTGTTTTTGCACTGCACACACCAAACAAGCAATCTAATCATCCAAAAGGCAAATATTGGCACATTATTTTTATAATACAATGGATTTATACAAGGGGATAATTATTTTTGTTGAAAATTTTATGTAATTAAGATTCACAAGGTTTCCATGGGCATGAACAAAGTTCAAGGCATGCTCCCATTTTAACAATGCTCGTCTCTCTCACTTTCACTTTTCTTTTTGAAAAAGTTTTAGGTTCCCCTCTTTATTTTTTTGTTTTTTAAACTATATAAAAGCACACAACAGAATAAAATAACTCTCTAAAACTTCCGGGTTGTCTCCCTGGCAGCGCTTTCTTTAAAGCCATTAAGCTAGTCATATAGTGCTCAAGTAATGGATCCACCCGGATCCCAAGGTATATCAAAGCCAATTTTAATTAAAAATGATTTGTAATTTAGTAGTGAGCACAAAGTAACATATATCATGCAACAACGAAGTCTAACTCTCTTCCTATGCATCGGCATGTCATAAAAGAACAGTTCATGCACACAAAGTAAAGGCCAATACATAGCATAAGCAGTTTCTTGCAATTTTATCATATTGGAAACATAGAGAGGTGGAGATGTAGTTCCTCTCTCATAATAATTGCAAGTAGGAGCAGCAAGCACATGCATATTATATCTATCAAAATCATCATGTGTAATAGTAAAAGGCAACCCATCTATATAATCCTTAATAAGTGCAAACTTCTCCGATATAGTGTAGTTGGGAGAATTCAAAAAGATAATAGGACTATCATGTGTGGGTGCAATAGCAACAATTTCACGTTTAACATAAGGAACTATAGCAAGTTCATCTCCATAAGCATCATTCATATTGGCATCATGGCCACAAGCATAGCAAGCATCAAGTTCATCAAAAAGGGATATTTGAAATGAATCCAAGGGATCATAGCAATCAACATAGCATTCATCCTTCGGTAAGCACGAAGGGAAATTAAACAATGTATGAGTTGAAGAGTTACTCTCATTAGAAGGTGGGCACGGGTAGCTAATCCGCTCTTCCTCCTTTTGTTCTTCGCTCTCCTCGTCATCTTTTTCATCTAATGAGCTCACAGTGTCATCATTTTCTTCTTCCATAGTTTCCTGCAAAATATTAGTCTCCTCTTGGACAGCGGAGGAGTCCTCAATATATGGCTTAACATAAGCTTTAGAAGCATAGTTTTCATAGCAATATTTAAGTATGGCAAAACTTTCAGATTTGTAAAGAGTAGCATCATACTTTTCAATCAAAGAAGCAATTTCATAGGCACCCTTAAAAGCAACAAATTCTTCAATTTGCTCAATATCATAGTAATTATAAACACCCTTGGCATAAGAAGATACGATTCCATTATCCTTAAACTCACATTGATAGGGAAGGTGTTGTTTAGGGTCTTCAGAGCAACACGTAAAATCATAAATTTCGCATAAATTCCAAGCATAGCATTGCAAAGTATTAATATGATGCCATAAAAGTTTCCCTTTTTGAGATAAGCGGTGTCGCACATAATAAGCATGCTCATTTAATGATTTGCCCTCAACTAAGCTAGTTGGGGTTTCAGCACGAGCACAAACGGATCGAAGATGATCTAAGTAAAAAGCTTCAACAGTGTGATAGATTTTGGGTGGTTCTTCAACCATTGGTGTAGTAGGTTCAACTAATTTTTTTGGTATTTCGTGTTCCATATCCATAACTAAAGATAGAGAACAACTTAGAACAGCAAATAAAATCTACTTAGTGATAAAGCAAACAAGCACCCACGAGAATATTCACCCCACGCTATAGTTCCCCGGCAACGACGCCAGAAAAAGGTCTTGATAACCCACAAGTATAGGGGATCAGTTGTAGCCTTTCTCGATAAGTAAGAGTGTCGAACCCAATGAGGAGCTAAAGGTAGAACAAATATTCCCTCAAGTTCTATCGACCACCGATACAACTCTACTCACGCTTAACGTTCGCTTTACCTAGAACAAGTATGAAACTAGAAGTACTTTGTAGGTGTAACGGGATAGGTTTTCAAGATAATAAAGAACACGTAAATAAAATCCAGAGGCTGTTTAGATGAAGAAACAACTAAGTTAGTCTTAGTAGAGAGATTTTTGTCACAAGAAAGTTATTTGTCCCTAGGCAATCGATAACTAGGCCGGTAATCATTATTGCAATTTTATATGAGGGAGAGGCATAAGCTAACATACTTTCTCTACTTGGATCATATGCACTTATGATTGGAACTCTAGGAAGCATCCGCAACTACTAAAGATCATTAAGGTAAAACCCAACCATAGCATTAAGTATCAAGTCCTCTTTACTCCCATATGCAAACAACCTACTTACTCGGGTCTGTGCTTCCGTCACTCACGCCACCCACCATAAGCGAATCATGAACATATTGCAAACCCTACAGCGGGGATCCCTCACGCTTGCGCGACACGGAGAGCACCATAGGACAGCACCAATAATAAAACATGCAACTCAAACCAATCGTGATCATCAATCAACCCATAGGACAAAACGGATCTACTTAAACATCATAGGATAGCCATACATCATTGGGAAATAATATATAGCATTGAGCACCATGTTTAAGTAGAGATTACAGTGGGGAGAAGAGGTGTTGAACCTCTGCATAGAGGGGGAGAGAGTTGGTGATGACGGCGACGACGTTGTTGGTGTAGATAGCCGTCACGATGATGGCCCCGGCGGAGTTCCAGTGCCACCGGGAGAGAGGGGGAGAGAGCCCCCCTCCTTATTATTCTTCCTTGTCCTTCCCCCTAGATGGGAGAAGGGTTTCCCCTCTGGTCCATGGCCTCCATGGCGGCGGAGGGGCGGGAGCCCCTCCGAGATTGGATCTCTCTCTCTGTTTCCTTCTGTTTCTGCCTTCCCAGATTCTGGCCTTTCACCGTTTCTTAAATTCCCGGAGATTCGTAACTCCGATTGGGCTGAAATTTTAACACGATTTTTATCCGGATATTAGCTTTCTTGCGGCGAAAGAAGGGCACTAACCGCCTTACGGGGTGACCACAAGGGTCCAGGGAGCGCCCTACCCCCTGGGGCGCGCCCTTATGGCTTGTGGGCCCCTCGGGCATCGTCTCGCGTTGATTCTTTTTCCCAAAAATCACATATATTCCAAAAAAAATCTCCGTAAGTTTTTATCGTGTTTGGACTTCATTTGGTATGGATATTCTGCGAAACAAAAAACATGCAACAAACAGGAACTGACACTGGGCACTGCATCAATATGTTAGTCCCAAAAATAGTATAAAAAGTTGCCAAAAGTATATGAAAGTTGTAGAATATTGGCATGAAACAATCAAAAATTATAGATATGACGGAGATGTATCACAATTCCCTGTGAATTTTTCATGATACCAGATTTGGGAAAAATCTGGGATGTGACAGACTACCATCCTTAAAAGAGATCTCGTCCCGAGATCTAGAGATGCCAGAAATAAAAGGTTAGGATTTGGGGTTTATCTTAAATTCCATCTCTAATCTAGGGCTTGTTGTTCGGGTTATGGCATTACCATCTGTGTCCTCGGATCCTTAGCGTTGCATTCTGGGCTGAGTATGTTGTCCTCAAGATAATTCTGTGGCTGGTAGGTCTATTTCTCAAAGTCTCCTTGTTACTGCGGTCTGGTTGGGGTGTGCGATGCCTCCTAGAACTATCCTTATTTTCTCAGTCTCTTGTTTTCCAGGTTTCTACCACCCTTAAAAGATTTTAAGTTTGGGATGTTCCAGCAGCTTCCTACTTCGGGGTTGGTTGCTGACCATCCTTCAGATTCTATAATCAATATATCATCTATCGGCTGGTTAGTTTCTCTGTTCTTTATGGTACCGTTTCAATTATCTTGCCAGTCTGGTCTATGCTCATACCATCTACCTTGTCCTTATCTGTGACTCACCTGTCAGCTTTTTCGATTGCCCAAGGTCTGTCCCATTTACCATGTCTTCGTGGTCTTCTCTGGGGTCATACGTTATTCCCTCGTGTTCCATGTCGGTGTTGCCTTTCTTCGACGAGGTTCCTCAGTCAAAGGTTTCATGATGTTGTTATATCAGATTCGTGGGTAAATTCCAATGGTCGTCTCGGGTGATACTGGTGTTTCCTTCTTTCCACCTATGAGGTCTTAAAGCTTCCATATCATGGGGTGGCTCTCCGATGCATGGATCCTTCCTGGTTTTTTGTCGGCTCTTTCTCACTGTTTGACCTACGCCTGGCAACGATTGCCTTTTATGGGGTCCCATAATATTCCGTCTAAGGTCTTCGGCTCGCACCGTCTCTCAACTATAGGTGTCTCACTCAAGACAATCCTCTCCACATAGTGCGGCGAATAATAAGAGTAGACGTCATGGCGATCAACTCATGACGTACCCAAATCATTACCAACCATGGGTTTGGAAGATCTTCGCAATCCTAACACTCGATCTACCTCGCAAGAGGTCTTTGATTTCTCCTCCGGTCTTGTGTTGATGTTGTCTAATGTTTCCTTACAGCTCTCAGTGGCAAAATATTCCTAAGGCGTCGCCTATTAGCTATCTCTTCCTTGGAGGCTCTAGCTCCTCGCATAGCAAACTCATTCGTCATCCTTGTATTACTTTGCTGTTCTTGTCAGGGTTAGTGATCTTGTCATTGTCATTACTGATTTCATCTCGTTTGACATATCCGTAAGGGTTCTGGTGTTGCCACACCGATATATCATCCTTTTCTGACTGCTCCATTCAGTCTTGCTCGTCGGGTGCCTGGTCTCTCAATTCATGTCTTGCCTAGCATAAGGCAATCTCAGTTCAACTACCCCTTTGGTGGTCCCTTGATATCCATAGCGGGGTCTCTCAGTTCCTTTGGCGTAGTGCGTTCCATTTTGGAACATGGGCATTTTCGGTCTCGATTCCGACTTCCCTTCCATTCGGCTTTCTACACCGTTGGGTGGTTGGGTTGTGTTAAGTCCATATGCTATCTTCTATCCAAGGTTTGTTTTGATTTTCTGTTATCCTAGGTGTTCTAGCTTGGTCTTTCTTTTTTCCTTTCCTGCTAACCGAGGTGTTCGATTCAGTCTCTCGTGTTCGGTTTGTGCATAGGGCAAAAGAATATGGGGTCAACATAACTTCATTCCTTGATAAGTTTGCTAATACAGAACTGGTTGTTCCTTCATTACATCAACTACTACCTTTACTATTTACAATACTAGGGTACATCCATGGTGGTCATATTTCCTAGTAGGGTCTTGCTGGTACTTTAGGTTCTTCCTGCTTTGGAGTTATGTGTATCTCTGTCTATGTCTAATTAGATTCATAGGTCTGGCCGACTCCTGATCCTATTCCAAACACTCTCCTGTGGGTGTCTGCGGGCAATGGTCTCTTGGTGCCTTCTCGGAACAATACGGGGCTTTCTTCAGTACATCCTCTGAGTGTCGTTCCTACGCTTCTCAGGGCAATCCTTCGCAAAGTGTCTTGGCTCCTTGCAACTGAAACACTCGACAAGGCTCATGTCTCTCCCAGGTCTAACCTTCTTCTTCCTGTTGTTTTCCCATTTCTCGAGCATTTTCCCTCATCTCCTGTGGGTCAAGCTCTATGGTCTCACAATCTTGCAGGTCTATTCGTTTCCTTTTGCATCTCTTGAACAAAGACGTTTCTCCTCCACATACGGCACCGTCGTAGTGTGGCTCTTCCTCTTCGATGGTTTGCATTGGCCCTTTCCCTTTACTCTAGCTCGATGTTCAGGGGTTGGGTCTATTTCTCCTTATTCGAGTTCTTCCTTAGTTGTTTGCTCTGGCGCTTTGTCATCCAATTCAGACTCTTTCATCTTCTTCCTGGTCGTCAAGGCTTCCTCCATGCTCTTCTGCTGACATTGTACCGCCAACAGTACGTCAGGGTACATCTCGCATTGCAGTGGAATGTGGTCCGTTCCTTCGCACAGGAAACATGTGACTTCCATCGTCGGGCATTCTCCCTCCAGATGGTCCTCTTCACAACAAGGGCATCCGCTCTGGTGTTCCTTCTGGGTGTGTCCAGTTTCTCCGCAAATAACACAGATATCGAACTTCTTTACTTCTTCCGCTGGCATCCGGGGTGTCGGGGTGACAAGACGAGATCTCTGTAAAACTGCATCATCTAGATCAAACGTCCTGCTTCCGCCTCGTTGATGTTTCCAATGAAGGTAAGGCTCTCAAGGTCTACTTTTCCATACTTATGGTCAGACTTCCTAGATAATTCCTCTTTGGGCTTGGGTTTCTCTTCCAACTTCACAAGTCCGATGGCTCTTCTGATTTCCTTCTTCAGTTTTTCCCAAGTAAACAACACTCCTCCTCTGAATGCTGCTTCTCGCTCTCTGTACCGGTCGAGTGAGTTGCCTTCTAGGTATGACTGGGCATAGAGAACCTTGCTTTTGTTAGCAATTATGTCTTTCCTCATTTCCTTCTCAACAGTTGCGATCCAATTTCCAATATCTGCTCTGGTCACTGGTCCGGACAGAATCAGTCTCTCGGGGTCCATGGTTCTGGGGTGGTCTAGGTTAGGGTCGAGAGAATAGGTGGGAGAGGTAGATACCCTTAGGCTAATCCCTTTAGCATTATATATAGGTTTGTAGCCTCGTATGGCTGTTAGTATACATACAATTGTCGTTCACCTAGGGTCTGCTCGTACGACCTAGTCCCAAGTTCTCACTTCTTCCGAAGGTTCCTACATTTCCACTGTTCTCACCTTAACTTCCAAGTGGCATTCTTCTGACTTCCATCATAATGGGGTGGGTCTACTAATTTTGTACTTAAAGGTTCACATTCCACGCAAATCAAAAGATAATTTCACACATCAAACATGACAATCAGTTCACACAAACAATTGTAAGTAAGGTCATACTTCATACAGTACGATCTTGTCCACTACGGTACAATAGTGGTTGAACGGGAATCGCTCTACTTCAAATTGACATAGTAGTGGTGGTCAATCTAAGCTTTGTAACGGTTTCCGTCTTCCAGTTCCCTAATCCAGGAGGTTGATCCTTCACTATCAACTTGTTTTCCCTTGGGGTTACTCATGTTCTTCTCCTGAGTAAGTTCCGTTCTGACTGCTGATACGTCTCCAACGTATCGATAATTTATGAAGTATTCATGCCATATTCATCTATGTTTACAATACTTTTATATGGTTTTGATGCACTTTATATGATTTATTTAGAACTAACCCAGACTGACGCTGTTTTCAGCAGAATTACCGTGGTGTTGTTTTTGTGCAGAAAATGAAAGTTCTCGGAATCGCCCAAAACTTTTTGGTGATTTTTTCTGGACAAAATAAGCAATATTGGAGCGAAGAACCACCGGAGAAGAGCCACGAGGTGGGCACAACCCACCAGGGCACGCCAGAGGGCCCAAGCGCGCCCTGGTGTATCGTGCCCTCCTCGTGGCCCATCTTGGCGTGAAACCGACGCCCAAAAATCCTATAAATATAGAAACCTTCAGAAATAACCCTAGACTCTCCGCTCCGCCGCCGCAACTCTCTGTATCGACGAAAAACCAATCTGGAGACGTTCCAGTACCCTGCCGGAGAGGGGAATGCATCTCCGGTGGCCATCTTCATTATCCCGGCGGAGGCCATGACGAGGAGGGAGTAGTCCACCCTTGGGGCTGAGGGTATGTGCCAGTAGCTATGTGTTCAATCTCTCTCTCTCTCTCTCTCGTGTTCTTGAGATGTCACAATCTTGATGTATCACGGGCTTTGTTAATATAGTCGGATCACATGATGTTATTCCCTCTCTATCTTGTTGTGATGAATTGAATCTTTCCCTTTGAGATATCGTTATGTTGGATTGAATATTGGATTAGAGAACACTTGATATATGTCTTGCATGCGGATACCCGTGGTGACAATGGGGTGTTCTATTGATTCGATTGATATATGTTTTGGTACTCAACTTGCGGATTCCCGCGGTGACATTGGGGTAATCTATGCATATGGGTTGATACATGTTCTTGTCCTACTTTCTCCGATAGAAATCTTGGGGCACTCTTTGAGGTTCTTTGTGTGGATTGAGTATTATGAATCTGAAATTGTTTGATGCGTATCGTATAATTAACTCATGGATACTTGTGGTGACATTGGAGTATCTAGGTGACATTAGAGTTGGTTGATGCGTATCATATGGTGTTATTCTAGTATGAACTCTTAGATAGATCGATCGGAAAGGATAACTTGGTGTTATCTTAGTATGAACTCTTGGATAGATCGATCGGAAAGAATAACTTTAAGGTGGTTTCGTACCCTACAAAAAATTTCTTCTTATATTCTCCGCTAGATAAGAACTTTGGAGTGATTCTTCGTTGCACGTTGAGGGATGGTTGAGAGATTGCACTAGCGAAAGTACGGACCCTAGGCCTTGTTTTCAAGCATTGCAATACCGTTTGTGCTCACTTTTGTTACTTGTTACCTTGTTGTTTTTATATTTTCAGATTATTAAAACCTATATCTATCATCCATATTGCACTTGTATCACCATCTCTTCGCCGAACTAGTGCACCTGTACAATTTGCCATTGTATTGGGTGTGTTGGGGATACAAGAGATTTCTTGTATTTGATTGCAGGGTTGTTTGAGAGAGACCATCTTCATCCTACACCTCCCATGGATTGATAAACCTTAGGTCATCCACTTGAGGGAAAATTGCTACTATCCTACAAAACTCTGCGCTTGGAGGCCCAACAAAGTCTACAAGAATAAAGTTGTGTAGTAGACATCAAGCTCTTTCCTGGCGCCGTTGCCGGGGAGGTGAGTGCTTGAAGGTATATCTTTAGATCTTGCAATTGAATCTTTTAGTTTCTTGTTTTTCACTAGTTAGGTTTTATAAAAGAAAACTACAAAAAATGGAGTTTAGGTTGCATCATTTGTTTCGTCTTTATAATGTCTTTCGTGAAAATAAGGATTCCGAAATTTTTGCTCAATTGGTAGAGGAAGAAATTATGAAAATACGCAATGAGAATTCCTTGAATGATGAGCATGATTGCAATGTTGTTAGTATGAATTCTATGAATATCCAAAATACTAATGATGATTGCACTAGTCATGATAAAAATGTTTCTTATAAGCATGTCAATTTTTGTGGAGTGCATAAAGTTTGTGAAGACGTGCCTTAGAGGGATGATAAATTTTGTAAGAAGCATAAACATGATAGAACCAATTTTTTGTTCAAAGTGATAGATGAATTTGCTACAAAATTGTGTTCTCTTTGTCCTATTACTTGTGAACTTTGCAATAAAGTTGGTCATCTTAATTTCCAATGCAAACTTTTTCATGATCAAATCATGGCTAAATATTGTAATGACTTGATCACCCTTGAACTTTATGATGAGCTTTCTCTATTTTTGGGCAGTGAAGAATTGACGCATAAAAATAGTTGGTTTGAAGTATTCATTCTCACGGACGACATTGAAACTAATCTAAAAAATATCTATATGTTTTGCATGGTAAATTGCAATGAGAATGCTTATATTGCCAACTATAGAAAGATGGAAAAACCAATAGAATATAAAAGGAATACTAATGAAAGGGTAAAGAATTCTACTTTGCCTCCTATTGTCTCTCATGATGTAATAGGTGATGAGGAGGAGCTCCCTATTCAACCAATCTCATCAATAAGAAGGTTGAAGAAATTAATTAAACCCACACATGATGTGGTGAAGATGACGAAAAGAAGGAAGAGTAGATGTAAAAAGGTATCTCTCCCAAATGATGTTGCTCCTATTATTGTTGTGCCTCACGAGGATGAATCAAAAATAATCGTGGAAGATGATACACTTGATGATGATTTTGTTATGCCTATTGCTTGTTGTGACGACTATGATTGGGAAGATAATGATGATTCTTATAGTCTTGAAAATCTTTTTGGCACCAACTTGGTAAATTATGATGATAATAATTGTTATGCTATTGGTGCTATTCATACTATTGATGATGAGAGTGATTATGCTTATGATATGCGAAGCCACAAGCTTAGGGATGCTATGTTTGATGAGAATGACATGTTTGAGAATTTATTTATTGCAATTAATGTTTGTCCCAAGCTTGGGGATGTTATGCTCAATGAAGATGATCTTTTTAGTTCCCCTACTTTGAATGATCAAATTTGTTATGATGATTACATGCCTCCTTTTTATGATGATTGTGGTATTTATGAAAGTGGGTTTGGAAGGGTGTCAACTTTAGATAATTATTATCCCACTTTTTTGGAGGGTTTTGAATTTTATTATAATTATAAATGTGGATTTGGAGAGGTCATGACTTTTATTTAGTAATTATTCCACTATCTCGGAAGAGGTTTCACTTGACTATGATGAGAACAAAGTTGCTACTTATGATGATTATTGTGATGATACTTATGTTATAAAAAGTAGTGATAATTATTTTCATAATTTTGAATATCCTTTTACCGAACATTACTCTTTTAATGTGGAAACAATTTATAGTATTCGAGTTTCATTTGATGCTCCCACTATTATGAATGAGAAGGAATTTGCTTATGTGGAGAGTAATGAAAATTCTATGCTTGTGCATCATGAAAAGAATGCTATATGTGATAGTTATATTGTGAAATTCCTTCATGATGCTACTGAAAATTATTATGAGGGAGGAACATATGCTTGTAGGAATTGCAATAATATCAAGTTTCCTCCCTATGTGTTCAAAATTTTGAAGTTATGCTTGTTTTGCCTTCCTATGCTAGTTGATTCTTGCTCCCATAAATTGTTTGCTCACAAAATCCCTATGCATAGGAAGTGGGTTAGACTTAAATGTGCTTGTCATGAGATTCATGATGCTCTTTTTCATATTTCAATTATTATTCCTATGAGAGCATCATTGAAATCATCATGCCTAGCTAAAAGGCATTAAAGAAAAGCTCTTGTTGGGAGACAACCCAACACTTTTACTTTCTGTTTTTGTGTGTTAACATGATTAAGATACTGTAGTAATCATGTTTTGTGTATTTTACTTCAATAAAGTTCCAAGTAAAGCCTTTGGGATGACTCACAAGATGAGTAGAATTGATGCTGAACCAAAACAGAAACTTTTGACTCCAGTACAGGAATTTTCATTTTTTACTGGAGTGTGATAATGATCTGAATTTTTTACACAGTCTGAATATACAAATTCTTCATGTTGTCCTAATGTTTCAGAATTTTTCGAGACATGGAAGTATGGCTATACTACTGATCTTCACAGACTGTTCTGTTTCTGACAGATTCTGTTTTGCATGCATAGTTTGCTCGTTTTAGTGTTTCCATAGCTTATATTTAGTGGTATAAATTATGGGAATGATAGAATACAGTAGGTATCATGTGGTAACAATTATGAATCTTGTCTTGACAGTACCTAAGTGAATGATTTATCTTTGTTACACTAACCCTTCTCACGAAGTTCCGTTAAGTTTTGTGTGATTGAAGTTTTCAAGTTTTGGGTGAGACACTGATATGAGGAGAATAAGGAGTGAAAAGAACCTAATCTTGGGGATTCCCAAGGCACCCCAAGGTAATATCCATGGAAGACTCAAGCGTCTAAGCTTGGGGATGCCCCGGAAGGCATCCCCTCTTTCGTCTTCAACATTATCGTTTTTGAGAATAGGTGAAACCGGGATATGAGAGGATTGAACGAGATACAAAAGCTCAAACTTGGGGATGCCCAAGGCATCCCAAGTAAATATTTCAAGAAGTCTCAAGCATCTAAGGTTGGGGATGCTATGCATCCCACCTCTCTTTGTCAACTATCGGTTAGCCTATGTTGAGCCTAAACTTTTATTCGCTCACATGCTGCGTGCTATTCTTGGAGTTCTATTTTTGTTTAGTTTGCTGTTTGAATAAAATACTCAGATCTGAATATATTTATTGGGAGAGAGATTCCTCACATAACTACTTAATTGTTTGACTACTCATTGATCTTCACTTATATTTTTTGGAGTAGCTTGTCATTTACTCTTGTGCTTCACTTATATCCTAAGAGTAAATTGTGAATGAATGAAATATCATAATTCTGAAATTATCAATGTGCTATATTCTTAGTAGCAAGTTCACATTTGGTTTAGAAAGTAAAATCTATTGAAGTTTAACAATCACAATATTGGTCATACAAGCAATTCGTGAATGATTAGTATAAGGAAGAGAACTTTCACATACAGATATATTATCTTGGAGATCTTCTATGATTGTGAATATCCATTAATTATTTTCAAACTTGAGCAAATTAGTTGAAGTTGGACAAGGAAGACAACGTAATGAGTTATGGTTGTGTATATTTGCATAGAAGTTATATTGTTATGGATCCTCCAACATGTGGTGCTTGTTTAGAACCTTTTGCTAGCCAACACTTCGTACTAAGTAGAGATACTACTTGTGCATCCAAATCCTTGAGCCAAGTTTCTTCCATAAGAGTCCACCATACCTACCTATATATGGTATTTCACTGCCATTCCAAGTAAATTTTCATGTGCCACCTCTAAACATTCAAATAAACATCTGTTTTGTGTGCCTGGACCGCTCATGGAGCGACGGGGGGCGGTCAATATCTTCCATGTTAAGCGGGTTATTCTCATGATGAGTGTTTATTCACTCATCCTTGCACGAGAGGGGCGGTAATAGGGATTTCCAGTCCTAAAATAAAAAAAATGCAAATAATTAAACAAAACTCCCCCAGGAATGTTGTTGGTATGGACGATACCCGTGGATTTGGCTAGCCGTGGAGTGTGTTTGTTGGTGGAGGGGGAGTAAACCTTTACTTTTACCGCTTGGGAACCGCCGCTAATGTGTTTAACATGGAAGATATTGATAACTCTTGGTCGTAACGTTGACAGGAAGGGTGCACCTCCCAAAATTATATCTATCTCTGT
Organism: Elymus sibiricus; assembly: GCA_039707655.1. Classification (NCBI taxonomy): domain Eukaryota; kingdom Viridiplantae; phylum Streptophyta; class Magnoliopsida; order Poales; family Poaceae; genus Elymus; species Elymus sibiricus. The sequence continues at coordinate 145,634,682 of CM077671.1, read as the reverse complement.
TTTTAAACAATGAGCTCTGGCACATATGCAAATCCCTGCTTCCCTCTGCGAAGGGACAATCTATTTACTTTCATGTTATTTACTAATCATGTTGAGTCAACTTCTTTTCCAACCTCAATCTATTAGGTTGCAAGCATCATGTGGCAGGGAAAGATCTAGGCACATATGGCCAGTCAAATATATTTGATCATGACTTATTATTGTTGCAATTATCTCTATGATAAATGAGTTGGGAGGCGAAACATTAAGCCCCTATCTTTCTATGTGTTCGATGGATACCATTTGTTCTAAAAATATGCTTTGAGTACTATCAATCATAGAAGACTATATGATGATTGAGTATGTGGAGCTCTTACTTAGACTTTGTTGAGAATGAGTTCAATTGCAATTGTTTGGTGACTAAGAACATAGGTTGTTAAGTTTCAAGAGAATTCATTGTTTGAACCGTAACATGTGAATTGGTTGCTACTTTATCATGATGATTTTTATGAGAAAGAGTTGCTGTTATGATGCTAGGAAAAGTGGTTGAAATTATCATTGATCAAACATATACACTATGCTAGTATTCACACTTCATAAATTAGTTCTTTTATCATTTACCTACTCGAGGACGAGTAGGAATTAAGCTTGGGGATGCTGATACGTCTCCAACATATCGATAATTTATGAAGTATTCATGCCATATTCATCTATGTTTACAATACTTTTATATGGTTTTGATGCACTTCCCGGACTGACGCTGTTTTCAGCAGAATTACCGTGGTGTTGTTTTTGTGCAGAAAATGAAAGTTCTCGGAATCGCCCGAAACTTTTTGGTGATTTTTTCTGGACCAAATAAGCAATATTGGAGCGAAGGCCCAGGCGCGCCCTGGTGTATCGTGCCCTCCTCGTGGCCCGTCTTGGCATGAAATCGACGCCCAAAAATCCTATAAATATAGAAACCATCAGAAATAACCCTAGACTCTCCGCTCCGCCGCCGCAACTCTCTGTATCGACGAAAAACCAATCTGTAGACGTTCCAGTACCCTGCCGGAGAGGGGAGTCCATCTCCGGTGGCCATCATCATCATCCCGGCGGAGGCCATGACGAGGAGGGAGTAGTCCACCCTCGGGGCTGAGGGTATGTACCAGTAGCTATGTGTTCAATCTCTCTCTCCGTCTCTCATGTTCTTGAGATGTCACGATCTTGATGTATCACAGGCTTTGTTCGGATCACATGATGTTATTCCCTCTCTATCTTGTTGTGATGAATTGAATCTTTCCCTTTGAGATATCGTTATGTTGGATTGAATATTGGATTAGAGAACACTTGATATATGTCTTGCATGCGGATACCCGTGGTGACAATGGGATGTTCTATTGATTCACTTGATATATGTTTTGGTACTCAACTTGCAGATTCCCGCGGTGACATTGGGGTAATCTATGCATAGGGGTTGATTGCACGTTTTCATACCATGTTCTCCGATAGAAATCTTGGGGCACTCTTTGAGGTTCTTTGTGTTGGATTGAGTATTATGAATCTGAAATTGTTTGATGCGTATCGTATAATTAACTCATGGATACTTGTGGTGACATTGGAGTATCTAGGTGACATTAGAGTTGGTTGATGCGTATCATATGGTGTTATTCTAGTACGAACTCTTAGATAGATCGATCGGAAAGGATAACTTGGTGTTATCTTAGTACGAACTCTTGGATAGATCGATCAGAAAGAATAACTTTAAGGTGGTTTCGTACCCTACAAACAATTTCTTCTTATGTTCTCCGCTAGATAAGAACTTTGGAGTGATTCTTCGTTGCACGTTGAGGGATGGTTATGTAATCCAATTATATTAGCATTGTTGAGAGATTGCACTAGTGAAAGTACAGACCCTAGGCCTTGTTTTCAAGCATTGCAATACCGTTTGTGCTCACTTTTGTTACTTGTTACCTTGCTGTTTTTATATTTTCAGATTACAAAAACCTATATCTATCATCCATATTGCACTTGTATCACCATCTCTTCGCCGAACTAGTGCACCTGTACAATTTGCCATTGTATTGGGTGTGTTGGGGACACAAGAGATTTCTTGTATTTGATTGCAGGGTTGTTTGAGAGAGACCATCTTCATCCTACACCTCCCACGGATTGATAAACCTTAGGTCATCCACTTGAGGGAAAATTGCTACTGTCCTACAAAACTCTGCGCTTGGAGGCCCAACAAAGTCTATAAGAATAAAGTTGCGTAGTAGACATCAACTGCCTTCAGTTCTTCCTCTAGCTTGTGGACATACTCTTTGGTGCAGTACAGTGTGACTCGGACTCTCACTCTTAATTTCTTAATTGCTTCCCATGCGTCGAAGAACGTAGCTTGGAGCATCGGGTTGGTGATCACATGAAGTCCTCTAGCCTCATGATTAACCTCGGGATGGGCATACATATGCAGTTGCACTAACCAACAATTCCTTCCTTCATGCCGAACAAGAAATCCTTTGTACACTGCTTTTCAGTACATTTCCATGCTCAACATGATGTCCTTTAGTGCTCTCAGGAATTCCTTGTCTTCCTTCAGGGTCATACTCGACATTGGTCTTAGATCTTCTCACTCCATGAAGGTGGTTGTCTATGTTTAGAAAAGACGAGGATTAGAAGAGAATATATATGGATCTTTAAAATAGGTTTTGTCCTACGAGCTTTCCATTTCCTAGGGTCACGTCCAATAGACAACATGCGCTTTGATACCATCTGTCACGACCCAGTCCCATGATAGGGCCCCGAATCTCTGCGCTTACTGTGTCAATCACTAGATCAATAGGTGACAATCACAGTCGATGATGAAATACCAAGATACATCACATGTCATAGTATTTACATCGAAGATCCAGTGCAATACAATACACACCTGCTTATCTCAAGGCTAGCTTAGAACTATGCAGCAGAGTAAATGTCTAGTCTTGTGGCGTCCATTGACTCAGAGGCAGTAGTTGAGTATAGTGTCGTAACCCTACTTCATAACCTTCCCTTCGATGAAGTAACATGCAACATGATACATTGTAGCCACAAGGGTCAATACATAGAATGTATTGGCAAGCTTCACCAGGATTAGGCTTGTGGAACTTAATTATGAAATGTGGTGCGATTGATTTTCCTTTGTGCAAAAATAGTTTTCCTATCTTTATAAGGTGGCCTAATCTAGCAGCAACAAGACACTTCCGGTATTCCCCGGTCGTAGTCAAGGTCACTCCGGTAAACCCCGGTCGGAACTCAAGCAGTTTGAGCACCTGGACTCCCGGTACGCCTCGGTCATGCCAAGCCTCTCCACAGACCCTAGTAAACCCCAGACCTCTGAGATCAGCTCCTATACTCCCTGTTGGTTCAACCCAATGATTTAGAAGGAAGAGGTGAATGAGATCAATCCGACAATTCTCGGATGAGTCGCTCAAAGTTGTCCGTAACCGGGGACACGACTAATCATGATCAGGCTTTTTACACTCTGGAGAGGTTTGTGTATTTTACTCGTGGTTCCCGATCACACTCTTCTTCTACTAAACATCATTTGTAAAGTAGCTAGGTAGATCAAGACAAGACTTTTGGGAAGTAGTCGCCCTCTCTGAAAAGAAAGACCCAGTCCAATTTACATGCAAGACTACATCTGCTGGTCTACCGCAGGAGGGTTCCCATAACTTACTTGATCCTAACAGAGCCAAAATTGCCTCATGGTCACACATGGAAGCTACTAAACTTTTGAACTCGTACAATCTCTCGTGACTGGATGGCATTCCCCACCAATGATTACACTCCGATGACCCAATCGAAGCCAGTCCACCCAGATCGATTCATTGATTAGGTGATAATAGTTTAGTAGTAAACCATGCGGTCGTATGGTGGAATAATAATGGTGTTTCCCTATCCACGTTATATCACCTAAGAAACTACTCGTTGTTTACAATGTCAGGGTATAATGGACCTATTCATACTACTGGGCTTTGTCAAGCATAAAGCAACAATCCTATAGGGATTCCTAGTTGAAAATCAACTACAATGCATGAAAAAAATAGGTTGTGATGAAAAGTTCCACTTGCCTGTATTGACCTATTGTTCAGTCTCACGATCCTTGATCAACAGACTTTGCTCTCCGTAACAATCTATCTTAAGTAAAGAGCATTCATGAACAACCATACAAATATTCAAACAATGGTCAGTGATGTGCATGGTGTCAGTGTCATTGTGTTGTGTGATCAAGTGTCAGGACTTAACTCATAAGAGTTTGGATAATAACATAGTGGTTCTCTTTGGAATACGTGTGACATAAGGGTTCACATGCAAGTTTCAATTATGGTTCATCACATAAGGACTATGTGACGTCAATGGTGGTTGTCTGATCTAGTTAATGATTCATGGCAACAAAGTCCTGGTATATGAATCTTGGGTAGCCAAGTTCATGTTCTAGTTTGAATGAAAAATCAAACTAGTTGACCTTTCATGGGCTTAGATACATGGAAGTCTGAAAATGATAAGTTGGTCTAGCTTCTGGCTCAAGTTGGTCTTGAACTAGGTTTCAACCTACTTGGTTTCTTTTGGAAGGATTTACAATTCAATTTGAATTTGAGTTAGGGTTCATCCTATTCAAAATCAAATTGAATTGAGTTTAGAATTTGATTTGGTTTCACAAGTTCAATTTGAATTATGAACTCTCATAAATATTTAAGGTGGTTTTATCTAGACCTTTATCATCTGCCAACCTAAAGTCATACACAATCCGAAACAACTACTCACGTGCTTTAACTAAGTTTTTTGTAATCTACTGTAATTGTTTCATTTGATTTGGTTTAGCTAAAGTCAAGTACAAATCCAGAAATAAATACTAAGACTCAAATAGTTTTCAAACTAGTTTGAGTTTGAACCTGATTTAATTTGAGTTCATATTTCCTGAAGTCAAATATTAAATCTAACTCAACCTACTAAGTTTAATTTGATTCAAAGAATCTATTTGAATTGGTTTTGTTCAAAATAACTTTGATTTGAATTTAAATTTCAAACCGGGTTTGAAATGAGATTCAAATGGTAATTGAATTATCTAAAGTCAAATAATAATCCAAAAACTATTTACGAAAGTTTTATTTGAGTTTCTAAAACATTTGTTTAGTATTTGTTTTATTAAACAATTTCTTAATTCAAATTAAACCTAATTAGGTTTAATTCCTATTTGAGTTCTATCCTAATTTGTGTTCCATTTGAAACACAAATTAAATTAATTTAAAATTTGAACTAAAGTGTTCATAGATGAAATTATATTTAATTATATTTAATTTTTAAAGTGGATCAATTAATTTGATTAATAAAATACAAGTTATGTCCTATTCAAATTTGAATTCATTCTGTTTGAATTTGAATTTTAAAGTATTCAAACATGAAATATTTTTGTATAGGGTGAAATTAGATTTCATAAGGTTCATTTTGCAAAAAGAAACACCTAATTTGGACTTGTAGATAATTATTTATGAACATTTCAAGTTCAAGGGTTTTTCTATAAATTTCGAATTTAAATGATTTTGTCTCATTTCTATTGAACGGACTGGGGCTACGTGGCTTAATCTGATTGGCTGGGAGGGTGTGCGTTCTGGTGCTACGTCATGAATGGTCGATCCCTAAAGGATACCACATCAGGTTTTTAAGTGAACGCGTGCGTGCCTTGCGATCAGGAATTAACGGTTGAGATTGGATCTAGCAGGGCTAGGGTTGGGTTCTCACCGGAGTTTCGCCGGAAAACGCAACGACGATGTAGCGTGACTCCGTTGTTCATGCTGCGGTCGCTCCTGGGGTCGCTGGAGGTGGGGAACGACACGACCGGACGCGGTGGACGACGCCAGGTCGATGGTGGCCTCGGTTGCCACTCGGGACGACAGGGTCGATGAGGAGGAGCTCACCGGAGTTGGCACAGGCGGCGGAGCTTTCGGGTGATGAAGGATTACTTGAATCTGAGCACTTCTGGTACACATGAGGGTTAGGGGGATGCGCGCGAGTGTGGGGAACACGATGGAAATGGTGAGGGGGTCCGGGGCAAGCTCACCTTGCCGGAGCTCGCGAACGGGCGGCGGACGGCTCGGGCTCAGGTGGGATCGGTGCTCCAGGAAGCAAGGCTCACCGTGAAGGTGTCGAGAAGGATCGTTTGGTCACGGGGAGGCTAGCGGTGTCAGTGGCTTCTCGTCAGGGGCTCGGCGTTGCCGGAATTTCATCGGAGACGAGCTAGGTTAGAGGCGGAGCTTCGGGGTTCACCGGCGAGCAGCCTGGGAACGTGAGGTGCTACGGCGTTGGGGATAACACCCGCTCTATTTAACGGGAAGGGCCAGCGGGGCTCATGTGCACAGGGAGCACGCCGTCGTGGAGGTCGTGGCCACGACGTGCGTCAGGTCATGGGCACGGTTCATGCGGGAGGTGGGGGAAGATCTGATGTGCGGGCCCCGCGTGCCAGCGAGAAGGGAGAGAGAGGCGAGCGGGTGGGCTGGCAGCGGCGCACGAGCTGGGCCATGGCCTGACTTTTTTTTTTACTTTTTTTTGTTTTCTGTTTTCTTTGTAAATTCAAAAATAGTTTGAATTTGATTTTTCTTTCAAAAACAAACATCCTCTAAATTCAAATATGATTTTTTGTGAAATGTTGCACATTTCTTTTGGGCAATTTGGACAATTATTTTCTGCACTTATTTTTCCTTTTTTGAATGATTTGATGTCAAAACCAAATTTGTTTCAAATTCTTTTTAGAAAATGGCAGGGGTCTAGATCATTATTTCGACTTATGAAATTTCATTTCCTTCCAAATAGTTTGCAAATCCATTTTTAATAAGCTCCCTTTGGTTTCAGTTTGATTTTTAAATAAACCAAATTAATTTCTTTTAGGGAATTTATTTGTTTGGCTTGCATATTCTTGGGACTTATTTGATTGATTTGCCCAACAATATTTCAATGGTTTGGGGTTCCACCTATTGGATAGCAAGGTTTCCACTAATTGCATTGGGCTTTTAACCCTTTGTTCAAACAATCGAGCAATTTCCAATAGCAGGCAATCAAACAAATGTTTTGTTTTGAAAAAAAAATATTTCCCTGTGAATTTTCATCATACCATATTTGGGAAAAATCTGAGATGTGACAAGAATAGGGCCGGCGACCCGAGGCCCATCACTATCGAACTGGGAGAAATTGGATTATCGATTGCCAGAACTGGGAGCCCCCTACTCTGTGGCAGAAAGAGAGAGGTTGTCCGCGCAGGTATTCGGCTATGATAATATCCAGCCACAAGGCACCCGCACCCTGCTCGATATGCCAAAGCCAACGCGTCAACACGACAATGTTCATGCGCTTGGATGCCATTATTCCAAGCCCACCCTGGTCATTGTGCTTGCAGATGTCAGTCCAGCGCACTATATGGTACTTCTGCTTGTCTCCATCTCCCGCCCAAATTTTTTTCGATTGGCATTTAGTGATCTCTTGATGCAAGGTTTTGTGCAGACTATAGAAGCTCATGATGAACATAAGAATACTCTACAAGGACGAATTAATCATCATCGTCCTTGCCACCTTAGAGAGCCACATGCCCTGCCAAGGCTTGACCCTATGTGGTAGTTTTGCCAAACTGGGGCGAAGGTCCGCCACAATGACTGCTACTTGTGAGCTGCGTTGGGTTTTTCCCGAAGAGAAAGGGTGAAGCAATATAGTAGCAATAAGTATTTCCCTCAGTGAGAACCAAGGTTATCGAACCAACAGGAGAATCAAGCAAACTCTAGTCGTCAGCACCTGCACACACAAAACAAAACACTTGCACCCAACGCGGGCAAGAGGGTTGTCAATCCCCTTGAACTCATTACTTGCAAGGAATAATTTTGATAGTGATAGATAAATAAAAAAGAAAAGTAAAAAGAAAATAATAAATTGCAGCAAGGTATTTTTTGGTTTAGCAAAATGATTAAATAGACCCGGGGGCCATAGTTTTCACTAGATGCTTCTCTCTCGAACACATAGCATACGATGGGTAAACAAATTACTGTTTGGCAATTGGTAGAAAAGCACATAGTTATCATGTTATTCATGCCAATGGTCATGTATATAGGCATCTCGTCCATGACAAGTAGACCGAAATGATTCTGCATCTACTGCTATTACTCCACCAATCGACCAACTCCTGCCTGCATCTTGATACGTCTCCAACGTATCTATAATTTATGAAGTATTCATGCCATGTTTACTATAATTTTATATGATTTTGGTATGATTTTATTAGAACTAACCCGGACTGACGCTGTTTTCAGCAGAACTACCCTGGTGTCGTTTTTTGTGCAGAAATAAAAGCTCTCGGAATGGGCTAAAAATTTACGGTGATTTTTTATGGACCAAAAGAGACCCCCAAAGCACCGGAGCTGGGCCCGGAAGTGACCGAGGAGGCCAAAAGCCTAGGGGGCGCGCCCTACCCCCCGGGAGGGTGCTCTCGGCTTGTGGACTCCTCGAGCACCCCCTTGACGTGAGACCGACGCCAAAAATTCCTATAAATACCAAAACCCCCAGAAAGAACCCTAGATCAGAAGTTCCGCCGCCGCAAGTCTCTGTAGCCACGAAAAATCAATCTTGGCCCTCTCCGGCACCCTGCCGGAGGGGGTCACCATCACCGGAGACCATGGAGGAGGAAGACGGAGGGGCCATCATCACCATGGAGGCCAAGGACCAGAGGGAGAACCTCTCCCCACCTAGGGGGGAGGCCATGGAGGAGGAAGCACAAGGGGGAGACCCTCTCCCCCTCTCTCTCGGTGGCGCCGGAGTGCCATCGGGGGAACCATCGCCGCGGTGATCGTCTTCATCAACATCACCTTCTTCATCACCGTCCTCATATCTTTTCAGCGGTCCACTCTCCCGCATCCCGCTGTAATCCCCTACTTGAACATGGTGCTTTATGCCACATATTATGATCCAATGATGTGTTGCCATCCTATGATGTTTTGAGTAGATTTCTTTTGTCTTATGGGTTGATTGATGATCTAGATTGGTTTGAGTTGTATGTTTATTTTGGTGCTGTCCTATGGTGCCTTCCGTCCCTCGCACACGTGAAGGATTCCCGCTGTTGGGTGTTGCAATACGTTCATGATTCGCTTATAGTGGGTTGCTAGAGTGACAGAAGCTTAAACCCGAGTAAGGGGGTTGTTGCGTATGGGATAAAGGGGACTTAATGCTTTAATGCTATTGTTGGGTTTTACCTTAATGATCTTTAGTAGTTGCGGATGCTTGCTAGAGTTCCAATCATAAGTGCATATGATCCAAGTAGAGAAAGTATGTTAGCTTATGCCTCTCCCTCATATAAAATTGCAATAATGATTACCGATCTTGTTAACAATTGCCTAGGACAATTCCGCACACCGACCCATCATTATTCCACACTCGCTATTTGTAATATATTGTAATATATTCTAACTTTATGATAAAATCACCTATTTTTATATTTTAGTTCTCCGATATCATGCAAAGCTATTCTCTTCATACCCACAACGTAGTTTTATTTCTCGTTTCTACTTGGAAGCAAACGTTCGGCGTACGTAGAGTCGTATGAGTGGCAGATAGGACTTGAGAGAATATTGATCTTACCTTTAGCTCCTTGTGGGTTCTACACTCCATACTTATCACTTCCACCTTTGGAAATTGCTACGATGATTCCTTTCACTTGGGGATTATCAAGCTCTTTTCTGGCGCCGTTGCCGGGGAGCAATAGCGTGGGGTTGATATTCTCGTGTGTGCTTGTTTGCTTTCTTCACTAAGTAGATTTTGTTTTCCCTTTTTGCTTTCTTTAGTTGTGGGTGAAACAAACAAAAAAATTAAATAATGAAAAATACAAAAAGAATTACTTGCCTCTTATGCCTAAGAAGTTTTTCAAAAAGAGAAGTGATTGGAAGGTTGTGCATTGGAGAAGTGAGGGTCGACCTTGAACACTTGTGTTCATGCTCATGGAAACAATGTAGAATTTTTCATGGAAGCTTCTCAAAAATAATTATCCCCTTGTATATATCCATTGTATTATAAAAATAATGTGCCAAGATTTGCTTTTAGGATGATTAGATTGCTTGTTCGCTATGTGCGGTGCAAAAACAGAAACTTTGACTGTAGTGCATGAATTTACATTTCTTACTCTAATGTAAAAAGTTGCTGAAATTTTTACACAGTACTTCTATATAAATTGTTTAACTTGTCCTAATTTTTCAGAATTGTTTGAGTTACAGAAGTATACGAAGTTTCCAGATTGCTACAGACTGTCCTGTTTTAGACAGATTCTGTTTTCTATGTGTTGTTCACTTATTTTGATGAATCTATGGGTTGTATCGGGGGGGTATGAACCATGGTGAAGTTGGAATATAGTAGATATAATGCTAATATGAAATTGGAATGAGATTACAACAGTATGTAAAGGTAGTAATTTGCTTTATTATACTAACGGATCTCACGAGGGTTTTGTTAAGTTTTGTGTGGATGAAGTGTTCGAAGATCGAGAAGGTATCGATATAAGAAGAATACAGAGAGACAAGAGTTCAAGATTGGGGATTCGCAAGGCACCCCAAGTAAATATTTCAAGAAGATTCAAGCATCTAAGCTTGGGGATGCCCCGGAAGGCATCCCATCTTTATTCTTCAACAATTATCGGTATATCTCGGTTTTTGTTTTGTTCACATGATATGCGTCTTTAGTGTTTTTCTTTTCCTTTATGCACCCTTCTAGTATGAGATAGTCCTTCATTGATTTGTAGAATGCTTCATGCGCTTCACTTAAATCTTTCGAGTATGGCTTTGTAGAATGCTCTTTGTGCTTCACTTAAATCTTTTGAGTATGGCTTTATAGAATGTTTCGTGTGCTTCACTTATATATTTTGAGCTTGGATATTGGTTAATCTCTATTAATTGTAGAATGCTCTATGAACTTCACTTATATCTTTTAGAGTATGAATAAAATTATCATCGGAATTAGGCTTGGAAGAGTATCATTAAATTGTCATGCCTAGCTAAAAAGGCATTAAAGAAAAGCGCTTGTTGGGAGACATCCCAATATTTACCCCTACTGTTTTTGTGTGTTATCATGATTATGATACTGTACTAACTATGTTTTATATGTTTTCTTTCAATAAAGTGCCAAGTAATGCCTTTGGGATGACGTGGTTGATAGTTGACTTGATTCTGTGCAAGAACAGAAACTTTGGTGCCCAGTCCAGAATTTTTATAAATTCACCAGAGAGTAAAAAGCTTCTGAATGTTTTACAAATGATTTAATTACAAATTTCCTAGGTTTTCCTAATTTTTCAGAATTTTTGGGGCTGCAGAAGTATGGTCATTGTTCAGATCATTACAGACTGTTCTGTTTTTGACAGAATCTGCCTTGTTTGCATAGTTTGCTTGTTTTAGCATTTCCATGGCTTATATTAAGTGATATAAATTGTGGAAATGATAAGTTACAGTAGACATTATGCGAGAACAATTATGGATCTTGTATCTGACAGTACCTAAGTGGATGATTTGCTCTTTATCATACTAACCCATCTCACGAAGTTCCGTTAAGTTTTGTGTGATTGAAGTTTTCAAGTTTTGGGTGAGATATCGATATGAGGAGAATAAGGAGTGGCAATACCCTAATCTTGGGGATTCCCAAGGCACCCCAAGGTAATATTCAAGGAAGATCCAAGCAACTAAGCTTGGGGATGCCCTGGAAGGCATCCCCTCTTTCGTCTTCAACATTATCGGTAACCTCACTTGGAGCTATATTTTTATTCGTCACATGATATGTGTTTTGCTTGGAGCATCATTTTATTTTGTTAGTATTTGCTTGATGTTATTTAGATTAATGTTTTTCATCTTTTATTTCAATAAAAGTGTCAAGGGTAGCCTGCACCATGCTCAATTTGCACGTATACGAGTTGCTGTTTCAAAACAGAAAGTTTGCTGTTAGTGGAAAAATTCCCTAGAATAGTCAGTATGTCATAAAATCTTGAAATTTTGACACAGCATGCTTTTATAAATTATATACAGTATGGTAAAGTTTCAGAGTTTTTGGAGTTAATTAAGTATGTATCTTGCTGCATTCTTTATAGACTGTTCTATTTAGGCAGATTGCTGTTATGTTTGCATTGTTTGCATATGTTGGCTTGTTTAATGATTCTATTTGAGGATGGAAGTATTAAATATGCAGAGGCATTTATTATGCAATGTCAAATAATAATTTTATTGATTTTCTACAGTAGGGAATGATAAGGTTATGCATTGATTTATACTAACTTATCTCACGAGTTCTTGTTGAGTTTTGGGTGTATGAAGTTTCTAAGATTTAGGAAAACCGTGATATGAGAGGAATTAAGGAGACACAAGAGCTCAAGCTTGGGGATTCCCTAGGCATCCCTAATTAATATTTCAAGAAGTCTCGAGCATCTAAGCTTGGGGATGCCCCGGTAGGCATCCCACCTTTCTTCTTCAACAATTATCGGTTAGTATCGGTTGAACCTAAGTTTTTGCTTCTTCACATGATATGTGCTATCCTTGTAATATCATTTTATTTTGTTTTGCTGTTTGAATAAAAGCATTGGATCTGAAATTTTGAATAATAGAGAGAGTCCTCACATGGCTATTTAACTAATTGACTACGCATTGATCTTCACTTATATCTTTTTGGAGTAGTTTGTCATTCACTCTCGTGCTTCACTTATATCCTATGAGTAAATGGTTGAATGAATTGAATATCATAAATTTGAAATTAAATATGCTTCATATACTTATCCCATGGGGAGAAATGACTTCACACATAATAAGTATAGGTGGTAAAAATTATTGAAAGTTAGCAAACACCGCATTGGTCACTTGAACAATTCATGAAAGAATATTGAAGGAAGAGAGATTCCACATATAAATATACTATCTTGGACATCTTCTATGATTGTGAGCTCATTAATTATTTTCAAACTCGAGCAAATTAGTTGAAATTGGACAAGGAAGACAACTTAATGAGTTATGTTTGGTATATTTGTATAGAAGTTATATTGTTATGGATCCTCCAACATGTGGTGCTTGCTTCCACCTCATACTAGCCAAAACTTCCGCACCAAGTAGAAATACTACTTGTGCATCCAAACACCCTTAAACCAGTTTTGCCATGAGAGTCCACTATACCTACCTATGGATTGAGTAAGATCCTTCAAGTAAGTTGTCATCGGTGCAAAAAGCAATAAAAAATGCTCCTAAATATGTATGATCTTTTATTGTAAGGGAAAATAAGCGTTGTACGAACTTGTGATGGTAAAGAAATAAAAGCGACTGACTGCATAACAAAGGTTGCTATCACAAAGGTCAATACAACGTGATGTTCCTTTGCATTAAGGGTTTGCACATCCAAAAACAAAAAGCGCATGACAACCTCTGCTTCCCTCTGCGAAGGGCCTATCTTTTACTTTCTAGTACTTACCCTTATGCAAGAGTCATGGTGATCTTCACCGCTTCCTATATTTTGCCTTTTTATCTTGGCAAGCGTCATGTGTTGGGGAATGATCTAGAAATATATATCCATACAAATATATTTGATCATGAATTATTATTGTTGACAATTATCTATATGATAAATAAGTTGGGAGGCGAAACATTAAGCCCCTATCTTTCTCTATGTTCGATGGATGCTATTTGTTCTAAAAATATGCTTTGAGTGTCAATAATCATGGAAGACTATATGATAGTTGAGTATGTGGAATTTGCTAAATCAAAGCTCTTACATAGACCCTTCCTGAAAATAAGATGAATTGCAATTGTTCGATGACTAGGAATATGGTTTGTTAGTTTTCAAGAAACTTTCTGGTCTATACTTTAACATGTGAATAGCTTGTTACTTGATCATGAGAAGTTTTATGAGATGAGCTACTGTTTATGGTTTATATTGATGCTAGAAAAAGTGATTGGAATTATCATTGATCAAACTTGTGCACTTGCTAGCATTCACACTTCATAAATTATTTCTTTTATCATTTACCTACTCGAGGACGAGCAGGAATTAAGCTTGGGGATGCTGATACGTCTCCAACGTATCTATAATTTATGAAGTATTCATGCCATGTTTATAATAATTTTATATGATTTTGGTATGATTTTATTAGAACTAACCCGGACTGACGCTGTTTTTAGCAGAACTACCATGGTGTCGTTTTTTGTGCAGAAATAAAAGTTCTCGGAATGGGCTGAAAATTTACGGTGATTTTTCATGGACCAAAAGAGACCCCCGAAGCACCGGAGCTGGGCCAGGAAGTGACCGAGGAGGCCACAAGCCTAGGGGGCGCGCCCTACCCCCCCGGGAGGGTGCTCCCGGCTTGTGGACTCCTCGAGCACCCCCTTGACGTGAGACCGACGCCAAAAATTCCTATAAATACCAAAACCCCCAGAAAGAGCCCTAGATCATAAGTTCCGCCGCCGCAAGTCTTTGTTGCCACGAAAAATCAATCTTGGCCCTCTCCGGCACCCTGCCGGAGGGGGTCACCATCACCGGAGACCATGGAGGAGGAAGACGGAGGGGCCATCATCACCATGGAGGCCAAGGACCAGAGGGAGAACCTCTCCCCACATAGGGGGGATGCCATGGAGGAGGAAGCACAAGGGGGAGACCCTCTCCCCCTCTCTCTCGGTGGCGCCGGAGTGCCATCGGGGGAACCATCGCCGCGGTGATCGTCTTCATCAACATCACCTTCTTCATCACCGTCCTCATATCTTTTCAGCGGTCCACTCTTCCGCATCCCTCTGTAATCCCCTACTTGAACATGGTGCTTTATGCCACATATTATGATCCAATGATGTGTTGCCATCCTATGATGTTTTGAGTAGATTTCTTTTGTCTTATGGGTTGATTGATGATCTAGATTGGTTTGAGTTGTATGTTTATTTTGGTGCTGTCCTATGGTGCCTTCCGTCCCGTGCACACGTGAAGGATTCCCGCTGTAGGGTGTTGCAATACGTTCATGATTCGCTTATAGTGGGTTGCTAGAGTGACAGAAGCTTAAACCCGAGTAAGGGGGTTGTTGCGTATGGGATAAAGGGGACTTGATGCTTTAATGCTATGGTTGGGTTTTACCTTAATGATCTTTAGTAGTTGCGGATGCTTGCTAGAGTTCCAATCATAAGTGCATATGATCCAAGTAGAGAAAGTATGTTAGCTTATGCCTCTCCCTCATATAAAATTGCAATAATGATTACCGATCTTGTTAACAATTGCCTAGGACAATTCCACACACCGACCCATCGTTATTCCACACTCGCTATTTGTAATATATTGTAATATATTCTAACTTTCTAATAACAGCACCTATTTTTATATTTTAGTTCTCCGATATCATGCAAAGCTATTCTCTTCATACCCACAACGTAGTTTTATTTCTCGTTTCTAGTTGGAAGCAAACGTTCGGCGTACGTAGAGTCGGGTTAGTGGCAGATAGGACTTGAGAGAATATTGATCTTACCTTTAGCTCCTTGTGGGTTCGACACTCCATACTTATCACTTCCACCTTTGGAAATTGCTACGATGATTCCTTGCACTTGGGGATTATCAAGCTCTTTTGTGGCGCCGTTGCCGGGGAGCAATAGCGTGGGGTTGATATTCTCGTGTGTGCTTGTTTGCTTTCTTCACTAAGTAGATTTTGTTTTCCCTTTTTGCTTTCTTTAGTTGTGGGTGAAACAAACAAACAAATTAAATAATGAAAAATACAAAAATAATTACTTGCCTCTTATGCCTAAGAAGTTTTTCAAAAAGAGAAGTGATTGGAAGGTTGTGCATTGGAGAAGTGAGGGTCGACCTTGAACACTTGTGTTCATGCTCATGGAAAAAATATAGAATTTTTCATGGAAGCTTCTCAAAAATAATTATCCCCTTGTATATATCCATTGTATTATAAAAATAATGTGCCAAGATTTGCTTTTAGGATGATTAGATTGCTTGTTTTCTATGTGCGGTGCAAAAACAGAAACTTTGACTGTAGTGCATGAATTTACATTTCTTACTGAAATGTCAAAAGTTTTTGAAATTTTTACACAGTACTTCTATATAAATTGTTTAACTTCTCCTAATGTTTCAGAATTGTTTGAGTTACATAAGTATACGAAGTTTCCAGATTGCTATAGACTATTCTGTTTTTGACAGATTCTATTTTCTATGTGTTGTTCACTTATTTTGATGAATCTATGGGTTGTATCGGGGGGTATGAACCATGGTGAAGTTGGAATACAGTAGATATAATGCTAATATGAAATTGGAATGAGTTTACAACAGTACACAAAGGTAGTAATTTGCTTTATTATACTAACGGATCTCACACCGCAAAAGAAGATTGCATTAGATAGATCTCCAAAAGGATCGAGGAGAACATGGTGTTGAAGATCAAAGAGAGAAGAAGAAGCCATCTAGCCACTAGCCATGGACCCGTAGGTCTATGGTGAGCTACTCACACATCATCAGGTTGATGTAGATGGCCTCCGTGATCGATCCCCCCTCCGGCAGAGTACCAGAAAAGGTCTCCACATGGGATCGCAGAAGAACGGAGGCTTGCAGCAACAGAAAAAGTGTTTCAGGTGTCTCTCTGTTGGTTTGTGAATATATGAGAATATATAGAAGTGGATTTAGATCAAACGGAGTTGAGAGGGGCCCACGAGCTCAGGGGGCATGCCCTACTCACCAGGGCGCGCCCTGTGAGCTCGTGTCTCTCTCGTAGCTCTTCTGCCGAAGCTTCTAGGGTCCCTTTTTGTCTAGAAAAAATCACCGAAAAGTTTCATCGTGTTTGGACTTTGTTTTGTATTGATTTTCTAAAAAGTAAAAAACATGCAAAAAACAGAAACTGACACTGGTCACTGGGCTAAAAGGTTAGCCCCAAAAATGATATAAAATAGCATATAATTGCATATAAAATATCCAAGATTGATAATACAGTAGCATGAAACAATAAAAAATTATAGATACATTGGAGACGTATCAGCATCACCAAGCTTAATTCCTACTCGTCCTCAAGTAGGTAAATGCTACAAACATAATTTTTAATGTTGAATGCTACCTAGCATGTGTATCATGTAATTTCTTTCTAGTATAAATATTTAGAACTGATGAAGTAATTGACATCGACATAATAATATCCATGAATATAAGAAGCATAATCATTACTTTTCAAAATATACCGTCCTCAACGAATGTTATCTCAACTCATTTTATCATATTAGCATGGCATGACTCCGTCTTCACCGCATAAGTATAAGTCATGAGCACCCCGATGTCAAACCAGGCAATTGGATTGTACTTCAAACACGCTTCAGCATTTTCAAATTCGCGCAATACATGAGCGTGAGCCATGGATATAGCATATAGGTGGAATAGAGTATGGTGGTAAAGATCAAAGGGCAGTCAAAAAGGAAGAAAGTCCCGGATCAACTAGGCGGATCAACGGGCTATGGAGATGCCCATCAATCGATATCAATGCAAGGAGTAGGGATTGCCATGCAACAGATGCACTAGGAGCTATAAGTGTATGAAAGCTCAACTGAAACTAAGTGGGCATGCATCCAAATTGCTTGCTCATGAAGACCTCAGGCAGTTGAGGAAGCCCATCGTCGGAATATACAAGCCAAGTTCTATAATGAAAAATTCCCACTAGTATATGAAAATCACAACTCAGGAGACTCTCTATATGAAGCAGATGGTGCTACTTTGAAGCACAAGTGTGGTAAAAGGATAGTAACATTACCCCTTCTCTCTTTTCTCTCATTTTTTTGTGGGGAGCTCTTTTGGCCTCCCAACTTTTCTCTTTTTTCGTCCGGATTCTCGTCCCGACTTGTGGGGGAATCATAGTGTCCATCATCCTTTCCTCACTGGGACAATGCTCTAATAATGATGATCCTCACACTCTTATTTACTTACAACTCGATAAAACCTATACAAGATGACTCTATATGAATGCCTCTAGCAGTGTGCGAGGATGTGTAATGATCTAGTGTAACATGTCAACAGTGATGAACGGTGGCTTTGCCACAAATACTATGTCAACTCTATATGATCATGCAAAGAAATATGATCATCAAGAAACAAGTCATGTGATGGAACGGTGGAAGTTGCATGGCAATATATCTCGGATGGCTATGGAAATGCCATAATATGTAGGTGATAACACACAAGTATTGGGGACCGCAACAGTCTACGAGGGTAGTATTTCACCCAAATTTATTGATTTAACACAAGGGGAGCCAAACAATATTTATTGGTCTTAGCAGTTGAGTTGTCAATTAAACCACACCTAGGATTTCTTTCTCCAAGAGAGTTTTTAGTAGCACAGTAACAATAGCAATGGAAACAACGGAACGTAGCAGTTTGTAGTGATTGTAATAGTAACAACAGCAATAGTAACTTAACAGAAATATATAAGAGAAAAGCATAGGCCATGGATCAGTGATAGATTGATATGGATGAGATTCATCATATAATAGTTACACACTAGAGCGACACGGAACTAGCTCCAATTCATCAATATAATGTAGACATGTATTCCGTATATAGTCATACGAGCTCATAATAAGAACTTGCAGGAGATATTTTGTCCTACCTTCCCGTGGCAGCGGGTCCATATAGAAACTAAGGGATATTAAGTCCTCCTTTTAATAGAGAACTGGAACAAAGCATTAACACATGGTGAATACATGAACTCCTCAAACTACGGTCATTACCGGAAACAATCCCAATTATTGTCACCTTGGGGGATGCAGATCATAACACCTAGTAGGTGCATACAACTTGCAAGATAGGATCTAAAACACTCTCATATTCATGAAAACATAATAGGTTCATATCTGAAATCATGGCACTCGGGCCCTAGTGACAAGCATTAAGCATAGCAAAGTCATAGCAACAATAAACTCGAAATTTGGATACTAGGGATCAAGCCCTATCAAAATAAATCGATTACATGATAAGTCTCATACAATCCCATCACCATCCAGCAGGCCTACAAAGGAATTACTCACTCACGGTGGTGAGCATCATGGAATTGTTGATGGAGAAGGGTTGGTGATGACGATGGCGATGATTTCCAGTCTCCGGAGCCCCAAACGGACTCCAGATCAGCCTTCCCGAGGAAGAACAGGAGGTGGCGATGGCTGGGTCTTGTAGATCGCGATGAAAACTCCTCTTCTATTTTTTCCCGGAGAATATGAATTTATAGGTCTAGAATTAGGGTCAGCGGAGCCACGTGGGCCCAACAAGGCAGGTCGGCGCGCCCAGGTGCCTTGTGGGCATCTGGAGGCCCCCCTTTGGCAGGTCTTCGCTCCAGTATTTTTTATATATTCCAATATAAATCTCCAAAAAGTTTCATTCGATTCCAAGAACTTTTATTTCTGCACAAAAACAACACCATGGCAGTTCTGCTGAAAACATCATGAGTCTGGGTTAGTTTCATTCAAATCATGCAAATTAGAGTCCAAAACAAGAGCAAAAGTGTTTGGAAAAGTAGATACGTTGGATACGTGTCAACTCCCCCAAGGTTAACTCATTGCTTGTCCTCAAGAAATTCAGTTGACAAATTGAAAGTGATAAAGAAAACTTTTACAAACTCTTTTGTTCTCGTTGTTATAATTATGCTTAACTCAATGTTCAGGTTTTCAACAAAGATCATGAACTAATCATATCAATGATAATAATTAGGTCTCACATTTACTCATGAGAATAACATAACCAACTAGCGAACAATAATAAGTATCTCGGATGCCAACAATTTTTCAAAACAATCATGATATAATATGACAACATGGTATCTCGCTAGCACTTTCTGAGACCGCAAAACATAAAAGCAGAGCACCTCTGAGGTTCAAGCAATGACTAAACATTGTAATTCAGCGCAGAAGAGATCCTGTCATGCTAACATCCAACATTAACTAGACTCAATGAATAAAAATGACAATAGCTCTCTCAGGACTGGTGCTTTTAATGAGAAGATGATGACTCAACAATAAAAGTAAATAGAAAGGCCCTTCGCAGAGGTGCTAGAGCTCATGGTTGAAAATAGAGATGAAAGTATTATTTTGGGTGGTGTGCCTTTCCTGTCAACGTCACGACAAAGGATTTCGGTATCCTCCATGCTAAATACATTATAATCGGTTCCCAAACAGAATTGTAAACTTTACTCCCAACCACCATACAAACACGAGCCATGGCTGACTGAATCCACGGGTGCCCTCCAACAGTTCATCATTCCAAGGGAGTTTTTTTAATTTATTTTTGATATGCAAGATTGGACATCCTTTTTACCAGCCTCTCTCTCGTGTAATGACAAGTGAATAAAAACCGTTGGGAGAATAACCCGCTTAGCATGGAAGATACTGACAGCCTTGTCGCTCCATGAGCGGTACGAGCACACAAAACAGATGTTTATTTGAATGATTTGAGGTGGCACATACAAATTTACTTGGAATGGCAGGGTAAAATCGCATATAGGTAGATATGGTGGACTCATGTGGAACAACTTTGGTTTAAGGATTTTGGATGCACAAGCAGCATTCCCGCTTAGTACATATGAAGGCTAGCAAATAGACGGGGAAGCGACCAGCTAGAGAGCAACAACTGTCATAATCATGCATTGCGACTAATTAACATTGAATATTAGCATGAGTAGGATATAAACACTCTGAACATAAATATCATGAAGGCTGCATTGGGTTTGATTCAACTACATGTTTGTACATTTGCCAAGTCAAGCTACTCGAATTACTCAGAGGTGGATACCATGCTAACATACTACATCAAAACCATTTTAATGCATGTTGACACACAAGATAAATCATTAACCCCTCCTAGCTGTTTAAGCATGACATGAGCAATTATAATCACTAATTGTCATCACAAACATGTTTACTCATAATATGCTGAATCAAGAGCGACTGAGCTAAGCATATTTACAAAAACAGAAAACAAGAAGAGTTCATACCAGCTTTCCTTACCTCAGTCACTTCATCAAATATCATCATTATTGCCTTTCACTTGCACGAACAAATGATGTGAAAATAATAATAGTGCAAGTGTGCATCTGGACTAAGTTGGAATTTGCAAAACATTCATTTAAAGGAGAAGACATGCACTGCAGGAATCAGGCTCTTTGCCGTCTGCCATGGCAGACGGCAAAGGGCACAACCACAGACGGCAAAGGCCTTTGCCGTCAGCCAGCAGACGGCAAAAGTTTGGGCCGAACAAACCCCGGCAAAGGGGTTCTTTGCCGTCTGCATTGGCACAGCGGACGGCAAAGATTTTTTGCCGTCAGCCTGCAGACGGCAAAGACGGCAGACGGCGTAGTACTAACGATAGCACCGTTAGGTGGCTAACGCCGCCCCCAGCCCTTTGCCGTCTGTCCCGGACGGCCCACACATGTCTTTGCCGTCTGCCCCTGGCGGCCCCCACCCAGCCCATTGCCCCACGGCCCAGCCCTTTGCCATCTACCCCCGACGGCCCGGCCCAACCCTTTGCCGTCCGATGGGGGCGGTGGGCGGCGGCGCGACAGGGGCGGTGGGGCGGCGGCGCGACGGGGGCCGGTGGGCGCGACGGGGCCAGTGGGGCGACGATGGCGGTGGCCGCGGGGGTGGTGGCGGTGGGCGTCGGGGAGAGAGGGGAGTGGGAGTGGGAGTGGATGAGAGTGAGAGAGAGGGGCCGGGGTGGGGGCGGGACGGCCGTTAGTACCCGTTAGTGCATTGCCGTCTGCTGGCGGACGGCAAAGAGGCTAGCCTCTTTGCCGTCTGCTTTAGGACTCGTTGCCGTCCGCTAGCAGACGGCAAAGAAGACGCCAAATTTAACCTACCCACCCCGCGGTCAGGTGGGGCCCAGCTGTCGCTTTGCCATCTGCGAGCTGACGGCAAAGAGCAGACTGATGGCAAAGACCCTCTGTGCCATCTGCCAACTCTTTGCCGTCTGCTTTATGGCAGCTGACGGCAAAGACCCTCTTTGCCATCTGCCAGCCGACGGCAAAGAGCTGGCAGACGGCAAATAACTGAATTCCAGTAGTGAAGGTAATATGGGCTCTTCGTTAGGTCCACAATATATCATATGAGAGCCACTCAACATTTTCATCATGGTCTTCTCCTTTTGACAACTCAAGTAAAAGAAAATAATTTTAGAGAAACACACTGAAATATTTTTGGAGTTTTTAGTTTTTTTAAAGAAAGCAAACTAGCGAAGGAAAAAAGAAAGTGAGAAAAACTATTTACATGGGAAAACTCCCAACAAGTAAAAGAAGAAACAAGAAATCTTTTTGGGTTTTCTTTTAATACTACAAACGAATAAAACAAGAAAGAAAAACCGAAAAGAAGCGAGAAATATTTTTGGGTTTTCAAAGTTTTTCAAGCACACAAGAAGAAAACAAAAAATAAAACTAACATGGATATACAATGAAAAAGGATGATCACCGATAAATGAAATGTGTGAACATGAATGTAATATTGGTGACAAATACGTACTCCCCCAAGCGTATGCCTTGGCCTAGCTTTGTAGTCACCATCCATGGTGTGGATAATAGTCGAAATAATAGCTCGTGGAGGCGTTCTGTGCCGTCTCATCGGCCAAACGAGCGGCCTCCACTACTGCATCATACTCATGTGCTTTGTGCTCATAGATGAAATATCTCTGTTTTATCTGAAAATCAAAGAGGGCAGGCACAGGCAAATAATAGAGACAACAATGTATTTATCAAATGTGAAGTTATAATCATATGCATGAGCTTCGTCCTTAATAAAATCATGGCGCTGCATCGCCTCAAAGTCTAGATATTTCTCAGGTAATATAGGATCATTGGGTCGAGGTGAGACCCCTAACTTAGTGGCTCAACGAGCAGCATAAATTCCCCCATATAAATCTCCATCGTCAGCATTGCGGTGCAAGCGACGGGCAATGATTGCCCCAAGGTTGTAACGTCTACTACCAGTTAGAGCGGTGTGAATAATGCTCAAGTCAGGAGCGCACAACGCACTTCAATCTTGTTTTCCAACAATACATTTTCCATTGAAAAGCGCAAAGTAACGAATAGAGGGAAATTGGATACTTTTTATTCTAGCTTGAGTAACTCCTCTATCTTCACCATTGCAAAGACTTCTAAGGACACTTCATAGTCAGGTTTTGGAGGTTCACTAAGTGAACCCCAATATGGAATTTTGCACGGATCACATAATTCTTCTAGAGGCATACCAAATGATTTATCATAGAGATGGAACAAGACTCTAGAAGTGCGGGAATAGTACTCAAATTTTTACGTGAATGAATAGATAAGATTATTGTATTATGTGCACTTATCTACGAGGAAGGCGGTGAGCTCATGGTTCTGAATATATTGATCAATTCCTCCTTAATACCAGCCCCAGTCAAAAACTCGTTGCAAGGCCAATGACATGATCTGGCTTCGGCCATGCATGCTGAGCTTCCCCTTGGTTCAGTATACGCTTGTCGCACCGATCTCTCACTCGATGACTCACCAGAGGACCTTTCCCTTGATGAACTTGTCGGGCCCCTGGGACTGGGGGTATCCAGGCCCGTGTGCCTATGGCCCAAGACGCGACGCATGCCATGGACCTAGCACGGCCCGCCATTGGACTTCACGAGCAGGGCCCTCGTGAGGGCCCCCACCTCGCGAGGTGCACGTCAGCAAGCATCGTCGGAATCCTCGCGAAGCCCCCCTCATGAGGTCGCCTCCCGAGGCTGCCCCTGAGGCCTTCGTGGGACGGATCAACCGAGGTTGGCCTGGCGGGGTCATACGTCCCTGCGCCATCACATGGTGACGCGAGCCATGTCAGGCGGCGCAGGAGCGGTGCCAGCAGGCATGGACAGAGAGACTTTCCGTTTTCGTGCTAAGGGAGCAAGGCCAGCCCGTGGGTTCCAAAAGCAACCCCCAAGGGTTTCCTACTTGGTACAAGAGGACCAAGGCTGCGGGCTCGGCAGGACAGAGGTCACCCCCGAGCCCACCAGCGCGTCACAGCAGGGAGCTTTGGCAGGCGAAGACCTCTTTTGTTAGGATGGACCGCAGTCCTGTCCCTTTTCGAAATGGCCATTGTGGCAACCCTTCCCGCCTCGTGTTTTGGGGGGAAGAGGATCGGGGCCTATATAAGAGAGAGGACCAGCCACCATAGAGGGGGGCCGGACCTCAGTAAGGAAGAACTCACCCCGTACCCGTTCTCTCCCTCAATCAATCCAAACAAGCAGGAGTAGGGTTTTACACCGCAAGGTGGCCCGAACCTGGGTAAACTGTATGTCCTTTGTTCGTCTTCCTTAGCTCGAACCACCGGAGAGTCACCGTGAGGTTGTGAAGTAGAGTAGGGCATGAGAGCGAGTGCACCCCAGAGTTCAAACCTTTCCGGGCCCCCGAAGCCCCGATTCTGACATTTGGCACACCAGGTAGGCGTGTGTCGACGCTCTCCAGCTCCATTTTGGCTCCGGCTTCACCAACCCCATGGTCGACGCTCGCCATGTGCGCGCTGAGCGCAGGGTGGCCTGGGTCATTCAGACCGCCCCTGTTGGCCGAGGTGACCGGAGCCGAGGTCGCAGCGGCCACCGACCCCGCTACACGCGAGCAGTAGGACTCCTCCGCGCACCCCTCTGTGCAGAGGGAGGGCCGCACCACCACGGTTTCCTCTTCCCATGCTCGCCTCGAGCTGGTGAACGCGCAAGCGGCGCTGCTCATGGCACGCGAGCTGCTTCGCTACCGCCCTGCGGACGCAGGCTATGATGCGTGGCTGGGCCGCATCACCGAGCTTGTCACCGCCGCTGGGGAGACCCCGGCGCCCTCTCGCTCGCTTCGCCCCCGCCGTCTCGCACAGGGGATGTGGCCCATGGAGCGCCTTCTCCCCCTCCCCTGCATGGTGATCCGGTCAAGCCCTGGCGCGACATGCGCCCTTGCGACCAGCCTCATGAAGCGCCCCCGCGGGACCAGGACGAGGCTAGCTGCCAGATCATCCACCTCACGCCGCCCGAAGCGCGCGTGATCCTTGAGCAGTAGAGCCAGCGTCAGGACCATGTCATCCAGGATCTCGCGGCGACCGGGCGCCAGAACTGGGCCGCCCTCACGCGCGGCGTCCACACGAGTGGCGTGGGATGCCGGGCCTTCACGCGCGAGCTGCGTCGGGTGGTTTGACCCATCGAGTTCAAGCCCGAACTGCCCCCGCGCTACCATGGCACTCCTGACCCTATGGAGTTATTCCAGCTCTACGTGCTGAGGATCGAGGCGGCGGGTGACGACAACAAGGTCATGGCGAACTGGCTTCCGATGGCCCTCAAGGACGGCGCGCGATCCTGGCTCCTGAACTTGCCCGAGAACTCGGTCTCTTCGTGGAGCGAACTCTCCGAGCTGTTCGTCGCCAATTTCAAGGGTACGCACGACGGCCCCCTCTCCATCAGCGACCTACGGCGCATGAAGCAGCGCTCGGAGAAACCCTACGCAAGCACATCCAACGCTTTAGTCAGGTGTGCAACAAAGATCCCGCACGCCTCGGACGAAGACATCATCATGGCATTCACCAACGATGTCAAGGACCTCAAGATGTGCGAAAAGCTCGCCATCAACGACAACCTGAGCACGACACTGGAGCTGTTCAACCTTGCCAACAAATGCGCCAAGGATGAGGAGGGTCGCCAGTTCATCCACGATGACCCCGATGCCCAGCCCGGCGACGGCAAGGCAAAGGGCAAGGAGCCCAAGTGCAGAGGCCCTACCGTGCTTGCGGCCGAGCCTGAGCAGAAGCGCGATCGCGACCACGATGCGCCGATGTCTACTATGCAACTTTATTCTTGTAGACTCGTGTTGGGCCTCCAAGCACCAGAGTTTTGTAGGACAGTAGCTATTTTCCCTCAAGTGGATGACCTAAGGTTTATCAATCCGTGGGAGGTGTAGGATGAAGATGGTCTCTCTCAAACAACCCTGCAATCAAATACAAGAAATCTCTTGTGTCCCCAACACACCCAATACAATGGAAAATTGTATAGGTGCACTAGTTCGGCGAAGAGATGGTGATACAAGTGCAATATGGATGGTAGATATAGGTTTTTGTAATCTGAAAACACAAAAACAGCAAGGTAGCAAGTAACAAAAGTGAGCACAAACGGTATTGCAATGCTTGAAAACAAGGCCTAGGGTTCGTACTTTCACTAGTGCAATCTCTCAACAATGCTAATATAATTGGATCACATAACCATCCCTCAACGTGCAACGAAGAATCACTCATAAATTCTTATCTAGCGGAGAACATAAGAAGAAATTGTTTGTAGGGTACGAAACCACCTTAAAGTTATCCTTTCTGATTGATCTATCCAAGAGTTCGTACTAAATTAAGACCAAGTTATCCTTTCCGATCGATCTATCTAGAGTTCGTACAAGAATAACACCATATGAT
Source organism: Elymus sibiricus (assembly GCA_039707655.1). NCBI lineage: Eukaryota > Viridiplantae > Streptophyta > Magnoliopsida > Poales > Poaceae > Elymus > Elymus sibiricus. The sequence goes on along the minus strand of CM077671.1, from coordinate 145,608,286 downwards.
ACACATCATCCAACTCTAATGTCACCTAGATACTCCAATGTCACCACAAGTATCCATGAGTTAATTATATGATACGCATCAAACAATTTCAGATTCATAATACTCAATCCAACACAAAGAACCTCAAAGAGTGCCCCAATATCTCTATCGGAGAACATGGTATGAAAACGTGCAATCAACCCCTATGCATAGATTACCCCAATGTCACATTGGGAATCGGCAAGTTGAGTACCAAAACGTACGTCAAGTGAATCAATAGAACACCCCATTGTCACCACAGGTATCCATATGCAACACATATATCAAGTGTTCTCAAATCCAATATTCAATCCAACATAACGATATCTCAAAGGGAAAGATTCAATTCATCACAACATGATAGCAAGGGAATAACATCATATGATCCGACTATATTAACAAAGCCCGTGATACATCAAGATCGTGACATCTCAATAACAAGAGAGAGAGAGAGATTGAACACATAGCTACTGGTACATACCCTCAGCCCCGAGGGTGGACTACTCCCTCCTCGTCACGGCCTCCGCCGGGATGATGAAGATGGCCACCGGAGATGGATTCCCCTCTCCGGCAGGGTACTGGAACGTCTCCAGATTGGTTTTTCACCGATACAGAGAGTTGCGGCGGCGGAGCGGAGAGTCTAGGGTTATTTCTGATGGTTTCTATATTTATAGGAATTTTTGGCGTTGGTTTTACGCGAAGGTGGGCCACTAGGTGAGCACGATACACCAGGGCGCGCCGGGGGGGCCTGGCGCGCCCTGGTGGGTTGTTCCCACCTCGTGGCTCTTCTGGCCCTCCCACGAAGCGTCTAGTGCCTCTTTTGTTCCAAAACAAATCGTCAAGAAGTTTCGGGCGATTCCGAGAACTTTCATTTTCTGCACAAAAACAACACCACGGTAGTTCTGCTGAAAACAGCGTCAGTCCGGGTTAGTTCTAAATAAATCATATAAAGTGCATCAAAACCATATAAAAGTATTGTAAACATAGGTGTATATGGCATGAATACTTCATAAATTATCGATACGTTGGAGACGTATCAGCATCCCCAAGCTTAATTCCTACTCGTCCTCGAGTAGGTAAATGATAAAAGAAATAATTTATGAAGTGTGAATGCCAGCATAGTGCATAAGTTCGATTGATGATAATTTCAACCACATTTCCTAGCATCATAACAACAACTCTTTCTCATAAAACTAATCATAATAAAGTAGCAACCAATTCACATGTTATGGTTCAAACAATGAATTCTCTTGAAACTTAACAACCTATGTTCTTACTCACCAAACAATTGCAATTCAACTTATTCTCAACAAAGTCTAAGTAAGAGCTCCACATACTCAATCATCGTATAGTCTTCTATGATTGCTAGTACTCAAAGCATATTCTTAGAACAAACAATATCCATCGAACACATAGAAATATAGGGGCTTAATGTTTCGCCTCCCAACTCATTTATCATAGAGATAATTGTCAACAATAATAAGTCATGATCAAATATATTTGACTGGCCATATGTGCCTAATCTTTCCCCACCACATGATGCTTGCCAACTAATAGAAGTAGGTTGGAATAAGAAGTTGACTCAACATGAAAATTAAATAACTTGAAAGTAAATAGATTGTCCCTTCGCAGAGGGAAGCAGGGATTTGCATATGTGCCAGAGATCATTGTTTAAAACAGAGATAAATATAATTTTGGGAGGTGCACCCTTCCTGCCAATGTTACAACCAAGAGTTATCAATATCTTCCATGTTAAACACATTAGCGGCGGTTCCCAAGCGGAAAAAGTAAAAGTTTACTCCCCCTCCACCAACAAACACACTCCACGGCTAGCCGAATCCACGGGTACCGTCCATGCCAACAACATTCCTGGGGGGAGTTTTGTTTAATTATTTGCATTTTTTTCGGGAATGGGAATCCCTATTACCGCCCCTCTCGTGCAAGGACGAATGAATAAACACTCATCATGAGAATAACCCGCTTAACATAGAAGATACTGATTGCCCCCTGTCGCTTCATGAGCGGTCCAGGCACACAAAACAGATGCTCATTTGAAATTTTAGAGGTGGCACATGCAAATTTACTTGGAACGGCAGGGTAATACCGCATATAGGTAGATATAGTGGACTCTCATGGCAAGAAACTGGGTTTAAGGGTTTTTGGATGCACAAGTAGTATCTCTACTTAGTACGAATTTTTGGCTAGAAAAAGATCCTAAGCAAACATCACATGTTGGAGGATCCATGACAATATAACTTCTATGCAAATATACACAACCATAACTCATTACGTTGTCTTGCCTGTCCAACTTCAACTAATTTGCTCAAGTTTGAAAATAATTAATGGGTATTCACAATCATAGAAGAGGTCCAAGATAATATATTTGTATGTGAAAGTTCTCTTCCTTATACTAATCATTCACGAATTGCTTGTATGACCAATATTGTGATTGTCAGACTTCAATAGATTTTACTTTCTAAACCATATGTGAAGTTACTACTAAGCATAAAGCACATTGATAATTTCATATTTATGATATTTCATTGATTCATAGTTTACTCATAGGATATAAGTGAAGCTCAAGAGTAAACATCAAACTACTCTTCAGAAGATATAAGTGAAGATCAATGAGTAGTCAAACAATTAAGTAGCTATGTGAGGATTCCCTCTCTCAATAAAGATTTCCAGATCTGAGTATTTTATTCAAACAACAATCTAAACAAAAATAGAACTCCAAGAATAGCACGCATCATGTGAACGAATAAAAATTTAGGCTCAACATAGGCTAACCGATAGTTGACGAAGAGAGATGGGATGCGTAGCATCCTAAGCTTAGATGCTTGAGACTTCTTGAAATATTTACTTGGGGTGCCTTGGGAATCCCCAAGCTTGAGCTTTTTAATATCGTTCAATCCTCTCATATACCGGTTTCACCTATTCTCAAAAAGTTCATCCACACAAAACTCGAAAAGAACTCGTGAGATAGGTTAGTACACATAAGAATAAATCAACACTTCATGTAGTGCCAAGACTATGGGATAAGTAGATAACAAAACTATGACAACAATCTGTCCAAACAGAACAGTCTGTAGCAATTTATAAAAACAGTGTACTTATGTAACTTAAACAATTATGAAAATTTAGGACGTGATAAAGAATTTATATGACAACACTGTGTAAAATTTCAGAAACTTTCCATGTTCCAGTAAAATATGAAAATTCAAACACTACAGAGAAAGTTTCTGTTTTTACACAGCACACATCAAACATGCAATGCAAGCATCCTAAGGCAATTCTTGGAAATTTTTATTGAAAAAAAAGATTATAAATAACACCTAACATAAAATAACAAAATATAATGATGATCCAAGCAAAGCACATATTATGTGACGAATAAAAATATAGCTATAAGTAAGATATACCGATAATGTTGAAGACGAAAGAGGGGATGCCTTCCGGGGCATCCCCAAGCTTAGGCACTTGAGTATTCCTTGGATATTACCTTGGGGGTGCCTTTGGCATCCCCAAGCTTAGGTTCTTGTCACTCTTTATTCTCCTCATATCGGTGTCTCACCCAAAACTTGAAAACTTCAATCACACAAAACTTAACGGAACTTCGTGAGATGGGTTAGTATAATAAAGATAGATCATTCACTTAGGCACTGTCAAGACAAGATTAATAATTGTTCCCACATGATACCTACTGTATTCTACCATTCCCATAATTTATACCACTAAATATAAGCTATGGAAACACTAAAACAAGCAAACTATACATGCAAAACAGAATCTGTCAAAAACAGAACAGTCTGTGAAGATCTGTAGTGTAACCATACTTCCCTATCTCTAAAAATTTCTGAAAATTAGGAAAACCTGAAGAATTTGTATATCAACACTGTGTAAAAGTTTCATATCATTATCACGGTCCAGTAAAAAATGAAAATTCCTGTACTGGAGTCAAAAGTTTTTGTTTTTTTAGCATTAATTCTACTCATCTTGTGAGTCATTCCAAAGGCTTTACTTGGCAATTTATTGAAATAAAAGACACAAAACATGATTAATATAGTATCTTAATCATGTGAACGCACAAAAACAGACAATAAGTGTTGGCTTGTCTCCCAACAAGCGTTTTTCTTTAATGCCTTTTTAGCTAGGCATGATGATTTCAATGATGCTCACGTAAAAGTAAAGAATTGAAACATAAAAGAGAGCATCATGAATCTCATGACAAGCACATTTAAGTCTAACCCACTTCCTATGCATAGGGATTTTGTGAGCAAACAATTTATGGGAGCAAGAATCAACTAGCATAGGAAGGCAAAACAAGCATAACTTCAAAGCTTTGAACACATAGAGAGGAAACTTGATATTATTGCAATTCCTACAAGCATATGTTCCTCCCTCATAATAAATTTCAGTAGCATCATGAAGGAATGCAACAATATAACTATCACATAAATCATTCTTTTCATGATGCACAAGCATAGAATTTTCATTACTCTCCACATAAGCAAATTTCTTCTCATTCATAATAGTGGGAGCATCAAATGAAATTCGAATACTATAAATTGTTTCCACATTAAAAGAGTAATGTTCAGTAAAAGGATATTCAAAATAATGACAATAATTATCACTACTCTTTATAACACAAGTATCATCACAATAATCATCATAAGTAGCAACTTTGTTCTCATCATGGTCAAGTGAAACCTCTTCCGAAATAGTGGAATCATTACTAAATAAAGTCATGACCTCTCCAAATCCACTTTTATCATTATAATAAAATTCAACACCCTCCAAAGAAGTGGGATAATAATTATATTAAGTTGACACTCTTCCAAACCCACTTTCATAAATATCTTAATCATCATAAATAGGAGGCATGCAATCATCATAACAAATTTGATCATTCAAAGTAGGGGAACTAGAAAGATCATCTTCATTAAGCATATCATCACCAAGCTTGGGACTAACATTAATTTCAGCAAATAAATTCCCAAACATGTCATTCTCATCAAACATAGCATCCCCAAGCTTGTGGCTTGGCATATCATAAGCATAATCACTCTCATCATTAATAGTATGAATAGCACCAATAGTATAACAATTATTATCATCATAATTTACCAAGTTGGTGCCAAAAAGATTTTCTAGATTATAAGAAGTATCATTATCTTCCCAATCATAGTCATCACAACAAGCAATAGGCATAACAAAATCATCATCAAGTGTATCATCTTCCACAATTATTTTTGATTCTTCCTCGTGAGGCACCACAATAATAGGAGCAACATCATTTGGGAGAGATACCTTTTTACCTCTACTCTTTCTTCTTTTCTTCTTCTTCTTCACCACATCATGTGTGGGTTTAATTATTTTTTTTGAGCTTCTTATTGATGAGATTGGTTGAATAGGGAGCTCCTCCTCGTCACCTATTTCACCATGAGAGACAATAGGCGGGAAAGTGGAAATCTTTACCCTTTCATTAGTATTCCTTTAATATTCTATTGGTTTTCCCATCTTTCTATAGTTGGCAATATAAGAATTCTCATTGCAATTTACCATGCAAAACATATAGATTTTTTTTAGATTAGTTTCAATGTCGTTCGTGAGAATGAATACTTCAAACCAACTATTTTTATGTGTCAATTCTAAACTCCCCAAAAATAGAGAAAGGTCATTATAAAGTTCAAGGGAGATCAAGTCATTACAATATTTGGCCATGATTTGATCATGAAAAAGTTTGCATTGGAAATTAAGATGACCAAATTTATTGCAAAGTTCACAAGTAATAGGACAAAGATAACATAATTTTGTAGCAAATTCATCTATCACTTTGAGCAAAAAATCGGTTCTATCATGTTTATGCTTCTTACAAAATCTATCATCCCTATAAGGCACGTCTTCACAAACTTTATCCACTCCACAAAAATTGACATGCTTGTAAGAAACATTTTTATCTTGACTAGTGCAATCATCATTAGTATTTTGGATATTCATAGAATTCATACTAACAACATTGCAATCATGCTCATCATTCAAGGAATTCTCATTAAGTATTTTCATAATTTCTTCCTCTACCAATTGAGCACAATTTTCTGAATCCTTATTTTCACGAAAGACATTATAAAGACGATACAAATGATTCAACCTAAGCTCCATTTTTTGTAGTTTTCTTTTATAAAAACCAAACTAGTGAAAAACAAGAAACTAAAAGATTTAATTGCAAGATCTAAAGATATACCTTCAAGAACTCACCTCCCCGGCAACGGCGCCCGAAAAGAGCTTGATGTCTACTACGCAACTTTATTCTTGTAGACTCGTGTTGGGCCTCCAAGCGCAGAGTTTTGCAGGACAGTAGCAATTTTTCCTCAAGTGGATGACCTAAGGTTTGTCAATTCGTGGGAGGTGTAGGATGAAGATGGTCTCTCTCAAACAACCCTGCAATAAAATACAAGAAATCTCTTTTGTCCCCAACACACCCAATACAATGGCAAAATGTATAGGTGCACTTGTTCGGCGAAGAGATGGTGATACAATTGCAACATGGATGGTAGATATAGGTTTTTGTAATCTGAAAATACAAAAACAGCAAGGTAGCAAGTAACAAAAGTGAGCACAAATGGTATTGCAATGCTTGAAAACAAGGCCTAGGGTCCGTACTTTTGCTAGTGCAATCTCTCAACAATGCTAATATAATTGGATCACATAACCATCCCTCAACGTGCAACGAAGAATCACTCCAAAGTTCTTATCTAGCGGAGAACATAAGAAGAAATTGTTTGTAGGGTACGAAACCACCTTAAAGTTATCCTTTCCGATTGATCTATCCTAGAGTTCGCACTAAAATAACACCAAGTTATCCTTTCCGATCGATCTATCTAGAGTTCGTACTAGAATAACACCATATGATACGCATCAACCAACTCTAATGTCACCTAGATACTCCAATGTCACCACAAGTATCCATGAGTTAATTATACGATACACATCCAACAATTTCAGATTCATAATACTCAATCCAACACAAAGAACCTCAAAGAGTGCCCCAAGATTTCTATCGGAGAACATGGTATGAAAACGTGCAATCAACCCCTATGCATAGATTACCCCAATGTCACCTCAGGAATCTGCAAGTTGAGTACCAAAACATACGTCAAGTGAATCAATAGAACACCCCATTGTCACCACAGGTATCCATATGCAAGACATATATCAAGTGTTCTCAAATCCAATATTCAATCCAACATAACGATATCTCAAAGGGAAAGATTCAATTCATCACAACATGATAGCAAGGGAATAACATCATATGATCCGACTATATTAACAAAGCCCTAGATACATCAAGATCATGACATCTCAAGAAAACGAGAGAGAGAGATTGAACACATAGCTACTCGTACATACCCTCAGCCCTGAGGGTGGACTACTCCCTCCTCGTCATGGCCTCTGCCAGGATGATGAAGATGGCCACTAGAGATGGATTCCCCTCTCCGGCAGGGTACTAGAACGTCTCTAGATTGGATTTTCGTCGATACAGAGAGTTGCGGCGGCGGAGCGGAGAGTCTAGGGTTATTTGTGATTGTTTCTATATTTATAGGAATTTTTGGCGTTGGTTTTACGCAAAGGTGGGCCACGAGGTGAGCACGATACACCAGGGCGCGTCGGGGGGGGGGGGGGCTGGCGCCCCCTGGTGGATTGTGCCCACCTCGTGGCTCTTCTGGCCCTCCCACGAAGCGTCTAGTGCCTCTTTTGTTCCAAAAAAAATCGTCAAAAAGTTTCGGGCGATTCCGAGAACTTTCATTTTCTGCACAAAAACACCACCACGGTAGTTCTGCTGAAAACAGCGTCAGTCCGGGTTAGTTCTAAATAAATCATATAAAGTGCATCAAAACCATATAAAAGTATTGTAAACATAGGTGAATATGGCATGCATACTTCATAAATTATCGATACGTTGGAGTCGTATCTGCGCCCGAGAAGGACCGCCGCCCGTACTGCATCTACCACGCCTGCACACCCACAACAATGAAGACTGCCAAGAACTCAAGGCCGTCCGCGACGAGCGCGTCGGCCGGCGCCCAGACCGCAATGGGCGCAGCTCTAGCTGCGGAGGTGGCCTCGGTGGCGGCAGATGGGACGGCCGCAGTGGGAACCCATGACAAGGCTGGCGGGACCAACCTCGCAAGGACGGCTGGCGCAGCTAGCCTTGCAAGGCGCGCCCTCAAGAAAATGCTGCTCTTCCGCCGCCTCCACCGCCGCCTAGGAGGAACGACATCAACGAACACGACGAGGGGGCTGGGGGCTATCAGGAGCCTCACGCGATAGACTGTATCCTCGGCAGAGCCCATGCCCCTACGTCGGACCACCTGTTCAGGCAGTTCTCTCGTGAGGTGAACGCCGCACTCCCAGGGCTGGAGGCCGCGCGGCCCCTCAAGTGGTCGTAGTACGCCATCTCCCTCGACTCCAAGGAAAACCTCCTCATCTCTTCAGGTCATACTGTGCTAAACTTGGTACGCAGATATGCTACGCTTCCGTGGTGCACCCACGAAGTAACGGCCAGGACGAGCACGCCAACGCTGAGGTCCTCGAGGGCCTCAAGACCAGGAGCTTCAAGAAGAAGCTCGAGGCCTGCGAGAAGGGTCGGCTGGATGAGCTGCAGTCCGTGTTGTGGTCCATCCGCACCACCGCGACTAGGCCCACTGGCGAAACCCCTTCTTCATCGTCGACGGGGCCGAGGCAGTCCTTCCCTCGGAGCTTAATGATACGTCTCCAACGTATCTACTTTTCCTCACACTTTTGCCCTTGTTTTGGACTCTAATTTGCATGATTTGAATGAAACTAACCCGGTCTGATGTTGTTTTCAGCAGAACTACCATGGTGTTGTTTTTGTGCAGAAATAAAAGTTCTCGGAACGGAACGAAACTTTTTGGAGAATTATTTCAGAATATATAAGAATTATTTGAGCCAAAAACTACCGGAAAAGGGGGCCAGGGTGGCCAGCACCTACCAGGGTGCGCCAGGCCCCCTGGGCGTGCCCTGGTGGGTTGTGCCCACCTCGTGGCCCCACTGACCCTAATTCCACCACTATAAATTCCTATTTTCGGAGAAAAAAATTGGAGAGAAAGTTTCATCGCATTTTACGATACGGAGCCACCGCCACCTCCTGTTCTTCATCGAGAGGCCAGATCTGGAGCCCGTTTGGGGCTAGGGAGAGGGGAATCTTCGATCTTCGTCATCACCAACCCTTCTCCATCTCCAATTACATGATGCTCCCTACCGGGAGTGAGTAATTCCTTCATAGGCTTGCTGGTCGGTGAGGAGTTGGATGAGATTCATCATGTAATCGAGTTAGTTTTGTTAGGGCTTGATCCCTAGTATCCACTATGTTCTGAGATTGATGTTGCTATGACTTTGCTATGCCTAATGCTTGTCACTAGGGCCCGAGTGCCATGATTTCAGATCTGAACCGTTTATGTTACCATCTTTATATCTATGTTCTTGATCCGATCTTGCCTAGTCATATGCACCTATTACGTGTTATGATCCGTCAACCCCATAATGACAATATTTGGGATACTTCACGGTGATGACCGTAGTTTGAGGAGTTCATGTATTCACCGTGTGTTAATGCTTTGTTCTGGTTCTCTATTAAAAGGAGGCCTTAATATCCTTTAGTTTCCTTATGGACGCCGCTGCCACGGGAGGTTGGACAAAAGATGTCATGCAAGTTCTTTTCCATAAGCACGTATGACTATTTACGGAATACATGCCTACATTACATTTATGAACTGGAGCTAGTTCTGTGTCGCCCTAGGTTATGACTGTTATATGATGAATATCATCCAACGAGTTCACCGATCCAGTGCCTACGACTTTTCCACTTATTGTTCTTTCTAAGTTACTATTGCCACTGTTGATGTTCCAATTGCTACAAAACTATTGCTATTACTGCTACCGTTACTGTTACTGTCACTACTGCTATCAAACTATCATACTACTGTGCTACTGATCACTTCGCTATAGATATTTAATCTCCAGGTGTGGTTGAATTGACAACTCAACTGCTAATACTCTCAAACATTCTTTGGCTCCCCTTGTGTCGAATCTATAAATTCGGGTTGAATACTCTACCCTCGAAAACTGTTGTGATCCCCTATACTTGTGGGTTATCACTTAAGCACGGCTCCCTGCAGATATTGGCTTTCGACGAGGCGCGTTGGGACAGCTCGTGGGAGACTGATCTTTTGCTCCTCGAGGAGGCCCGCCATTCGGCCGACCTTCGCGCTGCGAGGTACCAGCAGGCCTTGCGGCGCTACCACAGTCGCAACATCCGTCCTCGTACCCTCGAGGTCGGGGACCTTGTCCTACGGCGGATCCTTTCTAGAGAGCGCCTTCACAAGCTCACGCCCATGTCTCCAGGCCAGCCATTGCCTGCCTGGAGAGGAAGGGTGGAGGAGTCGCCCATGTCTCCAGGCCAGGCGTAGCCCGCCTGGAGACGGAGGGTGGAGGAGTCGCCCATGTCTCCAGGACAGGCGTTGCCCGCCTGGAGACGGAGGGTGGAGGAGTCACCCATGTCTCCAGGCCAGGCATTGCCCGCCTGGAGACGGAGGGTGGAGCAGTCGCCCATGTCTCCAGTCCGGGCATTGCCCGCCGGAAGACGAAGGGTGGAGCAGTTGCCCATGTCTCTAGGCCGGGCGTTGCCCGCCTTGAGACGGAGGGTGATCCTCCGCAGCACGCGTCGTCGAGCGACCTAACGCTTCCGTGGCAGCATGGCCGTCAACCTTGAGTTCTAAAGTTTCGCTGCTGCTTGGGGCTGTCGCACCCCACAACCGCCCTTCGATGGTTATGTGGTTGAGGGGTGGACACGGCGTCTGCGCCAGGACTTGTCCTTGCAGCACCGAGAAATCTAAGTGACCGAGCTCTGGCTTGCGAGCTGGCCCCCCATGCAAGTCACCTCTCCAAGGTCCATGTTGTCTCGCCCTCTCGGAGAACCGTCACGGGCGGATGGTGGGAATACGGCTCGGCCCGCGCTGCCGCTGAGCAGGCGCCTCGCCGCCCACCATGACGACTCTCCTGATGCCGCGTTTCTGCGGCCGCACGGCGCGCGCTGCTCCCAGGTTATGGGCCGCGGGAGCGCACAACTGCTCCGAAAGCTAGGCACGGGACCGCCTGAAGACCGGGGGAGGAGCCTCTGACCCTTGTGCCTGGGGCGTCCGACCCCCCCCCCCCCTTATCGCCGCCCGTGACCCTCTCACGTAATAATGTGGTTGGGGCTGTACACGTCCCGGAGCCTCCCGAGAGCGCCGCCCGAGGCCTCGGAGGGGCTCCCGCCCATGCCCAAGTGGAAGCCCAATGCTCTGTGCTGGCGGAATAACTGTCAAACCGCGACTATGCCCACGCCCAAGTGGAAGGCCCATGCTCCACGCTGGCGGAATAACTGTCGAACCACGACTATGCCCACATCCAAGTGGAAGCCCCATGCATCGCGCTGGCAGAGGATCGATTGAGCTCCACGCTCGCCAGTTTACCCTTGTACGTCGCGCGAGCGGGGGCTGGACACGGTGCCTGTGCTCGGGTTCGTCACTCCAGCGCTGATAAATCCAAGCGATCAAGCTCTATCTCGCGGGCCTGCTCCCGTGCATGTCACCTCCTGAGGTCCTTGGTGTCTAGTCTCCTCGCGCGACACTCAAGTGTAAGCAGGCAAGCGTGCAATGCTCCAACTATTGTTTTCTGTGTAGGGTTCTTCCTTGAATGGGCCGCTTGCGCGTCAAGGGGGGGGGGGGTTCTTGAGCACCACACCTCAGGAACCTTCATTGGTTCCCGTAGCCCCTCACCTCCTGGCTCTGCTCAGGCATCGCGACCAGGCGTTCCAGCGACGACTGAGGTATGCGCGGGGCTGGGCCCTGCCGACGCAGAGCACAAAGGCAAGCAAGGGAGTAACCAAGCAAAGGAAAAGGGGAGAACCAACCCCGCGAGGGGACCTCAGAAGTGGACGCGTGGTTCAAACTGTAGAGTTATTGGTTGCGAAGGGCAACAATTTTTCACGCACCCCTCGTGGCGCTTACATTGATCCATCGCAGGATACAAGATGTGATAAAGAAGTGGACTTCATGAAGACGCTCCCACACACCATGACCACCTCGCGACGTGTCCGGAAAAGATAAGTTAACCACCCCACGTGGCTCGGTGATCTTTGGTAGTGTTCCTTCTTCCCGTAACCTCGCTCTGGGCGGGAGCCCCTTCTCTCACATGAGCCGCTTGCGCGTCAAGGGGGACCTCCTGAGCATCGCGCCTCGGGAGCTCTTACCGGACTTCAGGCCCCTCAGCTCCTGGCCTTGTCCCAGGCATCGCGACCTGATATACTAGCGACGGCTGAGTCCTGCCCGAGGGCTGGGCCCTAGCGACAAAGAGCACTAAGGCGATCACAGAGAAGGGGACAAGCCTAACGAGAAGCGTTAAGAGCAAACTCATTCTCGACCAGAACAACATTAAACTTAAGGCGCGAGGGCCATGATTCTTCTTACACGCCCCCACGGGGCTAGCATGGTTCATTGCAGGAAAAAAACAAAGGGGAAGTACCAGGACCGAGCAGCGCCCCCTCCAGGACCCCGACTCTGGCGCCGCCTGCGCCTAGCCAGAGTCCTCATCCTTAACGCGAGCGCCCGAGGAGCTGTCGGAGTCGTCATCGCTCCCGCTTGCCCCGGAGGAAGGGCTGCTGCAGCCATCGTCGCTGGAGGAGCTGCCGCCGCCGCTGCTGTTGCTCTACATGCAGTAGGCCGGGCGGTCGCCGGCTTCCCCGAAGATCTTTAGGAAGAACAATGATAGCAACTACTCATAGAGATGCGTAGATGCCATATCAAGCATTCAAACTACTTAGAATTCAAAGAATTCAATATGCAAGCTCATTTTCAGTAGCACAAAGTGCAACAAAATATGCAAGATATAATCCACTAAAGCAAACACTAATTGGAGAAATGGAGGAGTAACATACCAAGGAGTAATCCCTCAAAACACTTTCAAGAATGGAGTTCCGAGCAAAGAGATTGGAAATCTCCGGTTTGGGAGCAAGAACACGAGAGAGAGAGAGAGCGCTACCAAGAATTTTTGCTAGAGGTAAGGGATGATGTGAGCTGAAGGAATAAGTGGTGGGTGGGACCCACAAGGTAGGTAGATGCACCCAGAGGGTGGCTGGACGTAGGCTCCTTGTGGGAAACTGGTGCACCCCCTCGGATGTTTTCAGCTCCAGAAATTCTAATATATTGTACAAAAATTCATGTTAAATTTTTGTGTCATTCTGAGCACTTTTATTTTTGGGTCATTTTTATATTGCATGGTTTATTCAGAAAACAGGATAATCATGTCATTTTTCTTTATAAAACTGTAAATAACAGAGAGCAAACTGAAGTTATATAAAGTTGTGCCTACCAAATTTATCGACGACATGCTTCTCAAAAAGGATCAATTAACAAGGTTGATCAAGTCTTATTAATGAACCGTTTTCGATTGGCATGAAACTGATTTTTTTGGTACGACACTAAGTTACCTCAATGGGATATGCATTTCCCCAAAAATAATAATATCATATTTCTTCTTGGCAGTAGGTAGAGGAAATTTGAACTCCCCGAAAGTAATTGGTGCCACTTGCTCAATAGAATTGATATTATTAATCATAGCTCATTTCTTTGGAATGTATACCGTGTGTTGATTTTCATTAACATGAAAAGTAACCTTGCTTTTTTTGAAATCAATAACAACCCCTTCAGTATTTAAAAAGGGTCTACCAAGGATAATCAACATGTTGTCGTCCTTAGGCATCTCAAGAATAACAAAAATTGTCAAAATAGTAACATTTGCAACAACAACGGGGACATCCTCACAAATCCCAATAGGTATAGCAGTAGATTTATCAGCCATTTGCAAAGATATTTTAGTAGGTGTGAGCTTATTCAAATCAAGTCTTTTATAAAGAGAGAAAGCCATAACACTAAAACCGGCTCCTAAATCACATAAAGCAGTTTTAACATAACTTCGTTTAACGAAGCAAGGTATAATAGGTATCCCGGAGTCTCCCAATTTCTTTGGTACTCCACCCTCAAATGAGTAATTAGCAAGCATGGTGGAAATCACACTTTTATGTATCTTTCTTTTATTAGTGACAATATCTTTCATATATTTTGTATAGGGAGGCATCTCCAATATATCCGAGAACCGGAACAAAGCATTAACACATTCTGAATACATGAACTCCTCAAACTATTGGCATCACCAGAAAGAATCCCAATTATTATCATCTTGGGGGATGCGGATCATAACACATAGTAGATGCATACAACTTGCAATATAAGATCTAAAACACTCTCATATTCATGGAAACATAATAGGTTTAGATCTAAAATTATGGCACTCGGTCCCTAGTGGCAAGCATTAAGCATAGCAAAGTCATAGCAACATCAATCTCAGAACATAGTGGATACTAGGTATCAAGACCTATCAAAATAACTCAATTACATGATAAATCTCATCCCATCCCATCACCATCCAGCAGGCCTACAAAGGAATTACTCACTCCCGGTGGTGAGCATCATGGAATTATGGGTTGGTGATGACGATGGCGATGATTTCCACTCTCCGGAACACCAAACGGACTCCAAATCAACCCTCCCGAGGAAGAACAGGAGGTGGCGGCGGCTCCGTCTTGTAGATCACGATGAAAACTTCTCTCCTATTTTTTCTCGGAGAATATGAATTTATAGGACTGGAATTAGGGTCAGCGGAGCCATGTGGGCCCCACAAGGCAGGTCGGCGCGCCGAGGGGGTGGCTGCGCCCAAGTGCCTTATAGGCATCTGGTGGCCCCCCTCTGGCAAGTCTTCACTCCAGTATTTTTTATATATTCCAAAATAATTCTCCAAAAAGTTTCGTTCGATTCCAAGAACTTTTATTTCTGCACAAAAACAACACCATGGAAGCTCTGCTAAAAACATCGTCAGTTCGGGTTAGTTTCCTTCAAATCTTGCAAATTAGAATAAAAAACAAGAGCAAAAGTGTTTGGAAAAGTAGATACGTTGGAGACGTATTAGTAGGTATGGTGGCTGTTTTGAGAGGATATAGGGAGGCTTATGTGTGATAGATCGTATCATATCACGGGGTTTGGATGCACCGGTGAAGTTTGCACCAACTCTCGAGGTGAGAAATGGCAATGCATGGTAACGAAGAGGCAAACAAATCGCGGAAAGGTGAGAGTGCGTATAATCCATGGAATCACATTAGTCATAAAGAACTCACATACTTATTGTAAAAGTCTATTAGCCCTTGAAGCAAAGTACTACTCGCATGCCTCTAGGGAATTGGTTGGTTGGAGTTCACCATCGCTCGTATCCGATTATAACAACACTCAAGGATTTCATTTCAGACATAAAAATGCTCACACCTCATCACCATGCCATGACCAATACTTAGATGAGAAGTTAATAGCAAGCTTTAATACCGATATTTCTACTAAACAATGATCATGAACCAATATCGTTTCATATTACTACATCAATATAATCAAACCATATGTTTCATATTTAGTGATCTACATGAAAGTTTTTATTATATCCCCCTTGAATACCTATCCTTTTTGGACTAGTCTTATAACACGTGAAAATTGCCATTCCTATTTCTTAGACCCTAAAAAATATTTAAGTGAAGCATGAGAGTGCAACTTTTTCCATAAAATATAACCACCACCGTGCTCTAAAAGATATAAGTGAAGCACTAAAGCAACTGCCTAGCTCAAAAGATATAAGTGAAGCACATAGAGTATTCTAATAAATTATGATGAAAGTGTCTCTCTCTCAAAAGGTGTGTCCAGCAAACAATGATTGTGGCAAACTAAAAGAAAAACAAAGTATAATACACATCGCTCCAAGCAAAACTCATATCATGTGATGAATAAAAATGTAGCTCCAAGTGACATACCGATAGATTGTAGACGAAAGAGGGGATGCCATCCAGGGCATACCCAAGCTTAGATGCTTGGGCCTTCCTTGAATATTACCTTGGGGTGCCTTGGGCATCCCAAATCTTAGGGTCTTGCCACTCCTTATTCCTGCATCCATCGTTGTCTCACCCAAAACTTGAAAACTTCAGCACACAAAACTCAATAGAAACCTCGTGAGATCCCTTAGTATCATAGACATATCATAAACTTTAGGCACTGTTGTAAACAAGTTCATATTTAATTATTGCATAATAGGTACTGCATTCTAACTTCTGCATGACTTATACGCTCCCATGTAATCCATAGCATCATTAAAACAAGCAAACTATGCAAGCAAAAACATAATCTGTCTAAAATAGAGCAGTTTGTAATGATCAATACTAACCATACTTCTGTAAGTCAAAAAATTCAGAAAATATAAAACCTAGGAAATTTGTATAGAAATACCATGTAAAAAATTCATATTAAGACGACACTCCCGTAAAATCAGAGAAATTAAATACTGGTCGCAAAAGTTTCTGTTTTTGCACAGATTCAATTCTACAATCATACAAATCTTCCCAAAGGCTTTACTTGGCACAAACACTAATTAAAACATAAATACAGAATCATTACAGTATCAATAACCATGTCATCACACCAAAGCAGAAAGTAAAAGCAAAAATTTAAGATAACTATTGGGTTGCCTCCCAACAAGCGCTATTGTTTTATGCCCCGAGCTAGGCATAGTGCATAGTTTGAAGTGTTCTCATAATCATAAGGGAGATCATTCATGTTCATCTCATACTCCCTTCTTTCAGCAGCAAGTTGCCTAATAGTAAGCAAAACTAATTAAAAGGACTATACTTATGTGGGGACCCCGACTCATAAGTCCTGGTCACCGAATGCACGTGTACAGTGATTCCAGAGATCACTGCTCACTGAACACACAGAAGCTGAATAACAAGAGTCTTACATCCACACATACCGTCTTACACAAATAAAGACCATTGAGGTCAAGTCTTACATAGATAGGGCCATGAAGGCCAAACACCAAACATAGCTAGCAGAGGAAATCTTGAACGTAAGCATGAACCCATGCCATCTGCCTTAACCCTACAGGCATTCTGGCTGGGAAGCGTCCTAGTTCGCACGTTCATCTCCAACGAATTCTTCACCATATTCTTGCTCTTCCATGCCTGGCCAATTAAATAACCAGTGGCAAGCCAATGAGTACTTTGAATGTACTCGCAAGCAACCCATGTTTTGGAACAAGGTATAACAAAGCATGATATAGCACTAAGTAGGTAAGTTGCAGAAAGCTAGTTTTGAGTGCAATGTCATGATCAAAATAACTTGAAGTAGCATGCCTCATGAGGATACAAGTATCCGTACGAACAGGTTACAGATATCAATATAAACAAGGTCTGAACATCTCATGTTCAGTCATCATGTCAAGTCATCCGACTTGTCTCGAGTATTCCATCTTTCTCACACACACTCCAAGTTGGTGAAAACATCCTGGACATAGTTTAAGCAGGACCACCCAACTGTCCTTGACCGTGGACACGGCTATTCGAATAGTTTTACACTCTGCAGAGGTTGCACACTTTACCCACAAGACCCGGGGAACTTCCGTGTCAAGCCACGACTCGCGGTATATCACATACCCGAGGTAAGCACCCGAACATTGCCGTTCCCTTGCCGACACTAAACAAAGAGTCCACTCGTTGGTACCCAGCCCTGATGATGTACATCCCACGAGCCTAACTCAAGATCGTAACATCCATGAGGGGACACAACGGTGTGCCCGGTGTCTGTAAAAACAGCCCATGGTCGCCCTACCTGGCATGACCCCGTATCGAGAGAGTAACTCTGGCCCTCTCGCCACTGATAATGCGGGCTCTCTTCTAGCACCGACCAAGGTAATCAACAAAGCCCCGTCCCATAAGGGGTATCGTGGTTGTACATGTAAGGTTGGGATGATCAGCAGATCTTAAATCTAATCCGTTTTCGAAAACACACACACAACTTGCCTCGGTACACCACTTCTTTCTCGAGTGGTTACCTAGCCCAACATCATCTCCCTCGGGCATTAGTGGCACCCGACAGGGTTTTCGAAAAGTCTTTGAAAGCATTTGTTTCCAACACCATGCATATTCCCGTCCCGTTTGCATAGCAACTACTTAAGCATCCTATCTACTTCCCACCCGCACAACCCTCATAGGAAGTTAGGGTCATGCACGATGCAAGTATCAACGGAAAAGTAACAGAGGCATCCACCAAAGTGGTCACCACATCATCATGATTATCATAACAAAATGAAGTGCTATATGCCATGCAATAAAGTGGTTTCTTAAACATGGTCAAAGGGTTGCTTGCCAGGCTCAACAAAGTCTTTAGGGTCTTTGCAGTCTTCTGGTCCAACTCCCTCGTCAACAACGCAATCTATTGTCGCAATATTAACGGGCAAAAATAAGAATCACCACAAAAACAGAGCACAAAAATTCACTTCTAAAATGTTACCCTACTCTGTAAAATACTACAATAGAAACTAAAAGTGTTTTTCTCTGGTTTTGAAGTGAAAAAGATTTTGAAAACTATTTTAACAGAGGCTAAAAATACTTAAAACTAGGTTTTAAATAAATCCAGTACATCAAATGTTTTCAAAATTTTGTACAAGTGGCACTATTAAATACTACAGAATATTACAAGATTTATGGTGGAAGAATTATTGGAATTGGACAATTATTTAACCCTTTGGGATTTTTGGAAAATACTGCCAGAAAAGAAAAAGAAAAAGGGCCACAGTGCCCCTGGGCCAGAGCCAGCCAGCCAGCCGAGCCGACCCATCCAGCAGGCGGCCCAGGCGGCTCTGTGCCCCCGCGCGCGCCAAGTTTAAACCTGACGGGCAGGGCCCAGTGGGCAGTGAGAGAGAGAGAGAGAGAGGGGTGCGGGAGGAGCGCGAGAGGCCGACGAACGGGCCTCACCTGTCGGGTCATCGCCTACCTCTCGCCAGAGGGGTCGCGAGGCTCACCGGCGGCAACTGGGGTCACAGCGAGGGGAGCTGAGGGCAGGAATGGGTTCCTTGCACTCCTGCCGTTCGGATGGTAGTCGAGGTGGTCGCCGGAGCGCAGGGAATTGCCGGCGGTGAGACGGCCGCGACGGAGGCGCTTCGGGAGGTGGTCAGAGTTGACGATTCCCGCAGCAATCCGAGTGGAGAGGTGGGGGAAAAGGACCAGGGGCCTGCTGCGGTCACGATGCAGGAGAGAAGAGAGCCGGAGCGGGCCTGTGTCCCAAGATCGACGGAGCCCTGACGCGGCGGCGCCTGTGTCGATCTCGAGCACTGGTGCTCGGGGAGCTCAAACGGGGGCTCAGGGTAGTTGATTTGGAGGGAGAGAGAGATTCCAGAGGGGAGGAGAGAGCTCGGGGGTGGCTTAAGTAGGGGGGCGACCGAGCACCATTGACCCATGCACCGGTGGTGTTGCTGCCGTTGCTGGTGGTCACAGGAGCTCGAGGGGATGCGTCCGGGGCTCTCCTGGGGTCGGTCTAGGTCCAGGGGAAGCAAGAGAGAGAGAGAGCGGGAGCGGGTCAGGGGCGTCGCGCGTGCGAGCCCATGCATTGGCCGGTTCGGGCGGCGTCGGACGCACGCCAGGGGAGCCTTTGCAGGAAGAGAGAGGAGGGGGACAGGGGCGTGGCGTGTTGCGGACGTCGAGGCGCATCGACTGGCATGAGGGGGAGGCTCGAGGTGGTCGGGAGTATGGGCAGGGCGCGGCGTCAACGCTCGGCCGTCCTGTAGCGCTCCAGAGCGTGTTTTTAGCCGGCATGCCAGAGCTTTTGACGCGCTCTGGCGTGTCCACTTATGTCCAGCAGCTGCAGGAGGGAATACAGTGCTGCAAAGGAGCTTTGGATGCTTTGGAAAGTCTTTGAGTGAGAGCGAGCAGAGGGAGAAGGAAGAAATGTGCCTGTCCAGAGAGGGAAATGGGGCTTTTCCCCCAAGCAATCATGGACTTGGGCGCCAGGAAACTTACTGGAGGTGCTGGGGGGACTAGGAGGAGCTGTGGTAAAAAATTGAGGTGAAGGAGAGTGGTGGAAGGGGTTCAATTATTGGTTTTAGTATTCTGGCAGAAGGTGTTTGATCACTGGTTTGGTTACCCCTGGTGCTCTAATGGATGTGAAATTTAACATGATCAAATGGTTATAATAAATAAGATTGATCACCAACTTTGAGCTCATTTGAGGAAAATTGACAATGTAAACTTGGTAAACCCTAGAAATCAACAGAATCAGGTTTCTATAGATCTAGCCATGCAATTCTATTCTCCTAAATGCACCACTTGGTGTAGTAGCATTATTTAGGGATTAGAACCTGTCCACAAAGTTTGGGGTCAATTGGAGAAAGTTGGCAATGTAGAGTTGTTCAAGTTTGAATCTGGACAGAGAGGGTTTTGGAATATTTTGGTGAATCAAAGCATTGAGGATTGAGATGAAACTTTTCATGATCATCACATATATCATGTGTAACATGCTAGAATTTTCCTGGATTTATTTGAGAATATTTCTTGTGGAAATATTTCAAAAGCTTGAAAGAGACAGAAAGGGTTTTGAATGGTTTAGTCCAATATTTTGAACATGACCATGTGTTGAAACTCTTGTATATGGAAAATATATGTCCACTGAGTTTCCCTAAATTTTCCCAAATATTTTTTAAAGCTTAAAAATAATTTTCCCTATGAAAGACCATTTCTGGCCTTAAATAAAAGCCTTTAAATAAAATAGGAAAATAATCTTTAAAATTAATATTTGGTGGTTTTGGGAAGTCTTATATATAGTGGGTTCCAAATAAACTCTTTGGTACAAAACATACCACCCAATTGGAGGACTTGTAGTACAAACCTCATTTCAGGGGTTTTATAAAGCCTAATTTGAATAAATGCTTTTTGGCCAAAATAATATTTGGTAAAAATAGTTTTTGATAGTATAAACATGGCATGATCATTGGGAAGGGATTTCGGGTCAAGGAAGTGAGTTCTAGAGGGAAGAAGACTTTGGAGTGCCAAAACACAATCAACCATACATGCAAACATCAAACAATCCAAACAAGCACTTGCACCCAAAAAGTTTTATTTGGCTCCAAATTTTATAAATCCATAGCATAGCTAAGTGATACAAACACAGGGTGTGACAGACCTTCCCCCCTTAAAATAATCTCGTCCTTGAGATTCCTAGGCTAAGCGCTAAAGAGATAAGGGAACTCTGATCTAAGATAGTCTTCACGCTCCCAGGTTGCTTCTGCTTCAGTGTGGTTGCTCCATTGGACCTTGAAGTATTTGATGGCGCGGCTTCTGGTGCAACGTTTGGCTTCATCCAAAATGCGAACTGGCCTCTCACGATAAGTGAGGTCTGGCTGAAGGTCGACGGCTTGATGATCGATGTCCTTGTAGAGGTTGGGGCGGTTGGGAACTTGGAGGCACTTCCGGAGCTGTGATACGTAGAAAATGTTATGCATATCAGATAGCTCGGAAGATAGCTCTAGCTGGTAGGCAAGTTCTCCTCGTCTTGCGTTGATCTGGAAGGGGCCAATATATCTTGGTGCGAGCTTTCCCTTGACATGGAAACACTTGGGTCCCTTGAGAGGCATGACTCGGAGATAAACATAGTCTCCTACATGGAAACTCATGTCTCGGCGGTGTGATTTGGCGTAGCTCTTCTGTCTTGACTTGGCGGTTTCCAGACGTTCTCTGACCAGTTAAAATTGGTCTCCTGTCTCGCGGAGGATATCGGGTCCAAAGACTAATCCTTCTTCGGTTTCTAACCAATTGAGGGGAGTGCGGCACTTGCGTCCATACAACACCTCAAATGGTGCCATCTGAAGACTCGACTGATAGTTGTTGTTGTAGGAAAACTCGGCAAACGGTAAACAATCTTACCACTTGGCACCATACGCCAGAACACAAGCACGAAGCATGTCCTCGAGTATCTGGTTAACCCGTTCAGTTTGTCCCCCTGTCTGAGGGTGAAAGGTTGTGCTAAAGGATAGCTTGGTTCCCAGGGCTTCTTGAAATTGCTTCCAAAACCTTGAGGTAAATTGGGTAACTCGGTCTGACACAATCTCCTTAGGAACTCCGTGAAGGCTCACAATATGCTCGATGTAAAGACTGGCTAGCTTGTTTCCATCATAGGTGGTCTTGACGGGAATGAAGTGGTCTACCTTGGTCAGGTGGTCGACGATGACCCAAATGGAATCATGTCCCTTGCTTGATCTAGGCAATCCGGTGATGAAGTCCATCCCGACTTTGTCCCACTTCCATTCAGGCACTTTGAGAGGTTGTAACAATCCATCGGGTCGCTGATGCTCAGCTTTGACTCTCTGGCATATGTCACACTTAGCGACAAAAGTGGCTATCTCCCTTTTCATGCCATGCCACCAGAATTTTGCATTGAGGTCTTGGTACATCTTGGTTCCTCCATGATGGAGGGAATATGGAGTGTCATGAGCTTCTTGCAAGATTAAATTCTTGAGGTCAACTTTGTTGGGCACGCAGATGCGAGTCCCAAACCATACAACTCCTTGCTCATCCACTGAAAATCCTGGGGCCTTACCCTTCTTAATCTTCCTCTTGATGCCTTCAATGCTGTCATGACCCTTCTGAGCTTCCTTAATATCATCCATCAAGGCAGGCCTTGCTTCGAGGTTGGCTAGGAAACCAGGTGCAACTAGTTCCAGGCCAAAGCTTTCAAGCTCTTCATACAAGCATTCAAGGAACAAGCCTTTCTGCTTAAGGCGTCAGCTACCACATTAGCCTTTCCAGGGTGGTATTGAACATTGAGGTCGTAATCCTTGATCAACTCCAACCATCTTCGTTGCCTAATGTTCAACTCCCTTTGAGTGAAAATATACTTCAAACTCTTGTGGTCTGTGTATATCTCACATCGTTTTCCCAGAAGGTAATGTCGCCATGACTTCAAGGCATGAACTACGGCTGTCAATTCAAGATCATGAGTGGCATAGTTCTATTTGTGTGGACGTAGCTGTCTGGATAGGTATGCTACAACTCTACCTTCTTGCATCAGAACACCACCAAGCCCGGTTCTTGATGCATCACAATATATCACAAACTCCTTGTGAATATCAGGGGTGGCCAAAACTAGGGCTGTTGTCAACCTCTTCTTGAGCTCTTGGCAGCTTTCTTCGCACTTCGGCATCCATTCGAACTTCTTGTCCTTCTTCAAGAGATGAGTCATGGGTCTAGCAATGCTGGAGAATCCCTCGACAAACTTGGTAATATCCCGCGAGTCCGAGGAAGCTTCTGACTTCCTTCACATTGCTTGGGGATTGCCATTCAGTCACGGCTTCAATCTTGGCAGGATCCACTGACAATCCTTCTGCAGTCAACACATGACCCAAGAATCCAACTTCATGCAGCCAAAATTCACACTTTCTGAATTTGGCATAAAGTTGGTGCTCTCGAAGCTTGTGTAGGACCAATCTCAAATGTTGCGCATGCTCTTGTTCGGATTTGGAGAAGATGAGTATGTCGTCGATGAAGACAACGACAAACTTGTCCAAATATTCCATGAAGACTTGACCGTGTACTCATACATGCCATACCGGGTCACAAATGCCGTCTTCGGGATGTCTTGGGGTCTGATCTTCAACTGATAGTACCCTAACCTGAGTTCAATCTTGGAAAACACCTTGGCACCATTTAGCTGATCGAACAGGTGTTCAATCTTGGGAAGTGGGTACTTGTTCTTTATTGTGACCTCATTGAGAGAACGGTAATCGACACAGAGTCGGATAGTTCCATCCATCTTTGACACAAATAGAACAGGTGATCCGCAAGGAGAGGCACTAGGGCAAATAAATCCCTTCCTGAGCTGCTCAGCCAGTTGCTTCTTAAATTCAGCCAACTCTTCGGATCCCATTCTATAGGGCTTCTTATAGATGAGTCCTGCTCCGGGCATTAGCTCGATGATGAACTCAATGTCACGGTCAGGAGGCATTCCGGGCAACTCATCAGGAAAGACATCTGAGTATTCACATACCACAGGCACTTGATCCATCTCAATTCCCGACAGACAATTTGCCTTAGGGGCTTGAGCGGAGGTAGGGTTGGGGCCATACTTGACTTCAACTCCTTGGCTATTGGTCATGGTAACGGTCCTCTTGGCACAGTCTAACAAGCCTTGGTGCTTGGTTAACCAGTTCATGCCTAGCATCACATCCAAGCCTGGCGAATCCAAAACTATGAGGTCTGCTAGGAAGTCTACCCCGTTGATGTTGATCTCAACTCTTCTACATCCTATCTTGGACCTCATAACTGATCCAGGGGTTTGTATCAACATATGGCTACCCAGGGGTGTAGGCTTCATACCACTCTCCAGTGCAAATTTTTGGGTAACAAAAGAATGCGAAGCTCCACAATCAAACAGAACGGTTGCTGGGGTTGAGTTGATGAGGAACGTACCCAGTATGACGTCCGGGTCTTCCTGGGCTTCCTCGGCGGTGACGTGATTCACACGACCCTTGTCAGGGATATTACCCCGTGGTATAACCCGGCCTTAAGTATGACCCGGCCGGGACTTGGCGACTCACTGATGCCCCGGCCAAGCTTGGCGACTCATTGGTGACCCGGCAGGAGGTATGACCCGGCCCATCGTATGGCGGCTCATAGGTCACCTCTATTACCAGGTCGCAGGACGACCAGACCCAAGGCCCAGCGTGCAAGCCGGCGCAAGGCGGCTCATGGACGGGCCTGGAGGGCCAGCTCACAGAGAAGGCCCAAGATGAGGAAAGACTCCCTCACAAAGGAAACAAGACCCGGATTAGGATTCAAGAGACTAGTCCTAATCCTACTCTCAGTAGGACTCTACATGTAAACCTACCCCCTCCACTTATATAAGGAGGGGGAAGGCACCCCTAGAGGGACAACTTCAAGTCATTAGAGATAGACATATTAGAGGCTCTCGAGATTAGAGGTAGCGATTCCACACCCTTGTAATCGAGATCGTCATCATCATCAATATAGATACAAAGCAGGACGCAGGATTTTACCTCCATTGGAGGGGCCGAACCTAGGTAAACTCGTGTCTCTCGATTCCGACCAACCCCTCTCAACCTGCCACATTGTTGCGATGGCCTCACACCTAAGTTCTCTCACGAGGACATCTTGCCGTGACAAAACCACGACAGTTGGCGCCCACTGTGGGGCGACGTACGGTGGTGTTGTGTTCTTGAAAGGATCTCTCCTAGGGATCGAGAAGCTTATGACCCGCCGGATCTGCAAGGGCCGGCTCGAAAGATCTACATCAACTCCAATTTCAAGATCGATTTGGACGAACAATGCCGGGGAAAAATTGCAACGAAGCAGTCAGAACGGCGTATACAAAGTTAGATCAAGACGAAAGTTAGGGTTGCTGTCATCAGTTTCCGACCACGGCTGCCTTTGGCGATGTGTCGAATCCAACAAAAGATCAATTTCTATTGTTGCTTCATCTCACGACCGCGAGTCCGACAGGAGTCAAAGAAGATATTTTATTTAAACGGCGTACGGTGCGGGGCAGGATCGGCCCGATTGAATAAAAAAAAGGGGAGAGAGGTAGGTTTCGACCCGGAAGTGGATGAGACAACCTGCTCCACCTCCGCCGCCGTACCCCGCCTCACCGCCGCCGCCTCTGCTCCGCTCCGCCTCACCCGCGGACGCCCCTGCGTTGAGCCGCTATGGCCTGCCTCCGTGCGCGCCTCCGGCGTGGTGGCCCGCCCCGCTGTGCTCTGCCTCCACAGTCGCAGCCCCGCCGAGCCGGCTCCTCCTTCACCTCACTCTGCCTCGCCTCTGCCGCTTCACTGTGTGCCGGCTTGCAGTGCTGTGCTCCGCCTCCATACTCGCGCGCCCGCCAGCTGGGTCGCCCCTTGGCTGCTGCTACGCCGCTGCGTACGCGGTCTGCCTCTGCTGGCGTGGCCCAGCCACGTCTACAACTGCCGCCGAGGCTTGTCTCGCCGCTGCGCCTGAACCCGCCACACCGCTGCGGCCTCGTGTTGCACCGGCTCGCCCCGCCGCGCCTGCGACTGCCGCCGTGGCTCGTATCACCGCGGTGCCTTAAGCCACCACCGCGCCTTGAGCTCCCGTCGCGCCCGGAGCCGCTGTGACGCCGACCTCCGCCGCGCTTCGAGCCGCCGCATGAGCCGCACATCGCCCGTCTCCACCTTCGCCTTGCACCGGCTTCGCCTCACCTTGCCTCTACCCAGTGGCGGAGCTACAAAAAATTGTTGGGCGGGCTAGCTGGCTCGGGCTGGGAGGCGGCTGATCTGTGCGGTGTGCGGACTGCGGCGACTACTGTGACCTATGCCGGGCGATGCTGGGCGGCTGCTCCCATGCTGAATGCAGCGTGTCCTTTCTTCAGAAACGAGTGGCCAGTTCCGCTGAGCTGATGTGTGGTGGTTTGTTTTGTGCTGTGTTGTGGGCTGGCCAAAGCTTAATTATTATTTTTGCCTCAGTGCTGGGCGGGCCACGACCCTTTTAGCCTCTACCGCCGCGTATTCAAGCTGGAGACGCCCTGTTGTGCTCAAGTGTCAAACGTCCTCGCATTGCCTCACCTCGCGCCGGCCGTTCTTTCTCTGAGTCTGTCAATGAGGTGCACCCTGGCAAGCTCTGTGACCATATATCTGATGATGTGCTAGAGGCATGCCTGGCTGAAGACCCTGACAAGCAAGATTGTCAGGACACTTGCCGTGGCATTGGTTTTGTGTCCAATGATGCAGGGCTTAATGCTAACCACTGCAAGGAGGATCATCATTGACAGTTATGGTGGCTGGGGATCTCATGGTGTAAGTGCTTTCTCTGGCAAGGACACGACCAAGGTTGACCGTACGCTGCCAAATTAATTTACGGATGGCAAACGGCTGCGACCAGTGTTCATCAGCACAGAGCATATATACATCAGCTTTGTTTTTTCAACCGATAGTGTACGTCATCGGACGAAATTATCATCAGTTGATATTCATCCTACCTGTCTTTCGTTACATATTATTCTCTAAGGACAATTACTCTGCCCTGCCATATATTTTACACAGGACAATTATTGATTACAAAAGTGGTGTTATATTGCGCGCATGGAGCCCGCGCCAAAATCATCATGCGCCAGCATCTGTCCAACGGATGCGTGTGAGCCGCCGCCCTCGCGATTCGGTCTCCGTCAACAACACCGCGGCCGGTTCGCGCGTCCGCACTGGCTTAAAACGCCGCGATCGACTCGCACGTCTGGGCCGGTTTATAGCGTCGCGGCCGACTCTCCATCCGCGCCAGCTTATAACATCGCGGTCTGGTCTACATCGACGCGCTGGTGCCGTGCCTGCTCACTCAAGCCGCCCAACGGACGCTCGTGAGTCACCGCCCCTGCGGTCTGGTCTACATCAATGCACCGGGCTGCACCTGTGAGCACAAGTTGTTTAATGAGCACACGCAAGTCGCCGCTCCTGCAGCCCAGTCTATTCCAACAACTCTGAAGCAAGTCATGATATATTATCAGCCTCTGCCTCCACCGGATGGCTCAATGGATAGGCGTACAAGTTGCCGCTACTACGGTTTGGTTAACTTCAACAACCAGCCGGGTCGACCCATCGGCCGGGTTACTGACAAAACTCATATGGGATCCTTTATAACCCACCATTTCAACCTTCCGCGGGTTCATGTGGCATTATCAACGCCAAGGACATACGATGAGCATCACGAAGATCATCAACTTGCCACATCGTCTCTAGTTTGGATAAATTCCATTGTCCAGCCGTCAACCTTATACCGGCTTATGCCACGACCAAGTGTGAAGAATCTGAAGCCAACTCCTCGAGTCGTCTTAAGACTCGGGGGCTACACAGACATGACTCAACAAATGTTGCTAGTTTCAGCAAATTCAAGAACCCCGGGTCATTGGAGAAAAAATAACCCGATCTCGGGGGCTACTGCCACATTGGTGAAAGCTTAAAGGCTGTCAGAAAATTTCCAGCTGAAAAAGTGCCAAGTAATCTGAGAGTTCCGGCTCAAAAGAAGGATTCCAAATTATCAGAAAAGGTTCTGGGTTAAAACCCGGCTCAAGAGAAGTCTGTCTCTCACATAGTTTTGAGATCTTGATATCTGGTTCAACATCCGGTTCAAAAGGAATTCAACTCTTGCAAGTTCTAGTTTTCAGAAAATTAAAGGTTGCCAAAGAGAACTAGCTGCTATGATGCGCGGTTCAAACATGGGTATCCTGCCTTATTGGCTTATCATATTATGGGTCGCTTGGGGGCTTCCTACTCAATGAGTATAGCTATCTTACCCTCTTGATCGGCTTCCACGCCATATTATGGATCCCTTGGGGGCTTCCAACTCTATGAGTTTAGCTTTCATACCCTCTTGGCCAACTTTATATGCCATATTCGAGTTAAACCTGCCTGTTTGCAACTTGCTACTCTGCCATGTGACCCGCCGAACTCTTGACAGTCAATCTTGCTAAGAGACCCTGAATTTCCATAGTCAATCTCGCACAAAGACCCTGAACTTGTCAAGGTTTAAACGACGGCTTTTGTCACGAGAGAGCCGACTTGCAGTGAGCTCGGATAAACTCGCCTTGTTTGTTGTAGTCTCTCCGCTATGTGGCCCATTCGTACTCTTAACAGTCAATCTTTTTAAGACCCTGAACTTGTTAAGGTTTAAACGACGGATTTGTGTCACGTGAGAGCCAGCTTACGAGGTTTCTGGCTTTCATGCCAAGCTTCTTTGAAGCAAAACTTGAGTTTTTCAAAAAAACGAAATAGAGCTAGTCTCTTTTTGTCGAGCCTTGAAAGCCGACATTTTTATATTCTGTTATCATACACATGCATCATCATACATTGCATCATCTTTGCATCTTCATACCATGCATCATATATGCATGCATATCCTGGTTTATGTTGCAGGAGCCGGTTTTCAATCCGGGTTATATTATTCAAATCTTAAATAGCCAATGTGGCTGGATTTTTATCATGGTTATCATAACCTATATTGGATGATTGAGGTTTTCAAAGCCCCTTCAGAGTAATGGCTGTTATTCCCTCATCCTAAAATACCAGCTCATAGCAGGGAGCATGGTTCAACATTGATATGCCAAGCATTCAGCAATATCATCCATATAATGGATATGATTTATTCTGCATTGGAAAGAATAGTCCCGAGTCGCTGCAGGCATACGTCCCGGCACTTGGGGGCTACATTATTCAAATCAAGATTATATCAAGTATGCAAGTCCCATGTCGTTGCAAGCATGCACCACGACACTTGGGGGCTAATGCAAGTTGCTTTTCAACTCATCACATTATCAACGAACCCGGTTATCTCAGGGAGATGAGCCGGCCTTCAATCATTTTCTAAGTCCCAGCCCAGTATTATTTTACTGAGCCGGCCCTTGGGGGCTACACATTGCTCATCAAGACTACATAATCAGCTCTGCAACAAGTCCCTGCTCATTATTGCATAATGACCCGGCCCTTGGGGGCTACACTAGCTAAAGTATTATGAGCATAATGCAATTACAAGTCCCAGGTTGCTGCAGGCAAGACAACCTGGTACTTGGGGGCTACATATGTGGAACATTCAACTTATGACTGGTGACTCAGACGAACAATCCAGACTTCTCTAGAGTTGCAATATTTATATTGAAGCAAGTCTTAAAGCTATCACTACGTTCCCCTATTAAGACTTGGGGGCTACAGATAATATGGATATGTCAAAAAATAGAAGAGCACTTTCAAGATGTCAATTGTGAGCGAGACCAGCTCAACAGATTTTTATCTAGCTGAAGCATTGAAAGACCGGTTCAACATCACACAGATTTATTTATTCCCAATAATTTATCAAGTCAATTGGAGTCCTGTTGTTTGACCCGGTATTATCAAAGATCATGACCCAGTATTGTCAAAGATCATGACCCGGCCCATCATTTGGCGGTTCAACATCATGAAGATTTCTTATTCCCAAGATTTTCATCAAGCCAAAGTATTGGAGGCCGACTCAACGGCATATGGGTGTTTTATTCCCAATATTTTGCAAAGGACATGGACCTGCAAGATGATTGTGAAGACGGCTCGTTCATATGAAGAAGAAACCTGGATTTTTTGAGGAGCCACTTCATTGAAATAAGACGGCCAGAGGAGCGAGCCGATCAGTTAACATATTTATTATTCTCATTTCAGGAGCTTACCATGAATAAATTCAAGCTAACCTGGGGGCTAATGTCGGGGATATTACCCCGCGGTATAACCCGGCCTGAAGTATGACCCGGCCGGGACTTGGCGACTCACTGATGCCTCGGCCAAGCTTGGCGACTCATTGGTGACCCGGCAGGAGGTATGACCCGGCCCATCGTATGGCGGCTCATAGGTCACCTCTATTACCGGGTCGTAGGACGACCAGGCCCAAGGCCCAGCGTGCAAGCCGGCACAAGGCGACTCATGGACGGGCCTGGAGGGCCGGCTCACAGAGAAGGCCCAAGATGAGGAAAGACTCCCTCACAAAGGAAACAAGACCCAGATTAGGATTCAAGAGACTAGTCCTAATCCTACTCTCAGTAGGACTCTACATGTAAACCTACCCCCTCCACTTATATAAGGAGGGGGAAGGCACCCCTAGAGGGACAACTTCAAGTCATTAGAGATAGATAGATTAGAGGCTCTCGAGATTAGAGGTAGCGATTCCGCACCCTTGTAATCGATATCGTCATCATCATCAATATAGATACAAAGCAGGACGTAGTCTTTTACCTCCATTGGAGGGGCCGAACCTGGGTAAACTCGCGTCTCTCGATTCCGACCAACCCCTCTCAAGCCGCCACATAGTTGCGATGGCCTCACACCTAAGTTCTCTCACGAGGACATCTTGCCATGACAAAACCACGACAACCCTTGCCATTGTTGGGCTGATTGCGGGGAGCTTGGTTCCTTGGTGGCGCTCCACGAACTTGACCTTGGTTCGGCGCATTGGGGCGCGGTGCATCTCGCTTCTTGTTGGGGCACTGCCTAGAGTAGTGTCCTGACTGGCCACATCCAAAGCAAGTGACTTGGCCTGAGTTGTTGTTGTTGCCACCATTGTTGTTATTGGGGTTGTTGTAGGCTGGCCTGGGATTGGCATACTGCTGAGGCTGGTAGCTCGGACGAGGTGCAGGAGGCCTAGCCTGCTGAGGCTGGTAGGTTGGCTTGGCTCGGGTTGGCTGCCAGGGGCGAGGCTTCTGGTTGCTGGAACTACCCTTGCTGATCATCTTGCGCTTGCGAGTGTCTTCCATGGCATGACACTTGTCTTCAAGCATGAGGGACTTGTTTACCAGGTCGAAGAAGGTCCGACAGTCGCAGACAATGAGTTGATACTGCAGGGCTTGCTGTAGTCCTTCCATGAAGCATTCCATCTTAGCGGCCTCGATGCTGATATCTTCAGGGGCATACCTTGACAGCAGGTTGAACTTCTGCATATACTCCTTGACAGAGCCACTTCCTTGCTTCAGCGCTCGGAATTCTCTCTTCTCGATAGCCATGATCCCAGAAGGAATGTGGGCGGTGTGGAATCCTTCCTTGAAGTCAGCTCAGGTGATCATGTGATCGCCTTGCATGACCTTGAACCCGTCCCACCAAGCTCTGGCAGTACCTCCAAGGCAGTGAGAGGCATAAAGCACCTTCTCACGATCCTCATTGCAGTTGACCAGTGCAAGGAGGTCCTCGATGGTGCGGATCCAGTCATCGGCATCCAGGGGTTCAGCAGTCTTGGTGAAGGTTGGGGCGAATTCCTCATGAACTCAGACAGAGTGGAGCGGCCATTGCCGTTCCTGCCTTGCTGCTGGTTGTTCACAAGGACTTGAGCCATTTGCTGGATAGCGGTCGTGTTGGCTTGGCGTTCCTCCCGGAGAACGTGGAGAAACTGAGCTATGGTCATGTTCTCCGGTGGAGGTGATGGCGGGGGAATGTCCCCATGTGGCTGCTCCGGGTGGTCGCCAGCGTGAGCAGCCCCACCATCTCCCTGTTGCTGGTTGGAGTTGCCGGCTTCAGGGTTGGTGAAGGAGCTGTTGCAGGTTGCAGTCACCATCCTGTTTGGAGCAGCCAAGTCAAACAACTGGGATGGACGAGATGGAAAGCAGCAATAGAGAAAGCGCGCCTAAGGGGGTTGGTATAGTGCAAGTTTGATCAAATAGAGGTCAAAAGACCAAACACATATATTGAGATAAGATAGATCATGGAGTCGCTTACATGTTGCCTAAGGCAAAAACGTGACTTGCATCGGAACACAAACAACAAAAACAAACAACAACCACACATGGTTTCATATGAACCATTACACAGACTCGACTTCACATGAGGGATACATGACTGATCCTACCCTAGGGGTTCTCGGACTCAAGTGGTGGAGTGCTCGGTCTCGTACTCACGCTCCTCAGGATCTTCCTCCTGATCATCATCCGTACGGGCGTCGTCTCCGGTCGAGGGGGTCGGAGAACGAGGAGGTCCATCCTGACGGCGCTTCGCCGGTGGTGCGGTGAAGAGTTCACGGTACTCCTTCGCACTCATGCGACGACGACGTGTGGGTGCACCTCTAGCTGGGGTACTCCTCCTCTGTAAGCAATAGCTGGTTGTCCCTCGGGGGCTCCAGCATCCTTCTTAATCTTGTCTGCCCTCTTCTTGGCTTGGCGAAGTAGCTCTCGGGTGCGGTGAAGTTCCTCGCGGAGCCTCACGGACTCCTTAATCAGGTTGTGAGCCAGACTGTCGGCGGAGAGGCTGAAGTAGGTCTGGAACATGAGTGGCATCCCATCCTCCTTGGATGGAATCAACGTCCAACTCTCGCCATTCTCATCCTTCTTGAAAGGGAGGTGACGAGTGGCTGGCTCGTCAGCCATCTCTGGAATGATGTCTCGAAGGTGGATAAGTGCCTTGCGTGCAGCCGTCTCGACTGCGAGTGCCAGGGTCTCCATTTGTGCTCCTTCAAAGAACCAACTCGTCGGGGGGTCATTTGCCTTCACGACCACATCAACGTGGTACTCCTTCGTGATGACATCGACCCAGTGCTTGTGGTAGAGGAAAACGGGTGGTCGGCGAAACTGGCACTTCTCCAGGCTATCCTCAAGGAGTAGGGGAAAGTCGGATGCTAGGAGGGCTTCGGGTACGACGGACATCTACAAGGTTTAAGGGAGAGGAGTCAGTAAAGTTTTCAAAGTAGACTTAGAAAAGGTAAGGAGTGCAGAAACTCCTGAGTGCAGGTACTAGGCATAGTTTTGTAGATGGTCTTGTCCTATCTAACATCCATGCTAACTAAGGCTTCCTATAGAAAGGATGGCTCTGATACCACCTCTGTGGGGACCCCGACTCATAAGTCGTGATCACCGAATGCACGTGTACAGTGATCCTAGAGATCAATGCTCACTAAACACACAGAAGCTGAATAACAAGAGTCTTACATCCACACATACCATCTTACACAAATAAAGACCATTGAGGTCAAGTCTTACATAGATAGGGCCATGAAGGCCAAACACCAAACATAACTAGCAGAGGAAATCTTGAACAAAAGCGTGAACCCATGCCATCTGCCTTAGCCCTACAGTCATTCTGACTGGGAAGCGTCCTAGTTCGCACGTTCGTCTCCAACGAATTCTTCACCATATTCCTGCTCTTTCATGCCTGGCCAATTAAATAACTAGTGGCAAGCTAATGAGTACTTTGAATGTACTCGCAAGCAACCCATGTTTTGGAACAAGGTATAACAAAGCATGATATAGCACTAAGTAGGTAAGTTGCGGAAAGCTAGTTTTGAGTGCAATGTCATGATCAAAATAACTTGAAGTAGCATGCCTCATGAGGATACAAGTATCCGTACGAACAGGTTACAGATATCAATATAAACAAGGTCTGAACATCTCATGTTCAGTCATCATGTCAAGTCATCCGACTTGTCTCGAGTATTCCATCTTTCTCACACACACGCCAAGTTGGTGAAAACATCCTGGACATAGTTTAAGCAGGACCACCCAACTGTCCTTGACTGTGGACACGGCTATTCGAATAGTTTTACACTCTGCAGAGGTTGCCCACAAGACTCGGGGAACTTCCGTGTCAAGCCACGACTCGCGGTATATCACATACCCGAGGTAAGCACCGAACATTGCCGTTCCCTTGAAGACACTAAACAAAGAGTCCACTCGTTGGTACCCAGCCCTCATGATGTACATCCCAAGAGCCTCGCTGAAGATCATAACATCCATGAGGAGACACAACGGTGTGCCCGGTGTCTATACAAACAGCCCATGGTCGCCCTACCTGGCACGACCCCGTATCGAGAGAGTAACTCCGGCCCTCTTGCCACTAATAATGCGGGCTCTCTGCTAGCACCGACCAAGGTAATCAACAAAGCCCCGTCCCATAAGGGGTATCGTGGTTGTACATGTAAGGTTGGGACGATCAGCAGATCTTAAATCTAATCCGTTTTTGAAAACACACACACAAATTGCCTCGGTACATCACTTCTTTCTCAAGTGGTTACCTAGCCCAACATCATCTCCCTCGGGCATTAGTGGCACCCGACGGGTTTTTCGAAAAGTCTTTAAAAGCATTTGTTTCCAACACCATGCATATTCCTGTCCCGTCTGCGTAGCAACTACTTAAGCATCCTATCTACTTCCCACCCACACAACCCTCATAGGAAGGTAGGGTCATGCATGATGCAAGTATCAACGGAAAAGTAATAGAGGAATCCACCAAAGTGGTCACCACATCATCAGGATTATCATAACAAAATGAAGTGCTATATGCCATGCAATAAAGTGGTTTCTTAAACTTGATCAAAGGGCTGCTTGCCTGGCTCAACAAAGTCTTCGGGGTCTTCAAAGTCTTCTGGTCGAACTCCCTCGTCAACAACGCATTCTGTCGTCGCAATATTAACGGGCAAAAATAAGAATCACCACAAAAACAGAGCACAAAAATCCACTTCTAAAATGTTACCCTACTCTGTAAAAATACTACAATAGAAACTAAAAATGTTTGTCTCTGGTTTTGAAGGGAAAAATATTTTGAAAACTATTTTAACAGAGGCTAAAAATACATAAAACTAGGTTTTAAATAAATCCAGTACATAAAATGTTTTCAAAAATTTGTACAAGTGGCACTGTTAAATACTACATAATATTACAAGATTTATGGTGGAAGAATTATTGGAATTGGACAATTATTTAACCCTGTGGGATTTTTGGAAAATACTGCTAGAAAAGAAAAAGAAAAAGGGCCACAGTGCACCTGGGCCAGAGCCAGCCAGCCAGCCGAGCCGGCCCATCCAGCAGGTGGCCCAGGCGGCTCGGTGCCCCCACGCGGGCCAGGTTCAAACCTAACGGGCAGGGCCCGGCGGGCAATGAGAGAGAGGGAGGGGTGCGGGAGGAGCGCGAGAGGCCGACGAACGGGCCCCACCTGTCGTGTCGTCGCCTACCTCTCGCCAGAGGGGTGGCGAGGCTCACCGGCGGCGACTGGGGTCACGGCGAGGGGAGCTGAGCGCAGGAACGGGTTCCTTACACTCCCGCCGTTCGGATGGTTGTCGAGGTGGTCGCCGGAGCACAGGGAATCGCCGGAGGCGAGGTGGCCATGGCGGAGGTGCTTCGGGAGGTGGTCGGAGTTGATGATTCCGCAGCAATCCGAGCGGAGAGGAGGGGGAAAAGGACCAGGGGGCTGCTGCGGTCACGATGGAGGAGAGAAGAGAGCCGGAGCGAGCCTCTGTCCCGAGATCGACGAAGCCCCGACGCGGCGGCGCCTCGGTCGATCTCGAGCACTGGTGCTCAGGGAGCTCAAAGGGGGCTCAAGGTAGTTGATTTGGATGGAGAGGGAGATTCTAGAGGGGAGGAGAGAGCTGAGGGGTGGCTTAAGTAGGGGGGCGATGGAGCACCATGGACCCGTGCGCCGGTGGTGTTGCTGCCGTTGCTGGTGGTCACGGGAGTTGGAGGGGATGCGTCCGGGGCTCTTCTAGGTCGGTCTAAGTCCAGGGGAAGCAAGAGAGAGAGCGGGAGGGGATCAGGGGCGTCGTGCGTGTGAGCTCATGCATTGGCCGGCTTGGGCAGCGTCGGGCGCGCACCAGGGGAGCCGTTGCAGGGAGAGAGAGACGAGGGGGAAAGGGCGTGGCGTGTTGCGGACGTCGAGGCGCATCGACTGGCGCGAGGGGGAGGCTCAAGGTGGTCGGGAGTATGGGCAGGGCGCGGCGTCAATGCTCGGCCGTCCTGTAGCGCGCTCCAGAGCTCGTTTTTGGCTGGCATGCCAGAGCTTTTGACGCGCTCTGGTGTGTCCACTTATGTCCAGCAGCTGCTGGAGGGAATAAAGTGCTACAAAGGAGCTTTGGATGCTCTAGAAAGTCTTTGAGTGAGAGAGAGTAGAGGGAGAAGGAAGAAATGTGGCTGTCCAGAGAGGGAAATGGGGGTTTTCCCCCATGCAATCATGGACTTGGGCGCGAGGAAACTTACTGGAGGTGATGGGGGGGACTAGGAGGAGCTGTGGTAAAAATTTGATGTGAAGGAGAGTGGTGGAAGGGGCTCAATTATTGGTTTTCGTATTCTGGCAGAAGGTGTTTGATCACTGGTTTGGTTACCTCTGGTGCTCGAATGGATGTGAAATTTAACAGGATCAAATGGTGATAATAAATAAGCTTGATCACCAACTTTGAGCTCATTTGAGGAAAATTGACAATGTAAACTTGGTAAACCCTAGAAATCAACAGAATTAGGTTTCTGTAGATCTAGCCATGCAATTCTATTCTCCTAAATGCACCACTTGGTGTAGTAGCATTATTTGGGGATTAGAACTTGTCCACAAAGTTTAGGGTCAATTGGAGAAAGTTGGCAATGTAGAGTTGTTCAAGTTCGAATCTGGACAGAGAGGGTTTTGGAATATTTTGGTGGATCAAAACATTGAGGATTCAGATGAAACTTTGCATGATCATCACATATATCATGTGTGACATGCTACCATTTTCCTGGATTTATTTGAGAATTTTTCTTGTAGAGATTTTTTTTGACTATAAACAGTAGGTTAAAGCCCCACTGCAATTTTTATAAAATTAAAATAGGAGTCTACAAGCTGTCTTAAAGGCTTGAGATAAGCCCAAAGAATAAAGAAAAGATCTAATAAAACTACAAAACAGAGAAAAAACAAAAAAAAGGGACAGAGAATAGAAAGAAAACTAAAAAAGAAAAACTAATCTACTCCTAAGGTATCAATTACAATAAGTTCTCCAACCAGGCAGGAAATTGATGTGCATGTTTTCTCTTCATCCTGTATTTTAGCAACTTGAGTTCTTCCACGAAGATAAATTTCCAGCCTTGAAATGAAGGTGTTATATTCTCAAAGATCTTATTGTTCCTTGATATCCATATGGCCCATGACCCTAGTATGATAATTTCCATAAAGAAGGGATAGTTGAGCTTGTCCTTTAGATCTTGATATGCTTCTAACACTGACAAGTTATGTGTTCTTCTGGGACAGATGAAATCCCAACATTGAGTGGCAAAAGGACATCCCCAAAAGAGGTGGTGTAGTGTTTCTTCCTGTTGACAGTCTCTCACTGCACAATTGTATGCATCAAGCTCAAAGTTTTTCCTTCTTAACAGATTTCTAGTATTGACTCTATCATGTAACAGCATCCAGAAGAACACTTTATGCTTGGGTTGACAAGAGCTGTTCCAGATCCATCTGAAATGTGGTGGTGTTTGTTTGTGCCCAATTAGCACATTGTAAGCTTTGATGGAGGAGTAGAATTCATTTCCCCATATGCAGCTCCATGTGTCCACTGCATCCAAATATTTAGATTGTCTTAATGTGATACATATGTTTTCCAGTTCCAAGAATTCCTCAT
Source organism: Elymus sibiricus (assembly GCA_039707655.1). NCBI lineage: Eukaryota > Viridiplantae > Streptophyta > Magnoliopsida > Poales > Poaceae > Elymus > Elymus sibiricus. Next base: position 145,570,431 of record CM077671.1, on the reverse strand, counting down.
AAGCTTGTGTAGTCAATGGCAGGTAGAAGAGATCTTGGAGATATTCAGTGTTGATTACTTGCTGGACACTTAAGCTTGTATTCTTTACAAAAGAGTGGAGATGGTGAAATTTGTGTTTCAAAACAAACTGATGCCACATATCATCCCAGAACAATGCACTCTTACCATCTCCCACATTACATCTGGCAATTGCGTTGAAATGATCAATGAGTGCCAAGTTTGATTTCCACCAAAAAGAGCCCACTTTATTATCTCCTGGGAGTTGTCCATTACTATAATATGTTTCCCAAATTAAATAAACCCATGGGATATCATGTCTGTTGAAGAACTTGTGGAGATTTTTCATGAGCAAAGTTTTGTTTTGTATATAGATATCCATGATTCCCAAACCTCCTTGACTTTTGGGTCTGCAAACTATGTGCCATGCCACTAATGCTGGTCTGTGATCTTCCAAATCAGGGCTTCTCCATAGGCAGTGTCTCAAATATTTATTGATATGCTTCTTGATAGTGATAGGTATGTCCAAGCAGCACATGAAGAATACTGACAATGATGCAAGCACTGATTTGACCACGAGCAGTCTACCAGCCTGGGTCATAAAGGTAGAAATACCAGCCAATCTCTTAGCAACTCTGTTGACTAGAGGCATACATTGTTCCACAGTTGGTTTATAAATACCCAAAGGCAAGACCAGGTAGGTAAAAGGGAATTGTCCTCTAGCACATTGCAGGGTGTTGGTGAAAATGTTTATTCTGTCTTCTGCAATGTTTATTGGCACCATGATTGATTTTTCATAATTGACTTTGAGTCCGGTGGCTGATGCAAATGTGTTTAACAGAGCTTTGAGACCTAGCAATTGCCTAGCATTAGCTTGCATAAGGACCAGAGTATCATCTGCATATTGCACTATTGGAAAAGCAGGGCAGGAATTCACTTGAAGTGGTGGAGTATCATGGCCTTATTGAGTATTGATTGTAAAGGATCAGCAGCCAAGACAAAAATTGGTGGAGACAGTGGATCACCCTGTCTAACTCCTCTTCTACAGTAGAATTTTTTTCCAGGGACTCCATTCAACATCACAGCAGAGGAGGCACATGTGAAAAGTAATTGCATCCAGGAAATCCACTTTTCTCCAAAACCCTTTGCTCTGAGTATATCAATAATAACCTGGTGCTCAATGGTATCAAATGCTTTCTCAAAATCTAGTTTAATCACTAGTACCTCTTCTTTGGATTTGTGACATTAATGTATATATTCATATGCCCAACCAAGACAGTCCTGTATCACGCTGTCTTTGAGAAACCCATATTGATTAATATGCACCATCTTAAGAATAACTTTTTGCAGTCTGTTGGCCAGCAGCTTGGTGATTATTTTAAGAACCCCATTGAGTAATGAGATTGGTCTGAAATCATTAGGGGAAACTGGAACTTCCTTTTTTGGGATCAAGGTAATGAAAGATGGATTGATGCTCTCAAGGTTTACATTACCATTATGAAAATCCATGATAAGCTCAGTAATATCCACTTTAATGATGTCCCAACAAGCTTTGATGGATTCATTATTAAAACCATCAGGACCTGGAGATTTGTCTGTGGGAAGCTGCTTGGCCACTGTATCAATTTCATCCTGTGTAAAAGGCTTCTCAAGGTCCTGAAAAACCTTCGGCTCCACACTATGTTCATGCAGATCATTTAAATCAAAGTGCATTGTGTGACCATTGGATTGGCCTAATCGTTTTTGAAATGCTTCCCAAAGTATAGTTGCTTTGCCCTAATGATCAGTAATTTCTACTTGGTCCTCATTCATAAGCATGGCAATTTTGTTATGTCTGTGATTTATTGAGGCTTTAGTGTGAAAGAACTTTGTATTTTCATCCCCAAACTTAACTCCTTTTATTCTTCCTCTCTGTTTCCAATATATCTTCTGATTATTAAGCACTTTCAGTAGGAGTTCTTTTAACATGGATCTGCAGTTACCTTCAAACAATGATAGATCTCTCTACTCTTCAATCAAATTCCAAAGGAAGATGCAAGCATTTAAATCCTCAATCTGCTTTTTAAGACATGACAAATTCTTGGCCCATAATTTCAAGGCTCTTCTCAGGTTTTTAAACTTAGCATTAACTTTCTTAGCAGGATTAGTGAAACCCACAAGAATATTCCAAGCTGTTTGGACCACATCTTTGAAGGAGCTGCGTTTTAACCAGTAATTCTAAAACCTGAAAACCTTAGACTTGGGAATGTTTGTGCCAATTTTAATCACACAAGTAAGATGATCAGAAATTGGTTTTGCTAAAGGAAGAGCAGTGGTATCAGGATAAGTAGTCATCCAAGCTGCAGAAGTGAAGAACCAGTCTAGTTTCTCAAGTAGAGGATTTTCTTGCATATTACTCCAGCTAAATTGTCTGCCTTTCAGAGGTAATTCTACCAGTCCTAAACTGCTTATAGCTTCATTGAATAGCAACATTTGATTAACATCTCCTCCAGGTCTATTTCTGTTTTCAGGTGATCTGATGAAGTTGAAATCACCCATGATGATCCAGTCCACTTCATTTGGCATTTGAATATTACTAAACCAATCAATGAATTCACTATTTTCTTCAGGGTTGCAAGGGCCATAGATATTTGTCAGAATCCATGTTGTGGAAGTGGTGTGGCAAGTGAATTGCAATGAGATAGAGAATTTGTTGTGAAAAATCATTTCACCGGTGAAGAGAGCTCCATTCCAAGCAGTAAGGATACCTCCAGAAGCCCCAATGGAAGGAAGATATTCAAATTTATTAAATCTTTGTGGAGAAAATTGGTTGATGTATGCTAGGTCAAAATACTCTCTTTTAGTTTCCTGTATGCAAAGTATACCAGCAGCACTTTCCTCCACTTTTTTCCTAATTGCCAACCAGTTTTCTGGTGCATTCAACCCTCTTACATTTCAGTTCAAAATGTTCCATGATCTTTTGTTATTCATTAAAACTAGGATTTGCTTTATTTGAAATAACAAGGACCATCCCTTGATATCAATCCCTGAATGAGCAATTTTGGAATAACCAGTGTTATCTATGATCAGACTTGTATGGTGGAATATCATCCCAATACAATCCATAATGTAAGGGCTAGCCATGAAAATATTAATAAAAGGTAATAGCAGATTTTCCAATTTAACCATAGAGATGAAGTCTCCCTCATTCCATTACCATATCCATGTCTGTTTAACAAGGTGCAAAAGGATTTCATACAGAAGGTGCCATACAGGTCCATAGACAGGCATATTACAAGATTTGAATCTTATAAACCCTGCATACACAGAGCAAATATCTCCCAAACTAGGCAACTGAAGCCATCTTTCTCTTGTGCTGGATGTTATGAAGAAGTCTCATCATTACACAATCTTGGAGTTGTGTGTAGCTCCAGTGGCTTTGGAAACCTTGGCCACATCATCCTGTCCCTTTTTCTTGGATCTTTTGGACAGCTTCTCCTGAAGTTCTTCCTCAGCCACCTTGCAGAAAGAGTTTGTGAGAGTTTTAACCACTCTATTCTGAATAATTGGTGGTATTGCATTACATGGTAGGCAGGATTTAGTATCACATGATTTTCTCCTATAACCATTGTTATCTTTCTTAATTCTGTCACTTCTTCTTACCTTAGTTTCAACCAGAGGCTCTTTGTCCCTTCTTTTCTTTGAGACTGCTTCACCCAGTGGCAGCAGAATCACCTTGTTAGGGGATACTTGCTTTAAGGGGCTTCCAGCACCACTGGAGGAATGGGCAGCTGGACTAATGCCCTCATTTTCCTTGCCATTTCCTTGAATCATTTCCTTGCATCAAGGTTCCTGTTTAGTAGAACATCCATCAGGAATATGGAACAATATAGCTTCTTCAGAAGAACAATTTTCAGTCAGTAATTTCCAAAGCTCAGATTTCAATAATTGCAAGGTCCATCCAAATTTATCAGGGGTCAATAGTAAGTGGATAATGAAATTAAACCAACTTACTGGTATCTCAATCTTAAAGGAGTTTGTAGCACCCTGAGTAGCTGGAGCAATATGCTTAATCTAGAGATCCATTCCCTCTTCAGAAATTAAATGAGAGCCATCAATAATATCCAGAGCATGAGATTCCGCAATACTTTGAAAGTCAAATGAAGGTGTATGGCTAGAGAACAAAAGTGATGCTTCAGTACCTTTCTTGTTAACCTCTGAAGAAGAGCCAGCCTGAAGATCAATATTAGAAGGTACATCCTCTTTTCCTTTGGTAACTGTCCTGTCTGCTTCTGTCTGAATATTAACTGTCTCCTCATTAGTAACTATTTCATTAAACTCTTTTGTTTTCTCCACTGAGATATTCTCATTGATTTTAGCATTTTCACTATCAGCTGCCTCCTCTATAGGATTCACTTGTGCTGCAGAGCACCCTGCTTTGTCAGTCTCAACAGTCTTGGGTATTTCAGCTATATCAGGGAGTTGTTGAATATTGGCTTGCTCTGGAATATTAACTGACACATTAGCAAGTGGTTGTTCAACAATGACCTGAACATTGTCAGCTACAACTTGAGGCTCCTCCTCTTCACCATCTGCTTGATAAGCCAAAGCAATGTTGTGGAGTCCCAGGCCCATAGGAGGAGCATGCATTCCCTGGTTTACTTCTTCACTTGCAGTATGAGTATTGGAGGCCATGCCATCAGATAGAGAAACAGTTGCAGTGATGCTACTGTTGGGTGCTCCATCATTGAGTAAAATTGGAATTTCTTCTTGCAGTTGCACTTGTTCAAGGGGGTTTGGCTGAGGAAATGCCCAGTGTTCATGCTCCTCCTAGTCATCCCACTCATCCCAATCATCATTTTGGGCAGGTACATTGTTCATTGGCACTGGTTGAAAGCCTGGAAAGTCATTGGCATGCTGTGGTACAGGGTGTGGATCCACACCAGGAGGTGGCATGGGATCCTCATCAGCAGGCCCTCCACCCAGCATTTCTTCAAGGAAAATCTCAACAGAACAGGTCCATGATTCCTCTTCAAAACTCTCCCCCTCAGACCATCTGATGCTTTTAGGGATGTCAGTGAGTTCAGTAACTCTTGCTTTGACCAAAATCTTGCCTCTCAAGGCATCCTCTCTTTCCCAGCTAATGATTCTTCCCCAATTTGAAATTGCAGCAGGAATATCCTCTGTATTGCAGTAATCAAAAGGGACTCCAATGAGCAATAACCAACATGTTCTATTAAAATGCATCCGGCACCAGTTTCTTCCTTCATTATGCTTTGTGAATGAGATAAAAACATCTCCAAAAGGATGAGGGCTCTGCCTAATAAGCCTATCTCTGTCTCTCACATGCCTGAACTAGACATAAGCTTCTCCAAATGGACAAGGCTGAATCTCTCTGAAGCCTACTTGTTCTACTCCTTGAAAGAACTCCTCAAGAACTTCACGGACATTGGGAAAAAATACCTCATTGGGATGGGGGTTGATGGAGACAATCGCCCAATCCTCATGTCTTCTTGGGAGGTGAGGAAGGATTGCTCTAGAAACCCCAGTTCTTCCCTCAACTACTTGTATCGGAAAACCCTGAGGGACAAAGGGGAGCGGGTCGATTGGAATGTTCGCCATCGGCGGAGCTTCATATGAATGGAGGACCACAGTTCTCCCTGGCGATGAGTTAGAAGTTGTCGAGCTCGTCGAGGTGTAGGCAAAGTTGGCAGGAGCAGAGGAATGCGAGGGGACAGGCAGTGGTTTCGGCTAAAAGTTTGGGAAAAAAAATCTCTGACCAGCTCCTTAAATGAGCAGACCTGCCTTAACGGGAACGTCAGCCCAGCACACGTAAACCAGGTGTCCACCTCACCCTCAGCCTAGGCTGTTCTGATGGGCTTGGGAAAGAAGCCAAGCGGATAAAAGGCCAAAGCCCAGGTGGTTTTGAATTCACACAGTTTCGCGCGTAGTGGCCGCGATCACCACAAGCGTAGCAAGTAACGTACATGCCAGCATGCACACGTTGGGTGGCCAGGGGCTCATTTTTCGGTGCAATGAAAGCATCAGAATTATTGGGGGCAATGAAACCAGCCCCTTGATTCCTATCTTCATGAATGCGGCCCGATAATCTCTCAAAGACCGACCTACTGGCCGGCGCCACTGTGTGGTTGCTCCGGTGATCACCGGAGTGAGGAACTATGGCTTTGGCATTTCTACCAATCAAAGTCCACTCTTTGTCAAGCTCATCATAGTATGCAGCTTCTTCTCTACGCAAGTTTGGACCACCAAAATTCCACAAACTAAACACCACCTCAATCTCTTTTTCAACAACTCTGCCCGCATTGTAAATTTGAAAGCCAACCAATTTTGATGCAACCGAGAACTTGAAAGACCTATCCCTCAAGAGACGAACTCAAAAGTCTTGGGTATAACCACCAAACATAGCATTGAGAGAGACACTCACCGTATGTGTATCCAGTTTGAAAGAAGATCTGCAGAAGGAAACCACCAAAGTGAATTCTCTTTGTTGAAAGACCGGGGAGAAGACCAGCGGATGACCAAACTTGGCCCTCATGTCTGCTTGAAACTTCTTGCCACGATCAAAGTTAAGGGAAAATGGAGCCATATTGGAAGGAGGGTGGCTGCCGAGGCCGGAGTGGCCACCGGCAGGGAGGAGGAGGGTGGCCGCCGGGGCCGGAGTGGCTACCGGCGCTAGATCGCCTAGGAGTCGCCTAGTCGCCTAGGAGTCCTAGCGACGGTCCTTCGTGGAAATATTTCAAAAGCTTGAAATAGACAGAAATGGTTTTGAAGGGTTTTGTCCAATATTTTGAACATGACCATGTGTTGAAACTCTTATATATGGAAAATATATGTCCACTGAGTTTCCCTAAATTTTCCCAAATATTTTTTAAAGCATAAAAATAATTTTTCCCTATGAAAGACCATTTCTGGCCTTAAATAAAAGCCTTTAAATAAAATAGGAAAATAATCTTTAAAATTAATATTTGGTGGTTTTGGGAAGTCTTATATATAGTGGGTTCCAAATAAACTCTATGTTGTTTCCGTCCTCATTTAAGATGCCTAGATAGTGTAGTTTCATTATGCTTCACCTCTTTGCCATGTTTAACAACATTTAATATTGTCGTGTACCTAACGAGAGTAAACTAAATAATTTGAAAGTGGAGTTTCATCAATATGCTACTCGTTGCATATTGAGCTTCACTTAATGTGTAGTATTTGTTTGTGTGATTGCCATGCCTCGCATAATTAAACCGGACATGCATCATATTTGATTGTGCATCATGTCATGCATATGTTGTGGTGTTTATCATGTGTTGATTGTTGTTTCCGGATTGCTTCTTCTCGATAGAGTTCCGAAAGCGTTTGGAGTGTGAGGATTCGTTTGACTACGTTGGTTCGTCTTCTTCATGGACCAATCTTCTTCCAAGCGGGATCTCAGGCAAGATGACCATTTCCTTGGATACCACTACTATCATTGCCATGCTAGTTGTCTCGTTTCTATCGCTGTCCCGTTACCTACCACTTGTTTGTCAAGCCTCCTAAAATGCCATGATAAGCCTCTAACCCCTCCACAACCCAGCAAACCATTGTTTGGCTATGTTACCGCTTGCTCAACCCTTCTTATAGCGTTGCTAGCTGCACGTGCAAGCTCTTTCCATGTGCAACATGGATATTTTGATATATCACAATATGATTGCTTTTAATTTAATGCACATATATACTTGGTAAAAGGTGGAAGGCTTGGCCTTATGCTCGGTGTTTTGTTCCACTTTTGCCGCCCTAGTTACTTGTGTACCGGTGTTATGTTCCATATTTTGCGCTCCTAACATGCTCGGGGTTGTTATGGGGACCCCCTTGACTATTCGTTTGAGATTAAAACTTGTCTAGCAAGACCCAACATTGGTACTACATTTGCCTAATAACTAATAAACCTGCATAGGGAGTAATTAACCCGAGGATGTTTAATCAACAACCCGGGCCAGTGCTCCTCATGAGTGTTGGTCCAAGCTAGAGCACCGTGAGGGGCCAACCAGGGGCAACGCGGGAGATGTCTATCAGGCCACCGTAGGCTTTGCTTATCCGTCGTGTCCTGAGAACGAGATACGCGGCTCCTATCGGGTTCGTCGACACGTCGGGCGGTCTTGCTGGACTTGTTTTACCTTTCTCGAATGTCTTGCGCGAGGAGTTCCGAGAATACTTCGGGCTATCTCGAGGTTGCGGTTTTCCAACGGAATTGCCTAGGGAATCACGGGATTCGTTGTCGAGGTTATTCCCGTGGCGTGTGGTTAGTTTGTGATGGATGAGTTGGAGCACCCCTGCAGGGTTAAATCTTTCTGAAAGCCGTGCCCGCGGTTATGTGGCAACTTGGAAACTTTGTTTAACACCCGGTCATAGCAAACTTGAAGTAAACTCAAATAAAATACACCAACTTTGTGCGTAAACATGACTGTCTCTTCTCGTGATTTCTGAACCGAGAGAGAACACAGTGGGGTTATGTTTGTTCGTAAGTAGGTGTTCAGGATCTCTTAGAGATCATTACTAGTTCACGTCCATTTATGCGACGATCATCACCCTTTATTCTTGTACTCGTAAGTTAGCCACGCAAATAAATGCTTAATGCTTGCTGCAGCCTCACCACTTAACCATACCTTACCCATTACGCTTTAATAGTCTTGATACTCTTGGAAATGAGATTGCTGAGTCCGTGTGGCTCACAGATTACTACAACAAAAGTTGCAGGTACAGGTAAAGCGATGCGTTGACGTGAGAGCGATGCTTTGTTTGATTTGGAGTTCTTCTTCTTCTTCTTCATTGATCATAGGATGGGTTCCAGGCGGCAGCCTGGGATAGCAAGGATGGATGCCTTTTTATCGTTTGTTTTCGTCCGTAGTCGGACCCTTCTCTTCTGTATGATATTTGGATATGTTGTTGTATTGATGTGATATTGATGTAGCTTGTGGCGAGTGTTAGCCAATTCCATATACTCATCTCTTCTTTACATGTACTTGTAATGATATCCATTCTTGCGAAACGACGAGATGCGCTTCTATCCCTGTCGAGGCCCTCGTGCGAAAATAAGGATAGGATCGCATCTTGGGCATGACAAGTTGGTATCAGAGCCTGTACCGACCTAGGAGCCCCCTTGATTGATCGAACTTGGCCGAGTCGATTCTAGTGAAAAACTATTTTGAGTCTAGTTATATATCGGAGAGTAGGATTCTTTTTACTCCTCTTCTATGCTCTGTTGAGGAATTGTGACATAGGAATTTTAATTCTTTCCCTCTTCTCACTCAAATTTTTTTCAGGATCACGCGGGTATTTTGGAACCTCTATGATGTCGATGTGACCGGAACTCTGTTCTTGGTGCCTCCCGTATGTATGGATTGGACCCGGGGAGTTGAGATCCAAGGGGTTCTTGACACATCGTTATCGTTCAGTTTCCTTAGTATCTCAGGACGCGGATGTTCGAAATTGCTTCAATACTATTTGTGGTACGAAGAGTGTGGTGGCAGCCAGTACTGGGGAGTGGGATCACATGTACTTCCATGTTTAGTATCATTGTGATTACGAGGGTCTAAGGTAGATGAGTTTCCGAGGTTTATCTGGTTTTGTGTTGGCGGATGTGATACACGGTGGGTAGTATTATTGCTAGGAGTTGAGTGTTTATTCAGTAATTTATCCGTGTATCTGTTGGACCAGATTGCATAACCAGAAAGATTTCGGGAGTTCTTAGGTGGGAATTCAAGTAGTTACCTAGGATTATCCTTCCAGCAAATGCAAATGGGTTATGTATTTTTTTCCGGCTTAATCCTCAAGCCCCATCTTTTGTTTTATTGGAGTATGGTAATTCGAGTTGCTTCGATGTCAAGTGGTGATTTCATATCTTTCCTAACCGGTGTGTTTCTCATCAAGATAATTCATCCTTTCCAATATTTGCAAGATCTATCCTCATCTTTCCTTTTCCCGGAGTTCGTTTCATCCGTCCCATGTTTTCTTTGTTTTCCCCACCCTCCCGCCCTTTTCTTCTAAAGATTATATTCTCTTCCTAGTGCCTTTCTTTCATGTGATGCTTCCACTATCCTTTCTTCCATATTGGTTCCGGTGATTCTTGTGAAGATTCTCAGGAGTTTCAATGCCATCGTTCGTTGTTCATGTTTTCTTCTCTGGTGGATTCAATTCAAGCTCTCGATGTTCATCATATCCTTTCTCATTCGTTCAATGGTTTCCCATGCTGGAAATTCTTATCCAAGCCTCTCTTGTTTATTCAACTCTATCTATTCAATCCGGAGTGCTGAAGATATCTCAGAAGATTCGTGTTTCATTCAATCCTTTCAAATTATTTCGAGGTTCTCACCTCATCAAGTTTTCATTTGTACCGGTGCAATCTCCCCTTCTAAAATATTTTCAACAGTGTTTTCTTTGAGTGGGCCGATAACCCATAGGTTTTTCCCCAGGATCTTACCTGGCTCTTCTAATCTTTTCCGGAGACCTCAAGATTTTTTTTCAATGTGACGTAAGAATGGATTCCAGCAGTCATATGCCTTCTCTAAGATAGCTTCAAATTATTTTCATCGTTGGCTCAATCTATCTTTGTTCATTATTCTGGAGTGTCTTAGTAATTCGTGGTGTGGTTTTTCGTCATCATTCTCCGAAGGAGTGTTTCTCTTAATCTTTGTCTAGTCTCTTGAAGATTCATGGTTTCAGCTTGTTGCTATCCTCTCAATTTCTTTTTGATCATGAGCAGTTCCTTCCATATCTATCCGAGGCATTTCAGTGTAGTGTTTGTTTCTAGATCCTCCGAAGGCCATCATTTCAGAAGATTTCTTCGTTCTTAGTTTTCAGCTTTCGTTCTCCAATTCTTCTCAATTGTTGTCTCTTCGTTCATATCTCAATTATTCCGGTGCCCTTGTTGAAGTTTTCTATTAGGCGGATCATGGTCTCATCGTTCTCATGTATTTTCATTCATTCTTGGTATCCTCATTCGTTTGTGAATTCTTACCGGTGTTTCGTTCAAGTCGTCTTCAAGCTTGTTTCATCTCTCTTCAATCTTTTGCAAGAAGAATAAGTAGTATGCCAATCCGTTGCATCTCATCAATTTAATTTGAGGAAGGATGAACATAACATAATTCTTATTCTGGTTTCATCAAGTAGTTTCAATCCTTCGTCTGGAGTTGTACATGATATCAAATTCTTGATCCTAAGTTCATCATCTTTTCTTTTCCGGAGTTCGAAGTTCTTCTCAAGTATCTCTTCGCGTAGTTCCATCTAAATCTTTGCAAGGTCATAATCTTATTATTTCCAGCATTCATTTCTTTTGATCATTGTTTTGTATACGGAGGTTCTTCATGGTGGCTCTTCAAGGATTTAAATCATTCTTGAAGTGTTCTTCAATATTCTTGTTGGAGTAGCTCAAGTATTCTTTATCTTGCATTTCAAAGTGCAATTCTTTCTCCCTTATCTTTTGAGATGGTGTTATAGCATTCTTGTTTCATGAGGAGTCTTGAAGAGTAGTTGACAAGAATGAGATATGTCAACCCATCATCTTCCTCATTGGAGCTATCTTGGATTGGATTTCACCTAAAGCATTTCCTTAGGATTCTCGCTATCATGGTGCTCATCAATGATCCAAGTTCTCAATGTATCCTCTTGTTGAAAGAAGTTTGCATATCCTATTATTCCCAAGTAATCCTTGTTTTCGTTAGTGGTGGGTTGTCACCTAATAATTTTGAGATGTTTCCATAAGCCCACAACAAGTTTTCTCTTTTCGTTGTTTATTTTCAACAACTAAGTTAAATCCTTCTTTGTAAGGATGATTTACAAATTCAATGGTGATGTTGTCATTTTCTGCTCCGTTCGTTTCTTTCCAATGATCTAGCTTCTATTCTTTCGTTCCGGAGGAATTGTGATGGTATTCTCCTCGGTCCATCATCTCGTTTTATCAAATATCTTGTTCTTTCTTTGCTTATCCATCTTACCGGAGTGTTGTGTCATGTTCTCAAATTCTTTCATCTTATCAAGTTTTGCCTCTCTTGTCTACCGAAGTGCTGCCCAAATTTCATGTGAATTCTTGCTTGTTCCTCATATCATCCTTCATCTCTTGGTTTCGCTCATTTGTCAAAGAAGCAACTAAGCTTTACCTCTTCCTTTCGTCTTCCTCTTCCCCTTCTCATTCTAAGATCTCGGGTCGAGATCTCTTGTAAGTGGAGGAGAGTTGTAACAGCCCGGGACCGACGCTCCAGAAGATTCTCCTATCATTCAGTTGTCGTCGTGTGATTCACTTGGTTGTTGCATTCATCATTCGCATCATCTGCATAGCATCATCGCTCGTTTTTGAAAACTTGCATCCGTTCGTAGTCGCCGGTTCTCTCCGTTTTCGTCGACGGTCGTTTCGAGACCTACCACACACGCACGCGCCCGCGGCATCGATAAAATATTGTTTTCAAAAGTGCGTATAAAATATTATCGGATTGGGTCGAAAGTTGGCGTGCTCTTAATATAGCGTAGCTAGACCGCCTGTCAAATTTCGTCCCAATCAGAGTCTGTTTGATACCCGAACGGTCGACCGTAGCGGCACCGTCATCGGTTTATTATCGGGCGTTTTCGGTGTTTCTAAAACTCTGTCACCGGCTGCCACCTTCCCTCTCATCTCGGCCCAACCATCTCCCCACAGACAACTAAGGTCTAACCTAGCCACACTCTGCGACCGAAGCCATCCGATTGCGATCGCACATTCGAAATCGGCCCTGAAATCAGACGTTCGAAATCGGCCCCCTTTCCTATTTAAGCACCCCCCCTGCCATTTTGAGCCCCTCTCTCTCCTTCCTCGGGATTCGCGCCGCCAGCAGCCTCTCCCCCGCCGCCAAGTGGCGCCCTCAGCAGCTCCGCCGCCACAGCCGCCCCTCCGGCCAACCAAGGGGCGCCACATCATCCCCGTGCCGCCACCCACCACAGCGGCCCTCTGGGCCCAGGGCAGGCCCGCCCGGGCCTGAGCGCGCCCGCCGCCGCCCGAGCCTGAGCGCGCCCGCCGCCGCCCGAGCCGCCTCGCCGCCTAGCGCCGCCCGGGAGCATCCCGCCAGCCCCTCCGGCCGCCGCACCTCGCGCCGGCCCCGCCGCCGCTGATAACCCACAAGTGTAGGGGATCGTTTGTAGCCTTTTTCGATTAGTAAGAGTGTCGAACCCAACGAGGAGCTAAAGGTAGAACAAATATTCCCTCAAGTTCTATCGACCACCGATACAACTCTACGCACGCTAATGCTTGCTTTACCTAGAACAAGTATGAAACTACTTTGCGGGAATAAAACTAGAAGTACTTTGCAAGATAATAAAGAACGTGGAAATAAAAGTTAGGTGTTGTTTTAATAAAATAACAATAAAAATAAATTGTTTTGTAGCAAGCTTTTTGTGTAACGCAAGAGAAAGATTGTCCCTAGGCAATTGAATATGATACGATAGATACTTGTCATATGCAATGAGGGAGAGGCATGAGCTAACATACTTTCTCTACTTGGATCATATGCACTTATGATTGGAACTCTAGCAAGCATCCGCAACTACTAAAGATCATTAAGGTAAAACCCAACCATAGCATTAAGTATCAAGTCCTCTTTACTCCCATACGCAACAACCCACCTACTCGGGTTTATGCTTCTGTCACTCAAGCAACCCACCATAGGCAAATCATGAACATATTGCAACACCCTATAGTGGGGATCCCTCATGTTTGTGCGACACGGAGGGCACCATAGGACAGCACCATATCAACATACAACTCACATCCATAACATCATACCACAATTAACCCATAGGACAAAAGAGATCTACTCAAACATCATAGGATAGCCACATATCATTGGGAAATAATATACGGAGTTGAGCACCATGTTTAAGTAGAGACTACAGCGGGGAAAAGGGGAGTTAAACCGCTGCATAGAGGGGGAGAAAGTTGGTGTTGACGGTAGCAAGATTGTTTATGTAGATCGCCGTCACGATGCTTGCCACGGCAGCGTTCTGGCGCCACCGGGAGGGAGGGGGAGAGAGCCCCCCTCCTTCTTCTTCTTGCTTGGCCTCCCCCCTAGATGGGAGGAGAGTTCCCCCTCTGGTCCATGGCCTCCATGGCGGTGGAGGGGAAGGAGCCCCTCCTAGATTGGATCTCCCTCTCTGTTCTCTACTGTTTCACGTTCCTGTTTTCTGGCCGAAAACCATTTCTTATATTCCCGGAGATCCGTTACTACGATCGGGATGAAATTTTGAGGGGATTTTTATCCAAAAATTAGCTTCCTTGCGCCTGAAGGAGAGCTCCAACTGACGTACGAGGTGGGCAGAACCCACCAGGGCGCGCCTGGGCCCCCTGGCCATGCCCTGGTGGGTGGTGGGGGTTGTGAGCCTCCGTTTGCGTTGATTCCACTTCTCAAAATTCACAAATATTTCAAAAAAATCTCCGTAAATTTTTATCGCGTTTGGACTTCGTTTGATATGGATATTCGGCGAAACAAAAAACATGCAACAAACAGGAACTGGCACTGGGCACTGGATCAATAGGTTAGTCCAATAAATCATATAAATTGTTGCCAAAAGTATGTGAAAGTTGTATAATGTTGGCATGAAACAATCAAAATTTATAGATACGATGGAGACGTATCAGGATCCCCAAGATTAATTCCTGCTCGTCCTCGAGTAGGTAAATGATAAAAAGATAATTTTTGATGTGGAATGCTACCTAGCAGAATCTTGATCATATATCTAATCATGACATGAATATTAAGACACAAGTGATTCAAAGCAATAGTCTAGTTTTGACATAAAGACTTTAATACTCAGGCATCCCAACAAACAATCATGTCTTTCAAAATATCAAGGCTAAATAACGCTATCCCTACAAAATCATATAGCCTTGTCATGCTCTGTCTTCTTAACACAAAGTTTAAATCATGTAATACCCCGGTGTTAGCCAAGCAATTGATTCATACTTTTTAACGCGCTTCAGCATTTTCAACTCTCACGCAATACATGAGCGCAAGCCATGGATATAGCACTATGGGTGGAATAGAATATGGTGGTAGGTTTCAAAGGGGTAAAAGTAGAGAAGAAAGTCTCACATCAACTCAGCGTATCAACGGGCTATGGAGATGCCCATCAATAGATATCAATGTGAGGAGCAGGGATTACCATGCAACGGATGCACTAAGAGCTATAAGTGTATGAAAGCTCAATATGAAACTAAGTGGGTATGCATCTAACTCTATATGAAAAATTCCCACTAGTATATGAAAGTGACAACACAGGAGACTCTCTATATGAAAAACATGGTGCTACTTTGAAGCAGAAGTGTGGAATTAGCATGCCCCTTCTACTTCTTTCATTTTTTTCTTTTCTTTTTTTCCTTTTTTTCTTTTTCTTTTTTTTATATATTTTTATTTTTCTTTCTTTTTTCTTTCTTTCTTTGTCCGGAGCCTCATCCCGACTTGTGGGGGAATCATAGTTTCCATCATCCTTTCATCACTCGGGCATGCTCTAATAATGAATAATGATGATCATCACACTTCTATTTACTTACAACTCAATACTACAACGATAGTAGAACAAAGTATGACTATATGAATGCAATGATCTAGCGTAGGAAAGATATCAAAAAACGGACAAGCCATGAAAACATCATGCTAGCTATCTTACGATCATGTAATGCAATATGACAATGAATGCTCAAGTCATCAAAACGGAGGCGGTGGAAGTTGCATGGCAATATATCTCGGAATGGCTATGGAAATGCCATAATAGGTAGGTATGGTGGCTGTTTTGAGGAAGATGTAATAAGGCTTATGTGTGATAGAGAGTATCATATCTCGCGGTTTGGATGCACCGGCGAAGTTTGCACCGACTCTCGAGGTGAGAAAGGGCAATGCACGGTACCGTAGAGGCTAGCAAATTGCGGAAAGGTAAGAGTGCGTATAATCCATGGACTCACATTAGTCATAAAGAACTCACATACTTATTGCAAAAGTTTTATTAGCTCTCTCGAAGCAAAGTATTACTACGCATGCTCTTAGGGGGAGGTTGGTAGGAGTTAACCATCGCGCGCCCCCGACCTTCACACAAAGATAGACAATCAAGAATAAATTGTGCTCCAACTTCCTAGCATAACGGGAGACTATACGTGCATGCTTCGGGAATCACAAACCTTAACACCAATATCTTACTAAATACGATCATCCACTAGTACCTCCCACATATTATCATCTCTATATCGCAAAACTATTGCAAGGAATCAAACATATCATATTCAGTGATCCATAAGTTTTATGTACGATTTTATGACTAACCATGTGAATGACCAATTGCTGTTGACTCTCTAAATAGATATAAGTGAAGCAAGAGAGTTTAATTCTTTCTACAAAATACCATGCTCTAATAAATATAAGTGAACCAAAAGAGCATTCTATGAATAACAGTTTTCTATGTGAAGAGAAACAGGCAATCCAAACTTCAAATGATATAAGTGAAGCACATGAAGCATTCTATAAAGCCATACTCAAAAGATATAAGTGAAGTGCAATGAGCATTCTATAAATCAACCATGGAATATCTCATACCAGCATGGTGCATAAAAGAAAAGTGAAAACTAAACGCAAAAGACGCTCCAAGATTTGCACATATCACATGAATGAAACGAATCCGAAAACATACCGATACTTGTTGAAGAAAGATGGGATGCCTTCCGGGGCATCCCCAAGCTTAGACGCTTGAGTATCCTTGGATATTTACTTGGGGTGCCTTGGGCATCCCCAAGCTTGAACTCCTTCCTCTCCTTTTTCTCCTCATATCGAGACCTCCTCGATCTTCGAACACTTCATCCACACAAAACTTAACAGAAGACTGGTAAGATCCGTTAGTATAATAAAGTAAAATACTACTTTAAGTACTGTTGAAAACCAATTCATATTTTATATTTGCATTATCCCTCCTGTATTATAACTTTTCTATGGCTTACACCACCGATAAAATCGATAGTTTCATCAAAACAAGCAAAACAATGCATCAAAAACAGAATCTGTCTTAAACAGGACAGTCTGTAGTAATCTGAACTTTGACCATACTTCTGTAACTCCAAAAATTATGAAAAATTAGGACAAATTAATGTTTTTATATAGAAATACTTGGTAAAAAATTCAGAAACTTTTGACGTTCCAGTAAAAAATTACAATTCACGCACTACATCCAAAGTTTCTGTTTTTACACCGCACATACCAACAAGCAATCTAATCATCCTAAAGGCAAATCTTGGCAGATTATTTTTATTTAGATAATGGATTTGTACAAGGGGATAATTATTTTTGTTGGAAAAGTTTCCGTGATCTCAGGCAAGATGACCATTTCCTTCGATACCACTACTATCATTGCCATGCTAGTTGTCTCGTTTCTATCGTTGTCCCGTTACCTACCACTTGTTTGTCAAGCCTCCTAAAATGCTATGATAAGCCTCTAACCCCTTCACAACCCAGCAAACCATTGTTTGGCTATGTTACCGCTTGCTCAGCCCTTCTTATAGCGTTGCTAGTTGCAGGTGCAAGCTCTTTCCATGTGCAACATGGATATTTTGATATATCACAATATTATTGCTATTTAATTTAATGCACATATATACTTGGTAAAAGGTGGAAGGCTTGGCCTTATGCTCGGTGTTTTGTTCCACTTTTGCCACCCTAGTTACTTGTGTACCGGTGTTATGTTCCATATTTTGTGCTCCTAACATGCTCGGGGTTGTTATGGGGACCCCCTTGACTATTCGTTTTAGATTAAAAGTTGTCTGGCAAGACCCAACATTGGTACTACATTTGCCTAATAACTAATAAACCTGCATAGGGAGTAATTAACCCGAGGATCTTTCATCAACAACCCGGGCCAGTGCTCCTCATGAGTGTTGGTCCAAAATAGAGCACCGTGCGGGGCCAACCCGGGGCAACTCGGGAGATGTCTATCATGCCACCGTACGCTTCGCTTATCTGTCGCGTCCTGAGAACGAGATACGCGGCTCCTATCGGTTCATCGACACGTCGGGCGGTCTTGCTGGACTTGTTTTACCTTTCTCGAATGTCTTGCGCGAGGAGTTCCGAGAATACTTCGGGCTATCTCGAGGTTGCGGTTTTCCAACAGAATTGCCTAGGAAATAACAGGATTCGTGGTCGAGGTTATTCCCGCGGCGTGTGGTTAGTTTGTGATGGATCAGTTGGAGCACCCCGCTTTCGAAAAGCCATGCCTGCGGTTACGTGGCAACTTGGAAACTTTGTTTAACACCCGGTCATAGCAAACTTGAAGTAAACTCAAATAAAATACACCAATCGTGTGCGTAACCGTGACTGTCTCTTCTCGTGATTTCTGAACCAAGAGAGAACACGGTGGGGTTATGTTTGTTCGTAAGTCGGTGTTCAGGATCTCTTAGAGATCATTACTAGTTCACGTCCATTTATGTGACGACCATCCCCCTTTAGTCTTGTACTCGTAAGTTAGCCACTCAAATAAATGCTTAGTGCTTGCTGCAACCTCACCACTTAACCATACCTCACCCATTAAGCTTTAATAGTCTTGATACCCTTGGAAATGAGATTGCTGAGTCCTTGTGGATCACAGATTACTACAACAACATTTGCAGGTATAGGTAAAGCAATGCGTTGACGTGAGAGCGATGCTTTGTTTGATTTGGAGTTCTTCTTGTTCTTCTTCTTCTTCTTCATCGATCGTAGGATGGGTTCCAGGCGGCAGCCTGGGATAGCAAGGATGGATGTCTTTTTATCGTTTGTTTTCGTCCGTAGTCGGACCCTGCTATTCTGTATGATATTTGGATATGTTGTTGTATTGATGTGATATTGATGTAGCTTGTGGCGAGTGTAAGCCAATTCCATATACTCATCTCTTCTTTACATGTACTTGTAATGATATCCATTCTTACGAAACGACGAGATGCGCTTCTATGCCTGTCGAGGCCCTCGTGCCAAAATAAGGATAGGATCGCATCTTGGGTGTGACAGGTCCGCTCTAGCTGCGGCCCACCGTTCCCGGACAACATCCGTGAATCCTGGCTGGTTCAACCAAAAGGATTCTAAGCGGAAGCGAGGCGGCTGGTGTTGGAGATATGCCCTAGAGGCAATCATGTATGATGATATTTCCTATGTGTTTATGAATAAAGATAGTCCTTGGACATTATCAATGATGTGTATTAACAAGTACGTGACTTGTTTGTGAGACTATGCATTGTATGATGACTTTCCTAAATGGTCCCTAGTCGAAAGGGCTGTGTGGATGCGCAACCAGTTAGACTAGCATATGACATGGTGGATGGTTCGGTCTCACTGACCATGTAGCATTGGATGCTAGCCGGATAATATAGACTCAGAAAGATCTGGTCGGATTCGATGTAGTCGGATCCGAGTCGAGATAAGGTCTGAGTTGGACAGACCCAACTATGAGACGCAGCGATAGGTCATCTGTGAGTCTCTAGTACAACATACATTCTGTGTCCTAAGACCTGAGCCGACGCATGTACTCGGGATGGTGTCATACTTGCTTTGGGCCGACCAAACGCTACTCTGTGATAGGGTAGTTATAAAGGTAGGTTTCGGGCTTGTCCAGACCCACGCTGCGAGACGTGGTCGAGTAAGATGGAGTTTGCCCCTTTGATGAGGAGAGATATACTCTGGGCCCCTCGGGTGATCCGACCTGGATAAGCATGGCCATGCGATGAGGATTATGAGATAATCCGAAGTGTTGGTCGGATTCACCGGAATGAGAAAGAGGTCATGCTGCAACAAGGATGACCATGTCGCCTTGAGCACGACAACATATATCGTGTGGCAAAGGGAACAGAAGTGTGATGTACAGGTTCGCCTAACCAGCTTCATTGGGCACTTGGAGTCGGCATGCTTTGCTAGAGGCCGCTACCGACTGGTCGAGTCGGATGTGATCTGACTCGCGACCAAGTGAATGAGAACCTAAGGGGTGGCGCGCTTAAGGGAAGGAACACGTGGGCTCTAGGATCCCTGCGAGGCCTAAGAGTTGAGCCCGCGTCGGATGCCTATATATAGTGGAGGTGCGGCACACCCATCTAGTTGATCGCTTTGGCGCCATCATTAGGGCTTTGCATGTGTTGCAACTAGCCACCTCCACTCGCCGCCGAATTGTGTGATCGGACCTAGCAGTCCGCCGCACAGTGTTCCTCCTGCACGCGTGGATACCATTAGAGGCAGTGCACTTGCGCCGCTCCGGCGAACCTTTACGTGGGATCCGGCGACCGGCTGTTCAAGGGAGATTGAACGAGGAGGAGACAGACCACACGAAAGCGCTGCCCCAACTCTACTTCCACTGCACAGCACTGCACGTCTAGTGGTAACGACCTGTGATCCATCTCCGTAGCATGTTCTTGGATGTTCTGCGCGTAGGAAAATTTAATTCGCATGTGATGCACGTACGGTAGAACCCAACAGCTGGAGAGGACATTTATTGTCGGAGGAGAGGACTAAAGGAACATGAGCCGAACCAATCCTAGTGTTGGCTTGGAGGGACGCGAGGGGGCATAGAATCTCCCACTTAGGCGCGACGAAGACACGGTCCAATACTGACCGTGTTGAGTCCGCCTGACGGTTGGTCCAAGTGAACCTGACACCAATCGTCTCTAATTCCTGGAGCCCGAGTGCAGTGATGCAGTCGTTAAACATATGCATCCATGGAAGGCTGACGAGGTTATTACTCTTGCCGTCCAGGGAGCGCATTAGGTTGAAATCACCCGCAACCATGATAGACAGTCGTGCCAACGAGGTCATCAAATTGAGCTTGTGAAGGAAGGCCGCCTAGCGTCCGTGATTAGTAGGGCCATACACAACAACAATCTCCCATTTGATATTGATGGCCCGCTCAAAAGGAGTTCCATATTTACAAAGAAATCATCCCTATCCATGCTACCCACCTCAAAAGTGGCATCCTTTACGCCTAAGAGGATGCCAGCCGAATGACCCGTGCTCCCACTAGAATGGAGCCAATGGCAAGCAAAGAGGTGGGTGCTCAGGCATTCTAATTCCTAAAGGGCAAACTCAATTTGCATGGTCTCCTGGATGGACATGATGTCAATCTTCTCGTTGTACATGTATTCGATGAGCTGTCGGTGCCGGCCATCTTGGCCAAAGTTGCAGATGTTCCAAAAAAGCATACACATTAAGGTGCCATCGGGGGGCTGCTTGATCCCAGGATGTGAGAGGCACTTAGTGCCCTAAGGGCCATGGTATGGGAAAGGGTGCGACCCCCGGTCATGGTCTCATCCTGAGAACAATGTACCGTGGAGGTAGGTAAAGGGGCACCGGAGGCCGGGGCCGCGGGGACACAATAGAAGCGAGCCCAAGTCTTAGCAAGCCTCCCGGCAAGGATTTTTCTCACCCGAATTAAATCAATCTTTCTAGGGGGGGGGGGCATTTCTCCCATGAATATGATTGCCAAGTCCGTAGTAACCAGTGTACCTGACTCCAGGTTGTGCGTCGCAGCCCGGATCTGCGCCCGCTTGGGATGGGTGCAGCCAGGCCGTCCCCCAGCTTCGCAGCACCAATGCGAGCACTGCGGGGAGGGCGAGGCACCCGGCAGGCCTCCCGGAGTGGCGGTCGCTAGAGCAGTAGGGGCAGCCTAGCCCTGAGGAAGAGCAGGGGACGTGGGCGAGCATGGGTGCTACTTGTAAACTACATTGGGATTTTCCCTGAATAGGAGAGGAGATGCAGCACAGGAGAGATAAGTATTTCCCTCAGTGTGAACCAAGGTTATCGAACCAATAGGAGGACCATGCAAATTCTCGTCTTCAGCATCAACACAGAAAAGAGCACGCACTTGCACCCAACGCGGGCAAGAGAGTTGTCTAGCCCCTTGAACTCATTACTTGCAAGCGATAAGTACTGATAGATAGATAATATAAATATAAAATAAAATAACAGTAAATAAATGGAAGCAATATTTTTGTAGTTTTTGTAATATATATTTTGTGAAGACCCAGGGGCCATAGTTTTCGCTAGATGCTTCTCTCTTGAAGAAAGCATACGGTGGGTAAACAAATTACCGTTGGGCAATTGATAGAAAAACGCATAGTTATGCAATAATAATTCATGGCAATGATCATGTATATAGGCATCATGTCCATAAACAAGTAGACCGACTCTTGACTGCATCTACTACTATTACTCCACCCATCGACCGCTATCTAGGATGCATCTAGAGTATTAAGTAAAAACAGATTAACGCTTGGAGCAATATAACATGATGTAGAAAAAGTAAATCCAATCAATACGAATAAACCCCATCATTTTCCCCTTAATGGCACTAATATAATATGTGTCTTGAGCCCTTCTGTCACGAGGATAGAGCACCACAAGATTAAACCCATCACAACGCACCACTCCCGATGAAGATAAATCAATCTAGTTGGCCAAAGCAAACCGATAGATCGGAGAGCAATAAAAAGCTATACAAATCATGTAGAATTCAGTAATGACTCAATATATTTTCTTGAATAATCTGAACATAAAACCACAATTCATCGGATCCCAACAAACACAATGCAAAGGAAGATTACATCAGATAGATCACAGCGGAAATCACGTGAACTTTGTATTGAAGATCATAGAGAGAGAGAGGGGGGGTCTAGGTACTAGCTATGGACCCGTAGGTGTGTGGTAAACTACTCATACATCATCATGGAGGTAACAAGGTTGATGTAGAGGCCCTTCATGATTGATCCCCCTCCGGCAGGGCACCGAAAAAGGCTCCAGATGGGCACACGGTGGAACAGAGACTTGCGGCGGTGGAAACAGTATTTTGGTTGGCTCTCGGGTGTTTTCCTGATTGTAGAGAATATATAGAGGCGGAATTAGGCCAGGAGGCCATGGGAGGTTCCCCCCAAGCCATCAGGGTGCGGCCACCCCCCTGGGAGCGCCTTGTTGGCTTGGCGCCACCTCGTGTGGCCTCCGGTCTCCCTCCGAAGCTTCCAGGTCTTATTTTTGTCCAGAAAAAATTATCAAAAAGTTTCGGGGCATTTGGACTTCGTTTGGTACAATATTCCTGAAAGGCCAAAAACAAGCAGAAAACATCAACTAGCACTGGGCACAAGGTTAATAGGTTAGTTCACAAAAAAGATATAAAACATCATATAAATGCATATAAAGTATCAAAGAATGATAATATAGTAGCATGGAAAAATCCAAAATTATAGATACGTTCGAGACATATCAGCATCCCCAAGCTTAATTCCTGCTCGTCCTCGAGTAGGTAAATGATAAAAATAGAATTTTTGGTGCGACATGCTACCCAACATGTAATCTCTTTAAGGTATAATCTTTGAGAAACGATGAACTAATAAACATCAACATAGTAATATCCATAAACATAAGCAACATAATCATTAACTTTCAAAATATACGATCCTTAAAGAACGTTACTCCCCACTCATTTTATCATATCACCATGGCATGACTGCGTCTTCACCACATAAGTACAAATCATGAGCACCACTGTGTCAAGTCAGGCAATTGGATCGTACTTCTAACGCGCTTTAGCATTTTCAACCTCACTCAATACATGAGCGCGAACCATGGATATAGCATATAGGTTGAATAGAGTATGGTGATAGATATCAAAACGAGTCAAAGTGGAAAGAAAGTCTCGCATCAACTAGGCGTATCAATGGGCTATGGAGATGCCCATTAATAGATATCAATGCGAGGAGTAGGGACTGCCATGCGACGGATGCACTAGAGCTATAAGTGTACGAAAGCTCAACGGAAGCTAAGTGGGTGTGCATCCAATTTGCTTGCTCATGAAGATCTCGGGTATTTGAGGAAGCCCGTCATCGGAATATACAAGCCAAGTTCTATAGTGAAAAATTCCCACTAACATATGAAAATGTCAACTCAGGAGACTCTCTATATGAAAAACATGGTGCCACTTTGAGGCACAAGTGTGGTAAAGGATAGTAGCAAAGACCCTTCTCTCTTTTTCTCTCATTTTCCCTTTTTTCTTTTTCATTTCTTTCTTTCTTTCTTTTTATTTTCTTTTTTCTTTTTCTTTTTTTTTGATGGGCTCATTTGGACTCCCCCATTTTTTTCATTTTTCGTCCGGAGCTCATCCCGACTTGTGGGAGAATCATTACTCCATCATCCTTTCCTCACAGGGACAATGCTCTAATAATGATGATCATACTTTCATTTACCTACAAATCGATATAACAACTCAATGATGAAAAAGAAATGACTCTATATGAATGCATGTGGTAGTTTACCAGGATGTGTAACGATCTAGTGTAACATGTAAACAATGATGAATGGTGGTTGTGCCACAAATACTATGTCAGCTACACGATCATGCAAAGCAATATAATGATGAACACGCAAGTCTTATGATGTAACGGTGGAAGTTGCATGCCAATATATCCCGGAATGGCTATGGAAATGCCATAATAGGTAGGTATGGTGGCTGTTTTGAGGAATATATAAGGAGGCTTATGTGTGATAGAGTCTGTCATATCACGGGGTTTGGATGCACTGGCGAAAGCTGCACCGATCCTCAAGGTGAGAATGGGCAATGCACGATACCGAAGAGGCTAGCGATATGCGAAAAGGTGAGTGTGCATACATCCATGGGTTCACATTAGTCATAAAGAACACATATACTTATTGCAAAGCCTCATTAGCTCTCTCGAAGAAAATTATTACCGCATACCCCTAGGGAGGATGTTGGGAGGAGTTAACCATCGCGCGCCTCCGACCCGAACAACACTAGTATTTCAACGAGGTATAAGAATGCTCACACATCATCATCAGCCCATAACTAATTTTAGATGAGCAGTGATAACCCACAAGTATAGGGGATCATGATAGTCTTCACGGGTAGTATTTCACCCTAATTAATTGATTTGACACAAGGGGAGCCAAAGAATATATATTGGCCTTGATAGTCGAATTGTCAATTTAGCCACACCTGGGATATCTCTCTGCAGCAAAAGAATAGTAGCACGACAAGTAATAGTAGTAGCAGTAAAAGTGATAGCAGCAATTTGGTAATAGTAGTAACAATAGCAATTGAGTAGCAGGTGTGACAGTAACAGCAGCGGTAGCAACTTAGCAAGATTCAATATATGTAAAGCGTAGACCATGGTGCAGCGATGGAAAGATATGAATGCCATCAATCATGTAACAGTTACACACTAGAGCGGCACAGAAGTAGCTCCAATTCATCAATATAATGTAGGCATGTATTCCGTATATAGTCATACTTGCTTGCGATAGGAACTTGCATGACATCTTTTGTCCTACCCACCCGTGGCAGCAGGGTCCTATTGGAAACTAAGGGATATTAAGGCCTCCTTCTAATAGAGAACCGGAACAAAGCATTAACACAGGGTGAATACATGAACTCCTCAAACTACGTCAATCACCGGAAAGAATCACAATTATTGTCACCTTGGGGTATGCGGATGAAGACACGTAATAGGTGCATACGACTTGCAAGATAGGATCCAAATCACTCTTATATTCATGAAAACATAATAGGTTCAGATATGAAATCAAGGCACTCGGGCCCTAATGACAAGCATTAAGCATAGAAAAGTCATAGCAACATCAATCTCAGAACATAGTGGACATTAGGGATCAAGCCCTATCAAACTTAACTCGATTACATGATCAATTCCATCCACACCCATTACCGACCAGCAAGCCTATAGAGAAATTACTCACTCCCGGTGGTGAGCATCATGGAATAGTTGATAGAGAAGGGGGTAGTGATGACGACGATGACGATCTCCACTCTCCGGAGCTCCAAACGGACTCCAGATCAGCCCTCCCGAGAAAGAACAGGAGGTGGTGGCGACTATGTCTCGCAGATCACGATGAAAACTTCTCTCTGATTTTTTCTCTGAAGATGTGAATTTATAGGACTGGAATTAGGGTCGGAGGAGCCACGTGGACCCCACAAGCCACCAGGGCATGCCTAGGGGAGGTGGGCGCACCCTGTTGGCTTGTGGCCCATAGGCAGCCCCCCTCCGGTGGATCTTCGCTCCATAATTCATGATTTATTCCAAAAAATAATTCACAAAAAGTTTCGTCCAATTCCGGGGACTTTTATTTCTGCACAAAATTAACACCAAGGTAGTTCTGCTGAAAACAACGTCAGTCCGGGTTAGTTCCATTCAAATCTTGCAAATTAGAGTCCCAAACAAGAGCAAAAGTGTTTGGAAAAGTATATATGTTTGAGACGTATCAACTCCCCAAGCTTAACTCATTGCTTGTCCTCAAGCAATTCAGTTGATAAACTGAAAGTGATGAAGAAAACATTTACAAACTTTTTTGTTCTCGTTGTTATACACATGCTTAGCTAGTGTTCAAATTTTCAGCATAAATAATAAATAACCATATCCATGGTAACAGTTAAACATCATATTCACTCATGGAAACACATAACCAACTAGCGAGCAATAATAAGATATCTCACATGCCAACAATTTGTCAAAACAATCATGATATAATATGATGACATGGTATTTTGCTAGCCCTTTCTGAGACCATAAAACATAAATGCAGAGCACCTCTGAGGTTGAAGCAACGACTAAACATTATAATTAAGGGTAGAAAAGATCCAGTCATGCTCACATCCAACATTGACTAAACTCAATGCATGAAAATGACAATAATGCTCTCCGGTCTAGTGCTTTTAGTAAGAGGGTGATGACTGTTGGGGAACGTTGCCTGGGAAACAAAAAATTTCCTATGCACACGCAAGATCTATCCATGGTGATGAGCATCTATGAGAGGCAGAGTGGATCTACATACCCTTGTAGATCGCTAAGCGGGAAGCGTTGAGAAACGCAGTTGATGTAGTCGAACGTATTCGCGATCCAAATCGCAATTCGTCCCGCGATCCAATCACGATCCGTCCCGCGATCCAATCACGATCCGTTCCGCGATCCAATCACGGTCCTTCTGATCTAGCGCCGAACAGATGGCACCTCCACGTTCAGCACACATACAGCTCGATAACGATCTCCACCTCCTTGATCCAGCAAGCAAGGGTGGAGAGGTAGATGAGTTCTCCGCCAGCACAACGGCGTGGTGGCGGTGGTGGTGGAGCTGTCCCGGCAGGGCTTCGCCAAGCACGACCGAGACGATCTAGTGGAGAACAGATCTAGAGGAAGAGAGAGGCAGCCGTGGCTTTTCAGGTTTGGGGCTGCCCTCAAATCCTCTAGTATATATAGGAGGAAGGGAGGGGAGGAGGCAGGCTCAAATCCTCCACAAGGAGGATTCGGCCGAACCACCTCAAGGAGGTGGAATCCACCTCCTTAGGAAGGTGTCCTACTCCTTCCAACATCCACCTTTTTCCTCTTGGGGGCATGGTCCCCCATGGGGTCGGCTGCCCAGCCCACCAGGGGCTGGTGCGCCACCTCTTGGGCCCATGTGCCCCCCCGGGGTGGGTGGGCCCCACCCGATGGACCCCCGGAACCCATTCGTCACTCCCGGTACTCTACCGAAAGTACCTGAAACTTTTCCGGAACACAAATACCACTTTCCTATATATCAATCTTTACCTTCGGACCATTCCGGATCTCCTCGTGACGTCCGGGATCTCTTCCGGGACTCCAAACAACCTTCGGTCACCAACATACATAACTTAATACTATCGAAACGTCACCGAACGTTAAGTGTGCAAACCCTGCGGGTTCGAGAACTATGTAGACATGACCGAGACACCTCTACGGTCAATAACCAATAGCGGGACCTGGATGTCCATATTGGCTCCTACATATTCTATGAAGATCTTTATCGGTTGAACCTCTATGTCAAGGATTCAGTTAATCCCGTACGCTGTTCCCTTTGTTCTTCGGTATGTTACTTTCCCGAGATTCGATCGTCGGTGTCTCTATACCTAGTTCAATCTCGTTACCGGCAAGTCTCTTTACTCATTCCGTAATACAAGATCCTATGGCTAACTCTTTAGTCACATTGCTTGCAAGGCTTATTGTGATGTTGTATTACCGAGTGGGCCCTGAGATACCTCTCCGTCATACGGAGTAACAAATCCTAGTCTCGATCCATGCCAGCTCAACAGACACCTTCGGAGATACCTGTAGAGCATCTTTATAGTCACCCAGTTACGTTGCGACGTTTGATACACACAAGGTACTCCTCCGGTGTCAGTGAGTTGCATGATCTCATGGTCATAGGAATAGATACTTGACATGCAGAAAACTATAGCAATAAACTGACACGATCATATTGTAGGACCGAAAGTATGTCTAGAGGGGGGGGTGATTAGACTACTTGACCAAACAAAAGTTTTGCCTTTTCCCAAATTTTAGAGTTGGCAGTTTTTAGCATTTCATGGCAAGTCAAGTACACCCTACACATGCAAGTCTAAGAGTATAGCAGCGGAAAGTAACAACAAGCATGAGTAGAAAGGATAGGGTAGAAAGATCAAACGCAATTGTAGACACGATGATTTTTCCCGTGGTTCCGATAGGTGGTGCTATCGTACATCCACGTTTATGGAGTCTTCAACCCATGGAGGGTAACGGTCGCGAGAGTCCATGGAGGGCTCCACCCATAAGGGTCCATGAAGTAGCAACCTTGACTATTCCATAACGGCTTCCGTCCACGAAGGACTAGCCTCACTATGGGTAGATCTTCACGAAGTAGGTGATCTCCTTGCCCTTACAAACTTCTTGGTTCACTCCACAACACGAAGTAGGAGGCTCCCAAGCGACACCTAACCAATCTAGGAGGCAGCACCCTCCAAAAGGTAATAGGCTCGGTAATGACGATGAACTCCTTGCTCTTGTGCTTCAAGATGATAGACTCCTCAACACACAATCACTCTCTCACAGATTTGGCTTGGTGGAAGAGATGGGATTGGTGGAAAGCAACTTGGGGAGGCTAGAAATCAAGATCCATATGGTTGGAGTGGAAAATCTTGACCTCAACACAAGGGTAGGTGGTTCTCTCTCAGAAAACTGGATGGGGCAAGTATGGAATAGTTCTGAGTGCTTCTCTCTCGAGTAGGTGGTGGTGAAGGGGTATATATAGGCATCCCCAAAAATCCAACCGTTACACACAAAATGACCAACTCGGTGACACCGATGTGTTAATCTCGGTAGTACCGAAGTGACCAAAAAGTGGCAACTTTTGAATCTCGGTGAGACCGATATAGGAAACTCGGTTGCACCGATAAGGTGACCAACGGTCAGATTCCCAATCTCGGTGAAGCCGATCCAACAATCTCGGTGGTACCGATATTGTGAATTTGCGTAACAGAAAGTTGGCAACCTAAACTCGGTGGCACCGGTATGGAATCGGTTGCACCAAAGTGGCTAGGGTTTGGCTGAGTCTGTCTATGGTTGAGAATCGGTGGCACCGGGATGGAAATATTGGTTGCACCGATGTTGAGTATATGGCTATGGACAGACTTTGGTGGAAGAGTTTGTGGGTGTATTTGGTGACTATCACTTGTGCACGTATGAGCATTTTGTTCACCAATCAAAACCTTACCCCCTTTTAATAGTATTGGCTTTCCTATGGACTCAAAGTGATTTCTCACAAATGTAAAATGTAGAGTCCTCTTGCTTGAAGCTTTGCCAACCTATTTCCTTGCATATTGGGGTATTTCCACAATCTTCACAATCCTTTTGCCATCCCTATCATTGAACTTTTCCTGAAATATACTTAGTGGAAAACATTAGTTCAATGACTTATATGTTGTTATAAATTACCAAAACCACCAACGGAGCAAATGTGCTTTCACATATGCTATGTTTATAGTTTGGGTCTTGTCCATCACATCATTCTCCTAATGATGTGATCCCGTTATCAAATGACATCTCATGTCCATGGCTAGGAAACCTTGACCATCTTTGATCAACGAGCTAGTCTATTAGAGGCATACTAGGGACATGGTGTTGTCTATGTATCCACACATGTATCTAAGTTTCCTATCAATACAATTCTAGCATGGATAATAAATGATTATCATGAACAAGGAAATATGATAATAACTATTTTATTATTGCCTCTAGGGCATATTTCCAATAGTCTCCCACTTGCACTAGAGTCAATAATCTAGCTCACATCGCTATGTGATTTACATTGTTATGAATCTCACACCCAATGAGTTCTGGGATTCGATCATGTTTTGCATGTGAAAGAGGTTTTAGTCAACAGGTCTGCGACATTCAGATCCGTGTGTACTTTGCAAATCTCTATGTCATACTGTAGATACTGCTACCACACTCCACTTGGAGCTATTCCAAATGGCTGCTCCACTATACGTATCCGGATTGCTACTAAGAGTCATCCGGATTGGTGTTAAAGCTTGCATCGACATAACCCTTTATGACGAACTCTTTATCACCTCCATAATCGAGAAATATTTCCTTAGTCCTCTAGTTACTAAGGATAATCTTGACCGCTGTCCAGTGATCCACTCCTGGATCAGTCTTGTACCCCTTGACAGACTCATGGCAAGGCACACACAGGTGCGGTACACAGCATGGCATACTATATAGAGCCTATGGCTAAGGCATAGGGGACGACCTTCGTCCTTTCTCTTTCTTCTGCCGTGGTCGAGCTTTGAGTCTTACTCAACTTCAGACCTTACAAATCAGGCAAGAACTCCTTCTTTGACTGATACATTTTGAGGAGGAACTGAAGCTGATGGAGCAGGAGCTGAGGTGACAGTAGCAGGAGCTGATGAAGAGGGCCTCAAGTCTGGAGCTGGCACAGTGGCTGATCTGGCCTGAGTGGTAAACTGTGTGCCTGGCCTGAGAGGTGATCCATCCACATCATTATCATCATCTGAAGAAGTCTGAGGAAGAGGCACTGAGTCAACTTCCTTCTTGAGCTCATTGACTGTCTTAGTCAGCCCATCCACCTTATCATTAAGGGTCTTGATCCTGTTCTCGAAGATCCTCACAAGACTGTTCTGGTTGTCCAGAATCCCCTCAATGTCCTTCTGCATGCCCTGTACTGATGAGATCAAAAGATCCATTTGCTCGTTCCTGGATCTAGGGACTTGAGCACTAGTGGCTCTGGCTGCCTCTGCCTCTGCCTGAGCTGCAGCAGATGTGGGATGTTCTGGGTTCATCTCCACGACATTGTCCTCGAGATCTGGCTGTAGGGGCAAGTGGGGACGGTCTAGAGCAAATATGAGCTTCTCCAACTTAGAGTTGATGAGCATCTGGATGTAGGGTGCATAGCAGCAAGAGCGCTTCTGATCAGCAGCAACCCTCTTAACCGTCTCAACAATTAAGTCCATTACTCTAATCCTGGTGTGTCTATCAAGATGAATCAGCATGTTGATGGAGTAGCCTCGGATCATCTTGTCATCTCCTGACTTGGGCATTAAGGTATGCCTCAGAATGGTGTTCATGGTGCGGAGGCCAGCCTGAAGAAAGTAAATAGATCCTAGCCTGTGAGACTTCACGTTAGCAGCAGGGATCTCTTTATACATGTTAGCCATAGCATTGTGGCTCTCCTTGGATTCTGAGTAGACATCCAAATCTCCATCCTGAACTTCTGGAACTCCTAAGATGGCAGCCCACTCCTCAACAGTGGACTCATATCTAGCACCTTCAGTCATCCATACAATTCTACCATCTCCATAGAAATGTGCAGTGGAGTAGAATTGCATGATCATCTCATCATTCCAAGCAGTGAACTCTCTGCCAACAAACTCATCCAAACCAATGTAGTGGAAATTGTCTTGGACACTTGGAAAATAGTCTTCATTCTCCTTGATGAATTTCCAGTCCACATACCTCATATCACTCACAGCTGGACTTTTGTCAAAAAGCACAGTCTCATAGAAATCCTGTTGCTCTTTGGTGTAAAATCTGTAGTCCACGGCTGTCTTTCTCCTTTGGGCATATGGATCAGCAGCTCTCCAAGCCCTCAAACCAGAATCCTTCCTCTTCTTCATATCCTCAGCAAGTGGGTAGCTGGCATTATGTACTGGAAGGTGTGGCCTAAGCTTCATTAAGGCAGACATAGCATCCTCATCCTCAACTCTGGAGGCAGTCCCTTTGTTCTTCTCAGATGCTGGAATTTGCCTGGAAGTCCTCTTGGGCTTTTCAGCAGCAGCCTTCTTGGGGGCAGACTTGGTGCTCTTGGAAGTGCCAGTCTTTGGCATAGCATCAGACATAAGCTTCTTTTTCTTCTTGGGAGGGGCCTTCTCAACATGTTCTTCCTCCTCCTCAGCAGCAGCAGCCTCCTCAGGATTCTCAAACATGGAGGTCTGCCTGCCAGTGACATACACTATCCTCTTCCTGGCTCTCTTCTTCTCCCCTGCCTTCTTAGGCATAGATTTCTTTGGGGGGGACTCAAGGTGAAGAGCCATTTTTGTCCTAGCACCCTCAGGTGCTCTCATAGCCTCAGAGCTAGCATACTCTTTCCTGACAGCTCTCCTTGAAGTGGTAGCTTCATTTGCAGCTTTCTTGGCAGCCTTCTCTCACTTCTTAGCAAGAACCTCCTCTGGAACGAAGTCTGAATCCTCCTCATCTGAATTCAGCTTCTTCCTAGCCCTTGTAGCAGCCTTGGGCAGCCCATGGGAACTAGGAGTGCCTGGATCTGAAGATGAACTAGACTCAGGACTAGTGCCAGAGTCCAATTCAACACTCTGCTCTCTGAAGTTGTTCTCACTGTCCTCAGCACTTGACATACTGACCTAGTGAATAGAGTATAGAGGAGCAGAAAAGGATAAGTCATCACAAAATGTGGCTGTTTTTTGAAAGTTTGAACAAGAGATTTTCAAAGTTTTACATTCTGTCAAATGAAAATCGGTAGAGCCGAAGCAAAGTTTTCGGTTTTACCGAGACTGACTATCTCATTAATAGAAACTTGGCACTCCTTTCGGTGAGACCGAAAGGAAGTACTCGGTTTCACCGAGACAGTTCTCAGCAACACAGACAGGCAGATCGGTGATACCGATTAGTTCACTTTGGTTCTACCGAGTTCCATCGGGCGGAAGGCAAACCCTAGAAAATCGATGGTTCTCTAATCTACAGAGTTTTCTTGTGGATAGAAAGATGTGCAAACTGTGGCTTATAGAGAAAAACAAATTTATTGCGCAAGAATCAGACGGGGAGCGCAAGAAAGATCGAATCCGTACCCTAGCTTGGTGACGGATCCGCTACAGCGGCGACGGCGGCGAAGATGCCCGTCGACGGCGAGGATTCCCAGCGGCGAAGACACACGGGGAGGCAAGGCGATGACCAGGGGGTCCTTTTGCGGCAGCTTAGGGTTTGGGGCGCGACGATTGAAGATTGACATTTCGAACCGTCGGGACCACAACTTATATACCCTTCACTGTCGGTGATACCGGTTCTAAATTTTCGGTGTCACCGAGTTCCTCAACTGTCAGCTGATAGGGAAACTCGGTGTAACCGAGAATATGGAATCGGTAGTACCGAGATAGAAAGC
Organism: Elymus sibiricus; assembly: GCA_039707655.1. Lineage (NCBI taxonomy): Eukaryota > Viridiplantae > Streptophyta > Magnoliopsida > Poales > Poaceae > Elymus > Elymus sibiricus. Next base: position 145,536,979 of record CM077671.1, on the reverse strand, counting down.
CAGATCAACCCTAGGCACTCGGTGTGACCGAGAATTGTGGGTTGGTTCCACCGAGATGCACTTGGGAGGTTTTAATGGTCAGTCCTTGTCGATACGGAACTCCGAGTGCTCCACACACAGAGGGTTCGAAAAGTACTTGTTCAAATTTTGTGATGCAGCATGAATGGAATATGAGGTGAGAAAGCATAGATAGCTAAAGAGTGGTCCTAGGCATTCTTGTCCATCCAATTGGCGAAAGAGAAAATCAAGAGACAAATAGCAACAATTGGATGTCCTCGAATAAGAAAATAAATGCAAACGAACATGCTCACACAAAGAGATGTCAAATGAAATCATGGCAAACATGCGCATACACACTAGCATCTAACAAGCACTTGGGCGATGACGAAGTCATCTATATATGAGTATATTGACTTAGGAGCCAAGTAAGAATACTTGATCATAGGTCATACTCATCATTTAAGCACAAGTGGGGTTACCACTTTTTCATAAAGCATTTAATGTTGTCACATACTAAGAGATGCTTTAACTCAAGTCTTAGAGTAAAGCTCCCCCTTGATGTGACATCCCCCCATAAGAGGGATAGACTAACCTTGGGTTTTGTCGATGAAGACTTCATGTTGGTGAGGTAGTGGTGGATGCTCAAGGTTGATGAAGATCACCAAGAGTTGGGAGCATCCTTGTTGTTTCCTTACTCTTCTCACCTACATGGGTTAGTCCCAACACACAAGAGACAAATACAAGGATATCTATGGACATGGAGTGCAAGGCATGTGTAATGATGTCCATTGATTTGTTGATTACCTTGTCCCTTGCTTACCTTTGAGGGAATGTGTGACTCCTTGAACTATTGCATAGAGTTGATGTTGATTGCAAATAATTCTTGCCAATAATGAATGTGAGTGAATTTCATTGGCGGAGTTACCCCTCAAGAACTCTCTAGTTCTTCTTCTTGGGGACCCACATCAAGTTGATGGGGATCCTTGGTGTTGTAGTAGCCTTTGTAGAAGTTGAGCTTGACGTAGCCTTGGGAACCCACTCCACCATAGCTAGGGATTCATCTTCATATGAGTCAATGTCCTCTTGAAGCTTGTTCTTGCCCTTGAGCTTGTGGTCTTGTGGTGGAAGATCATCTTGAGTGCTTGTCCCCTTGGGAAGAGTATTTTCATACTTCTCCTTTTGAGGAACAAACTTGGGCTCGGGATATTGACCTTCTTCCCATTCAACTCCATTTGCGTTGAAATATCCAACACCACGGTTCTTTCGGTATCCTCCGTGCTTGCGTACAATTTCCTCAAATTGCTTACACCCGGCAAGACTCTTGTAGATACCTTTCTCTATAATTCCTTTCAATAAAGCATTTTCTTGCTCAAGTGTAACTTGGCTAAGAAAAACATCATTAGTGGAATCAATAGAACTACTAGAAGCAACATCATTGGGTTTTGCATTTTTATTGTTGCTACTAGATGAAGAACCTTTCTTGCCTTTGTTACTAGATTGCTTAGTTTTAACTTGAGGCATGAATGTAGACAAGAGTAGTCGTTTGGCTAGATAAGATGAAGTCTTCTTTCGGAGATCGTCATTGATAGCTTTAAGAAACTCATGCTCTTGCTCCAAGTTGAGCTTCTCGAAGCGTAGCTTCTCATGAGTTCTCACAAGCTCTCTATGATCTTCAAGAGTAGATTCATGAGCTAACTTAAGAGTGTTTAGTTCTTTAGTTAGTTCTTCTATTTTCATCTTATCATCATCAATTGACTTATCTTGACTAGCATGAGAATCATCAAGTTCATTTTGACTAACATCACTAGTTTTATCAAATAGCAAGTCATCATCACAAAGCAAGTCATCTTCATCACTATTGAAATCAAGATACTCGGGGTGTGATACCTTGGGGCCTTTAGCCATGAAGCAACTTCCACTCCCTTCGTTGGGTGAATCAAATAAATCATGGGAGTTGGTAGTCACAAGAGCAATCCCGGCAACACCATCATCTTGACTATAGTCGGAGTCGGAGTGATAGCTTCTCTCGGAGTTGTTGTCGGAGTCGGAGCCGGAAACTCATTCACCAACATGAGCTTGATGTTTTCTTCTTGTATAGCTCTTGGTGTACTTGTCCTTCTTCTCCGAATCTCTACTTCTCCTTGAGGGTCTTCGTTCATAACGATCATCTCTACTCCTTCTCTCTTTTTGAGGTGATTCATTCCTTGAGCTTCGTCTTCGAGGTGACTCTTCTCTTCGTTTGTAGGGAGCCGTGCACTCATTGGAATAGTGTTCGGGCTTCCCACAATGGTAGCAATTGCGGTCACGACTTGACGAACGCTTCTCATCATATCTTGAGTTGGAGCTTCTTTCTTTGCCTCTATTCTTGTAGAACTTGTTGAATTTCTTGACCATGAGTCTTATCTCTTCATTGGTGAAAAGGTTGTTGCTTGAAGTTGCGGGAGCATCACTTGTGGCTTTGTAAGCACCGCTAGACTTGTGGTGAAGCTCTTCTTTGTCTTTGAGTGTCATCTCATGAGCAACAATCCTTCCAATGACTTCCGTAGGCTTGAGATCTTTGTAGTTGGGCATCATTTGGATCAATGTGCACACGGTGTCGTATCTCTCATCCAAAGCTCTAAGTATCTTCTTGATGATGAATTTGTCGGTCATATCTTCGCTTCCTAAGCCGGCAATCTCATTGGTGATGAGAGCTAGCCTAGAGTACATCTCAGCGACTCCTTCACCATCCTTCATCTTGAACTTGTCAAGCTGACCTTGAAGAACATCTAACTTGGATTCTCCCACGGACTCGGTTCCTTCGTGCATATCAACCAAAGTATCCCAAATCTCTTTTGCATTCTCAAGACGGCTGATTTTGTTGAATTCTTCTGGGCATAGGCAGTTGAATAGAATGTCGCATGCTTGAGCGTTGTATTGCAACATCTTCAATTCATCCGCGGTCGCTTCACGATCTGGTTCCTTTCCATCACCAAAGAATTCACCTTGCAAGCCAACACGAACAACAGCCCAAACGACGGGATTATGACCAAGAATATGCATTTTCATTTTGTGCTTCCAACTAGCAAAATTAGTGCCATCAAAGTACGGACCTCTACGGTGATAACTTCCCTCACTAGACGCCATACTCTCCTAGGTTGTGAGACCAATGCAATGGAGACCAAAGCTCTGATACCAGTTGTAGGACCGAAAGTATGTCTAGAGGGGGGGGGTGATTAGACTACTTGACCAAATAAAAGTTTTGCCTTTTCCCAAATTTTAGAGTTGGCAGTTTTTAGCATTTCATGGCAAGTCAAGTACACCCTACACATGCAAGTCTAAGAGTATAGCAGCGGAAAGTAACAACAAGCATGAGTAGAAAGGATAGGGTAGGAAGATCAAACGCAATTGTAGACACGATGATTTTTCCCGTGGTTCCGATAGGTGGTGCTATCGTACATCCACGTTTATGGAGTCTTCAACCCACGGAGGGTAATGGTCGCGAGAGTCCTCGGAGGGCTCCACCCATAAGGGTCCACGAAGTAGCAAACTTGACTATTCCATAACGGCTTCCGTCCACGAAGGACTAGCCTCACTATGGGTAGATCTTCATGAAGTAGGCGATCTCCTTGCCCTTACAAACTTCTTGGTTCACTCCACAACACGAAGTAGGAGGCTCCCAAGCGACACCTAACCAATCTAGGAGGCACCACCCTCCAAAAGGTAATAGGCTCGGTAATGACGATGAACTCCTTGCTCTTGTGCTTCAAGATGATAGACTCCTCAACACACAATCACTCTCTCACATATTTGGCTTGGTGGAAGAGATGGGATTGGTGGAAAGCAACTTGGGGAGGCTAGAAATCAAGATCCATATGGTTGGAGTGGAAAATCTTGACCTCAACACAAGGGTAGGTGGTTCTCTCTCAGAAAACTGGATGGGGCAAGTATGGAATAGTTCTGAGTGCTTCTCTCTCGAGTAGGTGGTGGTGAAGGGGTATATATAGGCATCCCCAAAAATCCAACCGTTACACACAAAATGACCAACTCGGTGACACTGATATGTTAATCTCGGTGGTATCGAAGTGACCAAAAAGTGGCAACTTTTGAATCTCGGTGAGACCGATATAGGAAACTCGGTTGCACCGATAAGGTGACCAACAGTCAGATTCCCAATCTCGGTGACGCCGATCCAACAATCTCGGTGGTACCGATATTGTGAATTTGCGTAACAGAAAGTTGGCAACGTAATCTCGGTGGCACCGGTATGGAATCGGTTGCACCGAAGTGGCTAGGGTTTGGCTGAGTCTGTCTATGGTTGAGAATCGGTGGCACCGGGATGGAAATGTTGGTTGCACCGATGTTGAGTATATGGCTATGGACAGACTTTGGTGGAAGAGTTTGTGGGTTTATTTGGTGACTATCACTTGTGCACGTATGAGCATTTTGTTCACCAATCAAAACCTTACCCCCTTTTAATAGTATTGGCTTTCCTATGGACTCAAAGTGATTTCTCACAAATGTAAAATGTAGAGTCCTCTTGCTTGAAGCTTTGCCAACCTATTTCCTTGCATCTTGGGGTATTTCCGCAATCTTCAAAATCCTTTTGCCATCCCTATCATTGAACTTTTCCTGAAATATACTTAGTGGAAAACATTAGTTCAATGACTTATATGTTGTTATAAATTACCAAAACCACCAAGGGAGCAAATGTGCTTTCACATATGCTATGTTTATAGTTTGGGTCTTGTCCATCACATCATTCTCCTAATGATGTGATCCCGTTATCAAATGACATCTCATGTCCATGGCTAGGAAACCTTGACCATCTTTGATCAACGAGCTAGTCTATTAGAGGCATACCAGGGACATGGTGTTGTCTATGTATCCACACATGTATCTAAGTTTCCGATCAATACAATTCTAGCATGGATAATAAACGATTATCAAGAACAAGGAAATATGATAATAACTATTTTTATTATTGCCTCTAGGGCATATTTCTAACAGTCTCCCACTTGCACTAGACTCAATAATCTAGCTCACATCGCTCTGTGATTTACATTGTTATGAATCTCACACCCAATGAGTTCTGGGATTCGATCTTGTTTTGCATGTGAAAGAGGTTTTAGTCAACAGGTCTGCGACATTCAGATCCGTGTGTTCTTTGCAAATCCCTATGTCATACTGTAGATACTGCTACCACACTCCACTTGGAGCTATTCCAAATGGCTGCTCCACTATAAGTATCCGGATTGCTACTAAGAGTCATCCGGATTGGTGTTAAAGCTTGGATCGACGTAACCCTTTACGACAAACTCTTTATCACCTCCATAATCGAGAAATATTTCCTTAGTCCTCTAGTTACTAAGGATAATCTTGACCGCTGTCCATTGATCCACTCCTGGATCACTCTTGTACCCCTTGACAGACTCATGGCAAGGCACACACAGGTGCGGTACACAGCATGGCATACTATATAGAGCCTATGGCTAAGGCATAGGGGACGACCTTCGTCCTTTCTCTTTCTTCTGCCGTGGTCGAGCTTTGAGTCTTACTCAACTTCAGACCTTACAAATCAGGAAAGAACTCCTTCTTTGACTGATCCATTTTTAACTCTTTCAAATTCTTGTCAAGGTATGTACTCATTGAGAGTCTCATCAAGCATCTTGATCTATCTTTATAGATCTTGATGCACAACATTTAAGTAGCTTTATCCAGGTCTTCCTTTGAAAAATTCTTTTCAAACAACCGTTTATGCTTTCTAGAAATTCTACATCATTTCCGATCAACAATATGTCAACCACATATACTTATCAGAAATTCTATAGTGCTCCCACTGACTTTCTTGTAAATACAAGTTTCTCATAAACTTTGTATAAACCCAAAAACTTTGATCACCTCATCAAAGCGTATATTCCAACTCCGAGATGCTTGCTCCAGCCCATAGAAGGATTGCTGGAGCTTTCACACCTTTTAGCATCCTTAGGACTGACAAAACCTTCCGGTTGTATCACATACAACCTTTCCTCAAGGAAACCGTTAAGGAAACGATGTTTTGACATCCATCTGCCAAATTTCATAAATGAAAAATGCAGCAACTGCTAACATAATTCCAACAGACTTTAGCATCGTTACGGGTGAGAAAGTCTCATCGTAGTCAACTCCTTGAACTTGTCGGAAACTTCTTTGCAACAAGTCGAGCTTCATAAATGGTGACATTCACCATCAGCGTCTATCTTCTTCTTAAAGGTCCATCTGTACTCAACGACCTGCCATTTAATGGGCAAGTCTACCAAATTCCATACTCGGTTTTCATACATGGATCCTTTCTCGGATTTCATGGCTCCTAGCCATTTGTTGGAATCCGGGCCCACCATCGCTTCTTCATAGCTCGTAGGTTCACTGTTGTCTAACAACATGACCTCCAAGACAGGTGAGGGAGTCCCGGACTAAGGGGTCCTCGGGCCGCCGGCTCATCTCTCAATAGGCCGGCTTGATGAGCCATTCCCTGAAGAAGGGCCGGACACATTAAGACTCCACATTCCAGAAGGGAGCCCCGAAGGCGCGTCGTGCATTCGAAGTCAAGATGAGGAAATCAACATCTCCATCCCCGGTAGGAGGCCCATCATGTGTAAACCCTAGGCGCCCCCCCGGTGTTTATATAAACCGGAAGGGTTTTAGAATGAATGACACAGAAACTCATCTAGGGTTTTAGCTAGTCGATCTCGAGGTAGATCAACTCTGTAACCTTCATACTATCAATATAATCAAGCAGGACGTAGGGTTTTACCTCCATAGGAGGGCCCGAACCTGGGTAAACATCGTCTCCTTCGTCCCTTTGTTACCATCGATCCTAGTCTCACAGCTCGGGACCCCCTACCCGAGATCCGCCGGTTTTGACACCGACATTGGTGCTTTCATTGAGAGTTCCGCTGTGATCCCCAAAGGAATCGATGGCTCGTGTTGTCATAAACGAAGAGGTCCGTGGCATGGACTCCTTCGTCCCTGGACAGATCTTCGCTTTCGGCAACATCGTGCTGCATGCTGACCTGACCGGCCGCCTTGGCCGGGTCGGGAGTTTCGCCCCTGATCAAGAAGTCAGATTCGGGAACTTAGAGTTCTCCCTTGACCCTTGGGGCGATCTCTTGCTCACTGGGCTCGCAGTCTCACCTGACGCGCCCGAGGACTCCGAGGCCTTAACCTCGGATGTCATTTTCAATCCCGCTCGCGGGGCCAATCCCGGTGATGATCTGGACATAGGTCCGGACCCGGCTATAGCGCCGGATCGCCGGGCACCAACTCCTGCCGAATACACTTCTCGTGCGGACGCGGCGGAGGTTAACTCCGAACACGCCAGGCAGATCGACCCGATCGAGCTGTCGGTACTCGGCGAAGCTCTAGATCGGATCTTGTCAATGAAAACTACTGATGACCCAACCCCGATCCACGCTCAGATCGGCCTAGAGGCGGGTCAACAAGAACTTTTCGTCCCACCCACCACCCACTTAGTAGCCACTATCGAAGACTTAACCGATATGTTGGACTACGCCTCCGAGGAGGCAGAAGACATGGAGGAAGAGGATCGCGCTCCCACCGCCGTCAACACCGGGCGATGGACTGCCACCTCCACCTATGACGTCAACATGGTGGATACGCCAGCCGGTAACGGCGAGCGCACACCAGCAAATAATGGTGATGACTCAGGTGAGGCGCCGTCAAGACGCCGGAAACCGCGTAAGCGATCAAAGACAAAAAAGGAAAGGGAAGCTATTGCCGGCACCGGGGAAAACGATACTCCGGAAGACCTCGGCGACCCCGATATCCCCGAGTATCCGTTGGAGGACCACGAAAGGCCGGAGGACCAGCGCGACCCCGAAGATCCGAATGACTCCGAGGATGAAAACTACCTCCCCCCTATAGAGGAGGAGGATAGCCCGGAAGACGAGGACCTCATCGTCCCCGAAACCATTGAGGATCAGGAACGGTTCAGGCAACAGCTTTTAGCGACTTCCCGAAGCCTAAAGGCAAAAGCGCGGTAGCTCAAGGTCAAACAAGACACCCTCAACGATAGATGGACAAGGGTTCTATCAGCCGAGGAAGAACACGGCGCCGGTCTATGGGACCAACCCAAGAGTTACCCCCGCCGGCGGTTGCTGCCACAATTCGACGATGAGCTCCCCAACACGCCGTCCCCCAAGCACACTCCATACGACCAGCCGGACCGCCCTCCCCGAGGACGAGATAGGACAGCTGGCGAGGCCGGTTATAGGCCGGTGATACCCCGCAGAAGGGGAAAAGAGCCAATGGAGCCTGAGGACAGGTATGACCTGCGACGCGACCTGGATGAGAAAACAGGCCGCACGAGATCCATCTATGGATCTAGAGGGTACTCCCCTGGTAGAAGGGATGAGTACCGGCCCTGGCTCGACCGAACCAACAGAGTTCGGGACCAAAACCGGACCAGAACAGACGCTGACTACCGGCGTGATATAGCCCGGGTCAGAGGCACTGCCCACCCACTCTGCTTCACTGACGAGGTGATGCAGCATCAGTTCCCTGAAGGGTTTACACCCGTGAACATCGAGCAATACGACGGAACAACTGACCCAGCAGTGTGGATCGAGGATTTCCTCCTCCACATTCACATGGCACGAGGAGACGACCTCCACGCCATCAAGTACCTACCCCTTAAACTTAAGGGGCCAGCTCGGCACTGGTTAAACAGTCTCCCTAAAAACTCTATCGGGAGCTGGGAGGACCTCGAGGACGCATTCTGATCTAACTTCCAGGGAACCTATGTACGGCCCCCGGGCTCCTCCGACCTAAGCAATGTCGTGCAAAAGGCAGGAGAGTCCGCTCGACAATTCTGGAACCGGTTCTTGACCAAGAAAACCCAGATCGTCGATTGCCCAGATGCCGAAGCTATAGCCTCTTTCAGGCACAACATTCGGGATGAGTGACTGGCTCGCCAACTCGGTCAGGATAAACCCAGGACCATGTCCTCCCTCACATCACTCATGACCCGCTTTTGCGCGGGCGAGGATAACTGGCTAGCAAGGCGAAGCCACAACCCCAAAGACCCCGGCACTTCCGAAGTCCGGGATGGAAACGGGAAACCACGACGCAACAAAAACAAACGCCGGCACAGCACTAGCGACGCCGATGACACGGCCGTTAACGCCGGTTTCCGCAACCCAAGATTCGGGCAGCGGAAGAAGCCTCCTAAAGGCAACCGTGACGGACCCACCCCGCTGGACAAGATCATGGAGAGGCCTTGCCAGATCCATGGCACTCCGGACAAGCCCGCGAACCACACCAACCGTAACTGTTGGGTGTTCAAACAGGCTGGCAAACTTGCCGCCGAGGGGCAGGGCAAAGGCCCACGCAGCGAGGACGACGAGGAGCCCCGCGGTCCGAGAAATGGAGGTCAAAAGCAATTCCCTCCAGAAGTAAAAACTGTGAACATGATATACGCCACTCATATACCAAAAAAGGAGAGGCAGCGCGCCCTTCGAGAGGTTTATGCCGTAGAGCCTGTAGCCCCGAAGTTTAACCCATGGTCGGCCTACCCGATCACTTTTGATCGACGGGATAACCCGACCAGTATCCGTCATGGGGGGTCGGCGGACCTCGTCCTAGACCCCATTATCGATGGGTATCACCTCACTAAAGTCCTAATGGACGGAGGAAGCAGCCTAAGTCTGATTTACTCAGATACGGTGCAAAAGATGGGTATAGATCCATCAAGGATCAAACCCAGCAACACTACCTTTAAAGGAGTGATCCCAGGTGTCGAGGCCCACTGCACGGGCTCTGTGACCCTGCAAGTGGTGTTCGGCTCGCCCGATAACTTCCGTAGTGAGGACTTGATCTTCGACATTGTACCTTTCCGCAGTGGCTATCACGCCCTGCTCGACCGTACAGCGTTCGCTCGCTTTAATGCTGTCCCACACTACGCATACCTCAAGCTCAAGATGCCTGGTCCCAAGGGGGTCAGCACCGTCAACGGAAACACAGAGCGTTCCCTCCGAACTGAGGAGGATGCATTGGCCCTGGCGGCCAAATTCCATTATGAGGACGGTCGGCAAACACCCAAATCGGCCATAAAGGCCCGTAAGGTCGACAAACGAGTTCGGTTTCAATCGGAACTCCCAGACTCTTCTGCTCCCCAGAAATAGGGATACGCCCCCCATTGCACAGCCCTAACAACCGCCAAACATGTGCCAAGAAGGCACAACTTCGCGCTCAAGATTCCATGGGTAGCAATGGGGAACAACCATCAAATGGTAAGTGTTCGGCTGGACCGACCAATACCAATACATGTCCTCGGACAAAACACAGGTACCATCAAGGACCTGCTAAAAAGTGTAAAGCTCATCGAAACTTCGGCGACTTCTCAAGACCTTCTTCCCTAGGTCCGCTCGGCGACAGCATCACTCTTAAAGGGATGCAACCCCCACAGAGGAACATGAAGGGACAGGCGACAAGGCACATCGAGGACATCATGTCATCAATCGAAGACCCCTGGTACAGCCTCCCCTCTGTAAATTTTATATTTCATTCTCAAAACCTGTAAATAGTTGCTTCGGCAATCCAAGTTATAAGAATTATTGAGCAAGTACAAGACCATTATATATAGCCACTTCGTTGTATTTTATACGTCCTTTTTTCTTCCCTTGGCAACGCTTCTTGCGAAAACTGTTCAGTATATATTATGATGCAACCGACTAATAGACCGGGGGCTTGAATTTAAAAAAAAATCGCCTTGAACATCACCCCAGAACAACTGGTTGTGTGTTCGGCGTCTTGGATTTTGCTTTATATGCATCGGATCCGAACTATGTCTTGGGTCAATAGTTGGGTTGCCCGGCTCCTGTGCTTGCCCTCTTACGTTCCGCACGTTCGGCTAAAAGGGCAAAGGGATAACCACTGCGATTGTGTTTCCAGCTCGTCTGGTCAAGCACCTCAGGGGAGAAAGCCGAAAACTGACTGTCATAGTAAGCGAGAACCGGTCTGCAAATCCGAGCATAAGTGTCATACTAAAAGATCGATAGAGGTTATTCCGTGTTATACGATGGGTTTCGTTCTTGTACAAACCATGTGATGCTGGCTACGGCCCCGAACATCACACTAGGGGCTGGTTATCAGCCCCCGCATTTTTTCTACGCTCCTACGGCTAAGTGAAAGCGATAAAGCATCATAGTCCGATTGCCTTGTCCCCTGTCCCCCCGCACCACCACCTTCGGGCACCAATACCTCGGCTAAGGGTCACAGTGCGGATACAGAGACACCCCGTGTAGTATCTATGTGGGGGCTGAAGCCGACGACTCGCACCTTTCAGATAAAACGGCCACACATGAGTCAAAATAAAAATCAAATACTTATAAGAAATGATAAACCATGCAACACTAATTATAAAGTGTTAAAGTCTTCGGACATATTACACCGCGCTCATTCATACAAAACATCTTTGGAGCATTGGGCCTCTATTGCCCGAGCACCCTCCATTACATGGGGGAAGTACATCTCGGGGCACCTATGCCCCTTGTCAGGAGGCGGAGGTGCGGTGGCCAGTGCACCATGGTCTTCGCAAAGGCCATCCAAGCACCCTCGATGCATGTAGAACGCTTCAGCACATCGACTCGAGGCGCAGCTTCACATAGCCTCTGCACCAGGCCGAAGTAGCTACTCGGCAACGGCTCATCGGGCCACAGACAGATGCAGAGGTCCTTCATGGCCGGCTCCACCATTCTGTACATCTCCATCAGTTGCTTCATTTGCTCGATGAGGAGAGGAGAGCGCTCGGGGGACTCAAACTGCGCCCAGAATAGCCGGGCCTCATCATCCTCCGCCCGCGAAGCATAAAGCTTGTTCGCGTCCGCTGCACTCTTCTAGAGATCCACACAGACGCCTAAGGAACGCCACACCTAGGTGAGCAAAGCAAACTTGCTACCACCGAAGGTGCATTGCAGTGAATATGGCTAACCATCGATGACAGCCTTGACTTGGCGAAGTTCCTCTTCAAAGGACCGCCTATCCACCCGCTCCTTTTGGAGCTCGGATTTTAGTGTGGCCAACTCAGCGGCTTGCTCTTTGCCTTTTTGCTCAAGGGCCTCGCACTTCGTGCCGGCATCCTTGAGCTCTTGGTGCACCTCCTCCACCCGGGCCTCATGCTTGGCGCTTGCAGCCTCCAAAGTGGAAAGCGCGGCTGCCGCTTGTTCGGCGGCCGTCTTCTTCTCCTCGGCTCTTGCTTCATTTTCTGGAGCTCGGCCTTGAGTCTTTCAACCTCCGCAGCTGAAGCTGTAGAAGCAATAACTAACCAATTACACTGGGTTACCAGTGCGGATCATCTCCTATATATAGCTCGGATATTTGAATTCGGCTTACCTTGTGCCTCGTCGAACCACTTGTTCAGGCTATCAAGCTCCTCTTTGGAGATTTTGAGCTTCCGATTTAGCTCGGTCAGCTCAGCGGCATTACCGGCCGCCGCCGATGACGAGGCCTTCAAAAAACATTGCATCCAGTTATGTGAGTTCCAACCTCCGAACCGTCAAGGATATGACTATCTGTTCGGTCCTCTTAAGGGATTTTAGAACATTGTAGGATTAAATGGTGCCTTACGCATCATTGTTCACTCCTTGCTATTTGACCCCCGGATGCGTTTCTGCAAACCCATCCGGAGCTCGGGGGCTACTATATGTATAAAGATAGCACAAAACTTAAAATTAAAGTTGTTCGGGAAAAAGGTATTACATTACTCACCTTCAAGCCCACCAAGAGACCATTGAAGGCCTCTTTCAGTCCGCTATCAACGGACCGAATTGCTTGTAAAACCGCACCCATAAGAGTGCGGTGATCCTCGGAGATAGGAGCGCTTGCTAGCACCTCCTCCATAACCGGCCACCCAGCCGTTGGTGGCATTGGTGGTGATCGGATAGTCCGATATATGACCGGGGACTGAGCCGGTATCTCCGGAGGCACAGCGTGCTCCGGAGACGGCCTCGGAAGGGATTGGGCATCTCTTCGCCCTTCCTCTTCGGCGGCCAGGGGAGTATTCTCCCCCTGGCCCTTAGCAGCCTTGGGAGTTTCCTCTCCCTGGCCTTCTTTTTCTTCTCTTTCTTCTCGGGCGCCGAGTACGGCGCCACGACAAGCATCGCCGCCAACAGCTCCGACCTGGGGTCTTCGGGTTGTGGAGCCGGGCAGTTAACCTTCGCGGCTTTGCTCAGCCACTTCTGTGAAAGTAAGGGAGAAGGCGTTCAGACTTTTTGCCAAAGAAATAGCGTCAATGAATTGAAATTATACCATACCTTGGTCGGTGGGTTATCGGCGCTTAGGCCCGTATCCTCTTCCTTGGCCGGCCAACTTTTCCGAGGCTTGAATAATGCCTTCCACAACTTCTCGAGAGTGGTACGGAACAGTTGGCGCATGGTAGGCTCATCGTCGGATTGATAAGCCCACATTGGGGAAGCCCGGCGCTGGCAGGGAAGGATACGGCGGTGGAGCAAGATCTGGACCACATTGACCAACTCCACCTTGGCCTCGATCACCGAAGTGATGCGCTTCTACAGCAGCTTAACCTCAGCACCCGACCCCCAGTCAAGGCCCTTCCTGAGCCACGAGGTCAATCTCGTAGGGGGTCCGGATCTAAATTCGGCAGGCGCCGCCCAACTCTCGTCCCTTGGCTCGGTGATGTAGAACCACTCCTTCTGCCAGATCTTCATTGTGTCGATGAAGGTGCCGGTAGGCCACTCGACGCGGGGGAGCTTGCTGATTACTGCTCCTCCGCAGTCTGCGTGCTCGCTGGCCACGGTCTTTGGCTTGACATTGAAGACCTTGAGCCACAAGCCAAAGTGCGGTTCGACCCGCAGAAAGGCTTCGCAGATGATGATGAATGCCGATATGTGCATGAAGGAGTTTGGCGGAAGGTCGTGGAAGTCCAGCCCATAGAAAAACATAAGACCCCTGACAAAGGGGTGGAGCAGAAAGCTCAGTCCCCGGATGAAGTGGGGGACGAACACCACCCTCTCGCCTGCTTTGGGGGTGGGAATCACCTGGTTCTTCTCCGGGGCACGGTGGAAGACGTTGGCGGGGAGGTAGCCGGCCTGCTTTAGGTCCCGGATATCTTGGTCAGTGACCGTGGAGGCCTCCCACTTGCCATTGGAGCCCGAACCCGCCATGGCTAATCTCGGAGGAGAGGGCGAGGAAAGAATAGATCTAGGCTCTCGAAGCTTGGGGAGATTGAGGAGTCAGAGGATGCGAATGGGAAGCGTGGATAGGCCTTGGGGTTTTTCCCTTTTTATGAGACGTGCCGCCGATTAGCCTCCCTTATCGCGCCGCAAATCCCTCCACTTCCCAAGACATGTGTGCCATTATGCGCGCATGAAGATTAATCATATCCCATGTGAAATGGAGCACGATCTGCGCATTGATAAGTCGTGTCGCTGTAAAGATGGCCTCGAACCGTGAATCGAGTTCTCATAACTGGTTCGGCGGTCGTGGTAGTCCACGATCCTTCGTCAGAGGGGGTGTCAGAAAACACTATTTACACTTTGATGAGTGGCCTTCGGGGCTAAGCAATTCAAGGTGTTCGGTCAATTATATGATCGGATGAAATACGTGTCATCGGAAGCCGAACTAGTCTCAGCCGATCATTGAAAGGGAAGAAGAACTAACCCGGCAAGCCGAAGACTCTGATCATATGAAGCAGCTGGAGCTGAGACCCTTGGCGTTGGGGGCTAGTTCGGGGGCTACTGAGGGAGTCCCGGACTAAGGGGTCCTCGGGCCGCCGGCTCATCTCTCAATAGGCCGGCTTGATGGGTTGTTCCCTGAAGAAGGGCCGGACACATTAAGACTCCACATTCCAGAAGGGAGCCCCGAAGGCGCGTCGTGCACTCCAAGTCAAGATGAGGAAATCAACATCTCCATCCCCGGTAGGAGGCCCATCATGTGTAAACCCTAGGCGCCCCCCCGGTGTCTATATAAACCAGGAGGGTTTTAGAATGAACGATACAGAAACTCATCTAGGGTTTTAGCTAGTCGATCTCGAGGTAGATCAACTCTGTAACCTTCATACCATCAATATAATCAAGCAGGACGTAGGGTTTTACCTCCATAGGAGGGCCCGAACCTGGGTAAACATCGTCTCCTTCATCCCTTTGTTACCATCGATCCTAGTCTCACAGCTCGGGACCCCCTACCCGAGATCCGCCGGTTTTGACACCGACAACAGGATTGACGAACCACTCAGGGGCGGTACGAGTTCTTGTCAACCTACGAGGTTCGGTAGTAACTTGATCCGAAGCTTCATGATCATCATCATTAACTTGCTCTTCAACCGATGTAGGCTCTACAGAAACATCTTTCTGCGCTGCGCTACTCTCTGGTTGAAGTAAAGCTTCAACAACCTCATCAAGTTTTATTTTCCTCCCACTCAATTCTTTCGACAGAAACTCTTTCTCGAGAAAGGACCTGTTTTTAGCAACAAACACTTTGCCCTTGGATCTGTGATAGAAGGTATACCCAACTGTTTCCTTAGGGTATCCTATGAAGATGCACCTTTCCGCTTTGGGATCAAGCTTATCAGACATAAGCATCGCATTCCCAAACTCTGAGAAATGACAGCTTAGATTTCTTCCAAACCAAAATTCATACGGTGTCATCTCAACGGACTTAGATGGTGCCCTATTTAAAGTGAATGTAATTGTCTCTAATGTATAACCCCAAAATGATAGTGGCAAATCGATAAGAGACATCATAGTACGCACCATATCCAATAGAGCACGACTACGATGTTCGGACACACCATCACACTATGGTGTTCCAGGTGGCGTGAGTTGTGAAACAACTTCCACATTGTCTTAAGTTGTATACCAAACTCGTAACTCAGATATTCACCTCCACGATCATATCGTAGACATTTTATCTTCTTGTCACGATGATCTCAAACTTCACTCTGAATTTGCTTGAACTTTTCAAACGATTCAGACTTGTGTTTCATTAATTAAATATACCCATATCTACTCAAATCATCAGTAAAGGTAAGAAAATAATGATATCCACCGCACGCTACAACACTCATTGGACCGTATACATCAACATGTATCATTTCCAATAAGTCACTTGCCCGCTCCATCATACCGGAAAATGGGGTCTTAGTCATCTTGCCCATGAGGCATGGTCCGCATGTCTCAACCGAGTCGAAATCGAATGAGTCCAAAGATCCATCAGCATGGAGTTTCTTCATGCGCTTTACACCAATATGACATTTAGCGGCAGTGCCACAAGTATGTGGTACTATCATTATTAACTTTGCATCTTTTGGCATCAATATTATGAACATGTGTATTACTATGATCAAGATTCAATAAACCATTCTCATTGGGTGCATGACCATTGAAGGTATTATTCATGTAAACAGAATAACCATTATTCTCTATCTTAAATGAATAACCGTATTGCAATAAACACGATCTAATCACGTTCATGCTCAATGCAAACACCAAACAACATTTATTTAGGTTCCTCACTAATCCCGAAGGTAGAGAGAGCGTGCAATGGTGATCACATCAACCTTGGAAACACTTCCAACACACATCGTCACCTCGCCCTCAGCTAGTCTCCGTTTATTCCGTAGCTTTTATTTCGAGTTACCAACATTTAGCAACTGAACAGGTATCTAATACCCAGGTGCTACTAGGAGTACTAGCAAGGTACACATGAATAAAACGTATATCAAATATACTTCTGTTGACGTTACCGGCCTTCTTATCTACCAAGTATCTAGGACAGTTCCGCTTCACTGACCGTTCTCCTCATAATAGAAGCACTCAGTCTCGGGTTTGGGTTCAACCTTGGGTTTCTTTACTGGAGCAGCAACTGGCTTGCCATCCATGAAGTATCCCTCCTTGCCCTTGCCCTTCTCGAAACTAGTGGTTTTACTAACCATCAACACTTGATGCTCCTTCTTGATTTCTACCTTCGCGGTGTCAAACATTGCGAATAGCTCAGGGATCATTATTTCCATCCCTAACATTTTATAGTTTATCACGAAGCTTCTAGTAGCTTAGTGGCAGTGACTTGGAGAACTATATCAATCACTATCTTATCTGGAAGATCAACTCCCACTCGATTCAAGCGATTGTAGCACCCAGACAATTTGAGCACATGCTCACCGATTGAGCTATTCTCCTTCATCTTGCAAGCAAAGAATCTTGTTGGAGGTCTCATACCTCTCAACACGGGCACGAGCCTGAGATCCTAATTTCAGCTCTTAGAACATCTCATATGTTCCGTGACGTTCAAAACGTTTTGGAGCCTCAATTCTAAGCCGTAATGCATGACGCACTGAACTATCAAGTAGTCATCAGAACGTGCATGTCAGATGTTCACAACATCTATAGACGACACTTGAGGGGGTGGCGCGCCGAGTGGTGCATTAAGGACATAAGCCTTCTGTGTAGCAATGAGGACAATCCTTAGATCACGGACCCAGTCCGCATTATTGCTACCATCATCTTTCAACTCTATTTTCTCTAGGAACGTATAAAAAACACAGGGGAGCTACAGTGCGAGCTATTGATCTACAACATAATTTGCAAAGACATTTTGACTATGTTCATGATAATGAGTTCAGTTAATCATATTACTAAAGAACTCCCACTCAAATTGGCATCCCTCCGGTCATCCGAGTGTTACATGATCCAAATTCACCAACCCAAGTCCGATCATCACGTGAGATGAGGTGGTTTCAATGGTGAACATCTCCATGTTGATCATATCTACTATATTGTTCGACCTTTCGGTCTCTTGTGTTCCGAGGCCATGTCTGTACATGCTAGGCTCGTCAAGTTTAACCCGAGTGTTCCGCATGTGCAACATTGGCTTGCACCCATTGTATGCAAACGTAGAGTCTATCACACCCGATCATCACGTGGTGTCTCGAAATGATGAACTTTTGCAACGGTGCACACTCGGGGAGAACACAATTTTATCTTCAAATTTTAATGAGGGATCACCTTATAATGCTACCGTCGTCCTAAGCAAAATAAGATGCATAAAAGGATTAACATCACATGCAAATCATAAGTGACATGATATGGCCATGAACTTGTGCTTTTGATATCCATCTCCAAAGCACCGGCATGATCTCCATCGTCACCGGCATGACACCATGATCTCCATCATCTTGATCTCCATCAATATGTCGCCATGAGGTTGTCGTGCCAACTATTGCTTCTACGACTATTGCTAACTCATAGCGATAAAGTAAAGCAAAACGGCGAAAATAAATTAAAGACAACCCTATGGCTCCTGCCGGTTGCCGTACTCATCGACATGCAAGTCGTGATATTCTATACAAAACATGATCATCTCATACATCACATATATCTCATCATGTAATCGGCCATATCACATCACAACATACCCTGAAAAAACAAGTTAGATGTCCTCTAATTGTTGTTGCATGTTTTACGTGGCTGCTACGGGTATCTAGCAAGAATGATTCTTACCTACGCAAAAACCACAATGGTGATACACAAATTGCTATTCAACCTTCTCAAGGACCACCTTTGTCGAATCCGATCCAACTAAAGTGGGAGAGACAGACACCCGCCAGCCATCCTTATGCAACAAAGTCACATGTCAGTTGATGGAACCGGTCTCTCGTAAGCGTACGAGTAAGGTTGGTCCGGGCCGCTTCATCCCACAATACCGCTGAATCAAGAAAAGACCAAGGGAGGAAGCAATCTGAGCATCAACGCCCACAAATTCCTTTGTGTTCTACTCATGATCTCATCTACGCATAGACCTAGCTCATGATGCCACTGTTGGGGAACGTTGCATGGGAAACAAAAAATTTCCTACGCACACGCAAGATCTATCCATGGTGATGAGCATCTACTAGAGGGAGAGTGGATCTACATACCCTTGTAGATCGCTAAGCGGGAAGCGTTAAGAAACCCAGTTGATGTAGTCAAACGTCTTCGCGATCTAAATCGCAATTCGTCCCGCGATCCAATCACGATCCGTCTCGCGATCCAATCACGATCCGATCCGCGATCCAATCACGGTCCTTCCGATCTAGTGCTGAACGGACGGCACCTCCGCGTTCAGCACACGTACAGCTCGATAATGATCTCCACCTCCTTGATCCAGCAAGCGAGGGTGGAGAGGTAGATGAGTTCTCTGCCAACACAACGGCGTGGTGGTGGTGGTGGACCTGTCCCGGCAGGGCTTCGCCAAGCACGACCGAGACGATCTAGTGGAGAACAGATCTAGAGGAAGAGAGAGGCAGCCGTGGCTTTTCAGGTTTGGGGCTGCCCTCAAATCCTCTAGTATATATAGGAGGAAGGGAGGGGAGGAGGCAGCCTCAAATACTCCACAAGGAGGATTCGGCCGAACCACCTCAAGGAGGTGGAATCCACCTCCTACTAGGAGGTGGATTCGTTTTAGGAAGGTGTCCTACTCCTTTCAACCTCCACCTTTTTCCTCTTGGGCGCATGGGCCCCCATGGGGAAGGCTGCCCAGCCCAGCAGGGGCTGGTGCGCCACCTCTTGGGCCCATGTGGCCCCCGGGGTGGGTGGGCCCCACCCGGTGGACCCCCGGAACCCATTCGTCACTCCCGGTACACTACCGAAAGTACCCGAAACTTTTTCGGAACACAAATACCACTTTCCTATATATCAATCTTTACCTCCGGACCATTCCGGATCTCCTCGTGACGTCCAGGATCTCATCCGGGACTCCGAATAACCTTCGGTCACCAACATACATAACTTAATACTACCGAAACGTCACCGAACGTTAAGTGTGCAGACCTTGCGGGTTCGAGAACTATGTAGACATGACCGAGACACCTCTATGGTCAATAACCAATAGCGGGACCTGGATGTCCATATTGGATCCTATATATTCTATGAAGATCTTTATCGGTTGAACCTCTATGTCAAGGATTCAGTTAATCCCGTACGCTGTTCCCTTTGTTCTTCGGTATGTTACTTCCTCGAGATTCGATCGTCGGTATCTCTATACCTAGTTCAACCTCGTTACCGGCAAGTCTCTTTACTCGTTCCGTAATACAAGATCCTGTGGCTAACTCTTTAGTCACATTGCTTGCAAGGCTTATTGTGATGTTGTATTACCGAGTGGGCCCTGAGATACCTCTCCGTCATACGGAGTAACAAATCTCAGTCTTGATCCATGCCATCTCAACAGACACCTTCGGAGATACCTGTAGAGCATCTTTATAGTCACCCAGCTATGTTGCGACGTTTGATACACACAAGGTACTCCTCCGGTGTCAGTGAGTTGCATGATCTCATGGTCATAGGAACAAATACTTGACATGCAGAAAACTATAGCAATAAACTGACACGATCATATGCTATGTTTATTGTTTGGGTCTTGTCCATCACATCATTCTCCTAATGATGTGATGCCGTTATCAAATGACATCTCATGTCCATGGCTAGGAAACCTTGACGATCTTTGATCAACGAGCTAGTCTATTAGAGGCATACTAGGGACATGGTGTTGTCTATGTATCCACACATGTATCTGAGTTTCCGATCAATACAATTCTAGCATGGATAATAAACGATTATCATGAACAAGGAAATATGATAATACTATTTTATTGTTGCCTCTAGGGCATATTTCCAACAATGACTTAACATAAAACTAAATAGACATGCCCTTCGCAGAGGGAAGCATTGATTTGCTGAGGTGCCAGAGCTCAAGGTTTTAAAACGGGATTGAAATTATAGTTTTGGGTGGTGCGCTTTTCCTGTCAACGTCACGACAAAGGATTTCAATATCTTCCATGCTAAACACATTATTGGCGGTTCCCAAGTGGAAATGTAAAGGTCACTCCCATGCACCATACATACACGAGCCATGGCTGACCGAATCCACGGATGCCCTCCAACATTTCAACTGTCCCAAGAGTTTTCTTTTATTAATTTTTTGTTTTGCAGGACTGGGCATCCTTTTTACCAGCCTCTCTCGTGCAATGACAGGTGAATAAACGTCCATCTTGAGAATAACCCACTTAGCATGGAAGATACTGACCGCCCCGTCGCTCCATGAGCGGTACCGGCACACAAAACAGATGTTTATTTGAATATTAGAGGTGGCACATGCAAATTTACTTGGAATGGCAAGGTAATATCGTATATAGGTAGGTATGGTGGACTCATGTGGAATAACTTGGTTTAAGGATTTTGGATGAACGACAAGCGACCAGCTAGAGAGCAAAAACGATCATAATCATGCATTGTGAATAACTAACATTGAACATAGCATGAGTAGGATATGAACACTCTGAATTTAAACATCATGGAGGCTGCATCGGTTTTGAGTCAACTACATGTTTGCACATGGGCCAAGTCAAGCCACTCGAATTACTCCGAGGGAAATACCATACTACCATACCACATCATAACCATTTTAATGCACGTTGACACATAAGATAAATCATTATCCACTTCTAGCTAATTAAGCATGGCATGAGCAACTATAATCTCTAATTGTCATCATAAACATGTTCACTCATGATATACTGATTCGAGATCGAACGAGCTAAACATGTTTACAAAAACAAAAAACAAGAAGAGTTCATAGCAGCTTCCTTTACCATGACCACTTCATCGAATATCGTCATTATTGCCTTTCACTTGCATGACCGAATAATGTGATAATAATAATAGTGCAAGAGTGCCATGGACTAAGCTGGAATCTGCAAGACAGTTTTATACAAAGGACAAGACGAGGTAATATTGGCTCTGTGTTAGATCAACAATAATGCATATGAGAGCCACTCAACATTTTCATCGTGTTCTTCTCCTTTCATGACTCAATAAAAAGAAAAGAAATTCAGAGAAACACACTGAAATATTTTTTGGAGTTTTTGTTTTTCTCAAGAAAGCAAATAAAATAAAGGACAAACAAGAACGAGAAAATTAATTACACAAGAAAGCTCCCAAAATGCAAAGAAATCTTTTGGGGTTTTCTTTTTAGTACTGCAATAAATTAAACGGGAAAGAAAAACCGAAAAAGAGCAAGAAATATTTTTGGATGTTCAAAGTTTTTCAAACTCACAAGAAGAAGGCGGAAAAATAAAGCCAACATGGATATACAATGAAAGTGGATGAACACCGACAATTTATATGAAGTGTGTGAACATGAATGTAATGTCGGTGAGAAATACGTACTCCCCCAAGCTTAGGCATTTGCCACTGATAATAGCCATCAGGTTTGGGATAGTATTGCTGCTGAGGCACCTGAGCATCCCATGCTTGGGCCTCGGCCTCCGCTGCAGCCAGCTCGTTCCGGTAGGCAATTATATCTTCTGGCATGATGGTCTACCCGTTCCTGGTATGATAATTAAACAGAGAAGGTGTAGGCAGCACAATAACATCGCGAGTAATCTTGCCGTATACTAAGTTGTACAGAATGTGCTGCGGGGGCTTAGGTTCATCAATGAATTGGTGTTCTAACATGGACTTGTGATCAAAATAAACTTTAGGCAACAAGTAATTAGAGGGGCGAATGGCGACATAAATGTTTTGCTAAGCGAGTAGCATAGATACAACCACGTACCTTGCCCTTGGTTTGGTTAAGGTGCAAATGACACATGACAATAGCTCCTAAGTTATATGTGTTGTCACCATAAAGTGCACGGCACAAAATAACAAGGGTGAGGACACTGAGACCACCACCCCGCTCCACAGCAGTTATACATTTTCCTATAAATAAAGAAAAGTAAAGCACAGATGGAAAATGTAAGCTGGTGGCCCTAGGGTTTGATACGCCCCTGGCTTCTCCCACAGTTAAGGTGAGGAGGCAATCCTCAAACTCCTCGGGCTTAGGATCACGCATTCCCCCGTTAGAGGGAAGCAAACATATCTCACCAAACTCATCTAGTGGCAGTTCATAATGTGATGCATATAAATCAAAGCATACATTGGGAGCACCGGGCGTATTTGCGAAATAAAAATTTTGCACAAAGGAATTAGTATTGGTCACACTCATCTGCGAGGAAGTTGGTCAGCCCGACATTTGCAACAAATTGCATAAATTCTTGATATAAACCAGTTTCACTCATGAAGGGTTCATCTGGCCATTCATAGGGCCAAACCTAACTATCGCACCAAATGTTGATGTCTTGATCTTGAGTCCTCCCACTTTGGGGCTCTGATAACCCACAAGTATAGGGGATCGCAATAGTTTTCGAGGGTAGAGTATTCAACCCAAATTTATAGATTCGACACAAGGGGAGCCAAAGAATACTTGAGAGTATTAGCAGTTGAGTTGTCAATTCAACCACACCTGGAGATTAAATATCTGCAGCAGATTGATCAGTAGCACAGTAATATGATAGTTTGATAGCAGTAGTGACAATAACAGTAGCGGTAACAGTAGTAGCAATAGTTTTGTAGCAGTTGGAACAGCAGCAGCAGTAATAGTGACTTAGCAAGAACAATAAGTGGAAAGCTCGTAGGCACTGGATCGGTAACTCGTTGGATGATATTCATCATGTAACAGTCATAACCTAGGGTGATACAGAACTAGCTCCAGTTCATCAATGTAATGTAGGCATGTATTCCGTAAATAGTCATACGTGCTTATGGAAAAGAACTTGCATGACATCTTTTGTCCTACCCTCCCGTGGCAGCGGGGTCCATAAGGAAACTAAGGGATATTAAGGCCTCCTTTTAATAGAAAACCGGAACAAAGCATTAACACATGGTGAATACATGAACTCCTCAAACTACGGTCATCACCGCGAAGTATCCCAAATATTGTCACTATGGGGTTGACGGATCATAACACATAATAGGTGCATATGACTAGGCAAGATCGGATCAATAACATAGATATAGAGATGATAACATAAACGGTTCAGATCTGAAATCATGGCACTCGGGCCCTAGTGACAAGCATTAGGCATAGCAAAGTCGTAGCAACATCAATCTCAGAACATAGTGGATACTAGGGATCAAGCCCTAACAAAACTAACTCGATTACATGATGAATCTCATCCAACTCCTCACCGACCAGCAAGCCTACGAAGGAATTACTCACTCCCAGTGGGGAGCATTATAGAATTGGCGATGGAGAAAGGTTGGTGATGACGAAGACCGAAGATTCCCCTCTTCGGAGCCCCAACCGGGTTCTAGATCTGGCCTCCCGATGAAGAACATGAGGTGGCGGCGGCTCCTTATCGTAAAATGCGATGAAACTTTCTCTCTGATTTTTCTCTCCGAAAATAGGAATTTATAGTGGCGGAATTAGGGCAAGTGGGGCCACGAGGCGGGCTCAACCCACCAGGGCGTACCCTGGTGGATGCTGGCCACCCTGGGCCCCCTCTTCGGTGGATTTTGGCTCCAATAATTCTCATATATTCTGAAATAATTCTCCAAAAAGTTTCGTTCCATTCCGAGAACTTTTATTTCTGCACAAAAACAACACCATGGTAGTTCTGCTGAAAACAACGTCAGTTCGGGTTAGTTATATTCAAATCATGCAAATTAGAGTCCAAAACAAGGGCAAAAGGGTGAGGAAAAGTAGATACGTTGGAGACGTATCAGGCTCCCGCTTGAAGAACCCCTCCTTAGTAAACTCATCTTCCTAAGAACAAAATTTTGAAATTTTTGGGCCACAAAATTATGTCAAGCATTCATACCATTTGGAACTCAAAGGATTCAACATGCAAGCTCATTTTCAGTAGCACCAAGTGCAGCAAAATATGCAAAATATAAACCACTAAAGCAAAAACTAATTGGAGCAATGGAGGAGTTACATAACAGGGAGCAATTCCTCAAAACAGTTTCGGAAACGGAGTTTCGAGCAAAGAGAAAATTTCAGTTTTAGGAGGAAGAACATGGGGGAGAGAGCGAGAGAGAGCTAGGGAATTTTTTTCTGGAGGGGATTGATGAAGTGAGCCAAAGGGATAAGGCAGGGGCCCGTGTGGGCCCCACAAGCCATCAAGGCGCCTAGGGGGATGGGCGCGCCCTGTTGGCTTGTGGCCCACAGGTGCACCTCCCTCGTGTATTTTCTGCACCAGAAATTCTTAAATATTGTAGAAAAAATCAACTTAAAATTTTGTGGCAATCTGAGACTTTTTATTTTTGGGTCATTTTTATTGCACGGGAAAACAAGAAAATAAGATAATCATGCTATTTTATTTTGTTCAACTAAAAATAACAGAGATTAAACAAATGATACAAAGAGTTGTGCATACTAAATTCATCAACCACATGTCTTTCAAATATGATCCATTAATAAGATTGATCAAGTCTTATTAATAACCGTTTACGATTGACATGAGACCGAAGAATTTTCGTATCACACTAAGTTACATCAATGGGGATTTGCATCTCCCCAACAATAAGGTTATAATATTTTTGTTGGCAGTAGGTAGAGGGATTCCTAAACCTCCAACGATGACCGTGGCACTTGGCTCGATGACATTAATATTATTAACCAGAATTTGCCTCTTCAGGAAATGCACAGTATGTTGTTTGCATTGACATGAAATGTGACCTTGCTTTTGATGCAATCAATAACAGCCCTTGCAGTTTTTAAAAATGGTCTACCAAGCATAATCGACATGTTGTCGTCCTCGGGCATATTAAGAATAACAAAGTCTATTAAGATAGTAACATTTGCAACCACAACAGGAGCATCCTCACAAATTCCAATAGGTATAGTAGTGGATTTATCAGCCATTTGCAAAGATATCTCAGTAGGTGTAAGCTTATTCAAATCAAGTCTTTTGTATAAGGAGAAAGGCATACCACTAACACTAGCTCCTAGATCACATAAAGCAGTTTTAACATAGTTTTGTTTAATGGAGCAAGGTATTGTGGGTATACCAGGATCTCCCAACTTCTTAGGCACTCCATCATCAAAATAATACTCCCTCCATCCCAAACTAAGTGTCGTTGGTCTAGTATAAAATTTGTACTAATTTAGTACTAAATTTGTGACACTTATTTTGGGACGGAGGAAGTAATTCGCAAGCATAGTAGCAATTTCAGTTTCAGGTGTTTTTCTTTTGTTGGTGATAATATCCTTCATATACTTAGCATATGGAGGCATTTTCAGAATATCAGTCAAGCGAGTGCGCAAAAAGACAGGCCTAATCCTTTCAGCAAAGTGTTCAAATTCTTCCTCGTCCTTACTCTTAGAAGGCTTATGAGGGAATGACATGGGTTTCTGAACCCATGGCTCTCTTTCTTTTCCGTGTTTTCTAGCAACAAAGTCTCTTTTATCATAGCGTTTATTTTTGGGATGTGGGTTATCAAGATTTTTAGCGGGTTCTATTTCCACATCATTATCAGGTTCCTTATTACTATCTGGTGAAGCATCTGCATGAACATCATTATTATCATTATCATTTTCATTATCACTACGTAGATGTTCACTACCAGATTGTGTCTCAGCATCAGAAATAGAAACATCATTATGGTTCTCAACAAGTTTTTCTATAACAAGTTCACTAGAAGGATGCATAGTCCTATCACTTTTCTTTTTCTTTTTATTTCTAGAAGGACTAGGAGCATCATCATTAATCCTCTGAGAATCTTACTCACTTCTATTAGGGTGACCTTCAGGATAAAGAGGGTCCTGAGTCATTCCAACTCCTCTAGTCATTACTCAACAACACGATCATTCATATTATCATTTATTTTAGCAAGCAAATCATTTTGTGACTTAGCAACTTGGTCTAGTTGGGTGTGAACTATAGAAGCATGTTTACCTAGACCCTTAACATAATTGGCAATTCTAAACATCAAGTCACTCAAGCGCTCTATCATCATAGCATTACGTCTCAATTGATCTTTAACATAATTGTTGAAGTGTTCTTGCTTAACAATGTAATTATCAAATTCATCCATGCATTGACTAGGAGTCTTAGTATAAGGTATATCACTTTCATTAAAGGCACGGAGAGATTTTACCTCTACTACCTGTGTCGGGATGTCAAGTCCATGTATTTCTTCGATAGGTGGTAACTTCTTGACATCTTCAGATTTGATACCTTTTTCCTTCATAGATTTCTTGGCTTCTTGCATATCTTTGGGACTGAGAAATAGAATACCTATCTTCTTTTGAATAGGTTCTGGTGGCGATTCGTGAAGTGTCAAATCATCGGCATTTCGCAATATGTTGTTCAATAATTCTTCTGCTTGCTCAACAGTTCTTTTCCTGAAAACACAACTAGCACAACTATCTAGGAAGTCCCTAGAAGCATCAGTTAGTCCATTATAAAAGATAGCAAGTATTTCATGTTTCTTTAGTGGGTGATCAGACAAAGCTCTAAGTAACTGGAGAAGCCTCCCCCAAGCTTGAGGGAGATTCTCTTCTTCAATTTGCACAAAGTTGAATATTTCCTGTAAGGCAGTTTGTTTCTTATGAGCAGGAAAATATTTTTCAGAGAAGTAATAAAACATATCCTAGGGACTCCGCATACAACTAGGAGTAAGTGAAAGAAACCATTCTTTGGCCTCACCTTTTAGTGAGAAAGGAAAAAAGCTTAAGGATATAACAGTAGCGTATCTTTTCCTCATTAGTAAATAAAGCAGCACTATCATTCAATTTCGTGAGATGTCCAACAACAGTTTCAGTTTCATAACCATGGAAAGGATCAGACTCTACTATATGAGTCAATTCAGGGTCTACAGAGAATTCATAATCCTTATCAGTGATAAATATAGGAGAAGTAGCAATTTTAGGATCATGTTTCATTTTCTCCATTATAGATTTTTCTTTTAGTTTGCGTATTAGTTTCTTCAAATCATCTCTATCATTACAAGCAAGAAAGTCCCTAGCTACCTCTCCATCCATAACATAACCTTCAGGTATATCAGACAATTCATATCTATTGGGAGAGCGAGGTGTAACAGGTTATTCAAAATCTTCATCAGTTTCAGCATTCTCAAGTTCCCTAGATCTGGCAATATGAGCATCAAGTAAATCACCAAGTGGCACAGTTTCAACTTCATCATGTGTAGCAGTAGTAGTATCATTAATTTCAGAGGTAGCATCATCAAGTTCATGTGACATATCAGGACAATTAACAGGTGGTGGTGTAACAAGATGATTCAAAACAGTAGTGAATCAAAATCAGAGCTAGATGGCAGTTCCTTACCTCCTCTCGTGCGAGAGGGGACAATCTTAGTTTGGATATCCTCAAGTTAACACAATAAATAGAGATACGCTCCCCGGCAATGATGCCAGAAAAAGGTCTTGATAACCCACAAATATAGGGGATCGCGACAGTCTTCACGGGTAGTATTTCACCCTAATTTATTGATTCGACATAAGGGGAGCCAAAGAATATTTACTGGCCTTGACAGTTGAGTTGTCAATTCAACTGCACCTGGGATATCTCTCTGCAACAAAAGTTAGTAGCACGACAAGTAATAGTAGTAGCAGTAACAGTGATAGCAACAATTTGGTAACACTAGTAACAATAACAATTGAGTAGCAGGTGTGATAGTAACATCAGCAGTAGCAACTTAGCAAGATTCAGTATATGTAAAGTGTAGGCCACGGTGCAGCGATGGAAAGATATGGATGACATCAAGCATGTAACAGTTACACACTAGAGCGACACAGAACTAGCTCCAATTCATCAACATAATGTGGGCATGTATTCCGTATATAGTCATACATGCTTGCGATAAGAACTTGCATGACATCTTTTGTCCTACCCTCCCATGGCAGCGGGGTCCTATTGTAAACTAAGGGATATTAAGGCCTCCTTTTAATAGAGAACTAGAACAAAGCATTAACACATGGTGAATACATGAACTCCTCAAATCACTGGAAAGAATCCCAATTATTGTCACCTTGGGGTATGTGGATCAAGACACGTAATAGGTGCATACAACTTGCACGATAGGATCCAAATCACTCTTATATTCATGAAAACATAACAGGTTCAGATCTGAATTCATGGCACTCAGGCCCTAGTGACAAGCATTAAGCATAGCAAAGTCATAGCAACATCAATCTCAGAACATAGTGGACACTAGGAATCAAGCCCTATCAAACTTAACTCAATTGCAAGATCAATTCCATCCAAACCCATCACCTACCAGCAAGCCTACAGAGGAATTACTCACTCCCAGTGGTGAGCATCATGGAATAGTTGATGGAGAAGGGTTGGTGATGACGACGGCGACGATCTCCACTCTCCGAAGCCCCAAACGGACTCCAGATCAACCCTCCTAAGGACGAACAGGAGGTGGCGGCAGGTCCGTCTCGTAGATCGCGATAAAAACTTCTCTCTGATTATTTTCTCCGAAGATGTGAATTTATAGGACTGGAATTAGGGTTGGAGGAGCCACATGGGCCCCACAAGCCATCAGGGTGCACCCTGTTGGCTTGTGGCCCACAGGCAGCCCCTCCGGTGGATCTTCGCTCCATAATTCATTATTTATTCCAAAAATAATTCACAAAAAGTTTCGTCCAATTCTGGAAACTTTTATTTGTCCACAAAAATAACACCAAGGTAGTTCTGCTGAAAACAACGTCAGTCCGAGTTAGTTTCATTCAAATCATGCAAATTAGAGTCCAAAACAAGGGCAAACGTGTTTGGAAAAGTAGATACGTTTGAGACGTATCAAGCAACAAGTAAGATGCTTTAACTACCAATGTTTCTACTAACCAACAATCATGTGCTCATGCCCTTTCATACTACTAAGTCAATATCATTAATGCACAATCTCTCTTATATGATGAGCTAAATGAACGTTTTGATTATACACTCATTGAATACCTATCCTTTTTGGACTAGTCTTATACCCCATGCAAATTACCGTTATTATTTATTAGACTCTCAAACAAGTTTAAGTGAAGCATGAGAGTTCAAATATTTCTGTCGGGATTGGGGCTCTGGGGACCCAAAGAGGTTCGAACTCTGGGGTGCCCTGGTTCTCCTTCCCTACTCTATCTCGCAACCTCACGGCGACTCTCTGGCATGCTCGAGCTAAGGAAGAAGAACATTGGACACGGTAGTTTACCAAGGTTCAGGCCACCTCGTGGTGTAAAACCCTACCCCTGCTCGTCTGGATTGCTTGAGGATGAAAGCGAGTAAAAAGGGGGGTTCTGGCTAACTCCGGTCCCTCTCTACGGTGGCTGCCTAGGTTAGTTCTCTCCTCTCTTTTCTTTATTTGTTCTCTGTTTTCTATTTTTGCAAAATTGTTTTGTATTTGGTTTTCAACCCAATATATTTTATAAACTACTGAAAGTTGTTATGTGGCCTCCTGAAATATATGATGTGCCACTCATCAAGTTTCAGAATATTTGGAGCTCCCAAATATTTATAGTATTTTAAAAGCCCCAACTTAATGCATATATGAGTTAATTCAATATTCCCAGGATGGTTACGAGAATGTGCATCACCCCTGGTTGATGTTTTCAACATTTTCCTAAAATGATGGACATTTTCCATAGCCATTTTGGAATCATTGAAAATTATTTGTTTGAACCTATTTGCTTTTATTTGGTACAAGGGTTTGATCATCCCTATTTCAAATTTCATGAAATAGAACATGATGCATGGATGCTCACTAGTGCAACTAATTGCAAACAATTTCTAGGGCTGTGACACTGTTAATCTTATCATTAGAGGATTGCCTAGAATTGTGCTTAATCAAATGAAGAATTTTGAATGTGCTTATACTTTGTGGAATGACTTGGAGAAACGATATCCAAGTTATTCATTAAGTAATATTGATGAAGTTCTTCATAAAACTATTGTCTTTCACAAAATGATGCCTAGTGATCCCAAGTTTGATGACTATCTATTTGAGCTTAGAGACCTCATGCGTGCTAAAGGAGATGTCATAACTATCAACAACATCATTGTAGAAGCCATTCGCATTCATAATCTTGAACATTGTCATGATCACAACCCTAAGGAATCTCTTGTTCCTTGTGACGAGGATTTCCCACTTGATGATGACAATGTGAAACATGGCTACTATGATGAAGATGAGTTGTTCAACATCGAGCATGAGAAGATCATGAAGAATCTAAGTCTCTTGGAAAATTTCAAGGATTACATGTCCGGAGGAAAAGAGTGGATTCTCTATAGTGGATGCACCGATCATATGACCGGAGATAGAGACATGTTTGAAGATATCACACCAAACCATGGACCGCGAAGGTATGTAACTTTTGGAGACAACTCCAAGGGTAAGGTACTCGGTCTTGGTAAGGTGGCCATATCCCATGATAGCTCTATTCAAAATGTCATGCTTGTTGAATCCCTTAGCTAGAATCTTCTTTCCATATCTAGACTTGCCGACTTTGGTTTTAATGTGCTATTCACGAAAGTAGATTGCCAAGTGTTTCGTCAAGATAATCATAACATGGTCTTTACCGGTTTCCGTAGAGGTGATCTATATATTGTCGATTTCACTAAGAGATCCAAACCTCGTACTTGTCTTATTGCAAAATCTTCTAAAGGTTGGCTTTGGCATAGAAGACTAGGACATGTTGGCATGTGTAATCTAGACAAGCTTATCAAAGGTGATCATATACTTGGTGTTAAAGATGTTATCTTTGACAAAGATAGACTTTGTAGTGCTTGTCAAGCTGGAAAGCAAGTAGGTGGAAGTCATCCCATAAAGAATATCATGACTACTAGGAGACCACTCGAGTTACAAAAGCCTCGGTGGAAATTCCTATGGTCTAGTCATAGTTGATGATTTTTCCAGATTTACGTGGGTATTCTTTCTTGATGATAAGTCGCAAGTACAAAAGATCTTCAAGAACTTCGCTCGCAAAGAGCAAAATTAGTTTGAGGTGAAGATCAAGAAGGTTTGGAGCGATAACGGATCGGAGTTCAAGAACACACATGTAGATACCTTTCTTGACGAAGAAGGTGTTTCACATGAGTTCTCGGCTACATACACGCCTCAACAAACTGGAGTTGTTGAGAGGAAGAAACAGACTATTATTGAGATGGCAAGAACGATGCTTGACGAATACAAGACGCCAAGACACTTTTGGGCAGAAGCTGTGGAAACAGCATGTCATGCCACAAACTGACTCTACTTGCACAAGCTTCTCGGTAAAATGGCATACGAGCTACTCACCGGTAACAAACCCCAACTTGGATACTTTCAGGTATTCGGCTCAAAGTGCTACATTCTTGATAAGCATCGTCGTACTAAATTTGCTCCTAAATCTCATGATGGATTCCTACTTGGTTACGGATCGAACTCTCACACTTATCGTGTCTACAACAACTTCACTCGAAAAGTTGAAGAGACGGTAGATGTGAAGTTTGATGAATCTAATGGTTCGCAAGTCGAACAATTGCCAAATGATGTAGGAGATAAGGATCCTTCGGAAGCTATCCAAGACGTGTCCATCGGCAAGATTCGTCCCATGGAGGTGAAGGAAAGTACTTAGTCAACTCAAGTGGAAGCCCCTACTTCATGTCAATGTGATCCTCAACACGACATGAAGGCATCCATAAGCGGTACACGACAAGATGAAGAGGAGGAAGTACATCATGAAGATCCAACGCAACCTCCTTCACCACCACCTCAAGGAAACGACACCTTCAACAACAACGAAGATGAAGGAGATGATGATGATGATGAAGAAGCTCCACCATCCAACAAGCCGAAGCTACCCCGAGTTCGAGCAAGAGTGACCAAGAACCATCCTCTAAACCAAATCTTCGGTGACATACAAACCAGGAGAATCACTCGCTCTAAAACTCGCTTAGCTAATTTTTGTGAGCATTATTCTTTCATCTCTAGCATTGAACCTTTGAGGGTTGAACAAGCTCTTGAAGACCCGGATTGGGTGAACGCCATGCATGAAGAGCTTCACAACTTCGAGAGGAACGAAGTGTGGACACTCGTGGAGAAGCCCAAGGATGAGCACAACATCATCGGAACCAAATGGTTGTTTCGGAACAAGAAAGACGAAGACGGTCAAGTTGTACGCAACAAGGCGCGTCTCGTAGCCCAAGAATATACGCAAGTCGAAGGTATGGACTACGGTGAGACCTATGCCCCCGTCGCTAGACTTGAAGGTATTTGCATTCTTCTTGCTTATGCTAATCACCATGATATCAGGCTTTATCAAATGGACATTAAAAGTGCTTTTTTAAATGGTGAGATTGAAGAAGAGGTCTATGTTAAGCAACCCCCTGGTTTTGTGAATCCTAAGAAACCTAATCATGTCTACAAGCTTCGTAAAGCTCTTTATGGTCTTAAGCAAGCCCCACGTGCTTGGTATAAATGCTTAACGAAGTTTCTCATTGAAAAGGGTTTTGAAATTGGTAAAATTGACGCAACCTTATTCACTAAGAGAGTTAATGGTGAATTATTTGTGTGCCAAATCTATGTGGATGATATTATCTTTGGATCTACTAACCCACACTTTAGTGAAAGATTTGGAAGGTTGATGTCCGAGAAGTATGAGATGTCCATGATTTGTGAGCTGAAATTTTTCCTTGGTTTGCAAATCAAGCAAACGAGAGAAGGAACTTTCATCTCTAAAACCAAGTATACCAAGGACTTGATCAAGAAGTTCAACATGCAAGAGTGTAAAGGTATGAAAACTCCTATGCCTACTAGTGGACATGTTGATCTTACCAAGGAGGATGAACCGGTTGATCAAAAGCTTTATCGATCTATGATTGGTCCATTGTTATATCTATGTGCCTCCTGTCCCGATATTATGCTTAGTGTTTGCATGTGCGCTAGATATCAAGCTGCACCTAAAGAGTGTCATCTTTTGGCCGTGAAACGTATTGTGAGATATTTGATACAAACACCAAACTTTGGCATTTGGTATCCCAAGGGATCTTCCTTTAACCTTGTTGGCTATTCCGATTCGGACTATGCCAGTGACAAGTTTGATAGAAAATCCACCTCGGGTACATGTCAATTTCTTGGGAGATCTCTTGTGTCTTGGTCCTCCAAGAAACAAAACTCGGTATCTCTATCTACCGCCGAAGCGGAGTATATTGCCGCCGGATCGTGTTGTGCACAATTACTATGGATGACACAAACGCTTAAGGATTATGGGATCCATGTGAAAAATGTTCCATTACTTTGTGACAATTAAAGTGCTATTAAGATTGGACATAATCCCGTGCAACATTCTCGAACTAAGCATATTCAAGTTCGACATCATTTCATTCGTGATCATGTTGCCAAAGGAGATATTAATCTTAAGCATGTTCGTACAAACAAGCAATTGGTTGATATCTTTACTAAGCCACTTGATGAGAAAGTGTTTTGTTATTTGAGGAGTGAGTTGAACATCATTAATGCTTCAAACCTGAGCTAAGCTCACTCGGATGCATGCAAGGGGATGAGCTTACTTAACCATTCCATGCTATCATTACCATGAATCTCATATAACTTGGAATTCTATGCTCCCTTGTATTGCATCTAACCCTTTTGTAGGTACTTGGAAGAACAACATTCCACAAGATTGCCAACAACTCAAATCTTAAGCAATCTTGTCATGGCCAAGTATCCACAACCCCTCTTGATGATGGAAGGAAGAGGACAACAAAAACATATCCTTGACACATATTTGAATTTCACAATTGGTATCATGTCATATCATGTTCTTCCTTGCATGACTAACCTATGTAGGTGATAACTGAACCAAAACAAGAAGGATTGCTCCCAACTCAAGATGAACTTCATCAACCTCGAGCATCCTCATCAAGTTCACCTACAAGCCACGTCATCAATATCACTCAAAGGTATGTACTCATATCCTTGATATAGCTTTACTCCAAGTTATGAGATAAAGCAACTCAAGTGATATGAAAACATCAAAATGCTTAATCGAAAAATGGAAATCCCATTTCGAGCTTAACGATGAGTATGACCTATGATAAAGTATTCTTGCTTGACTCCTTAAGTCAATATACTCTAACATAGGTGACCTAGTCACCGCCCATCATCTAGTTATAAGAATTGAATGGAGAATCTTTTGTTTTGTTGATCATTGACATTTCCATTCAACTCCAACCTAGATGAATATTCATTGCAAATTCTTTTGAAAATTCATTACAAATCTTTCTAAGAATTCATTGAAAATCTTTGTGATCTGTTTGAGACTTTCTAAAAAACTGCATTTGACAAAATAGTCAAAAACAATTTTGCCAAGTTTCTGTTTCACAACTCGGAGCCTCCGATCAATGAATCTCGGTCTCACCGATGAAGTAGTTACGCTGCACAACCACTCATCGGTGCTACCGACACCTTTTGCCTCGGAGCCACCGACCCTATGCATTTTGTTTGTTTTGTTCTTATGATCAGATCAATGATTCCAATGATGTAGGGGAGAAACATCAAGAGGTATAATCAAAATATTCAAGGATCCCTACATCAGAGGAGGAGAAATCTTGAAGATTTTCAAATCTTAAGGGGGAGAAAATTGTTTTCAAGGAACCCTTGTCTCAAATGCTCTCAATGACCCTCAATCTCTAGGATCCCTTCCCACTCAATGATCCCAGTTATCTGACCCTTTGTGTGACCCTTTTTTGGAAATTAATGCCAAAGGGGGAGAAACATCAAAGCTTCAATAGCTTCTATTCATACAAAAGGGGGAGATATTCATACCAAAGGGGGAGATACAATGCTTAAAGGGGAGAAATATTTAAGCACTCATGCTTCAGGAGGAGAGATAATCATGAAAAGAAGAAGTGTACATTTAACAAGGATAAAGGGGGAGAAATATCAAGGATCCCTTAACTCAGAAACACTTCTTTAGGAGAAGAGAGCAGAATAAATCTCGTTGAATTTAATTCTTATCTATTTTATACTTTTCTCAGCCTTACCTACTCCCAATATCAAAATGCTAAGATTCAAGGGGAGAGGATGAACTACAATTTCACATCTAAGGCAGAAAGTTCTAAATGTTCTTGGAGACATATCAATCTTAAGGAATACTATCTTCTATATGTTCTCCACATCTTGGTACTATTGAGCTCTATTGCTTTTTGGATTGGTAGAATACTCTTGTGTTTCCTAACATTGTTTTCTCAAGTGTGTTTCTACTACTAGAATGCTCAAGAACTCAAGGTAAGTATATGCATCATATCCTTGATCAATATGATCTCTTGCTTCTTGCACATATTGTTTGCAAGAGTGAAGTCTTGAACAAGGATGTAACTCATTCATATATATTTGATGCATATAGCCAAGATACACATGACTCATTTTATCCTCTCTACTATATGTGTGTCTATGCATTCCAAGGCAACTATCCTTTAAAGGGATTGCACACATTTAGGGGGAGCAAGTCTTTGTCATGTGTCTCTCAAAGTCTTCATTATATCTATGCATATCTTTATTTGAAGCTTTGATTGTATGTTGTCATCAATTACCAAAAAGGGGGAGATTGAAAGCACGATATGCTCCCTTGGTGGTTTTGATAATTCATGACAACATACATTGTCTCTTGGACTAATACTTTTATCTAGTGTATTTTAGATAAAGTCCACAGAGAAGGTTGGCTAAGGATTGTGAAGAGCATCCTCAAGAAGAAGAAGGAGAAGGAATAGGATTGGCAAAGCTTCAAGCAAGAGGACTCTACATTTTACTTTGTGAGAAATCACCTTGAGTCCATAGGAAAGCCAATACTATTAGAAGGGGGTAAGGTACTGTTGGTGAACAAAATGCTCCACGTGCATAAGTGATACTCACCAAAAACACCCACAAGCTCTTCCACAAAAGTCTATCCAAGCCTATCATGAAAATCGGTGCTACCTATATTTCCCACTCGGTCCCACCGATTCCCACCTTAGACAGACCCATGCCAAACCCTAGATCTTCGGTGCAACCGATTCTGCTTCGGTGCCACCGAGTTCAGCTTGCCAACTTTCTATTACCTCGATTCTTGAAATCGGAATTTCCGAGATTTTGGATCGGCGTCACCGAGTTGTGGAAACTGACCATTGGTCACCTTATCGGTACTGCCGAGATCTTTGTATCGGTCTCACCGAGATTCAAAACTTGCTACCTTTGGAGCAACTCGGTACCACCGAGTTTTATACTTCGGTGTCACCGAGTTGGTCACTTTAGGTGTAACGGTTGGATTTTTGGAGATGCCTATATATACCCCTCCACCACCACTCACTCGTAAGAGAAGCACTCAGAACAGATCCCCACTTATCCCATCAGATTTTCTGAGAGAGAGCCACCTACTCATATGTTGAGATCAAGCCATTCCACTCCATCCATATGAATCTTGATCTCTAGCCTCCCCAAGTTGCTTTCCACCCAATCAATCTCTTTCACCAAAGCCAAATCTGTGAGAGAGTGATTGTGTGTTGAGGAGTCTATCATCTTGAAGCACAAGAGCAAGGAGTTCATCGACATTATCTTGCCTATTACCTTTTGGAGGGTGGTGCCTCCTAGATTGGTTAGGTGTCGCTTGGGAGCCTCCTACTTCGTGTTGTGGAGTTGAACCAAGAAGTTTGTGAGGGCAAGGAGATCGCCTACTTCGTGAAGATCTACCCATAGTGAGGCTAGTCCTTCGTGGATGGAAGCCGTTATGGAATAGTCAAGGTTGCTACTTCGTGGACCCTTATGGGTGGAGCCCTCCGTGGACTCTCGCGACCGTTACCCTCCGTGGGTTGAAGACTCCATAAACGTGGATGTACGATAGCGCCACCTATCGGAACCACGGGAAAACTTCTTGCGTCTCCAAATTGCGTTTGATCTTCCTATCTCTACTCTCTCTTACATGTGCTTGTCTTACTTTCCGCTGCCATACTTGTTGACTCGCATGTGTAGGGTGCATTAGACTTGTTATAATTGCTAAAACTGCCCACTAATTAACTTGGGAAAAGGTTAGGTTTTAAATCTTGCAAGTAGTCTATTCACCCCCCCTCTAGACACACACTTCTAGTGATCCAACACTGGCGAGTGTGCTTGTCATGGCAGGGCCTTCTCCTTGTGTCCACACTCAGTCCCCGCTCTGGACCGATGACTTCGAGCTGAAAGTTGGCCGGAGGAGTCTTGGATGGGGGAGCGGGAGGCACGGCGGTCGCGCTGGGAACAGCTGCGGCAGCACGCCTGCCGCTGCGTCGCTCGCTTCTTCAGTTTTGATGGAGCGTCGTGCGGTCGACACCGTGCTGGAGCCTAAAATGGAAACGCAGCGTCGTGGTGGATCGTGGTCCCCGTACTCCTTCTTCAGGGTGATGGAGAAAGATCGTTCGCACGGCCGCCGATTGCGTGTGTGCGGTCGCAACCGTGGTTCGCCATCTATCGCGGTGAAGTTCTCCACCCATAGCGCCCCGCACAGCGCGCATGGGTGGGAGTTCTTCGCTCATGCGTGCTTCTTAAGGGCGGGTGAAATTCCCGGCCTTTGGCCAACGGGGACAACCATGCTCTCTGTGGGGCCCCGTGGCTGCCGCGTCGGGAGCCTGGACGACCCCGGAGGCGTTCCCTCGAGTGGTGGCGATGAGGAAGACGATGGCGGTTGGGAACCCATGACGCTTCAGGAGCGCGGATGACGGCTCCGACGCGTCGCGCTCCCCGGCAGCACCATCATCACCAGCTGGGCTCCGGCAGTGCCACCATCTGCACCTGCCCTTCGCCTTCTTCCCCCTTGTCGGTCTTGTCCGCTCCGTCGGCTTCGTCCGCCCTGCCTAGGGATGGGGCCCTTTTGCTCTTCGGACGCGTCCCTCTGGTCCTGGTGGGGAGACGCCGAATCCCAGCCAGGCGCTCCTTTTGCTCTCTACTTCTTCTTCACCTAACTCCTAGGAGGAGAGGGACAAGAAAGGCATTACGGGGCACTTATCTTTTTATAAGTCAAAAGATGTAGGTGTTCGCCAAGTTTTAGTTAATCGTAATGTGATTCTTATCCGATTTGTATCAACAAACGAATGAATGAATGTTATTTTATTTCCCTGAGTACTATCTTTTTCCCTCTTTGCTTCTACTGTGTCAATGTGTTTGTCCTCACCACACGGGACCGCCTGCCAGGTCACTATTAATCGCGAGCGCCAAAAAGGGGAGCGAGCCCTTGACAGCAGGCTGACGTTGTTCTCCGGCAGGGGTCCTTGTCGGTATCAACGCGGTCCCGCCGAAGTATCAGGGGCTGGGCAACAGCTCGTCCCGACAAAGGTTTTTACCAAGTGGGGGAATTTCACCGAGCACGTTCGAAAAGAGAGTAACGATTTCGTTTAAGGGAGCTAACAAACATAAAACTTGGGATATGCGATTAGACATATCTCTTTTTAGGCATTATCCCTTTCTGGAGTACGTTGGGCCGCCATCCTTGTTCCTTCGGCCTCCTTTTATATTTACCTGGTGGCAAAACACACAGGGCAAAAAGGCCTCTATTCTTCTAGGAGAGAGTGCAGCAACAAGGATTATAGGCTCAACAAGTACTCTACCAAATCTCTAGAACTTAGACAGGCGATGATATTGCAATCATAAAGGATGCATAACAAACGTGCAATGCGATGATATGATGCAATGCCTATCTTTATTATTGTTGCTCGGGGTCTACGCCTGGCTTTGTACAAAGGGTTACATGCAACTTCGGCAAGGCTTGTACAAAACGTGGCTGCCGGGGACTGCGCCCGGCAGCCGCGACTTATGGTAGAACTTACGAAGATGCTCAATATTCCATGAGTTAAGCACCTTGGTGAAGGGGAACGTTGCATGGGAAACAAAATTTTCCTACGCACACGCAAGATCTATCCATGGTGATGAGCATCTATGTGACGCCCCCGATTTCGACCGTACGCTAAACATACACGCAATGCGTACGACCAAGATTAGGGACTCACTGATTGATATCACAACACAACACTAGACACAAATTAAAGTCATACAGCTTCATATTACAAGCCAGGGGCCTCGAGGGCTTGAATACAAAGCTCGACAAAGCACGAGTCAGCGGAAACAAATAATATCTGAGTACAGACATAAGTTAAACAAGTTTTGCCTTAAGAAGGCTAGCACAAACATAAGCAGCGGGTCGAAAGAGGCGAGGCCTCCTGCCTGGGAACCTCCTAACTACTCCTGAGCGTCGGCACTCTCCACGTAGTAGTAGGCTCCAGCGGTGGTGTAGTAGTCGTCTCCGGCGTACTCCATCTCCTGGGCTCCATCGTCTGAACACCGCAATCGTATCGAGGGGGAAAGGGAAAGCAAAGCAGCGGTGAGTACTCATCCAAAGTACTCGCAAGACTGACATCAGAACTATGCTAAGTATGCATCAGTATCAAGGAATGGGGTTATATCTGGACTGACTGCACAAAGCAAGAATAGGGGGAAGGCCTAGTCCTATCGAAGACTAGCATCTTCAGCATCTTGCAGCATTAGAAGAGAGTAGACTGGTATCTCATATATAGTCATATTATTGTAGCAATTTTACTAAGTAACCACGCCCAGAGATTCTTCCTCGACTCCCTGCGAAGAAGCAATCCCGGAGCCACATTCATCTCAAATTTAATTCACAGTTATAGTTGTATAAGGTCAAGGCACAACTCCAAGTCGTCCTGTTACCGTGGACATGGCTATTCGAATAGTTTATTCATCCCTGCAGGGGTGCACCGCATTTCCAACACGCCTGATCACCTCCGGCCGGACACACTTTCCTGGGTCATGCCCGGCCTCGGGATAGCAGCACGTCGTCGCCCCACCTAGGCTCAACGAAAAGGCCAGCCCGCCGGTCTAAATCCTAAGCACACAGGGGTCGTGGGCCCACTTTCCCTACGCGCTCCTGCACGATGCGAACGCGGCCGGAAGCAGACCTAGCACACTCCAGTCCAAGAGCTGTACCGTCCAGTCCACTCCGGCGCGCGCCGCTCCATTGCTGACGTCCGAAGAGCTTCGGCTGATACAACGACGCTGAGTACCCGTAACTTCTCCCACGCAATGGTTTGGTGCGTAAAAAGGCCAACGACCCAAC
This sequence comes from Elymus sibiricus, assembly GCA_039707655.1. NCBI lineage: Eukaryota > Viridiplantae > Streptophyta > Magnoliopsida > Poales > Poaceae > Elymus > Elymus sibiricus. Next base: position 145,496,062 of record CM077671.1, on the reverse strand, counting down.
TCAGATCAAATACCCAACCCATTAGCATTTTATGAATGCGGGGCAAGCGTGACCCATAAAGTGCGGTCCCTTCACCCCGACTTGAGGATGTGTGGCAAGGGCCTCTCCTGCCCGTCCACGCCTCAACATAATCCTTTGGATGCCTTACCGGCGCATCCCACCACATCTCACACACGGGTACCCTTGGGGCCGACCCGTCTCAAGACTGTCGGGAACTCAGGTCCACCTCAACCAGGGTGGTACCGCCTGTCCCTCCAGTCCCGTCTTTCACATGTAAACAATGTCAAGTTAAAGTAACTGTGTGTATAAAACATCAAGACGGAACCTGAGGAATCACCCTCAAAGGGCCCCGCTCGATGAAACCGTCAAGGTGGACCTAGAGGAATCACCTTCGGGGGTCCCACACTTGAGGGGTTGCACGACAGAGACATCATCGGGAGTGGTGGAGGAGGAATCACCCTCGATAACCACGACCGACTAGCTGCACTACAGAGTTAGCATCATGAGTACTTCACGAGGTGTCACCCTCGGTACTCGATAGTAGCTCTGCAGAGTCGTACAACTAAGGGGTATGCGGTGATGTGAGGGGTCTAGCTCGTCGGTCGGTTGACCGAGTCTTCGAGTCGTCGATGAAGAAGCAGGGGCAACTGGGACTAAGGGGTCACTGGGGATTCACTGATCAACCTATACTAAACAGTTGATATTGTTGCAGGTATAGTAGCCGTTTATCAAAAGCAGGCTATGCATCAGAATAGGAGCTAACTAATACAATAGCAAAATCTAATGCAAGAATAAGAGGGAAAGGAATGGGCGATATCGGAATGCTCAAAGGGGGGTTGCTTGCCTTGCTGCTCTGCGGCAAAAGCCTGATCGTCAACGGCGTAGTCGTACATGGCAGCACCGTCAGTCTCGGGGTCTACCGGAGAGAAGAGGGGGGAAGAAATAATAAATATAAAGCACAGATGCAACACGATGCATGACATGGCAATATGCAGAGCTAGGCATGCACTAGCGCAGTATTACACGTCACAGACGGAGCGGGAGAATACCTGACGATATTTCCCGGGTCTCGGGCTACTACCGGACAGGCGAAAACGATGGAAAAGTTCCATGTTTGCTATGCTAGGAGCACGTGACAGACTAACGGACAGCGTAGTTGGAACTGTGGAATTATTCTGAGCAACTTTCATGTTAAAAACTTTTTAATCCGGACTACGGTTTATTTTGTATTAATTTTCAAAGTTTTATAAATATACTGAAATTCTTTTAATTAATAAATCCGAATTATCCAAAACAGTAAATACTGTTTAATTAATTAATTAATCTAATTAACTAATTAATTAATCAATTTAATTTAACTAATTAATTAATCTAATTAAGTAATTAATACTAATATTATTTATGATTTATAAATTTATTTTTATTTATTTTAATTTTTGTTTTTAGTAAATACGTACATACATACACACATACAAGCATACATGCATACATACATACATACATACACAGCACACACACACACACACACACTTTGCACACACACACACACACTTGCACGCACGCACATATGCACACGCACCGGCCGGCCGAACGGGGCCGGCCGCGCTGTCGTCGTCGAGGGGGGGGGGAACGAGGCCGGCGGCCGGAGCTCACAGCGGGGCGGCGAACGGCGGTCGAGGAGGCGGACGGAGGCGGCGGCGGGTCGGTGGGGGCCGGGGCGGCGACAGCGGTCGGCGACGGGGGCCGGGCCGGCCGGGGAGTCGGGGGGGGGGGGCGACCGGCGGCGGGGGTGGCACGGGGCGTCGTCGGGGGGGGGGGGGGGCAAATCGGGCAGGGTGGGGCGCTGGCGCGCCGCGGCGGGGTGGGGGGAAACGGCCGGGGGCGCGGCTGGGGCGGCAAGGGTTCGCCCCAGCTGGCTCCTTATAGGAGCTGGCTGGGCCGGCCCTTTCGGCCCGATAGGGGTTCTTCTTTTTTTTTAACATCGTCTATTTTAATTATTTAGAGGGTCTAAAATACTTCGAAAAATTATAGTTCCAATTTTATAAATACATAGGGAATATTTGCAACCCATCCAACATTTTTATTTCCAGTTTTGCGCAACTTTTAAATCCACCTTTTTAAATGAATTTTTGAATTGCAAAAGAATTCGAATTGGAATTTGATTCCAATAGTGATCACAATTTGATTAGCAAAATGGATTAGCCTAATCCTCAGATTACTGTAGCTTAATTACAATCATTACTGTAGTAGCAAACCCAGGGCGTCACAACTCTCCCCTACTAAAAAGAATTCTCGTCCCGAGAATTAAGAAGTAGAAGGAAAGAGCCCGGGGTATTCTGCAGGAAGATGATCTTCGCGTTCCCAAGTGGCCTCATCTTCAGAATGATTTGCCCACTGTTCTTTGAAGAACTTGGTAACCTTCTGACGAGTCCAACGTTCAGTTTCATCGAGAATGTGGACTGGTTGCTCTTTGTAAGAAAGGTCTTGTTGCAGCTCAAGCATATCATGATCCACTGCTCGGATAGGATCCTTGAAGCAGCGACGAAGCTGTGACACATGGAACACATCGTGAACCTGAGAAAGGTTTGCCGGTAGTTCCATTTGATATGCCACTTTACCACGCCTTTCGAGAACAGTGAAAGGACCAATATATCGAGGAGCCAGCTTGCCCTTAATCCCAAAACGGTGTGTACCTCTCATTGGCGTGACTCGAAGATAAGCCTTTTCGCCAGGTTGATAGACCATATCTTTGTGATGACGGTCATACTGACTCTTCTGACGAGACTGACCAGCTTTCAGATTTGCATGAATAATGCGGACTTGATCTTCGGCATGTTGAATAATATCCAGACCGATAAGTGTACGTTCCCCAGTTTCTGACCAATTCAGAGGAGTTCGACACTTACGTCCATATAACACTTCAAAAGGAGCCATCTTCAGACTAGCTTGATAGCTATTGTTATAGGAGAACTCAGCATACGGGAGAGATTCCTCCCATTTCTTGCCGAAAGAAATGACACAAGGTCGAAGCATGTCTTCGAGAATCTGGTTGACTCTTTCAACTTGACCCTGGGATTGAGGGTGAAAAGCGGTGCTGAATGACAAATGAGTTCCCATGGCTTCCTAGAAACTTGCCCAGAATCTTGAAGTGAATAAACTGCCATGGTCTGAACTAATCACCAATGGAATACCGTGGAGTGAAACAACTCTGGACATGTAAAGATCTGCTAGCTGACTAGCAGTAATAGTTTCCTTGACAGCCAGAAAATGTGCAACTTTGGACAGTCGGTCAATGACGACAAGAATAGCATCATTACCTTTCTGCGATCTAGGAAAACTGATGCGGAGCATCCCATGTACATCCCCATGGACCCATCATCAACACCTCAAGCTCCAAGTTGTCCCTTGACGAGAGCCCGCGCACGTGCCATAGAATCCGAGGTGACATCTCTCCTTTGTGAATTCCCATGTGATACTCTTGGAACGTGGATCCTACCTCAAGAAGAGACCCTTTGTGTGCTCAGGTACCAAGAGGAAGGAAGGAAGCAAGAGGAACACCAAGAACGAGGAGAGGGATTTGCAACAGCCCAGGAATTAGGGGTACAACCGGTCCACCACCGGTCAACCACCGCTCCACCGGTACAACCGGTCCACTACCGCCAACAACCGCTCCAACCGCGGCCAAGTTTCTATTCTGGTGCGGTTCAAGACCGCTACTACCCTGGATGTTCCGCTTAAAGCCTCAAGACCGGTACAACCGGTCCAAGCTCCGGTACAACCGCCCCTATGCTGCGGAATAGAAGTAGTTACTACTCGTGTACCCCCCACTTATCCCCTAGACTATATGTACCCTTCCTCTACCTCCGTCCTAGGGTTAGCTTGTGTTTAGCAAATACTCTTTGTTGAGCCTAGCTCCATTACTTCCTCCTCTTGTGGAGTTGCCCTCCACCGGGGAAGATCCAAGTGATGCCAAGGCCCCTCTAGAGGGAAGATCTCATGAGATTCAAGGCCTCCTCCCCCGGAGTGAGGAAGAACTACCAGTTACTTGTATCCGTCCGTTGTTTGTGGATCTAACTACCTCGTGTGTTTGCTTGTTCTTAGTGGATGTGTGATCGAAGTTTGTCCATGAGTTTGCGTTTTCTCTCGTGATTTCTCCCTTTTCCCCCTCCAAGTGTGAAAAGATCTACGCACACGGGCGTGCCCCGTATCATATTGGTATCATGAGCCACGTTGATTCACATCTTGGAGTCTTCCCGTTCACTTTCTAGCCAATTTTTGCTTTGATTTGACCTAATTTCGAAAATTCCCACAAAAATACACATACCAAAAATTTCTTGGATTTGAGGAGATTTTGTTGATTGTGATCCGTGGATCTCGTTGTGGACAAGTGGATCTAGCTTTGCCCTATCATTCCCATCATTTTGTTCCGCAAAATCGACCGAATTTTTCTTCTAAATCGCGGATTCGGACCTGCAGTTCCGCCCAGGAGCGGTACAACCGCCCGTACTTGCGTTACAACCGCTAATTCCCCAGGTCGTTTCCCGAGCGGTACAACCGCCCCTCCCGAGCGGTATAACCGCTCCTCCCAGTTCTTGACTAAGGCTGATTCTTGTTTTGCACATAACTTCTACTCCCGAACTCTGATTTGAGTGTTCTTTGGCTCGTTTTGAAGCTATCAACGTGCCCGAGATCCTCAACTTGGTTTTACCACCATTTGACTTCATCAAAATTTTCTTTGAGATTTTGAGTTGCGGTTTCCGTTTCCTAAGGTGTTTCGGCTAATTAGGAATGGTTCTACATCGACAACGCCGCTGCTCATCATCGCCCCGATTCGTCGCCTACCACATATTCACTGACACCAACCGTAAGCAAGGACGGTAACTGCGACGACACTCTTGACATATACCCTTGCCATTGCATTGTTAACCCGATCCTATTTGCGTTACTTACCTATCGAGACTAGCCATTGAGTATTGCCGGGCTACGCTACTTGTGCACTTTAGTGATACATACTCCGCATAGCTACAAAATAGCGTGCATTTATCATCGTATCTCCTTTTGTGTTACAATAGTACCCGCATACATAATTGCTATCTTGGTGTGCACGTCCCGCATTGTGAACATACCAAACATCATTGCAAAAGAAAAGAGAAGCAAAGCTTTTAAGCAAGAGCAAAAGAGCAATAGCATCACAAGATTCGCATAGCATACTTGATCATCTTGGATCACTTGAGCGAGTGACACGTGTCGCATACACATAGCAAGTCGGGAATAGGTAGACGACACTTTTGGTTCATAGTAGGGTGTGCACAAGTGCGTATCGTGCCCATTGGAGCAATCGTGCCCGTCTCTCTAGTGTTGTGCAACAAGAGCATTTTCTGTGGATTCCACATTTTCGCTCATCCTTGGTTGCATGACCCCAATTGTCTTCCGTGTGTGTGTTTCCGTGTATAATCATTGCTATTGATCTACATTGTCTCATTTGCGAATTCTACGAATCTATTTCAACTTGATTGAATCTTATTCGCGCATTGCTTGAATTTTTGTGCCACCATCCTAACCAAGCTACTCCATAAGCTTTACTTGTGTAGGTGTGAGAGGGACATTCTTCGGTACCAATTCTACTACTTTCATGCTTGCACATTGAGTGAACTTGATCCACTCTCAACCTTTGGAACGGTAATTGGTATTGTCTTCTCACTCTTCCACTTACATCTTGTTGAGTGCTATGGATAGGAACATCATGTCGAACCCGACATTCGAGGAGAACGACGATGACGCGACCACCCACGTCACCAAGTTGCACTTCTTCTGCTCAAACAAGGCAATTACTCAAGCGCAACATGCCCTGAATGACCGCATCGATAACCTCGCCACCGACTTGCGCGAAACCGAGGCGCGCACACGGGACTACCTCGACACCAAGCTATCAAGTCAAATGGAGGAACTTCGGTCCTTGATGGTCAACCGCGCTCCCTCTACTTCGACTACGTCAAGACGGCGCTCAAGCCGACACTCATCAGAGTACTCTTCCGACGCAAGCCCCCGGCGAGCACGTGTTCATCACCACGACGAACACTCCGGCCCAAGTTCTCCACAAGGTCATCACCGTCAAGACAATCCATTCCATAGCAATGGACTGCAAGATCGTGTCCGCGCTCGGGAACTTCGCCGCCAACAAGAGCAAGATGCGTGGGAGCAAGAACAACAACGACAATATCAAGAACAACAATGCCGAGAAGAAGAACAACATCGTCGTCATGAAAGAGCGCTTGAGGCACATCGCGCTTTGCAAGAAGCTACTCGTGCCTTGGAGGAGCGCAACCGCCAAGCTCATCATGAGCAAGAAGCACTTCACCAAGCACAACAAGAAGAACTTCACCGACAACGACAAGAAGAAGCCAATCGCCAAGAGGAGCATCAAGAAAGGCGCAACCGCGTGCGTCCACCGCGTCGCCGTCCTCAAGATCATCGTGTTGAACCCGACCATGAAGATGAGCACGAACAAGATCAACGTCAACACGCTCAAGGCAATGACAATGAAGATCCACTTCCAAGATAAGGATTTCGGCATCACAACCACAATGATGAACAACGCTTCGGCAAGCTCAAGTTCACAATGCCAAAGTTCTCCGGAAGCAATGATCCCGAAGACTACTTGTCATGGGCCCTCAAAGTTGACAAGATCTTTCGCCTACACAACTATGATGAAGAGAAGAAGATAGCCATGGCTTCCCTTGAGTTCCAAGACTATGTCCTTATTTGGTGGGAACAAATAATTGAGAGAAGAAGGGAGAGAGGTGAACCTCCTATCACCACTTGGGCCCAAATGAAGGATCTCATGCGAGCTCGTTTTGTGCCTACACATTACAACCGAGATCTCTTCAAGAAGCTCCAACAACTCAAGCAAGGAACCAAGTCGGTAGAAGAGTACTACCAAGAGATGGAGATAGCTATGATCCGAGCCAATGTCAAGGAAGATGACGAGCAAACAATGGCACGCTTCTTGAATGGCCTCAACTACCAAGTCAAGAAAATTGCAGACTTCCAACCATACTCCAACCTTCTAGAACTTGTGCATCAAGCTACCAAGGCGGAATGGCAAGTGCAAGCTGACTACAAGTACTCTAAGTTCTCTTCCAAGACCTACGGCTCAAGTGCTCAAGCTACTACAACAACGACAACTTCGACTACGAAATCTCCAACACCTACCGGCGACAAGTCAAGCTACAAGGACAAGACGACTTCGTCAAGCCGACCAACCTCAAGCACCTACAAGCAAGGGCTTCATCCTCGACACCGACACCGGATGCTACCGCCAAGACTAGCTCTATCAAGTGTTTCACGTGCCAAGGGCGAGGCCACAAGACCTTCGAATGCCCAACAAAACGCAACATGATCCTCCTCGACGATGGCACCTATGACTCTATGAGCGACGACGAGATGCAAGCTTTGGAACAAGTGGCCATCCAACGCCAAGTGAATGAAGATGAAGATTCGCAAATCTTTTGCGACAACGATTCGAGCCCCGCTCTCGTTGTCTCCAAAGTTTTGACGCTCCAACAACAAGAAGACGAGGACCAACGTTGCCACATCTTCCACACCAAGGCGGGCATCCAAGGAAAGTCCGTCAAGGTCATCATCGACGGAGGGAGTTGTCACAACTTGGCAAGTGAAGACCTTTGTTCCAAGCTACAATTGGTCAAGAAAAAGCACCCTCGTCCCTACAAGGTCCAATGGCTTAGTGATTCCGGAACCCTCCAAGTTGACCACACCGTGGAAGTTTCCTTCAAGATAGGTGCATATGAAGACACTTTGGAGTGTGATGTGGTTCCTATGTCCGTTTGCCACCTCCTACTTGGTAGACCTTGGCAATTCGACCGTGGCGTCACACACAACGGTCACACAAATCAATATAGCTTCAAGATGAAGGGTAAGAAATATGTGCTACGACCAATGACTCCAAGTCAAGTCATCGCCGACAAACAAGCTACATCCCATCGTGGAGCTAGTAGTGAGAGAGTGATCCACCTCAAAGAGAGTGAGTGCCACAAGCCAAAAATGAGCGACTCCACGATGAAGGACATGAGAGATATAGTTCTTTTAGCCACCAAAAGAGATTTTGAGGGATGTGAGTGAGAGCCCATCGACCGTTCTTCACTATGTACTTGTGTGCAAAGATGACGTTGTTCGGACTAACCCTTCACAACATCTTCCTCTTGTGTTATCTAAGTTGTTGCAGGAATTCAAGGATGTGTTCCCCGATGAGCTACCCCCGGGACTACCGCAAAAACGAGGGATTGAACACCGCATCGACCTCATTCCCGGAGCACCGCTTCCTAACAAGGCTCCCTACCGCGTCAACCCCGACGAAACAAAGGAAATACAAGGGCAAGTCCAAAAACTCCTAGATAAAGGGCATGTACGTGAGAGTTTGAGTCCTTGTGAGGTTCCGGTCATTCTAGTGCCTAAGCATGATGGTACTATGCGCATGTGTTCCGATTGCCATCCTATCAATGCTATCACTATTCGATACCGTCACCCCATTCCTCGCTTAGATGATATGCTTGATGAACTTAGTGGTGCCACTATATTTTCTAAAATTGACTTAAAAAGTGGTTACTACCAAATCCGCATACAAGAGGGTGACGAGTGGAAAACTGCTTTTAAGACAAAATTTGGTCTCTATGAATGGTTGGTTATGCCCATGGGCTTATCCGAAGCACCGGGTACTTTTATGCGTGTTATGCACTATGTGTTGTGACCACTCATTGGCTATTGTGTTGTGGTCTACTTTGATGACATTCTTGTCTTTAGCAAGTCTCTTGAGGAGCATGCTACACATGTTCGTGATGTTTTGCAAATCCTTCGGAAAGAACAACTATATGCAAACATGGAGAAATGCACTTTTGGTGTTGAGAAGGTAGTTTTCCTAGGTTTTGTAGTATCTTCTAAGGGCGTTCATGTAGATGAAACTAAGATTGATGCTATTAAAACTTGGCCCACACCGACGAACTTGCAACAAGTGCGTAGTTTCCTAGTACTAGCCGGTTTCTATCGCCGTTTTGTCAAGGACTTTAGCACTATTGCATCACCTCTCCATGCTTTGAGCAAGAAAAATGCACCATTTATTTGGGGTCCTTCACAAGACACCGCTTTCCATGAACTTAAAAATTTGCTCACTCATGCACCTTTGCTTGCTTTACCCAATTTCGATAAAACATTTGAAGTGCATTGTGATGCTAGCGGTAATGGAATAGGTGGTGTGCTCATGCAAGATAAGCGTCCTATCGCTTACTTTAGCGAGAAACTATCCGGCGCTCAACTTAACTACCCCATCTATGACAAGGAATTATATGCTTTGGTGCGAGTTCTACATGTGTGGGAACATTACTTGCGCCCTCATGAGTTTGTTATCCATACCGACCACGAAACGCTTAAGTACTTAAAGGGTCAAACTAAGTTGAACAAACGACATACTAAATGGAGTGAATTCATTGAGTCCTTCCCTTATGTCATCAAATACATTAAGGGTAAGGAAAACGTTGTGGCAGATGCTCTTTCCCGCAAATGTATGCTAGTTACTCAACTTGAATTGAATGTTGTTGGTTTTGAGCACATCAAAGACTTGTATGAGCATGATGCCTATTTTGCTAATCCTTATGCTAAGTGCCAAGTGAAAACTTGTTGGGAGAACTATTATATGAAAGATGGCTATCTTATGCGTGCTAACAAATTGTGTATACCCGAGTCTTCTCTTTGTTTGTTGCTTTTGCAGGAGGCTCACGGTGGAGGACTTATGGGTCACTTTGGACATGACAAGACATATGCCACACTATCCAACAAGTACTTTTGGCCCAAGATGTTTCGTGATGTTGCACGCTTCACCAACCGATGCTCTACATGCCGCAAAGCTAAGTCCAAGGCTCAATCCCATGGTCTTTATATGCCTCTACCTATACCTTTTCAACCTTGGGAAGATATTAGTATGGATTTTGTGCTTGGCTTGCCACGAACTAAAAATGGCCATGACTCCGTTTTTGTAGTTGTGGATCGCTTTTCCAAAATGGCTCATTTCATTCCATGTCACAAGATAGACGATGCTTCACATATTGCAAATTTGTTTTGTAGGGACATCTTGCGACTACATGGTGTTCCAAAGACCATTGTCTCGGATCGCGACGTCAAATTCTTGAGCTACTTTTGGAAGACCCTATGCGCCAAGCTCGGAATCAAGCTTCTTTTCTCTTCGGCAGATCACCCTCAAACCGATGGACAAACGGAGGTGACGAACCGGACACTTTCTACCCTACTTCGCGTGTTGATCAAGAAGAACATCAAGGAATGGGAAGATTGCCTCCCCATCGCCGAGTACGCCTACAATCGCGCAAGTCACTCCACCACCGGCAAGTCTCCGTTCGAAGTGGTCTACGGCTTCAATCCGTTGTCCCCATTGGACATCCTACCTCTACCACTCCAAGAGCGCATCAACATGGATGCAAGTGGAAGGGCAAGCTACATCAAGAAAATGCATGAAGATACAAGGCGCACGATCGAACGTCAAGTGGAGCGAGTCACCGCCAAAGCAACACCAACAAGCATCCCATGGTGTTCACGCCCGGTGATCTTGTGTGGTTACACCTCCGCAAGGACCGTTTCCCCACCGAGCTCAAGTCCAATCTTCTTCCTCGCGCTGATGGACCATTCAAGGTAATGGCGCACTACAACAACAATGCCTACAAGATCAACATTCCACGTGACAAGTACAACGTGAGCGACACATTCAACGTCACGGACCTATCTCCGTTCCATGGTTATGAAGATCTTGATCCGAGGACGGATCTCTCCCAAGGGGGGGAGATGATGCGGAGCATCCCATCTACATCCCCATGTACCCATCATCAACACCTCAAGCTCCAAGTGGTCCCTTGATGAGAGCCTGCGCACGTGCCATAGAATCCGAGGTAACATCTCTCCTTTGTGAATTCCCATGTGATACTCTTGGAACGTGGATCCTACCTCAAGAAGAGACCCTTTGTGTGCTCAGGTACCAAGAGGAAGGAAGGAAACAAGAGGAACGCAAAGAACAAGGAGAGGGATTTGCAACAGCCCAGGAATTAGGGGTACAACCGGTCCACCACCGGTCAACCACCGCTCCACCGGTACAACCGGTCCACTACCGCCAACAACCGCTCCAACCGCGGCCAAGTTTCTGTTCTGGTGCGGTTCAAGACTGGTACTACCCCGGATGTTCCGCTTAATGCCTCAAGACCGGTACAACCGGTCCAAGCTCCGGTACAACCGCCCCTACGCTGCGGCATAGAAGTAGTTACGACTCATGTACCCCCCACTTATCCCCTAGACTATATGTACCCTTCCTCTACCTCCGTCCTAGGGTTAGCTTGTGTTTAGCAAATACTCTTTGTTGAGCCTAGCTCCATTACTTCCTCCTCTTGTGGAGTTGCCCTCCACCGGAGAAGATCCAAGTGATGCCAAGGCCCCTCTAGAGGGAAGATGTCACGAGATTCAAGGCCTCCCCCCCCGGAGAGAGGAAGAACTACCGGTTACTTGTATCCGTCCGTTGTTTGTGGATCTAACTACCTCGTGTGTTTGCTTGTTCTTAGTGGATGTGTGATCGAAGTTTGTCCATGAGTTTGTGTTTTCTCTCGTGATTTCTCCCTTTTCCCCCTCCAAGTGTGAAAAGATCTACGCACACGGGCGTGCCCCGTATCAAAAACCAGTGACGAAGTCCATCTCAACATGGTCCCATTTCCATTCAGGAACCGTAATAGGTTGTAGAGTTCCAGCAGGCTTTTGATGTTCTGCTTTGATCCGACGGCAAATGTCACATTCTGAAACATAGCGTGCAATGTCTTGCTTCATGTTAGACCACCAGAATCTTCGACGAATGTCTTGGTACATCTTGGTACTACCAGGATTAATAGACAGCGGAGTGTCATGTGCTTCCTTCATGACCTCCTGAGTCATATCATGGTTTTTCTCCTTACTCGGTACCACTAGGCGGCCTTTGAAGTATAAAGCGCCATCCTCAACAATAGTGAAGGGTGAGGGCTTTCCTCCTGCGAGATCGAATTTAATCCTCTCGACTTCATTGTCACACTTCTGGATCCACTTGATGACGTCCACAAGATCTGGTTTAGCAACCAGGGTATTAAGAGAACCCTGGGAAACAATGTGGAGGTTCATTTTGTAGGACCCTTCAGGAGGGGGTGTGAGATAACCCTGAGGAACAATATGGAGGTTCAGCTTGCGGAATTCCTTTTGAAGAATGGGGTGAACCTTGTGAACCTGAAGGTGGTTGCAGTATGACTTGCAACTCAAAGCATCATCCATTACATTAGCCTTGCCTGGTGTATATGAAATACCCACGTTGTAATCTGCTATGCGCTCCATCCATCTCTGTTGACGGAGGTTCAGATCTGGCTGAGTAAACAGGTACTTCAGACTTTGGTGATCGGTGTAGATCTCGCAACGATTACCAACAAGGTATTGCCGCCACTCTTCCAGTGCATGAATTACTGCAGCAAGTTCAAGGTCATGAACTGGGTAGTTCTGTTCATGAGGACGCAATTGATGAGATGCATAAGCAACCACTCTGCGCTCTTGCATTAGGACATAGCCCATTCCCTGACGTGAAGCATCACAATAGATGACGAAGTCCTTACGAGTGTCCAGAGGAGCAAGCACTGGAACAGACATCAGTTTGTCCTTAAGTGCCTGGAAACTTTCCTGACATTTTTCTGTCCACTCATATTTAACACCTTTGTGAAGTAGATTGGTTAAGGGCTTGGCAATCTTGGAGAAGTTCTCGACAAATCGACGACAATAGCTGGCGAGTCCGAGAAAACTTCTGACTTGCTTGACATTCTTCGGGGGAGTCCAACCAAGAATAGCCTGAACTCGTTCAGGGTTGACCGCAATACCATCCTTGGAGATCACATGACCAAGGTAGGTTACTTCGTCCATCCAAAACTCACACTTTGAATACTTTGCATAAAGTTGATGTTCTCGAAGCCTCTCCAGTATAAGACAAAGATGTTCAGCATGCTCTTCTTTATTCTTAGAATAAACCAGGATATCATCCAGATAAACCACGATGAATTTATCGAGGTAATCCATGAATATAAAGTTCATCAGGCGAGAGAAGGTTGCTGGAGCATTGGTTAAGCCGAAGGACATGACGGTGTACTCGTATGAACCATAGCGAGTAACAAATGCAGTCTTGGGAATATCTTCTTCGCGAACCCAGATCTGATGGTAACCCAACCCCAAGTCGAGTTTTGAATACACTGATGAACCAGCAAGTTGATCATACAGATCGTTGATCCGAGGGAGCGGATATTTGTTTTGAATCGTTGCCTGGTTGATGGGACGGTAATCTTGGACCAACCGATTCGTACCATCTTTCTTCTTGACAAAGAGAGAAGGTGCTCCCCAAGCAGAGGAACTTGGACGAATGAAACCCAGACGAAGCGAATTGTCAATTTCTTGCTTAAGTTCTAGGAGTTCATGTGGTGGCATCTTGTACGGACGCTTGGCTATAGGAGTGGTACCAGGTACCAAGTCGATGACAAACTCGACAGCTCTGGCAGGAGGAATCCTTGGAAGTTCTTCCGGAAAAACATCTTGGAAATCCCGGACAACTGGAATGGTTTCAATTCCTTCAAGAGGTGACTCGTTTAATGCATTCATGGCATATAGTCGGGCTTCAGCATCTCGAACAAGATGAGCATGGTAGCTGACTATCTCATTCGAAGGATGCAGAAGGTGGACAGTTTTGGTGGCACAAACGATGGAAGCAGTATGTGCTTTCAACCAATCCATTCCCAGAATAAGGTCGATCTTGGAAGACTTCAATATAATGGGGGAAGCATGGAATTACATTCCTTCTATTTCAATGGGGACATCTTGACAAACCATTGAGGTGTGACATTGGCCAGCGGGGGTGTTTACCACTATTGGAACGCTCATCTCCTTGTACTTAATGCCATGCATGTATGTGAAATCTTCAGACATAAAAGAATGTGATGCACCTGTATCAAACAATACAGAAGTTGGTATTGAGTTGACGAGAAGAGTACCCATCACAGTAGCAGGCTGGTCTTGAGCTTCATTCAGATCAACATTGTTAGCTTGAACACGACCCTAAACAGGCCTGGCATTGTTGTTGCGGGGCTGGTTGGAAGGCAGTGCAAGTTGTTTCTGATTCTGCCTGCATTCTCTAGCACGGTGTCCTGGACGACCACACTTGAAGCACAGCCCATCCTCAGGACGAGAAGGGGGAACAGGAGCTCGTGGTGGCGGAGCTGGGAGCCTCGGCTGCCTAGGTGGGGGTGGAGGCAGACGAGGTGCAGCATAGGACGGCCTCGGAGCAGGAGGCGGTGCATGGTACATGCTGTGGAGGATCCAGATCTTGCGCTTTTGAGCAGATGAGCCCGAAGATGAGCCCATGTCACGGTTACGCTTGCTGCGGTCCTTGTAGTCCTGCAGACCTGTTTCCACTAGAATAGACTTGTTCACCAAGGTGGCGAAGTTATCGAAGTCTTGAATAAGGAGTGCCAGCTTGATATCCGGGTGGAGACCTTCATGGAACTTCTCCTGCCTACGAGCATCAGTTGCGACGTCTTCTTCAGCATAGCAAGATAAGTCCAGAAATTCCCGCTGATAAGCATCCACAGTCTTGTTGCCCTGGACTAGGTTGCGGAATTCACGCTTCTTCTTATCCATCAGTCCCTAAGGAATGTGACGAGCACGGAATACAGCTTGGAACTCCGGCCAAGTGATGATTGTTCCAACAGGCTGTGAGCGCCTGTGGCTGTCCCACCATTGAGCAGCGGGACCCTTCAGAAAGTACGAGGCAAAGGTGACATAGCTAGTCACTGGGGCGCCTGAAGCCTCCAGCTCATAAGTGATGTCACGGAGCCAGTCATCTGCGTCAAGCGGCTGAGTTGAGCTGCGGTAGATCACAGGGTTGAGATGCATGAAGTCTTGCAGAGTCATTGGGGCTGGCTGCTGATTCATATTCAACCTCGGGAACTAGTCCATAAGCCCTTGCATAAACTGGCGATTCAGTTCAAACTGCTGCATCATACCAGCCATGTATTCCGGTGGCGGTGGTGGCTCAGGCGCACCACGACCACGACCAGCTGGCCTAACCATTGTGTCAATTTTTAATAGTGGTAGTTTAGCATTTGGCAATTGCAAAGACAAAGAATAATTCATGAAGTAAATTGCACAAAGAAGGAAATGCAATAGATACGACATAGTAGTTCGAATTTCAACATATAGATCCATACATAGGTCTATTACAAACCATAAGTTCGTTACGAAATAGACGATAGGTCCGGCATGAAAATAACCTAGACAACTAGGCGGCATGCAGGCACAAGGTAGAGGGATACAACAACGAGGCATAGCGATATGCTACATCAACATCGGGGACAACAAAAGAACCCACGGAACTGCACGTGACCCTGAATGTGGAACCTGGGGGCAGGGTTCTGCATCCCGTGCACACCCTGATGTAGAATCTGGTGATCAAACGGGAACGTAGGTCCACGTGCCGGAGTACGACCTCCATCCGCAGGCCACTCAAGACCTGGGGGAAACTCAGTCCGGCGAGGGTGAAGAATGTACTCCGGGTGCATCCCCGCAGTGACTGCTGGCAACAACTGCTCCATAGCCAGATGAAGACGAGCACGGGTGGCGTACAGCTCGACGTTCAGAGCCCTGACAGGGCGATCCAGTGCCTCGGTGTACTGAACCAGAACCTGTGGGTTGTAGCGACGACTCACGTAGGGGGTGCAGACAGCAGTGTAGGACCGGTCGTTGCGCTGTCGCGCGAAAGGGGTCAAGACCTCACCGTCGGCCGCAGTATCAACTCCAGCAGGAACATACGGGATGTATATGTAAGCCGTCTCCTCCAAACAGGGTTCGCTGCACGGAGACGAACAATAGCAACATAGGCAGCATCCTGTAGTGCCATCTCAACTGTCACTCCAATGCCACGGAAGGTGTGCAGCTCAGTGATGGAGAGGTCCCGTCGATCCCAGATAACCATCTCAGCTTCATACTATTCCTGGTTGAACTCGCGGTAGTCCTCGTAAACAGTGTACTCGGGGTACCAGCGATATCCCAGCCTGATCAAGAGGTTGATCATAATGGCCGGGAACCTAGTCGTATCGTGAGCCAAAGTCAGACGAACGACCTGCCTAGCGGGACGCATCTGTAACAAGAAGATTTAAAGATGTCAAATGACAGTGTGTGCATCATAACTTCAAAGGAAACAATTGTCGACGAAACAAATCTTCGGTGGATGTGATCACGAGAACCTAATGTTAGATTTAGCAAAATCTTTAACCCGAACGAGAAGAGAGATCAGAACCCAGAGTATAGACGAGGAATAAAAGATCCTAATACCACCCGATTGAGATGTGGGCCCGTAAGCCACACAACTATGTTAGTAAAAGTTTTTCAAGTACTAGACTCAACTTCGGCCAAGGAGTTGGAAAGGGGGCTACCTACAGGCAGTCGGCTCTGATACCAACTTGTGACGCCCCCGATTTCGATCGTATGCTAAACATACACGCAATGCGTACGACCAAGATTAGGTACTCACTGATTGATATCACAACACAACACTAGACACAAATTAAAGTCATACAACTTCATATTACAAGCCAGGGGCCTCGAGGGCTCGAATACAAAGCTCGACAAAGCACGAGTCAGCGGAAGCAAATAATATCTGAGTACATACATAAGTTAAACAAGTTTTGCCTTAAGAAGGCTAGCACAAACATAAGCAGCGGGTCGAAAGAGGCGAGCCCTCCTGCCTGGGAACCTCCTAACTACTCCTGAGCGTCGGCACTCTCCACGTAGTAGTAGGCTCCAGCGGTGATGTAGTAGTCATCTCCGGCGTACTCCATCTCCTGGGCTCCATCGTCTGAACGCAGCAATCGTATCGAGGGGGAAAGGGAAAGCAAAGCAGCGGTGAGTACTCATCCAAAGTACTCGCAAGACTGACATCAGAACTATGCTAAGTATGAATCAGTATCAAGGAATGGGGTTATATCTGGACTGACTGCAGAAAGCAAGAATAGGGGGAAGGCCTAGTCCTATCGAAGACTAGCATCTTCAGCATCTTGCAGCATTAGAAGAGAGTAGACTGGTATCTCATATATAGTCATATTATTGTAGCAATTTTATTAAGTAACCACGCCCAGAGATTCTTCCTCGACTCCCTGCGAAGAAGCAATCCCGGAGCCACATTCATCTCAAATTTAATTCACAGTTATAGTTGTATAAGGTCAAGGCACAACTCCAAGTCGTCCTGTTACCGTGGACACGGATATTCGAATAGTTTATTCATCCCTGCAGGGGTGCACCGCATTTCCAACACGCCTGATCACCTCTGGCCGGACACACTTTCCTGGGTCATGCCCAGCCTCGGGATAGCAGCACGTCGTCGCCCCACCTAGGCTCAACGAAGAGGCCAGCCCGCCGGTCTAAATCCTAAGCACACAGGGGTCGTGGGCCCACTTGCCCTACGCGCTCCTGCACGATCCGAATGCGGCCGGAAGTAGACCTAGCACACTCCAGTCCAAGAGCTGTACCGTCCAGTCCAATCCGGCGCGCGCCGCTCCATTGCTGACGTCCGAAGTGCTTCGGCTGATACAATGACGCTGAGTACCCATAACTTCTCCCACGCGATGGTTTGGTGCGTAAAAAGGCCAACGACCCAACTCAGATCAAATACCCAACCCATTAGCATTTTATTAATGCGGGGCAAGCGCGACCCATAAAGTGCGGTCCCGTCACCCCGACTCGAGGATGTGTGGCAAGGGCCTCTCCTGCCCGTGCACGCCTCAACATAATCCTTTGGATGCCTTACCGGCGCATCCCACCACATCTCACACACGGGTACCCTTGGGGCCGACCCGTCTCAAGACTGTCGGGAACTCAGGTCCACCTCAACCAGGGTGGTACCGCGTGTCCCTCCAGTCCCGTCTTTCACATGTAAACAATGTCAAGTTAAAGTAACTGTGTGTATAAAACATCAAGACGGAACCTGAGGAATCACCCTCAAAGGGCCCCGCTCGATGAAACCGTCAAGGTGGACCTAGAGGAATCACCCTCGGGGCTCCCACACTTGAGGGGTTGCACGACAGAGACATCGTCGGGAGTGGTGGAGGAGGAATCACCCTCGATAACCACGACCGACTAGCTGCACTACAGAGTTAGCATTATGATTACTTCACGAGGTGTCACCCTCGGTACTCGATAGTAGCTCTGCAGAGTCGTACAACTAAGGGGTGTGCAGTGATGTGAGGGGCCTGGCTCGTCGGTCGGTTGACCGAGTCTTCGAGTCGTCGATGAAGAAGCAGGGGCAACTGGGACTAAGGGGTCACTGGGGATTCACTGATCAACCTATACTAAACAGTTGATATTGATGCAGGTATAGTAGCCGTTTATCAAAAGCAGGCTATGCATCAGAATAGGAGCTAACTAATACAGTAGCAAAATCTAATGCAAGAATAAGAGGGAAAGGAATGGGCGATATCGGAATGCTCAAAGGGGGGTTGCTTGCCTTGCTGCTCTGCGGCAAAAGGTTGATCGTCAACGGCGTAGTCGTACCCGGCAGCACCGTCAGTCTCGGGGTCTACCGGAGAGAAGAGGGGGAAGAAACAATAAATATAAAGCACAGATGCAACACGATGCATGACATGGCAATATGCAGAGCTAGGCATGCACTAGCGCAGTATTACACGTCGCAGACGGAGCGGGAGAATACCTGACGATATTTCCCGGGTCTCGGGCTACTACCAGACAGGCGAAAACGATGGAAAAGTTTCATGTTTGCTATGCTAGGAGCACGTGACAGACTAACGGACAGCGTAGTTGGAACCGTGGAATTATTCTGAGCAACTTTCATGTTCAAAACTTTTTAATCCGGACTATGGTTTATTTTGTATTAATTTTCAAAGTTTTATTAATATACTGAAATTCTTTTAATTAATAAATCCGAATTATCCAAAACAGTAAATACTCTTTAATTAATTAATTAATCTAATTAACTAATTAATTAATCAATTTAATTTAACTAATTAATTAATCTAATTAAGTAATTAATACTAATATTATTTATTATTTATAAATTTATTTTTATTTATTTTAATTTTTGTTTTTAGTAAATACGTACATACATACATACATACACACATACATGCATACATACATACATACACAGCACACACACACACACTTTGCACGCACACACACACACACTTGCACGCACGCACATACGCACGCGCACTGGCCGGCCGAACCGGGCCGGCCGCGCTGTCGTTGTCGGGGGGTGGGGGGGGGACGAGGCCGGCGGCCGGAGCTCATAGCGGGGCGGCGAACGGCGGTCGAGGAGGCGGACGGAGGTGGCGGCGAGCGCCGCGGCGGCGTGGCGGCGGGTCGGTGGGGGTCGGGGCGGCGGCAGCGGTCGGCGACGGGATCCGGGCCGGCCGGCGCGTCGGGGGGGGGGGGGGGCGACCGGCGGCGGGGCTGGCGCGGGGCTTTGTCGGGGGGGATCGAACCGGGGCCGGCGGTAGCGGCGCCGTTGGGGGGGGGGGCAAATCGGGTGGGGTGGGGCACTGGCACGCCGCGGCGGGGGGGGGGGGGGACGGGCGAGGTCGCGGCCGGGGCGGCCAGGGTTCGCCCCAGCTGACTCCTTATAGGAGCTGGCTGGGCCGGCCCTTTCGGCCCGATAGGGGTTCTTCTTTTTTTTTAACAACATCTATTTTAATTATTTAGAGGGTCTACAATACTTCGAAAAATCTGGTTCCAATTTTATAAATACATAGGGAATATTTGCAAGCCATCCAACATTTTTATTTCCAGTTTTGCACAACTTTTAAATCCACCTTTTTAAATGAATTTTTGAATTGCAAAAGAATTCGAATTGGAATTTGATTCCAACAGTGATCACAATTTGATTAGCAAAATGGATTAGCCTAATCCTCAGATTACTGTAGCTTAATTACAATCATTACTGTAGTAGCAAACCCAGGGCGTCACAATCTATGAGAGGGAGAGTGGATCTACATACCCTTGTAAATCGCTAAGCGGGAAGCGTTGAGAAACGCGGTTGATGTAGTCGAACGTCTTCGCGATCCAAATCGCCGAGCGTCCCGCGATCCAATCATGATCTAGTACCGAACGGGCGGCACCTCCGCGTTCAGCACACGTACAACTCGATGACTATCTCCGCCTTCTTGATCCAGCAAGAGGGAGCGGAGAGGTAGGTGAGTCCTCCGGCAGCGTGACGGCACGGCGGCGGCGGTGGTGGAACTATTCCAGCAGGGCTTCGCCTAAGCGCTGCTGAAAACTAGAGGATTTGATCTATCGGGGAGAGAGGGCTGCACCGTGTCTAAAGTTTCTTGTGTTGCTGCCCTCTCTCCCCTCTAGTATATAAAGGAGGGAGGGGAGGGGCTGGCCGGCCGCGGGCTCCTCCTAGGAGTCGGCCGCAAGGAGGAGGAGGTGGAGGAGTCCACCTCCAATCCTACTCCTAGTAGGATTCCTTCCCTTCCCCACTTGGACTTTCCCTTTCCCACAAGCCCAGCCTTATAGGCCTTCTTGGGCCGCCCGCCCAGCCCACCAGGGGCTGGTGCGCCACCCTCAGGCCCATGTGACCTACTTGGCGTGTGGTGGGCCCACTTGGTGGACCCCCGGAACCCATTCGTCACTCCCGGTACACTGCCGGAAATGCCCGAAACTTTGCCGGAGTTCAAACACCACCTTTCTATATAT
The DNA here is from genome assembly GCA_039707655.1 of Elymus sibiricus. Lineage (NCBI taxonomy): Eukaryota > Viridiplantae > Streptophyta > Magnoliopsida > Poales > Poaceae > Elymus > Elymus sibiricus. The sequence goes on along the minus strand of CM077671.1, from coordinate 145,475,245 downwards.
CAATCTTTACCTCCGGACCATTCCGGAGCTCCTCGTGACGTCCGGGATCTCATCCGGGACTCTGAACAACCTTTGGTCACCACCATACATAACTCTATACTACCGAAACGTCACCGAACCTTAAGTGTGCAGACCCTACGGGTTCGAGAACTATGTAGACATGACCGAGACACCTCTACCGTCAATAACCAATAGCGGGAACTGGATGTCCATATTGGTTCCTACATATTCTACGAAGATGTTCATCGGTTGAACCTCTATGTCAAGGATTCAGTTAATCCCGTATGCTGTTCCCTTTGTTCTTCGGTATGTTACTTGCCCGAGATTCGATCGTCGGTATCTCTATACCTAGTTCAATCTCGTTACCGGCAAGTCTCTTTACTCGTTCCGTAATACAAGATCCCGTGGCTAACACTTTAGTCACATTGCTTTCAAGGCTTGTTGTGATGTTGTATTACCGAGTGGGCCCTGAGATACCTCTCCGTCACACGGAGTAACAAATCCCAGTCTTGATCCATGCCCACTCAACAGACACCCTCGGAGATACCTGTAGAGCATCTTTATAGTCACCCAGTTACGTTGCGACGTTTGATACACACAAGGTACTCCTCCAGTGTCAATGAGTTGCATGATCTCATGGTCATAGGAACAGATACTTGACATGCAGAAAACTATAGCAATAAACTGACACGATCATATGCTACGTTCATAGTTTGGGTCTCGTCCATCACATCATTCTCCTAATGATGTGATCCTGTTATCAAATGACATCTCATGTCCATGGCTAGGAAACCTTGACCATCTTTGATCAACAAGCTAGTCTACTAGAGGCATACTAGGGACACAGTGTTGTCTATGTATCCACACATGTATTGGTGTTTCCAATCAATACAATTATAGCATGGATAATAAACGATTATCATGAACAAGGAAATATAATAATAACTGCTTTTATTATTGCCTCTAGGGCATATTTCCAACAGTCTCCCACTTCCACTAGAGTCAATAATCTAGCTCACATCACTATGTGATTTACATTGTAATGAATCTAACACCCATACAGTTCTGGTGTTGTTCATGTTTAGCCCTTGGAAGAGGTTTAGTCATCGGATCTGCAACATTCAGATCCGTGTGTACTTTGCAAATATTTATGTCGTCCTCCTTGATGTAATCGCGGATGGAATTGAAACGTCGCTTTATGTGTCTGGTCCTCTTGTGAATCCGTGGTTCCTTGGCTAGAGCAATGGCACAAGTGTTGTCACAGATCATTGGGTTTAGTGCACTAGGCACAACTCCAAGATCTGTCATGAACTCCTTCATCCAGACACCTTCCTTCGACGCCTCTGAGGCAGCGATGTACTCCGCTTCGCATGTAGAATCAGCTACCACGCTTTGCTTGGAACTGCACCAGCTTACCGCACCCCCATTGAGAATAAATACGTATCCGGTTTGCAACTTAGAGTCATCCGGATCAGTGTCAAAGCTTGCATCGACGTAACCCTTTACGACGAGCTGTTGATCACCTCCATAAACGAGAAACATGTCCTTAGTCCTTTTCAGGTACTTCAGGATATTCTTGACCGCCGTCCAGTGTTCCACTCCTGGATCACTTTGAAACCTTCCGGCCATACTTATGACAAGGCTGACATCGGGTCTTGTGCACAACATTGCATACATGATAGAGCCTATGGCTGAAGCATAGGGGACGACACTCATCTTTTCTCTATCTTATGTAGTCACTGGGCGTTGAGTCTTACTCAACTTCACACCTTGCAACATAGGCAAGAACCCCTTCTTGGACTGATCCATTTTGAACTTCTTCAAAACTTTGTCAAGGTATGTCCTCTATGAAAGTCCTATTAAGCGTCTCGATCTATCTCTATAGATCTTGATGCCTAATATGAAAGCAGCTTCTCCTAGGTCCTTCATTGAAAAACTCTTGTTCAAATATTGCTTCATGCTTTCCAACATTTCTATATTGTTTCCAATCAGCAATATGTCATCCACATATAATATTAGAAACGCTATAGAGCTCCCACTCACTTTCTTGTAAATACAAGCTTCTCCGTAAACTTGTATAAACCCGAACGCTTTGATCACCTCATCAAAGCGAAGATTCCAACTCCGAGATGCTTGCACCAGTCCATAAATGGATCGCTGGAGTTTGCAAACTTTGTCAGCATTCTCTGGATCGACAAAATCTTCTGGTTGCATCATATACAACTCTTCCTTAAGGAAACCGTTAAGGAACGCTGTTTTGACATCCATCTTCCAAATTTCATAATTGAAAAATGCAGCTATTGCTAACATGATTCTGACGGACTTAAGCATCGCTACGGGTGAGAAGGTCTCATCGGAGTCAACTCCTTGAACTTGTGAAAAACCTTTTGCCACAAGTCGAGTTTTATAGACGGTGACATTACCGTCCGCATCCGTCTTCCTCTTAAAGATCCATTTGTTCTGAATGGCCTTTCGCCCTTCAGGTAATACTTCCAAAGCCCATACTTTGTTTTCATACATGGATCACATCTCGGATTTCATGGCCTCTAACCATTTCTCGGAATCCGGGCCCATCAGCGCTTCTCCATAGCTCGTAGGCTCATCGTTGTCCAACAACATGACCTCTAAGACAGGGTTGCCGTACCACTCTGGAGCAGTACGCGTCCTTGTCGACCTACGAGGTTCGATAGCAACTTGATCCGAAGCTTCATGATCATCATCATTAACTTCCTCTTCAACTGATGTAGGCTCTACAGAAACATCTTTCTGTGCTACGCTACTCTCAGGTTGAAGTAAAGGTTCAACAACCACATCAAGTTCTATCTTCCTCCCACTCAATTCTTTCGAGAGAAACTCTTTCTCAAGAAATGTTCCGTTTTTAACGACAAACACTTTGCCTTCGGATCTGAGATAGAAGGTATACCCAACTGTCTCTTTTGGGTATCCTATGAAGATGCATTTCTCCGCTTTGGGTTCCAGCTTTACAGGCTGAAGCTTTTTGACATAAGCATCACATCCCCAAACTTTAAGAAACGACAACTTTGGCTTCTTGCCAAACCACAGTTCATATGGCGTCGTCTCAACGGATTTTGATGGTGCCCTATTTAAAGTGAATGCAGCTGTCTCTAATGCATAACCCCAAAACGATAGTGGCAAATCGGCAAGAGACATCATAGATCGCACCATATCCAATAAGGTTCGATTACGACATTCGGACACACCATTACGCTGTGGTGTTCCAGGCGGTGTCAATTGTGAAACAATTCCACACTGTCTTAAGTGACTGCCAAACTCATAACTCAGATATTCTCCTCCTCGATCAGATCGTAGGAATTTAATCTTCTTGTTACGATGATTCTCAACTTCACTCTGAAATTGCTTGAACTTTTCAAACGTTTCAGACTTGTGTTTCATTAAGTAAATATACCCCTATCTACTTAAGTCATCAGTGAAGGTGAGAAAATAACGATATCCACCGCGCGCCTCAATGCTCATCGGACCGCACACATCAGTATGTATGATTTCCAACAAGTCACTTGACCATTCCATTGTTCCAGAGAACGGTGTTTTAGTCATCTTGCCCATGAGGCATGGTTCACATGTGTCAAGTGATTCAAAATCAAGTGACTCCAAAAGTCCATCAGCATGGAGCTTCTTCATGCATTTTACACCAATATGACCTAAACGGCAGTGCCACAAGAAAGTGGTATTATCTTTATCAACTCTACATCTTTTGGCATCAATGTTATGAACATGTGTATCATCACTATCGAGATTCAATAAGAATAAACCCCTCACATTGGGTGCATGACCATAAAAGATATTACTCATATAAATAGAACAACCATTATTCTCGGACTTAAATGAGTAACCGTCTCGCAATAAACAAGATCCAGATATAATGTTCATGCTTAACGTAGGCACTAAATAACAATTATTTAGGTTCATCACTAATCCCGATGGTAATCGAAGGGCGAGCGTGCCAACGGCGATCACATCAACCTTGGAACCATTTCCCACGCGCATCGTCACTTCGTCCTTTGCCAGCCTCCGTCTATTCCGCAGTTCCTGTTTTGAGTTGCAAATGTGAGCAACCGCACCGGTATGAAATACCCAGGCACTACAACGAGAGTTGGTAAGGTACACATCAATAACATGTATATCATATATACCTTGTTTGTTGTTGGCCGCCTTCTTGTCAGCCAGATACTTGGGACAGTTTCGCTTCCAGTGACCAGTTCCCTTGCAATGAAAGCACTCAGTTTCTGGCTTGGGTCCAGCCTTGGGTTTCTTCACGGGAGGGGCAACTGCTTTGCCACTCTTCTTGGAGTTACCCTTCTTACCCTTGCCATTCTTCTTGAAACTAGTGGTTTTATTGACCATCAACACTTGATGCTCCTTCTGAATCTCAGACTCAGCGACTTTCAACATCGCAAACAGCTCAGCGACTGACTTGTTCATCCCGTGCATGTTATAGTTCAACACGAAGCTCTTGTAGCTAGGTGGCAATGATTGAAGAACTCTGTCAGTGATCGCCTCGGCTGGAAGGGGCATCCCCAATTCAGCTAGACGTGTGGAATACCCAGACATTTTGAGAATGTGTTCACTGACAGCCCCATTCTCCTCCATCTTGTAGGCATAGAACTTATCGGAGGTCTCATACCTCTTGATCCGGGCATTCTTCTGAAAGATAAACTTCAACTCTAGGAACATATCATATGCTCCATGACGTTCAAAACGCCTTTGAAGTCCTGGTTCTAAGTCATACAACATTGCACATTGAACCATTGAGTAATCATCAGAACGAGCCTGGCAGGCGTTCACAACGTCTGGAGACTCTACTGGAGCGGGTGGATCACCAAGCGGTGCATCAAGGACATAACCCTTTTGGGAAGCCGTAAGGATAATCCTCAGATTACGGGCCCAGCCCACAAAGTTACTTCCATCATCTTTCAACTTAGCTTTCTCTAGGAACGCATTAAAATTCAGGGGTGCTACTGCGCGAGCCATGATCTACAACATAAATTTTGCAAAAACAACTTAGACTATTGTTCAAGATAATGAGTTTAGTTAATCATATTACTTAAAAACTCCCACTCAAATTGATATCCCTTCAGTCATTCGAGTGACACATGATCCAAATCAACCAACTCAAGTCCGATCATCACGTGAGTTGAGGTGGTTTCAATGGTGAACATCTTCTTGTTGATCATATCTACTATATGACTCATGTTCGACCTTTCGGTCTCTTGTGTTCCGAGGCCATGTCTGTACATGCTAGGCTCGTCAAGTTTAACCCGAGTGTTCCGCACGTGCAACACTGGCTTGCACCCATTGTATGCGAACGTAGAGTCTATCACACCCGATCATCACGTGGTGTCTCGAAAGGACGAACTTTCGCAACGGTGCACACTCGGGGAGAACACAATTTATCTTGAAATTTAAGTGAGGGATCACCTTATAATGCTACCGTTGTACTAAGCAAAATAAGATGCATAAAAGGATTAACATCACATGCAAATCATAAGTGACATGATATGGCCATGAACTTGTGCTTTTGATCTCCATCTCCAAAGCACCGGCATGATCTCCATCGTCACCGGCATAACACCATGATCTCCATCAATGTGTCGCCATGAGGTTTGTCGCAACTGTTGCTACCACGACTATTGCTAACTCATAGCGATAAAGTAAAACAAAACGGCGAAAATAATTAAAGACAACCCTATGGCTCCTGCCGGTTGTCGTACGCATCGACATGCAAGTCATGATATTCTATACAATACATGATCATCTCATACATCACATATATCTCATCATGTAATTGGCCATATCACATCACAACATACCCTGCAAAAACAAGTTAGACGTCCTCTAATTATTGTTGCAAGTTTTACGTGGCTGCTACGGGTATCTAGCAAGAACAATTCTTACCTACGCAAAAACCACAACGGTGATACAAAAATTGCTATTCAACCTTCTCAAGGACCGCCTTTGTCAAATCCGATACGACTAAAGTGCGAGAAATAGACACCCGCCAGCCATCTTTATGCAACGAAGTTACATGTCAGTTGATGGAACCGGTCTCTCGTAAGCGTACGAGTAATGTTGGTCCGGGCCGCTTCATCCCACAATACTGCCAAAACAAGAAAATACCAAGGGAGGAAGCAATCCGAATATCAACGCCCACAAACTCCTTTGTGTTCTACACGTGATCTCATCTACACATAGACCTGGCTCATGATGCCACTGAAGGGGAACGTTGCATGGGAAACAAAATTTTCCTACGCACACGCAAGATCTATCCATGGTGATGAGCATCTACGAGAGGGAGAGTGGATCTACATACCCTTGTAGATCGCTAAGCGGGAAGCATTAAGAAACGCGATTGATGTAGTCGAACGTCTTCGCGATCCAAATCGCCGAGCGTCCGGCGATCCAATCACGATCTAGTACCAAACGGACGGCACCTCCGCGTTCAGCACACGTACAGCTCGAGGACGATCTCCGCCTTCTTGATCCAGCAAGAGGGAGCGGAGAGGTAGGTGAGTCCTCCGGCAGCGCGACGGCGTGGCGGCGGTGGTGGTGGAACTATTCCAGCAGGGCTTCGCCTAAGCGCTGCTGAAAACTAGAGGATTTGATCTATCGGGGAGAGAGGGTTGCACCGTGGCTAAAGTTTCTTGTGTTGCTGCCCTCTCTCCCCTCTAGTATATAAAGGAGGGAGGGAGGGGCTGGCCAGCCGCGGGCTCCTCCTAGGAGTCGGCCGCAAGGAGGAGGTGGTGGAGGAGTCCACCTCCAATCCTACTCCTAGTAGGATTCCTTCCCTTCCCCACTTGGACTTTCCCTTTCCCACAAGCCCAGCCGCATAGGCTTTCTTGGGCCGGCCGCCCAGCCCACCAGGGGCTGGTGCGCCACCCTCAGGCCCATGTGACCTACTTGGGGTGTGGTGGGCCCACTTGGTGGACCCCGGAAACCCATTCGTCACTCCCGGTACACTGCCGGAAATGCCCAAAACTTTTCCGGAGTTCAAACACCAACTTCCTATATATCGTTCTTTACCTCCGGACCATTCCGGAGCTCCTCATGACGTACGGGATCTCATCTGGGACTCCGAACAACCTTCGGTCACCACCATACATAACTCTATACTACCGAAACATCACCGAACCTTAAGTGTGCAGACCCTGCGGGTTCGAGAACTATGTAGACATGACCAAGACACCTCTACGGTCAATAACCAATAGCAGGACCTGGAAGCCCATATTGGTTCCTACATATTCTATGAAGATCTTCATCGGTTGAACCTCTATGTCAACGATTCAGTTAATCATGTATGCTGTTCCCTTTGTTCTTCGGTATGTTACTTGCCCGAGATTCGATCGTCGGTATCTCTATACCTAGTTCAATCTCGTTACCGGCAAGTCTCTTTACTTATTCCGTAATACAAGATCCCGTGGCTAACACTTTACTCACATTGCTTGCAAGGCTTGTTGTGATGTTGTATTACTGAGTGGGCCCTGAGATACCTCTCCGTCACACGGAGTAACAAATCCCAGTCTTGATACATGCCCACTCAACAGACACCCTCGGAGATACCTGTAGAGCATCTTTATAGTCACCCAGTTACGTTGCGACGTTTGATACATACAAGGTACTCCTCCGGTGTCAGTGAGTTGCATGATCTCATGGTCATAGGAACAGATACTTGACATGCAGAAAACTATAGCAATAAACTGACACGATCATATGCTACGTTCATAGTTTGAGTCTTGTCCATCACATCATTCTCCTAATGATGTGATCCTGTTATCAAATGACATCTCATGTCCATGGCTAGGAAACCTTGACCATCTTTGATCAACAAGCTAGTCTACTAGAGGCATACTAGGGACACAGTGTTGTCTATGTATCCACACATGTATCGGTGTTTCCAATCAATACAATTATATCATAGATAATAAACGGTTATCATGAACAAGGAAATATAATAATAACTACTTTTATTATTGCCTCTAGGGCATATTTCCAACACTTGGTGCCATCTTCGGTCTCCAGACGGACTGCGCCAGGTCTGGTGACTCGTGCTACCCGGTAAGGGCCTTCCCACTTCGGCGTCAACTTGTTAGTACCCTTGGTGGATTGAACGCGCCTAAGGAGAAGGTCGCCTTCCTCAAGGCTCCGGGCATGTACCCTGCGGCTATGATAGCGGCGCAGGGCTTGCTGGTAGCGTGCAGCACGCACAGCAGCCCGGAGAAGATCTTCCTCGAGGAGCATGGCATCGTCATGCCGTAGCTGCTCTTGCTCTACTTCATCGTAGGCAAGTACTGGAGGTGACCCGTATATGAGTTCCGTGGGGATCCCTGCTTCCGCCCCGTACACGAGGGAGAAGGGCGTCTGGCCGGTAGCTCGATTCGGTGTCGTTCTGAGGGACCAAAGAACCACCGGCAGCTCATCTATCCAGCGCTTGCCGCTCCTCTACAGCCTATCGAAAGTCCTTGTCTTGAGACCTCGCAGCACTTCAGCATTCATCCTATCGACTTGCCCAATGCTCCTTGGATGGGTAACAGAGTCGAAGGAGACCTTGCTCCCAAGGCTTTGGATGTATTGCATGAAGGCGCGGCTCGTGAACTGGGTGGCGTTGTCGGTGATCACTCTGTTGGGTACTCCAAAACTGCACACCAGTCCTTTCATGAATTTGATAGCTGACTGCGCGGTCACCTTCCTTACTGGCTCTACCTCAGGCCACTTTGTGAACTTGTCGATTGCTATGAACAAGAACTCAAAGCCCCCGACAGCACGGGGGAAGGGGCCCAAAATATCGAGCCCCCAGACCGAGAAGGGCCAGGACAAAGGGATCGTCTGGAGAGCTTGGGCTGGTTGATGGATGTTCTTGGAATGGAACTGACAGGCCTCACACTTGGTGACCAATTCAGTTGCATCTTGGAGGGCAGTGGGCCAGTAGAAACCCTGTCGGAAGGCTTTCCTGGCAAGAGCTCTAGATCCAATGTGCGAGCCACATACACCTCCGTGAATCTTCGCCAACAGCCTTAGTCCGTCCTCCCGACAAATGCACTTTAATTTCATGCCATTTGGTCATCTTCTGTACAAGGTGTCATCGACAAACTAGTACATACTTGACCGCCGGGCTACTTTTTTGGCCTCTACTTGCTCTTCGGGGAGTTCTCCTATTTGAAGGAAACGGACTATGTGTTGTGCCCAAGTTGGAGCTTGGGGCTTGACAACTAGGACTAAAGGCATCTCCTCGTCTGTGGGAGCGCTTGTCTCGACCATGAGAATCTTGGGTTCCGCAGGAGAAAGCTGCTCACCAGGCGAAACGAGACTGTCCCCGGCAGCTTCTCTACCAGCGGCTTCGGGAAGCTCTGCCGAGAAATGCTTGACTGAGTTTAGCTTTCTTCATTTCCTGGCCATCGTTGATGGGGATACTGAGGGTTGAGTGAGGTGAAGGATAAAGGTTCCTGGTTCCACATGGAGTTTTTGCGTAGCGTGATGACCCACAAGTATAGGGGATCAATCGTAGTCCTTTCGATAAGTAAGAGTGTCGAACCCAACGAGGAGCAGAAGAAAATGACAAGCGGTTTTCAGCAAGGTAATTTCTGCAAGCACTGAAATTGTAGGTAACAGATAGTTTGATAGCAAGGTAATTGGTAATGAGCAAGTAACGGTAACGGTAAACATGGTGCAGGAAGGTAGCTCAATCCTTTTGAGGCAAAGGACAGGCCAGAACAATCACTAGTAATAGGCAAAGTGTTCTTGAGGGTACACGGGAATTTCATCTAGTCACTTTTATCATGTCGGTTTGATTCGTGTTCGCTACTTTGATAATTTGATATGTGGGTGGACCGGTGCTAAGGTGCTGTTCTTACTTGAACTAACAACCTACTTACGATTAACCCCCTCGCAATCATCCGCAACTACGAGAAAAGTATTAAGACAAAGTCTAACCATAGCATTAAACATGTGGATCCAAATCTGCGCCTTACGAAGTAGCACATAAACTAGGGTTTAAGCTTCTGTCACTCTAGAAACCCATCATCTAATAACTACTCCACAATGCCTTCCCTTAGGCCCATGATTGGTGAAGTGACATGTAGTCGACGTTCACATGACACCACTAAGGGAATCACAACATACATATCATCAAAATATCGAACACATATCAAATTCACATAGTTACTCGCAACATGACTTCTCCCGTGACCTCAAGAACAAAGGTAACTACTCACAAATAATAATCATGCTCAAGCTCAGAGGAGTATTGAATAGCATAATGGATCTGAACATATAATCTTCCACCAAATAAACCATGCAGTAATCAACTACGCAAGGTAATCAACACTACTAGTCACCCACATGTACCAATCTGAGGTTCCAGTACAAAGATTGAACACAAGAGATGAACTAGGCTTTGAGAGGAGATGGTGCTGTTGAAGATGCTGATGAAGATTGGCCTCCCAAAGATGAGAGGGGTGTTGGTGATGACGATAGCTTCGATTTCCCCCTCCGGGAGGGAAGTTCCCCCGGCGGAATCGCTCCGCCGGAGGGCAAAAGTGCTCCTGCCCAAGTTCCGCCTCGAGGCGGCGGCGCTTCGTCCCGAAAGTCCTCCTCTGATTTTTTCTAGGTCAAGAGTGACCTTATACGAGAAGATGGGTACCAGAGGTGGGCCAAGCTGAGCACAACCCATCAGGGCGCGCCCAGGGGGGCCTAGCGCGCCCTGGTGGGTTGTGCCCACCTTGGAGGCCCCCTCCGGTAGTTTTCAGCTCCAATATTTTTTATTAAATGCAAAAATAATCTCCGTAAAATTTCAGCTTCATTGGAGTTGTGCAGAATAGGTATCTCTGACGTGCTTTTCTTGGGTCCAGAATTCCAGCTGTCGGTATTCTCCCTCCTTGTGTAAACCTTGCATATTATGAGAGAAAAGGCATTAGAATCACTCCCCAAAGCATTATTATTCAACAAAACAAAGTAAATAACAGTAGGAAATCATGATGCAAAATGGACGTATCACAGCGCACTTTGACAGATGATCAGCGATGGTGTTTTCTGCACGGGGCACATGCTCTGCTTGCAATCCATCAAAGCGCTCCTCCAGTTTCCTCACTTCTTCCACGTATGCTTCCATCAACGGGCTCTGGTAGTCTTTGTTGACTTGTTTCACCACGAGTTGTGAATCTCCTCGGATGATCAGTCTCTTGATTCCCAACTCCACCGCGATTCTGAGTCTAGCAAGGATCTCTTCATATTCAGTGGTGTTGTTGGTAGCTTCCTCCCGGGGGAAGTGCATCTGAACCACATACTTGAGGTGCTCTTCGGTGGGGGCGACGAAGAGCACACCTGCTCTGGCACCCTAGAGTGAGAAAGCACCGTCAAAGTACATGATCCAATCCTTGGGTGCTTCTGTTGGCGTCCTGGGAATGGGGGTACCCAGACTTGCCTGCCTACGGCCCGGGGCATGGCCCACTTGACGGCCCGTACGGCCCTGCGCGGCTTCACTCAAGACAAGACCCTCGCGAGAGTCCCACCCTCGCGAGGAGGACAACGCCAAGGCTCCCGGAAGGGGGAGGCCTCCCCAGGCCCCCTCCTGAGTGGCGGAGATCTCTATGCAATGCTCGGCCTCGGGTGGTCAAGGGTGACGCCAGCCAGGCCAGGCGGGCGCCAGCGTGCCAGAAGGGACAGTTTCCTCTTTGGTGCAAAGGAGACAGGGACGGGCGCAGGTTCCCGAGGCGCCCTGCCAAAGGTTGCCATTCCGGTGCAACGAGACCAGGCCAGCGGGCGCGGCAGGACGGATGTCATCACCGAGCCCACCACTGCATGACCAACAGCTACTTTGCAGGCGAAGACCACCTTTCGTCAGGATAGGATGTACCTCCTGTACCCTTTCAAATTTGGCCGTTGTGGGATCCCTTCCCGCCATTGCGATAAGGGAAGAGGACCCGTGCCGCTATAAATAGAGGCTAGGCTGCTCCGTAGAGGAGAGAGATCCGACACCACCCAAACACACTCGCGAGGCAACTCACCACTGTACTAGTTCATCCACAAACCTCCTCGTGAGGCAATCCACCAAAGGCAGGAGTAGGGTTTTACGCTTCGCAGCGGCCCGAACCTAGGTAAATCCTCGTGTGCTATCTTCTTCCTCGCCATCGTGCGAGTTCGTCGAACTAGACTATCGAGCTGTGAGCTAGGGGGGCGAAGCTGTTGGGGATCGTCGCACACTCCCCTGTGTTCAAACTTCCTTGGGTTTTGTGGAGCCCGAAATCCAACATTTGGTGCGCCAGGTAGGGGGTGTGTCGAAGCTTCCCCATCTGCGGCTGCAGTCGGGCCCCGATTCACCGGCTCCATGGCCGACGCGACCCCCGAGGCCAGGCAGCCCTTGGCGCATGGTGGCGCCACGGCTCGCAGGGCCGACCCTGCGGTCGCATGTATCCTTGGCGGATCGCAGGCGTACGCCTCCAACCGCCAGGTCAAGCAGTTCCTTCGCCAGGCGAGCGCGATTCGGCCACGGTCCGAGACCTCGCAGCCTCGAACGTGGCCGGAGATCGACATCGCCTTCGGCCCCGACGACCACCCAGGACAACGGCTGCCTCCGGTACGCTCCCCATGCTTTGCACACCAACCATAAACAGCATGGCCGTCACCAGGACCCTCATACACGGCGGGGCCGGCCTCAACGTCCTCTCCGTGGAGACCTTCAACGCGCTGCAGTTGCCCTATGGCCAGCTCGCGCCCTCAAGGCCCTTCTCTGGGGTGGCCGGGGGCTCCGTCCCCCCCTTGAGGTGGGTGCGCCTCCCCGTCACCTTTGGCACCCGCTGCAACTACCACACCGAGCAGATCGACTTCGATGTCGCCCACATCCACCTCCCTTACAACGCAATACTTGGCTACCCCACCCTTGCCCGGTTCATGGCGGCAACGCACCCGGGCTACAACGTCATCAAGATGCCTGGGAGTGGCGGCATCCTCTCTATCATCGAAGACGCCAAGGACGCAGCCCATGCGCTCAAGCTCACCTACAAAGCGGCGGCCGCAGCGCGCCCCAACACTGGGGACGCCGCGTAGGCCTCGGAGGGCACTGGGGACGTCGTCGACGTCGCGCCAGTAAAGAAGAAGCAGCAGTTCTCTCAAAACCGGGCTGAGATGAAGCAGGTGCCCGTAGACGATGAGAATCCTGGTCTTACCTTCACCATCGGCGCCGGACTGCCTCAGGAGCTGGAAGAGGCATTGGTGTCCTTCCTCCACGCGAACAAGGATGCGTTTGCGTGGAACGCTTCTGACCTGGTGGGGGTCCCGAGGGATGTGATCGAGCACCACCTCATGGTGTGCCCCAATGCACACCCGGTGAAGCAAAAGGCGAGGAGGCAGGCTCAGGAGAAGCAGGCGTTCATCGCCCAGGAGGTCGGCAAGCTGAAGGAGGCCGGAGTTATCCAGGAGGTGCAGTACCCGGAGTGGCTCGCCAACCTGGTGGTCGTCCCGAAGAAGTGCGGGAAGGAGCGCTTGTGCGTCGACTTCACGAACCTCAACAAGGCCTGCCCCCAAGACCCGTTCCCGCTGCCGCGCATCGACCAGATCGTGGACTCCACCGCCGAGTGCGACCTCCTATGCTTCCTGGACGCTTTTTCCGGCTACCATCAGATCAAGATGGCGGTGGAAGACGTTGAGAAGATGGCCTTTCTCACCACGTGCGGTGTGTTCTGCTACACGTGCATGTCCTTCGGGCTACGGAACGCTGGCACAACCTTCCAGCGGCTGATGCACATCGCCCTGGGGTAGCAGCTTGGGAGGAACGCGGAAGCCAACGTCGACGACATCGTGGTCAAGTCGCGAGAAGCCAAGACCCTGATCGAGGACCTGGAGGAGACGTTCGCCAGCCTGAGGCGGGTGAGCCTGAGGCTCAACCCCGAGAAGTGTGTCTTCGGGGTCCCGTCGGGCAAACTGCTCGGTTTCTTGGTGTCGCACCGAGGGATCGAGGCGAACCCGGAGAAGATCAAGGCTATAAGCAAGATGAGCCCGCCTCAGACCCTCAAGGAAATGCAGAACCTGCCGGGCTGCGTGACCTCCTTGGGACGCTTCATCTCCAAGCTTGGTGAGCAGGCCCTGCCATTCTTCAAGCTCATGAAGAGGAAGGGCCCCTTCGAATGGACCCCGGAGGCAGACGCGGCATTCGTGGACCTCAGGCGGTACCTCACGAGTCCACCAGTAATGGTGGCGCCTCGCCCCCGGGGGCCCCTACTGCTATACTTGGCTGCCACCCCGCACTCAGCCAGTGCTGTGCTTGTGGCGGTCAGGGAGGAGCGTGCCGGAACGCGCGCTACGCCATCAGGCGCAAGCGGGCCCCCGGGCATGAAGCAAGGTGACTCACAGGAGGCCATGGAGCCTCCACCTCCTCAAGACGACGCTCCTGAGGCCCGAGCTGCCCCGGCGACCCCCGAGGCACCCAGGCCTCATGAGCCCGTTGCGGAGTGGAGCGGCGCGGAAGGCCTCTCCCTCGTCGAGCATCCGGTGTACTACGTCAGTACCGTGCTGCGGGACGCGTGCTCGCACAACCCTATGCAGTAGAAGCTCTTGCTCGCACTTCTTGTCGCCTCAAGGAAACTGCACCACTACTTTCAGGGGCATCCCATCAAGGTCGTCTCTGCGTACCCCTTGGAGAAAGTGTTGCGCAACCCCAACGCGGCAGGGAGGGTCGCAGAATGGAACATCGAGCTGCAGGCCTTCAATATAGAGTTCAGAACGACCAGGGTCATCAAGGGGGCAGCCCTGGTGGACTTTGTAGCCGAATGGACGGACGCTGCTGACCGAGGGCTGGACGAGGGCCAATCCCTTACCCCCGGCAACGAGGCGCTTGAGGGTTGGATCATGCACTTCGATGGGGCCTTCACGCGCAGGGGAGCAGGGGCCGGAGTCATACTCATCTCCCCGACCGGGGACAAGCTTTATTACGCCGTGCAACTTTGGTTCCAGCGTGGTGAGAAGGCCTCCAACAACATCGCGGAGTACGAGGGCCTAATCGCCGGCCTCAAGGCCACAGCTGCCTTGGGGATTCAGCGCCTCACCATCAAGGGTGACTCCCAGCTCCTCGTCAACTTCTCCAACAAGGAGTATACGCCTAAGGACGAGCACATGGAGGCATACTTGGAAGAGGTACGTAAGATTGAAAAACGTTTCCAGGGCTTGGAATTGCAGCACATCCCGCGCGGCGTGAACAAGGAGGTCGATGACATGGCCAAGAGGGCATCGCGCCGCGAGCCTCAGGAGCCGGGCGTCTTCGAGGAACGGCTCTTCAAGCCATCCGCGGCACCATCAACCGAGGATCAGGCGCCGCGTAGTGAAGAGCTACCCCCAGCACCACCCTCAAGGGCTCCAACTTGTTGTCCGGCCTCAGGAGCCCGACTGCTCCTGGCGCTGGAGCCCCAAGTCGATGACTGGACACAGCAGTCCAGGGCATACCTGCTTCACGGCACACTACCGGAAAAGGAGGAAGACGCGGATCGTGTGGTACGACAGGCCACAACTTATTGTCTGCGGGACGGCGACCTGTACCGCAGGCGCCCGAACGACGTCGCGTTGCGGTGCGTATCTAGAGAACAGGGGTGCGAGCTGCTGGCTGACATCCATGGAGGAGACTGCGGACAGCACTCCTCGTCACGCACCCTTGTAGGGAAGGCGTTCCGCACTGGCTTCTACTGGCCCACGGCGCTCAACGACGCCACCGAGCTGGTCTGGTCCTGCGAGGCCTGCTAGTTCCATGCCAAGCAGATTCATCAGCCCGCACAGGGCCTCGAGACCATCCCGCTCTCCTGGCCCTTCGCGGTCTGGGGGCTGGATATACTGGGGCCCTTTCCACGAGCAGCAGGCGGGTACTGCTACCTCTACATCGCCATCGACAAGTTCACCAAATGGGCGGAGGTGGAGCCCGTCCGCACCATCCCTGCCGGATCGGCCGTCAAGTTTATCAAGGGCATCGTGAGCCGCTTCGGCATCCCCAACCGCATCATCACCGATAACGGTTCGCAGTTCACAAGTAACCTTTTCAGGACCTATTGCGCTAACCTTGGAACGCAGATATGCTACGCCTCAGTGGCACACCCACGAAGCAAAAGTCAGGCAGAGCGCGCCAACGCGGAGGTCCTGTGAGGCCTCAAGGCAAGGAGCTTCAAGAAGAAGCTTGAGGCCTGCGGCAGGGGTTGGGTCGATGAGCTTCAGTCCGTGTTGTGGTCCATCCGCACCACCGCAACTAAGCCCACCGGCAAGACCCCGTTCTTCCTTGTCTACGGAGCTGAAGCCGTCCTTCCACACGAGGTCAAGCATCGATCCCCACGGGTTTTGGCATTCGACGAGGAGCATCAGGATGCCTCGCGGGGGACGGACCTCGTGCTCGGGGAGGAGGCCCGTCGTCAAGCCTCGCTCCCAGCTGCGAGGTACCAGCAGGCACTGCGGCGTTACCATTGCCATAACATCTGCTCCAGGACCCTTGAAGTCAGAGACCTCGTCCTGAGGTGGGTCCTCTCTAGGGAAGGCTTGCACAAGCTCTCGCCTATGTGGGAAGGCCCGTTCAAGGTCGCCCGTGTCTCCAGGCCTGGCGCCGTGCGTCTGGAGACTCAGGACGGGGTCCCCATCCAGAATGCCTGGAACATCCAGCACCTCCACAAGTTCTACCCATGACACTCTCACCTAATAATGAGTGGGTTGTATACGCCTGGATCCCCCCGAGGATGCGGAGGGGTTCCCACCCACGCCTAAGTGGAAGCCCCATGCCCCGCGCTGGCGGACAACACTGTCCTCCAATGACTATGCCCACGCAACGTGGATGCCCTATGCTCCGCGCTGGGGGAAGACGAAGACTAGCCTAGGTGCCGGACGCGGTTGTTCTTTGCTCTTCTTGTATTCGAATTTGCCGTTTTCCTGGAATGAAACCCGAAGCTTTTTTGAACTCTATTTAAAGGAAAAGGGGCGGGAATTTTTCTTCTTGCAGTTCTCTCTCTTGAAGTTTCTTTCTCTGAGTTAATGCCTGCCAGTCTCTCCCTCCCGTGCCCCGCGAGCGGGGGCTACTGGCATGGTGCACACACCTCGCCAAGGCCTTGGCGTCCTGGTCCCCGCGTGGCCTTGGCGTCCTGGTCCTCGCGTGGCGCCCTCGAGTGTGCTAGCAGGCGTGCGCCGCCTCACCCTCGCTCGGGGGCTCCGCCGTGGCCCGGTGCGTTGTCTTAAAAGCCTCTAGAGGCTCATGCCCCCTGGGTCAAGAACCGGCAGAAAGGATTGGTCGCTGCTTGAACGTCAAGGGAGGCTCCTGAGCATCGCGCCTCACGAGCCTCACCGATCGCGTGGCTCCTCACCCCTTGGTCTTGTCCTGGTGATCCGGACGCCCCAATGGCGGTCGAGGCCTCGCCCCTTGGTCTCGTCCTGGTGATCCGGACGCTCCAACGGTGGTCGGGGCATGCACGGGATTGGGCCCCGCCGACGTAGAGCGCCGCTTGAGCATCAAAGGGGGCTCTTGATCATCGCGCCCCAGGAGCCTCACTGATCGCGTGGCTCCTCGCCCCTTGGTCTCGTCCTGGTGATCCGGATGCCCCAATGGCGGTCGAGGCCTCGCCCCTTGGTCTCGTCCTGGTGATCCGGACGCGCCAACGGTGGTCGGGGCATGCACGAGATCGGGCCCTGCAGACGTAGAGTGCCGAAAGGGCCCCCCCAAACCACCTCACTCGTAGGAAGGAGGAACCTCCCCAAGCTCTCCAAGTGCCACTAGCTCCCCAGGCGCCACCGCCAAACCTCACGACGCAGAAGCCCACCGCGGACGCATCAAGCTAAGTACCCTAACCCCGATCAAAAGGGAGTCTCGGTTAACAGTAACGCGGTGACCGCAATACGTAATGAGAGTGCTAATAAAAAGGCGCAAGCGCCAAAGTTCGTTACATGCCCAAAAAGGCCCCCCCATGATTTTTTGGTTACAGGAAGAGGAGAAAAAAAAGAAGGCGAAGGAGCCCCCCCGGGGGCTACCGCTCCTGAGGCCCCGGCCCCGGCGCGCCGGCACTCAGTCAGAGTCCTCCTCCTCCTTGATGGGGCCGTGGTGGCACGCCGGCGTAGCCACTTCCCGGGAGGGGGAGCGGCACCATCGCGGCTGACTTCCCCCCGAAGTCCGGGCGCGCCGACGCGGCGGGGTGTCGTAGCTGTCGTCGCTCGGGCTCTCCTCGGAGGAGGTGTCGCCGCTACTGGAAGCATGGCGGCCGTCGTCAAGGGCAAGCTCACCTCCAAGATCGCCGCTACCGCCGCCCTCCGGGCAACACCCCAGGCGCCTACCGTCCTCCCTGAAGATCTTGACATAAAGCGTCGCGGCGCCGTCGTGCTTGAAGTGGAGCGTGGGCCTCCCCTCCAGGCCGTGGGCGCGGGCGAAGGTCTGCCACCCGCGGCTCAAAAAGGCGTTACCTGCGGGGGTAGCCTCGACCTCCACCCACAACGCGCCACTGCAACAACCATCGGCCTGCAGCCACAGACCTGCAGGCCCGTTAACCTGCAGCGTCTCCGCGAAGGAGCGCGGGAGCTAGAACCAGGTGCTCGCCGGCCTCTCCACCGGCACCAGGAACTCCAGGCCCGTGTCGGCCGTGCGGGCTTGCGGGCACGGCGGCTGAGCACCAACTGCGGGTCTCCCTCCCCGACCATGGCCGCCGCGCCCGCCACCTCTGGCTGCGTCAGCAGAAGCACTGGTCCTCGCGGAGGGACGCCCACGCCCGCGGGGCGCCGCTGACGACGCGTCAGTGTACTTGCGAGGATGACCCCGTCTCCTTTTGGGAGGTTGTTGGTCTGGCACCCCCTGGTAGGCTTTCCCCTTCTCGGCGGCGAAAAACCTCCTCACCGGCGTCATGATAAGAGGAGGCGAAGGGCGAAGGCGGGGGAGCAAGGAGTAGGAATGGGTTGGGGGCTCCGTTCCCCCCCGCCCATTTATAGCCGGGCGGAGGCCAACCGGCACCTTCCCCCACCCCGGGCAATGATGGCCCTGCGTTGTGCGCCGGTTGCAGGTCAGACGAAGCGGTTGCCGAGGTACCATGGGAAGCGGAGGCGTCCGTGCTTCATTGTTTACCACGCGGCAGACTGGGCCCTCAGGCGGTTGGGGCCCACAGCGCTTTGGGTCATCTTCCATGGCTTCGCCCAGAAGCCAACCCGAGCGCGCCTTGGGCCCGGGGGCTACTGTCGGCGTCCTGGGAACGGGGGTACCCAGACTTGCCTGCCCGCGGCCCAGGGCATGGCCCACTTGACGGTCCGTACGGCCCTACGCGGCTTCACTCAAGACAAGACCCTCGCGAGAGTCCCACCCTCGCGATGACAACGCCAAGGCTCCCGGAAGGGGGAGGCCTCCCTAGGACCCCTGCTGAGTGGCGGAGATCTCTATGCAATGCTCGGCCTCGGGAGGTCAAGGGTGACGCCAGCTAGGCCAGGCGGGCGCCAGCGCGCCAGAAGGGATAGTTTCCTCTTTGGTGCAAAGGAGACAGGGACGGGCGCAGGTTCCTGAGGCGCCCCGCCAAAGGTTGCCATTCCGGTGCAACGAGACCAGGCCAGCGGGCGCGGCAGGACGGATGTCATCACCGAGCCCACCACTGCATCACCAACAGCTACTTTGCAGGCGAAGACCACCTTTCGTCAGGATAGGATGTACCTCCTGTACCCTTTCAAATTTGGCCGTTGTGGGATCCCTTCCCGCCATTGCGATAAGGGAAGAGGACCCGGGCCGCTATAAATAGAGGCTAGGCTGCTCCGTAGAGGAGAGAGATCCGACGCCACCCAAACACACTCGCGAGGCAACTCACCACTGTACTAGTTCATCCACAAACCAGCTCATGAGGCAATCCACCAAAGGCAGGAGTAGGGTTTTACGCTTCGCAGCAGCCTGAACCTGGGTAAATCCTCGTGTGCTATCTTCTTCCTCACCATCATGCGAGTTCGTTGAACTAGACTATCGAGCTGTGAGCTAGGGAGGCGAAGCTGTTGGGGATCTTCGCACACGCCCCTGTGTTCGA
Organism: Elymus sibiricus; assembly: GCA_039707655.1. Taxonomy (NCBI): domain Eukaryota; kingdom Viridiplantae; phylum Streptophyta; class Magnoliopsida; order Poales; family Poaceae; genus Elymus; species Elymus sibiricus. Next base: position 145,455,227 of record CM077671.1, on the reverse strand, counting down.
ACTTCCTTGGGTTTTGCGGAGCCCGAAATCCGACAGCTTCTTTGCCGGGGAGGACTTTCTCTGGGATCTCTTCATCTGGCGTGGGTGTCCATTCCGTAATGAATTCCGCCAACGCCCTGCTCTGAACTGTGGAAGTGCTCTCATACTTCAAACCAAAACTCGACAGCTCAAGGTCCCACTCAACTATCATGTCGGTGGCTTCGGGGTTCCTCAATATGCGCTGTAGCGGAAAGCGAGTGACAACTGTGATTTCATGGGCTTGAAAGTAGTGGCGTAGCTTCCTCGAGGCCATGATGAGGCTGAAGATCAGCTTTTGCACTCCAGATTACCTTGACCTAGCCCCCTGCAACAAGGAGCTGACAAAGTACACTGGCCGCTGCACCACTTTCTTCTTCGCCACTTCTTTGGAACTGCCTTCGTTAGCTTGCCGAGATTCCTCTGGTTGTGCATTGGGTCCTTCCGCGGATGCTTCGGTTTTGTTCCCGGCAGCATCGGCCGCAGCGGTTGAGTCCTCATCTACTTCTCGTTGCGCCACCAGTGCTGCACTAACCACTTGATTCGTTGCCGCCAAGTATAGCAGCAACGGTTGTTGTGGTTTAGGAGCGACCAAGGTGGGTGCAGAAGAAAGGTAAGTTTTCATATCTTGCAGTGTTGCTTCTGCTTCCGGGGTCCAATTTATCGGGCCTGCCTTCTTCAGGATCTCAAAGAACGGCAGGGCGCATTCGGCGGATTTGGAGATGAACCTACTTAGCGCGGCAACGCATCCGGTCAAACGTCTGATGTCCTTGATGGTCTTGGGCGCTTGTATCTGTTCAATTGCCTTGATCTTGTCTGGATTTGATTCTATTCCCCGCTGAGACACAAAGAACCCAAGTAGCTTGCCGGATGGAACGCCAAATACACACTTCTCAGGATTGAGCTTCAGGTTGATCTTGCATAGGTTTGCAAAAGTCTCTTCCAAGTCTTGTATGAGAGTTGCATCATCCTTGGTCTTGACAACTGATACATCTCCAACGTATCTATAATTTTTTATTGTTCCATGCTATTATATTATCTGTTTTGGATGTTTTATATGCATTAATATGCTATTTTATATTATTTTTGGGACTAACCTATTAACCTAGTGCCTAGTGCCAGTTTCTGTTTTTTCCTTGTTTTTGAGTATTGCAGAAAAGGTATATCAAATGGAGTCCAAACGGAATAAAATTCTACGCTAATTTTTCTTGGACTAGAAGGAACCCAGGAGGCTTGGAGAACAGGCCAGGAGACCTACGGGTGGGCCACAAGACACCAGGGCGTGCCCCGGGGGGGGCGCCCCCTGGCTTGTGGGCCCCACGTAGCTCCTCCAACCCTAACTCTCCGCCTATAAATTCAGAAATATTCCCCCAATACCAAAAAGAGCCACAATAATACTTTTCCGCCGCCGCAAGTCTCTGTTCCCGTGAGATCCCATCTTGGGGCCTTTTCCGGTAATCTGCCAGAGGGGGATTCGATCACGGAGGGCATCTACATCAACACCATTGACCTTCCGATGATGCGTGAGTAGTTCACCTCAGACCTTCGGGTCCATAGCTAGTAGCTAGATGGCTTCTTCTCTCTCTATGATCTTCAATACCATGTTCTCCATGATCTTCATGGCGATCTATCCGATGTAATACTCTTTTGCGGTGTGTTTGTCGAGATCCGATGAATTGTGGGTTTATGATCAGATTATCTATGAATATTATTTGAATCTTCTCTGAATTCTTATATGCATGATTTCATATCTTTGCAAGTCTCTTCGAGTTATTGGTTTGGTTTGGCCAACTAGATTGGTAATTCTTGCAATGGGAGAAGTGCTTAGTTTTGGGTTCAATCTTACGGTGTCCTCACCCAGTGACAAAGTAGGGGTAGCGTGGCACGTATTTGTATTGTTGCCATCAAGGATAAAAAGATGTGGTTTTCATCATATTGCTTGAGTTTATCCCTCTACATCATGTCATCTTACTTAATGCGTTACTCTGTTCTTCATGAACTTAATACTCTAGATGCAGGCATGAGTCGGTCGATGTGTGGAGTAATAGTAGTAGATGCAGAATCGTTTCGGTCTACTTGATACGGACGTGATGCCTATATGCATAATCATTGCCTTGGATATCGTCATAACTATGCGCTTTTCTATCAATTGCTCGACAGTAATTTGTTCACCCACCATATTATTTTCCTTCAAAAGAGAAGCCTCTAGTGGAACCTATGGCCCCCGGGTCTATTTTCCATATTATATTTTCAGATCTATAAACCAAAAATACCAAAAATACCTTGCTGCAATTTTATTTACTTTTATTTAGTTTTACTTTTAGTAATCTTTTATATCTATCTCTATCAGATCTCATCCTTGCAAGTAACCGTGAAGGGATTGACAACCCCTTTATAGCGTTGGGTGCAAGTGTTTGATTGTTTGTGTAGGTGCATAGATTGGGGCCTTGCTTGTACCTCCTACTGGATTGATACCTTGGTTCTCAACAACTGAGGGAAATACTTATCTACTTTGCTGCATCATCCTTTCCTCTTCAAGGGAAAACCAACGCAAGCTCAAGAAGTAGCAAGAAGGATTTCTGGCGCCGTTGCCGGGGAGGATACATAGCAAGTCAAGCCAAGAACTCTCCCGTCAACTTGCCAATTTTGGCGTGGTTGTCGGAAAGATCTACATCAAGCCTACGAAGTACCCATCACAAACTCATCTCTTGCATTTACATTATTTTCCATTTGCCTCTCGTTTTCCTCTCCCCCACTTCAAAAATGATTTTCAGAAAAAAACCAAAAAGATTTGCCTTTTTATTCGCCCTTCTTCCGTTCGCCTTTTCGTTTGCTTTTTGTTTGCTTGTGTGCTAGATTGCTTGCTTTGTCACGATGTCTGAGAATACCAAATTGTGTGACTTCTCCAATACTAATAATAATGATTTTATTAGTACTCCGATTGCTCCCGCCACTAGTGCAGAATCTTATGAAATTAATGCCGCTTTGCTTAATCTTGTTATGAAAGAACAATTTTCTGGCCTTCCTAGTGAAGATGCTGCATCCCATCTAAATACTTTCATTGAGTTGTGTGACATGCAAAATAAGAAAGATGTGGATAATTATATTGTTAAATTGAAGCTATTTCCGTTCTCACTACGAGATCGTGCTAAAACTTGGTTTTCTTCTTTGCCTAAAAATAGTTTTGATTCATGGAATAAGTGTAAAGATGCTTTTATTTCCATGTACTTTCCGCCCACTAAGATCATCTCCCTTAGGAACGATATAATGAATTTTAAGCAACTTGATCATGAGCATGTTGCACAATCTTGGGAGAGGATGAAATTAATGATTAGAAATTGCCCCGCACATGGTTTGAGTTTATGGATGATTATACAAAATTTTTATGCGGGATTGAATTTTGCATCTAGAAATCTTTTAGATTCCGCCACGGGTGGTACTTTTATGGAAATCGCATTAGGAGAAACTACTAAACTCCTAGATATTATTATGGAAAATTACTCTCAATGGCATACCGAAAGATCTCCTACTAGTAAAAAAGTGCATGCTATTGAAGAAATAAATACTTTGAGTGAAAAGATGGATGAATTAATGAAATTGTTTGCTAGTAAGAGTGCTCCTATTGATCCTAATGGTATGCCTTTGTCTTCTTTGATTGGGAATAATAATGAATCTATGGATGTGAATTTTGTTGGTAGGAACAATTTTGGTAATAACGCGTATAGAGGTAATTTCAACCCTAGGCCGTTTCCTAGTAATTCCTCTAATAATTATGGTAATTCCTACAACAATCCTTATGGAAATTATAATAAGATGCCCTCTGATATTGAGAATAATATTAAAGAATTTATTAGTTCGCAAAAGGTTTTCAATGCTTCGATTGAAGAAAAATTGCTCAAGATTGATGATTTGGCTAGGAACGTTGATAGAATTTTGCTTGAGATTGATTCTTTGAAAATTAGATCTACTCCACCCAAGCGTGATATTAATGAGTCTTTAAAAACTATGAGAACTTCTATTGATGAGTGTAAGGAATGAACCGCTAGAATGCGTGCTAAGCGTGAATGGCTTGAAAAAGTGTGTTCTCGTGATAATAATGATGAAGATCTTAAGATGATAAGTGTTCACCCCAGCTTTATCAATATTGTTAGGGAACCAATTGCCACAAGTGAATCTCTTGACTTCTTGCCTAGGAGCATTATTATTGATAAGAGAAAAGAACCTCCTAGGGTTTATAAGTGTGCAATTGAGGAGTTGCGTACCAAAGATGACAATACCTAGATCTATTGTGTTATGCCTAGCTAGGGGTGTTAAACAATAGCGCTTGTTGGGAGGCAACCCAATTTTATTTTTTGTTTTTTTGTTTTTGTTTCTGTTATTGAGTGATTTACACATTATTACCTCTGTAGTAATTGTGTTTTAGTGTTTTAATTAGTTTTTGAGCCAAGTAAGACCTTTGGGATGGTCTACGGTGATTGTTGATTTGATTTTGCTGAAAAACAGAAACTTTTGCACTCAGTCCAGGAATTTTATAAATTCACCAGAGTGTCGAATGAGTCTGAAATGTTTACACAAGATTGATATACAAATTTCCCAGACTGTACTAATTTTTCAGAATTTTTGGAGTTACAGAAGTATTCGAAATTTCCAGATTGCTACAGACTGTTCTGTTTTTGACAGATTCTGTTTTCTTTGTGTTGTTTGCTTATTTTGATGTATCTATGGGTTGTATCGGGAGGTATGAACCATGGAGAAGTTGGAATACAGTAGATATTACACCAATATAAATAAAGAATGAGTTCACAACAATACCTAAAGTGGTGATTTATTTTTCTTATACTAACGGATCTCATGAGTTTTCTGTTGAGTTTTCTGTTGTGAAGTTTTCAAGTTTTGGGTAAAGATTTGATGGACTATGGAATATGGAGTGGCAAGAGCCTAAGCTTGGGGATGCCCAAGGCAACCCAAGTAATATTCAAGGATACCAAAAAGCCTAAGCTTGGGGATGCCCCGGAAGGCATCCCCTCTTTCGTCTTCAATCCATCGGTAAATTTACTTGACGCTATATTTTTATTCACCACATGATATGTGTTTTGCTTGGAGCGTCTTGTATGATATGAATCTTTGCTTTTTAGTTTGCCACAATCATCCTTGCTGCACACATCTTTTGAGACGGACACGCATGAATCGTGAATTTATTAGAATACTCTATGTGCTTCACTTATATCTTTTGAGCTAGGCAATTTTGCTCTAGTGCTTCACTTATATCTTTTTAGAGCACGGTGGTGTTTTATTTTATAGAAATAATTAAACCCTCGTACCTCACTTATATTATTTTGAGAGTCTTTAAACAACATGGTAATTGGTTTAGGTTATGAATTTAGTCCTAATATAATGGGCATCCAAGAGGGATATAATAAAAACTTTCATATAAAGTGCATTGAATACTATGAGAAGTTTGATTCCTTGCATATAGTTTTGGGATATAAAGATGGTGATATTAGAGTCATGCTAGTGAGTAATTCATGATTGGTAGAAATACTTGTGTTAAAAGTTTGTGATTCCCGTAGCATGCACGTATGGTGAACCGTTATGTAACGAAGTCGGAGCATGATTTGTTTATTGATTGTCATCCTTTGTGTGAGGGTCGGGAGCGCGCGATGGTTAACTCCTACCAACCTCTCCCCTAGGAGCATGCGTCTAATACTTTGCTTCGATAACTAATAGAGTTTTGCAATAAGTATGTGAGTTCTTTATGACTAATGTGAGTCCATGGATTATACGCACTCTCACCCTTCAACCTTTGCTAGCCTCTCTAGTACCGAGCAACTTTCGCCGGTGCATTAAACCCACCATATACCCTTCCTCAAAACAGCCACCATACCTACCTATTATGGCATTTCCATAGCCATTCCGAGATATATTGCCATGCAACTTCCACCGTTCCATTTATTATGACACACACCATCATTTTCATATTGCTTTGCATGATCGTAAGATAGCTAGCATGATGTTTTCATGGCTTGTCCCTTTTTTGATGTCATTTGCTATGCTAGATCGTTGCACATCCCGGTACACCGCCGGAGGCATTCACATAGAGTCATATTTTTGTTCTAAGTATCGAGTTGTAATTCTTGAGTTGTAAGTAAATAAAATGGTGATGATCATCATTATTAGAGCATTGTCCCATGTGAGGAAGGGATGATGGAAGCTATGATTCCCTCACAAGTTGGGATGAGTCTCCGGACTTTACAAATAATAAAAGAGGCCGATGAATCCCAAATAAAAAAAAGAGGCCAAAGATGCCCACAAAAAAAAGAGAAAAGAGAGAAGGGACAATGCTACTATCTTTTTTCCACACTTGTGCTTCAAAGTAGCACCATGATCTTCATGATAGAGAGTCTCCTATTTTGTCACTTTCATATACTAGTGGGAATTTTTCATTATATAACTTGGCTTGTATATTCCAATGATGGGCTTCCTCAAATTGCCCTAGGTCTTCGTGAGCAAGCGAGTTGGATGCACACCTAGTTAGTTTCTTTTTGAGCTTTCATACACTTATAGCTCTAGTGCATCCGTTGCATGGCAATCCCTACTCACTCAAATTGATATCTATTGATGGGCACCTCCATAGCCCGTTGATGCGCCTAGTTGATGTGAGACTATCTTCTCCTTTTCCTCACAACCTCCACCATATTCTATTCCACCTATAGTGCTATATCCATGGCTCACGCTCATGTATTGGGTGAAAGTTGAAAAGGTTTGAGAACATAAAAAGTGTGAAACAATTGCTTGACTTGTCATCGGGGTTGTGCATGATTTAAATACTTTGTGTGGGGAAGATGGAGGATAGCCAGACCTTATGATATTGTAGGGATAACTTTCTTTGGCCATGTTATTTTGAAAAGACACGATTGCTTTGTTAGTATGCTTGAAGTATTATTGTTTTTATGTCAACATTAAACTTTTGTTTTGAATCTTATGGATCTGAACATTCATGCCACAATAAAGAATATTACATGGATAAATATGTTAGGTAGCATTCCACATCAAAAATTCTGTTTTTATCATTTACCTACTCGAGGACGAGCAGGAATTAAGCTTGGGGATGCTGATACGTCTCCAACGTATCTATAATTTTTTATTGTTCCATGCTATTATATTATCTGTTTTGGGTGTTTTATATGCATTAATATGCTATTTTATATTATTTTTGGGACTAACCTATTAACCTAGTGCCCAGTGCCAGTTTCTGTTTTTTCCTTGTTTTTGAGTATTGTAGAAAAGGAATATCAAACGGAGTCCAAACGGAATAAAATTCTACACTGATTTTTCTTGGACCAGAAGGAACCCAGGAGGCTTGGAGAAGAGCCCAGGAGACCTACGGGTGGGCCACAAGCCACCAGGGCGCGCCCCCTGGCTTGTGGGCCCCCCGTAGCTCCTCCAACCCTAACTCTCCGCCTATAAATTCAGAAATATTCCCCGAATACCAAAAAGAGCCATGATAATACTTTTCCGCCGCCGAAAGCCTCTGTTCCCGTGAGATCCCATCTTGGGGCCTTTTCCGGTAATCTGCCGGAGGGGGATTCGATCACGGAGGGCATCTACATCAACACCATTGCCCTTCCGATGATGCGTGAGTAGTTCACCTCTGACCTTCGGGTACATAGCTAGTAGCTAGATGGCTTCTTCTCTCTCTATGATCTTCAATACCATGTTCTCCATGATCTTCATGGAGATCTATCCGATGTAATACTCTTTTGCGGTGTGTTTGTCGAGATCCGATGAATTGTGGGTTTATGATCAGATTATCTATGAATATTATTTGAATCTTCTCTGAATTCTTATATGCATGATTTCATATCTTTGCAAGTCTCTTCGAGTTATTGGTTTGGTTTGGCCAACTAGATTGGTAATTCTTGCAATGGGAGAAGTGCTTAGTTTTGGGTTCAATCTTGCGGTGTCCTCACCCAGTGACAAAGTAGGGGTAGCGAGGCACGTATTTTTATTGTTGCCATCAAGGATAAAAAGATGTGGTTTTCATCATATTGCTTGAGTTTATCCCTCTACATCATGTCATCTTACTTAATGCGTTACTCTGTTCTTCATGAACTTAATACTCTAGATGCAGGCATGAGTCGGTCGATGTGTGGAGTAATTGTAGTAGATGCAGAATCGTTTCGGTCTACTTGATACGGACGTGATGCCTATATGCATAATCATTGCCTTGGATATCGTCATAACTATGCGCTTTTCTAGCAATTGCTCGACGGTAATTTGTTCACCCACCATATTATTTTCCTTCAAAAGAGAAGCCTCTAGTGAAACCTATGGCCCCCGGGTCTATTTTCCATATTATATTTTCAGATCTATAAACCAAAAATACCAAAAATACCTTGCTGCAATTTTATTTACTTTTATTTAGTTTTACTTTTTGTAATCTTTTATATCTATCTCTATCAGATCTCATCCTTGCAATTAACCGTGAAGGGATAGACAACCCCTTTATAGCATTGGGTGCAAGTGTTTGATTGTTTGTGTAGGTGTATAGATTGGGGCCTTGCTTGTACCTCCTACTGGATTGATACCTTGGTTCTCAACAACTGAGGGAAATACTTATCTACTTTGCTGCATCACCCTTTCCTCTTCAAGGGAAAACCAACGCAAGCTCAAGAAGTAGCAACATCATCCATGTAGGCCTCTACATTTCTGTGCAACTGTGGTCCAAATCCGGTCTGTACGGCTCTGGCGAAGGTAGAACCAGCGCTCTTTAAACCGAAGGGCATCTGTACAAAGCAGTACGTGCCGCATGGAGTTATGAACGCGGTCTTTTCCTCATCTTCCTTAGCCATGAAAATCTGGTGGTATCCGGAGTAAGCGTCCAAGAAGGAAAGCAAATCACACCCGGAGGTGGAATCAACAATCTGGTCGATGCGTGGCAAGGGGAAAGGGTCCTTCAGGCATGCTTTGTTCAGGTCAGTGAAATCTATGCGGAGCCTCCATTTCCCATTTGCCTTGCGCACCACCACCGGGTTGGCTAACCAAGTTGGGTGTAACACTCCTCTGACCAAACCAGCTGCTTCGAGTTTCTTAATTTCTTCGGCAATGAACTGCTGCCGCTCCAAAGCTTGCTTCCTAACCTTTTGCTTGACAGGCCTGGCGTGGGGGTAGACAGCAAGGTGGTGCTCGATTACCTCCCTGGGAACACCGGGGATGTCAGATGGTTGCCAGGCAAACACATCGACATTCGCCCACAGAAAGGTAACGAGCGCGCTTTCCTATTTGTTAGTAAGGGTGGCGCTGATGGTGAACGTGCCACCAGTGCCATCCTGCCCTGTCGGGATCTTCTTCGTCTCAGGATAGGTGACCTTGGCTTTCTTGCTAGTGGAACTCTCCGGCAGGTCCTCGACAGGTGCATCGCACTCCAGAGAGGCGCGCTTCCCGGAGTCCTTGCCGGTGTCCCTCCTAGACTTCCTCTCTTTCCTTGATTCCTTGGCAGGAACCGGTGCTTCTGCGACTTCAGCTGCCACCGCGTCTCGATATATCTTTTCCACGCATATGACTGCCTCCTTCTTGTCGGATGGAATGAGATGATTCCAATGGGTCCTGGCATCTTCAAAGTGTTGTAAGCATAGTGAGATGCTGCCATGAACTTTGCCAGTGCTGGGCGACCAAGAATTCCATTGTAAGGCAGGGGAAGCTCAACCACATCGAACACCACCTTCTTGGTTCGGTAGTTTAGCTCCTCGCCAAATGTCACAGGTAAAGTATTCTTTCCCTTAGGTCGGCTCCTGCCGGGATTGACTCCTTGGAAAGTACCCGTAGCCTTGAGCTCTCCGTCAGGGATTTGCAGCCTCTCGACCACTTTTGGGGAGATCAAGTTCAACCCTGCCCCACAGTCAAATAACATCTTGGTGACCTTGAGGTTGCGGATCGTTGGACAAACCAACAACAGCAAACATCCGACCGCGGTGGTGCGATCAAGATGGTCCTCGTCATCAAAGATGATAGGCGTGCGAGACCATCTAAGTGGCCTTTTGGACTCTGCATCAGGTTCCACAGCGTTGACCTCACGCGCCCATTGCTTGAGTTGTCGGTGAGAGGAGTGTAAAGATGCACCCCCGTCAACACACATGGCCTCGCTTGCTCTCTGGAATTCTCGATCACTGGAATCCTTCTCTTCATCCTCATCCTCACTCATATCCTCTGTTTCTTTCTTTTCACGGCCTCTGGCTGGCCTTTCCTTCTGCTGCGGGGCCTTGCCGTGGCGGCCTCCTCTGCCGCCACGGCCTTTTCCGGCAGCAGCGTCTTGGCCCTTCTCTTTGTCACGCTTCTCGTACTCCGCCTTCTGCTTATCGACAAGCTGCTCAACTTGGCGGCACTCTTGGAAATCAAGGCCCTTGGTGCGGTGGATTTTGCAGTACGGCCCGTCAGACTTCCCAGTTTTCTCTGCTGCTGCGGCCTCCCGGCAATCAGCGCACGCGACAGCTTCCTTACCGGGGGTCTCTGCCATGGCCTTCTTGCTGGCAGCGAGATTACCAGAGCCCTCCACAGCAAATACGGCTTTCCCTTTTTGCTTCTTGTTACGCTTTTGGCTCCTCCCTTTCGAGCCGGGGGTGTCGTCGTCGTCGTCTGAGTCGACTTCGATGCCAGCCTCTTCTCCAGGGAGTCGCCTTCCTTTCTCAGCACGGGCACATTTGTCCGCCATTGTGTACAGCTCATTGAAAGTCTTGGGGAGTTTCACATTCATCTTGGCCCGCATCCTCCTGTTGCGCACGTTCGAATGGAACACTGCAATCACGGCAGCGGGGTGTATTTTTGGGATGTTGCGGTGCACTCAACTGAATCTCTGAATGTATTTCCGCAAAGTCTCTCCTTTTTGCGGCAGGACCTGTAGATCGCTGGGCTGTCCTGGCTCCTGATGGCCGCCTGTGAAGGCACCGACAAATTCGTTGCATAGGTCAGCCCAAGATGAGATAGAATTTTCCGGCAGGTGCATCAGCCATGATCTCACATTTGGCTTGAGTGCCAAAGGGAAATAGTTGGCGAGCACTTTTTCATCCCTTCCTCCAGCGGCTTGAACGGCGATCATGTAGATGCCCAGAAACTCCGCCGGGTTTAGCTTCCTGTCATACTTCTCCGTCAGCTGGTTTGAAAGCTCGAGCCGATGGCCAGCGGACGTGCCGCAGCTCACGAGTGAAGGCAGAGCACTCAACCTCGTAAGGCAGGTAACCGCCAGCACTAGGCGCGGGGTCGCCAGCACCTGTGCCATTGTGCCTGTCAGACTGATGGTGTGCTTCTCGACGCCGCTCGATGGTGACGTGCGCGTCTTCCTTCCGCCGATCCTCGAGGACACGCCGCTGGTCCTGGCGATCGCGCGGGCCGGACGAACCCATGGATGCCTCGTCGAACTCGTCAACATGTGAAGTTCGCCGTGGCTGCTCCTGTGTTTGCTGTCGTGGAGGGGACTGCACCGTTGGTGTGGCCCCTCGACACGATCGCCGGCCCGGCCCGCCGTAGCCGTACGCGTGTGCTGTGACGGCTCTGCATGCTGAGATTTATTGGCTTCCATGAAGGATATCAAGCTCTGGATGGTAGCTCTCCACAGATCCATCTTGGCAGCCGCCGGCGGGATGTTAAGTAGAAGTTGGGCTCGTGCCATCACTTCCAACGCCGTGTCCGACATGGCGAAAGAGGTGGACCACGAAGTCGCCCGGCTCCTGGTGGAACCAAGAGGGGCATCGTCGTGTCCTTGACGCCGTGCGCCGCTCGCCGGGGCGGTCTGACATGGGGGAGGCCGAGTCTGCGGGTTCACGGCTCCGCTCGGCGCTCCGTCTTGTTCTGGACGGGGCGTGCGTCCAATAGCCGCGCTGGTGACGGGCGCAGACGGGGGGTCGCGGCTTGCTCCAGATTGTGCGCCGCCGTGACGACTATGGCCATCCGTGCGGCGGGGAGGCGGTGATTGGTCATCTCCTCCGCCCATGGCACCAAGGGTGCGTTTGCCAGGGTGTTGTTGCTGTTGCTCCTCTCCGGCATTACTTGCTCCAACCTCGGCCGTGGGGTTCACAATGGTGGCGCCGCCTGCGCCAGCCGCGTCGCCCACGACGCCCGCCTCACTCGCAGCCGCCGCAACACCCGCCGCACTTGCGGCTGCATGCGAGGGAGCCTTTGAAGTGGAGGGATGCGTAGCCGTGGTGAGCTTATTCTTGGGAGCCATGGATGAAGGAGATGATGATGAAGATCGACTCGCTGTTCACGAACTCGGGTTTGCGCAAATGATGCACGCCCCCTACCTGGTGCGCCAAAGATGTTGGGGCATGGATGCTCACGATAACCTATGGGGCCAGAGGCCGCTTTGTGGTTCGGCAAGGGGGGTCAGGTTGCACAAAGAGCGGAGACCATGAGGCAGCGCGACGATCAGGACGCTGGCATTTTTACCCAGGTCCGGGCCACTGTGGAGCGTAAAACCCTACTCCTGCTTTTGGTGGATTGATCGAAAGAACACGAAGAACACGCAGTGCTGAATCCCGACAAGGGTTGCCGTCGGGGAGAGCTACTACGTGAGTACAAGTGTCCAAAGGTCCGAATCTTGAGCTAGGTTGCCTCGGGCCTCCTTTTATAGTGCACGGGGCAACCATAGTGGCAAAACGGTCTTTATCTATCGATTAGATAGCTAACAGAGCTATCATACCTAACTCTGGCATTTAGGACAAAATACCATGATTGCTAGCCTAGGTGGCGCTCGGGGATGCATCCCCGGCAAGCTCTTGCCACCGCTTAGCTAGCCGTTGCTTAGGGTCTTGACACACTGCTGGACGGGTGTCAACTGGGTATAATCTGCCTTCCGATGCGTCGCCACGTGCTTAGCGAGAGCCACTTAGTCGCTTGAGGGCTCGACACTGCATCGATAAGCAATTGGCGTGGCGATGCGGTGGAGCGGTGGCTGGTTAGCTTGTGCTTGCCGGGAGATGGCTTGTCGGGTCTTCCTGAGATGTGCACGCCTCGGTCCCCGGCAGGCTCTGGGGACGTGGCTGGCTCGCTTTGGGCCCCTCCTGGGCCGTTGCGTTGGTCTTGCCGGTGTTTGCTTGGCCTCCTACAGGTCGTTGCTGCCAGGGGCTGGTTCTTGAATGCTTGCTTGGTGGTGCGGTAGCTTTCCCCAACGGGCTTTGCTACTACTGCCTGTGCATAAGTCAGGGGCACTGGATACCCCTGTCCTAGTGCACCGACACACACTCTTCTCCGATTTACTGCCCCATTCCCAGATTTCTTCAACATCGTGCTCTTGCACAACCAGATTCATGTGCTGCACTTTGAGCCGAAGTCCATTATCCTCCTTTCAGTCTTCGCCTTCCTATGCGAGGCCTTCTTGGCCGTAACCCCCTTGATGGCGCTGCTTCGAAATTTCTTCCGCCTGCGGCTAACCGTGGCCAGCCAGTGCACTGGGTGCGTGTCGTCCATGCCGTGGGCACGACGACGGGTGAATGTATCGACATGGAGATCAACCATGAAGCGGGGGGCTTCAGGCGGCAGTGGGTGTATGTGGACGCGGCCCAGTACAGCCCCCTGCTCTTGACTCCATCATCCCTGGCGGTGCCGAGCTCCAGATGGGGGCACGAGAGGCTCAGTAACCCGAGGTTGTTGCAAATGATGAAGAGGCTGGCTGACCTATGGGCAGCGGGAGTGACGGCAATGATGGTCGTGAGGGAATTCCTCAAACGGCGGATCGCCCCCCTTCAATGCCATTCTCGCCCAACGTGGGATTTTACTAGTCCGGGGGACGCCATGCGGCTCCGCGAAGGCCGCCTACTGCCCATCGTGCTAGGCGACGAGGAGGTTGGCGAGCTTCCCCAGGAGAGGTTTCCCCTGTACAACTATGCGAAATAAGGTGGCCTTCGCTAAGGGAATGCCCTGCTTTGATCAATGGGGGCTGCTCCCGGAGGGCCAGGAGGGGCCTCGGGACAACACTTTCCTGGTGACCCCTAAGCCAGGGGGCCTAGGGGGCCTGAAGCCCCCAGCCGAAGTAGTGGGAGGCGGCAGCTGCCTGTCTCAGCGGGCTTGCTGCCAACTCATCTCTGCCCCTGCGGGCGCCAGCGACACTGCCCCGCTCGAGGGCATGGTTGCCTCCTCCGGCGCGATGGGTGGCACGGAGAACCCCGGAATGGCGGTATCTGGGTCGCGTTCCCCCGAGGAGGGTGCTACACGCAGACCCCAGGCCCCCCTCGCGAGGGAGGCGGGAGCCGGCTACGGGGTCACACGACCACCTCCTGGGGCCGGTCGCATGAGGAAAGCGTAGTTGGAGAGCACCGCCGGCGCACTGCCAAGTGTATTGAAGAAAAGGAAATTAACCGCCAGGGACGAGTAAGCATCGCGCCTCCACCCTACCTACTTCAGCGCGCCTGGGGTATCTGACCCTTTCCTGCATGCAAGTCTTCTTCAAGCAAGAAGGCTATAGAGCATCCGGGCCTGGCGGATGCTCCCTCGCCGCTTGCCGTGGCCGAGGAGCGCGGGAAAGACGTGCTCCGCCGAGGCGCAGAAAGTGTGCCCGGGCAAAGGGCGCCCTTATCGCCGCCCGCCGGGAGCGCGAGGCACGGGGTGATAGTGTCGGCGTTCTGGGAGCGGGGGTACCCAGACCTGCCTGCCTGCGGCCCAGGGCATGGCCCACCTCGTCAGCCAAACAAGGCCCTCGCGAGGGCCCTAAGCGCGCGAGGAATAACAACACCAAGATCAGCGAAGGATGGGCCTCCTCAGGCCCTCTCTGGAGCGGCGGAGATCTCTATGCAAAACCCGGCCTCAGGAGTCAAGGATGACGCAAGGAAGGACAGGCGGGCGCCAGCGCGCCAGGCGGTGCACTTTCCCCTTTGGTGCAAAGGGAGCAAGGACGTACGCGGGTTCCCAAAGCGCCCCCAAAGGTTTCCATTCCGGTGCAACAAGACCACGACCACGAGCCCAGCAGGACGGATGTCATCGCCGAGCCCACCTCTGCATCATCGATAGCTACTTTGCAGGCGAAGACCACCTTTGGATAGGGCGGGGATGTACTCCTGTCCTCCTTCAAATTTGGCCGTTGTGGGATCCCTTCCCGCCATTGCGATAAGGGAAGAGGACCCGGGCCGCTGCTATATATAGAGGATAGGCTGCACCGTACAAGGGGGACGACGAGAGGGGACAACAGACAAGGCAGAGAGCCAAGAACACCACTCGAGCGCCCTCGCAAGGCTCCTCACCACTGTACTAGTTCATCCACCACACCTCCTCGTGAGGCAATCCACCAAAGCAGGAGTAGGGTATTACGCTTCGCAGAGGCCCGAACCTGGGTAAATCACCGTGTGCATCTTCTTCCTCGTCATCATTCGAGTTCATCGTCCTAATCATCGTGTAGTGAGCTAGGTAGGGCGAGGCTGCAGGGGATCTTCGCACACCACTACTAGGAAAAGGGGTGCTAGTGGCGCACCTGTTTTCGCTACTAATGGCGCACTACAGGTGCGCCACTAGCACCACGCCATTAGAATTTTTTACTAATGGCGCACCACTGGTGCGCCATTAGTATCTGGTATACTAATGGCGCACCATGCAGTGCGCCATTAGTATAGCCCACAGTGCGCCATTAGTATGCCTCCCAGGGGCCATATGTAACATGTGCTTTGGCATACTAATGGCGCACTGGTAGATGATGCGCCATTAGTGTGCTCTGGCTTACTAATGGCGCACTATTTGGTGGTGCGCCACTAGTATGAATATTAGGGATTTTTTTTTTCGTTTTTGATATTTTCACAGGTTACAAAATATATTATTTGACAGAATATAGCTAGCACCACACAGCAACAGCAGATTCATCGAATACAATAGAAGATTAGTCTCCGAATACAATTCATCATATTAGCTAGTCTCCGAATTCAAAAGACCGAACAAAGTTAGAACATTTACAAGTCTCGAGCTAGACCGCGAGTAGCGAGTTTGTCCACATTACAAGTCGATATCGATCATCTAAACTACCATCACATAGAAGAGAGCTGCGGTCATCACGATGAGCATCATCGCGATGAAACTGGTCTTCATCCGGTTCCTCCTCCGCTCCCTCCTCTCTCCCGCTAGATAGTGCGCGTATCTAGCTTCCGCCTCCGCCCTAGTGGTGTACCCTTTGTAACTGTTACCGCTGAAACGGTAAACCTGTTTCCGACACTCCTCCCAGTCGTCGTAGACTCCGGGAACCTTACCCTTGTACACGACATACGACGGCATCTCTATGCACTAGACAAACAAAACGTTAGTAGCAATTCACAGACAATACATAAGCAATATATAAGTATGCAACAAAAGGATCGGAAGAGAAAAGCAACACATTAATAGCACGATTCGTGGTCCTACGAATAAATAGCATCGATTACATATAAGTTGAACGACTGTCCAAACTAGAGAGCTAATCGATATTTCAGAACTACATACCATCACTACTTTCGACTCGACTCAGGGACCGGAGCGTGGATGAAGCCACCGTCTATCGTGATGGTCATGAAATCGCGGTCGTTGTCAGCCTGCATTTGTAGCGTTGTTTCTATGTCACTGTTGGACGGTTGATATCTAAGGTAGAACTGCCCCGAGGTACGAAGGACATCTTGATGGATGATTTCCGCAAACTCCGACTGGATGCGAAAGAATTCTTGTCTGATGTCCGTGTCCTGGATTGCCGACAAGCTTGCGGCCCAATCTTTGAGATTATTTGGTAGCAGAAGGTGATCATGGTCCCGCACGATCGCCCGCATGTGATGGAGGGCGTAGTAGGCATCCTTCTGACCGCCAGGCGGCTGCTTGACGCAGGGGAACGTCGTAGTGTGGGCGAACACGTGCTTGCCGTACCTACGAATTGGCCTGTTGAAGGTGCCTCCAGATCTGGCGTAGCCGGGGAGAACATCATCAAGAACTTTCTTGATATTTGTGTAGTCTTTCTTCGACTGACGGTCCGAGTCAAAATACGTGGCCATGGAATATTTCGGGCTTAAGAGGATGAGTGTGCAATGTGTGTCACTGCACAAAACACGGAATGTTAGAAAAAAAAAGAACGATCGAAATCTAAGAAATCATATGTTACGGGGCGATGAGGGGACGACTTACTCGGTAAAGTAAGTCACGAGGAAGTTATCCTTATCTGGGTTCGCCAGAATGACGCCTTCGAGGTATGAACTCGCGACTTGCCGGTCCCCAGCGCTGCCCAAGATCTTGGCACGCATGTAGAAGGGGTCGACTATCACGATGTCCGGGGTCTTGTCTCTAATGATCCGCATCTCCATACTCAGCGAAAATAGCCGGACGAAGGTGTAGTGCAGCGGATGAAGGTTAAACATAGCGAAGATGTCATCAAACCGCAGGACGATCATACCCCCGATGGCGCTATCCACAAAGCCCTTGCCCTCTGGCACCTTGGCCACGAAAACCGGGTATGCCACATCATTCTCTCGGAGACGCCGCTTCTCCAAAGAAAGAACACTGTCATGCAGACTCCGCATAGCACCGGTTGCAGCATTGAGCATATTAGTCGGTAGCATCGGCCTACCCGCCACATGCACCCTCCTCGAGATATCCTTAGGTGAAGGTGGCCCGTCCTGAGCACGGATCGTACTCGGTGCCGGCTGGCTCGCACCCTTAATCTTTCTTTTCCGTCCCTTCTTCTTCTGCTGTAATGGGATCGAGTTCTGCTGAGAGACCGCCTTCTTGAGTGTGTTGGGGCTGATAATATTTCGCACCTCGGCTATCTGAGGCTCGGTGAAGGCGGCAGCTGGAGGCGTCTCCTGAGAACTGAACGCCAGACGACGCCTGTTGCAATTGGGTTTCTCCGCGGTACCAGCTAGATCGCGATCGTCTTTTGCAGGGTTGGGTTCTTGAGAAGGAGGCCCCAAGAATTCATCATCGTACCCATGTTCGTTGAAGTACTTATCGACTTTGGTAAATGTACCGTCGTCGTCGTCCGGATCCTGTGCCATATGCATGCCCGGATCCTGTGCCATATGCATGTCCGGCATGTCCGGTAGCGTTGCGGCGGTCTTGCCATGGCTTGGCGCCGGCACGACTGGCGGTGTTGTCTTTGGGGTGGTGTCCCCCGCCCCCAAACGAATCTGGCTCTTCGGCCAAAGAAGGGGCCAGGTTAGGCAGGCGCTGAGGGTCATCACATCATCTTCGTCGGCCCCGGCGGGTCGAATCGGAGGTAACAACTCGTCGCAGCCTGGCAGCACCCGAACCAGTTGAACCCTATACACGGTGGGTGGCATTGGATTACCGTGGAACACGGGGTTGCCCGGTTGAACGATTTTGCCCTTGGCGACATCGACCAGCTCGTTGTTCACGAAGTGCAGGAGAGTGCACGGAACGTCGGCGGCGCCCTGCGAAAACATGTAGGGCGTCAGGGATGCCCAGTCAAAGGCAAGGAGATGAAGTCCTCGGCCGAGAGGCTTAATTAGTTACCGTGATGATGGCGTCGAGCTCGGCTAATGTCGAGGCACCGCCAACGGCGGGCGTGCAATTGACGGAGGGGCCGCTTGCTGCCGAGGTGCCGGCCGGCGTACACCCGGGTGCATTAAGCTCCAATGCCCGTGCCGGCGTCGGAGACACCAATACCGGCTCCGCCGGAGACACCAATGGCGCCGCCTGCGTGCTGTGCGAGTTGCTGGCCGTGAAGCTGGGAATCGGGGGCGGCCCCTGTTGGCCGCTCGCAATCCACGTCGTCAGCCCATGAATCAAGGTAGGCATAATGCCGGTGAGCGTCGATCCCAGTTGTTGTTGCACTTGCTCTTGGACAATCTCCGGAATCCGCGCCACTTGTGCCTTGAGTTCTTGAACCTCGCGCGACTGGCTTTCCGAGCTGGTCTTTCTCTCCTTTCGCCCACCAGCGTTATAGTATGACGACCATTTTGTGGACAAGCCTTTGCCGGCCACACGACCAGCTGACGACGGCTTACTGAGCTTATCCTTGTTTTTCATTACGTTCAACGCCCTATTTAGAGTGCTGTCCCAAGGGATGCTCTGAGACGACCCCGCGCTACTGCTTTCAGTCTCCTGCGCCAGAACAAGCTCAAGCGCCCTGGTCTTCGGATCCGTGGTAAGCTCCTTTGTTACCGGGTCCTCCTTGTACCGGGCCCTGACATAGTTCCTGGTCTGCTTGTCACGGTATTTCTCGAAGCAGGGCGGTAGGCCTTGCTCGGCACGCTCCGCGTCCTCCTTGTCCCATATAGGCTCCGCCACTCTGTAACCGCCGGGACCGAGTTTGTGTTCCCCTAAGTTCAACTCCCGCATTTCTTTCCCCCACTGACTTGATTCGGAGGTTGCGCTGCTCTCGCACTTGATCTTGAACTCCTTGTAGTCATCTTCGCTGATCGAAGGATTTTTCGCCTTGATCTTCTCATAACTATCACCTTTCTCAATCTTTCTTTTCACCGCGCTTCTCCAAGTAGACAGGGCCGTGCTCATCCTCGTGAGGGCGGCACTGTTCACTTTATTCCCTGAGAGGCGTGTGTTTTCAAATTCAGCGGGGAACTTGTATCGTTCGTGCAGCTTCGTGAAGAGGAGGTTGCGCAAATTCCCTCGGTCCTTATGCCTTAGGTTCTCGGTGTTGATCGAGACGGTGCTCCGGAGAATGCACCCGAGCTGAACCGAGTACCCCTTGACTATTTGTTTGGGCTCCGTTGGATGCCCGTCGGAGTCCACTTGAGTAAATTCCTCCTTGACGGTGCGGAGCACGTTCGGGCGCCGGTCCTTCCGTTGCCTCTTCGGTTGGCTGCCATCTGTGCGTGCGCTGCCATCATCAGTGGTGGCATCCTCGGCGGCACCATCAGTGGTGGCATCCTCGGCGGCACCATCAGTGGTGTCATCCCCGACACCACTAGGGGTTGTGTAGTCAGGATCGGTGTCTTCTGCGGCGTCCTCATAGCGGTGAGGTTGTTCCTCCATCTCCTGGGACAGCTCCCAGAATTGCTTGCCGCCCGAACCACCGACCTCATCGTTGTGGGCCATGTTTCGCTCTAAATAGGGAAAAAGTTTGGTCAAAAAGTTGGTTATTGTCAAGGAACAAGATCATGGTCTCATCATTTAGGGTTTGTCGACACCGAGGCATCCTAAAAGCTAAGCTTTTATCATTTAGGGTTTGTCGACGCCGAGGCACCCTAAAAGCCTAAGCTTTCATCATTTAGGTTCTTATCGACACCGAGGCACCCTAAAAGCTACTTAATTAAGTACTAAGATACCCCGGCCCATGCATTAGTAGCAAGTACCCCATATGTCCGATTTTTAGCAAAGTCATGCTAAAATTCACGGAAAATTTCAGCATGACCTTTGCTGAAAATAGGACATATGGAGTACCCGAATTTGCCGGAACGGAAGTTAATCGACATTCCGGCAAACTCAAGGGCCTCTCGGGGTACCTGCAAAATCATCACGACACGATGGTCGGAGAGTCCCAACTAGTACAGTTTATTTAATGCCAGTCATACACCATCTAAAATACCAGTAGTATACCATTACCTACCCTGCTCAACAAACTCAAGGAAGATAGTAGTAACAACTTGCTGCACTGGACTACTGGAGTATGTTGATATTCACATCATACGGTGTTCATTTACATTGCCAAATCTGTCATAGCAGCTAGCACGTACTACATACAAAATATTCAATCTTGACGTGACTACATCTACATGGATCTTGGTTATGTATGTTGATATTCATACAGTCACAGTGTTCGTTTACACTAGTTAATCAATCATCTTCCCTAAAGAAGTTTCGGTTAGTCTTCAGCTAAAAAAATGTAGTTTCAGCCACAAGACATAGCCTGAGTATATACTCTTGACAGTACAGCAGCCATCCGTCTTGCTACAGAGTATATTCCGTCCAAGTCCTCTTGGTTGCGCTGATCATGTACAACATCTGGCGCTAGAAGTGAAATTATGCATTTGCAAGTGGAAACCGGGAAGGGCTGGCTACTTGTGTACTGTCCTGTTTTTGCTATGTTTCAGTTTCAGAACCCGAAATCCTGCTGGCTTGTTTCTTTCCAAGAATTCGAGAGTAATCTGACGTATGCACAAGAAGAAATGAGAGATCTTAATCGACAGCCATGCTAGCTTTCAACTCACAGTTATGTCAACTCACAGGTAGTTATGCTAGCAAGGACCAACATTTAGTATCTAGCAACGATTCCGCAAGTAAGAACCCGAGGTCGTGTTCGCTGGGAGCAGAGGAGGAGGGCAGAGGAAGGAGGAAGGAGGAGAGGTACCTGGGCGGGAGCGGCCGGTCGCCGGAGGGGTCGGGGTCGGGGTCGGGGTCGGCGGCGCACGTAGGGGCAGGCGGGGTGGGTGCGTCGGGGCCGCGCTCGCCGGCTGCTGCAGGGGCCGGAGGAGGCCCTCGCTCGTCGGAGGGAGGAGGAGAGGAGAAGAGCGGGCGGCGCGCGCTCGGCCGATCCCGTTCGGGGGGCGCGGGGGCGGCGGGGGTGGAGTCCCGCGGGGGTCGGGGCGGCGGCGTCGGGGGCAGCGCAAGACCACAGCGGCGGCGGCGTCGCCGACGGCGTGCAGGCGCGACGGACGGAGGGGGCGGAGCAAGGGGGCGGCGGCGTACGGTTGGGGTCGAGTGGGGGATCTGGCGAGGGAGGGAGGGAGGCCACAGTGCGAGGGGAATAGGTGGAGTGGGGGGAGGGTTCTAATGGCGCACCTCCCCCTAGTGCGCCATAAGTACGACGATTCTAATGGCGCACCTCTCCCTGGTGCGCCATTAGAATTTTGTTTTAATTACTAGCCCGACTGGTCAGGTTATATTCCACCTAACCCTATCTCCATCAGAACACGCCCACTAGCCCGACTGGTCAGCACGCAGCACACACACCAGGAGGTCCTGGGTTCGATTCCCAGGCTCCCCAATTTTTGTTTTTATGCATTTAAAATGCTGTTTGATATTTATTTGTGTTTAAATATGTTCAAACTTGTTTAAATCATAACAGTAATATTTTTTTATAAATGATTTTCATAAATTTTTATAAAAACAGTAATAAATTTTTATAAAAACAGTAATAATTTATAAATTTTTAAAAATATCATCAAATTTGAAAAAATATTCATGAATTCAAAAAGTGCCCATGAAATTTAAAAATATTCATGAGTTCAAAAAGTGCCCATGAAATACAATCGAGAAATGAAGACTACGATTTAAATACAATCGATCTTAGCTAGCTATCTGTTCACAATCTTCTTGCCCTTCTTTTTCGCAAATGGAGTTCTTCTGTGGAACGGACGTCCTTTAGGTAGGGTGGTCCTGCTTCTTCTTGTGGTGTATGCTGCTACTTCATCGTCGTCGTCATGTTCCATCTTCGGGTCGCCGTACTTGTCGAAGTCTTGCTCATTGGCGACTCCATCCATTCCGATGATCTTCCTTTTGCCTCTCCTCACGACAACACGACTGGGCTTTGACGGGTCGGTAATGAAGAAGCATTGGTCCACTTGGGAAGCCAGTACCCATGGCTCATTTTTCGCGGTGACGTTTGCGCCCGCGGTCTTGGATTTGGCTTCGGGTATAACCATGGTGGTGAAATACCGGTCTTCTTTTAGGACGCTCTTGGCCCATCTGACACGGAACATCGGGACCTTCTCTCCAGCGTAGCTCAGCTCCCAGATCTCCTCGATCCTTCCGTAGTATCTGTCCTTGTCGTTACCGGTGTAGGATTCCATCGTTACCCCGGAGTTCTGATAACCATCGCTCTTCATGTCCTTGTCCTCGGTGTAGAATGTGTAGCCGTTGATATCATACGCCTCATAGGTCATCAGGTTGTGCTCGGCGCCCTGTGACAAGGCGAATATGAGTTGTTCTTCCACGGAAGAATCCTCATGTAAAGGGTACGACAGAAGCTTCTCCTTGAACCAACGCGTGAAACATGAGCTGTGCTCTTTGATTATATCTCCGTCCGTCCTCTGTTGGCCTCGGTCATTGTACGTCTTCTCAATAAAGGTTTTGTGCTCTACCACCCAAGGATCGACCACGTCTATGTGTTGTAGCGCGACTAGGTTTGCTCTTTCAAAGTCGGCGAGTCGACCCTCGAAGTCGACATGCATTTCGTGGCGACCCTCGCGGTGACCCCATCCAGCGAGCCTGCCGAGGTGCCTGTTGACGGGCAGACCAACGGGGTTCTCGATGCCTAGATAATTCGTGCAGTAGGAGATGCACTCTTCGGTCAGAAAGCCCCTGGCTATGCTTCCCTCTGGACGTGACATGTTGCGAACGTATCCTTTGATGACACCATTCATCCTTTCGAACGGCATCATGCTGTGCAGGAACGTCGGCCCGAGTTGGATGATATCCTCCACGATATGGACCAGCAGATGCACCATAACGTCGAAGAATGCGGGCGGGAAGTACATCTCAAGCTCGCATAGTATCACCACGATCTCTTCCTGTAGCCTTCTGAGTTGCCTCACGCCAACCGACTTTCGAGAGATGACGTCGAAAAAGTTGCATAGGCCAAATAGCGTTTCACGGACGTGCGCGTCCATGATCCCACGGATTGCAACTGGAAGTATCTGCGTCATCAGCACGTGACAGTCGTGAGACTTCATCCCGCTGAACTTCTGCTTCACTGAGTCTAGGTATCTGCTTATCTTCCCCGCATAACCGTAAGGAAGTTTTACTCCTACGAGGCAGGTGAAAAACTGCTCGATCTCCTCCTGACTTAGAGTGAAGCACGCGGGAGGGAAGTCATTTCCGATCTTCTTGGCCTTTTTGCCTTTGCGACGACTTTCCGTGTCCATCGCCTCATCATCATCATCATCATCATCATCATCATCATTAGCGTGAAGCTCCTCCCTGATGCCCATTGATTTCAAGTCTGCCCTTGCTTTCGGCCCATCTTTGGTCCTCTCTGGCATGTTGAGCAGGGTACCAAGCAGACTCTCGCACACGTTCTTCGTGATATGCATGACATCAAGGCTGTGAGGCACACGGAGGATCTTCCAGTACGGCAAGTCCCAGAAAACAGACCTCGTTTTCCATACCTTCAGCAGCGACTCTGGCGCCTTTCGCTTCTTTCCCGACGGTGGCACCTTTCCCGGCTCTGGCGCCTTTCCCGGCGGTGGGCACTCTTTCCAATTTTTCAACAGCTCGTCTATTTCCTCGCCGCTCCTCGTACGCGGGCGTCTTCGGGGTTCGGTTTCACCATCGAACAGATCCTTGCGTTTTCTCCATGAGTCATCGTCGCGAAGCCACCTTCGATATCCCATGAACACGGTTTTCGAAGACCCGGGATCTCTATCTAGCTGGCGATACGTTGTGTCATCCATGCACCTGACGCATCCAGAAAATCCGTGGACCACCTGCCCCGCGACATATCCGTAACCGAGATAGTCGTGCACCGTCGTGAGCAGTGCGGCTCTCATAGGGAAATATTCTTTCTCTGCGGCGTCCCACGTATTGGCTGGCGTTTTCCACAGCGTGTCTAGCTCCTCTTTCAGCAACCCCAGATACAGATTGATGTCGTTCCCTGGTTGTTTCGGCCCTTCAATTAGCATACTCATGTGAATGTACTTCCTCTTCATGCACAACCAGGGGGGAAGGTTGTACATCCACACAAACACAGGCCAGGTGCTATGTGTGCTTCTCTGGCTGCCAAACGGATTGACTCCATCGGTGCTCGCGCCCAGCACGATGTTCCTTGGATCGTCCCCAAATTCTGGGTGTTCGAAGTTCAACGCTTGCCACTGGCTCGCATCCTTAGGGTGACTCAGCATCTTGTCTTTTTTATTTATCTCCGGATCATTTCCGTCATCTTCTCGCTTCTTCTCCTCCCTATCCGCGTGCCAACGCAGGAGCTTTGCTGCCTTAGGGTCCGCGAAATACCGCTGCAGACGAGGAGTGATCGCAAAGTACCACACCACTTTTCGAGGAGCTTTCTTCCTCTTCTTGTATCGAGTGACGCCGCACACCGGACATATGGTAGACTTCGCGTGCCCGTCCCGATAAATGATGCAATTGTTCATGCACACATGGTATTTCACGTGCGGTAAATCCAGAGGACACACGATTTTCTTCGCCTCCTCGAAACTGGTCGGGCACTTGTTCCCCTTGGGAAGACGTTCGTGCCAGAATGACATGTTCTCGTCGAAGCATGCGTCGGTCATTTTGTGTTTTACCTTCATCTCCAGAGCCATGAGCGTTACTTTCAGGCGGGTATCCTCGGGCCTGCATCCTTCATACAATGGAGTAACCGCGTCTATCTCCAGTTGATCCAGCTTGGCTTTCTCTCGGGCGGCAGCTCTTGCGTTATCCGTCTGCTTGAGAAGCAGCTCTTGAATATGAGGGTCCTGCACCCAGCCTCCATCGTCGTCTGCTCCGGCATCTTCATCTTCATGATCATGCCCTTCGTCTTGATCTTCCTCATCATCATGTCCGGCATCTTCTACATGATGACTGTGTACAGCATCACCGTCGTGATCATGTCCTGGAGATTCTTCGTCTTCTCGACCGCCCTCGCCGCGGTGGTTGTCTTGCTGCCCTTCCTCATTTCTTGCCCGGCCCCCATGGACGACTTCATAGTCATCTTCATCACCTTGCCACCGATAGCCATCCATGAAACCACGCAAGAGCAGGTGGTCCCGCACCTGCCCGGAATCCGGGTCCGCAATAAGGCTCTTCAGCTTGCATCTTCGACACGGACATCTTATCTCCGTCTCGTTCTTTTGAAGCATCTCGGCCTTCGCGGAGCTCAAAAACCTATTCACGATGCCTTCGGTCATCGTGCGGACCATGGTCGCCTGCGGGGTAGAGCAAAACGATATTTTAGAACCAAGAAAAAATTTGGCATGACTTTCCCTAAAAATAGGACCAAAAAGAATGCATAGTGCCAAAATTCTCGCCGAAACGGAAATGAATCAACATTCCGGTAAAATATTGGCAACTATCGCATTTCAAATACCGGTACCTGCAAACACAAACATATATGCAACACCACAAACATATGCAACACCACAAACATACATAGATCTAGCAAGGCCATAAAAAGTGCATGTGCACGTTGTTGGAGCGAGGGAGAGAAAAAAAGTAGATCTACAACATAAAGATAGCTTTCCCCTTACTTACCTATCAAAAAAAGGTAATTTAACCACCTAATTTTGATGAATCTATGGTGCAAATGAGGTGAGGAGGAGGAGGCAGCCGACACAATCTTGGAGGAGGAGGTGGAGAGAATGAAGTGGGGAAAGTGAGTGTGTAGGTGTGGCTGTCCAAAATATCTTGCTGGTCCCAGGTTACTAATGGCGCACCACCCATATATGCGCCATTAGTAACCCTGGTTACTAATGGCGCACCAGCTTGAGGTGCGCCATTAGTAGTTTTGCAAAAAAAAAAAAAAAAAAAATAGTAGTGGCGCACTGTGTTTGAGGTGCGCCATTACTAGTTAAACTAGTAATGGCGCACTCTTCCCTGGTGCGCCATTAGTATTTTTGGAAAAATGAAAAAAAAAACATTTGTTACTAATGGCGCACCGTGGGTCTGGTGCGCCATTAGTGTCTACCACACTAATGGCGCACCAACTCATGGTGCGCCATTACTATATAGTAGTGGCGCACCACATGTCTGGTGCGCCATTAGTAGCCATATCATCTATAGCCCTTTTCCTAGTAGTGCACGCCCCTGTGTTCGAACCTCGAGGCTTTTGCGGAGCCCGAAATCCGACATTTGGCGCGCCAGGCAGGGGGCGTGTCGAAGTCTTCCTCAAGCCAAGCTCTTCCTCCGCCTCGCCGCTCCGATGTCTGATGCTCACCGAGCCCGCGCCGAGCGCCGAGCTGCCCGCGTCGCCCAGACAGCGCCCGTGGGCCGCGCCGCCGCGCGCCGGTCCCCCTCACCTGTGACCAACGCCGCCACGGGCCCGGAGGCCCACGAGCAACAAGACTCTTCCCAGCCGGTCACCGCGCGGCGCGACAGCCGCACCGCCACTCCGTCGATCATTTCGGCTACCGGGTCGTCCTCCCACGCTCGACCCGGGCCACCGCGCGGCTCGGGCGCACTCGCCATGGCGCACGAGCTGCTCCGCTACTGCACTGCCCCCGACCGCCATGACGACTGGCTTCGGCGCATCGCGGAGCTCGTCAGTGCTGCCGGCGACGCTTAAGCGCTCTCCTACTCATTTCCACCCCAGCCCTCTCTATCAGACGACGTGGCCCATGATGCGCCGCCACCCCCTCCACAACGCGACATCGTCCCCGAGCCCAGGCGTGAAGCGCGCCCGCGCGACCAGCCCCGCGAGCCACGGGCAAGGGCGAAAGATGAAGTAAGCTGCCAGGTGGTGCCCCGGCCGCGCGTCGCCGCGCGTGTGCTCCCCGCGCTACCGAACCAGCGTCGCGACCGGGCACCGCTCGAGGCGGCCCCTCAGGAGCGTCAAGACCGGGTCCCTCCCGCACACGCAGTACCCGTCGAGCCGGTGGGGTGCCACGCCATCGCCCCGGAGCTCCATCCAACCATGTGGCCCTGCAAGTTCAAGCCCGACCTACCCCCTAGCTACGACGGCACCCTGGATCCTGCCGAGTTCCTACAGCTCTACTCGCTGAGCATCCGGGCAGCCGGTGGAGACGACAAGGTCATGGCGTGCTGGTTCCCCATGGAACTCAAGGGCGGCGCGCTCTCCTGGCTCCTCAACCTCCCGGAGCGGTCCATCACCTCCTGGGACGGCCTGCGCAAGCGCTTCGTCACCAACTTCCAAGGTACCCGCGACCGCGCGCTCACTGTGAACGACCTGCGGCGTGTGAAGCAGCAGGAGGGAGAGACCCTGCACAAATTCATACATCGCTTCACGACTACACGCCTCAAGGTCTCGAGGGCGTCGGATGAGGCTATCATCTCCACGTTCACCGACGGCGTCACGGACCTCAAGATGAAGGAGGAGCTCACCATGAACGACGAACTGTGCTCAACCCTGGAGATGTTAAACCTGGCGAACAGGTGCGCCAAGTCCGAAGAGGGCCGCCTGTCGCTCTGCGAGCCTCCGGCGACAGAGCCAGAGGAAAAGAAGACCAAGGCCAAGGAGGCGAAGCGCAAGGCCCCTGCGGTGCTTGCAGCTGAGCCTGAGACCAATCGCAGCCGAGGCGAAGAACCCCCCGCAGGAGGGCGGCCGTCCTGCATCTTCCACGGCAAAAACAACCACGACACCATCAATTGCCAGGAGCTCAGGCTGGTCCGCGATGAGCACTTCGGCCGGCGCCCTGGACGCGTGGACCGTGGCTTCGAACACGGCGGAGGCCACGACGGAGGCCCTTGGGACAACCGGGAGCCGCGTCAGGAGTGGCGAGACCGGCCTCGAGAGGACCGCTGGCGCGATCAAGCTCGGGAGGACCGCTGGCGTGACGACTCTCTGGAGGGGCCACGCCGTGGCCAGCCTCGTGAGGCCCGTCCTCGTGAGGCCGGCCTACCACCACTACCGCCGCCACCCAGAAGGAAGGAAGAGGATAGGCAAGACGATGGGGCTGGGGGCTTCCAGGAGGTCAGGGCGATAGCCTGTATCCTGGGCGGCGCCCAAGCCCCGGCGTCGAACCGCATCTTCAAGCAGTTCACGCGGGAGGTGAACGCAGCTCTCCCGAAGCCCAAAGCCATGCGCCCCCTCAAGTGGTCCTAGACCGCAATCACCTTTGACTTGAGGGATCAGCTTAGGTGCTCGGCCATGGCCGGCACGCTCCCCATGTTGTGCACTCCGACCATCAGCAACGACCTCATCACCAAGAACCTAATCGACAGTGGAGCGGGGCTCAATGTCCTCTCCATTGAGACCTTCGAGACACTCCAAGTACCGTACGACCAGCTCATTCCGCCCAAGCCCTTCTCGGGAGTCACTGACGTGTCCACCGTCCCCATTGGGCAAGTGTGCCTGCCCTTCACCTTCGGCGGACACAAGAACTACCACACCGAGATCATCGTCTTCGACGTCGCACACATCCACCTCCCGTACAATGCGATCCTTGGGTACCCGGCCCTCGCCAAGTTCATGGCGGTGACTCATCATGGCTACAACGTCCTCAAGATGCCAAGGAGTGGCAGCGTCATCACCGTCGCCTGCGATGAGAAGGATGCCGTCTGCTCCCTCGAGCGTGCTTACCACGCTGCGGCGGCCGAGCGCTCGGACGACGAGGAGGATGCCCTGCCTCGTGAGAATGCATGCAAGAAGAAGAAGCAGCTCCTCCCCGCAGGGCGCCAGGGGGCTGGGACATCCAAGGACGGCGCCTCAGGCCCTACGCCCGGGGACGGGGCCCCACCCTCCATCGCATAGGAAAGCGCGCTCGGCGCCCCCCTTGGGTCTGGCTCGGGGGCTTCCATCCGGGGAGCTCCCGGCTTGGCCGGTGAGACAAGGGAGGTGCTCGGGCACAACCTGAAGGCGTGTCCTGACGCGCGTCTGCCTGAGCCAGGAGCACGGCGCGAGGCTCCAAGCTCGCAAGAGTCCGTCATCAGAGCGATCGAGGAGCTTCAGGAGGCACAGGCCATGCGAAGCGGGACCTGCCCTGCACCACCAAGCGCAGCCGCCATCGTCGGCCCGGTCAACAAGCCGCGCATCTGCGTCAACGCGCTCGCAATCAACAGGGCCGCGTCCCAGGACCTCTTCTGGTCGACGCGCACCGATCGCGGGTGGGTCTACCCGCACAACTACGTCCGCATGCCCTTCGGCCTGGCGAACGCAGGCGCCACGTTCCAGCGCCTTGTCCATGCCATGCTCATACCATGCCAGGCGAGGCGCGACGAGGAGTTGGAGGGGATGCCCGGACCGAGCAGGGGTCCCAAGCCCCGAGAGACGACGGGCTCATGAGGGTCATGCTCACGGAGGTGCAAGGTCAGGCTACGACGGGAGCTTCGACTCTTCAGCGGCGTGGCCGCCAGGTGATTTTTTGGTTTGTGCCAGGTAACTTTTTGGTTTACTCCATTTGAGGGCGCCCATCGGGCCACATTATCCTCAGGCGACCAGGGCATACCCCTGCAGCCGCCTCATTTACGCATGTTCCAGTAACTTTTCACGCATGTGATCTATTTCCTAACGTTTCACCTTGCCTGCACGGCTCTTTGCCGGCGTGAATGTCGCCGTACCCGAATGATCCTACCTTCGACCGCCTCATGAGAGGACTGGGCACGGCATCTATGCTCGGGTCCGTCCCTGCAGCGTCGATAAATACAGTGGCTGAGCTCTGTCTGGCGGGCCGGCCCTGCTCACGTCACCTCCTAGGGTCACTGGTGCTTCGCCCTCTCATGCGATGGCCCTCGGGAGCACATTCGGCGCAGGCTTCTCCAAAATTTGCAGGACCTCGGACGGCGCTATCTACAAGAAGTTCCAGGCGCAAACCGCCTTTGAGGTAGGGACCTCGCGAGGCCAAAGTGCCCTCGCAAGCTCCCAGATACACCTCCCAGTTCTACCGTGCAAGCCACGCGTACGAACTCAATGGGATGTACACTCCCGGAGCCCCCCGAGGACGAGGAGGGGTTCCTTCCCACCCAATGTGGAAGCCCCATGCTCCGCGCTGGCGGACAACACGGTCCACCAATGACTATGCCCACGCAAGGTGGATGCCCCATGCCCCGTGCTGGCGGACAACACGGTCCACCAATGACTATGCCCACGCAATGTGGAAGCCCTACGCTCCATGCTAGGGATAAACAACCGAGGGCGCCCCAATGGCCACATCCAACCTCAGGAAGGCCCCTCGCGGCCCCGTCTCGCTGCGTTCCCCTGGGATGTACGCGTGAGGGGGCTGCATGGGGGCTACTACTGGGCCAAGCCTGGTACACACCACCTCCCCAGGTCTACCAAACCTGGTCTTCACGCGCCCCTCTCAGTAAAAGCTAGCGAGGAAAGGTATGGGAGCCGCTCGTACATCAAGGGGGACTCCTGAGCATCGCGACTCAGGAGCCTCATTGGTCCTGTAGCCCCTCACCCCTTAGCACCGTCCTGGTGATCCGAACGGCCCAACGGCGGCTGAGGTATGTGCGGGGCCGGGCCCTGCCGACGCAGAGCTCAAAGCGCTCAAAACCCCAAAGAGGATGCTGGAGCTCGTACGTCAAGGGGGACTCCTGAGCATCGCGACTCAGGAGCCTCACTGGCCACGTAGCCCCTCAACCCTTGGCACCATCCTGGTGATCCGGATGGCCCAACGGCGGCTGAGGTATGCGCGGGCCAAGCCCTGCCGACGCAGAGCGCAAGGTGTTCGAAATTTCCAAGTCAACCCAATCTTCACCATGTTCCCTTCATGAGGGCTGCTCGTACGTCAAGGGGGACTCCTGAGCATCGCGACTCAGGAGCCTCACTGGTCCTGTAGCCCCTCACCCCTTGGCACCGTCCTGGTGATCCGGATGGCCCAACGGCGGCTGAGGTATGCACGGGGCCGGGCCCTGCCGACGCAGAGCATCACAGCAAGCAAGAAGGAAACAAGGCGAAGAAAGCAATCACACAGTTCAACAGTTATTACAAGCATTAAAAGTTTCCGCAAATACAAACAAGTTTAACGCCTCCGCGAGGCACGATGAACATTGCAGGAAAGGAACAAGGAAGAGGAATTAGGAGGAGCCGCCGCCACCACTCGTCCCGGCCGCGGGGAACTCGTCGTCGACATCGCTGGCATCGTCTTCTTCGCCGCTAACCCTTGCAGCTTCAGGAGGCGGAGGAACGGTGACGCAGGTGAACTTCTTCACCAGCGCCCCCATGGCGCCCTTCACTGCCGCCGCAGCGCTGGCACGGACTTCGGGGGCGACCGGGCAGATCACGGAGTCGAAGTCAAACCCCGTCTCGCGAAGGTGAAGATGGCTGAAGACGCGCGTCGCGGCCTCAGAAAAGAGGTCGTGGCACTCGCTCTCCAAGACCCCCTCCACCTTGGCAACGGCGCCCTCCAGCGCCTCGACGAGCTTCAAAGCGAGCTCCGCGAAGCCGCTCTCCGGATCCACCAGGGGCTCCGCAAACCCATCCTGGCAGAGGGAGTGGGGCGCTTGGCGAAGCTTGAGCTCGACGGAGGGAAAGGCGCTGAGCTCCGCGGCCTTTTTCTCCTTAGCCGCGGCAAGAGCCTTCTCCCTGGTGTCGAGCCGGGCCTTCTCCGAAGCGACTTCCCTCTCCCGCGCGTCCAGGCGCTCTCGCTCCGCGGCTCGGTTGGCCGCCGCCTAGGACAGCTCGGAGTCCCGATCGACAAGCTGGGCCTCACAGGTCTTGAGGGCTTCCCCTTGCTGACACAGCCGTTCCGCAAGCGCGGACTTCTCTTCCTGAAGAACCTTCAAGCGGGCCTCCGCTTCATCACAACGCCTTGCAGCAGACGCCGCGTCGGTCAGTGCCGCCTCGCGGGCTGCCTTGGCTGACGCGGCCTCCTTCTCACTCTCTGCTGTGGTGGCCTTGGCCTGGCCCCAAACCGCCACGACAGAGGCGTCGGCTTGGAGCCACCCGGAGAGGAGCCCCAGGCGCCCACTCGCGAGGCGATCGTCAGCGCCCCCGAGGGCATCCCAAACCTGACCCAGAGCGGTGTAGGCCCCGTCCAGGACGAAGGGGCCGCGCAATGCGGACACCAAGGCCACGTCAGGGGGAGTCGCCTGTGCCATCACAGGAGACGCCCCTGGGGCGGCAGAAGCACGAGGAGCAGGAGGCACCGGAGGCTCCGCCACGACCATAGGTAAGGTGGATGCAGACGAGTCCAAGGGCAGCTGGCTCCCGAGGCAGCAACGCCGACGCGCCCCCAAAAGTAGGAGCGGCAGCACCAACGCGCATCGGGGGCTCAGGGGGCTCCACGGCGGTGACCAGGAGGGTTGCCTCGCGAGCCCCCACCCCCGCGGCGGCAGACGCCTCGACAGGCGACGGCAGGACGACAGGAGCGGGCAGTGCATGGGAAGGCGCCTTCGGCTTGACGCCCGCCTTCTTCTTCCTCATCCTCAGCACGGTGGCATTTCTGGTCACCAAGCAAAGGAAGAATCATCAGCGCACGAGCTACCGGCAGGCGACCAAGGTCGAACCAGATTACTCACTCTTCAACGTCGACCCACTTCCTCTTCTTCTCTGCCTCGACGACGACAGGGGCGCCCTCGCCTTTCTCCGGGAGGGCACCACCACGCGGGGGAGCAGGAGCACTGTCGGCAAGGGCAGTAGCTGGAGGGGTCACCATGGCCCCGGCCTCGTCCGCCTTGTCCGCGAGCTGCGATTGGGGCGGGGGCGAGGCCGGCGCTTTGTCCGCCTTGCCAGCAGAAGCAGGACCCACCAGAGGAGGCTCCGCGCCGCGTTTCTTGGGGGACGCCAGGCAGGCAGACCGTGTGGCACGAGGGGCCGGTCCTGACCCCCTGAGGACCTTGGCGGGACACGGAGAACCTGCAGCAGAAGCTTCACCAACATCGTCGTCGTCCTCAAGGTCACGCAAGAGCATGCTCTGCGACGGGGGAGACGCCTCCGCCAGGTCGTCGTCTGCTGTCTTATCCAAATTCTCCCCGCCCGTGGTGTCGCCGGAGGACACCATCACCGGGGAGCCAAGGCCCTCTGCCGGGGAGAGCCATAGTTCGTTGAAGACAGGCATCGCGGCGACCAGATCGGCTCCGTCGTTGCGGCAGTACAACGGGGCACAGTCGTCGGGAAAATCTCCGGGGTCGCCGTTGAGCAGGGTTGTTACAACTCTGCTCAGCTCCCCGGAGGGCATGGGGGCGGACCAAAGCCTGAGGTCGTCGCCGCTTCCCCGTTATTCCCACAAGGGCCTCGAATGCGACTGGAGGGGTGCCAGGCGCTGCTTCAAGAACACCTTCACTGTCATCCCCCCAGTCAGCTTCCTGGCACTGATATCGCGAGAAATCCGCTCCAGGACGGGCCTGGCCCGGGGGTTGGAAAGCTTCGCGGAGCTCCACGTGGGGGTCTTCTCCAGCAGCCCCTTCGGCAGATCCAAGCGGGGGTTGGTACTCTTGAGATCCATGAAGACCCAGCGGTGCCTGAAGTTCTCCACCTTCTTCCCGGCCTTTAAGAGCATGTTACCGCTCTGGACCGCGACGAAGGAAACGCACGCTGACCGCTGAGCGCCGTCGTGCACGCACAAGCTGAAGAAATGGCGGAAGAGGGCCACCGAAGGCTTCACGTCCACGAAAGCCTCGCAGTAGAAGGCAAAGACGGACAAGAGCAGGATGGAGTTGGGTTGGAGATGAAGGGCTTGGATCCCGTAGTGGTCGAGGACGGCGGTGAAGAACTTGGAGAAGGGTGGGACGAGCCCAGTGAAGACGCTATGGAGAAAGAAATGATAGGCCGACCTGGACGAGGGCCGCTTCTCCGAGGAGCCGCCCCATATCAAGGTCCGCCCCCACTCGTTGGTCCCGTCTGCCATCGGCGGGAGCGCCGGGACGAGGTCTCCGTCCTTGGCAATGGTGGACTCCGAGAGCGTCGGTGAGATGGGAGCGAAGACTGAGCTCTGGGCCTCTGGCTTCGACTTGCCAGCGGGAGCCATCGGGAAGTTCGCGGGCCCGACGCGGCAAGGAGGAGGACGGAGCGGTGCCGGGATCTGGAGAGGTCTCTGCTAAGGCCGGGGATCTGGGAGTAAGAGCAGGTGTGTAGAGGAGGAAAGCAGTAATGGCTCGGCGCTGGAAGTCACGCTTTTGTCGATTCGAGTGGTGGCCGAAGGGGCATTGGATACTCGACATCAACTGCACGACGCGCGCCTGTCCTGGCCCGCAGGCGTTTAGGGCCCACGGCGCCTTGGTCCGTCCTCAGCGGCTTCACCCAGAAGCCGGCTCGAGCACGCCTTGGGCCCGAGGGCTACTGTCGGCGTTCTGGGAGCGGGGGTACCTAGACCTGCCTGCCTGCGGCCCAGGGCATGGCCCACCTCGTCAGCCAAGCACGGCCTGGCACGACTTCACTCAAGACAAGGCCCTCGCGAGGGCCCTAAGCTCGCGAGGAAGAATAGCACCAAGATCAGCGAAGGATGGGCCTCCTCAGGCCCTCTGTGGAGCGGCGGAGATCTCTATGCAGAACCCGGCCTCAGGAGTCAAGGATGACGCAAGGAAGGACAGGCGGGCGCCAGCGCGCCAGGCGGTGCAGTTTCCCCTTTGGTGCAAAGGGAGCAAGGACATACGCGGGTTCCCAAAGCGCCCCCCAAACGATTCCATTCCGGTGCAACAAGACCATGACCACGAGCCTAGGAGGACGGTTGTCATCGCCGAGCCCACCTCTGCATCATCGATAGCTACTTTGCAGGCGAAGACCACCTTTGGACAGGGCGGGGATGTACTCCTGTCCCCCTTCGAATTTGGCCGTTGTGGGATCCCTTCCCGCCATTGCGATAAGGGAAGAGGACCCGGGCCGCTGCTATATATAGAGGATAAGCTGCACCGTAGAAGGGGGGCGACGAGAGGGGACAACAGACAAGGCAGAGAGCCAAGAACACCACTCGAGCGCCCTCGCGAGACTCCTCACCACTGTACTAGTTCATCCACCACACCTCCTCGTGAGGCAATCCACCAAAGCAAGAGTAGGGTATTACGCTTCGCAGCGGCCCGAACCTGGGTAAATCACCGTGTGCATCTTCTTCCTCGTCATTGTGCGAGTTCATCGTCCTAATCATCCTGTAGTGAGCTAGGTAGGGCGAGGCTGTAGGGGATCTTCGCACACGCCCCTGTGTTCGAACTTTGAGGGTTTTGCGGAGCCCGAAATCCGACAGATAGCTCACCCATCGGCCCTCAAGGGGGGCTCCGCTCACGGGAGCGCGCTAGCAGACCCTCCGGAGGCGCCCTTGGCAGACCATTCTTCGGCTTTTAGAGCGTCTGCAGCCGAGGCGGGCGTCGAGCCGGCAAAAGCGGAGTTGTTGACCACAAGGACCATTCAGACCAACACCGGGGGCGGCCTCGGGGGCTCGGCCGTCTCAAATGGGACCCCAAACTCGCGGTGTACATTGCCCTGCCTAGGAGAGGCGAAACGGGCGTCAGCCAGCCCTCAACCTTCGTCGGACGACGCCGGAGCCCCCCGGGCCTCCATGACGGACGAAAACGTGGGGCCTAACCCGGACTGGCCTCTCACGCTCGTGAGCTCCCGGACCGCGATCCGACATGGCCTTTTGCAGAACGCAGTGGGCGTGTTGGTCCAGCTCGCGGCGTAGCTCCATGACGCAGAAGCGCGTTTCGCTGAGGAGCGGCTGCGTTTGGCTCACGGGTGGCATCAACTTGAGGTTACCGTCAAGCTAAGACGCCGCCAACACAAAGCAGCATGCTCGAAGGGTGAAAGATCCGCCATCGAGGTGAAGGAGGTGCACGATCGTGCCCTCCGGGAGGCTGCGGAAGCGGTCCGGCGTCGCAAAGCAACAGAGGCAAGCGAGCGGGAGCTTCTGGCCTCGAATGCCGTCCTGGAGCGGCGGCTCCAAGCACGGAAAGACGCCCTCTCCTCCCGCGATGAGGGGCTGGAGGAGCGCGAGGCAAACCTTCGGGCCCTCGAACAAGAACTCACCATGGCATCATCGGAGTAGAGCTTAGAGCACGAGCGGCTGGAGACATTGGATCGCGATGTGACCATCGCCCTGGCCTCTTAGAGCGAGCGCATGGAGAAGGCCAACGCCAACCTGGCGGCTAAGGAGAAGAAGGACTGGTAAGACACCTACTTGAGGGTCGAGTAAGCTCGCAAGGCGTTCGCCAAATATTGTAGTAATAAGTTGAAGCTTCAAGAGGACTATTTCAAGACGCGGCGCCAGGAACTGCAACATGGGATAGAAGGCCTCAAGAAGGCGCTAACCGAGGCAAAAAGTTAATGGGAGGCCGTGCTGAAAACCCAAGCTATCGCCGAGGCCGAACTAGCGTCACTCCAGGAGCAGGTGGGGGGCGTTACGTCCCTCATGGAACAGGCGATGGATGAAGTGGATCGGGACCGGGGGCAGCATCACATGCGCTCCCAGATGTTCCACGGCCTTGAGCTGCAGGCTCGGTGCGCCCTGGGCTCCATCTGCAAGGAGGAGGTCTCCAGCCCTCAGGTGCCCGACGATGCCGGCTACCTTAACTTTTTCACCTAGGTCGTGGAGCGACTCGAAGCGCACGTCAAGAAGGAGGGCATAATCGTCGAGGAAGAATGCCACGACCTTCTTGCCCAGGCAGTAACGCGCATCTTCAGCCATCTCCTTTATGCCGACCCCTGCTTCGAATTCGAGGCCGTGATGGCCCCTGTCCCCGATGTAATCCGAGGTGCCCTGGAGGAAGCGATGGAAGACCATGTGGACGCGTTGAGCGCGTAGTTCGCTCCCGACGGCCGCGAGGGTCAGGAAGGAGCCGAGGAACGCGAAGGCGGTGAGGGCGGTGGAAGCGACGCGTCTCCCCAGTTTGCCTTTTGTCTTTCTGTTAATATTCATGCACAGACCAGCCGGGGTGTGAAGTTAGTGGCTCCTGTTTGGACCCTCTCTTGCTGTAGCAAGCACTTGAGCTCTCCTGGGGTTTCCTGATACTTGTGATCTATGTTGGGTTTTCCGTGAAGAGGAACGGGTAATTGCAGCACCAATCGGATAACTATTTTCCTCAGTTATGAAACCAAGGTTTATCGAACCAGTAGGAATATCAATCCTCAACCGTCTACCGTGGCTGCACACAAATGAACAAACAACTTGCACCCAATGCGGCAAGAGGGTTGTCAATCCCCTTGATCTCGTTATTTGCAAGCAAATGAGTTCTGTAGATAATTGTTGATAAATATAAATTGCAAAATAAATAAAAAGTAAATAAAGGCAGCAAGGTAAATATACCGTTTGCGAATATATAAGTGAATAGACCCGGGGGCCATAGTGTTCCCTCGCGACATCTCTCATGTAGGCAACATACGGTAGGTAAACAAATTACTGTTGGGAAATTGATAGAAAAGCGGATAGTTATGCGATGTTCATGGCAATGATCATGTATATAGGCATCACGTCCATAAGCAAATAGGCCGACTCCTGCCTGCACCTATTACTATTACTCCACTCATCGACCACTATCCAGCATGCATCTAGAGTATTAAGTAAGACAGAGTAATGCTTGGAGAACGATGACATGATGTAGACAAAGTAAACTCAAACAATATGAACGAACCCCATCATTTTATCCTTAGTAGAAACAACACAAAGACGCATCTTGTCCCCTACTTTGTCACTGGGATATAGAAACTCACCAGGTTGAACCTACCACAACGCACCACTCCCACCGATGAAATATCAATCTACTTGGCCAAAGCATATCAATAGATCGGGGAGCATTACGAAGCTATAATGATCAGGCACATAAGAGATAATATAATTCAGAGGCATCTCAAATACTTCTCATGAATAATCTGAACATAAACCCACAATTCATCGGATCCCAACAAACACACCACACAAGAGGATTACATCGGGTAGATGTAGCGTCCCGACTCAAAACGAGTCAAGCCTCTGTGTGACCGTGCCATCCCTGGATCAGTATGCTGACACACACAGTACATCAATGTATATATCAAAGTGCAATCACATGTAATTAACGTAAACTGATATATACCTTGAAATTCTCAGCGGAAACAGTCAACGGGAGTGGAGTCCCAATAAACACCAACGGCAGGTTGAGTGTAGACCGTAACCCTGAATCGTACTCTTACTCGTCGTAGAAAAGATATCTGCAACATAAGACATTGCAGCCATGTAGGTCAGTACATTGAATGTACCGGCATGATCACCATAGAACAATAGAAGATAAAGACTATTCTATATGCAATAAGGCTTTGTGGCTCTGTGTCTGAGTTTTGCTTAAATGCTGGTTTTATTTTATTTTCCTACAACAAAGGAATATCAGGAATCTTTACCTACAGAGTTATCTATCATGACATGGTTCCGCCAACCGATGTCTCAGTGCCCACAAGTATCATAAGTTGCCCACAATTAATTATCAGTTTGGTGTTGAGAGTTCAGAGATAGATCCAAGTCCAGAGGCTCAAATTGTCCGTAACCGGGGACACGGCTAATCGATTAGGTTTAACTCTGCAGAGTGTTGTGTACTTTACCCACAAGATTCGTTCCCTCCTTGTAAGTCCTCGCACTGCCGGGTGTTTGAGAACAGGACGAACGAAACATGGTCTTTCAGAGTGTTTCCCTGACTACTGTCAGTGCCCATCCAATCCTAACGTCGACTACATCTCGTAGCACTGCCCAGCCAGAGTCACAACAAAGATCAACCAAGCCAGAGCCCATAATGACTTCTGGCTCCACAGGTAAGCTTCCGGGCATGAAGTATTCATCCGTCTCTTTGAGTCTGGGTGAGGCTTTCCGCAAGATGTCATGGCGCTTCTCCATGCATCCCGGCCATCCACTGGTTACTCCAAGGTGCCCATCAAATCCATCCCTCACCCAGTAGTGTGTATTGAAAACTTGTTTCTCGATTCTCGAAGTCTTGAGGTCTTGAAGATGTAGGACTTAAAGATGCCTTCAATAAGTTGTCGTGTTGACGTGGAGTCCTCCTTCTCACACCACTCACGAACACTCATACCAACCCCGTCTACTTTAGCGTAGCATAGCAATAAGACAAATAACGTCCCGGGGCTTCAGTAACAAGGAGTGGGTTCCTACCTCATGCATTCTACTCAACTACAAGAATTCAATAGTACTACTGGAGGGATTTGTTGAATGATGTCACTACATGCAATAAAACATAGGTATGAAATTGATGATCAAAGTGAACTTGCCTGGTAAGGTGGATGAAGATAGTATCGCTCTCAGAAAATAACTTGATAGAACTATTCGTCACCCTCCGATGAAAATCTATAAAATCAAACATTGCACTCATATAAGCAATCATACTAGCAATCAATACTAACAATCAAAAAGCAACACAAAAATAAACACAATAGGGTTGTGATGAAGGAAATACTTAAGACAAAAGTTAAAACAACAAAACTTCATCAAAACAACCAAAGTAGTTTTCCCTACAAATAATCCTATTTTCAATAGAAACAAGACCACAACAAAATAAAATCTAACAAAAGTATTTTATTAAATATTTTACTAGCAAAAAGAATTACTTTTGAAGAACAAGTAAGAACTATGAAAACAACACACTAAACAACATAAGTTTTTGTCCAATAAACTTAACAACAATAAAATACTAAAATACTAAAATAAGAGAGAAACAAAATATAAAACAACTAAGTTAACAGAAAGTAAAACTTATAAAACAATTTATGAAAATATTTTCAAATAGGAAATAAAACTAGCAATGAAATCAATTTGCAAGTTATGATTTAACTAGAATTGATTTCATACTATAAAAATATTAAATAACATAAAAATAAACTTGGTTGGAATACTACTACTAACTAACAGAAAAACAAATTAAAACTTGTCAACTAATATAAATGAAAAATAAATAAAAACAATTAAAAACAAAAGAAATAGAAATAAACCTAAAAAGAACTAAAACAGAATCTGTTTTGCTTGAGACCCTATTTTAAAATTCTCTAAAAATTCTAAAATTGGACAGGAAGATAAAACACACTAATACAAAACAGTAGCAAAAGGAACCAGTCAAAAATATGTTTTTAAACTCAAGTTATAAGCAAAACAAGTTTGAATTCAAATCTGTTTGAATCTGAATTTAAAATATTCAAATATGGTCAAACTTTATATCTACAGAAACTAGAAAGAATTTGTGACACAATGCAAAAAGAATCACTCAAAATTAAAAACATAAAAGATAGAGCAAAAACAAAATTAGAATATATTCTGGAATTGAAATTAAAATAGAAAAAAAGCAAAAACAGAACTAACGGACAGGGTCTACGTGGCGTCTCCTGATTGGCTACGGCACGTGCGCGCGAGGGCTAAACGAGCGGATGGCCGAACGTCTAAAGAAAACGTTTCGCTGCTTAAGTGATCTATTACAGTACGTTGGATCTAAATCGGACGGTGGATGGCGTCGCCGGTGACTTACAGTGGGCGGAGGGATTCTCCGGCGATGTCCGACGGCGGCGGTGGCTCGGGGTTGATGCTGGCGAGCTCTCTGGTGGGTCTCCGACGATGGCAAGAGCTCGAGTCGATGCGGCGGTGAACGGCGCGTCCAGAGGTGGTCGAAGGCGAGCTCGGGGACGACGGGGTGACGATGGTGAGCTTCGGGGTGGCGGCGGCGCTCGGGTGGTCGACGGGGAGGGGGTTCCGAGGGGTGCGGGGCTCGATGAGCGGGCGGGGAGGAAGATTACGAGGGAGTCGAGTGCGTGGGTGGCTTCAGGCAGGGGTGAGGTGGTCTGGGTGGTGCGGCAGGACGAAAATGGTGCGGCGGCAGGGCTCTACTCCGACGAGGGATTCCGGCAAGTGGAGAGGGTTGGTCGAGGGAGACTCGGGCAGAACGGGGTGCAGGGCTCCCAGCTTTTATAGCCCTGGGGTCAGGGGTGCTCGGAGGGAAGGGGGTCGACGAGATCCCGTCGGATCCGAGGTGGTCGCCGGCGAAGGAAGGAGGAGGTGAGGGAAGGAAGGAGAAGAGCGTCGGGCGAGGGTGATCGGCCAGTGGGCCCGGCGTGTCAGTAGGGGTGAGGGAGATCGTGCGGGATCGGGCGGCCGATCCGAAGGGATTCAGATTCGGCGAAGCAGATCTGGGCCTGAAACTATTCCAAATGGGCCGCGGTCGGTTTCCTAATAAACGCATTTTTTTTTCCTTTTATTAAAAACAGGAAAGAAAAAATATGATTTGGGCAATCAAATAAAATCCATAAATAAAATGTTTTATACACCAAAATTATATTAAAAATAAATGCAACAAGATGAACATTTTTTCCACGGTCAGAATAAATACTTAAAAAAATATTTTTCAGGAAAAAGCCTAAATTGGCTTTATTTCTTTTTGCAAATAATTTTCAAATAACCCCTTGGGATTTAGGGTTCAAATATTTCACAAAAATACCTCTGCTTTGGAGGTTCATGTTCCTCCTCTCAAAATGTTTGAATTTGGGCAAGTGAATCTAAATTCATTCAAATTTTGAAATAGAACCAAATATGAAATGGATTCCAATATAATATTTCAGAGATTTTCAAATCCACTTTTCAAATCCTTTTATTTGAAGAAGTCATGTCATCTTCTCTCATTGATTTGAATTGGATGAATTTGAAATCAAACACAAAGGGAAAGTCATTTTATTCCCTCTCATTCAAAAGTTTCAAAAAGTTTCAAATTTCACTCAATTTTCAATCACTCAATCAAACAATCAATCATTCTAATAATTATAACACTCCAAAATTTGGGATGTTACAAACCTACCACACTTAAAATGAATCTCGTCCTCGGGATTCGAAGGGGCTAGAAAGAAAAGGTTAGGGTTTGGGGGGTCTTCTAGCAAATCCATTGTCCTGCAAAGTGTGGGTGCTACCACACTTAAAATGAGAGTTACTGGTATCCCAAAATCATGACAATCCTTTGGGGTCCTTGGCTATATTTGTCTCTTCACATTCCTTATAATATCTCCTTCATTGATGTTGTTCCGTTACAGTCGTAACGTCTCCTTTAAAAATCCAGTGTCTCCTTGGTCATTACAAAGTTCTTCCGTTACTGGGTCTCCTTAACTGACAAGTCTCGTGATCATTCTAATTAACTTATCGATGATCTCATGGTGGTCTACCATTTGTGGTTATCCTGCAGTGAAATGGGTCTTGGCTTCATTCCTCACCGTACAATTCCTACGTTTGGCAACAGTTGCCATGTACAAGGGTTCATCATCATGCCATTCTAAGGCTTAAACAAAAGCTTCAAAGGACGTCGTCTCTTTACTATGGGTAAGTCTCTCAGATTTACCATTCCGAATAACAAGAGAATGATAAGAGTAAGT
This sequence comes from Elymus sibiricus, assembly GCA_039707655.1. Taxonomy (NCBI): domain Eukaryota; kingdom Viridiplantae; phylum Streptophyta; class Magnoliopsida; order Poales; family Poaceae; genus Elymus; species Elymus sibiricus. Next base: position 145,412,458 of record CM077671.1, on the reverse strand, counting down.
CGTCATGGTGGCCAAGCCATGTCGCACAGAAATCATTACCTTGTATAAGGTTTAGTGAATCTCGTATTCTAACACTTGGGCTTCCTCACAAGCGTTGCAGAATTCCTCTTGCCCACGAACAAAGTTCGGATAAATCCATTGATTCTGCTAGCTGAACAAAACATCTATCGTTTCTTCACATCTCTCAGGTTTACGTATTCTCCTAAGAAAACGTCTGCTTGATCTGTCATAGCTTCTTCCAAGTACCTTCCTTCATAAAGGTAGGGCTTGATCCTTATCAACCCTGAGGTCTGTGGCTTGTGGGCTCACTTCAATACTTGAACAACTTTAACTCACCCTTGGGGTTACTAGCGTGTCATATTCCAGCATTACCATCAATTCATTCCATCATTCCCTTGGGTAAAATAAATCACAGGCTTATTCTTGTTCAGGATCCATTCTGTGAAATTCATTTTCCTTTCCATTGGTCTGTTTACCCTTAGGTATTGGTTCATCACTATATTCTCAAAAATTCCAACCTCAGGAGTACTTTATTACAAATGCTATTATCCACATAGTTTGATATGGTCCAGCATTTCCTTCTCCTTTATTCATTTATCCAAACTCCTTGGCATGAAGTATACATTATTTTTCATTGGTTCTTGTGGTTTTACTGGTTACTACCACACTAAAATTGAAATGTACACATGCTTGAATTAACCATATTTTCTCATATCCTCGAAAATGGTCAGAGGTCCTAGTTTATAGAGTAACAACTCATACAATTCAACATAGGAAATCATGGCACAATAAATTCTATTGATTCATGAAGTTATTACAATCTCTGAGACTTCCGTTAGATGGTTCAACTCCATAGCCTCTAGTAAAGTGAGAGTGCTTGCTATTACATTTATTACTTCGAAAAAAAATCCACAACTCAACTACTCATATTTAGTCTTCTTCCCCGGACAGGTATAGGAGTAGTGTCCTGTCTTGTTGCACCGATGACAAGTGATGTGACTCAGATCCTTCCGTGTAGAAAACCACGGAGTCTTCCTCTTCTTCTTGGGTTGGGCTCCTTGCTTGATGCTTGGCTCATACTTCTTGCAATAACAATGAGGTCTCTCCAAGCTGCAATGCAAACATCTGATGCCTCCACTTACTTGGCCTTTCTTCTTGATCATTCCTTCTATCTCCTGAGGATCATATTGCACTTCTGTTGTCGGGAAGTCTCCCAGGTACTCGTTCGGACAATTCTGGGAAATATGTCCTTCTTCTCCACATGAATAACATGACGTGGTATCTATGATTGGGTCTGGTATATCTCCCATTTTCATGGGTTCTCCTAACTTTTTCCCGAGGACTTCTTTCATTGCTTCCTTCTGCTGCTTCATCACTTCTTGTACCTTGGGGTATATTTGACATTGTGTCGGAAAATGAGTGGTTCCTTCACACAAGAAACATGTCACCTGCCCAGTTGGGCATTCCTCGGCGGGGTGATTTTCTTCACAATGAGGGCATCCATCCTTGTGTTCTTCCTGGGTGTGTCCTATTTCTCCACAGATCTTGCATGCACAAGGCTCCTTCACATCTATGCAACGGGGCTTCTGGGTGTTGCTGACAGCATGAGATTTTTGCAGAGTCTTCTTGAATTCTTCCCAAGTGATTGCTTCTAGCCTTCCATGGATAGCTTCATGCATCTTCCACCAAGATGCAGCACCTTCTGCAAAGTACCGAAGAGCATAGTGGACCATCTCGTTCCTTGCAACATGGTTACTCCTTAGGTGATCCTCCATGTTCTGAATCCATTCTTCCATCTCCAATCGAGTCATTGATCCAGAATACACGAGTCCAGCTCCATTCATCATCTATTGGGTTCAAGGTTTTGGGGGTGAAATGGGTAAGAGAGAGAGAGGGAAGGGATACAAATAACTCAAAGACACAAAACATCAAAACTCAAGTCCACACATTCATAAAGTTCAATCAAACTATAGTATCGCCACCCACATAAGGTTGGTATGGTCGATCACTCAAATCGCAAAGACGTTCATCTTTATTTCTCTCATGGTGGGGCTACTATTAAGCTAGTCTATATCATGTCTTTGTCTTCAGTGGGCTTCTTCTGGTCATGCTTGATCTTCTCAAGTTCTTCGGCCAGATTATCCCTGTTGATGCGGAGTTTCCTGTGTCGTCCCTGTAGTTCCAGGAGTTGGTTCTTGAGCTTCTAGATTTCAACATCACCAGCATGTGCCATGGCCTGACTGTTCTTCAAGTCTTGACGAAGCTTCTGAATCTCAGGATCATGCTTCTTCAGATTGATTACCTTTAGCTTCTTGGTCTTGAGGTCCTCACGAAGTGCTTCGTTCTCAAATAACTCTGCGAGAAGGTCCATTTGAAGTTTCTTGACATACTCCTCCAGTTCTTGATTATACACCAGTACAGGTGAACACTTCCTCTTTTGTTCGTCTGTCAAGATGATGTATGCTCCATCAGGCTTCTGCCATCCGAGCCTTCCAAAATAGTGGGTGCCTAACTCAGCACGATGACGATAGCTCAAGCGTGCAATAGCATCATGGACGGCAGTGTTCATGCCCATGTCACAGTCATGGTTTAATGTGCCAGAGTTGATGTCTTCAGTCTTGGGGTCTTCTTTACGTCCAAAAACTTTAGTTCTGATGCCCCAGAATCCAGACTTCCTCTTGTTCACCGTGATCTCAGGTATTGGTAGCTTCATCATCTGCACCAGCTCCATGAGGAATGGACCTCCGAGAACATCCTCGTAGTCCTCTCTTTTGTTCAGAATGTAGCTCTCCATCTATAGTTTGAAATAAGGAGGGTTCGGTAGAAGAAAAATCAAGAGGATACGGGAGTAGTGAAAACAATAGTTGTTCCTATCAAGGTCTTCCTATTTCAAAGCCATTTCCTAGGGTCACGTCCTACAGTCAACATGTGCTCTGATACCATTTATGTAGCGTCCCGACTCAAAACGAGTCAAGTCTCTGTGCGACCGTGCCATCCCTGGATCAGTATGCTGACACACACAGTACATCAATGTATATATCAAAGTGCAATCACATGTAATTAACGTAAACTGATATATACCTTAAAATTCTCAGCGGAAACAGTCAACGGGAGTGGAGTCCCAATAAACACCAACGGCAGGTTGAGTGTAGACCGTAACCCTGAATCGTACTCTTACTCATCGTAGAAAAGATATCTGCAACATAAGACGTTGCAGCCGTGTAGGTCAGTACATTGAATGTACCGGCAAGATCACCATAGAAGAATAGAAGATAAAGACTATTCTATATGCAATAAGGCTTTGTGGCTCTATGTCTGAGTTTTGCATAAAAGCTGGTTTTATTTTATTTTCCTACAACAAAGGAATATCAGGAATCTTTACCTACAGAGTTATCTATCATGACATGGTTCCGCCAACCGATGTCTCAGTGCCCACAAGTATCATAAGTTGCCCACAATTAATTATCAGTCTGGTGTTGAGAGTTCAGAGATAGATCCAAGTCCAGATGCTCAAATTGTCCGTAACCGGGGACAGGGCTAATCAATTAGGTTTAACTCTACAGAGTGTTGTGTACTTTACCCACAAGATTGGTTCCCTCCTTGTAAGTCCTCGCACTGCCGGATGTTTGAGAATAGGATGAACGAAACATGGTCTTTCAGAGTGTTTCCCTGACTACTGTCAGTGCCCATCCAATCCTACGTCGACTACATCTCGTAGCACTGCCCAGCCAGAGTCACAACAAAGATCAACCAAGCCAGAGCCCATAATGACTTGTGGCTACACAGGTAAGCTTCCGGGCATGAAGTATTCATCCGTCTCTTTGAGTCTGGGTGAGGCTTTCCGCAAGATGTCATGGTGCTTCTCCATGCATCCCGGCCATCCACTGGTTACTCCAGGGTGCCCATCAAATCCATCCCTCACCCAGTAGTGTGTATTGAAAACTTGTTTCTCGAGTCTCGAAGTCTTGAGGTCTTGAATATGCAGGACTTAAAGATGCCTTCATGAAGTTGTCGTGTTGACGTGGAGTCCTCCTCACACCACTCACGAACACTCATACCAACCCCGTCTACTTTAGCGTAGCATAGCAGTAAGACAAATAACGTCCCGGGGCTTCAGTAACAAGGAGTGGGTTCCTACCTGATGCATTCTACTCAACTCCAAGAATTCAATAGTACTACTTGAGGGATTTGTTGAATGATGTCACTACATGCAATAAAACATAGGTATGAAATTGATGATCAAAGTGAACTTGCCTGGTAAGGTGGATGAAGATAGTATCGCTCTCAGAAAATAACTTGATAGAACTATTCGTCACCCTCCGATGAAAATCTATAAAATCAAACATTGCACTCATATAAGCAATCATACTAGCAATCAATACTAACAATCAAAAAGCAACACAAAAATGAACACAATAGGGTTGTGATGAAGGAAATACTTAAGACAAAAGTTAAAACAACAAAACTTCATCAAAACAACCAAAGTAGTTTTCCCTACAAATAATCCTATTTTCAATAGAAACAAGACCACAACAAAATAAAATCTAACAAAAGTATTTTATTAAATATTTTACTAGCAAAAAGAATTACTTTTGAAGAACAAGTAAGAACTATGAAAACAACACACTAAACAACATAAGTTTTTATCCAATAAACATGACAACAATAAAATACTAAAATACTAAAATAAGAGAGAAACAAAATATAAAACAACTAAGTTAACAGAAAGTAAAACTTATAAAACAATTTATGAAAATATTTTCAAATAGGAAATAAAACTAGCAATGAAATCAATTTGCAAGTTATGATTTAACTAGAATTGATTTCATGCTATAAAAATATTAAATAACATAAAAATAAACTTGGTTGGAATACTACTACTAACTAACAGAAAAACAAAGTAAAACTTGTCAACTAATATAAAGGATAAATAAATAAAAACAATTAAAAACAAAAGAAATAGAAATAAACCTAAAAAGAACTAAAACAGAATCTGTTTTGCTTGAAACCCTATTTTAAAATTCTCTAAAAATTCTAAAATTGGACAGGAATATAAAACACACTAATACAAAACAGTAGCAAAAGGAACCACTCAAAAATATGTTTTTAAACTCAAGTTATAAGCAAAACAAGTTTGAATTCAAATCTGTTTGAATCTGAATTTAAAATATTCAAATATGGTGAAACTTTATATCTACAGAAACTAGACAAAATTTGTGACACAATGCAAAAATAATCACTCAAAAAAAATTAAAAACATAAAAGATAGAGCAAAAACAAAATCAGAATATATTCTGGAATTGAAATTAAAATAGAAAAAAGCAAAAACAGAACTAACGGACAGGGTCTACGTGGCGTCTCCTGATTGGCTACGGCACGTGCGCGCGAGGGCTAAACGAGCGGACGGCCGAACGTTTAAACAAAACGTTTCGCTGATTAAGTGATCTATTACAGTACGTTGGATCTAAATCGGACGGTGGATGGCGTCGCCGGTGACTTACAGTGGGCGGAGGGATTCTGCGGCGATGTCCGACGACGGCGGTAGCTCATGGTTGATGCTGGTGAGCTCTCTGGCGGGTCTCCGACGACGGCAAGAGCTCCAGTCGATGCGGCGGTGAACGGCGCGTCCAGAGGTGGTCGAAGGCGAGCTCGGGGACGACGGGGTGACGATGGTGAGCTTCGGGGCGGCGGCGGCGCTCGGGTGGTCGACGGGGAGGGGGTTCCGAGGGGTGCGGGGCTCGATGAGCGGGCGGGGAGGAAGATTACGAGGGAGTCGAGTGCGTGGGTGGCTTCAGGCAGGGGTGAGGTGGTCTGGGTGGTGCGGCAGGACGAAAATGGGGCGGCGGCGGGGCTCTACTCCGACGAGGGATTCCGGCGAGTGGAGAGGGTTGGTCGAGGGGGACTCGGGCGGAACGGGGTGCAGGGCTCCCGGCTTTTATAGCCCTGGGGTCAGGGGTGCTCGGAGGGAAGGGGATCGACGAGATCCCGTCGGATCCGAGGCGGTCACCGGCGAAGGAAGGAGGAGGTGAGGGAAGGAAGGAGAAGAGCGTCGGGCGAGGGTGATCGGCCAGTGGGCCCGGCATGTCAGTGGGGGTGAGGGAGATCGTGCGGGATTGGGCGGCCGATCCGAAGGGATTCGGATCCGGCGAAGCAGATCTGGGCCTGAAACTATTCCAAATGGGCCGCGGTCGGTTTCCTAATAAACGCAGTTTTTTTTTTCCTTTTATTAAAAACAGGAAAGAAAAAATATGATTTGGGCAATCAAATAAAATCCATAAATAAAATGTTTTATACACCAAAATTATAAGAAAAATAAATGCAACAAGATGAACATTTTTTGCATGGTCAGAATAAATACTTAAAAAATATTTTTCAGGAAAAAGCCTAAATTGGCTTTATTTCTTTTTGCAAATAATTTTCAAATAACCCCCTGGGATTTAGGGTTCAAATATTTCACAAAAATACCTCTGGTTTGGAGGGTCATGTTTCTCCTCTCAAAATGTTTGAATTTGGGCAAGTGAATCTAAATTCATTCAAATTTTGAAATAGAACCAAATATGAAATGGATTCCAATAGAATATTTCAGAGATTTTCAAATCCACTTTTCAAATCCTTTTATTTGAAGAAGTCATGTCATCTTCTCTCATTGATTTTAATTGGATGAATTTGAAATCAAACACAAAGGGAAAGTCATTTTATTCCCTCTCATTCAAAACTTTCAAAAAGTTTCAAATTTCACTCAATTTTCAATCACTCAATCAAACAATAAATCATTCTAATAATTATAACATTCCAAAATTTGGGATGTTACAGTAGATCAAAGCGAAGATGCGATGACCATTGTATTAAAGATGATAAGAGTGAGAGAGATTGCCATCTAGGTACTAGTTATGGACCCGTAGGTCTGTGGTGAACTACTCACACATCATCATGAGGGCAGCAAGGTTGATGAAGAGGCCCTCCGTGATCGATCCCCCCTCCAGCAGGGTGCCGGAATGGAGCTCCAGATGGCCTCGCAATAGAACATAGACTTTGTGGCGGTGGAAAAAGGGTTTTGGGACTGCCTCCAGGGTTTTCAGAATATTAGAGAATTTATAGGCCGAAGAGGGACGCCAGGAGGTGCCCGAGGGGGCCACCACATAGCAGGGCGCACCCTGATGTGTGGTGGGTCCCTCGTGCGCCTCCCGGTTTCCTTCCGAAGCTTCTAGGTCTTCATATAGTCCAGAAAAAATCATCAAAAAGTTTTGTGGCAATTGGACTTTGTTTGGTACAGTAAACCTGCAAAGGCAAAAACACGCAGAAAACAGCAACTGGCACTGGGCACTGGGTCAATAGGTTAGTGCTCAAAAATATTATAAATTGGTAAATAATGACCCAAAAAGTATCCTAGAATGATAATATATCAGCATGGAACAATAAAAAATTTATAGATATGTTGGAGACGTATCAAGCATCCCCAAGCATAATTCCTGCTCGTCCTCGAGTAGGTAAATGATAAAAACAGAATTTTTGATGTGACATGCTATCCACTATGTAATCTTATTTAGGTTTGCTCATTGAGAAAAGATGAATCAAAAAATATTAGCATAGCAATATTCAAAGTGTAAGAAATAGAATTGTTAATTCCTAAAAGTATACGATTCTCAAGAAATGTTTACCCCCATTCATCTTATTGTATTAGCAAGGCATGGCTCCATCTTCACAACATTAATACAAATGTTAAGCACCATGGTGTCCAAGTCAGGCAATTGGTTCGTACTTTTTCAATTTTCATCAACTTCTTATTCTTCATGCAATACATGAGCGTGAGCCATTGGACATAGTATTTAGGTGGAATAGGGTATGGTGGTAGATATCAATGGGGTAGGAAGTGGAGAAGATAGTCTCACATCAACTAGGCGTACCAACGGGCTATGGAGATGCCCATCAATAGATGTCAATGCAAGTAATAGGGATTGCCATGCAAATGATGCACTAGAGCTATAAGTGTATGAAAGCACAAATTAAGCTAAGTGAGGTGTGCATCCAACTTGCTTGCTCATGAAGACCTCAAGCATTTGAGGAAGCCCGTCGTAGGAATATACAAGCCAAGTTTGAAATAATGAGTAGGTAATTCCCACTAGCATATGAAAGTGATATATCATGAGACTCTCTACATGCGGAACATGGTGCCACTTTGAGGCACAAGTGTGGTAAAGGATAGTAGCAAAGTCCCTTCTCTCTTTTTTTGAATGGATGGTGGGCTCATTTGGCCTCCCCCATCTTTATTTTTGTCAGGAGTCTCATCTCGACTTATGCGAGAATCATCATCTCCATCATTCTTTCCTCACTGGGACAATGCTCTAACAATGATGATCATCACACTTTTATTTACTTACAACTCAACATGGAGAACTGATATGAAGATACAACTCTGTATGAATGCCTCTGGCAGTGTACCAGGATGTGCAATGATCTAGCGTGACATGTATCAAAAACATTATGAAGGTGGCTTTGCCACAAATACTATGTCAACTCTATATGATCATGCAAAGCAATATGACAATGAACGAACTAGTCATGTGATGTGACGATGGAATTTGCATGGCAATATATCTCGGAATGGCTATGGAAATGCCATGATAGGTAGGTATGGTGGCTGTTTTGAGGAAGATATAATAAGGCTTATGTGCAACAAAGCGTATCATGTCACGGGGTTTGGATGCACCGGCGAAAGTTGCACCGATCCTCGAGGTGAGAACGGGCTATGCACGGTACCAAAGAGGCTAGCAAATTATGAAAAGGTGAGATTGCGTATGTCCATGGTTTCACATTAGTCATAAAGAACTCATATACTTATTGCAAAGTTTTATTAGTTTATCATAAATCACAGTACTAATCGCATGCCCCGATGGAAGAGGTTGGTAGGAGTTAACCATCGCGCGCTTCCGACCCGAAACAACACTAGGATTTCTACGAGGAATAGAAATGCTCACACATCATCACCATGCCTCTTTAATTTTTAGATGAACAAAAAGGTCAACCCCTCTTAATATCGACACTTCTACAGTTTAACAATTATGAACTCACACCTATTTCATATTACTACATCAATATCATTAACCCACAATTTCTTTATATGTGCTACATAATAGTTTAGATTATCACTCTTTGAATACCCTAATATTTTTGGACTAGTCTGTATGACCCATGAAAATTATCATCACTATTTATTAAATATAAAACAAATATAAGTGAGGAACAAAGAGTGAAATCATTTCTTTAAAATCTACACTCCACCGTGCTCAAAAAGATACAAGTGTACTAACGCTCTTAGGAATGTATATGAACTTGGTATTTTTGTTGCGAGAGCCACTAGTATTAGCTTTAGGAGGAGTGAAGGCGGAACCTACTGTGTCAATGACCTCTTCCATTTTATCAATTCTATTCAAACCTTGTTCTATCCTCTCGTCAATAGTGGTATCTTTTTCCTTTAAGGTTTTGAAAGTCATTCCTACCCGTGACCCAGTGATATGATTATGAAGTTTTTTATCCAATTTCTCAATTGGTTTGTTTGTGATCGTATTCTTCTCGATAGCATCAAGCCTTTGCATAACATGTTCCAAGGTCAAGTTTCTTTCATTAACAACAATAGGTGGTGACCCTACAAGATTTTCGATTGCGGTGTAGGCATCCAAGGTGTGACACATTAAGAAATTCCCACCAGTGATGGTGTCAAGTACAAACCTATACCAAGTGGTCACACCAACATAAAAATTGTGAAGCAAGGTAGTGGTGAATAACTTTTTAGTTGCTTTATTTTGAGCAAAGCGAATCCTATACCATGCATCCTTTAAGATTTCTCCTCCCATCTGTTTTGAATTTTACTACACCATCATTGGGAGTAAAGCGAGCGGAAGAAGAACTAGCCATGACTTCAAACAAGAAAACTAGTAACAAGCAAACATAAATATTTTTGTATTTTTTATTTTTATGTGACAAGCTAAATATAACAGCAAATAAAAGAAGAACAAGTGAATGAAAATTTGTGTGAAGTTACTTGCTAGTTGATGATGATATTCCCCGGCAACGGCGCCAGAAATCCTTCCTGATACTTGTGATCTGCGTTGGGTTTTCCGTGAAGAGGAACAGGTAATTGTAGCACAAAGCGGATAAGTATTTCCCTCAGTTATGAAACAAAGGTTTATCAAACCAATAGGAATATCAATCCTCAACCGTCTTCAGCGACTGCACACAAATGAACAAACAACTTGCACCCAACGCGGGTAAGAGGGTTGTCAATCCCCTTGATCTCGTTATTTGCAAGCAAATGAGTTGTGTAGTTAATTGTTGATAAATATAAATTGCAAAATAAATAAAAATTAAATAAAGGCAGCAAGGTAAATATAGCGTTTGCGAATATGTAAGTGAATAGACCCGGGGGCCATAGTGTTCCCTAGCGACATCTCTCATGTAGGCAGCATATGGTGGGTAAATAAATTACTGTTGGGCAATTGATGGAAAAGTGGATAGTTATGCGATGTTCACGACAATGATCATGTATATATAGGCATCACGTCCATAAGCAAACAGGCTGACTCCTGCCTGCACCTATTACTATTACTCCACTCATCGACCGCTATCGAGCATGCATCTAGATTATCAAGTAAGACAGAGTAATGCTGGGAGAACGATGACATGATGTAGACAAAGTAAACTCAAACAATATGAATGAACCCCATCGTTTTATCCTTAGTAGCAACAACACAAAGATGCATCTTGTCCCCTACTTTGTCACTGGGATATAGAAATTGCCAGGTTGAACCTACCACAACACACCACACGCACCGATGAAATATCAATCTACTTGGCCAAAACATATCAATAGATCGGAGAGCATTACGAAGCTATAATGATCATGCACATAAGAGATAATATAATTCAGAGGCATCTCAAATACTTTTCATTAATAACCTGAACATAAACCCGCAATTCATCGGATCCCAACAAACACACCACACAAGAGGATTACATCGGATAGATCAAAGCGAAGATGCGATGACCATTGTATTGAAGATCATAAGAGAGAGAGATTACCATCTAGGTACTAGCTATGGACCCGTAGGTCTGTGGTGAACTACTCACACATCATGATGAGGGCAGCAAGGTTGATGAAGAAGCCCTCCATGATCGACTCCCCTCCGGTAGGGTGCCGGAAGGGAGCTCTAGATGGCCTCGCGACAGAACAGAGACTTGCGGCGGTGAAAAAGGGTTTCAGGACTGCCTCCAGGGTTTTCAGAATATTAGAGAATTTATAGGCCAAAGAGGGACGTCAGGAGGTGCTCGAGGGTGCCACCACATATTAGGGCATGACGCCCCCCCAGGGCGCACCCTGATGTGTGGTGGGGCCCTCGTGCGCCTCCCGTCTTCCTTCCGAAGCTTCTAGGTCTTCATATAGTCCAGAAAAAATCATCAAAACATTTCGTGGCAATTGGACTTCGTTTGGTACAGTGAACCTGCAAAGGCAAAAACACGCAGAAAACAACAACTGGCACTGGGCACTGGGTCAATAGGTTAGTGCTAAAAAATATTATAAATTGGTAAATAGTGACCCAAAAAGTATCCTAGAATGATAATATATCAGCATGGAACAATCAAAAATTATAGATACGTTGGAGACGTATCACTTCCTTCAATGCTTGTTTTTTCCTTTACGCTTGCTTCCGTATCTCGCGTTACTAGGGCGTAACTTTTGCGCGAGGTTCAGCTGCCGTTGGTAAGCCAGGTCGCGATGCCTGAGCAAGACTAGGAGACGAGGGCGTCCGGAGCAGGTGAGGGCTCCTGAGGCGAAATGCTCGATAGGCCACCCTTCGATCGAAAACAGCCAGGTGCGCATTGGCCACGCGCAGGGGGTTCCGCCTCCGGGGAACGGCGTGCGCTCGTTGGCTCACTCATGTGCGTCGCGCGAGGAGATTAGACACCAAGGGCCTTGGTGAGGTGGCACGCATAGGAACAGACCCGCGGCCTGGAGCCCACCACTCGGGCTTCCGATGCCGCTGGGACTGATCCAAGCATAGGCACCGTGTCCAGCCCCCACTCCCGTGAGGCTCAAGAGGGAGACATTGAGCGTGCGCGACTCGTCAAAAGAAATTCAACAAAACACCGCAAGACTCAAAAACCAAAGCTTTTAATAAAGGAGATGACAAATTTGTTTACAAGCAAAAAGAGGTGCGACCGCCGCGTCCGGCGTGGGTCGGCCTGAGGTTGGTGCAGCCCGTGGGGCGCCATCGTCGATCGTTCCGCCAACACGGAGCATGGAGCTTCTACTTGGGCGTGGGTCTGATTGCGGTTCGATCGTTCCGCCAGCACGAAGCATGGGGCTTCCACTTGGGCGTGGGCATGATCGCGGTTCGATCATTCCGCCAGCGCGGAGCATGGGGCTTCCACTTGGGCATGTGCATGATTGCAGTTCGATCGTTCCACCAACACAGAGCATGGGGCTTCCACTTGGGCATGGGCGTGATCACGGTTCGATTGTTCCGCCAGTGCGAAGCATGGGGCTTCCACTTGGGCGCGGGCATGATCACGATCGGTCCGCCAGCGCGGAGCATGGGGCTTCCACTTGGGCATGGGTGGGAGTTCTCCCGAGTCCACGGGGTGGCGCAACGGGGGGCTCCGGGGCGTGTACATCCCCATCTCATTCTTACGTGAGAGGGTCACAAGTAGAACTTGCAGAGGTGCTGGATGTTCCATGCATTCTGCACGGGTACTCCATCCTTCGTCTCCAGGCGGGCAGCGCCTGGCGTGGAGACATGGGCGACCCTAAAAGGGCCTTCCCACATGGGCGAGAGGTTGTGGAGGCCGTCTCTAGAAAGGATCCGCCATAGGACGAGGTCCCCGACCTCGAGGGTATGAGGGCGGCTGTTGCGACTGTGGTAGCACCGCAAGGCCTGCTGGTACCTCGCGGCGGAAAGGGCGGCCTGGCCGCGGGCCTCCTCAAGGAGCAAAAGATCGACCTCCCACGAGTCGTCCTGACGCGCCTCGTCGAATGCCAAAACCCGTGGGGAACCATGCTTAAGCTCCGAGGGAAGGACCGCCTCAGCCCCGTAGACGAGGAAGAAGGGGGTTTCGCCAGTGGGCTTAGTCGCGGTGGTGCGGATGGACCACAACATAGACTGCAGCTCATCCAGCCAACCCATCCCGTAGGCATCAAGCTTCTTCTTGAAGCTCTTGGGCTTGAGGCCCTTGAGGACCTCAGCGTTGGCGCGCTCAGCTTGGCCGTTACTTCGTGGGGGTGCGCCATGGAAGTGTAGCATATCTGCTGCATACCAAGGTTAGCACAATATGACCTGAAGAGGCCACTTGTAAATTGGGAGCCATTGTCGGTGATGATGCGGTCAGGGACGCCGAATCGGCACACGACTCCCTTGATGAACTTTACGGCCGAGCCAGCCGGGATGGTGCCCACGAGCTCGACCTCCGCCCACTTGGTGAATTTGTCAATGGCGACGTAGAGGTAGCGGTATCCGCCGACCACGCTGGGGAAAGGACCGAGTATGTCCAGCCCCATACTATGAAGGGCCAAGAGAGCGGAATTGTTTGAAGCCCCTGCGCGGGCTGATGGATCTGCTTGGCATGGAACTGGCAGGCTTCACAGGACTGGACCAGCTCGGTGGCGTAGCAGAGTGCAGTAGGCCAATAGAAACCGCTGAGGAACACCTTACCGGCAAGGGTGCATGACGAGGAGTGGTGCCCGCAATCCCCTCCATGGATGTCGGCGAGCAGCTCGCGCCCTTGTACCTCCGAGATGCACCGCAGTAGGACGTCGTTGGGCCGCCTGCAGTACAACTTACCGTCTTGCAGGCAGTAAGCGGTGGCTTGCCGGGCGACACGCTCTGCTTCCGCATCCTCCGCGAGGAGGTTGCCATGAAGCAGGTAGGCCTTGAATTCCTCGGCCCAGCCGCCCTCTTGGGGTTCCAATGCCAGCAGTAGGTGGTCTCTTGAGAACGGGCCACAGTCCGGCGCGCCTGTTGTCGGTGCGGGCGGCAGCTCCTCGCGTAGCAGCATTGTGCCGACAGCGAGCGACGTGGATGATGGCTTGAGGAGCCTTTCTTCGAAGACACCGGAGCTTTGGGGCTCATGGCAAGACACCCGCTTGGCGATGTCGTTGGCTTCTTTGTTGGCGCCACGCAGGATGTGCTGCAGCTCCAAGGCAAGGAAACATTTCTCAAGTTTGCATACCTCCTCCAGGTAGGCTGCCATGCGCTCATCCTTGGGCTTGTACTATTTGTTGGAGAAGTTGACGAGGAGCTCAGAGTCGGCTTTGAGGACGAGGCGCTTGATGCCTAGGGCGGAGGCGGCCTTGAGGCCAGCGATGAGGCCCTCTTATTCTGCGATGTTGTTGGAGACCTTCTCGTCGTGCCTGAAGCACAACTGGACCGTGTAGAAAAGCTTATCCCCTACCGGCAAAGTGAGCATGGCGCCAGCCCCCGCGCCCTACCTGGAGAAGGTGCCATCGAAGCACAGGACCCAGCCACAGGGTGCCTCGTCCCCAGGCAAGAGGGTTTTGCTTTCGCGAGGCTCCTCCTCGTGCGGGTCCATCCATTCTTCTACGAAGTCGGCTAGGGCCGCGCCTTTGATGACTCTGGTAGTGCAGAACTCCAGTTGGAAGGCCTGCAACTCGATGTTCCACTCGGCAACTCTGCCAGCGGCATTGGGGCTGCGCAAGACTTGCTCCAAGGGGTAGGTAGAAACAACCTTGATAGGATGGCCCTGGAAGTAGTGGTCTAGTTTCCTGGAGGCGACGAGGAGCGCGAGGAGGAGCTTCTGCTGCATGGGGTAGTGTTCTCACGCATCCCTTAGCACCATGCTGACAAAGTACACAGGGTTCTCGACGTGGCGCGTGAGCTTGGTGTCCATGTCGTCCTCGCTGGAAGGCTCGAGAAGCGGAACCACGGGGGATCCCAGAGGCATGATATTAGGGGCCGCGAGGGCCTCCGGAAGCATGGCGTCTGGGGCCTCCGGAGGGGGGCGACCTCCTGAGGCGGGGCGGGGGCCCCTGAAGCATTCCCTCGGCCGACACCGGTGGGGCTCGAGCAACCTTAGGTGATGCTTTCTGGAGGACCACGGGCTTCTTCTTGGCACAGGCTTGCTCTTCTCGCTCCACCACAAGGGCCACGCTAGCCGTCTGGGGAGTTGCCGCCAGGTACAACAATAAGCGCTCGCGGGGGCGCGGCGCGGCCATGAAGGGGGGGCCTATGAGGTATCTCTTGAGATCTTCAAAGGCCGCGTCCGCTTCAGGGGTCCATTCGAACGGGGCAGACCTTTTCATAAGCTTGAAGAACGGTAACGCCCGCTCGCCAAGCCTGGAGATGAAGCGCCCCAGGGAGGCCAGGCATCCTGCCAACTTCTGCATCTCCTTGAGGGTCCGGGGAGGGCGCATTCTCTTGATGGCCTTAACCTTTTCCGGGTTGGCTTCAATTCCCCGGTGAGATACAAGGAAGCCAAGGAGCTTGCCCGAAGGGACTCCAAAAACACATTTGTCGGGGTTGAGCTTCAAGTTGACCTTGCACAGGTTGGCGAATGTCTCCTCTATATCTTCGATGAGTGTTCTGGCGTCGTGCATCTTGACCATGCTGTCATCGACATAAGCCTCTGCATTCCTTCTCAACTGGGTCCTCAGCGTGATGCACATCAGCCTCTGGAAGGTGGCGCCAGCACTCTTTAGACCGAAGGGCATGCAGGTGTAGCAGAACACCCCGTAGAGGGAGATGAACGCTGTCTTCTCCACAGCCTTCACCGCATCTTGATCTGGTGATAGGCTGAGAAGGCGTCCAAGAAGCAGAGGAGGTCGCAGCCAGCGGTGGAGTCCACAAACTGGTCGATGCGCGACAGCGGGAAGGTGTCCTTGGGG
This sequence comes from Elymus sibiricus, assembly GCA_039707655.1. Classification (NCBI taxonomy): domain Eukaryota; kingdom Viridiplantae; phylum Streptophyta; class Magnoliopsida; order Poales; family Poaceae; genus Elymus; species Elymus sibiricus. The sequence goes on along the minus strand of CM077671.1, from coordinate 145,396,566 downwards.
CAAGCCTTGTTGAGACAGGTGAAATCGACGCACATTCGCTCCTTGCCGCCTTTCTTGGGGACGATGAGTGGGTTGGCGAGCCACTCTGGGTAGCGCCCCTCGCGGATGACCCCAGCCTCTTGCAACTTATGCACCTCCTGGATGATGAACTACTGCTTCTCCGGCGCATGGCGCCACACTTTATGCTTGACGGGGCGTGCGTTGGGGCACACCGCTAGGTGGAGTTCGATCACTTCCCTAGGGACTCCGGACAAATCGCTTGCCTTCCATGCGAACACGTCTGCATTTGCCCGAAGGAAAGCGATGAGCACACCCTCTTGGTCGGGGGAAAGGTCGACGCCGATGGTGAAGGTGGGGCCCGAGTCGCTACCGTCGAACGACACTTTCTTTGTTTCAGCTCGGTCCTGAGAGAACATCAGCTTTTTCCTCGCCGGTGCGGCCTCGGAGAGTGCCGCCTCATTCCTGACAGCAGGGTGTGTGGCCGCAACGGCTTTGTATGCACGCTTGAGGGAGCTAACCATGTCCCTCTCATCGCATTTGATGGTAATGATGCCACCGCAAGCAGGCATCTTGACGATGTTGTAGCCCAGGTGGGTTGCCGCCATGAACTTGGCGAGCGTCGGGTAACCCAGGATGGTGTTGTACGGGAGGCCGATGGGCACCACATCGAAGTTGATGAGCTCGGTGCGGTAATTGTAGCAGGTACCGAAAGTGATGTGTAGGTGTATCTACCCAAGGGGTGTTGTAATCTCGCCGGCCTCTCCGGAGAAGGTCCTGGTGGGCTTCAGCTGATCGCAGGGCACCTGGAGAGCCTCGAAGGTCGCGGTGGAGATGACGTTGAGTCCAGTGCCCCCGTCGATTAGGGTCTTGGTGAATGCAACATTGCTGATGGTGGGGGTGCACAGCATGGGTAGGGCGCCTGTGGCAACCGTGGCTCTAGGGTGATCCCCCGCGTCGAAAGTGATGTCGCACTGCGCCTAGCCAAGCGGCGATGTAGGCCCGTGCTCCCTGATGGCGGCGTTCTCCCCCCAGAAGGATGGCTTGAAGTGGCGGCCAGCGACGAGGGCCTGGGCCCCGACAAGGATGCATGCCATCGCGCGTGGCTCCTGGTGAGCTCCGGCACTCCTGTCAAGCGGGCACGCGACGCGCGGAGGCTCGACTGGGTTGCCACGCAGGGGAGGCGGAGGAAGCACTCCGCGTGCCATGCCCTCAATGCGGGACGGCGGAGGGCGAAGCGAGTGAGAGGGCATCGGGGTTTCTCCAGCGGCGGTGATGAGCTCGGTGATGCGGCCTAGCCAGGCGTCATGGTCAGCGTCCGCGGCGCGGTAGTGAAGTAGTTCGCGCGCCCTGTGCAGCGCAGCCTGCGCGTTCATGTGCCCAAGGAAGGCACGGGAGGAGCAAACTGTGGTGGTGCGACCATCCTGCTGCACGGAAGGGCGCAAGGAGGGGTCCCGCTGCTTGCGAGCAGTAGGGTCGATGGCAGTGGCTGCGGCAACGGCAGAGGTATGATGACCGTCGCAGCCCGCAGGGGCGGTCCAGACGACGCGGGCTGCCTGACGCTTGGTGCGCATACGATGAGCGTCAGCCATAGGTTTGGCGAAGCTTGAGCAGGAACGGAGCTGGAGAACAACTGCGCACCCCTACCTGGCACGCCAAATGTCGGAATTGGGGCTCCGGGGACGCAAAGAGGTTCGAACTCTGGGGTGCGCTGGTTCTCCTGCCCTACTCTATCTCACAACCTCACGACGACTCTCTGACGTGTTCGATCTAAGGAAGAACTATGGACACGGCATTTTACCCAGGTTCAGGCCACCTCGCGGTGTAAGACCCTACTCCCGCTTGTTTGGATTACTTGAGGATGAAATCGAGTACAAAGGTGGGTTCTAGCTAACTCCGCTCCGTCTCTATGATGGCCGCCTATCCTCTCTTATACTGGCCCTGGTCCTCTTCCCCCAAAAACACAAGGCGTGAAGGGTTGCCACAACGGCCAGTTTAAAGGGGGACATGACTGCAGCTTATCCTGACAAAAGTAGTCTTCGCCTGCAAAAGGCCTCCTGCCCTGATGCGCTGGTGGGCTCGGGGATGTCCTCCGACCTGGTGAGCCCCCAGCCTTGGTCTTCTTACACCAAACAGGAAACCTTTGGGGATTTGTTTGGGGAGTGGGCGAGCAGGCCCCATTCCCCTAGCACAGAAGGGGAAATCCTCCACATCCGTGGCTGCTGGCACGGCTCCTGGCGCCGCTCGATGTGGCGCGCGTCACCCACGTGAAGATGCAGGACCGCATGACCCCGTCGGGCCACCTTCAATCAGTTCGCTCTGCGAGGACGCCGGGGCTAACCTCGGGAAGTGACCTCGCGAGAGGGGCTACGCGAGGCTCTTGTCGACGCTTGCTGACGTGCGCCTCGCGAGGCGTGGGCCCTCGCGAGGGTCTTGCTCATGGGGCCCCATGGTGGGCTGTGCTGGGCTCAGGCGAGCGTCGCGCCTTGGGCCACAGGCAGACGGGCTTGGGTACCCCCAGTCCGACAGGCCCGACAATGTCTATAAAATCTACACGCCACCGTGCGCTAAAAGATATAAGTGATGTTCTAGAGCAACTGCTTAGTTAAAAAGATATAAGTGAAGCACATAGAGTATTCTATCAAATCATCATGAACATGTGTCTCTCTCAAATAGGTATGTCCAGCAAACAATGATTGTGGCAGACTAAAAATAAAGCAAACTATAATACACGATGCTCCAAGCAAAACACATATCATGTGATGAATAAAAAATATAGCTCCAAGTGACATACCAATGGAATGGAGACGAAAGAGGGGATGCCTTCCGGGGCATCCCCGAGCTTAGACATTTGAGTCTTCCTAGAATTTTACCCTGGGGTGCCTTGCGCATCCCCATGCTTAGGCTCTTGCCGCTCCTTATTCCTTCATCCATCCTGATCGCACCAAAAATTTGAAAACTTCAGCACACAAAACTCAACGGAAAACTCGTGAGATCCGTTAGTATAATGGGTACATCAAAAATTGTAGGTACTAGTACAAATTGATTCATATTTCATTATTGCATAAGTTACTGTATTCTAACTTCTCCATGGCGTATACCCCCCGATACAATCCATAGCATCATCAAAACAAGCAAACTATGCAAGCAAAAACTGAATCTGTCTAAACCAGAACAATTTGTAATGATCTACACAAACACCATACTTATGTAACTCCAAAAATTCTTAAAAATAGGAAAACTTGGGCAATTTGCATACCAATACTATGTAAAAAATTCAGATCAAAAAGACGTTCGAGTAAAATCAGAGAAATTCTGCACTGGACGCAAAAGTTTTTGTTTTTGCACCGTATTAATTCTACCATCTTCCAAATCAATCCCAAAGGATTTAGTTGGCACAAACACTAAAAACATAAAAAACAATCATTACAGTAGAAATAATCATGTAAAGACACCAAGACATAAAAAATATTTAAAGATAACTATCGGGTTGCCTCCCAACAAGCGCTATCGTTTTATGCCCTTAGCTAGGCATACGGCATAGTATCAAGTGTTGTCATCCTTGACACTCAGTTCCTAGGTGGCCCTCATAATAGATTCATAAAGTGGTTTAATTATATTTCTAGGGAAGAGTTCCATCCCTTTCTTTAGTGGGAATTTGAATCTTATGTTTCCCTCCTTCATATCAATAATAGCACCTATAGTTCGTAGGAAAGCCCTACCACATATTATTGGACAAGACGGGTTCCATTCAATATCAAGCACAATGAAATCCACAGGCACATAATTTCTATTAGCAAGATTTAGCACATCATTTTTTCTACCCAAGGGTTTCTTAATGGTGGAATCCACTAAGTGCAAGTTAAGGGAACATTCATTTATCTCGGTGAGACCTAGCACATCAGATAAAGATTTCGGTATAGTGGAAACGCTAGCACCAAGATCACCCAAAGTATTGCATTCATATTCTTTAAGCTTTATATTAATAGTAGGTTCCCACTCATCATGCAATTTTCTAGGAATAGAAACTTCCAACTGAAGTTTTTCTTCATGGGCCTTTAGCATAGCTTCTACGATATGTCTAGTAAAAGCCTTATTTTGTTCATAGGCATCGGGTGAGATAATTATGGATTACAGCAAGGAAATATATTCTACTAAAGATAAATTATCATAATTGAAGTCCTTGTGATCCAAGATAGTGGGTACATCACAAGCTAAAGTTTTGAACTCTCCAAACCCACTTTTTTCATTTTTATCATTAAGATCATCACCCTCCGAGCAAATGGGACGCCTTCTACTTAAAGTTGACTCATATCCGGTGCCTTTATCATTTATTTTCAGATTAGTAAAAAAATATTCGATGGGAGAAGTACCAATCATTTTAATATCTTCACCATGATTACGGTAAAAACCGGGTGGAACAGCTTTTTCTAAGAATTATCTCTTAGCTTTCAACCTAGCTGTCCTCTCCTTACTTTCATTAATAGATATTTGGATGGATTTAATAGACTCATTAATATCATGCTTGTGTGGCAAAGTTTTACTTTTAAGAGTTTCCACATCATGAGCAATCCTATCAACGTTTCTAGCCATATCGTCAACTTTATGCAATTTTTCTTCTACCATGGTATTGTAAATATCATGAGAACTAATAAATTATTTAATGGTGTTCTCAAGATCATTAGGTATCCTATTATTATTACTGGATGAATTTCCATAGTAATTACCATAAGAATTGCCATAATTATTATAAGAATCACCATGATACAGCCTAGCATTGAAATTACCTCTATAAGCATTATTATTGAAATTATTTCGCGAGACAAAGTTCACATCAATAGCACCCTTATTTTGCTCAATCAGAGTATACAATGGAATATCATTAGGATCAACTTGAGCATTCTTGTTTGCAATCATATTCATAAGAGCATCCATTTTGTCACTCAAAGTAGTAATTTCTTCGATGAAATTTACCTTCTTACCAGTTGGAGCTCGCTCGGTGTGCCATTGAGAATAATTTGCCATGATATTGTCTAGAAGTTTTGTGGCCTCTCCTAATGTCACCTCCATAAAGGTACCACCTGCAGCAGAATCTAGAAGGTTTCTAGACAGAAAGTTCAGTCCGGCATAGAAATTTTGTATAATCATCCATAAGTTTAAGCCATGCGTGGGACAATTTCTAATCATCATTTTCATTCTCTCCCATGCTTGTGCAACATGTTATTGGTCATGTTGTTTAAAGTTCATAATTTGGTTTCCGAGAGATATAATTTTAGCGGGAGGAAAATACTTGGCAATAAAAGCATCCTTACACTTATCCCATGTTCCAATACTATTGCGAGGCAAGGAAGAAAACCAAGTTTTAACTTTATATCTTGATGAAAAGGAAATAATTTCAATTTAACCACATCATTATCCATATCCTTTTTCTTTTGCATATCACATCATTCAACAAAGGTATTAAGATGTAGTTCTTTCATAACAAGATTTAGCAAAGCGGCATTAATATCATAAAACTCTGCACTAGTGGCGTGTGGTATAGGAGTACTAATAAAATCATTATTATTAGTATTTGAGAAATCACACAACTTCGTAATATCCTGAGACATGGTGACGAAACAAGTAAACTAGCAAGCAAACGAGTAAACTAGATAACCAAGCAAACAAGCAAATAGAAATATTTTTTTATTTTATAATTTTATATAAAGTAAAATATAACAGCAAATAAAAAAAGAACAAGTGAATGATAATTTGTGGGAAGGTACTTGATAAGAATTTGGTGATACTACTCGGCAACGACGCCAGAAATTCTTCCTGCTACTTGTAAACTGCGTTGGAATTTTCCCAAAAGAGGAGAGGAGATGCAACACAGTAGAGATAAGTATTTCCCTCAGTAAGAACAAGGTTATCAAACCAATAGGAGGATCACACAAATTCCTGTCTTCAGCACCTAAACACAAAAGAGCACGCACTTGCACCCAACGCGGGCAAGAGGGTTGTCAAGCCCCTTGAACTCGTTACTTGCGAGCGATAAGTAGTGATAGATAGATAATATAAATATAAAATAAAATAACAGTAAATAAATGGCAGCAATATTTTTGGTTTTTTGTAATATATATTTTGTGAAGACCCGGGGGGCCATAGTTTTCACTAGAGGCTTCTCTCTCGAAGAAAGCATACAGTGGGTAAACAAATTATTGTTGGGCAATTGATAGAAAAGCACACAATTATGCAATATTTATTCAAGACAATGATCATGTATATAGGCATCATTTCCATAAACAACTAGACCGACTCCTACCTGCATCTACTACTATTACTCCACCCATGGACCGCTATCCAGCATGCATCTAGAGTATTAAGTAAAAACAGAGTAATGCTTGGAGCAAGATGACATGATGTAGACAAAGTAAATCCAATCAGTATGAATAAACCCCATCACTTTCCCCTTAATGGTAGTAATACAATATGTGTCTTGACCCCTTCTATCACGAGGATAGAGCACCACAAGATTAAACACATCACAACACACCACTCCCGCTGATGATAAATCAGTCTAGTTGGCCAAACCAAACCGATAGATTGGAGAGAATACAAAGCTATAACAATCATGCATATAAGATTTCAGTAACAACTCAATATATTTTCATGGCTAATCTAAACATAAACCCACAATTCATCGGATCCCAACAAACGCACAGAAAAGGAAGATTACATCGGATAGATCACCGCGGGAATCGCGGTAAACTTTGTATTGAAGATCATATATATATAGAGAGAAAGCCATATAAGTACTAGATATGGACCCGTAGGTCTGTGGTAAACTACTCAAACATCATAATGAAGGCAGCAAGGTTGATGTAGAGGCCCTCCATGATCGACCCCCCCTCCGGCAGGGCACCGTAACATGGCTCCACATGGGCACACGGCGGAAAAGAGACTTGCGGTGACGGGAAAAGTATTTTTGCTGGCTCTCCGGTGTTTTTCTGATTTTAGAGAATATATAGAGGTGGAATTAGGTCAAGATGCCATGGGAGGTGGCCCCAAGCTATCAGGGCGTGGCCCCCCCCCCTGGGCATGCCCTCGGGTGGTCTCCGGTCTCCCTCCGAAGCTTACAGGTCTTATTTTTGTCCAGAAAAAATCGTCCAAAAGTTTTGGGGCATTTGGACTTCATTTGGTACAGTATTCCTGAAAGGCCAAAAACAAGTAGAAAACAACAACTGGCACTAGGTTAATAGGTTAGTTCACAAAAATGATATAAAAATGACATATAAATGCATATAAAGTATCCAAGAATGATGATATAGTAGCATGGAACAATCAAAAATTATAGATACGTTGGAGATGTATCAGTGCGGACGATGATGGGATCTCTAGGAGCCCACACTAGAGGTGTCACTTTCTTTGCCCACAGCCATAGGCGAGAGAGACACCTCCATGGCCAGGGAGCAAGGGCCGTCAAGGTCCCGGATGATCATCGTGACGGAGGACATGATACTCTTGATTCCACATGAGATCCTAAGACCGTGTGGGATATCCCCATCACCGATGATCCCAGACCCAAGTGTGGGACAGGAGGATCCCGGGAGAGGGAGCGGCTGTAGCCCGAGGAGTCTTCATCATCATCCTTGTGCAAGCCGTAACAGCGGCGGCCGGAGAAGTCTCCACCACCACCGGGGCCACCACCATTTCCATCATGAGAGTATCGAGGGTTACCAATATGGTTAGGTGGATCCGACAAAATCTTGAGATCGAATCCTTGGTCGTTGAAGAAGAGACGGACGATGGCACAAAGCTTTGTGGAGTCGAGGGATTTCACCTTGCCCTGCACCTCCTCTTCCTTGCGCAGCAAGAGCTCATCCACCACCACCACATTGCCGAGGATCCTCGACATGTTGCGGATGACCCGTTCCAACCGAGCAATGTCGGGCAAGCTCGTGATGAGGATCCAGGTCGTTTCGAGAATGGCCACCGCCTTTGGTCCACTTTTGACTCGGATATGTACACCACAAGTTGTTTAGGGCTAATGTGATCTTCGCACTCCTAGTGTAGTATCTGTGGCTGGTGGCATATGGAAAGATCATAGAGAACTGGTGGATGGATGTCGAGGTCACCTGCCAATGCCATTGGTGCCAGCAAAGGTGGTTGGTCTCGGCCTCTATCATCTCCGGAGATGCAATACCCTTCCCCAAATCCTTCACGATTGCATTGAGAGAAGGTGTAGGCGGCGACATCTCGGGAACCTCAATGTGGAAGAATCCCATACCCTCACTGTCATGGCCATACATCATCAAGTCCTTAGAGACCAGCTGGTCCGGGCATAGGAGCGTCAGATGTCTGGGGTCCTTGCTGAGATAGCACATTGGGGGGGGGGGGGGGGGTTGGGGGCAAGCCATCTGAAAATGCCTGAAGATCCCGCGGTTCAAGCAAGGGGGCTTGCTAGAGTCGTCCACGGTCGGCTCAAACGGCAGCGTGTGGACAACCTTTCCTATTCTTCTTCTTGGCTCCTAGAGGCCACGGTTGAAGGTTGCCCCGTTCAACAGGGGTACTAGGGTTGATTCTTCGGAGGCATGTAGCGACGTTGAGGCGAGGAGGCATGCTGGTGTTGTTGACATGGTGGGGCGACGGTGTGGTCATGACGTCGCAAGGGGGAAGTGGAGCAGTGCAGAGGCCATCACCATGACTCAGGGGGAGTGCGGGCGGTCCCGGTGGTCCTCATGCCCAGGTGAGCAGTGCGCGTCACGGGCCAAGAAGCGGCATCCATCCGGGTAGGCGAGCGCGCGCGTCCAGTCCGAGGAATGATGGGCATCATGGGTCGGTGAGCGGCGAGCTTCACGACCCGGTCATCGGCGATCGGGAATCCCGACCAAAGGAGGAGTAGCTGGATTGCCAATTCCCTTGGAGTTGGCGGCAGAGATCTTATTCCCGATGCTAGCATCAAGGGACAGGCGAGAGTTATTGCATCAATCATCATAGCGTCCACTACTAGGGAAAACCCTAGCAGTAGCACGGGTATTTGGTGTATCAGTAGCGCGGGTAACCGCGCTGCTGATACGGCGCTACAGCTAACGTTTATCAGTAGCGCGTGTTGACACGCGCTACTGCTATACCTACTTAGCAGTAGCGCTTTCTATACCAGCGCTACTGCTAAGTCTATCAGTAGCGCGTTTTGACACGCGCTACTACTATACCTGCTTAGCAGCAGCGGTTTTTGTAGGAAGCACTGCTGGTAGATACTAGCAGCGCACCTCTCTACCCGCGCTACTACTATTATTACGTATTTCTTTTTTGTTTTATGCCATATATTCATACGCCATTATACAAGTTTTCATACAGTATCATCATAATACATCATTGTCATATAACAACTACTCATCATCATCATTTTCGTCCATGAGACATCATATAACAACTTGGTCACTAGTTATAATAACAACTCCTAGGACCTACTCCTAATCACTACTCCTCCTCAGCATCACCATCAACTCTAACACATTGTAGCACATAATAAAAACTTCTCATCATCATCTTAGTCATATATAATCAGCACTAACTAATTGTTCTTAATACCTAGGACCTACTCCAGCTGCTCTCTCTCAGGTAAAATAGCATAAAACATGTGTAGCACTCCTTCTTCATCATATTGGAGAATGCATATGAACCTGTCTCCTAATTGTGGGCTGCGCTTCTGATTGCTGCCCCCTAGTACTTCTCTGCGATCCTTCACAATTTTGCTCCAGTCTTTGACTATTAAGACTTGCTCGCTTTGAGAAATGATGAATGCACTCATGTGCAATACAGGATATCATGGCCGTAAGCTAACCATTGCCATGCGACCTTTAGACTCGATCCAACGAGGCACAACACTCATTGGGAGTCCCTGTTGAAGAACATCGTAGTAACATACTTAGCAATGAAGTTTAGCTTAAAAAATAATGTATGCAAAAGATGCACTGAGGACAAATAGTAAAAATCTTACCATCTTTCCTAGATAGATGTGACCGTAGTTCAATACGCACACTAGTGGCCGCACGTTTTGAGTACTAATATCTCGAAGTCCAGGAAAATAACCTGTCTTGACAGTATCAAGATCCTCCAGCCATGAAACATAATGACCTATCTCCTCGCAGTTTAGTTCAGCCCCGGGCAGTAGTAGGTGCTGTCTACCAAGCGCTGGACATGTTTGCTTGAATGGAAATAAGCTGTCAATAGAAATTAGTTGTCAACTATTTTTAAATAAACAATATAAATTACTTAATAAATATGGTTGAGAAACTCACATAATGGTAGAACTGGAGGCGTCTGCACATCGACCCAGATGTCGATATTACCTTCAATTTCATCTTCCGGACGACTATCAAAGGTGATAAGCATATTAGGCTCAAATGCATAAGCCTTGCATAGTGCTCTCCAACTTTTGCATTCAAAATAGGAGTAGGTGTCTTCATTGTACAATTTTACGGCAAAAGTATAACCATGCTCGGTCCTCAAGTGAACTCTCTTTACCTCCATACTTTTTTTAGTACTGAAACCAATCTTATCCAAGACATAAATTCTTGCATGGCAGGGGATACGCTAGTAGAATAGTAAAAAATTAAAATTATAAGTTGAAGCAAAAGAAGCAGAAGTCATGCTTAATTACGAAAAAAGACTTGTCGTTGTGACTTACTGTATCCACTTCGAAGGTCTCATCCAGCATGATGCTGAAGCGCCTACCATCAACTAGGTGAGGCTTGTCGCACAGGCCGCGCTCGTCTTCGCAGCATTCGCACATAACGAATTTGCTTTCATCGTCAGACATTTCCTATGTTCATAGTTGAAACATTTAAAATCGATCGAAGGCAACTACCAGGAAACTGATCAACACACAGATCACTATTACTCAATATGCAACGGGTTGACTTTAGGTCTGTCGAGTCTTTCCTTCCTAAACTCTCATCTCACGTATATGGTGGGCACTCCCTCTGATATTGCGACCGTCGGTGATGGTGGCTCCTCCATGCGTTCCCGAGTGCATTACACCAAAATGTCTAGCACACGGGAACGTAGGAGAAGCGACCCCCACGACAACAGTCGGGATTCTTCCTCTCTCATATTTCGATCGTCGGTGATGGTCGCTACTCCTCCTTTCCCTAGTGCATTACAAATATCTAGCACATGGAAAAGAAGGAGAAGCGACCCCCACGACAATAGTCGGGATTCTTCCTCTCTCATATATATATATGGTGGACACTCTCCCTCACTTAAAGACACACAAGGAGCCGAAACAGACCTAAAGTCAACCCGTTCCATATATCGAGCAATGACATAGAAAAAATTCCCTATGTTTTGCCGGAATATCATTGAATTCCCGTTCTGGCAAATCACAAGCACTCGATATGTCCTACATTGTAGCACAAGTCATGCTAAAATTCATGAAAAAAAATCGGCATGACCTTTGCTAAAAACAGGACATATCGAGCGCCTGAAATTTGCCGGAACAGAAACGAATCAACATTCCGGCAAAACATAGGCCACTCGGAGGTACATTGCAAACAAGAACACCAAGACATCGTCTATATTCAGAATGCATCATCATTGACATCAATGACATGGCGACTAGCACTAGCATTTTCTTCATCGACATTTACAACACATTATCATCTATATTCAAAATGTTGCATATCAACAAGAAAATATCAACTAGCCTACTAAATCAAAATGTAGCAGGGAGGAGGGGTTGTGGATGGAGGAGGGAGGAGGGAGAAGGAGGGGCGACTGAAGGAGGGAGGAGGAAGGAGGACAGAGGAGGAAGGCGGAGCGAGGAGGGGCCGGCCGGCGGTGAATGGAGGAGTGGAGGGAGGACGAAGGAGGTGGGGCGGGGAGGAGGGAGGAGGGGGAGGATTACCGAGTCCAGGGAGGAGGGGGAGGTGACGGCGGCAGAGGGAGGAGGGGTAGGCGACGGCGGCGGCGAGCGGCGGGGGGCAGAGAGGGAGCGACAGTGTGAGGGGGGAGTGAGGGGCAGGGAGTGAGGAAGAGAGACGGAGCGCATGGGGTGGATAAGGTGGGCATAGCAGCAGCGCGGGTTGGTGCCAAGCGCTACAGCTAAGTAGAATAGCAGCAGCGCTGGTTGAGTAAGGGCGCTACTACTATACCTAGCCTGTCGGGAATGGTGTGGCAATTATAGTAGTAGCGCGTTTTATACGTGCCACGCTACTGATATGTGTTTATTAGTAGCGATGTTTATGTACACGCGCTACTACTAAGTAGCAGCAACGCCTCCTTTTAAAAAGCGCTACTGGTAAGCTTCTGTGTATAAGGTTTTCCCTAGTAGTGGTCCCTTCAGTCGGAGACCGTCGTCATCCCTATCCTGAGCCATGGACAGGGCATGCACGGAGGTGCAGGGTGGCGGGGGTGGGGGCGGGATGGTGGAGCTACTTCGCGAGTTGGGCAAGGAAGGAAGGAGCGGGTCAGGGGTGGTGGCTAGAGTCCGAGGACGTATAGGAAAACCCTGGGGTAGCAACACCCAACGTATCCGAGGGGAAGGGCTCAGACGGATCATGCGAAAGCTCAAGACAGGCCAACGATGCCTCATCCAGCTGGGCTAGGTGCAAAGGCCTGGCTTTGCCCAAGAGGCGAGGTTTACATAATTTATTTCTCGAAAGAGAGCTCTTTATATGCAAATTTTCTAATGGCCAAGGCCGACACGGGGTGGCTATGGCATCGTCCCATGTCGGTATGAAAAATCTCAAAGATGTTCTAAAGGGTGAGCACATTTTAGGACCAACAAATGTTTCTTCTAATAAAAATCGTGTGTGTAGTGCATGCATAACCAAAAGGCAACGTCAAGCAAAGCGTATTCCCAAGAGTATCATGTCAACATCAATGCCTCTTGAGCTCTTTCATGTGGATCTGTTCGCGCCGCCGTCATGGGATATCATTGGAGGAAAGAAGTATAGTTTGGTCATTGTTGATGATTACTCAAGATATACATGGGTGTACTTTCTCAAGTTCAAGGATGTAGTGAAGGTGAACTTTGTTGATTTTGGGAAGCAGACCCAACACAAGTTTGATAAGGTAATCATAGCAATTAGAAGTGACAATGGCACGAAGTTTAAGAACTACACATGGGAAGGATTCCTTAGTGATGAGGGGATTGAGCACCAATACTCCACACATTACACCCCTCAACAAAATGATATGGCCAAGATGAAGAACCGTACACTTGTGGAAATGGCAAGGTCCATGTTAGACAAGTACAAGTCACCATGTAGCTTCTAGGCCGAAGCCATCTACACTGCTTGTCATGCATCAAACTGTCTCTTCCTTCACAAGTACTTGGACAAGACACCATATGATATCCTAACTAGGAACAAGCCAAACATAAAGTACATTTGAGTATTTGGTTGTAAGTATTTCATTCTCAACAAGAAAACCCAGTTAGCTAAGTTTCAATTTAAAAATATTGAGGGTATATTGGTTGGATATGGATCAAACTCCCGCATCTATAGGGTGTACAAACCAATGGATGTGTTGAAGAAACTTGTGATGTGGTATTTGATTGATTTAATGGCTCCCATGTGGAGCAAGTTGATATAAATGATGTAGGTGATGAAGATCCTTCACCAGATATCTTGACCATGGGTGTTGGTGGCATCCTACACATAGAACAAGTACCCTCAAATGATGATTAAGATACTGTAAGTGAATCTAGTGCCACCCCTTTATTGGTTTTGGAGTATTGAAGATAAACGTGGTTGACGGACTAATATGTTTGGAAGACTACATATGATAACACAAATATAAGTCCCTAGAGATTCGGTTTATCCATTGAAGACGACCCCTAAAAATGTCCGAAGACATTGACTACATTGGTGGTGTGCAAAGCTATTTGCTTGAAGACAATGGGACGCAAAGACTTAGTCTTTTGGTAGTTCCATTTTCTTTTTTCCTGGGTCATGGGAACCACCGTACTGTTAAGTGGGGTCAAGGTGAACGAAGTCAAAAGCGGACATGATGCTCAACCCGTAAACCTATGTCTTCCAGTGAATACAATGAGAGAAAATCTCTTCCACAGTTGGTTGTGTCAGCTTTGCTTGGAGATCAAGTAAAGTTATTGCGTGAGTTTGGAATCCGACAATTGGGACATATGTCGATTGGCCACTGACCCATGGTAAGTTCAGTTATATCATAACGGGTGATAACCCACAAGTGTAGGGGGTCGTTTGTAGCCTTTTTCGATAAGAGTGTCGAACCCAACGAGGAGCTAAAGGTAGAATTAATATTCGCTCAAGTTCTATCGACCACCGATACAACACTACGCACGCTAACGCTTACTTTACCTAGAACAAGTATGAAACTACTTTGCGGGAAGCAAACTAGAAGTACTTAGTAGGAGTAATAAATAGATTTGCAAGAAAATAAAGAACAAGTAAAGAAAAGTTAAGGGTTGCTTTAGATAAAGATTAATTAAGTTAGTTGTTTAGTAGAACACTTTTTTGTAATACAAGAGAAGGATTTGTCCCTAGGTAATCGATAACTAGATCGGTAATCATTATTGCAATTTTATATGAGGGAGATGCATATGCTAACATACTTTCCATACTTGGATCATATGAACTTATGATTGGACCTCTAGCAAGCATCAACAACTACTAGAGATCATTAAGGTAAACCCAACCATAGCATTAACACTTCAAGCCCCCTTTACTCCCATTCGCAACAACCCCCTTACTTGGGTGTAAGCTTTTGTCACTCTAGCCGCCCAGTATAAGCGAGTCATGAACGCATTGCAACATCCTACATCGGTAATCATCCACGTGTGCGCGGCACGGAATGCACCATAGGACAGCACCAAAATAAAACATACAACTCAAACCAATCACGATCATTAATCAACCCATAGGACAAAAGAAATCTACTCAAACATCATAGGATAGCCACACATCATTGGATAATAATATATAGCATTAAGCACCATGTTTAAGTACAGATTACAGTGGGGAATAGAGGTTTTACACCGCTGCATAGAGGGGGGAGAGTTGGTGGTGACGGCAGCGAAGTTATTGGTGTAGATCGCCGTCACGATGGTTGCCCCGTCGGCGTTCCGGTGCCACCAGGAGAGAGGGGGAGAGAGCCCCCCTCCTTTTTCTTCTTCCTTGGTCTCCCCCCTAGATGGGAGGAGAGTTTGCCCTCTGGTCCATGGCCGCCATGGCTCCCGGAGGGCCGCCGCCCCTCGAGATTGGATCTCTCTCTCTCTGTTTCTCTCTAGTTTTCGCGACTCTTTTCTGGCCCCGTCACCATTTCTTAAATATCCAGAGATCCGTAACTCCAATTGGGCTGAAATATTGAGAGGATTTTTATCGAGACATTATCTTTCTTGCAGCGACAGAAGGGCTGCAACAGACTTACGGGGTTGCCCCAAGCATTAGGACGCTACCACCCCCTGGTCGCGCCTTGTTGGCTTGGGAGCACCTCGGGCACCGTGTTGCGTTGATTCTTCTTCCCAAAATTCACATATATTACAAAAAAATATCCTTCATTTTTTATCGCGTTTGGACTTCGTTTAATATGGATTTTCTGCGAAACAAGAAAACACACAAAAAACAGGAACTGGCACTGGGCACTGGATAAGTAAGTTAGTCCCAAAAATAATATAAAATGTTGCCAAAAGTATATGAAAGTTGTGGAATATTGGCATGAAACAATCAAAAATTATAGATACGACAGAGACGTATCAGCATCCCCAAGCTTCATTCCTGCTCGTCCTCGAGTAGGTAAATGATAAAAAAGATAATTTTTGATGTGGAATGCTACCTAACATAATCTTGAATAAATGTCTAATCATGGCATGAATATCAAGATACAAGTGATTCAAGGCAATAGTCTATCATTTGACATAAATACATCAATACTCAGGTTTACTCACAAACGATCATGTCCTTTCAAAATAACAATGCTAAAGAACGTTATCCCTACAATATCATATAGCCTGTCATGGTTAGTCTTCCTAGCATAAAGTATAATTCATGAGCACCCCAGTGTCAAACCAAGCAATTGGATCGTACTTTTTAACGCGCTTAAGCTTTTTATACCTCATTCAATACATGAGCGTGAACCATGGACATATCATATAGGTGGAATAGAGTATCGTGGTAGATAACAAAGGAGTCAAAGTGGAAAGAAAGTCTCGCATCAACTAGGCGGATCAACGGGCTATGGAGATGCCCATCAATCGATATCAATGCGAGGAGTAGGGATTGCCATGCAACAGATGCACTAAGAGCTATAAGTGTATGAAATCTCAAATGAAACGAAGTGGGTGTGCATCCAACTTGCTTGCTCATGAAGACCTCGGGCATTTGAGGAAGCCCATCATCGGAATATACAAGCCAAGTTCTACAATGAAAAATTCCCACTAGTATATGAAAATGACAAATCAGGAGACTCTCTATATGAAGAACATGATGCTACTTTGAAGCACAAGTGTGGTAAAGGATAGTAGCAAGTCATTTCTCTCCTTTTCTCTCATTCATTTTTCTTCTGCTTTTCTTTTGTTTTTCTTTATTTCTTTCTTTTTTTTTCTTTTTTTCTTTCTCTTTTTTTCTTGGTGGGCTCATTTGGCCTCCCCCATTTTTTCATTTTTCGTCCGGAGTCTCATCCCGACTTGTGGGGAATCATAGTGTCCATCATCCTTTCCTCACTGGGACAATGCTCTAATAATGATGATTATCACACTTTTATTTATTTACAACTCGATATAATGATTTTCTAAACCTATACAAGATGACTCTATATGAATGCCTATGGCAGTGTACCAGGATGTGCAATGATCTAGCGTAACATGTAAACAATGATGAATGGTGGCTTTGCCACAAATACTATGTTAGCTACATGATCATGCAAAGCAATATGACAATGAACACACAAGTCATATGATGTAATGGTAGAGGTTGCATGGCAATATATCTCAGAATGGCTATGGAAATGCCGTGATAGGTAGGGATGGTGGCTGTTTTGAGGAAGATATAAGGTGGCTTATGTGCAACAAAGCATATCATGTCACGGGGTTTGGATGCACCGGCGAAGTTTGCACCGATCCTCGAGGTGTCGGTGTACTAAAGAACGGGGCCCTTAGTACCCTGACTTGTGCACCAGACGACCGCGGCCTCCTAACCGGCAAGACCCTGCCGGGCAGGATCTGGATGCCAAGCCTCTTCAAACAAGGGTTCGAGGGAACCGGCAAGCCCTCCTTGTCGGAGGACTCGATTGCTAAATGCACCTGCCAAGGCCTCCGCCCGCCAAGCCGTCGCGCCACGTCGCCAGGCTGGTTGTCCACATTGCCTAGGTGTCGAGCGGGCTGGCGGTTAGGTGGAGCTGGTTGGGGCGCGTGGCGACACGCCAGATTTACAGTAGAGCTTTAATGACACACGTCCTACGGCGTGGCGAAGGAATAAGAGCTAGATGGGCGAACGACACAGAAGGAGAGGCAATCCTTGCCGGAAGATGTCACCAGCACACCACCTCATGGCGCATTTAATGCATCTGTCCTAGTCCGTCAGAGTTAGGTATTTCCCAATATCGTTGTTGCCATCAGTTTTGGCAGAGGGATATACATTCTTTACCCTGTGTAAAGACCATTTTAGCCACTATGGTAGCCCCTTGGATTATAAAAGGAGGTACATGGCTACCTTTAGAAAGGTAGACACTCCGTTCATTTACACGCATGGAGACACTCCCTGGGCATTTTCCTTGCCGGGCTGTGACGCTCCTGTACGGTGAACCCATCTAATCCACACACATAGGACGTTGGGTATTACGCTCCGGCGGCCCGAACCTGTCTAAACCATCGTACGTGCATGGTCTCGTGATGCTCTTTGCGCTAGAGGATCTCCCTTGTCGAACCACGAAAGGGGCCTTGCTGACCCCATAGATCGTTGTACCCTGACATCTTTGGCGCGCCAGGTAGGGGCCCCCCTTACGTGAACCTTCACCCACTCCTGCGCATCGTCATCAACAACTTCTTCGACGATCATGCCTCCCAAGAAGACCAAGGGCGCGTCAACGCCCGCTCCATCCGCGTCCAAGCTGCCCTTGCAAGTGGTCGCCAGCGACACCGACGGAGGCGGTCCCCGCATTCACCGTGCCGGTGAACGCGGACACACCACTGCACGGAGCTCCGCAAGTCGTGATCCTGACCCTGCCGTCATGAGAATCGGAACGCTCCTGCAGCGACCGGGGCCGACACTGCGTAAGTGGCGGCCGCGGCAGCGACCGCAACAGTAGTGGCGGCGGTGACATGACCTCCGCCGCGACCTTCACAAGACAACTGCGACCAACATCCCTAGGATGGCGACCCTGGGCGGCACATGGACAAGCCCCCTGCACGTCCCTCTCACAACACGCAGGGCCGAGCTCGACAGCAACTTCCTGGAGGGAATGAGCAGCGCACGACGACGCGGGGAAATGGGCCTCCTGGCACTGCTAGGAGTAAGAGTGCTACCCACGCCTCCCACCGCTCCATGCCCAAGACTCCGGAGGAAGCTCTGGCGCCGGCCCAGCTATTGCTGAACTTTCCGCTCGCACCAAAGAACATGGAGGACCGGATAGCGACAATCCAGAGTCTGCTGAGTTTCGCGAACCGCGACAGGTCGGAGGGAGCGGGCCCGTCGTGCGCCCGCCAAACGGCTCCAGGGGCTCCCACCACCGGACGCGATGCTGGCGGGGCGCCCACGGTGCAGTCTCCCCCACAACAGCATTAACCTACCCGTCGGACCGACGTACAAGGCAAGGTGTCATACGCGTCGATAGATCCGCAGATGAATAAAGATCAGTGCCATTTCTTGAAGGACATACGCTAAGAGGAAGCCCGCACCACCATCGACAGGCGACGACAGGCACACCACCAGTCTGATGGTCGTGCGGACCCAACCATTGATGCGCCTACACAGGGGGTGCCTGACACCTTGGCCCGCGAGGTAGGATGCCTGGCGTTCACCCAGGAGCTGCGACAAGTCCGATGGCCCTCCAGCAGACCCTTCAAGCCTGAGCTGCCCGACAAGTATGACGACAAGATCAACCCCTCCGAGTTCCTCGGCACATACACCATCGTCGTGCAAGCTGTCGGAGGGCACGATGAGAAAGTATTCACCAACTACTTCCCATTGGCGCTCAAGCCCAATGTGAGGAGTTGGTTGATTAACTTGCCGGAAGGATACATCTCCTCTTGGGCAGATCTGTGCAACCAGTTCATTGGTGCATACCATGGAGGCCACAAGCTTCCAGGGCAGCCCAGCTACTTGCATGTGCTTCCTCAGAGAGTGGGCGAGTCACTCCGCAAGTAAATCCAGAGGTTCAGCCGTGTACAACACAACATCCCCGACATCCAACCTTCCATTGTGATCGCCACGTTCCACACGAACGTGCGCAACCGGCGGATGCGTAAGTGTAACACCCCAAAAATTTAACCACGTTTTATTAATTAAAATTTTGCCAGGAAATTAAATTTTTATTTTCTGGATCATCTATTGGTTTCAGAAGCACTTCCTTCTTCTGAGTTGTGGAATTTTCCCTCCAAGTAGAAACTTTTCAAAAATGTTTTTGGACTTGAGTGCCTACTCAAGAAGCATTTCATTTTTATTATATATGCTCAGTGGAAATATTTCTATAATTATTCTCCTAAGCATTATTTCATTTAAAATGGCCTTTCATAATTTTAAGAGCCTCATTTGCACTACAACCATTTGGTAACTTCACTTAAAAATTCTACAAAAATTTGTAGAAGACATGTGATGTTCCTACATCACTTTTATGCAAAAACCTCTCTTAGTCATTTGGAGATTTTGAGCCTTACCTCAAGTTTTCAAATCTGGTTCAGTTTGTGGTTTGCACTACAACCTATGTATATATTTCTTTAAAATTTACATAAAAAAATTTAGATGTTAGTAGAAGTATCTAATTCATTTTTATGCAAAAATTCATTTGTGTTCTTTGGAAAAGTTGAGCAAACCATCCACATTTGTATTCTGGTCCAGTTTGGTAATTTGTACTGTGACCCTATTTTATTTTGCTCTAGTGATCTTGGGATTTTTCCTGCTATTAGTGCTTGCTATCAAACTTTTAAGTCCAGGAGATCAGAACCATTAGTAGATTTTAAGCACATGCAATAATGGACTATATTTTCTGTCCAGATTTGGTTTTCTCAAAAACTTGCACTAGTAAGTTTCTGGTTTTGCCCAACTAGCTTTGCCATCATCACCTACACCTAAAGAGACCCCAACCTGGAGATTTTGACCACCAGTAGAGTTGCCTTGATGCCCATGGCATTCTGTCGAGCACCTTGTGTTCATGAACAGATTTGGCATGGGAATAAGTTTACTTTGTGGACTAGCTCCCCAAGCCAAACCAGCATGTCACATAGCTCTACCTTGGTCTATAACCCCACCCTGCTAAAACTCCTGTGCATTAGAGCCTCCTGGCATGCCTTGGCAATTCGCCGAGCACATGGCGTGCGTGCTCTGGACGCACCCAGAGCGCACGTTTTGCACGCGCGCGCAGCCGAGCCGCCGCGTTCGCTTAACCCCGTGCCCCTGGCTTTTGCTCGCCCGCAGGGCCAAGCCCCGTGCTCATCCGCTCGCCCGTGCCACTCTGCTACCTCTGGCACCCCGCAGCGCCGCCATAGCGAGCCCCCTTGGCGGCTAGCCGTAGGTTACAGCCCGGCCCTGCCATGGCAGCACCGCCCCAGCCACACGCGCGCGCCAGCTCGCCCCCTTGAGCAGTAGGGAGATCGTTTGATAGCGCCGACCAACGCCAGTCGTCGCCACGTCGCCCTTGCAACAGGCCGGCGATCTTATCCCCGCCGTCGCCGAACCGCCTTAGCCCCGCTATAAATAGCACCCCCGACCGTGCTTAAGCTCGTCAGCAGCCTCATTCCAGTGGTAGTAAGCCCCCCATTTCCCCAATTTGACCAGAGGCCGTCATCTTCCTCACCTCCGGCAAGTTCGGCCGCCGCCGCACTCTGGTTAAATTCTCCGCAGCCAGAGCTCTGCTAGCCCCCGCTCGCTGTCCCTAGTCCTATCCTGACCTCGCAAAGCTTCCCCACTACTCTAGAACAGTCGGGAACCACCGTAGGCTAAGACCCCTTTTGTTCCCGAAGGTGCTGTCCTCCCCAGAGCTCGCCGCCGGCGACCCCCTCCGCCTCCGAGACCCTTTCGACCAGTGGGAGGATCGCCCTGGAGCGGTGGATCCATTTCCGCCCGCGGAAGGCTCCTAGGAACCGTCGTCCGCCGGCGAGGATCGCCGGACCTCCGCTCCGGCTCGGCCGCGGGAGGAAGGAGAGGGGCGACTGGTCAAATATGACCAGTGGACCCGAGGGCCCCACCGTCAGTGACTCATCGCCCCGCCCACTGCTGTTAAGTGAAAGCGCATTCCTGGATGTACGTCTCTCCCTCTCGAAAGCGTATTTCTACTGAAGCGTTTTCTTTTCTAAATTGATTTAAAAACCAGATTTTGACCTGAACTTTGACTGGCTATAACTTTTAAAATACAACTCCAATGGACCTGTTTCTTTTTCTGTTGTTTCCCAAATTCCCTCTAGTTTATTTTCATATTTATTTGAAAATTTTCCAAACAACTTATTTGTACTGTTTTTGAATTGTGTGTTAAATCAAATTATTTCCAAAATAGGAAATGTTGGAGGGAGAATTATTTCAAGACCCTTGGGGTGCACACCACCCTTCTTCCTCCAAAGGCAAGCATCCTGAACTCTGGCATAATATTTGCTGTGTGTTGGTTGATGTGACTTCAACACCAAGTTGACATGAGGTATGCGTTATTTCATGTGTTGATGTGATCGTGTTGCCTAGTGCATGATGATAATTCCTTGCTGTTGGAATTGAAATACTTGTGACAATATTCATCCTCGTATGCCTTTCATGCCTACCGGAAGTAATCCGGAGAAGTCTCTGTCCGGAGTAGACACGAGCTTGAGACTGATATCTCGTTGGGACGAGTATGATCAGTAAGGCATGGTAAGGTATGATGAGTGGTGATTATGTCTGTTGATGTGGAATATTTTTGTTATGCTAATCATGCAGGAAACACTTAAACTCCTGAGTCGACCGTAGATCGAGTCTTGTGCCAGTAACCCCCATACTTGCTTCGTGCTACCACTTGTCCCTGCCTCAGGTAGGGTACGGTTCAGTAAGTTGTCAACCCCTTTCTTAGCACACACCGTACAAAGAGGCCATGGTGGAAGATACCGGCTGCATCCGGTAGGCATGCCACCTGGTCCGGGGGCATGGGTGTTTCTGGTTGGAGCCAAGGGGGTAGCTCCCCTAGTTTGCGCGCGTTATAAATTTTGTGATCCCATGCTAGTCGAGGTTGTAGCCTCCCCACTTAAAGTTTTGCTTATCGGGTGTCGTGGGTGATTCCAGACACCGGTAAGTTAAGCTGGTGTGTGCGGGTCAGGTGTGTTTTCAATTAAAAGACCGTAAGCGGAATTAGTCCCGGTGGACTAAAGGAATCCGTTACTTGTGGGTAAAGAATACACCCTCTGCAGAGTTTATATCTATTCGAATAGCCGTGTCCGCGGTTAAGGACTACAATCTGGGATGGGTCAAGTGTCGGTCTTAGTGTCGGTCTTCGGAGGAAAACTTCTAAACCGGAACATTGATCATAACGTGTGACAAATGATGATTATGATTGTTATTATTGTGGACTAACCATTCATATCATTTGAATTATTGAATATCCCTGGGATGGTTCTACCTCCTGGATACTCACTGTGATTTATTTTATAAGCCCTTTATGTGGTGTCGCTCAGACGCCCGACTGTGGCATGCTTGTTATTTATTTTCTTTATAAGCCCTTTATGTGGTGTAGCTCAGACGCCCGACTGTGGCATGCTTGTTATTAATTTTATAAGCCCTTTATGTGGTCTCGCTTAGACGCCCGACTGTGGCATGCTTGTTATTTATTTTATAAGCCCTTTATGTGGTGTCGCTCAGACGCCCGACTGTGGCATGCTTGTTATTTATTTTACAAGCCCTTTATGTGGTGTCGCTCAGACGCCCGACTGTGGCATGCTTGTTATTTATTTTATAAGCCCTTTATGTGGTGTCGCTCAGACACCCGACTGTGGCATGCTTGTTATTTATTCTGTTTAAAAGCCCTTTATGTGGTGTCGCTCAGACGCCCGACTGTGGCATGTTTGTTATTTATTTTATAAGCCCTTTATGTGGTGTCGCTCAGACGCCCGACTGTGGCACGCATATTATTTATTTTTCCTTATAAGCCTTGCGTCATGAATTTTATTTGGTGACTGACTAAGTGATCGTGGATTTTTTTTTCTGTGCATGATTATCATCTGTTATATTATACCTGTTTTCATGATGTTTGCGAGTACATTCAAAGTACTCACTGGCTTGTCCCTGGCTATTGTCTTGGCCAAATTTCTTGCTTGGAGGGGAGCGCAACGACGACAGCCCGAAACCTAGGCATCGAAGATAGCAGATACGCGAAGATAGGAATTAACCAGGTCAGTTGTTCCTGTGGGAAATGGAGTCCCATATATAGACGCTGATGATCCGCAAACCGCTTCCGCCATCAACCACTAGAAACCTTTTGTTGTACTCATAGACTAGAATGGTCTTGTACTCCATATTTTGTATTTGCTTGGAATTTCTGTATCAAGATTGTGTCTCATCAGCTAACAGTAATCCTGGGGCTGGTGAGCACAAGGGCCATTTACTGGGAAATTAATATCCTGGAAATCCGGTCCTGACAGTAAGGAGATGAGCATGAAAAAGGTGCGGGATGTCACCGAACTATATGCTTTGGCTGAGAAGTGTGTACGAGCTGAAGAGGGAAGGAGGCTCCCGGGAGCGGACGTTGTTGGAAATATGCCCTATAGGCAATAATAAATTGGTTATTATCATATTTCCATGTTCATAATAAACGTCTATTATCCATGCAATAATTGTATTGATCGGAAACTCAGATACATGTGTGGATACATAGACAACACCATGTCCCTAGTGAGCCTCTACTAGACTAGCTCGTTAATCAAAGATGGTTAAGGTTTCCTAACCATAGACATGAGTTGTCATTTGATAATGGGATCACATCATTAGGAGAATGATGTGATGGACATGACCCAACCGTAAGCATAGCATTTTTTTGACTGAATACTATTGGGGAAACCCCCCACAGCCTTTTTAACTTTTATTAAAGCAGGAGTACAGAATATTTACATGGTTACTTGGGTTACCCAAAGAAAAAGAAACAAAGAAAAGCACCTAATCTAAGGAAAAAAAGGAATACATTCAAGGGGGTAGAAAAGATACCCACTTAACCGGGTCATCCTTAAACCGAGGCTTAATCCTGTGTGCCAACAGAGACATATCTGTCACAACGCCTGATTTCCAAACAACAAACCTGGGCGTGACATTCTGAAATACTTTGGCGTTTCTTACTAACCAAATATGCCAACAAGGAGTGAACACCACCTCAGATAAGAAAGGCTTCCGAAATGTTCTTTTAGCATGAGAGGCAGCAACAGACATGTCATTACTATCCCCCCAATCAATTTGCAGATAATTCCAAACTCTCTGACTAAAGAGACAAGTGAAGAATAAGTGATCTCTCTCTTCCCTGACCTGTGCATGACATACCTTGCAATTAACACCATCATCCATATGCCAATGCCTTCTTTCCACCATATCCTTGGTGTTTAGCCTATCCATGATAAGCATCCAAGCAAATACCTTAATCTTTAGGGTGCACCAGCGAGCCCAAATCCAGGTTAGTAAAGGATTAAATGTTTGCTCTCTATGGGAATATGAGTAAAATGATTTTGGAGTATAAGGCTTATTTTGGTCCCTGCCAGGACCAAACATCACACTGATTGGGACTCAGCTCAAGCTCCCCCAGAAAGGTTTGTAGTGTTGAAAATTCTGCAAAGGCTTGCTCAGAAAGAGGCAGATTGAACTAGGTAGATAGATCATTACACTGCAATCCATCTTTCACCATTGTCCATGGATCTTTAACATAGGAGAAGAGTCTAGGGAATCTCTCTCTGAGTGGAATAATT
This sequence comes from Elymus sibiricus, assembly GCA_039707655.1. Lineage (NCBI taxonomy): Eukaryota > Viridiplantae > Streptophyta > Magnoliopsida > Poales > Poaceae > Elymus > Elymus sibiricus. The sequence goes on along the minus strand of CM077671.1, from coordinate 145,371,500 downwards.
GAATTTCCAATACTCCACCTGTCCTGCCAGAACAAAAAAGTATCTCCTTGGTGGACCTGTACCCATGTAAATTCTCTAAAATTATCCAACAACTTCAAGATATTCCTCCACCAATATGACCCACATGGTTCAGTACCCTGTGGTACCCTCTCATGATAATAGGTATTCCATATTAATTTCACCCATGGCAAATCATTCATGTTAAGGAACTTATTGGCATGCTTCATTAGCAAGGCTGCATTTTGCAGGCCAAGATTGAGAATTCCCAGTCCACCTTTATTCTTGGGCCTACAAATCAACTCCCATGCTGCAAGGGATGGGGCATGCTCCTGCCTATTCCTTCTCCAGAAACACTATCTTTGAATCCTTTCAAGCTGCTTGAGTATACCCGGAGGGATAGACAGACTGCATAGGAAGAATATAGGCAAGGAGGATAAAGCAGAGTTTAGATATTGTAATCTGCCACCTTGAGCTAAAAAGGAAGAACTAGAGGACATTCTCCTTTCCATAGAAGTGACCAGTGGCATAAGATGCTCCATCTTAGGCTTAGAAGTACCAACTGGTAAGCCAAGGTATGTGAAAGGCATAGTTCCAACCCTACAGCCAAAGACCTGGGCAAGCCTCTCAGTTTCCTTTGGGGGACATTAATTGGGACCATTGAAGATTTGTGATAGTTGATATTCAGCCCAGTTGATTGTGAAAAAACCTTCAACATCTCTTTTAGTGCTACTAGTTGATCCTCTGCAGCCGGGAAGATGAGCAAAGTATCATCAGCATACTGAATTATAGGAAATCCTTATCATGACATGGTATGGTGTGACACACTGGTTTTCGCTCCTGTTTTTTTTCTTTTGCGCGATTTGACTCCCGTCTTTTTTCTCGGTGTTATCGGATTTCTCTCGCTCCTGGGTATGTGAAGATGGTCATCTAGCCTTGCCTGTCCAACCAGAGATTCTCTCCAGTCCAACCTTGCCACCCAATATCTATTCTCGGGACTTTCCACTGAAACCCTACCTTCCAAGTTGCCGGAAGGGAAACCCTAATCCTTCCAGTTACAAAGGAAACCCAACTTCCTTTGATCTGTTGCTTCCCAAACTTTTCCCAATGATCATCCTTCATCTATAAACCCCAGATATGCAAAAATATTGCCAAGTCATTTGCAATATTTTTCATTTATAATTAATTCCTTTTTCTGCCAATTAAAGGAATTAAATCCAGGAAAATATCTATCCATCTCCAAAGTTCATGAAAACTTGTGGAGATATTCACTGTGATTATAATGATATCCCATAAAAATATTGGCCATAATTAAATAAGGGAAATTGCATTTTCCTATTTAATGCCAATATTGCATGTTGGGCAGTTTCTAAAGGAGCTACTATTTTGGTAGCCAGGAAAAAACCCAAATAATTTGTGGAGCTTCTCCTATCCATATCCTCACCATTTCCATCAAGAACCCAAGTTCCATAGTTCATGTTTTGAGCACAATATCAATTTGTAATTTCTGTCCAGTTGGGCAAATTGCAAAGGAAGTGCTTGAAACCTTGATCTGTTTGAGCTGGAATTTTTCATGGTGGTTAACATTGCTAAATCACTCATGGAAACCAAAAACCGGCTCAATCTATCTATCCATTCATCCACATCAATTTTCTTAAGATTCTGCCCATTTGGAAGCATTGTGAAGGAAGTACCATTTTGGTGTACCCAAATGGTATGAAACTTTTACAGTGGCTTCATATGTCCTAATCATCGCTCTCCACCAAATTGGAGCTAAATACACTTAGCCATCCTTCCCCAGCAAGCTCATCTTCCTTTCTGGCCAGATTGCATGGTTACAAAGGAAGTACCATCCAGGGTTATCCATTTCTGTTGAAATCTTGTCATCATGCCCACCTTAGTGGATGACTAATCCATGCCAAAGATCAGGCCAAGATCACTACTGTGGTGGCCACACCACATGACAAAGAGTTTGCTGTTAAAACCTTCTTCTGCAAGCTTCTTCCACCCCAGAGCCACCTAGCTACTTCCAGTCACTTCTCTTATCTATCTGAGCAGAGAGGGAGCTGCTTGACAAGAATTGATAGGCAGGAGAGTGCCAGAGATTGTAGTGTGCGTGGTGACCACTCAGCCACCGTGCGGAAACGGTGCTCCGCGGCACTGTCCCCGTCGGCCAGCTCACTCCGGCCATCCCTGGCTTGTCCAAGCATGTCAAGTGGCTCCGCAGGACCCACGTACCCCCTCTCCAGGTCTTTCCCCCTCCTATCTCCTTCTCCTTGCGCCACGGCGATCGCCGCTGCAGCCACTGTCACACCCGTGACTCGCCAGCGTCGCCTTCCTCGTTGTCTTCTTTCCCCTCGAGCCTTCTGGAGCACCCCCGAGGCCCCTCCACTCGTCCACGAAGTCTCTCGTCGCTGCAAACCGCCAGCCACGCCCCCAAGCTCCAGTGTGTGGATAAGCTCGCCGCCGTGGCCGAGCTTATCCGGCGAGCTCGCCGGGCTATAAATAGCCTGCCCCTCTCCCTCTCGAGCTCACCAGCCACATCCCCACAATCCCAGCTCTCTCCCAACCTCTCCACCGAGCCGGAGGAGCCCTCCCCGCTGCCCATTGCCGCCACGGCCGCCGGCGAGCTTCGCTCAAATTCCGGCGAGCCCGCGCTTCCCTCTCCACCCCGCCACCACCAGAGTACCCCCTCGACCCCCGCGAGCCTCCCTGTCTCCTTGCCGCATCTCCGGGACGCCGGTAACCCCGAGCCAAAGGGCACCCGTGGCCGCCGTCCGCCATGGCCAAGGCTGTGCTCGCAGCCGCCCTCCCCGAGACGCGTGCCCTGCATAGATGGATACGGCTCGGTTTCCTGATCCCTCCGGTAGCCCGGGCACCGCGAACGGTGGCTGGAGCCGCCGGCAGTCGCCGCCAGCGCCGTCTCCTCCCTTGGCCAGGCACGTGCGCGAGGAGGGCGACGACCCTGCCTGCGGGCCCTGCGCGTCAGCGGCCCAACTCCTCCTCTGTTTTTTTTAAATGGGAGGCAGCGCGCGCGGGCTGGCCCGGCAACCACAGCGGCTGCGCGGCCCAGCCAGCGTCCAGGCGGCGGCCGAATCCAGCCCAGTTCGGCCCAGGCGCACAGTGCGCTTTATTCTTTTATCTAACAATCTGCCAAGGACCTGTTGGTAAATAAAATATTGACAGATAGGTCCCTGGCAGTCAATCGTCTATATCTTTTTATCCACAACTCCGAGGGAGGTAAAACCAACGCCCACGTCTTCAGTTCGTCGAGCCCGTTCTGATGGTATCATTTTCATAATGTTTGCACATTCTCAAAATGACCATTTTGCTCTTGCCCTTCTATCAGCCCTCTCCGAGAGAGAACGGTTTCCGGCGATTCTTTCCGTGGACTCTCCACACTTCTTCCCGGAGTATTCTTCGACCCCAGGCAAGCCGACCATCTGATATATGCCCTAAAGCATTGGTCTGTGTTATTCTTGCGTGTTTAATTAATGATTATGCCTGTGATAGAAATAATTAAACTTCTGTTAGATTGCACTTACTGGTTACATTACTTGCATTAGTTTGCCATGTGATAATTCAAAGTAATTTACTTAAATGCATAGTTGCTGCCACCTCAACTTTGTGTGATAAATAACTATTCCTGCTAAGTACTGGCTAAAGCTAAACTTAGTCGGTTGATCCAGAGTCACCTGTCCGGGCTTATCCGTGCAACCACATTTGCCGGTATGGGATGGTCTTGACTTGGTCTGACTCTGTGCTCTTTCACCGGTACCACCAGACAGGGAAGGTTATGCGTGCGCGCTACCCTGGCCCGGTTGGCAGCGATAACCTTGTGAGCCCAGTTGTTTGTTTCCGCGCGGTCCCCGTTTGGGACAGTTTAGTTTGGCCACGATAGTGGCAGGTGTCACGAGGTGACACAGGGGCCACCCAGGGCTTGACTCTGGGGGATAATGATTGCCGGTGGTACGGTGGAGGAGTCACGGGTTAGGCTGGTTTCGTTGGAGCAACACTGGTCCACCCGAATGGGATCACGAGGCGAGGTGCTCCATGGTGTGGCTAAAGTGCGCAACCTCTGCAGAGTGTAAGAATCTATTCGAATAGCCGCGTCCATGGTATTGGACAGTCCGTCCAGGCCTCACTGGGTGGTCAACCGTAATAATGATAATAATGATGGAAGAACTCGTCTTGTGCAGACATCAGATGATGTCAGGAATATGATATGTTAGCCATGGGATGGCTATGAGATGAGTGGTCGGATGACCACATGATTTGGATTGGATTTGGCTCAGATTCAGATTCGATCGTGAGAATGTTCGGAGTATGGAATATTTACTTAGTATGCTTTACTTTACTGTATTTACTTTAGTAGTTATCTTGCTAGATAATCCTGTTATGCCATGATAATTAATATTGCTCTAATAACAAATGCATGCTTGAATGCCATGGATTGCTTTGCTTGGTGTATATGTTAGTTTGGTTTGCTTGCGAGTACATTCAAAAGTACTCAGCGGCCTTTAACGTGCCCAGGTTCACATAAGGATCCGTCGTCCGTCGACGAGAAGCCGGAGTGTTCGCGGGCTAGGAGAGTAACCGAGTCAGATCCATGTGAATTGGAGCCGCACCAAGACCATGCTGCCTTAGATAGAGCTTTTCCGCTGCCATCACTCTTGTAATATATCATGTAAGACTTATATATCCATTAATAGAAATGCTTGTGTTCATGATACTTGTTGTAAATGCGCATGCCAGAGTGATTTCCTGGGCTGGTATGCGTGGCGACCGTCTGGCTACAGTGGTAATCAGGCGGGGCGCCACAACGGATGGTATCAGAGCAGCCAGGCTGACCATAGGTTATCCTAGCCAGACTTCATCGTCTTGTGCTCAGTAGAAAGCCAGACGGATTTCAGCCATCTTTGCTAGACTGGCACGGCTACTATTGATCATGAGGCAACCCCATAGGTTTTTGGCTCCATCAAACCTCACTCTCGTGGCCTTTGCCTCCGGTGTGAAATGCTCGCACCCGGCAACAACCCGTGAGCCCTGAACCCCTAGGTAAACCAGATATCCCTACCTTTCTTGCTAACCATGGCATTTCTCTTCTTAACTCTAGTTTCCTTTGGGAAACGATATGCGTTCTATCTTTTCCCCGACAACCTTAGGATCGTTGACTAAGCCATTTTGGCTATGGTCGTGCGTCGAGTGTGATGTTCCCTAAGGAAGTAGTAGGAGCTTGACACCGGTGCTACCAGGAGCATTGTGTGGTTTTGCTTCTAAATCCTTAGAAGTGCATCGAGTGCGCTATACTATTTATACTAGTGAATCCTCGGTCACATGTGTAAGGTCTGCAAAATTTGGGCTTTATCTGCTTTTTGGTTTTCGCGGTTCTTGTTTCTTTTGTCGGTTTTGTCTCTTCGCTCCGACAGGATCCATCCGCAAGTGTCATCAAGAAGATCAGCATACAACTTGGATAATACCCAATAATCCAAATTTAGCAAGAGTCAAGCCAAGCCAACTGCCTGGTATTCAAAATAGCAACACCGGATCTGTCAGGAATGAAGAATGAGTCAAAAGCAGAATATATGTGCAACAGACAAGGCCAGAATATACATGAGGAAGTTGACCTTATAACAGAACACACCTGAGGAACAGTCAGCTGAGTTATGAGGAATGAACACCAGTAAGGACAAATGATTCCGTCCACGATACCAGGACTATTTCAGTAAACGAGGTGAACCTTGAGTCCTTCCTCAACAGACTCAAGAATTATTTACCCACCGAAGACATATTTCCATAAGGTGAATGTGCCAAGAACAACAACAGAACTCTGGTATGTTGATACAAATTGCAAAGCAAACCTTGAAGTTCACCAGTGCAAATACAAAATTTTCTGGGCACTGTGACAAGGTTTGCAAGGAAAATGGATAAGTTCACGGTTGCCCAGAATCAATGAGAACTTCACATGTTTGGAAGCTCAGCTGAACCAAATGGAATTATCCGTCAACTGCCTAATATCGACATCACTTGGTTTGAATGCAAAGGGTATTCCGAATTAATTACCAACATGAAGTTTGCATCAGTTCTGCAATCTTTACAGCAGCAATGATCAGACCAGCAGAAGGACAAGTAATGTGCGTGACCATCGGAATATCTCTAGTCGAGGTATGGCCTATATCAAGTTTTGGCTCCGCTACGGGTAAATTCCGGATACTTCTAAAGGGAGCCAGAATCGGCCATAGATCCGACTGCGTACACAGTAAAAGGGCTTCTGGTATAAGGAACCCAGCCTTCCTCCACAAGCTACCGAGAAGAGCTTATGACGCAAGACTCCCAACCTTCCTCGATACGCCACTTGGTGAGGAAATCCTCTGGGGTACGACACTCCCATCTTCCACGGCGTGCTGCCGCGGAAGACTTCCAGCATAAGGCACCTGACCTTCCTCAGCAAGCCACATGAAGGAAAGCTTTTGAGGTACGATACCCAGCCTCCTTCAGCATGCTACCCTGGCAGAAGCTTCGAGCATAAGGAATTCAGCCTTCTTCAACACACCATCGTGCCCACGACAACTTTGTAGAAGCGCAAACTAGTCCGGACACACGTCCGCTTTAGAACTCAGTGGTTATGAAAGGTTTATCCTACACCTGCATATGTTGTGAGCATGCAGTCCAGTGGATCAGTTCATGCGAGCCACTCGTCGGGAATGACTGTGTTCAGAGAAACATTGGCCCCATGTTTAAAAGAAGAATATGAGCACATCAACCCCTGCGAGGTATGCAAGAGTAAGTTGTGAGAACAAGCCCGACAAGCCGGGAAAACAATCAAGGAGCCGTATTGGCAGGTCATTACAGGTCCATCAAAGGAACCCTCAAGAACAAGGAAGTGGTGTACAAACAACCTCCGTGACGGACAATAAGATACCGCTTCACGGACAGAGTGGTAATACCAATCCTTGTCAGACTCTTCCATATACGGCCACAACAATGCAGTCAGCATGTCATACTCATCCTAAACACGGGCCATTAACCAAGATAAGAGGCTATACTCCGAAAGATACACCGGATCCTGGCAATACTGTGTTCAGCTCAGTGGTCATAGCACGGACTACAGAAGCTATACATGACAGAGCCACCATCACGAGCAATGGAGTTTGAAACAAGACATTCAGGTAGAATGGCTCAAAGCGTGTCAGCATCAACAGCTCGTAGATATCATGACATCATTGGAATAAGAGATTACTGTCTACGATTACTTTGTCATCATGCTTGACATTTCACTTGGGGATACAACAGCAATATATGGGTCATGATGTTGCTTGAATTGTGGATCACCTAAGGACAAAGTCAGAACGCCTAAGGCAGAAAGAAACACCCGTATGGGACAAACAACCAGACTAAGCATTTTGACACGGCAAAAAGAAAGCCACCCCCATTCACTCGAGGCTATACGAGCACGTGAGCCTTGCACCAGGAAAGGATGTCTCACCCGTGACAGTTAGGGTACGAAGTATCGCAATAAAACCGAAGCAGTTACTTCCAGGCCATGGAAACAGAGCCGTCTGTTGGTACTACTCGCTACCCCACCCAACAAAACCCCTATCAGAACAAAAGGTACACCTGTCAGGAAAGAGAAGGATTCAATGCAGCTGTGTGCACATACAAAACATGGTCCATCAGAAGAGGCAAAAAAGGTCAGTGAACCAACGAAGACAGGACAACTGATGGATCCAAGTCGCACACAGGTAAGTCCCGTTCCTCGGGAGGTAAGCCTGGAAATCTCGAGGACGAGATTTTCTTAAGGGGGGTAGGTTTGTGACACCCTGGTTTTCGCTCCTGTTTTTTTTCTTTTGCGGGATTTGACTCCCGTCTTTTTTCTCAGTGTTATCGGATTTCTCTCGCTCCTGGGTATGTGAAGATGTTCATCTAGCCTTGCCTGTCCAACCAGAGATTCTCTCCAGTCCAACCTTGCCACCCAAGATCTATTCTCGGAACTTTCCACTGAAACCCTACCTTCTGAGTTGCCGGAAGGGAAACCCTAATCCTTCCAGTTACAAAGGAAACCCAACTTCCTTTGATCTGTTGCTTCCCAAACTTTTCCCAGTGATCATCCTTCATCTATAAACCCTGGATATGCAAAAATATTGCCAAGTCATTTGCAATATTTTTCATTTATAATTAATTCCTTTTTCTGTCAATTAAAGGAATTAAATCCAGGAAAATATCTATCCATCTCCAAAGTTCATGAAAACTTGTGGAGATATTCGCTGTGATTATAATGAGCTCCCATAAAAATATTGGCCATAATTAAATAAGGGAAATTGCATTTTCCTATTTAATGCCAATATTGCATGTTGGGCAGTTTCTAAAGGAGCTACTATTTTGGTAGCCATGAAAAATCCCAAATAATTTGTGGAGCTTCTCCTATCCATATCCTCACCATTTCCATCAAGAACCCAACTTCCATAGTTCAAGTTTTGAGCACAATATCAATTTGCAATTTCTGTCCAGTTGGGCAAATTGCAAAGGAAGTGCTTGAAACCTTGATCTGTTTGAGCTGGAATTTTTCATGGTGGTTAACATTGCTAAATCACTCATGGAAACCAAAAACCAGCTCAATCTATCTATCCATTCATCCACAGCAATTCTCTTAAGATTCTGCCCATTTGGAAGCACTCTGAAGGAAGTACCATTTTGGTGTACCCAAATGGTATGAAACTTTTACAGTGGCTTCATATGTCCTAATCATCGCTCTCCACCTAATTTGAGCCAAATACACTTAGCGATCCTTCCCCAGCAAGCTCATCTTCCTTTCTGGCCAGATTGCATGGTTACAAAGGATGTACCATCCAGGGTTATCCATTTCTGTTGAAATCTTGTCATCATGCCCACCTTAGTGGATGACTAATCCATGCCAAAGATCAGACAAACATCACTACTGTGGTGGCCACACCACATGACAAACAGTTTGCTATTAAAACCTTCTTCTGCAAGCTTCTTCCACCCCAAAGCCACCTAGCTACTTCCAGTCACTTCTCTTATCTATCTGAGCAGAGAGGGAGCTGTTTGACAAGAATTGATAGGCAGGAGAGTGCCAGAGATTGTAGTGTGCGTGGTGACCACGCAGCCACCGTGCGGAAACGGTGCTTTGCGGCACTGTCCCCGTCGGCCAGCTCACTCCGGCCATCCCTGGCTTGTCCAAGCATGTCAAGTGGCTCCGCAGCACCCACGTACCCCCTCTCCAGGTCTTTCCCCCTCCTATCTCCTTCTCCTTGCGCCACGGCGATCGCCGCCGCAGCCACTGTCACACCCGTGACTCGCCGGCGTCGCCTTCCTCATTGTCTTCTTCCCGCTCGAGCCTTCTGGAGCACCCCCGAGGCCCCTCCACTCCTCCACGAAGTCTCTGATCGCCGTAAACCGCCAGACACGCCCTCCCCCAAGCTCCAGTGCGTGGATAAGCTCGCCGCCGTGGCCGAGCTTATCCGGCGAGCTCGCCGGGCTATAAATAGCCTACCCCTCTCCCTCTCGAGCTCACCAGCCACCTCCCCACAATCCCAGCTCTCTCCCAACCTCTCCACCGAGCCGGAGGAGCCCTCCACGCTGCCCATTGCCGCCACGACCGCCGGCGAGCTTCGCTCAAATTCCGGCGAGCCCGTGCTTCCCTCTCCACCCCACCACCACCAGAGTACCCCTCGACCCCCGCGAGCCTCCCTGTCTCCTCGCCGCATCTCCGGGACGCCGGTAACCCCGAGCCAAAGGGCACCCGTGGCCGCCGTCCGCCATGGCCAAGGGTGTGCTCGCTGCCGCCCTCCCCGAGACGCGTGCCCTTCATAGATGGATACGGCTCAGTTTCCTGATCCCTCCGGTAGCCCGGGCGCCGTGAACGGTGGCCGGAGCCGCCGGCAGTTGCCGCCGACGTCGTCTCCTCCCTCAGTCAGGCGCGTGCGCGAGGAGGGCAACGACCCTGCCTGCGGGCCCTGCGCGTCAGCGGCCTAGCTCCTCCTCTGTTTTTTTAAATGGGAGGCAGCGCGGGCGGGCCGGCCCTGCAACCATAGTGTCTGCGCGGCCCAGCCAGCATCTAGGCGGCGCCCGAATCCAGCCCAGTTCGGCCCAGGCGCACAGTGCGCTTTATTCTTTTCTCAAAAAATCTACCAAGGACCCGTTGATACATAAAATATTGACAGATAGGTCCCTGGCAGTCAATCGTCTATATCTTTTTATCCACAACTCCAAGGGAGGTAAAACCAACGCCCACGTCTTCAGTTCGTCGAGCCCGTTCTGATGGTATCATTTTCATAATGTTTGCACATTCTGAAAATGACCATTTTGCTCTTGCCCTTCTATCAGCCCTCTCCGAGAGAGAACAGTTTCCGGCGATTCTTTCTACGGACTCTCCACACTTCTTCCCGGAGTATTCTTCGACCCCAGGCAAGCCAACCATCTGATATATGCCCTAAAGCATTGCTCTGTGTTATTCTTGCGTGTTTAATTAATGATTATGCATGTGATAGAAATAATTAAACTTCTGTTAGATTGCACTTACTGGTTACATTACTTGCATTAGTTTGCCATGTGATAATTCAAAGTAATTTACTTAAATGCATAGTTGCTGCCACCTCAACTTTGTGTGATAAATAACTATGCCTGCTAAGTACTGGCTAAAGCTAAACTTAGTCAGTTGATCCAGAGTCACCTGTCCGGGCTTATCCGTGCAACCACACTTGCCGGTATGGGACGGCCTTAACTTGGTCTGACTCTGTGCTCTTTCACCGGTACCACCAGACAGGGAAGGTTATGCGTGCGCTCTACCCTGGCCCGGTAGGCGGCGATAACCTTGTGAGCCCAGTTGTTTGTTTGCGCGCGATCCCCGTTTGGGACAGTTTAGTTTGGCCACGATGGTGGCAGGTGTCACGAGGTGACACAGGGGCCACCCAGGGCTTGACTACGGGGGAGAATGATTGCCGGTGGTACGGTGGAGGATTCACGGGTTAGGCAGGTTTCGTTGGAGCAACACTGGTCCATCCGAATGGGATCACGAGGCCAGGTGCTCCATGGTGTGGGTAAAGTGCGCAACCTCTGCAGAGTGTAAGAATCATTTCGAATAGCCGCGTCCACGGTATTGGACAGTCCGTCCAGGCCTCACTAGGTGGTCAACCGTAATAATGATAATAATGATGGAAGAACTCGTCTTGTGCAGACATCAGATGATGTCAGGAATATGATATGTTAGCCATGGGATGGCTATGAGATGAGTGGTCGGATGACCACATGATTTGGATTGGAGTTGGATCAGATTCAGATTGGATCGTGAGAATGTTCGGAGTATGGAATATTTACTTAGTATGCTTTACTTTATTGTATTTACTTTAGTAGTTATCTTGCTAGATAATCATGTTATGCCATGATAATTAATATTGCTCTAATAACAAATGCATGCTTGAATGCCATGGATTGCTTTGCTTGGTGTATATGTTAGTTTTGTTTGCTTGCGAGTACATTCAAAAGTACTCAGCGGCCTTTAATGTGGCTAGGTTCACATAAGGATCCGTCATCCATCGACGAGAAGCCGGAGTGTTCGCGGGCTAGGAGAGTAACCCAGTCAGATCCCTGTGAATTGGAGCAGCACCAAGACCATGCTGCCTTAGATAGAGCTTTTCCGCTGCCATCACTCTTGTAATATATCATGTAAGACTTATATATCCATTAATAGAAATGCCTGTGTTCATGATACTTGTTGTAAACGCGCATGCCAGAGTAATTTCCTGGGCTGGTATGCGTGGCGACCGTCTGGCGACAGTGGTAATCAGGCGGGGCGCCACATATGGGTAGTTGAGTTTGTCCCTTCTGCAGCATATCATTGACTACTGATTGCAGAAGGTCAGCAGCTAAGACAAATAATAGTGGTGAGATTGAATCACCTTGCCTCACACCAGCTTTGCATGAGAATTGTTTCCCTGGGACCCCATTAAGAAGAATAGATGATGTGCCAGATGAAAGGAACTGATGAATCCATCCTCTCCATTTGGAATTGAATCCCTTATACTTCAAAATTTCTAAAATGACTTCATGTTCAATGGAGTCAAATGCCTTTTCAAAGTCCAATTTGAGTATGAGAATGGGTCTCTTAGATCGATGGCATTGGTGCAGATATTCCAAGGTCCAACCAATACAGTCCTGGATGGTTCTGGTTTTAATAAACCCATACTGGTTTTTATGTACACAGTCTAGGATAACTTCTTGGAACATATTTGTAGCCATTTTCGTGAGGAACTTAATACCCAGCCCTGTCAATGAGATTGGCCTATAGTCCCCAACCTTTTCAGGAGAAGAATTTTTAGGGACCAAGGTAATAAAAGAGCCATTAATACTCTCCAGACTTGCCTTCCCCTCAAAGAAATGATTAGCAAGGTTATATAATTCATTGCATACAATATGCCAACATTTCTTAAGAAAAAGCCCATTAAAGCCATCTGGTCCTAGGGCTTTATCAATAGGCATATATTTAACAACCTGATCCATTTCCTCCTTAGTGAATGGTTTGGTCAATCCATGCAATCCCTGAACCAGTTTAATCAGGTTGGGTACATCAAAACCCATAACAATTCCTTTAGCAGTGCCCATTCTCCTCTTAAAAGAAGACCATAAAATTCCTTGCATCTGGCTAGGTTCAGAGAACGTTGTACCATCATCCAACCTCAAATTAGCAATAGAATTCCTTCTATATCTCTCCAAAGCCATTGCATGAAAGAACTTAGTGTTCTCTTTCCCCACTTTAATGGATCTAATTGTACACCTCTTTTTCCAATATAGGTACTGCAGGTGCAACAAGTGTTCCAAATGAGATTTCACAATCTTTTTGAAGTTGAATTCCTGCCTGAACAATGTCCTGAATTCCTCCAATCTATCAATCCATTCAACCACCTTATTGCATTTCTCAATAGCAATTTTCATCTTGGAAATACCAAATTCCCATCTCTTGAGATCATGTCTCAGTGTTTTAAATTTATGAGCCAACACTGCTGCAGGATGGGACTTGTGTGAGGGCTTATTCCAGGAATTAGTTACACATTCCAGAAAACCCTCAACTTTAGTCCAGAAATTTTCAAACCTAAAAATGTTAACTTTAGGAATAGAGGTTGTAATCACCACCACACAAGGAACATGATCAGAAGCAGTTCTAGACAGGGGCAGAACTTCTGAAATAGGGTAGCAAGTAACCCAGTTGGTTGAGGTAAAGAACCAATCAAGTTGTTCCAGCAGTGGATTGTCTTGCATATTGGACCAAGTATAAGTTCTGCCTTTGATTGGCAGTTCAACTAAGCCAAGATGTCCAATAATCTCATTAAAGATGAACATATCATTAACATCTCCTCCTGGCAGATTTCTGTTATCCAAGGACCAGATAAAACTAAAATCCCCCAACAGAATCCAATTTTCATCAAAGGTAATTTGCAAATTGTAAAGCCAATCAACAAATTTATCTCTCAATTCCCCCTGACATGGGCCATAAACATTGACCAAAGTCCAAACATCGGCACTCATTTTGGAAATAAATTTGACAACAATTCCAAAATATTGTATCTCAATTAATTCTCCATGCAGTACAGATGAATTCCAAACAACCAAAAGTCCCCAGAGGCTCCCACCGAAGGAGCAAAAGCAAAATTATCATATTGCTTCGGGCAAAATGATCTGATCTCCTTTAGTGAATATGTTTCACGCTTAGTTTCTTGGAAGCATGCAACAGAGCATTGACTTTCCTCCAACTTTTGTTTAACTGCTCTCTGCCTAGCAGCCGAGTTAAGGCCACGCACATTCCAACAGAGAACATTCCATTTTCTATGTGAATGACTACTCATTTAAACCAATTGAAGTAGCAACACAGAGCGAGCTATGTAGTAGCCAGCCAAACTAATAAGCAACACATGATATAAAGTAGCAATACAGGCCCAAAAGACTAGACGACGGTTCACCAAAAGAAAACAACAGTTCCAACAGACAGGCATAAGCAAATAAATAAAGGCAAACTTAAAGGCGCGCCAGACCCACTGAATGGCAGAGAAGCTAATCATCAGAAGTGTCGTCCTGCTTCCCCATGGGATCAGCCATAAGCTGCTCCACCGTAAGCTTCTCAGCTTCAATTCCAAGTTCCTCGCCAATCTTCTGGATATCCTTGATGAGTGTTGGAGGAGGAATGAATGCATTTCCCTCCCGATCTTGCTTGGGCGCGTTGGACTCTAGAAGGGGCTTGCTTCTTGGCTTCTTCTTCTTCGGCTCCGAGGTTAACTCAAGGAAGACCGGTTTAAACCCATCCCGTCTGACAGAACCCCGAGTGCATCGACGCACCTTAGATTCCACCATCGGGGTTGGTGCCTTTGATTTGCGCCTGTTGGCACCAGCTTTGCTGGGAGGAGCAACGAAGCAGAAATTCTCTGAAGAAGAAACTTCAGAGGTGAGCATTGTGTTCTCTGACAAACATGACTCCATGGGATCCATGCTTTCAGTACTTGTGTAAGCAGATTCCAGCCGAGGAAGCAGGGGCCTTGCAACGGGCCTGATGGGCCTGCTGGAACTGGCCTCCCTCCACTGGATTTGCGAAAGAATCTGCACATCATCAAAAGCCAAGGCCCATGTTGGAGAGGACCACGGGCGATAAGGGTTTAACTGACAAAGGCTTCGGCACATCATATATCACCTCTCCATTCAAAAGCGTCTGAAAGGTCCTCCTCCAAGCTAGTTCTGGCGGTAAAGGGGGGCCATACACCATCCTGATAGCTCCCACAAAGATTTGCTCCACATTTATCACAGGTGGCTGGTATGGAACTATGGCCAAAGCATTCTCCTGCTGCTGAATTACTTCCTCTAAAACATGTCCTGGCTGCTGCGGCTGGGGGGTGACATTTTCTGACGCAAACCCCGAAGGTTGGTCAATCACCATGGATTCTTGATGCTGAGCTGGTGGAGCCTCTTGCTGCTGCTGTTCTTGTGCCTCATCAGCCCAGTGTCCATGCCCCCAATTGTCTTCATTTACATGATCATCCATAGGTGGTGGTATTGGTGGCAACTCATTCCATCCATGGCAAGATAGCGATGTAAAACAAAGTTGTGATGCTCTTGCATGGGTTGTCCTGGCAGGGGATGCGGGTTGCCATTGATGGGCATGGGATCTTCATCCTCTGGCATCTGCTCGGCAAAATTCGCCCACAAAATATAACAGGGTACAGTCCAAGATACCCGGGCTCCTCCTTGGTGTACATAATCATTGAAAACCACATCTATAGGAACAAGTATATCCTCAGGGAACGAGGCAAAAACAATGCTCCTGACTAGATAGGGATCATCATTGACCCAGTGATGAAACTTCCCAAACGTGTTCACAGCGGCTCGCAGGTGTTCAGTAGTGCGCAGATCTAATGGAACCCCCAAGAACATCAAGCATCCATCCCGAAAGCCCTGAGCCCCTCGGAAACCAATACTCTCATCATGCTTCATAAATCTAACAAATCTGTCATTGCCCATGGGAAGAGGAGGGAGTTGAAGCAGAGTAAAACATACGCCAGCATCACGAAGTCTGAATAACCCAACTCCCGAAATCCAAGGCTGGGCAGACATCACCTGAACACCTTCCTGCTCCAGCAAATCCACCACAGCCTCTCTCATTTGGCCAATCTCATTAGGCTCAAGGAGGGGCATTACCTCAGCAATCATGAACTCCTCATGTCGCCAGGGTCACGCTATTCTTCACCCTGGGTGAGGAATAGTTATTCTTCACCCCCCCTCTATTTTACCATCAATACACCGTATTTTATGTCCCTTAATTTTTTTCTTACTTCATACTTAAAAAGAGAACGTAAGAAAATATTAAATCACCATAAAAAAATTACGTTGCGTAAAGTTACGAACGTAAAAATATAGTGTAAAATGTACATGAAATGTAATTTTTCTGGTCTTATGACCTATATATTTGTTTTCTTATGCCAAATTTTACATAATAAATCAATATACATGTAACTATTTGTATACAAAATGAAATTTATTTATGAAACAATCGTAAGATTACCTCGGGTGAAGAATAACTCATTCTGCACCCTATGTGATGAATAGTATTACTATATATATACCGAATGAAGGAAGAGGAAGCATATGCTCAGATGATACAGGAGACATGGACTAAGGTTCTGATACAATGAGAATACGCACGGAAATTTGCCCCAAAATTACGTTTTGCAACTCTTCAAATCTCTTGGTTGAAGCAGATAGTGAGGTCTTAACCTACCCCTCCTGTGAGAAACAGCTCCCCTCACCTTCTTAGCATTTGCACGAAAAAAGAGTGGAAGTTATTGTACCTTTGCAAGAAAAATAAGAAACCAGAATAGAAAAAGAGCATGGGGTTGTTGGATGAACATAGACATGAAAAGCATGATAAAAACACCCTTTAAATAGTGGAATTACAGTAGATATATGACTATAAGATGAAATTATTGCAATAGTCGGTGGACACAATAGTTGGAGTATAATTATGAAGGTAACAAAATGTGAATTATGTGAGCTAGTTAAATGTTAATGTATATACACATAGTGACAAAGGTGATTTCGAAATGGAGATGCTATGAAAGGCAACAACCATGTCACAAAACATTGCTTGCCCAAGATATAATGGATTGAAGCTATTAAAATGAATAAAACAGGAAGACGACCTAATGCAAAGGATAATACGAAAAACGATACACAAACATACTAGTCCTCTTAGTCTTCCTTCACTCTGTGGTTCTCCCATTTGCTATCTCCCACTCCATATAATATGCAAATTATGCACCGACCTTATAACCAGGTCCTTGAGAAGCTCTGGCCCAACCAAGCTTGGCCACACCACGGACCGCACCTGCTCTGCTGATGCCGGTGTGCATGTCAGAGCAGGGAAAGAACATCAACTGCATACTGCAACAAAGAGGAGCACCATCAGAATATTTGTCGGGCCGCAAGAAGCACCAGAGAAAGGGGTTCAGTTTTCAGAGGGGGAGCAGAGAAGATAGATGCAACCTTATAAGCGGATGAGCAGGCAGACGAGCTCCATGTCATCTTCTCGCGACCGAGTATAGATGCAGTGGCCTTCCTCGACCTTCGTCCGTCAAGGGTCTATGGCATGGAGGCGTGCTGGATCTGGGACTTGTTAATCTCCCTCTTCTCTGCACATCTAGAAGAGAAGACCCAACCAGAGATTAGACACGGGGAGGGGAGAGATAGGAAGAGGAAGGAGAATGAGTTGACCTCGCCAGAGTGAGAGGCGTCGCCGAGCCCGGAACCCTAGCCGCGCGGGAGAGCTGCTGGTGGGCATGAGTGTTGAATCCAGCCGGAGGGGGACGTAACGGAGGGAGGCAAGCTCGGGAGCTGGCCTGGCGGTGGCAATAGTTGCCGAAGCGAGGCGCGGCGGCCGGCGTATGTGGCTGCGGCGGCGAGGAGTCGCAACAGAGAGAGAGAGGGAGTGGGGCTCACGCGTGAGAGAGGGGGATTTTCTTTGAGTGGTGCGAGGGATGGATGCCCTTAGTTGTAGTGCATGCCCGTGAGCCGCACTACCATTATGTTTCTACCAATAGCGCATGTTGTATAACCAGCACTGTTACTGTGACATGTCCGCGGGGCACGATTAGAGATATTTACGTGTAGCGTGTTTTTTTAACGCATGCTACTAATAATATTTACTAGTAGCGTGGGTCAGTATAGCGCGCTACTAGTAATTAGCAGTAGCGCGGGTCTATATAATGTGCTACTAGTAAGCAGCAACCTATAAGCTTTTTCCTAGTAGTGCCACTATTGGAGGTAACTAATGATGAGGCATATAATGTATTTGTTGAACAAGTTGCAGCCAATGTACGTGAACTTGATATTGAAATGTAAAAGCTATTCAGTAAGTTACCATCTAATAAAGAGGATGCTTTTGAACCTACTATAGAGATTGAGATAGGATTTAATAAATTCAGTGCTTTATGTGATCTATGGGCAAGTATTTCCACTATCCCCAAACCTGTTTTGATAGTCTCAATCTTGGTAATACTGAGATTATATTGAATATGGCTAATTCTACTTTTACTTGGGTTGTAGGCATTAAGCATGGAGTTATAGTTCAAATTAATGATTGGCCTATCATGATTGATCTTGTTATAGTAGATATGCCTGAAGATCCCATTGCTCCTGTAATTCTCGGTAGACATTTTATAAGGACTATCAAAGCTATGATAAATGTGCTTGAGGGGAATGTTCATTTTTATTTACCAGCTAAAGATCCTTTTGTAAGACATTTCCCTAGGAAAAAGAAATTGAAGACCTGCACAAGAGGTGGCATCATTTTGAATGCCAGAAGCTATGCTCTCGGCGTTCTAGCACTGTCGGTGTACTTAGAAATGGTGTCCTTAGCACCCGGACTTGTGCACCAGACGCCGCAGCCTCCAGCCCGGCAAGATCCTGCCAGACACGAGCTTTTGTCCAACTACAAGGAGCAAAGGCCAAGTAAATCTGGCAAGACGCCTTGCCGGGGGGCTTCAGGATGCGTGCACCTGCCAAGGACTCCACCCGCCAAGGCCCAGCCACGTCGCTAGGCTGGTTGTCTACATCGACCAGGTGGCGAGCAGGCAGGCGGATAGGTGGAACCGGCCGGGGCGCGTGGCAGCATGGAGGGATTTACAGCAGCTTTAACGACACCCATCTCATGGCGTGGCAAAAGAATAGAAGGTAGCTGTGCAGACGGCACAGACGGAGATGCAATCCTTGCCGGGAGACGTCGCCAGTTTGACACCTCACGGCGTATTCAATGCACCTGTCCTAGTCCGTTAGAGTTAGGTATTTCGCACTACCACCTCTGCTGACACCCTGGCAGAGGGCAGTACCCACTGTTCGCCAGATGTAAAGACCATTTTGCCATTGTGGTAACCCCTTGTCTATAAAAGGAGGCCCATGGCTACCTTTAAAAAGGTCGACACTCTGTTCATTTTACATGCGTAGCTGCACTCCCGAGGCACCTCTTGCCGGGGCTGTTGCGCCTTGTATTGTGAGCACCTATAAACCACAAGAACACGGGATGTAGGGTTTTACGTTCTGGCGGCCCGAACCTATCTAAACCCCCACGTATGCAGGAATCAGTGATGCTCTTTGTGTTAGAGACCTACTCACCTGATTACAAAGGGTCCTTGCCGGACCCATAGATCGTCATTTTCCCGCAATCTTTGTCGTGCCAGGTGGGGGGGATCTCTTGCACGAACCTTCGCTGATCTCTATCCACCTTCACCTGCAGCTTCATCGACGCCTATGGCCCCCAAGAAGGCCAAGGGCGCGGCGATGCCTGCTGCAACCACATCCAAGCTGCCATCTCAGGCAGCCGTCGGCAGCGCCGACGTAGGTGACCACCACACTCACTACGCTGGTGAGCGCAGCCACAACAACACGCGAAGCTCCGCGAGCCATGACCCAGATCCCGCTGTCATAGAGACGCGGAATGCGCCAGCAGCATCGGGGGCTGAGGCCGAAGCAGTGGCGACCACGGCCGTGGCTGCAGCAGCGGCGGAGGCGACTACACCCCCGCCGCGTCCTTCGCAGGACGACCGCAACCAACATCCCCGAGGCAGCGAGCTCGGGCGATGCGCGGAGAAGACCCCTGTGTGTCCCTCCCAGGACACGCAGGGCCAAGCTCGACAACAGCCTCCTGGGCATATGGACGGCGCACGACGGCACGGGCGAACGCTCCTCCTAACACTGTCAGGAGTAAGAGCGTCACCCATTCCTCGCACCACTCCATGCCCAAAACTGCGGAAGAGGCTCTGGCACAGGCGCAGCTATTGCTGAACTTCCCGCCTGCGCCGGAGAAGATGGAGGACTAGAGAGCGACCATACAGAGTCTGCTAAGCTTCGCAAACCGCGACAGGACGGAGGGGGCAGGACCATCGCACGCACGCCGAGCGGCCCCGGGAGCCTCATCCACCGGGCGCGACGCTGGCGGGGCGCACACGGTCCAGTCACCTCAGCAACGAACTTCCCGCCGAATGGAAGTACAAGACAAGGTGTCGTACACCTCGCCGGACCCGCGGCAGGACCAAGACCAGCGCCAAATCCTGAAGGATAGGCACAAGGAGGACGCCCGCACGACCATCGAAAGACGGCGCGAGACTTGACGTCAATCTGATGGCCGCGTGGACCCTACCATCGACGAACCCACGGCGGGGCGCCTGGTAGCCTACCTTACTAGGTGGGATGCCCAGCGTTCACCCGTGACTTGCGGCAGGTTCGATGCCATCCAGCAGGGCTTTCAAGCCCAAACTGCCCAACAAGTACGACGGCAAGATCAGCCCCTCGGAGTTCCTCGACATCTACACCATCGTCGTGCAGGCTGCCAGGGGACGGGACGAGAAGATACTCGCCAACTACTTCCTGTTGGTGCTCAAGCCCAACGTGAGGAGTTGGCTGATGAACTTGCCAGAGGGGTCCATCTCATCTTGGGCGGATCTGTGCAACCAGTTCATTGGCGCGTACCATGGGGGCCACCAGCTCCCAGGGTAGCCCAGCGACTTGCACGTGCTTCCCCAGAGGGATGGTGAGACCCTCCGCAAGTACATTCAGAGGTTTACTCGCCTGCAGCACAACATTCCAGACATCCACCCCGCCGTTGTGATTGTCGCGTTCCACATGAACGTGCACAATCAGCGGATGCGGGAAGAGATGAGCACAATCAGTGGACCCCGCCGTTGGGTTCGTCGAGCTATACGCTCTGGCCGACAAGTGCGCATGCGCTGAAGAGGGGAGGAGACTCCCCAGAGAAGACGTTGGCGCGGAGGTCGACTCCGATGACGATGATGTGTCAGCTGCCAAGAAGAAAGGCTGGAGGCGCAACAAGAAGTGCAAGGGAAAGGTGTTGATGGTTGTCGAAGGGGGCGGCAACCCTGACTCCGCCAAGAAGGCCAAGTCCGAGGGGTCTGGCAAGAACATCACTGCGTTCTCCTAAGACGACAAGGCCACGGCGGGGGAGAAGACTAGCAGGTCATACTGCAAGATCCACCGCACCAAGAGCCACGACATCAGCAGTTGTCGCCAAGTAGAACAACTTGCCGAGAAGTAGAGGCAAGAGTACGAAAGGCGCGATAAGGAGAAGAGTCAAGACGGTGCCGGTGGCTCCGGCAAGAAAAACAGTGGAGGCCGTGGTAGCCGCCACGGCAAGGCCAAGTAGCAGAAAGAGAAGCCTGCAAGAGGCCGAGACAAAAAAAAATCCTATGACGACGGCGACACAGACGAAGAAGAATCCGAAGACCCGGAGTTCTAGAAGGTTGTGGACGCCATGTGCGTTGACGGGGGCGCATCTTTGCACTCCTCCCACCGGCAACTCAAGCAGTGGGCCCGTGAGATTAACGCGGCAGAACAAGCGGCAGAAGCAAGAAAACCCCTCAAGTGGTCCAACACTCCCATCATCTTTGACGCTAAGGATCACCCCGACCGCATCACTGCCATCGAATGTGTGCCATTGTTGGTATCACCAACAATCCGCAACCTCAAGGTCACTAAGATGCCGGTCGATAGTGGGGCCGGGCTAAACTTGATTTCACCGGATGTGATCAAGCGCCTGCAGATCCCTGACTCATATCTTAAGCTGACGGGATCTTTCCAAGGGGTCAACCTGGGAAGGTCTCAGCCAAAGGGGAAGATAACCATGCCGGTCACGTTCGGCAGCGAGCTCAACTTCAGGATGGAGAAGATTGTCTTCGACTTCGCGATGATGTCGCTGCCGTACAAGGGAATCCTAGGCTGACCGGCACTAGCGAAGTTCATGGCGGCGTCCCACCACGCCTACATCACGCTTAAAATGCCGGAGCCGATGAGCGTCATCACCATCAAGGCTGACAACAAGAACGCAGTCCTCCGCATAGATAAACTCTTCCAGGAGGCAGTGGCAGCGTGTGCCGACGAGGCACTCGCTCTTGTCGGCAAAGCTCCCGAGGGAAGAACAAGGATAAGAGCTCTGGCGAGTCTCCTAAGAACTCCGGGAAATGCACGACAGAGTGCAGCATGCCCGTTGAGGACTTATGAGAGACCTCCGTTGCTAGGAGCAAGAAGGATAAGGTGACCATCCCCAAGACGAAACAAGTGGCTGCGTGGGAAAGCGGCGAGGGCGGCACTTTCACCATTAGTGCCACCCTCGACAGCAAATAGGAAAGCGCGCTCGTCATCTTCCTGCGGGCGAATGTCGATATGTTTGCGTGGCAACCATCAGACATCCCCGGTGTTCCCAGGGAGGTGATTGAGCACCACCTTGCCGTTTGCCCCCACGCATGCCCCATCAAGCAGAACGTCAGAAAACAAGCATTAGACCGGCAAGAGTTAATTGCCAAAGAGATTAATAAGCTAGAAGCAGCAGGTTTGATCAGAGGCGTGATCCACCCAACTTGTTTCGCAAACCCTGTGGTTGTGCGCAACGCGAACCGGAAATGGAGGCTTTGCATCGACTTCACCGACGCCAACAAGGCCTGCCCAAAGGACCCATTCCCCTTGCCGCACATCGATCAGATAGTGGACTCAACCGCTGGCTGCGACCTGCTGTCCTTCCTTGATGCAAACGCTGGTTCTCACCAGATCTTCATGGCCAAGGAGGACGAAGAGAAAACGACGTTCATCACCCCCTGTGTCACGTACTACTTCAGACGAATGCCGTTCGAATTGAAGAGCGTTGGTTCTACATTTGCAAGAGCAGTCCAGATTGCTTTAGGTCCACAACTACACAGGAATGTAGAAGCATACATGGATGACATAGTGGTCAAGACCAAGAACAAGGACACGCTGGTGCAAGACCTAGAAGATACCTTCGTCAACTTGCGCAAGATCTACCTGAAGCTCAACCCTGAGATGTGCGTCTTCGGAGTCCCCTCCGGCAAGCTCCTCGGGTTCTTCGTCTCGCAGCGCGGGATTGAAGCCAACCCCGCTAAGATCAAAGCAATTGAGCAGCTGGAGGCACCGAAGCTCATCAAGGATGTATGCCGTCTGGCGGGATGTATCGCCATCCTCAGCAGGTTCATTTCCGAGTCCGCAGAGCATGCCTTGTCATTTTTCTAGATGTTCAAGAAAGCGGACTCAACGACTTGGACCCCGGAGGCAGAGGCAGCGCTGCAGGACCTGAAGAAGTACCTCTCCTCAGCGCTAGTCCTAGTTGCGCCTAAACCAGAGGAACCGTTGTTGCTATACTTTGCGGCGATGAACCAAGTGGTTACTGTTGCATTAGTGGCGGAGAGAGAAGTTGAGGGAGACGAGACAGAGACCCCCAAACCGGCAACAGACAAGGCAAAGTCAGACACAGACATGGTACATGGAGAGAACCAGCAAGTCGTGCGAAAGAAGAAGATGGTGCAACGACCAGTGTATTTTGCCAGCTCCGTCCTGCAGGGGTCTAGGTCAAGATAGTTTGGGATGCAGAACATGCTTTTCGGCCTCCTTATGGCCTCCCGGAAGCTACGCCACTATTTCCAAGCACACCACATCACCGTCGTCACCAGGTTTCCGATGCAACGTATCCTGAGGAACCCATAGGCGACAAGCAGGATCGTCGAGTGGGCATTGGAGCTGGCAAGTTTTGATTTGAGCTTCGAGAGCACAGCGACAATTCAGAGCAAAGCCTTGGCAGAGTTCGTAGCAGAATGGACACCAACGCCGGATGAAGAAATACCTGAGACTGCACTCCCCGGCAAGGAAGCGCCTCAGGAATGGGTCATGTACTTTGACGGAGATTTTTCGCTGCAAGGCGCTGGTGCCGGAGTGCTACTCATTGCACCAACCGGAGAACATCTCAAGTACATGGTCCTGATGCACTTCCCCCGGGAGGAGTCGACGCACAACACAGCTGAATATGAAGGGCTGCTGGCCGGGTTGAGGATAGCAGCCGATCTTGGCATCAGAAGACTGATAGTAAGGGGAGACTGATAGCTTGTTGTTCGCCAAGTAAACAAGGATTATCAGAGCCCCTTGATGGAAGCCTATGTTGATGAGGTGCGAAGGTTGGAGGAGCGATTTCACAGTCTGCAAATGGAGCACGTCCCTCGTGCTGATAATGATGTTGTCAATGACCTGTCAAAGAGAGCTGTGCAGAAGCTGCGTGTGGAACCAAGCACTTTTGCCCTCCGATTGACGCAACCCTCAGTCGACCCCTCGACACGGAGGAGCAGAAAAAGAAAAGTCGATTCCGGCGACTGTCTTCTGGCAGAGCCATCAGCGGCAGCCAAGAGGGTTGCCGGGAGCGACTACCCGTGTGTCGGGGAACAACAAGCTCTGACAGACCCGAGGGTCCTGGTCGTAGAAGCTAGTGCCCTCGCGGAGGAAGAAATGCCTTTAGTCCTTATCGTCAAGCCACAAGCTCCGACATGGGCGCAACAAATTGTCCAGTACCTCCAGACAGGAGACCTTCCCGAGGAACAAGAAGAAGCGGAGAGAGTAGCCTGGCGGTCAAGCATGTACCAATTTGTGGATGACACCTTATACAAGAGGATACCAAATGGCGTGAAGATGAAATGCATCCCTCGGGAAGAAGGACAACAATTGTTGGCAGAGATACACGAGGGGATTTGTGGCTCCCACGTAGGATCACGAGCCCTTGTCGGGAAGGCGTTCCGGCAAGGCTTCTACTGGCCCACAGCCCTTCAAGAGGCCTTGTCGGTGGTGACAACATGTGAAGCATGCCAATATCCTGCCAAGCAGATACACCAACTAGCACAAGCCCTTCAAACCGTGCCGCTCACCTGGCCGTTCTTGGTCTGGGGGCTCGACACCGGGGGTTTTGAGTTCTTGTTCGTTGCCATCGACAAGTTAACGAAGTGGACAAGGTTGAGCCAGTGAGAAAGGTAATGGCGCAGGCAGCTGTCAAGTTTCTCAGAGGGATTGCTTGCCGTTTCAGGGTCCCGAACAGTTCACCAGCAGCACTTTCATGCAATACTGTCAAGATATCAATACCAACGTCTGCTTTGCCTCGGTTGCCCACCCCAGGAGCAACGGACAAGTAGAGAGGGCAAGTGCTGAAGTGCTGTGAGGCCTCAAGACAAGAACTTTCGACAAGCTGCACAAGCACGGAAGGCGCTAGATTGATGAGCTGTCGGCAGTTCTTTGGTCGATCAGAACGACGCCAAATCAAGCCACCCGTGAGACACCCTTCACTCAAGTCTATGGGGCAGAAGCAATTCTCCCCATGGAACTCATGTACGGATCACCGAGAGTGCAGGACTTTGATGACAACCAGCAAGAGCGGTTACGGCATGACGATGCCACGCTCCTCGAGGAAGATTGTCTCCAGGCCGCACTGTGTGCTGCTAGGTACCAGCAGGCCTTGCGCCGCTACCATAGCCGCAAGGTGCACGCGAGGATTGTTGAGGAAAGCGACCTTGTTCTTCAAAGGATTCAGTCCGTGAAGGGATCAAACAAGTTGAGCCAAAGTGGGAAGGCCCTTATTGGGTGGTACGAGTCACCAGGCCTGGCGCGGTCCGCCTAGAGACCGATGATGGCACTCCGGTGCAAAACTCGTGGAATATCGAGCATCTTAGAAAGTTCTACCCGTGAGGCGCGGTTGCCGGGCCCGCCCGCCAACCATTTTTGTGCAAGTTATGTCGGAAGGGCATGTAATCCTTTCTACAAAGCCAGGCGATGACCCTGTGCATAGTTATCGAAAGCTAAGTATTCTGCAGCCCTCTGTCAAAGTACATATTTATTTTGTGTATCTTTCACAGCATGTTGCATGAGGGGTCTGTTGGACCACCTAGGTTCCTCGCCTACTCTATTTTCTCTTCTTTCTTTTTCTCAAAAAGGAGAAGGGACCCCTCGTGCGAGTCTTCCTCGGGGGAGTGAAGGTGCAGGCACCTTCGGTAGAGTTTGACGGCAAGAGATGCGACGAAAAAAGCTAAGTTGCACAACCCCTTCAATAATATATTTTTTGAACTTTTTCCTATTCGTGCGGGAAAACTTGCATGCAGAGGCCCTTTGTCAGATTCGTTGCGCACTTAAGTACTGGAAGCATGCCCAGTACTTAAGGTTGTCGCGGCGGGGTGGCAGGGCGGCCTTGCCGAAAGTGACGTCTCTATTAGGGTGCTCGGGAACTTATCCTTAGAAGCGCCTGAAGGAGGATGTACGTATCGGCAAGTTCCCTTGGCGAGCGAAGGAATGCAAAAAATGCATGAACGTGAGGCTCTCTCGCGACAGGATAGCTGATATTTATAAGAGACAAAAGCAAACTCGTTGTTATTCCTTTTTAGCCAGCCAATATTTTCCCTTCATTTCGTTGCAGGGTAACATTGGACAACATTAAATACAAAAGGAAAACGCCGAGCTCGGCTTAAATACAAAAGGAGGACACCAAGCCTGGCAATGGCGGCGGCGGGGACGGGACGGAGTATGACTTCCTATAACGTCCCCGCCAGCCTCGGAGGAGAAAGGCGCCCAGCTCGACGACGGTGGCAACAGGGGCAGGTCGGAGTACGACTTCCTCTATGACCCCGTCTGCCGCCGACAGGAGATCTGCCACTACGATGTGGCAGTTGATCCGGAAATAAGGTCTCGTAGATGGATCCCCGTTCCCGGATCCCTAAAACCCTAGCTACGGCGCCATGCGCGCCTAGTCGGACTCCTCCCGCTTGATGCCGAAGGAATCGTAGTCACTGTCGCTGGAGGAATCGTAGTCGCTGCCGCTCGAGCTCTCCGCGCAGCACTCCAAGCGGACACTGGACGCCCCAAAGATCTTCACGAAGAGGGTGGCGGCATCGTCAAACGTGAAGTGGAGGAGATGCCCGGGGCGTAAACCACAGGAGCGGGCAAATGATTTCCACCCTCACGTCAGAAACATGGCACTACCGAAGGGCAGGTCGAGGGCCACTGATGCGGAGCATCCTACGGACATCACCATGTCAAGAGTCTGTTTGGCAAGTGACACATGCGACCTCTACTTCACATACATAAAGGTGAATCATGTCCTTTACACGTGTCCACTTGACCCCTTCGAGGATGGCATACAACTTGACACTCCTTCCGTGTGCATACATAGGTATTGTCGGACCTTCACGGATGACAAGGAGGAGTGCAAGCGCCAAGGAACGACTACACCATCCTCAAGGGAAGCCTAGAAGCGGAGACGGAAGAAGATGGAGCTGCGGAGTCTATAGCAGTCGGACGTCCGACAGCCTCCGGACGTCCGACGTCTTCCAGACGTCCGACGCCTGGAGTCCATCCCCGCGAGAGGACAAGGAGAATCTACAACGACCGGACGACCGACGCCTTTCGGACGTCCGACAGACTCCAGCGCCCGGACGTTCTAGCCCATCCGGAAATCCGGCGCCAAGTCACCCGCGCCAAAACGACGGAAGTCCGAAGACCTCTGAATGACCGAGCCACGGACGTCCAACACGCTCCGGACGTCCGGACCCTCCCGAGCCTCCGGACGACCGACGCCCTCCGGACGTCCGACTCTTGCCTGTGTGCAGCCACGGGCCTTGAGCCTTGTATCCCTTCTCCACTTACCCCTTCATGGCCAAGACTATATACTCCACCCCCACCTCCATTCTAGGGTTAGCAATGGTTTAGCTCATAGATTAGTTGAGCATTACTCCTTCCATATACTTCCCCTAGGAGATTGCGACCTCCACGTGTGAGAAGATCTTATGGATGTCAAGGCCCCTATCTAGGGAAGATCCCTAGTGGATTCAAGGCCCCATCTCCTCATGGGATTTGGGAAGAACTCTACCATGTATCCTCTTTCCTTTTGTTGTTCTTGTACCCTTGTGAATCTTGTGTGGGTGTGAGCATAGTGGATGTGTGATTGGACTTGTTTTGAGTGTTTCTCTTGTGATTTCCCCCTCGTGTTCTTCGTGTTCATTCACAAATCCACCTCCAATTCATGAAAGATCGACTCACACGGGCATGCCCCGTATCATATTGGTATCAAGAGCCACGTTTCTCACGAATTTGGAGTCCTCCCCTACGTTTTCTAGCCTAATTTTGTGTGTTTTTGTCCCAATTTGAAAATCCCCACCAAAAATAGCCTCACCAATTTTTTTATGATTTGTTGGTTCTTGTGAGATTTTATTGATTTTGATCCAGGGAATTCGTGTTTGGCAAGTAGATCTAGCTTTCCCACCGCGAAATCCACCTAATTTTTCTTTTTCCCCATCAATTTTGACCCCGAAAATCGATATTTCCGCCCCAAAATTCGTCCCGGATCGGAAATCCCGATCTGACCCAGACCCCTCGGACGTCCGGACCCTTCCGAAGCCTCGGACGTCCGACACTTTCCGGACGTCCGGAACACCAAAACAGACCCGAAATCTCGGATTTCCGGACCGTCCGGACGTCCGACCCTCGGATGTCCGACATCTCTCGGACGTCCGTAACCTGTAGAAACTGACTTTGGCTGAGTCTTGTTTCGGTCATAACTAATTCATCCGGACTCCGACTTTGACGTTCTTTAGCTCGTTTGGTAGCTATTGACACCCTCCTTCTCACAAAAATATATTCATACCCATTTGACTCCATAATAGTTTCGAAATTTTGGCAAGTTTGCCTAGGCCTCCACCATAACTTCCGCATAGCTTTTCCACCAAAAACTTCCGCCACCCTAACCCAATTTTGTTTGAGATTTTGAGTTGTGGTTTCTGTTTCCTATGGTGTTTCGGCTACTTAGGGAAGGTTCTACATTGACAACGCCGCCACTCATCATCGCCTCGGCCTCGACATCGACTTCGGCCACTTTGCCTTTTGGCACCCCAACCGTAAGCAAGGACGGTAATCTCGACGACATCATTGTCCATTATCCTTGCCATTGTATTGATCGCTTCGAGCCTATTGCGTACCTTACCCATTGAGACTAGCGAGTTGAGAATTGCCGGGCCACGTTACTTGTGCACCGTAGTGATACTCTTATGCCGCATAGCTAGCTTTAGCGTGCAAACATCTTGTTATCTACATTGTGCCATAAGTCTCTCCCGTGCATATCCATCATACTTGTCTCATATCTTGGTTCAAGCATCAAGCATAGAAGAAAAAAAGAAAAAAGAGCAAAAGAAAAAAAGCTTTTAAGCAAAAGAGGAGATACAAAAGAGAGCTTATAAGCAATATCAATAGCATTGAGCCATTTTGCATAGTAGATACACTTGGATCATACATACATAGCATACTTGGGATTGAAGACGGCACGTTTCCTATTTTAGGTTGGTGCACAAGTGCGTATCTAGCCCATTTGAGCAATCGAGCTATTGTCTCTCTAGTATCCGTGCAACACGAGCTTATCCCGGGTCACACATATTTTGTGCTCATTCCTTGGTTGCGTGGATCCCATTTATCTATCCGTGTGTGTGTTCCTAGTGCCTCCATAGCTATTGATCTATTTGCTTTGCATTGAAATTTTGTGAATCTTCCTCAACATTTTCGATATCTTGAATTGACAATTGCTTGAATTTTGTGCCACTTGTCCTAACCGAGCCACTCGATAAGCTTTACATTGTAGGTGTGAGTGAACAAGTCCGGTACCAATTCCCCTATTCTTGCATTTCACATTGAGTGAAACTGGATACATCCTCAACTTTGGGAAACGGTATTTTGGTATTGTTTATCTCATTTCCCACTCACCTTTGCTCGAGTCTTGTGATGGATAGGCAAAGCACATCATCTTCGGTCTTCAACGACTACATCGACATGAACATCTACATCGACCAAAAACTCGAGCGACTCGCCACCGACACACATCAATCCGAAGCTCGAAAAAGAGACTACTTCAACAAAAAGTTGGATGCACACATGGAGAAACTTTGACATGTGTTGGCCAACTACAAGTCTTCTTCCCCTTCGTCATCTTCAAGACGAAGACGCTCAAGTCGCACATCTTCGGAGCGCCCATTCGATGCAAGCACAAGTCGTCCACGTCCTCATCTTCGAGACGACAGCCACGACAACCATCACGTTCGTGATCTACATCATTGCGAAGGGCAAGCCACCTCCAAGAAACAAGTGCACGAAGACCAAGAACGCCACCAAGGACAAGCTTCGGCGCCAACACCAAGGCGACCGACTACACGCATGGATGACCCTTCCATCTTTGGAAGCATCCCAAGGAAGACGGCCGAGCATGGGAATCTCCCTTTGGTCATGGAGGCACGCGACGAGGTGCCATCTTCGGCCCTCATACAATGCAACGGCGACAAGACGGTCGAGCATGGGATTTTCCCTTCGACCACGGCGACGAGCGCGACCCTCTCCACCGACTTGAAGACGGCGCCCACATGGGACTCATACTTGGAGTCAAGCACCGAGGTCGCGCTTGGGATGTTCCCTTCGGTCTTGGAGGAGATTGATGTTTTGCCACACCCCACGGCATTCATCTTCGGAGGCGTTATGGATGAGGAGGTTGAGCATGGGACTATCCCTTCAACCAAGGAGGCGAAAGGAGTTGAGCATGGAGACGTTTGCACCTACATCTCTCCGACACCCACATATGACGAGATGCCCCAATTCCCATGTGAGGAGAGCCACTACCACATTAGTGAGACGAGTGCCTCAACCATATGTGACTTTGAGTGCATTTCCTATGAGAGGATGAGTGTGACCACCACTAGCCCCATACACGAAAACATGCCAAATTTCCTATGTGAGGTTGAGAGCCATCACCACCCATTGCGTGACTCAACCATCCACATGAGTGAGGGCAACCTAGAGGGAGTGAGTGAGCCACAACACTTAGTGAGCGAGGTAGTTGAGAGGGCATGTGAGGCTACTATGATTTCTAACAACTTAACCTCTTCTCCTATGGTGTCTTCTTCTTTGGTGCTAGGTCTCCTACATGACGACGTGCCTACCCTCGATGATTCCATCCCTCCAATGGGAATGACGATGGCCATGGTGGACAATGATGCCCCACCCACATGGTTCCATCATGATGTTGACCACGAGTTGGTCCTTCCTACCTCACCTACATCACATGAGCGGAGCCTTAAAGGTAACATAGGTGAAGGTTCTTTGCTTGTCCCACTAGTGGACTTTCTTGAGATTGATTGCTTGCATGATGTTGATCACCTTATGGACACACCACATGCTATGTCTTCTTCATGCTTAGATGTGCCACCAATTTTTGATGAATATGATGATGAGCATGTTGACTTGCCTAGTTGTGATGCTATATTGCATAGGATATCTTGTGAGAACTCTATTGGTCACATCATGTTTGACAATCCGCTTGATTTGTCATATGCTATGCATGATATCACCCATATTGCATCTTTGCAATCTCATCGTAGTAACTATGCATATGCCATTAAAATAAACCCAATTTGCACATATGGCATAGATGACAAACCCATGGTTATTGGCACTGATATTGCCATTCTCCCTTTAGATCATTTGCGCAATAATTCTCATATGCCATGCCATGACCACCATGCTTTGGATATGCATTGTTTTGGATGTTGTCCATATTCTCCATATTATGCTTCCGCTATTGCACATGAGGAAACCCCCATAGTTTCCTCATACACATTAGGAGATTTTGATCCATCCTACACTTTGCATGATCCCAACTATTGTGTGCACACTATGCTTGCCATTGATATGAATGATATGTTTGTGCCGCATACTTGCTCCAATTTGCGTCCCAATCATGTTGAGCATAATAACTATCATTGCATGATGGATGACGTATCCATATACCATGCCTCAAATTTCTTTGAGCATTGTTTTTCTTGTGCTAACTCACACGTGCACATACACATCATGATGGATGATGTGAACATATACCACGCGCACAAATTTTTCCCTTTGCCTTTGTTGTGTGCAGGTACTCAGGATTCTTCGTCAACCTCGCAAGCGCACGAGTTGACGAAAAGAGCTCTAGAGAGCAACGAAGACGTGCGCCACTATGGAGTGCTTACCCTCCACCCACCCTCTTTGCGCAAATACTTCGCGCATTTCTTCTACATGGCCCTTACATGGTTATGGCTTATTGTCCATTATATATCCTTTGCCCATATTGCCATGTTCACTTTGCATGATATGCTCATTTCTATGTCCTTGCCATGCATTTTGTGACCCATGCTTTGCATTACACATGACCCATGATTCTTGTATCTATATGTGTATTTGCAAGCTTGGTGGAGATATTAATTGCTATTGTCATGTTTGCTTTGTGCTCCATGCCTATGATGATACATTGATCATGTTTTGTGTTCGTGCTCGCGATATGTCATGCGCATTATGTATGCCCACCATTTGCTCACATGACATGATTGCTATGATTTCTACTAGTATGTTGCATCTTCACACGACTAGTTTGCACGACATGATCACTATGCTTGCTTGTGTTGCATCACCGATGTGCTCCTTTTATGTGGTTGATGACAACCATTGCCATGCTTTGCGCATGAGTGATATTGCTTACTGTCATATGTCTCCATATGTTGCCTCTCGCATGCCCGATGCTTTGCCATGTATTTAGTGCAACACTGCTTTTGATCTCGCTAATGAGATTGCCCCCATAGCTTTCTCTCATAGTCTGGGAGCTTTTGACATCTTTCATGTGAAGCATGCTTCCTTTCCTTCTTTGCACCATATGCCTAGTGCCATGAATATAGACATTATTGCATCATATTGTTCATGCACTTTTTATCCTAATGGTTATGTGCAAGAGAAGAGAACCATCATGATGGATGATGTGTTTGCCTACCATGCACATACATTGTTTCCTTTGTTGTGTGTATCTGTAGGATACTTCGACTACATGTCAACTTCCACTTCATGTGAGTTGCCGATTCGAGCTCTTGAGAGCGAGCCATGCTACACCGACGCGATTCTACATCGCACTTGCTTGCGCGTCGACATTGTGAAGGACGCACAAGGACAAGTTTTCAAGGTGACATCCTTCTTGAGCATGGATAGTGTAGATCATCCTACTTGTGTTGCTTGTACCATGCCATATATTGGTTATCTTGGACCACTTACTTGCACACATGTTATAGATATTGATTTCACTCATGAGTGCCACCGTTCCATGCCTCATGACATATATGCCTTGTGTGTGGCATCCAACTTGCGGATTACTTGCTCTTATTATATGTTTGGTTGCAACAATGTCATTTCTTCACATATGCTATGCCCAATTGCTTGCTACATGCTTGACTTGATTGCCTCACACATGATGACCAATTGCTCTTTCTATTGTGTTGAGTGCCCCTATATCTTCACTACACCATATGCACATTATGCTTGGATTGCCTTTCACTTTGGATTGCCCCATGTGTTTAGATACTTCATATTACTTGGTGTTGTGAATGATTCCTATGCCTATCATAGACCCTTTGTTGACTGCTTTGAGCATGTGTGCTATGACCTTGAGGTAGATGCTCGTTCTATCGTCACACATATTTGCATCACTACCTCACATTTTCATGCTTGTCTCCATGATGCCTTAGATTGTGCTAAATTCATATGCTTACATGTCATCACACAATCCCTTGTCACACCATATGTTATGCATGATGACGACACTTGTTCGGTGAATAACCGCTTGAATGCTTGGTTTTGCACTAACGCTAACCACATTTCTTTTTCCAAGTGTTTGTCGTATTTGCTCCTTTTGAAGGAATTACTTGACGGTGCGACATTGGAGAGTGCCCCTTTCGAGTTTGATGATGATGAGTGCTTGGTGATCGTCCACTTTTACATGGCGACGCCATCTCTTTCCCATGGTGATTTGGATTTTGATCCGAGGACGGATCTTTCCCAAGGGGGAGGGGATGATGCGGAGCATCCTACGGACATCACCATGTCAAGAGTCCATTTGGCAAGTGACACGTGCGACCTCTACTTCACATACATAAAGGTGAATCATCTCCTTTACACGTGTCCACTTGACCCCTTCGAGGATGGCATACTACTTGACACTCCTTCCGTGTGCATACATAGGTATTGTCGGACCTTCACGGATGACAAGGAGGACTGCAAGTGCCAAGGAACGACTACACCATCCTCAAGGGAAGCCTGGACGCGGAGACGGAAGAAGATGGAGCTGCGGAGTCTACAGCATCCGGACGTCCGACGTCTTCCGGACGTCCGACGCCTGGAGTCCATCCCCGCCAGAGGACGAGGAGAATCTACAACGACCGGACGACCGACGCCTTTCGGACGTCCGACAGACTTCAGTGCCCGGACGTTCGAGCCCATCCGGAAATCCGGCGACAAGTCACCCGCGCCGAAACGACGGAAGTCCGAAGACCGCCGGACGACCGAGCCACGGACGTGCGACATGCTCCGGACGTCCGGATCCTCCCGAGCCTCCGGACGACCGAGGCCCTCCGGACGTCCGACACTTGCCTGTGTGCAGCCGCGGGCCTTGGGCCTTGTATCCCTTCTCCACTTACCCCTTCATGGCCAAGACTATATATAATCCACCCCCACCTCCATTATAGTGTTAGCAATGGTTTAGCTCATAGATTAGTTGAGCATTGCTCCTTCCATATATTTCTCCTAGGAGATTGTGACCTCCATGTGTGAGAAGATCTTATGGATGTCAAGGCCCCTATCTATGGAAGATCCCTAGTGGATTCAAGGCCACATCTCCTCATGGGATTTGGGATGAACTCTACCATGTATCCTCTTTCCCTTTGTTGTTCTTGTACCCTTGTGGATCTTGTCTGGGTGTGAGCATAGTGGATGCGTGATTGGACTTGTTTTGAGTGTTTCTCTTGTGATTTCCCCCTCGTGTTCTTCGTGTTCATTCACAAATCCACCTCTTATTCGTGAAAGATCGACGCACACGGGCGTGCCCCGGATCAGCCACCCAGGCGGGGCCGTTGCAACATTCGTCTGCCAGCAGCCATAGCCCTTGGGGCGGGCTGCCCTCCATGGCCCCGGCAAATGGGTCGGGGAGACGCAGCCAGCTCCAGGGACGATGGGGAACCGCCACGACGAACTCATGCACCTCCTCCCCCGTGTGGATGCCGGCGTGGGGTTGAGGAAGGGGTGCACTGCTACGGCTGCAGCCGCGGCAGCCACGGTTTGGCGGATCCGTCCGACCACCGTGAACCCGCGGGCCAACGGAGCCGCCAGCCCACGACCCGCGGATGACGACCGATCGCGGGAGCTGGGCCCAACCCCCGCCGTCGTCACCATGATCCGCATTGGGCTTTGCGGAGCGCCCCTTGCAATGCCGCCCGATCCATGAGCATGACCACGGCCCCTTGCCATCTCGAGGGGAATGCGCCGGAAGTGGTGGCGGAGGATGAGGGAAAGAGAAGACGATGGAAGAAGAGCTAAGAGCAGGAGGGCGAGAATGAGTAGCGCCTCCCCTCAGTCCCCCGCCCCTCTTTATAGGGCCAGGAAAGGGGAAAGGGCTGACTCTTTGCGACCTGGGTTGGATGCGCACTGGCCCTCAGCCAGCGCCCGCGACCACTCCTCTCAGCCAATACCAGGCCCCGCACGTGACACGCGTCGCACGCGACGCGACGGATGAGGCGGAGACACTCAAGCGTCACTAGGGAACTTGGGAGTCGACTGTTCACTACCAAGCGTGCTACTGGGCGATCGTTCCCCTTCCCCGTGCGTGACCCCACGTGAGAAAACGTGGCACGAGGGAAGCGTCACCCCATGCCCAGGTGCGACTCCTCGAAACAACCGCCCCGCTCCACCACTCCCCCGACCCGCAGTTACTGCGCGTCGTGGGAAAGGTAAGTAGAAGTCATCATAACCGCAGAAGATTGCGGCCGCGTGCGCCTGCGCACTGTTTTTGGGCCTAGCCAACAAACGTCGCGGACGCATGTGTGGCCCAGGCCCGGGGGCTCCTGTCGGTGTACTAAGAAATAGGGTCCTTAGCACCCGGACTTGTGCACCAGATGCCATAGCCTCCAGCCCGGCAAGATCCTACCAGACACGAGCATTCCTCCAACTACAACGAACAAAGGCCAAGTAAACCCGACAAGACGCCTTGCCGGGGGGCTTCAGGGCGCACGCACCCGCCAAGTACTCCGCCCACCAAGGCCTAGCTCCACGTCGCTAGGCTGGTTGTCTACATCGACCAGGTGGCGAGCGGGCAGGCAGATAGGTGGAACCGGCCGGGGCGCGTGGCAGCATGGAGGGATTTATAGCAGCTTTAATGACACCCGTCCCATGACGTGGCAAATGAATAGAAGGTAGCTGGGCGGATGGCACAGAAGGAGATGCAATCCTTGCCGGGAGACGTTGCCAGCTTGACACCTCACGACGCATTCAATGCACATGTCCTAGTCCATCAGAGTTAGGTATTTCCCACTACCACCTCTGCTGACACGCTAGCAGAGGGCAGTACCCACTGTTCGCCAGATGTAAAGACCATTTTGCCACTGTGGTAACCCCTTGTCTATAAAAGGAGGCCCATGGCTACCTTTACAAAGGTCGACACTCTGTTCATTTTACACGCGTAGCTGCACTCCCGAGGCACCTCTTGTCGGGGCTGTTGCGCCTTGTATTGTGAGCACCCATAAACCACAAGAACACAGGACGTAGGGTTTTACGCTCCGGCGGCCCAAACCTGTCTAAACCCCCGCGTATGCAGGAATCAATGATGCTCTTTGTGTTAGAGACCTACTCACCTAATTGCAAAGGGTCCTTGCCGGACCCATAGATCATCGTTTCCCCGACAAGCACCACCTTGATCACCACTACGGTCGAGCTATCTGACCAAAAACAAGCGCTTCATGGGAGGCAACCCACGCGAATAAAGTAGACATGTAAGTTT
Organism: Elymus sibiricus; assembly: GCA_039707655.1. NCBI lineage: Eukaryota > Viridiplantae > Streptophyta > Magnoliopsida > Poales > Poaceae > Elymus > Elymus sibiricus. Next base: position 145,334,764 of record CM077671.1, on the reverse strand, counting down.
TTATTTTTGTTTTAATAAAAGAGAGTGATTGAAGTTCCATATGAAGAATTGAGTTTGGAAGAGTTGTTCTAATGAAGGCCTAGCGTTGTGCAAGATGAACTATATGATGCTTGAATGCCTAGAAATATGTCTATGTATTGCTATGGAACTAACCCCGTAGGAAAATAGAGAAAAAGAGAAGTTTTGGAAGAAATAGACAAAAAGACAGCCTATCATGCGACCGCAGCGGTCGTTTGACCTGCAGGAGGTTCCAGCGCAAACAACCGGAGACACCAGAGAGGAAGACAGTGTATAATACGAGCGCAAGCGCTCGTTTTGGCGGTTTAGAGCATTCGACGGCGTTTCAAACGGGCGCACACGCCCGTCCGAGCGGTTGTTTGACATCTTTGACTAGGAGCATAAAAAGAACCAAACGAACGATGACATTCAAAATGCACGCTGGCTTCCGTTTCAGCGGGCGTTTCATCCACGCGCAGGCAAAGGTGAGATAAACCAGGTTGAAGACGGCATTTCTTACGGGCGCTCGCGTCCATATGAGCTGTTGTTTCGCGCGCCTGCGACTCTAATAAGCCCGAGGAAGGAGGTATTTCGCCCCCATCTCTCCTTTTTCTTCTTCTTCTTCCTCCAAACCTCCCCAAACCCTAGCAAAACTTTGCCCGATCTCTCTACTCGTTCATCTTTAGTTCGAATCCTTCTGTGTGAGCGATCTATGATGTGCTTCTCCTCCGATCCCCAAGTTATTTTTGTGAATCCATGGTCTACATGCCTAGTATTGCCATGTCTAGGATATGTATATTTTTGATTCAAACATGAGTTTGGCATGATGTTGTGAGTACCGTAGGATCATTATTGTGAGTACCGTAGGATCATTATTGATGTTTTAGAGGAGCATGATGTTGTGAGTACCATAGGATCATTATTGTTTAATTTTATTGGCCTAAAAATATTGTTTTATAGATGTTTACACGGAGGTCTTCTCGCGTATGCAGAGGTTCGAGTTCATCCACCGCTCAACCGCAACAAGTTTTCACTTAGGGGATCGTCTTCACTGAACTTGGAGCAAGCAAGAAGTTCGAGAAGCTCACCACAAGGAAAATCAAAGCAACCAAATGGGCTTGTGCGAATACACTCGCCAAGCTAGGTATCACTCAAGATTTTTATTTTCTTTGTCATAATGTCGGGTTGCATAATTTTGTTTACCAGGGATGTGAGACTTATGAACGATTCACGCTTGAGTTTCTTAGTACTCTCTTGCACAATGTTGGTTTAATGCCAAATTCTTATGAAGAGGAGAGGATCACTTTTCGTCTCCTTGATCAAGACTTTGACATCACCTTTGTTGAGTGGTGTAATTACTTTGGATTCCCCAGCAATGATGATGATGTTAGATATGTTTATGATTTCACTGACCCGCACCCAAGGCAATCCTTTTGCCAGATGAGTCGTCACCGCTCTAGGCAAAGAGACTGTTGCATTAAAAGACCTGCTATATCTTATTTCTACTATGTTATCACTAACTCGTTGCATGCACGAGGAGAAGTTTCTAATGTGAATGATGAGAACATGCTAGTTCTCGGGATAGCGGCAAACCTGGACGTCGGTTACTCGCCCAACTTAGGGTCAATACTTTTGCTACGCCTCGCGGATCAAGCAAACCATGCACAAGGAGATATCGTGTGTGGAGGAGTGATCACCATGTTGGCCAACTCCATTCGCCTCAACTACAATCATCTCTGCCCCATTGTCGGTAACACTCTTGTTAACATTCATGTTCTTACTAGCGCTGGTATGGTAGTAATTCGTAATGTCCGTCGTTGCATCAGAATTCATGGGGTGGCGTACTTGTTACCCACACCTATGCCTAAGCGTTTCTCCATAAAAATGAACAATTGCATTATGTTGCACAGGCAGGAGATGCAACTTTTAACTAAGAGGGGCCAGAACCTGAACAAGTAGATGAAGAAGAACTCGCCACCAACGAAAAGGAGGAGCAGCCCCAACAAGACTACACCACCTATGCGGAACTCAACAACCTCCAGGGCTCTATCCATGATATGAGCAACCTTGTAGCGTCCCTCAGAGGCACGTCCTCCTACATGAACATGAACTTCTCCGACGGGAGGCAGGAGTGGGCTCCTGACCAACCGCCATAATGATCTCACAGGTTCGGGCTTGCAAGAGCCTAAGCTTGGGGGAGGTTATCACTACTTCTACATCAATATGTGGTGGTATTTGAATAAATTGTAATGAGGTTGTACTTAAGCTCGAGGAGCTTCAAAACACTCGTGTTGGCAACACTTTGCTTTTTATTTCCTTTTGCCTTTTATTTCTGCCTTTGCGATTTTTTGGTTGCAAGTTAGTTTTCAAAAAACAAAAAAACAAAAAAATAGAATTAGCTTTGCTTTGCTTTTGTTCTTCATTTAGCCCCTTGTAGTTCATTTGCATTTTGTTTTCAGAGGAGTTGATCTATGTCGGACAATGCGGAATGCAAGAGTAACGAAGAAAAGTGTGTAAATTCGCAACTGTGAAGGTATGTCCTACGACCCCCGTCTTTTGCACTTGGATATTAGGGTAGATGTAGTAGTTGTATGTGCGATATGTGAAGATGGGAGTAAGTCTGGATGGTTGATACAAAGGTTTTGCTCTAGTAGCTTAAATAATTTTGTAGCCTTTGTTTTCTTTAGTTTAGACAACTAAGACTTGTCGTGGGATAGTTTTTAAAATAAAATGATATTGACCAAGTACAACTATGCACAAGAGAAAGTCTCTCAAGACTTGGGAGTTGAGAAATTGTAGTGGAAGTGATGTTTAACATGCTCAACCCCATGTTGATAATTTTAATAGACTTGATAGCACTTGTGGATTAAATTGTCTAGAGGAACTTAGTTGAAAGGTGGGTGAGATTATGCCAAAAATATGTGTTGTATCTCTCAACATGGTGTTACAGTCTCCGGCTGGTGCCATGGCCTTTGATACTATATACACATTTACGTGTGTAAATGTGGCTTCGTCACCCTTCTTGATGTTATGCTGAGGACTCCGCTGGACAGTGAACGATCCACCAAGAGCGACAGCTCGGATTTCGGCTATGAGTTTCTTACCGTACGTAGTGGCAACACTACAAACGAATATTATTCAGCTTTTTCTTAAGTGGGTGTGTATGTGGTAAATAAAGGGGACTGATAAAAAGAGCTCGAAAGAGACATTATTGCTAAAGGTCCATAGTTCCCAAACACTAAGCCACAATGAAAACATATGCATGATCACTTATCTGGCATAATCTCCTTCACGTGACAATCAATGTTCCAGCAGACAATGATTGAAACAAAGTGTTTAAGAGCCTAGAGGAGGAGACAATTGTGGGTGTGCTCATGATCACTAGAGCATAATATTTTACTACATGCTTTCTACTCCCTAAATTATTTTTTATGCCTCTATCCAAAGAAACTCTTTCGTGCATTCCCGGCAAGCAAGTGTTGTCTAGATTAAATGAAATGAAGTGTTGCAAAGTTTTTTTATCTAGTAGATCAGAAACTTCGTATTGATTATCTTTGCTTCACTAGCACTTGCACTATAACCATGCCACCACTATATCTATGCTAAGTTTTTAGTTCAAGAAGCGGATGGCTATCTAGGCATAAAAGTCGTAAGTGAACCAAAACCTTCTCATTATTTCGGTTTAAACAAATGAGTTCCTTATGGTTCGGATTTCTCCTTATGTTGCTCGAGGACGATCAAGTTTCAGCTTGGGGGAGTTGATGAGTGATATTTTTACACTCATTTCAACCTTGTTTAAACAAATATGTTTCATTAAAAGAGAGATATTCGCTCCGATATTGCCACTAATGACTAATGAAATCAAAGGATTCCACAAATCCTCACTTTAATGTTTTTCCACATGAAACGGGCTAAAAAGGGAAGAAATCATGTGGGAGAATGGACAAGAAGGAAAATGGAGGAAGAATCAGTCACCAGGAGGCGTCGGAAGGCAACCAGAGCCAAAGACGGTGTTCCATGTAAGCGCATGAGCGGTCATTGGGCATGGAAACCGGGGTAGGTCGTCCACCTAAACAAATTTTATAAAGGGGGGCCCGTCAAAATGTCAATAGAACAACGTCGAGCATAGCTAAAACCTCTTCATCATCTTCATCATCCACAAACCCTCGCCACCATTTTCATCTCCATAGCCATCTCCACCACCATAATGCTCTCTCATCCAGTTCATACTTGTAATCGTGCATCGCACAAGGCATCCATTATAAGATATATTGCAATCAATCTGTCGGTGTTCTAGGATCGGGGGTACCCAGATCTGCCTGCCTGCGGCCCAGCGCGTGGCCCACCTCGACGGCCCAGTACGGCCTGGCAGCAAACCCCCCAAGACAAGACCCTCGTGAGGACCCCGGCCTCGCGAGGCGAACAAAGCCAAGATCTCCAGGGGAGCAGCCTCCCCAGGCTGCCTCCCGAGGAGCGGAGATCCCTATGCAGGTACCCGGCCTCATGAGGCTGGGATGACGTGAGCCATGATGACCAAGGCCAGGCGGGCGCCAGCGGGCGCAGAGGGAACAATTTCCTCTTTTGTGCTAAGGAGGCAAGGAAGTACGCGGGTTCCCAAGGAGTCCCCCAAAGGTTTCCATTACAGTGCAACAAGACCAAGACCACGAGCTCGGCAGGACGGATGTCATCGCCGAGCCCACCTCTGCGTCACGCCCGGAAGCTTTGCAGTCGAAGACCACCTTTAGTCAGGATAAGATGTACCTCTTGTCCCCTTTCAAAATTGGCCGTTGTGGGATCCCTTCCCGCCTGTGCGATAAGGGAAGAGGACCAAGGCCACTATAAATAGGGACCAGCATCCACCGTAGAAGGGATCGATCCATTCCCACCTCAGAGCCCTCACGAGGTCGCTCAACCACTGTACTAGTTCATCCCCAAACCTCCTCACGAGGCCAATCCACCAAAAGCAGGAGTAGGGTTTTACACTGCAAGGTGGCCCGAACCTGGGTAAATCTCCGTATCCATCTTCTTGCCCGCTCACACGTATTCGACGAGGCTTGGTCGCGGGGTGGAGAGCTTGAGGCTAGAGCTGGTTGAGATCTTCGCACATGCCCCAGAGTTCGAACCTTCTTGGGTCCATGGAGCCCCGATTTCGACATTTGGCGCGGCAGGTAGGGGCATGTCGAAGCTCCTTCTTCATCAGCCGCCCTCCGCCCTCGCCTCGTCATCTCCATGGCAGATGCCGCTCCCCAGGCTTGGCAGCCCGTGGCCTATGGGAACGCCGCGGGTTGCCCGGCTGTGCCCGCGGTCGCTTGTATCCTCGGCGGGTCGCGGGCACCCGCGTCCGGTCGCCATATCAAGCAGCTTCTCCGCCAGGCGGGCGCAGCTCAGCCGCGGCCCGAGGCCCCGCGGAGCAGGGCGAGGCCGGAGACCGACATCACCTTCGACTCCGGGGACCATCCCAAGACGGCGGTCGCTGCATGTGCGCTCCCCATGTTGTGCACGCCCACCATCAGTAATGTTGCGGTCACCAAGACCCTCATCGATGGCGGCGCCGGCCTCAATGTCCTTTCCGTGGAGGCCTTCGACATGCTCCAGGTGCCCTACGACCAGCTCGCGCCCACCAGGCCCTTCTCGGGGGTGGTCAGAGGCTCCACCACCCCCTTGGGGCAGGTGCGCCTCCCCGTCACTTTCGGCACTCACAACAATTACCGCACCGAGTTGATCGACTTCGACGTGGCCCACATCGGCCTCCCGTACAACGCCATCCTGGGATATCTGGCCCTCGCCAAGTTCATGGCGGCAACGCACCCAGGCTACAACATCATCAAGATGCCTGGTAGCAGCGGCATCATCTCTGTGGCCGGAGACACCAAGGATGCGGTTCGAGCCCTCAAGCTCGTCTACAAGGCCGCAGCGGCCTCGCGCCCCGACGCCGAGAGCGTCGCGCAGGCTCTGGAGACCGCGCCTGCAAAGAAGAAACAGATGTTCTCTCAGGACTGGGCTGAGACGAAGCAGGTGCTTGTTGATGATGGGAGCCCGGGCCCCACCTTCACCATTGGCGCTGGCCTTCCCCCGAAGCAGGAGAAGGCGCTGGTTAACTTCCTCCGCGCGAACAAGGACGTTTTTGCGTGGGAGGCGTCCGACCTGGTGGGCGTCCCGAGAGAGGTGATCGAACACCACTTAATGGTGTGCCCAGTGCGCGCCTAGTGAAGCAAAAGGCAAGACGACAAGCACAAGAGAAGCAAGCGTTCATCGTCCAAGAGGTCAGCAAGCTGCAGGAAGCCGGTGTTATTCGGGAAGTGCGGCACCCGAATTGGCTGGCCAACCCAGTGATTGTCCCCAAGAAGGGTGGGAAGGAGCGCACGTGCGTCGACTTCTCGAGTCTCAACAAGGCCTGTCCTCAGGACCCCTTCCTGCTCCCGCGCATCGACCAGATCGTGGACTCCACCACCGAGTGCGATCTGCTATGCTTTCTGGATGCTTTCTCGGGTTACCACCAAATCAAGATGGCAGTGGAGGACGTCGAAAAGACGGCCTTCCTCGCCCCGTGCGGTGTGTATTGCTACACTCGCATGCCCTTCGGGCAGCAAAACACTGGCGCGACCTTCCAGCGGTTGATGCGCATCGCCCTGGGGCAGCAGCTCGGGAGAAATGCGGAGGCGTACATTGATGACATCGTGGTCAAGTCGCGAGATGCGAGGACCTTGATCGAGGACCTGGAGGAGACGTTCGCCAGCCTGCGTCGAGTGAACCTGAGGCTTAACCCGGAAAAGTGCGTTTTCGGGGTCCCGTCCGGCAAGCTACTCGGCTTCTTGGTGTCGCACCGAGGGATCGAGGCAAACCCAGAGAAGATCAAGGCAATCGAGAAAATGTGCCCGCCTTAGACCCTCAAGGAAATGCAGAAACTGGAGGGCTGCGTGACCTCCTTGGGACGCTTCATCTCCAAGCTTGGCGAGCGCGCCCTCCCCTTCTTCAAGCTCATGAAGAGGAAGGGCCCCTTCGAGTGGACCCCTGAAGCGGAGGCAGCTTTCGAGGACCTCAAGCGATACCTCACAAGCCCACCTGTTATGGTGGCGTCTCGTCCTCGCGAGCCCCTGGTTCTTTACTTGGCGGCCACCCCCCACTCAGCCAGCACAGCACTCGTAGCGGTCCGAGAGGAGCGCGCCGGCGCAGGCGCGGAGCAAGGCGGCCCGCGAGGGGCTGCACAACGTTCGCCGCCTCAGGATGGCGCTCCTGAGGCCCGCGTCACTTCATCAACCTGTGGGGCACCTAAGTCCCTCGCGCTCCATGCGGAGCAAGACAGTGCCAACACCTCGCCCCTCGTCGAGCACCCGGTGTACTTCGTCAGCACCGTGCTGTGGGACGCGCGCGTGCGCTACCCTATGCAGCAGAAGCTCCTGCTCGCACTCCTCGTCGCCTTAAGGAAGCTGCGCCATTACTTCCAGGGCCAACCCATCAAGGTCGTCTCTGCATACCCCCTGGAGAAAGTGCTGCGCAGCCCCAACGCTGCTGGAAGGGTTACAGAGTGGAACATCGAGTTGCAGGCCTTCCAGCTGGAGTTCCGCACAACCAGGGTCATCAAGGGCGCAACCCTCGCTGACTTCATGGCGGAGTGGACGGACGCTCCCGACCAGGGGCTGGATGAGGGTCAGTCCCTCGCGCCTGGCGATGAGGCGCCCGACGGCTGGGTCATGCACTTCGACGGAGCCTTCGCACGGCGGGGCGTGGGGGCTGGAGTTGTACTCATCTCCCCGACCAAGGGCAAGCTTTACTACGCTGTGCATATTTTCTTCCATCATGGCAAGAAAGTCTCCAACGACATCGCGGAATACAAGGGCTTGATCACTGGTCTCAGGGCCGCTGCCGCCCTGGGGGTCAAGTGCCTCACCATCAAGGGCGACTCCCAGCTCCTCATCAACTTTTCCAACAAGGAGTACAAGCCGAAGGACGAGCACATGGAGCCATACTTGGAAGAGGTATGTAAAATTGAAAAGCGTTTCCTTGGCTTGGAATTGCAGCACGTCCCGCGTGGCGCGAACAAGGAAGCAGACGAGATTGCCAAGAGGGCGTCGCGTCGCGAGCCTCAGGAGCCTGGCGTCTTTGAGGAGAGGCTCTTCAAGCCATCGGCGGCACCCCCGGCTGCAGGCCCGGTGTCGCTTCAGGAAGAGCTGCCACCGGCCCCGCCCTCAGGCGCCCCGGCCTGTGGTTCGGCCTCAGGAGCCTGATTGCTCCTAACGCTAGAACCTCAGGCCGGTGACTGGACAGAGGAGTTCAAGGCGTACCTGCTCCGCGACACCTTGCCGGAGAAGGAGGAGGACGCGAAGCGCGTGGTTCGCCAGGCCACCGCTTATTGTTTGCAGGATGGCGAGCTGTACCGCAGGCGCCCCAACGACGTCTCGCTGCGGTGCATATCCGAGGAGCAGGAGTGCGAGCTGTTGGCCGACATCCACGGCGGCGATTGCGGGCACCGCCCCTCGTCTCGCACCCTCGTGGGGAAGGTGTTCCGCAGCGGCTTCTACTGGCCCACGGCACTCCACGACGCCACTGAGCTGGTCCGATCCTGCGAGGCCTGCCAATTTCATGCCAAGCATATTCATCAGCCCACGCAGGATCTCCAGACCATCCCGCTCTCCTGGCCTTTCACGGTCTAGGGGCTGGATATTCTGGGGCCTTTCCCTCGGGCAGCCGGCGGTTACCGCTACCTCTACATCGCCGTCGACAAGTTCACCAAGTGGGCGGAGGTGGATCCCATGCGCACCATCCGCGCCGGCTCGGCCGTCAAGTTCATCAAGGGTCTCGTGAGCTGCATTGGTGTCCCCAACCGTATTATTACTGACAATGGCTCATAGTTCACAAGCAACCTCTTTAGGACATATTGTGCTAACCTTGGAACGCAGATATGCTACGCTTCGGTGGCGCACCCACGTAGCAACGGCCAAGCTGAGCGCGCCAATGCGGAGGTCCTCAGGGGCCTCAAGACGAGGAGCTTCAAGAAGAAGCTTGAGGCTTGCGGCAGGGGTTGGCTCGGTGAGCTTCAGTCCGTGTTGTGGTCCATCCGCACCATCGCGACTAAGCCCATCGGCGAGACCCCGTTCTTCCTCATCTACGGGGCTGAGGCGGTCCTCCCGCACGAGATCAAGCATCGCTCCCCGTGAGTCTTGGCATTCGACGAGGAGCGTCAGGATGCCTCGCGGGGAACAGATCTTGTGCTTGGGGAGGAGGCCTGCCGCCAAGCCTCGCTCCGCGCAGCGAGGTACCAGCAGGCGCTGCGGTGCTACCACTGCGCAACATCCGCTCTAGGACCCTCGAAGTTGATGACCTCGTCCTGACGCGGGTCCTCTCTAGGGAGGGCTTGAAAAAGCTCTCGCCCATGTGGGAGGGCCCGTTCAGGGTCGCCCGCGTCTTTAGGCCTAGCGCCGTATGCCTGGAGACACAGGACAGGGTCCCCATCCAAAATGTCTGGAACATCCAGCATCTCCGCAAGTTCCACCCATGACACTCTCACGTAATAATGAGTGGGCTGTATACGCTCGGAGCACCCCGAGGAGTGTCGTACGAGGCCGCGGAGGGGCTCCCACTCACGCCCAAGTGGAAGCCCATCTCCGTGCTGGCGGATGACACGGTCTTACGACGACTATGCCCACGCCTAGTGGAAGCCCCATGCTCCGTGTTGGCGGACGACACATTCTTACAACGACTATGCCCATGCCTAGTGAAAGCCCCATGCTCCACGCTGGCGGACGACACGGTCTTACTACGACTATGCCCATGCCTAGTAGAGGGCCCATGCTTCGCGCTAGTGGGAAGACTAGCTTAGGTGTCGGACGCGGCTATTCTTTGCTCTCTTTTGTAACCAAATTTGCCACTTTTTGGAATGAAACTTGAAGTTTTCGCGTCTTTGTTCGAAAAAGGGGTGGGAATTTTTCTCCTTGCAGCGTTTCCCGTTTTGAAGTCTCGTTTTTAAGAGGTTTGGCACCTGCCAGTTTTCTCTCTTGCGAGCGCCCCGCGAGCGGGGGCTGGACACGGTGTGCACCTCGCCAAAACTTTGGCGTCCTAATCCTCGCGCGACGCTCTCGAGCAAGCCAGCAGGTGCATGTTGCCTCAGGCCCCCGGCCTCAGAAGTGCTCATCTCCTGGCCTTGCCGAGCATCGCGACCCAGCATACCAGCGACGATCGACCCTCGCTCGGGGGCTCCAACCAAAAATGGTCGCCGGGAGAAGGACGACCAAGGAAAGAGCAGCCACGGTTTGGCTAATTACCGAGGAACCCTACGTAAAGCGCATTTCGGCGCCTTCGCGGGATGCGGTGCCTTGAGGTGGCACCTCCGAAGGCCCTGACTCCTCGCAAACCCCCCAGGAGCCTCACGAGCAGCAGGCACCTCCCGAGGCTCCGAAGCCGTCTGGTCCGCAAGGAAGAAGCCCCCCCGGCAAGATCTCTAAGTTGCCCCGGTTCCCCAGCTGCATCTCACGACGCAGGAACCCGCCACGAGTACACCAAGCTAAGTTATCCTAATCGCGACGGGCAGGAACTTTCAATTACTACCAATATAAATACTAGAGTGTGAGACGAAAAACGCTAACATAAAGGCGCAAGCGCCATAGTTCATTACACGCCCCCGCGTGGCCCTCCATGGTTCTTAATGCAGGAAGTAAAAAAACAAAAGGTGGCCTCCCGAGGACCGCCACTCCTGAGGCCTGGATCCGGTGCCGCCTGCACTCAGTTGAAGTCCTCCTCCTCCTTGACGGGGGCACGGCGCCACGGCGGCTCGCCATCCTCCTTGGTCCGGGCGCGCCGACGTGGCGGCTCGTCGTAGTCGTCGTCGCTCGAGCTCCCCCCAGAGGAGGCGTCACTGCTACTGGAGGTACTACGGCCATCGCCAAGGGCAATTTCACCACCGAGGGCGCCACCTCCGCGATGGCTATCGTCGGCGGAGAGGTGGTCGCTGTCGCCGTCGTCACCCTCCGGGCAGCACTGAAAGCACATTTGCTCCCTTGGTGGTTTTGGTAATTAATAACAACATATATGTCATTGAACTAATGTTTCCACTAAGCTATTTCAGGAAAAGTTCAATGATAGGGATGGCAAAAGGATTGTGGAGAAATCCCAAGATGCAAGGAAATGGATTGGCAAAGCTTCAAGCAAGAGGACTCTACATTTTACTTTGTGAGAAATCACTTTGAGTCCATAGGAAAGCCAATACTATTAAAAGGGGGTAAGATACTGTTGGTGAACAAGATGCTCCACGTGCACAAGTGATAGTCACCAAAAAAAACCACAAACTCTTCCACAAAAGTCTGTCCAAGCCATTCATGAAAATCGGTGCAACCAACAATTCCCACTCGGTGCCACCGATTCCCAAACTCAGACAGACCCATGCCAAACCCTAGCCATTCGGTGCAACCGATTCTGCATCGGTGCCACCGAGTTCAGTTGCCAACTTTCTGTTACCTCGTTTCATAAAATCGGTCTTACCGAGTTTTTTGGATCGGCGTCACCGAGTTGTGCAATCTGACCGTTGGTCACCTAATCAGTACCACCGAGAGTTATGTATCGGTCTCATCGAGATTCAAAAGTTACTGCCTTTTGGTCACTTCGGTACCACCGAGTTTTATACTTCGGTGTCACCGAGTTGGTCACTTTAGGTGTAACGGTTGGATTTTTGGGGATGCCTATATATACCCCTTCACCACCACCCACTCGAAAGAGAAGCACTCAGAACTATTCCATACTTGCCCCATCCAGTTTTCTGAGAGAGAGCCACCTACTCATGTGTTGAGATCAAGCTATTCCATTCCTACCATATGAATCTTGATCTCTAGCCTCCCCAAGTTGCTTTCCACCAATTCAATCTCTTCCACCGTAGCCAAATCTGTGAGAGAGTGATTGTGTGTTGAGGAGTCTATCATCTTGAAGCACAAGAGCAAGGAGTTCATCGACATTGCCGAGCCTATTACCTTTTGGAGGGTGGTGCCTCCTAGATTGGTTAGGTGTCGCTTGGGAGCCTCCTACTTCGTGTTGTGGAGTTGAACCAAGAAGTTTGTACGGGCAAGGAGATCGCCTACTTCGTGAAGATCTACCCATAGTGAGGCTAGTCCTTCGTGGACGGGAGCCATTATGGAATAGTCTAGGTTGCTACTTCGTGGACCCTTATGGGTGGAGCCCTCCGTGGACTCTCGCGACCGTTACCCTCCGTGGGTTGAAGACTCCATAAACGTGGACGTATGATAGCACCACCTATCGGGACCACGGGAAAAATCTTCGTGTCTACAAATTGCGTTTGATCTTCCTTCCTACCCTCTACTATACATGCTTGTTGTTAATTTCCGTTGCTATACTCTTAGACATGCATGTGTAGGGTGTACTTGACTTGCTATCATTGCTAAAATCTGCCAACACTTAAAATTGGGAAAAGGTAGAATTTTTATTTGGTCAAGTAGTCTAATCACCCCCCTCTAGACATACTTTCGATCCTACAAGCACCCCAAGTGCCTGCCGTCCTCCCCGAAGATCTTGACAAAGAGCATTGCCGCCCCATCATGCTTGAAGTGGAGGGTACGCCTCCCCTACAGGCCGCGAGCGCGGGCAAACGTCTGCCACCCGCGGTTCAGGAACACGTAGCCCGCGGGAGTGACCTCGACCTCCACCCACAAGGCCTCGCTGCAACAGCCATCGGCCTGCAGCCATAGGCCAGCAGGCCCTCCGGCCGGCAGCGCCTCTATGAAGAAGCGCGGGAGCTGGAGCCAGGTGATTGCCGGCCTCTCCGCCCACACCACAAACTCCTGGGCCGCGTCGGCCGAGTGGGATCGCGGGCGGGGTGGCCGGGCGCCCGCCACAAGCTTCCCCCCATGGCCACGGGCGCCACGGCTACTGCAGCCGCCTGCGTGGGAGGGAGCCTTCCTACGGCTGCCGGAGGTAGCGCCGGCCTTCACGGGGGTGCGCCCGCGCCCTCGGAGGACCACAGCCAGCGTCGCGGTGCACTTACGGGGACGGCCGCGGCCCCTCTTGGGCGGCGGCGAGTCCGGTCCTTCCAGGCGGGCCTTCCCTTTCTCGACAGCAGAGAATCGCCTCACTGGCGCCATGGACGTGGAAGCGGCGGCTTGGAGTGAGGAGGCAAGAAGATGAAGACGTGCTAGGGGCTTTGTCTCCCTCGCCCACTTATAGTTGATCGGAGGCCAACCGGCGTCCCTCCGCATTCTGGGCAATGATGGCCCCGCGGCATGCGCCAGCCTTTGTCAGTCAGGGTAGTTGTCGAGGCGACGTGGGGGAAGTGGAGGCGTCTGCGTCCCGTCATGCGCCACGTGTCGAGCCTGGCCCGCAGGCGATTGGGGCCCATGACGCTTCGGCCTTCCTTCCTTGGCTTCACCCCGAAGCCAACCCGAGCGCGCCTTGGGCCCGGGGCTACTATTGGCATTCTGGGATCGGGGGTACCCAGATCTGCCTGCCTGCAGCCCAGCGCGTGGCCCACCTCGACGGCCCAGTATGGCCTGGCAGGAAACCCCCCAAGACAAGACCCTCGCGAGGGCCCTGGCCTCGCAAGGCAAACAAAGCCAAGACCTCCAGGGGATCGGCCTCCCCAGGAGCAGAGATCCCTATGTAGGTACCCGGCCTCATGAGGCTGGGATGATGTGAGCCATGATGACCAAGGCCAGGCGGGCGCCAGCGGGCACAGAGGGAACAGTTTTCTCTTTTGTGCTAAGGAGGCAAGGACGTACGTGGGTTCCCAAAGAATCCCCCAAAGGTTTCCATTCCAGTGCAACAAGACCAAGACCATGAGCTCGGCAGGATGGATGTCATCGGCTCATCGCAGAGCCCACCTCTGCGTCACGCCCAGAAGCTTTGCAGGCGAAGACCACCTTTAGTCAGGATAAGATGTACCTCTTGTCCCCTTTCAAAATTGGCCGTTGTGGGATCCCTTCCCGCCTGTGCAATAAGGGAAGAGGACCAAGGCCACTATAAATAGGGACCAGCATCCACCGTAGAAGGGATCGATCCATTCCCACTTAGAGCCCTCGCGAGGTCGCTCAACCACTGTACTAGTTCATCCCAAACCTCCTCGCGAGGCCAATCCACCAAAAGCAGGAGTAGGGTTTTACACCGCAAGGTGGCCCGAACCTGGGTAAATCTCTGTGTCCATCTTCTTGCCCGCTCGCATGTATTCGACGAGGCTTGGCCGCTGGGTGGCGAGCTTGAGGCTAGAGCTAGTTGAGATCTATGCACACGCCCCAGAGTTCGAACCTTCTTGGGTCCGCGGAGCCCCGATTCCGACACAATCAATCCCAAGATGTGTTCTTCAATATTTTCTTCTCACGGTTTGATCTCCATGTGTGAGTAGTTCGGTAAGGTATGGGGTGAGGCATGAGCCTTGCATCCAGATATTTGTTGAGGGGATCAATGGAAGTCTTTGACACAACATCTCGTAGGTGTGAAATAAAATTGTGTTGTGAAGTGTCTCTTCTCTTGTCCGCGATCTTCGTCCCTGCAGGTACCCAGGATCATGGAGATCGAGCATCGGTGAAGATAGGAGCAAGGGGACCGTGAAGTGTTATACCGAACACCGGTGATGGTAAGGTTTAGTAGGGTAACATAGATCATATCCTTTGGGATTCATGAGGTGTCGTCATTAAACACCCAATACTTTTGTCTGATATTATTATATTAATTATCGGGGCAACCCCCCGATATGGATAGGGTCTTTGGTAGAACAAGTGATTCTTGATGCAGGATTCGTGTCGGTCAAGATGTTATTTGGACACATCCCCCACTCTGATATGAAGCAAGCACCACTTGATGGGTGACTTCCCGAGCACAAACTAATATCATTTTTGATCCCAATGCAAATACATGGTTGTAAGCATTAATACCTCATCCCCATACCTTCTTTTTATTATATTTGAATTACAATTTTCTTGTTGATCCGGTCAAAAGCTGGATTTGACACTTCCGCAAAAGCTTGTTATGGACCATTGCTTCAAGGGAATCTTCCTCTCATGGGTTCGATGCCCATGGTGACCTCTGGGGAAATAGGTGCGGGATACCCTTTATTGTTCCAATACCAGATCAATAAAAAGGAGATATCAGTTATCAAATATGTGATCTGTATCTGGCAAATTTCTTTGTAGGACCACGTGTCACCAAATGTCTTCTAGCAAAAGCTTAAGAATGCTGGTGATGGCATCGACGACTAGGACATGCTAGCATGAGGAACTTGCACACTCTCGACAAGGGGAAGCATATCATTGGCGTCGAGTGACTCGGGTTCAAGAAGGATCACTTATGTGGTGCATGCAAAGCTAGAAAGATGACTCAGGCCAAACACACCTCGAAGACAATCATGATGACCACTCGTCCCTTCGAGCTGCTACACATGGATTTATTCGGCCCTACTCATTATTCCACATTCACTACCAATGCAAATCTATATGGCTTCATAATTGTTGATGATTATTCTTGATTTACCTGGGTGCACATCTTATGGTATAAAAGTGAAGTGCAGGATGTCTTGAGACGCTTTGCCAACCTGTGTATGACGAAGTACGACATCAAGATCAAGCATATTAGGAGTGACAATGGCACTGAGGTCAAGAACACTGGACTCGACACCTATCTAGATATGCTTGGCATCACTCATAAGCTCTCTACTCCATATACACCGCAGCAAAATGGCGTTGTGGAGTGCAAGAACCGGACTCTTATTGAGATGGCTCGTACTATGCTTGATGAATACAAGACTCCATGAAGGCATTGGCCTGAAGCCATTGACACTTCATGTCACGTCATCAACCAGGTATATCTTCATAAGCTCCTCAAGAAAACCTCATATGAGCTACTCACTGGCAAGAAACCCAATGTAAATTATTTCAAAGTCTTCGGTGCTAGGTGCTAGATAAGGGATCCACATCACACTTCCATATTTGCACCAAAAGCACATGAGGGTTATATGTTTGTTTATGGAAATGATTCACACACCTACAGAGTCTTCAACACTTATCACAACAAAGTGGTTGACACTATAGATGTGCGGTTCGATGAGTCGAATGGCTCGCAAAGATAGCACCTGCCTCCTATTTTAGATGAACTACCTCCCTAGATGGGCACTGGAGAAATCATGCCTGAAGAACCTGTTGAGGAAGAAGTCATCATTCCTCCATCTGCTCAACGCGAAGACAATGATCTAACCGATGGTTTATGCTATCGAAACACTTGACCACGTCCACCTGAACCAACCTGAAGACGATACTGCTGACACTAAAGACAATGCTCAACAATAGCAAAATATTCGATCTCCACATCCTCGTGTTGCCAACGAAGTTCAAATTGAAAAGATACTTGACAACATCAATGCACCAGGTCCTTTCACTTGCTCAAGAGCAACTCAACCAGCAAACTTTTTGGGCACCATGCATTTGTGTCTATCTCAGAACCCACCAAAGTTGTTGATGCCTTTCTAGAGACGGAATGGATTCAAGCTATGCAATAAGAGATTCAACAGTTTGAACTCAACAATGTGTGGGAACTAGTCAAACGCCCCAATCCACGCAAGCAAAATGTCATTGGCACGAAGTGGATCTACTGCAACAAGGCATGGCCAAGTCATCAGAAATAAGGCACGACCTTGGCCCAAGGATACACACAACTGGAAGGCATTGACTTCGAGGAAACCTTTGCTCCTGTTGCTAGGCTCGAAGCCATCTGTATACTGCTTGCATATGCCAACCATCATGATATTTGTCTCTATCAAATGGATGTAAAGAGTGTCTTCCTCAATGGCAAGATAGAAGAAGAGGTATATGTTGCTCATCCCCTTGGGTTTGAAGATCCAAAGCATCCTAACAAAGTCTTCAGACTCAACAAACACTTTATGACCTCAAGCAAGCACCCCAAGCATGGTATGACACACTCAAGGAGTTCCTCATGGAGGAAGGATTCAAACCTGGTTCGCTTGATCCCACTCTCTTCACAAAATCCTATGATGGCAAACTGTTTGTATGTCAAATATATGTGGACGACATTATCTTCGGTTGCACGAACAATCGCTACAGTGACGAGTTTAGCTTCATGATGCAAGATCAATATCAGATGTCCATGATGGGGGAGCTGAAGTTCTTTCTGGGTCTTCAAATTCTTCAACAACCCAATGGTATCTTCATATCACAAGAGAAGTATCTCAAGGATTGACTCAAGAAGTTTGGTATGCAAGATTGCAAGGGGTACAAGGCACCAATGCCAACCAATGGTCACCTAAAATGGTAAAGACTTCGACCAAAAGGTATATCGCTCCATGATTGGTTCTTTATTGTACTTATGTGCATCTAGACAAAATATAATGCTTAGCGTTTGCATATGTGCCCGTTTCCAAGCGACACCAAATGAATCGCGTCTCCTTGCTGTGAAGCAAATTCTTCGATATTTGGCTCACACATCAACACTAGGATTATGGTATCCAAAGGGCTCGGAGTTTGATCTTATTGGCTTCTCGGATTCTGATTATGCTGGAGACAGAGTTGATCGCAAGTCTGCATCAGGCACTTATCACTTCCTAGGCCGATCTCTTGTATGTTGTTCTTCAAAGAAGCAGAACTACGTGTCACTCTCCACTGCCGAAACAAAATACATTGCTGCTAGCACGTGTTGCACACAACTTCTATGATGAAGCAAACCCTTCAAGGACTATGGCGTCAACATGAAGAAAGTACCTCTCTACTGCAATAATGAGAGTTCTATCAAGATCGCTTACAACCTAGTACAACATTCGAAGACGAAGCATATTGAGATACGCCATCATTTTCTTCGAGATCATGTGTTGAAAGAAGACATCGCCATCAACCATGTGAAGACAGAGGAACAGTTGGGAGCTATCTTCACGAAGCCTTTGGATGAGAAGAAGTTTTGCAAGTTATGGTGTGAGCTAAATATCTTAGAATCCTAAAATGTCATGTGAATGAACACACATCCTAACGCTTATGCATTTTGATGACTTTGATGCACAACACACGAAGTAACGTATTTCTTCAACTAATGAAGCCTTACACTCTAAGTGTGAATACATTAACAAAGAATATGACTTCAGAGCACCACGATAATTGTCTGGGTCTAGCATTCTTATACGGTGGGTAACGCGACCACCAACACTTGAAGACTGATTTATCTTCATAACCTTTGCTATGTCTTCAAGATTAAGTTTTATCTTCGAGTTGATTTTGTCTTTGATCTTTATTGGCTTTGCATTTGCACTTACACACACACACACACACCGTTTATTCTGACATTGGGTGCAGAATAACTATTCTGACATCACTTTCGAACTGCACGGTTAACGCGAGTGCACTGCATGCCTATCGAACGAGCTCTGCAATGTAATTAGAAAAAACTGCACGCGTATTTTCGTCACCGGTTTCTCTCCAGTTTCTAAACCGTTTGTCGGAACGAGGCGTATAATATACCGTTAGATAGCTACGGAAAATGCGCAATTTTTCCATGTTGAACACATTTCGAGATTCTTCGCGGTTTAAGAGCAGTTTCGAAAATGGTGGGCGGTCGACGAGTGGCAGCGAGCGTATTTTCGCGATTTTTTCTAAACGGCTCATCGGAATGAAGCAAACGATACGGCGTTGGAAAGATATCATCGAGCCGCAACTTTTTCATGTATATTACACTCTCTAATTCCTTACAGTTTAATAGTAATTTCAAATTTACTCAAAAACGGAATTCTATTTTTCAAATTTTACAATTTTTTCGGTACAGTTTTTGTTGTAGTTTTTTAACCGTTTGTTGGAACGAGGCGTGTGATACGGCATTGGAAAGCTATGGAATAGGCGCAACTTTCATATGTTGAGCATTTGTTGAGATACCTCACGGTTTAAAATGAATTTTACAAACGGTGCGGCTGCCCACGAGTGACAACGATCGTATTTCCGTGATTTTTTTCAAACCGCTCCTCGGAATGATGCAAATGATACGGCGTTGGAGATATATCGACGAGACGCAACTTTTTCACATAGAACACTCTCTCTAATTCCTTAGAGTTTAATGGCAGTCTTGAATTTACCGAAATGCGGATACTCTGTTTTTCGCGACACCAAAATCGACGCGTGAACCGCATCAGAGAGAAGGACGCACTGCTTCAAACAGAAAACTGCACTTCATCCGACGGTCAAACAAACTGCATGGGTTCTTTTTCATACTTATTAATTTTTAGGTGTGTAGCCCAGGCGAATGGACCGCATGGACTAAGCGAGTGGACTTCATAATTTATTTTTTGCTTTTCTTTTTTACTTCATGCACAAAGATAATGAATTGCTTAAACAAGGGTGTTTACATGGACAAAGAAAGCAACCCGCATGGTCGAGAAAAATGAACCACAGCACAATATTGCTGGATGCACTGCTTTTTAAATAAAATCATATACATGTGTGTGAAAAACTACATAATTCATCCCTGAAAAACAAATACACTTCTTAATACATTTTTCAAATGAAGTGTACTGGCTAGTCCTTCGAAGTGGACTTCTTTTTTAGGTCAGAGCGCACTGCATTTTTCTTTTATAGTCTCTTAGAGAACACTACAACCGAGTGAAGATGCAAACATATACAGAACTGCACGCCCAACCGGCACTGCTTTTTGCCCACAACTGCCGCCTGCATTCCCTGCGTGACTGCATGGACGTCTGCAGGACACAAATCTATACAACTTGCTCTTGAACACATCAAATTCATAAGTGTACTTCCGAACAAGATCGTGTCCATCTCATCTTGCTTCCATAGTGGATCAAAGAAGCAGTGCAAAAGCTTGTAGCACCCATCTGAAAACTGCACTGGAGATACGTCAGCAATAAACTGCAATTTTTCTGAATGAGTAATAAATAAAAAAAAAATGACTTTTTTAAGAACTTCAAATAGGTCCAGCAAGCTGCACAATTAAATATAGTGAGATGCATATCTCATGCGTCCCTGAGCTGCAACTTTAGGCACGGTGAGCTGCTCCCGCCGGCTAAAAAGGAGCAAGGTGCGTCAGCGCACTGCAGCACCCTTGGCGGCCTGCGCCACCGCAGCACCAGTTTGCCTCCATTGCCAAGGGCTTCCTCGCGCGCAGCCTTGCTCCCATGGCCGCCGGCCTCCAAGCGCACTGCAGCACCGGGACCACCGAACCCCGTCGAGTAGCGGGGCGAACTGCTGGCCCGCCGTTGAGTAGCGGGACGGAAAGCTCGAGAGGGATCCACCTGCTCCAACGTATCCCACTGCCCGATGTGGTGCGCTAGAGGTAGGGGAGGTAGCTCGCCGGGGGAAGGTGGATGGGGGAAGCCGCTGGGTTCAGGAGCAGGGCAGCGCGTGATGGTCACATGGCGCATCGGATCTCACCGGTGTCGGGAGGGAGAGCTGATGGAGGGGTGACGGGGCCTAATGATGGAGATCCAGATGGGATGCTGCGGGAGTCCGGCGGCGCGTGGTGGGGCGGGATCCCGGCGGCGCGTGGTGGGGCCGGGCTCCGCTGGGGCTTGGTGGGGCGGGGCTCCGTCGGGCCGTGGTCAGCCAGATGCATCCCCCGTCCTCCCGCTATTGCTGCACCGAACGAGATCCGGCGTCGACGAAGAACGGGGAGGCTGAGGCAACTCTGATCCGGCGCCATGCGGTTGAAGAACAGGAGTGGGGTGGCGAGGCGTGACGCTTGGTGGCCGGGGCTCCGGAGGCGCGGGGAAGGACGTGGGCCGCGGGGAGGCTGTCTTGGCCTGAGTAGATGTCGGCGGGGGTAGGTGCGGGGGGAAGGCCGGTCGGTGGCGGTTGGCCGGCCGGAACGGAGCTGGTGGCTGGTGGCTGGCGGCGAAAATGGATGAAGGTGAGGGGGATTGGGGGTCGGGGTGGTTCGAGGCGAGAGGAAGGTGAGGGAACTGGAGATCGGGGTGGTGCGGGAATTGGGAGGACAGAGAAGAATGTGGGTTAGGACAGGGGAAGCTCGTTTTTGTTTTTCGGTGGTGTTTTTTCTATACGCTCGTGCGGTGCGGAAGCGATGTTAGAATAAGGAGAGAATTCCTTCTACGACACTACTCTTAAATTTGATGCCTTATGTGACACTCCTAACTTTTTGCTTCCTCATGTGACCTCTTGTATAAAATTTATGCCTCACATGACACCGCCGTCGGTTCTGTTAAATCGTTCCGTCACTTTTTACCCTTCTGGACCAAACTGCCCCCGTTTGATTGGATCGAGCACCTGACCCCCAGCCTTCACAAGTCGAACAAAGAGACCCCGAGCCCGCACCTCACGCGTCGGGGCGGAACCCTAGCAGCGGCGGCGCGGCTGTGTCACCGGAAGGCGCGGCGGCCGAGGGCGCCATGGAGCAGGCGGCGGCTGAAGGAGAACCAGGCGGCGAGGCGGCTGAGGGCGGGCAAGGCGCGGCGGCCGAGGGCGCCATGGAGCAGGCGGCGGCCGAGGGCGGGCCTGGAGTCGCGGCGGCCGAAGGCGGGCCTGGAGTCGCGGCGGCCGAGGGCGGGCCTGGAGTCGCGGCGGCCGTCGGCGGGCCTGGAGGCGCGGCGGCCGGACCTGGAGGCGCGGAGAGCTGGTCGGCTTGGGCAGATTGGCAAGAAGGGTGAGTGCTTAGGAGCTTGTACTCTCCAGATGCAGTTTAGTATGCTGAAATTTAGTAGCAATGTTTATGTATTTCTCTGTGATTTGCAGGATGGATCCAGAAAAGGTAGTGCAGATGTTGATTGCATACTGTGATCCCTCCAAAGAAGCATATGAGCCTATCGTCGAGGATTGGACAGATGTTCAAGCGGACAACAACACAAAAGAGGCCGATGATAGTTATCTTTGCAACCCAATCCCGGAGAATGAGCATGTTGGTATTGATGAGGAGAAAATGTATTTGGAGAAAGAACCTATACCTCTAAAATTGGTTCTTTTTTCTGGTAAAGAGAAAGACAAAACCAATGTTCCTGAGGATGGGAGCGAGGATGGGAGCGAGGATGGCAGCTAGGATGGGAGCGAGGAGGAGCCTGAAGTAGAGGAGGAGGAGTTGCATGAGCCAGATCATGCCCCAAATACAGAGTATGACCAGCAAGACCCTCCAATGACTGTAGGATCCACATATCCCAATATGGATGTGTTTAAGTTGGCTCTTTCTCAGCATGCAGTCAAACGTGACTTTGAGTATAACACAGAGAAGAGCACACAACGTAGGTTAAGGGCCTATTGTAAAAGAAGAGATGAAGATGATTGCCCATGGAGGATACATGCTTCTACAACAGCTGATAGGCGTACTGTAATGGTAATTGTCTAACCGTACTTATTTCTGAATATATCTTGCATAAATGTTGAGGAGATTTTAGCTTACTTGTATTCCTCTTTTGTAGGTGAAAAAAAACCCTTTTGACCACGATTGTTCTAGTACGAAAAGGAAAAAGAAAGTGAAGAACGCAACTAAGTTCTGGATATGTGAGAAGGTGAAAGATTGGCTCATTGAAGATGCAACTCTAGGAGCAATGGAATTGCGAAAAAAGCTGAAAGAACACTACAAGATCAAAATCCACTACAAGAGAGTCTATATGGGTAAGCTGCTAGCCTTGAAGCAACTATACGGTGATTGGGATAGTAATTTTAACAGCTTGTATAGGTTTAAAGCACAAGTTGAAAGTTGCTGCCCTAATAGCATAGTGCAGATCGACCATCATACCATAAATGGTAAAATAAGGTTTAGAAGAATTTTTGTTGCTCTCAAACCTTGCATAGATGGATTTCTTAGTGGCTGCAGGCCATATTTGGCTGTGGACAGCACCTTTATGACAGGCAGATTCAAGGGGCAATTGGCTAGTGCTACTGCAGTGGATGGCCATAATTGGATGTATCCAGTTTGTTTTGGAGTTTTTGACTCTGAAACAAATGAAAATTGGATCTGGTTCATGCAATTGCTAAGACAGGCCATAGGATCACCAACAGGTTTAGCCATATGCACTGATGCTGGCCAAGCAGTGATGACAGGGGTAAAAGAAGTGTTCCCGGAGGCAGAACATAGAG
Organism: Elymus sibiricus; assembly: GCA_039707655.1. NCBI lineage: Eukaryota > Viridiplantae > Streptophyta > Magnoliopsida > Poales > Poaceae > Elymus > Elymus sibiricus. Next base: position 145,311,761 of record CM077671.1, on the reverse strand, counting down.
AATGTATGTTCCACTTGGTGAGCAACTTCAAGAAGAAGTTTACTGGAAAAGTATTTGATGACCACCTATGGGCAGCTGCTTACTCATGGAACCCATATATATTTGACAAGAATTGGGCTGCAATGGAGGCAGTAAAGCCAGCCGCAACAGCATATATTAGGAAGTGGCACAATAGGTTGTAGTCTAGGAGTCAGTTCTCGACCATATGCAAGATGGACTATGTAACCAACAACTTGGCGGAGTGCTTTAACAATTGGATCAAGCACCACAAGTCATTGAACTTGGACGATTTCTTGGATAAGGCGAGGCAGCTGATTATGATCTTGTGGAATGATAGGAGAAAAGTAGCAAAGAAGTTAGATGGATTGATTCTACCCCACATAATGAAGAAGTTAAACGCATTGACTAGAGAATTCAACTTGGAGGTGGTAGAATGCTCAGAAGAAGCGGCTGAAGTGGTTGCATTAGGAGGCAGCGGTTTTAGGTTTGTCGTTAACTTGCAAGATCAAACATGTTCATGTCGACAATGGCAAGTTTGTGGTCTTCCTTGCAAACATGCTCTTGCATTCATCACGTCACTTAGCGATGCTCACATAAAGAATTACGTTGATTTGTATTATTCCACTGAAAAATTCAGAGCAGCCTATTCCAACCTGATCCCTGCTATGCCTGACAAGAGCCAATGGCCTGAATCTGACCATGGATTTTTCATGCATCCACCACTACTTAAAGCTACAGCTGGCAGGCCTAAAACTGAGAGATATAAAGGTTGTAGTGACAAGAAAAGAAAAAAGGGCAAGCACTTATGTCCAAGTTGTAAGGAATATGGGCATCATTGGCACAACTGTAAGAAGGGTAACCCTGATGACATTGCTGCAATGTTGGCTATTAGGTAATATAGATTACTCTTTCTTGCTTCTCTTATTATTTTTGTTTGCAACTACATGTGTTAACTACTTTTCCTATTGCTCATGTAGAGAACCACCAAAGAAGAGGGCAAAGACTAGCAAAACAGCCCAGTCCATTGTGCCTTGCGAGGATGGAGCACCAACAAGGATGCTTTTTCCACCACCAAGGTTAGCACTTATACACTTCTGCCAATGAGTATAAAAACTCAGTTTATGTTCTAAGTTGTTTCTTTCTCATCATAGCCAAAGCTTGGAAACTACAACTAAGAAAAAGAGAAAACATGACAACACTGAATCTGGAGGTTCAAAGAGGTACTTTTCTGTATTACTTGCTGCCATAAGCTTACTGCTGCTGCCATAAACTTGCTGTATTATGCTGCTGCCATAAACTTGCTGCTGCCATAAACTTGTTGCTGCTCTAAACTTACTGCTGCCATAAACTTGCTGCTGTCATTACTGCGATAAACTTGCTACTGCCATAAAATTTCTCTAAACTTTATGCTGTCATTACTGCCCTAAACTTACTGTTGCCATACACGCATGTGCAGATAAAAAACTAGCTCCATTGAGAAGGCCAAGACGAAAAAGAAGGTTACTGAGAAGATTACGGTGCCACTTGACAGCCCAGCAATGGGCACAAGGAGCAGAAAGTTTAATCCTCCTAGCCCTGCTATGAGCACAAGAAGCAAAAGAAGGCTCAGCTTGTAATTTCATATGCTTCTATGCTCTTCCATTGATGTAATGGTTCTTTTGGAGTTCCTGTGATATGATGGTTCTTTTGGAAGTCCTTTAGCCTGACATATGTGAACTATTGGTGACTTATGTGTGAATCTGGTTGCTTATGGCACTTGTTGAGAATTGTTCAATCGATTATATAAATATAAACTGTGTGCAGGGGATATGGCATCAAAATACAAGGGAGGTTCTGCCGATTTTTTTAATTTTTTTGTATTTTTGTCACACATTGCATCAGAGGCAAAAGTGACTTTGTATGTGGAAAGTTGACACCGTTAGCTCTAAAAATACACTAGAGTGTCATGTGAGGCATAAATTTTACACAAGTGGCCATAGAAGGAAGCAAAAAGTTGGGAGTGTCACATAAGGCATCATATTTTAGGAGTAGTGTCATAGAAGGAATTCTCTCTAGAATAAGCCAGTGATGTCAGAATAAGGTCTTAAAGGTGATGTCAAAATAGACCCACCCTATATACTAGTAAAACGCCCACGGGCCTTTTGTTGTATATAAAACTCGATAAAATTTTGTCCTTTTTCAATGATATCGTCTCAACACCCTTGTTGGTGGATTCCTTTTGAATTTCGACATAATCCATCTCCAACTGTCTCATACTCTACAAAAATAAATGTATATATAAACACACCTTTTGTATTATCAAGCGTAACAAACATATAAAGCACAATTATTTGCATGCATCTCTTCTGAATGTTAAAACTCAGTGATTTTTTGGTCAGATCCATCGTACAAATGACTTGTTAGGGTATTTGATATTTTTCACTATATAAAAGCACGAGACATTCCTCTCATAGCGAACAACCGCTTTTCCTAAAAAATGGGTCGCTCTACTTCTTCTTATAATTAACTGCTCGTGTGTTGCAACATGCTACACATATTATAATGATTTATCATCGACAACAAGGCATACTTCTTCGTCTTCTTTACCCACTATCTTCGCCTCTTTAATTCAAGCTCGTCACATTTGTCAATAGCGCATGCAGGTCTTAACCTGGCGTGAACTCCCTCCCTTCCTACCTCAGATCAAATCGCCTGGAAGATCCAGTTTTAAAAAAGGGATATGGCAACACATCAGGCCTAAAACTACACACCAGACGAAAACACTTGCTAGAACGAATACTGAATGGAATTAGCTATAGGACGGACAAGAAGCCATTGAATAATCAAAACATTATAGCCCTAATATAGCAAGGACTCAAGGTGGCATGCAAGACACATTGATCAAGGTAACGTTATTCACCCACATACGACGCTTAAGCACCGATAACATGGCAAAATCACAGCTTGCAATCATGACTCCTGGATTATATAGTTGATATGCTCCTCCCCTACACCACCACTACCACCATCAATTACACTCCTCCCCTGCACCACCACTGCCACCATCAATTACATTGTTTGTTGCTACCGTGTTACGAGTATGGGGAATAAGAAGCTGCATCACCATTGTTGTTTCTATTCCGTCCAGCTGTGTTGCTCCTGATTGTCTTTGCATGAGCTTTGCGGCGCTGAAAGCGCAAGTGGATAAATAAGTTAAAGGTGAATCACACCCTTTTGAGGTACCATCGTATAGTGTATTATTTATTTTGTCAAAATCACAATCATAAAAGTTATTTTTCATTATGCAATAAATATACGGTTCAGCCAACAACTACGTGGAGAAAGCACATCATGATAGACCGCAAATGTGACAGAAATACTGCTTATCCGTGAACCTGGCCAATTAATCAACAATTAAATCTAGTTTAGAAATGTCAACAACCAGATATGGCAGAAATTAAACACATAGTACATTCAACATTAAGGTGGGGAAGAAACTGGAAAGCAGACTAACACACATCACTTGCATCCAGATAGTGTAAAGAACATCACAAATACCACATGATCACCTCTATCATGGACTTGTGGACCGGCTGGGGCAGAAACAGATAAAGGGCCTCTCAATAACCAACCAGTTTACAGTATACTGTTTCATAAGCTCCTTCGACCATAACATTTCCAAAATCACAAATTCAATTAGGCTATTGTTGTAATTTAGTATTTAATTTAGATTCACACGGAGCCCATTTTAGTGAAATCGAGATTTGGACACATCATGCAAATAGAGTTCAGTATTCAGAATTTAAATCACTCGAACAGACCTGACATCATTTGGCAATTTAGATGGCCAAGACTAAAAGGACGATTAATGATTACAGATTTCAGAAACAACTAACCAAATATGAGAGGTGATTTTTCATGCAAGTGCATCATTTTAGAGAATGTCATGATGTAAAAATTCTAGAATTCTAGATTGGAAACAACATGAAACCTGAAAGATTGGAGAATAGTAAATTTTGGATCAGCAAAACATAATGACGCCGAAGATCAACTCTGAAGAACATTAAATTATGCACATGAGGTTCCTGATGAATTGAATACCTGAACAGTCACAAATAGCCGAACTGAGCGCAAAACCTAAAGTTCCAAACCTAACGTGAATAATAGCTGCGGGTGAGTTGACAACACATGTGTATTTGCGAATGACTGAATACATACACATGGTCCAATAAACAAACATCAGTAATCAAAATTCTAGATAACCATAAACTATTTGCTCTTATTGCGAATACTTATTGGCATATTACTATTGCAATATAAATAAGTAGAGAAGGCATACACAGATACACTACAGCAAAAAAAGGAGATTCCGCTTCTCTTTCCATGAGGGGTGCTAGGGATTTTACCTCTACAAACCGTAACCATGGTTGTACCCAACAATATAGAATCTGCAGAAATAGAAAAATGCTAGATATGATAGGCGACGGAGTGGACAGCGCCAGCCTGGACTAATGGACGACGATGAAGGAAGGAGAGGCATGTAGGAGGCTAAAATGCAGCTATCAGCGATCACCTAAATCAACTGAAGAAACAAGTACCGTAGAGGAAAATAGCTACCTTGTAGAAGCATTGTTGGTTGATTTACAAGCTTCATAAGAAATCATAATAAAAAGAATGAAAAAAACATTACTGACTTAGTTCACCGACCAAGAGCAGAAGCAATAAAAAAGACTTCTGAACAATTTTGAAATAATATCAATCTCGTACATAGTGGAGTTCGTCTTAACACCAATTTTAGCTTCACAAAAATTCTAGCTTGGCTAATTTGGGTAAACCATGAAATCTATAGGCAGTTAAATGTGGTAGATCAGAAAAGAATGACAGGTTTTATGTTAATTAATACATTAAGAAAATGGAGTGCATTCAAATCGAAAAAAGAATCACATAAGAGACTATTAACTTCTTCGAGTAGTAGAGAAACACTATCAATAATCTCAATAAAGCTACATACTATTCAGTTTCAAAAGGCTGAGGCGATGTTTGCAGCGTTTTTTACGGAGACTATGGCGGCTTACGCCGGCCTGAACCACTTCATAAAACTGAGAAATATACAGAGTCCAATGAGTACACAGGGATTAAGAGAAATAAAAGAAGGGAAAACAATTTAAAATCTCACAGATAGGTGATACAGCAGAGTGCTCCAATTCGTAAGGTGTCATTTCTTAATTTCATGTGAATACCTGTTGGACCACAACAGAAGATCATCATCAATCTTGTTAGGAGTAATGTGCAATTCCGCAAAAACATCCCGGGAGACCTTGGAGTTTCTACGCTTCCAAGAGATCTTTGACTGAATCAGCATTGAGTGGATGAAAACTTTGAAGTTCAGACCAAAACAAAGCTACGGAGGAGCAGCTGATTAACATATGAGCAGTAGTCTCTGATTCATTCAAGAGCAGACAATGCGCCTACTGGTATATGAGCACTATACAATCCGCCATCCCACTTTACCTATCAAATTAAGTAGCAATCCTACTATCAGCTGCACATTGTATATATATCAGGAGCAATCAATAGTATACACACACCCCAATTCTCTCCCTTATGTTCTCACCACAGCTGCCTCGGTAATATGATATACAAATCAGATCATAGTATACGCTTGTTCAGAAGAGCGGATAAAAATAATTTAACAATTTTCAATGATCTTAATTGAGATCATCTAGGTTCAGAACTATCTGATGTGAAATAAATCAAGATAAATTTCAGCGACGAATAAAGTAAGCTGGTTGCAGCACAAACATTGTCAGTTGTACATATGTACTTCAACAATGATAAGCATTAAATTCCCTTATTTAATAGTTCATACAATTCTGATCGGAGGTTGAGAGTAGGTGGTGGTGCTGACCATGGGAGGAGGAACAGACGCCCTGCCGTAGCTGGTCCGGCCGCTGTGTCTCTCGATGATTCCGATGGCCGTGGTCTACACCCACACTACCTGCTCTTTGACACTTCAAAAGTATAATCTACGCCAGTAGCTAGCCATGGTGGTGGAGATGCGAGAGAATATGCGTATACAGGTGATTGCCGAGGCATGCTTGCCCGCTAGAGCTATGAGCGCCCATCCTAGGGCACCAACAACCTGACCGCCTCCCTCCAATGTCGATGACAGAGGCGATGACCGTGGTAGGGAAGAATCCCTTCTTGCCCCGTGTGCAGCGTCGAAGGTGAGGACGAGATGTCCATCTCGATGGTGCAGTGCCAGATGGGACGAGGGAAGGTTTATCCGGTGGCGATTGCGGACCTCGGCGGCGTCAATATTGTACCTCGGCGATGTGTCCCGACGGCGACGTGGAGGTCCGTAATGAAGACGGCGGCGACTCCTCTCGGCAGCGGTATCCTAACGGCGATCTGGAGGTCTGCAACGAAGGCAGTGGCGCCTCCTCCAGGACCTCGATGCCGGCTCCTCGACGATGGCGGCTAGGGCTTGGTTTCTGTCGACATAACGAATAGATCGGCGGCGGCGAAGAGATCCGCGATGGCGGCCTGGGACGTGGTTCTAGTCGTCGTTGCAAGGGGTCCTCGATCCCAGGGTCATGCGAGGGGGCCTCGCTCGTCCGATTCTTCTGGTTTTTTAGTTGTGAGAGGGGGCCTCGGTCGTTGTCCGATTTTTTTTCGTGCAATGGGTCTTCGGTCATCGTTCAAATTTTCTTCATGCGAGTGGACATCGCTACATGGTCGTAGTCCGTTTTCTCGTTAATTGCGACCGATTAGTCAATGGTTTTTTTAATTCGTTATTTGTTTCCATAAAATCCGTTATTTTGTTTCCTAAAGTAAAATGCATTGATGAAATAGATAGATTGGTTTGAATAAATTAGGAAAGGTACATATGTGATATTTTATACGTTAGGAAAGTATTGTTTATGATTTTGGAATTCTTAATTACCTATTATTATTGTGATTAAATCGAATCATCAACTGTCAAAGCAAGCACAAAACAAATTCTTCCGCTTTAATGGTGGATTTGGTTTTTTAATGGGAGGGAGAAAATAAACCAATGGGAGGGAACGGCGGGATGAAAAAAATGGACGAAAATAAACCAGACGAAAATAAACCCAGAACGGAAGCTACCAACTCCCCAATTAGGAGTAGATATATATATACATGCGAGCTATTCTGTGACCAGGGACAGAATAATATTCTGTAACCAATCTTGAACTTACCCGACCGACTGTTTGTACTGACGTATATTGTAACTAGAACTGATGCGTCTGTGTGTTGGACGGGCGTAACCAGTGTGTTCGTCGGCGAGTTTCCGGCGGTTCTCCGGCGAGCTCCTGCTTGTCGCGCGTTACCAGAAGAGCTTTCTACGAGGTTCCGCACGCGCGTTTGCTAGAACTGATTTTGTTTAGCTCTTGGGCCGCTTCCGGTGATTGCGTGAGCTGCCATGGCGGAGGTGTTCCCGCCGGTAGTGTTTGGCGCGCTGTTCGTTTCTCTTTCAATTGAGTTCGTCTGAGCTTCTGTGCGTTATTGGAGTCTTCAATTAATCACTGCGTGACAGTTTTTGATAGTCTTTGCTTCGAATTTTTGATTTGCAGTTCTGTTCTTCTTCCGCTTCCGCCATGGCCATCTTCCCATGCGTGTTCTTGCTGTTCGCGCGTTTTTTTTAAAAAATGGTTCAACAGGGATGGTTGTTAGCTTCGCACGACTAGTTATGCATCATCAATTTTTCTTCTAGAGTCGTGCGTAATCCAAATTTGGTTGTTTTAGTCGTTGGCGGGGATAGTTGTGTTGAACAACTTTGTGTTTACTGCTTTATTGGTTCGGTGGTGGTCAAGCTTGTTTGTTTGGGGTGTCAGACTATTCAATTTTGGTCCACCTGTGTAATTAATACTTGTTTGTGGTTTTCTGTCGCTGTTGAATTTACGCGGAGAGATGCATGCGCATTTGGACGGCTACTGTATGTCAAGTTGGACTGCTACGCGTCATTGTTGTATGGCTGTGTGCATACAGGGCAATAATTGCGTTGGTCAGATGACTCCTTCCTCCTCTTTGCTATAAATTCTATCTACCTGCGATGCTGCGTGGCTCAGACGACTCCTTCCTCCCGTTGTATCCTCTAAATCTCAGATCTAGGCTCCGCTCCTTCTGTTTCTTCTTTGTTTTCTTCCCTGTGTTGTGAATGGAGGATTGTTCTTGTGGTTGTCTTGCAAGGATGGTACCCATGACAGATGCTTGTATCTACCAGGATGGATTACAGTTGACGCAGGTTCAGCGCCGTGGGCAGCTTGAGTCTCTTCTGTACAGCAGGCGTGGTTTTCGGGCACCTTATGTTTGCCGTCTGAAGGCTGCAGACCTGGAGGAATCATGGGTATGTGATTGTTCTTGGTTTGTGTGTTTCATCTTAAAACCATTCACTAAATTTATATTATCATTAGCTGTTTTAGTTTAATTAGAGTCCTTGTCTATATGTTCAGTTTGTCAGGTATTATCAGTAGTTAACAGTAGTTAAAATAGTTGCTAGATGTGTGCAGTAGTTAACATTTGTTCAGTTTCGTCAGGTATTAACAGTAGTTAACAGTAGGTTTTTCTATGTTTATTTTGTTCTTCTTCAAATTTTGAACTTTCTATTAAAATAGTTGCTAGATTTGTGAATATATTCAGGCATGTCAGGTGTTTATAATTCTTTTTTTATGTATGCCCAATTGCAGAAATTGCCATTGAGGATCAGGTTTGGTTCTGCTAGGTCAGGGAAGCTGATGTTGGTTACAGTCCACAAGAATGGGTATCATAACATGGAGGCTTCCTATGTTACTGACTCTGATGGTTGCATCAACCTAACTGCTGGTTGGAAAGAGTTTGTTGCTGAATCTGGACTTTAGGACGGAGACGTTGTGATGCTGGTATTCTGCAGGGAAGATGACTCTCTGGAGATTAGTATTTATGTGTTGTAGGTTATTTGTGGCAAAATCTAGCTGGTTGTGGCATTTGTGCTTCATTTGATTTTGTGTTGGCATTTCAAAAAATATTGTCTATGAGATGATGGAACTATGTGTGTTTTCAGATGGTCTTAAAGTTTCTATTAGATTGTATGTCTACTCATTTTTATGTGTTATGTTTTTCAAATTTGTCAGCAGTGTTGTTGTTGGACTGACGTGCATGAATAATTAGTACTGGCTTGTCTTCATGGTGATATTTTTGGACTTATGTGAATGTTTTGCGTGAATGTTGTACTACCAGTGTTGGATCCATTGAACTTAGTTCTAATAATTGGTAGAACACATGTAGTTTATATGACAGTGCCGTGGCGTCGCATGCATAGGCGAGTCCGTCACATCCGTGACCCCACTATCTATCTTAGGGGTGTGGCTCTGGGGTGAATTTCTGTTGGGGTGGAAACAGAATGACTGCACTGCGTGCGTTAGCGCGAGGCCGAGCCGGGGGGAGGGGGGTCGTGACCCCCCTCCCCCTCCCCCGGCGAGGCCGAGCCAGGAACGAGCCGGAGCAGGCGATGACGCGACGTCCGCGGCGTCGCATGCGTAGGCAAGTCCATCACATCCGTGACCCCACTATCTATCTTAGGGGTGTGGCTCTGGGGTGCATTTCTGTTTGGGGTGGAAACATAATGACCGGCACCTCACCCAGTGGCATAGTCATACTGATACATCTTTCTTGTTTGGACTTTTTCCCCATTATCTATCTTAGTGTTTTTAGGGTTTAGGGTGCATTTCTGTTTGGGGGTGGAAACAGAATGACCAGCACCTCACCCAGTGGCATAATCGTACTGATACATCTTTCTTGTTTGGACTTTTTCCCCATTATCTATCTTAGGGTTTTTAGGGTTTAGGGTCCATTTCTGTTTGGGGGTGGAAACAGAATGACCAGCACCTCACCCAGTGGCATAGTCGTACTGATACATCTTTCTTGTTTGGACTTTTTCCCCATTATCTATCTTAGGGTTGTGGCTCTGGGGTGCATTTCTGTTGGGGTGGAAACAGAATGACCGCACTGCGTGCGTTAGCGCGAGGCCCAGCCGGGGGGGAGGGGGTCGTGACCCCCCCTCCCCCTCCCCCGGCGAGGCCGAGCCAGGAACGAGCTAGAGCAGGCGACGACGCGGCGTGCCTCGACGTCGCATACGTAGGCGAGTCCGTCACATCCGTGACCCCACTATCTATCTTAGGGGTGTGGCTCTGGGGTGCATTTCTGTTTGGGGGTGGAAACAGAATGACCAGCACCTCACCCAGTGGCATAGTCGTACTGATACATCTTTCTTGTTTGGACTTTTTCCCCATTATCTATCTTATTGTTTTTAGGGTTTAGGGTGCATTTCTTTTTGGGGGTGGAAACAGAATGACCAGCACCTCACCCAGTGGCATAGTCGTACTGATACATCTTTCTTGTTTGGACTTTTTCCCCATTATCTATCTTAGGGGTGTGGCTCTGGGGTGCATTTCTGTTGGGGTGGAAACAGAATGACCGCACTGCGTGCGTTAGCGCGAGGCCGAGCCGGGGGGGGGGTCGTGACCCCCCTCCCCCTCCCCCGGCGAGGCCGAGCCAGGAACGAGCCGGAGCAGGCGACGACGCGGCGTGCCGCGGCGTCGCATGCGTAGGCGAGTCCGTCACATCCGTGACCCCACTATCTATCTTAGGGGTGTGGCTCTGGGGTGCATTTCTGTTTGGGGGTGGAAACAGAATGACCAGCACCTCACCCAGTGGCATAGTCGTATTGATACATCTTTCTTGTTTGGACTTTTTCCCCATTATCTATCTTAGGGGTGTGGCTCTGGGGTGGAAACAGAATGAGCGCACTGCGTGCGTTAGCGCGAGGCCGAGCCGGGGGGGAGGGGGGTCGTGACCCCCCTCCCCCTCCCCCGGCGAGGCCGAGCCAGGAACGAGCCGGAGCAGGCGACGACGCGGCGTGCCGCGGCATCGCATGCGTAGGCGAGTCCGTCACATCCGTGACCCCACTATCTATTTTTTAGTCCGTGACATGCGTAACCAGCACCGCACCCAATGTCATTGTTGTACTTGCACATTTTTCTTGTTTGTACTTTTGCTACATTATCTATTTTAGTCAGAACATGCGCCGATGCGGCGTGCCGTGCGAAATAATGAGTGAGCTGGATCAAGTGAGACTATTTTTGCGTTGTGATTGATAATGTAGTCTCATTTTGTTGACTGAGGTTTTGCCCACTTCCAATTTAATTGTGAATCATTTTTTATTTTGGTATTAACTTTGTTTAAATTTTGAAAAAAATGTATTTATTGTTGAATAGTGTATTTCATGAATTTAATTGTACCTTTGTTGTATCATTATTTGAACTGACTAACATTAATGTTAATTTATTTTTCGCACTAACTCTTTTTTTTTGAACTAACTGCTTTGAGATTGTGGGCCTTGAGTATTTTTTTAACCCACTATCGTGGGCGAGAGCCTTTACTGTAAGTGCGGATATAAACTCCCCTGCCCATAGCCCACCCCGTGGGGAAGTTAGACAAACTGTTGCGTTTTCGTTCCCCTCCTCTGGTCTTCATCCCAAGCAGAGCGTCTTCTCCGGCGTCGGCGGAGCGTCGGCCTGCGACTCGAAGTGGAGAAGAAGATTTCTAGGCGAGTTGTCTCCCCTCCTTTCGTCTCCCCTCCTCTCCCCTTCCCTCTGGTCGTCCTGGCTACTAATAATTTTGCTCGTGTCACGATTTGCTAGGTTTTTTCGAGGGGAAGCTCCAGTTCCCGTCGCTCACCAGCCTCCTCGCCGGCGGCATGGCCGTCTACGAGGGCGAGAAGTGGATCAAGCACCGGAGGATCCTCAACTGCGGGTTGCACACGGAGAGGCTCGAGGTAATTTCCCCCTCCTCTCGGCTCCCATCCTCTCCTACCCAATTTTTCTGTGGTTAGTGTCCGATCTAGCAAGTTCAATGTGAACCCTAACTTTGCGCATGTCTCTTTCAGGTCTTGGTCGACACGTTTGTGTTTTACAGATCTTGATGGGTGGCTCACCTAGGCAGAAGAATTTGGACGGAGTTAATTTCTTATATCGGATCTGGTCCAGGATAAGTTTTTCGTTCAATGTTTCAAAACTGTTGCTTGATGTGTACTGATCTTATGGATGGTTTTAGTACTGACTACCATCTGCTGGTTGAACTGGTTATGTCTTGTTGGTAGTTACAACTTGTATGAATTTTCTAGTACTGAACATCTTGTACTGATTATTTAGATGTGTTTTGATGGTGTTGTTGACACCAGATTTTAACACGGTACAAAATGCAGTTGAGATGTCTTTAAATGAAAAGGTGTTCAACATGAAAAAGTTCTGCATCGTCAAATTGAACAACTTTGATGTTTAGGTCATCACTTTTCAACCTCATCTTAAGGGCCAAAATTACACTTGAAGTGTCAGAATTTAACTACGCTGACGGCCACCGTCGACATAGAAGGAGGTATGCCGACCGCCCAGCCGTAGGCATAGTAAGGCCATCGGCATAGCCTGACGCGAGGGATCAGACACTCGCTGAGGTGATGTCTGATGGGTTGCGTAAGCTATTAGGCCATCAAGAAGACCTCTAATGGAAAAACTTACAACGCGAAAAAGTTTTGCCTCGTCGATATGGTCAATTTTTCTTTTGGAGTCATCATCATTTGAGGTAATGTATGGCCTGCAGAATTTCTACAAAACTCAGACACCCTAGTCAGCCGCAGGACTGAATCCGACTGGAAGTTAAAGATGGCCTCGTGGAGTATTCAAGATGGCCTTGTTTGGAGAAGTGATCAACAGAAGAATTGTTTGTCTCGTCGAAACGATTGATTTTGATATAAATATCGTCTCAATCGGAAGTCATATGCAGATTCCGCGGCCCGCGCAAGAAGCAAGACAGAAGTTTGGGCCAGATTAGGGCTGAATCCGAGTTTAGCTAGAACTAGGACTCTAGGACGTGATTCGGTGTAATTTTCTTGTGAGGAAAATCTAGATGAATCCTTTGCTTGTACGGGAAGTCCAGCCGCCTCTTATATATATTGGAGGTGACGGCCGATTGAAAAAAAACACACACAATCGAACAAATGAATCTATACCACTTTTTCATCTACGTTTTATCTCTCCATCGTTTTTCTCTCTCATTCTTCGCTGTTCCTCGAGTTTGAGAGCTGCGAATCCTGAGGCTCTAGGGGCGAGCGAATCGACCTAGTGCAGCCCATAGCCGCCGCACTCCCTGACGGGGTCCCTCCCGGGCGTGCGGGGTTTCGGGTCTGCAAAAGCATCCCCCGACTGTCTTGTGTATCGCGCTGCCGGACGGTCCTCCTTCGACGTGAGCTGCGGTGCATCACCCCCGGCGTCGAGGGTACACGGTGACGTGTTCGTGTGTCAACAGGTGTGGATCTTATTCAGTACTTCTATGAGAAGTTTTAGTACTGACTACCATCTACTCTTTGAACTGGTAGTTGTACATATTGAAGTGGCAGTTGTTTTGTCATAGTTTTTTTTGTGGTCCTGGTCTTGTACATGAACTGACATTATGTCATGTTTGTGCACTGAAAGGGCTGGTGTGTTTGAACTGAGTGCTTGTTCTTCCTTATTGCAAAATGGTGTTTCTTTGCTGACTATTATGTTGTTGCAGATGTTGGAGTGCCAGTACCTCCTGAATCTGACAAATCAGACCCCCTTCAAGATCTTGCGAATGCTATTTTTGAGAAACTCAATGCTCTAGAAGATCTTGCGTGTGTTGCTGGTGTTTCTCTTTTGATTGCTCTATATTATTAGTGTGTTTTTTCATAAATGATTTTGAATTAGCTTAGTTTATCATTATGTGTGCGTGTGTTGCCATGCATTTTATTTTGTTGCTTCTTTGTTGTTTATTGTATTATTTTGTGTGTGCTTATGTTTTTGTTATATGCCGTTAATAATAGCCAGGCAGTCGATGAGGTAATTAATGATGTTGTCAAAGACATTAATGTTATGAATTTTGAAGATGGTGATGGAAGCTTGCAGTTGTCTGAGACTCAGTCTTAGAGTGTTGATGGTACTGAGCCTGTTACGCAGGCTGAGGATGTTGAACTGCAACTTCAGTTGGAGGATGAAAGGAAAAGAAAGAAGTTGAATGATCATGCAAGGAAACAGGAGTTGTTACGGCGTCAAAAGGCAGCTTTGGTGCATCCCTGTGCTGATGATGTTGTGCTACCTGAACCTGAGGCAGTGGCTCTCAAGGTCAGAAAAACTGTTTTGAAGAGGAAGTTGAAAGCTGTAATTGTTGTTGGCATGCAGAGGCGTAGCCCGCGTGTGAAAGCTGCTCTGGATACTGGTACTAACAAAGCTGATGTTATTAGTGATGCTGTCAATATTGGTGCAAGCACACTCAGTGGTTCTCCTGTTCGCCGTAGCCCGCAAGTTTTGGTATATAACAAGCCTTCTGCAGCTCCTCTCCCCGAGCGTTGCTCACTGAAGGAAAATAAGAAGCGCAAAGTTCCTCCTGCAAAGGTGAACAAAGGTGTGAAGAAGCGTGCCCGTGTTGAGGCTGAGGATCCTGAATTTGATGTAGAGGAGCTTGAAGTTAATTCTGAAGATGAAGAGGCGATGGTATATGTTCTTTTCCTTTGTGTAGGTTTTTTACTTTGCTAGTTAGTATCACTTTTTTATATGTCTGAACTAGTTTAGCTAGTAAATGTGTTAATGTTTGGAACCAGTTTGTTTATTAGTGGTTGTGCTTTCTGGTTATATATGTCTATTAGCATTTGGTTTGGCTCTTCTTATGGTACTCACATGATTCTGGTTTGGTAAATGTGTTGTGTACTTTATGTGGTTTAATAGTTGAACTTATAGTATTGTTTTGGTTATTGCTTTTTATATTTAGTTACCTAAATGTTTCCTTGTTTTGTTTCCTTTTTAGCCTGTTAATGTTAGGAGTCCAGTGAAGTTGGCAAGAGGTAAAAAAGGATAGCATTGCTGTTGATGAAGGAGATTTGCAGAAATTGAATATAACTGTGCGATGTTCGCTGAAGGAGATAGTTACTTGTGCTCGAATTCTGAAGGAACGTCATGTCGCCAGAGTTCATAAGGCTGGTTTTGGTTCTATCTTCGATTGGAAGGTGGAGGCTAACATTTCACGTCCTCTAATGGGAGTTTTGTATCTGAAGATAGATCCTGATACCATGACTCTTGACATGGGTGAGGCAAATAAGAGGCTACGCATCACTAGCGATGGCATACAGCAGCTCTTTGGGTTCCCTCGTGGCAATCGTTCTGCACCAAGGCCGTCTGAGGATGGCTACGACGATGCTCTAATGAGGTTAAGATCAGAGCTTGGCATCAGCAGGAGCCAGGATATCAAGACCAAGGATTTGAGGGATAAGCTTAGGGTCCTTGTCAATGATCCTGCTAAAGACGATTTAGCTCTGTGGGTTTTCTTCATTATTGTATTCATGAAAGTTGTTTTGCCTAGTGCGGCCACTCGTGTTTCGAGAGAGGCAGCAATGTTTGAGCACCTCGTCATCGAGGACATGGCTAATATGGATTACTGCCAGCTGATGGTTGATGAGCTTAGGAGGGCTGTCGTTAGATACCAAAATGGTGTTACCTTTGGGAAGGCAATCACGGGCTGTGCTATAGGGACTGTACTAATGTATCTTGACTACCTCATCCGTGGCAAGGTAGCGGAAGTGGATATGCGAGTTCCCCGTCTATGTTTCATGGATCAGAAGAAGCTCTCTGATCTTGCAGACGCAGATCTTATAAAAAAAGGCAATGCAGACCCTCAGACTTGGTTGTATGGGAAGCTTCCGGTGAGCTTTGTTTCTATCCTTGAGTTATAGTAATCTTTTTAGTTGATTTGAGTCTTAGTTTTCTTGTTTTCAGTACTGATGGGTCATTAGTGGTTGTACTGATGTTTTTCTATTCATTGTATTAATTTGTGCACCTGTTAAGTTTGTACTGGCAGTCATATTTTGTTAGTACTGACTCAATTAAATGTTTATCTTGAATCATGTTTTTTCAGTACTGATGGGTCATTTGTGGTTGTACTGATGTTTTTCTATTCATTGTATTAATTTGTGCACCTATTAAGTTTGTACTGGCAGTCATATTTTGTTAGTACTGACTCAATTAAAAGTTTATCTTGAATCATGTTTTTTTAATGTGAGTTGGATTCATTTCTTACCTTTTTTTTTCTTGTTTCACAGTAGAAAACCCAGGATGAAGTGGTTTTTTTCCGTGTTTATAAACGCCCAATCCTGGTGATGCCTTCTCAAGCTCCAAGGATTTCATCTTTCCGGAATGAGTTGACAGATGGTCGCCGTACTGATGGTGCTTTTGATCTTCCTCCTGTCCCTAGTAAATCTAGTACCTCCTACAAGCCTGCTTTTGGTATTGATGTGGCAGTTTCTGCGTTGGAGTGTGTTGAGCACATTTTTCTTAATGTGACTTCTGCACTGGATAAAGTGCCAACTATAGCTGAGCGTCTGAGTCGTATTGATGGCATCCTTTCTAAGAGTCATCAATTTAATGCTGACGAATCAATGGATTATATTGAGATGGAGAGACTTTTAATTAGTGAAATGCGTGATGGTGCTGCTCAACTAGTCCAGAGCTCGGCGTGCTTGTTGAACACTGTCAAGCGTTTCAAAACCATGCAAGACTCTCGCTGCAACACATATGAAAAAGGTGCTGATCTTGTGCTGAAGCAGATGGAGGAGAATGAGGCTGCTGCCCGCAGGACAGAAGTTGATACTGAGGCTAATAATTTGTCTGGAGATAATAGGAATGATTATGATTTGGAGGCCCCTGTTCTTGAGGTGACTCAGTTTATTTTTTGTTTTTTGTTTTTTTTAATATGTTGTTCTGATATGCATACTGTAGTTGAACTTTGTTAACCTGCTTTGATTTTGCTTGTTTCAAAGTTGGTCCTTTTTTCTTGCAGTAGCTCATGAATGGTTTGTGCTCTATTATTTTTATTTCTCTGATGCAGGAGACAACTGGTGGTGTTGATGCTGGTGCTGATGAGAGAGGAGTCAACAATGTATCTGCTGATAAGAGCAAGGTCGGTTGTTCTTTTTACTGTTTACAAATGGCTTTCTAATTTTTCCATGCGTGCCTCCGTGCCTTACTTTTGGGTTGGTTGTTAATAGCACTGTTGTTTTTTTGCTTTATTATTTATCAATCAGGATCCTGTTGATGCTGGTAAGGCTCATTCGCCCACCGTTGATGTTCCTGTGAATAAGGATCTTGTCGATAGTGGTGAGGCTCATTCTCCCACCGTTGATGTTCCTGTGAATAAGGATCCTGTTGATGGTGACGTTGCTTCTGTTGATGTGAAGGTTCGTTTTATGTACTTGGATGTTTTCTGCAGGTTTTCCTTTGTGTCCTTTTATGGTTGTTAGTTTTGCACACTAACTATAGTATCTGAAATTTTCCACTCAGATGCCTGATGTTGAACAAGACGTTAATGTTGCTGGTGTCGGTGGCAAGGTTGCTGACGAGGATGTTGCTGCTGCCAGTGTGCTTGGTTGTAAATCTTCTGGTATTGGCAGTGATGCAAATGACAATGTATCTGATTCTGAGGAGTTGCCTCCTGAGAATTTTCCGCCTGGAGGGCTTGACTATGGTGACGCATTGGAAGATGCCGGGGTGTCTAGCACAGAAGATGTATTGTCTGAAGATGATGAGATGATTGTGTCTATTTCTTCTGAGCCCTTGACTGATGAGGCGATTCTGACGTCTCAGGATTTTTTATCATCAGACCCTGAAAGTGCAGGCAAGATTTTGTCGTCACAGGATTTTGTGTCGTCAAACCCTGAAAGTTCAAGCAAGTTGGCGTCTTCAGATGTTTCTCGGTCGTCTAATACTGAGAGTGCAGGCAAGAAACTGTGATAGCGATAGGATTTGTTTGTCATTTCTTTTTATTGTACTTCTCATCTTTGGTTGTGTGGCCTTGTGGCCTTTTAGTGTTTGAACTGATTGTTCGTTTTCCTTTTATGTGTAATCAGACGGTGCTAATGCTGCTAAGGTTGATGCTTTTTTCTTCACTGTTATGAGGTTGCGCACGAACCGTAAGAAACGGTTAGTGTGGCTTTTTGTGTCGTGACTGTGGTTGTATCATTTCCATATTTTACTTTCAGTTTTCTCCTTGTATTCTTGTTGTCATTGCAGTAGTTTTAATTCCTTGCACCATCTGTTTACCTCAGTGAACTTCCAATGTTTCAAAATGAAGAATGTAATGCTAAAATTGAACATGTTGCTGAAGCTTTCAAACTTGAAGGCATGCTCAACTCTAATGCTGCTGATGTTGTTCTATATTCTCTACGTGAAAAGTACCGGGGCACCGACAGGTTGATTGTTCCCAGATGGGTAACAGTGAGTATTGTGATATTTATCTATTTACTTTTTTTATTTTTTTGTGTACTGTGCTGGTTTTAGATTTGATTGGTTTCTTGTCAATTTATTAATAGACATTTGTGATTTGTGCAACAGACCAAGATCCTTAATGGAGATACTGCTGGCAGTGTGCGGCAGTGGTTCTTAAAGTCAGTGTCTGATGGGATTGACTTTGTATGTGACTCATCATTTCCATATTTTTACTGTACTCATGAAATCAAATGTGCTCTTATTATTTAAATGTGTACTTATTGTACTAATGAGCTGGAACTGAAACGATATTTTTCAAATTTTACATGGTGAAAATAATGTTAGCACTGGTGTGTTTGTTCATTTAGGACTTATGATTTTGTAAATGTTAGCACTGATGAGTTTCTTGTTGCGTATTTTGTTTATTGTTTCAAGGCTGGGTAATAGTTTATTTTAGACTTATTGAGTTCATTTTCTTCTGTGCTTGTTTTTGTCAGCTTCATTTCCCTACTTTTGATCCGCCGCTCGAAGATCGTGACATGAAATCTGGTGAAGCAGTTGGCCACTGGTGCCTGGTTGTTCTGAATTTGAAGTTTTGTCGTTTCGAGTGCCTTGATTCGCTGCGTGACGAAACATGGGATGCCGCGGTTAGTTTTTTCAGGACGATGACAGACAACATAAAGAGGCTGTGGAGGGAATGCAATATATATAGGTTGAGACTGTTGACGTCGGCTCGTATTGATGATTTCTTTGTTGAGTTTATTCGTGTGTCACTGCAGCAAAACACGTGAGTATCCCCTTTAATGAAATTTATCATTTGTTTTCTATTACTCTAGTGTGTGCTTTCGTAGTTTTCTGTTACTCCATGTATATTCTTGTAATGTGCCCTTACTTTTTCCTTGTTAACAGGCATGATTGTGGTTTCTTTATGCTGCAAAACTGCAAGTCTTATCATTGCCGGGATGATGGTGTGATTGAATTGCTTGATTACACACATGTTGACATTCCTGCCATTAGAAAGACTCTGCTGTACACTTGCGCTACTAGCGAGCTGTTTAATGTGGATTTCCGGGGTCTCTTTGGCATTGAATCTTATACGTATGCATGAGTTTTTCCCTTTTATTTGCAGCTTTCCATCATAACTAGTACTCTTATGAGTTATGTAGTTGTACTTACCCTTTTTTTTAATTTATTTTCCTTTTGCTCCTTTCTTGTTGCAGGTGAATGGTTGGATCTTGGGGAGAATGACTATAGAATTTTTGGTAGTCAGTTCTTGGAGCTGGAGCGTGTGCCTGTTGATTTGGGCCTGGGGCGTTCTCCTCAGAAGACTAGATCTGGTGTTCAGAAGGGTCGCTTGGGAGCTCTGAAAGGTTCTGCAGCTGCTGATGCAAAGACTCCCATTACACCGAAGGATCGCATTGTCCAATTGATAGACAGTGAAGAAAGCGATGACGCGTTTGAGAAGTTTCCTGTCGTGAGAAGAGTCACCAGGAGTGCTGCTGTCAGGGGCGTTTCTCCTCTTGCTGGAGTTGTTCATCGTAGAGCCGGTGTAGCTAGGAAGGATGCTGCGTTGGAGTCTGGGAATGTTACAAGCACGAAGCGTGCACCTAGAGCTCCTCTCAAGTTTAGCTCCCCTGTGCAGGAGCTGCACCCTTATATATTTCCTCACCTTGACATGGCTCGGAGGTTGTACGATATCATGTTTAGGGATGAAACACGCGAGATGTATGCTGGGTAAGTATCTCTCGTTATGTTTCCTCTTTTTCTCTTCTCTGTGTTCTTCACTGATAACTATATAGAACTTGAACTGCTCTGAATGGCTTTTTTTCCTTTCCATGCTTCTTTTTTATGTATTGCAGGAATTGCTTCGCGCTAATACCTCAGCCGGATGGCAGCGTAACAGACTTTACTGGGAAACGCATCAAGGAAGTTTTTGCGCCTGGACAGCTGATGGAAGGGGATGTAATGGACTTCTTGATCCAGGATTGGAAGGATGATCCTGAGAGAAATCGAGTTTTTAGATCGGGAGATAGAATCTTGCCCAGTCCATATTTCATCACAGTAATGAAGGAGAACGCTTCTTTTTGTGAAGTAAATCTGTCTATAGTTTTATGAGTTTTTTAATACTTTCTTTTATTGAATCCTTCCTCCCTGTGTGTTTATTTTTTGACTTTTGCAGGTTGTGCTTGACTTAACTTTTTACGGCGAAGAAAGTACTGTGTTTAATGTGGAACGGGCAGTGAAAGAATTCAAGTCTTATATTCGAGATGTGGAAGATTTTCTCACTGCCAAATTTGTGAGTTGTAGTTTCTGATTTTGGTTTAATTCTTTGTTGTAATGCGGGTTTTCATTTTTGATATTGACTATCTTTTTTGGTCATGGATTTAGGTCATGATGCCTTTGTTCAAACCGATTGTTTTAGCAAAGGACAAGACTGTGCCACACTACTCTTTGTATGTCATGAATCGGTACCGAAACACCATTGACATCCTTGACTCATTACCATACCAGAAGAAACGCAGAGCTTCATCAAAGAGCACGTACCAAAAACACTGCGAGTTGATTGTGAGTGTCCTTTGATTTCCGCTAGCTGCTTCCTTTATGTCTACTAGATCAATTTTGTCGATTCGTTTTTTACTTTTTCTGGATCTGAAATTTCTGTTGTTTTGTTCTTGTTTGTTGACTTTTTATTTACAGTTCACCAAATTGGTGCAAGTCTTGAAGGCTGTGTATGGCCAGGCTCAGTATAATGCAAGCAAGCAGCCTAACTGGGCTGTTATTGCAAAGAGGCCAAGATACGTCGCTCTTCCTCTCCAAGGGGAAAACGAGTGTGGAAATTACGCCATGAAGTATGCGGCCACCTATGACGGTGAAAAGCTCGTTGAGGATATTCAGGATCAAGATGTGAGTTATAGTTCAGCTTTCGCTTTGTGTCTTTGTCTGACCTTGTTTTCCTTTTCTCTATCATCATTTACAATGTTTGTGTTTTGTTTGCAGCCCCGTGTTGTAGATTGGAAGTCTCAAGATCTGTATACAATTGTGTTCAACCCGAAGAACCAGGTTATGGTTACGGAGCTTCCAGCAGAGATTCAACCTTTGGCCCCGAATGCAGATTAGATTTGATCATCATTGTGTTAGTCGTAGGATATTTGTGTGATT
Source organism: Elymus sibiricus (assembly GCA_039707655.1). Taxonomy (NCBI): domain Eukaryota; kingdom Viridiplantae; phylum Streptophyta; class Magnoliopsida; order Poales; family Poaceae; genus Elymus; species Elymus sibiricus. Next base: position 145,290,300 of record CM077671.1, on the reverse strand, counting down.
CATCTGTTGAGAACATTCGGGCCTTATTTTTAATTGTAAGATTTGGATCTCTTTATCAACTATGTAATGACCAGGATGACTTGTGAAGTTTTGTCAGTGTGGCAGAGCAATGCATAATTTCTTTTTTGTGATGATATTCTGTTTGAAAATGTGTTTCAGTCTTATCTGTTGATGTTTTTTGTACTGATGGTTCTGTACTGATGGTTTTGTACTGTGTTAACTGGCTATGTTACTCCTCTTAATTTTGCTTGAGTTCATACATATGATTTGTTTTTTGTAACGAAGGTATGCTATGTCCATGGACTGATCCTTCTTACTTTGTTTGTACTGTTTAGTTTTATATGTTTGAACAGATATTATTGAAAGAATGACAGTTATTTAGTGCTGATGCGAACTACAAACGGCAAAGTTGTTAGTTGACTTCTAGACAGGCTATTTGTGTTCTGATATAAAAATAGCTTTATTTTTTGTTGGCGTACTTAGCACCCAATGAATTTGAACTTTTTTGCGTTTGAGTAGTACAACTTGAATTTTTTCGGTGTGGTAGTAAACCTTTTTTGTTGTAGTCAGTACATCGTTCTCATGCTCCTGAGTGTCACAGTACTTAGCTGACCTATCAACCTGTACTGACCTTTTTATGAATTCATGAACTGATGCAGCCCTTGGTTGTTGTACTGATGCTTCTTTATCCTTTTGTGTTAGTACTTTTTTTACTAATGTCCTATTAGCATGTTTGTAATAGAACTGGCATCTCTTGTTGGCTCGAACTGAATAATTTTTAAGTGAACTGATGCTGTTCAGACTTATGGTACTATGATAATAGTAGTGACGATTTTTTGCTATGAGAACTTGTGATGTATTATGCGAGTACTAACCTATGTTATTAGTGTTTGAAGTTGCAGGAGGGGTGTGGGTTTGGGCCATGTTTTGCACACATTAGCTTATATCATGTGAACTAACCTATGTTTTCTACATGTGTTTTTAGTCGGAATGCATTTATGATACAACATGACCTGAAGTACATAAGTTTTTGTTTTGAACTTTGGAGCTGGCTATACTGAGTGTTTTTTTCTAGAAGTGTGGTTAAGTAGCACAAGATGTACTGAGTGTTTTGTTCAATCCAAACTTCACATGACTAGTGCTGCACTGCATCCACAATTTTTTTCATTCAGAAACTAGTTCAACCCACAGTATAGCAGAATAGGAAGCCAGCAAACTTGTTAAGCATAAGCAAATTTTGTTCAACCACACACAAGCAAACTATTAATGGCAAGTTCAAGCACACACATGAAGTTCGACCCACACGAAAGCAAACCAGCAACATGAATCATAAGACTGCTCAAACAGAAGTTAATTGAAGGCCAGACTACGCCCTAGAGGCCGTAGAAGATGTAGTAGCTAAAGCCGTAGTCATCACCACGCTCCTTCTCCTCTTTTGCCTTGTCAGTACCCTTGGTGATGACGACGCACTTCATGTACGACCAGTAGGTCGCGTACGCGTCTAGCGCCACGTACTCGATGAGGTAGCCAGGCAGCGGGCTGATCCCCCACAGCTTATGGTCTTCCTCCCTGTTGATCTTGTTCTTCATGTTTTTTGTAGAATGGGTGGATTATCAAGCCGGCAACATCAGCCAGCGAGTCTCGGTACTTGCGTCTGTATGGATCTCTGAATTCGCGCTGCAGGTCGATGTACCCGCCGCCGGGGTTGACCTCAAAACCAGAGTTCTTCAGCATCTGTTTGTCGCCCTCAATGCAGAAGCCAACAAAGGTGTACATCTTCTCCACCAGGAATTCTTCAAGTATCTTGGGCCTGCAATGTGGGAGAACAAATTGATCATGAGTGATTTTCCAAGGTTTAATTCTACAGTTTGGTATCATCTTTGTACTGATGCACCTACGTAACAAGTACTGTTAGTTTCTTTACTATTATACTTAGTGTGTAACATGGTTAATGTTTTTTTTCATTTGTTTAATTATGTACTCTGGTTTACTAGTCCTATATTTTTGGTACTGAAAAGATTTGTACAGTGTGTCTGGTAGTTTGGAGTTTTTGTGCTCGATAACTTTGTACATTCAGAACGATAAGTTTTTCCACTAATCATCTGAGTAAAGCATGGCACACAATTCTTGTAACAAGATGCACCCAACACAAAGAGATTGATTCATCCATGAAGTAGCGCTAGAATACATGTAATGAAGTAGGGGTGATATATATTTTTTAATACAGTTCAGAAAGTAGTACAAGAATTTCAGAAACTAAACTACCTCACTAATTTAATTTTCATGTTGGTATCTTTTAGTTGATGGATTGATCTATCTGTTGGTCAGTACTAGTTTATGTTTATTTTTTGATTGGTCAAAAAACAACATATACCAGTACTGTCAGATCAAGTTTACAAACTTCTCTACTACATCAAGTTCAGGAACAACACTAGTGCATCAACTTCAGAAACTTCACTGGTTCATCAAGATCAGAAACTAGAATACTGCATATTTTTCAGAAACTACACTACACTAGTACATCAAGATCAGGAAACGACTCTAGTATATCATTTTCAGGAACTACACGTGCACAAAATCAGAAAACTAATCTACTGCATGGATTTCAGATAACTAATCTAGTGATCCAAATTCAGAAAACTAGTTTACTGACTTACCTTTCTGTGGCCGCTGTGATGTGGTATACCAGGCACATCTCCTCCATGCACAGTTGGAGAACTGCTGCCTTCTCAGGGTTCAAACCCTGGGTAAACTCCACATCCACGCCAACAATCCTCTCAAACATGCCGCCGAGCTTCTTCCTCAGTTTCCAGAGCATCTCCTCTGCCTCTGCCGGATTGCTGGTGCAGACGATGTCCAGTTTCTCCTTGCCATGGGTTTCAACTTCGAGCTTCCTAACGTAGTCCATCGGCACTCCAATGGCAGGCTTTGGAGAAGGGTCTTCTGCACGGGCACGCTTGGAAGACGACTCTCCCTCCATTGCCCTTCTTTGGAGATTGCTTGGTTGGAGACAGAGAGGTTTGTGTGGGAGTTGAGCGTGGAGATGGAGCGGCAATGGAGTTCTTGGTTGAAGGCGGGGAGGAAGAGGGCTTTTTTTGGAGTGTTTTCGGTCGTGGGTGTGGCGGTTCTGAAGTGGCAACCGCTGCGTGGCTCTGCCTGCGGTGGTGTGGGGAAATGAACGGGCGTCGCCTCTTTGTTACCCCGGGCAGTAACTGCTGGTAGCACTGACCAGTCTTGTCAAGGTGTACTTAACCCTCATCCCACTAGCACTTAGCTAGGTTAGTAATGATGGCCTACGAACTGGTGGGTTATCTTAATGTGGACTGACCGTTCAAATCTTGCTGAACTTGTCAGTGTGCATCTTTTTTGGTGGGTTATCTTAATGTGGTGGCGTTGTGTGCTGCCAAAATAATTCATTTTAATGTGAAAATATCTTAAGAGCTATATTATTTATTTTTCCCACTTTTTTTACTAATCCAATGATTTGCATGTACATATGAAAAACAATTTTTTATCGAACTTTTTAATAGTTGAACTTTTCTTTATGGAGATTATATTTATTTGAGAGTAGGTACTATTTTTAAATTTCACTCGTGCAACGTGTAGTTAATATTTTTATTTGTACTGCAGTGATAACTAATGATGAACTTTTTAAAATAGAAGAGTTAGCTAATTTTCTTTTAAAAAAATAGTTTCTTTATTTTTTTCAGTGATGTATTGCAATTTATTTCTATTTGTGCTGTAAAACCAACATTATTAGAACTTTCTTATAAATAGTACCTGAACTGTTTTATAATTAAATGGGCCGTTCACGACCTGGTAAGTGCTAGTTTTTTCATCCCTCTTGCATGTTGGGCCGTAATTGAGTATGTATTCTACCAGCCCAGACGTGCAAATTCCGCACAGTCGGGCGTGCGCTGAGTGTGTAGGCGTATCTGTTTAGTCCCACCTCGCTAGCGGGAGGTGAGCTCGACCTGTTTATAAGCAGTGGCGTCGCGTAGCCATCGAACTCCTCTGTACCCTTGGTAGGCGCTTACACACGGCGCTTGCAATGTCGTTCCTCTGACCTGTGGGCCCTGGGCGGCCGGCCCCACGCAAAACCTACGTTAGCACAGTTGACCCGCTTGTATGGCTGTGTCCTTTCTTACTAGGCTAGCGTTGGCCCGACTGTTCCTTGGGCGGTCAACTTTTTTTTTGGTCGGGTGGGTTTGGTTCATCATCAGCACTAGTGTATTCAGTTTGTACTTGTAATTTTTTTTCTCCATATTTTCCCTCATTTTTTTGCACTGAAAGGCGTGTTGTACTAGGACTGATATTTTTTTAGGGCAGGTGGTGGACGGGGGTTCATCATCAGTACAAGTGCATTCCTTTAGAACTTGTAAGTTCTCTTTCTATTTTTCCCTCACTATTTTTGCACTGATAGGCGTTGTGTACTAGGACTGACAGAGCAATCATAGTTCTTGCGACTTCCTTTTTTTCAGGTGTGCGCCAGTGAGCTTGCTTGGGTCGTGTAGTACTGCCGTCTCAGTTTAGCTGGTACTGATAAATTATCAGAACTTGAACTTTCCAACATTCTTAGTGCATGTCCACACTAGCAGTGACTATACGCAAATCCAAATCAGTTCAAATATTCAGTGCCACAGTGCATTGCAAAAAGCTCAATGAAATAGTTTGCTTAATAATGTCACTGATCCAAACAGCATCAAGACACAAATGGTTTCTTAATTGTAGTACTAACACGGAAATCGCAAATAAAAGAGTAAATAAGTATGTGTTTGGTAATGACAGTATTTTTAATATCATTCTTCAGTGTCGAGCTATGGGACCAAGATCACTTAAGATCGCATTGATGCAGCACAACCACTATTGATTCTTCAGTCTTGAGCTCCTTCTCACAGTCTGTGAATGTTGTCCTTTTTCGACGACCTTTGCTGCTTGAGCGTCGGCGGCTTCATCGTCAGTTTGATGTTCCATGTTGCCAATCTCTTCATCTTCATTATCTTCCTCTGACTGCTCATCATCTTCGTTATCTTCGTTTGACTCCGCGTCATTGTCGTCAAACTCTTCTTCCTCATCCTCTTCTTCTCTTGCTTGTTTCGAACTCTTGACCTTGCCCTGTCGCTGTTCAGTGCCACTGCCCTTCTCCATTGTGCATGTGCGGGCATTATGTCCATCAGTCCCCCCACACTTGCCACAAGCATAACTTTTACGCGTGTTGTCTTCAGTGACAGAATCCTGGGCGCCTCCGGCCTGCTTCTGCACCTTTTGCTTGTCAACGATCGCATCTGGGTGGTGCGGGCATGTGTGTGCATTATGGTTTGTCACGATGTTGCAGAAACCGCATGCCCTTATCCCAAGAGGTTTGCCGTCCAGCCCGAATTCTACGCGTCTCACAGGTTTCTTCAGCCTGCTCGCTGCTACTTTCGCTGCTTGCGTCTTACTCTTCCTCCCCTTTGTGCATGAGAATATGGGCGGCTTTATTACCCTTTGCTACTGCTGCTGCTGGTGGTAGGATCTCCTGTTGTCAGGCTCTTCTCCTAGAGCACCATCAAGCTCATAATCCTGCGTTTGCTCATGCCGCTGCTCTTGCCTCTGTACATCCCCGTGCTCTTGATGCTATTGCTGCTCCTCCTCCTCCTCCTCATCGTAGAGGCCAGTATCTCCCAGATGGTTCATTTCAGACAGTATTGCAGTGACGTCATTCTCAATTTGTTCTTCTCCATTCTCTGCATCATCTCCGATAGCATCAGACTGCATGGCGTCAAGCTCTTGTTCCAAAGATTCCAAAACGACCCGTGCCCTTGCCATTTGTTCTTGGCTTCTCAAGTATTTTCTGTGTACCCTCATGTTTAGCTGCAGCAGTGTGCTTTCAATGCAGTAGTTGGAGGCTTTGTTTCATGCTGCTGTTCTCAAGTCATTCCTGTTGAAGGTTGGCTGGATGTTTGGGCGTTTCGTGTATCTCCTGAGGATGTATCTCTCTGGAATGCTTTTAGCCTTTTTGGTCTCCAACATGCACATGACATGCAAGCAGAAAATACCTGTTTTGGGGGGAGAGGTTAATGGTTTCAGTCATTTCAATCGAAAAAAACTGACAAGAAAAATTACTCTGGAACTTTGAATTTTTTTTTGTTCTCACCTGTGTGGTCCCAGAGCTTGCATTCGCAGTCATATATTCCTCCCTCGGGGTCTACAACCACCTGGAATGCGTGGTGTGACCATGCAAACTATTTTTTCGGGTTGGTGTAGCGCACAAGATACTTTGTAGGCTCATCCGTCTCCGTCGTCGTGAATAACGTGCTCAGTTTGAGCCTCTTTCTTAGCTCGCTGTACACGCCTCGCGTGTAAACTTTTGCCATCTGAGTCTCAAAACCGTAGAGAGTCAGTGTGTTCTGTTCTGTCTGCACAAGCAGGAGTGATGAAGAAACAATTAGTTTTTCTCGCAGCAAAAAACTTATTTCAGTAAGAAAGCATTATTTGTAGTAAGCACATTTTTTTCTTGCGGTAGGTCACAGTGTTATACCCGGTTAGGCATTGTCTCTGAATTCTCTTTGTGCCTCCTCGTTTTTACGCAGTTGTTTACTTGTGATACAAACTGGTGAAGGTTATGTCTCTCATTTACGTAGTTTTTCTTGAGGACATAGTTCATGCTCTCACTACGCTGTGTGGATGTCATCCTCGCATAGAAAATTTCTTTGAAGTAAGCTGATATCCATCTGTGCCTTTCGTTCCACATGGCCACGATCGTTGCATCGTCATGTAGGTTGTACTTGTCCATGAGCGCTTTCCAGGCAGCCTCAAACTCAGTTGGCATGAGGGGCCAGTTGAGGATTGCTGTCGACTCATCCTTCAAGGTTTTGTAGAGGTTGTACAGGTATGCCAAGTGCTCCTTGTACTTCTTCATGATGTGCCATCGGCATAGCTTGTGTAGTGTGTTTCGGAAAACATCCATCACCAAAGCCATTGCCGGGCACTGGTCTGTAAATGAGAGAAGTCAGTGAGTGACTCAGGTGATATTAGAAGTAGCAATATGGGGTGATATTTTTTTTAGGTGGCATATGGTACCTGTAAGGATGCATGTTGGAGCCTTGCCTCTCATGCACCTTAAAAATGTTCTGAATAGCCACCTAAATGAATCTGCATCCTCATCTCTTATTAGAGCGAAAGCAAAGAACGTTGTCTGCAAATGGTTGTTGGTACCAACAAACACCCCAAGTGGCATATGGTACTTGTTAGTCTTATATGTCGTGTCAAACGTCACGCAGTCACCAAAATCTTGGTACGCCCCGCGGCAGCTTGCGTTCGCCCAGAATATGTTCTTGACGCTGTCTGACTCATCAAGCTGCATGTCACAGAAGAATTCCTTGTTTATAGCTTTCATCTCCCTAAAGAAGTTGACCGTCTTGAGTACATCGTCCACATCATCCATCCTTGAATTTTTTTGCTTTCCTGCAGATTATAAACACGAAAGGTCAGTGCAAAAAGCTCACGTTGAACTGTTATCAGGTCATGCATTGCGTAGTATGTTTGAACTGATGTTATAAAGAGGGCCTGAGGTGAAAATCAAGTTTGTACTTACGCGTTAATGAGGTCTCGTGCGGTCATTTCAAGGAAGTAGGTGCCTGGGTCATCACCGCCTAGTATGCTCATGATTTGAGAGTGGCATACGCCTTTGAACTGCAGGAACTTTACATACTCCAGGATTGTGCTGTCGAAGTTTTTGTGTGAGTGCAAGAACACGAGCATATCTGGGCTGACCACGAGCCTGTGGTTGTGTTCCCACTGTATGTCCTTGACGACAAGTGTCCCGTCCTTTTCCTGCTTCAGCCTCATTCTAGCTTGGCAGTCAGTCCTGCTAGAGTACTTGTTCCTTTTTCTATTGGCCTCTGAAACCTTGGTTTCATACTTTCCATGGCACGTGCACAAAAAGTACACCCTCCTTTTATTCTTAGAACCTTTCCTGACAGCAAATCCCGCATGCCTTGCATACACGTTGTAGAAGTCATTTGCTTCTTTGTATGTTTCAAACCGCTGCTCTAGCCTTGGTAGGACGTAGGCGTCAATTGTTGGATGCTGCACGCAACAGAGAACAAAGAAAAGATGGTGAGCAAATTTTCTGCTTTTTGAACATGCATGTTTATTTATATGGACATTCTAAGATGTCTACTTACATGTGTATAGGTCTGCGCAGCTTCCGGTGTTTGTTGTTCTCCCTGGAGTATGGGCGCTGGTGGTGTCACCCTTGGCACGTGCAGGAGCGCATCTCTTGGTGGGAGCAATGTCGATGATGCACTCCGCCTCTCATTGTACGGACTTCGTTCTGTAGCTGTGTTGTCAGCTTGCTCCCGTCTATACGGCTCATATCTCGTACTTTCCAGCCTCCTAGATTGGTGAACATCATTTTCTATTTGGTGAGGTCTTCCTGCCGCAACCGCTTTTGTAGCACGGACAATTGAAGTCGATGGAGCGACTGGTGGATGCCTAGGTGTCCTTGCCTTTCTGCTTGCACTGGGGAAGTAAAATCTTGATTGTAGTAGACAATGAGGATCTGCCATCAGCGGCGTATGCTGCTGAGAAGATCCAGACCATGCATCTACTGATTCTGGTGTAACTTCAAATCTACCCGTAGAGTTGAAGTATCCTAGGGGTACATCTGGCATTACCCAACCAGGTGGCGCCCCATATGTTCTTGGCTCATCAAATCCTTGTTGATCGTGCCGCCTTGCGTGTTTCTGCATTGCCATTCAACATTTGTTTTTAAATGTCAGAAACTCTAGGATTAATCTTTTTTGGTCTCCAGCAAGACAGATGCATGTCATGTACAGGAACTTATGATAACATGAACATCAAACTTACAGTAGTTTTAGGTGATAGCATTTTTTTTGCAACAGCATGACTGATGTGCACATTTTTATCTCGAACTGAGTCATGCACACAGTAAGTACTGTCTGTGATTTTTCACTAGAACTGATTCATCAACAATTCAGGTAATCATGCACATTTTATGTTCGAACTGAGTCATGCACACAGTAAGTACTGTCTGTGATTTTTCACTAGAACTGATTCATTGACAATTCAGGTAGTCATGCACATTTTTATCTCGAACTGAGTCATGCACACAGTAAGTACTGTCTGTGATTTTTCACTAGAACGGATTCATCGACAATTCAGGTAATCATGCACATTTTATGTTCGAACTGAGTCATGCACACAGTAAGTACTGAAGCAACCTTGACTTGTGTACAAAGTGGCATGGGGGAAATGAACAAATGCAACCTTGATTTTTTTAAGTAGTACTGATTCAGGCAAACGAAAGTACCGATGTTATGAAGATGTACTGATGAACTGAGAATCAAATGGATAGTGTGCATCACCGGCAGAGGAAGGTTGTCGTCTCTGACATGATCTTGAGCACGGCGGCGCCGAATTGGGATAAGCTTGGACGGTGGCGCCATTGGCTGCTGGCTTGGGAGACGAGACTGTGGCTCGTGGCGGAGGAGTGTGGATCCGGCGATCCTCTCCGGACAGGAGGGAGGCAGACGACAACTCGTGGCGGAGGGGTGTTGATCCGGCAATCCTCTCCGGCCAGGAGGTAGGCAGACGGCAGCTCGTGGCGTATGGTGGCGGATCCGATGAGCCGCTCTGGCCAGGAGGTAGGCAGACGGCAGCTCGTGGCGTAGGGGGGCGGATCCGGCGAGCCACTCCGGCCAGGAGAGAGGTAGACGGCGGCTCGTGGCGTAGGGGGGCGGATCCGGCGAGCAGCTCCGGCCAGGAGAGAGGCAGACGGCGGCTCGTGGCGTAGCGGGGCGGATCCGGCGAGCAGCTCCGGCGATCTGTCACGGCACCACGGGCTCCCTCGTTCAGGCTCACGCCGCCGCTCACTCGCCCGCGTCGTCTGCCTCCGGCGGGGTCGGGTTGGGTCGGGGTTGTTGCGCGTCGTCGGGGGCGCGCGCCTATATAGGGGGCGCTGGTTACAGAATATTATTCTGTAACTGGTCACATAATAGCCCCGTCCTATATATATATATATACTATTCTGATCACGGGATGAAATATATTCTGATAACTACCTGACCCGTCCCAGCAGTAGTAGTTGAACTTCCCCGAGTGCAAGGTTGAACTTCCGCTAAAGTTGTCCAAACGGGGCTTGCTATATACCGTTGGAAAGATGTGGACACCACGGTCACAGCCTAGTTTGAATTTTTGGCAAAATCCACATGGTTTAAGAGCAGTTTTGAAAACCGTTTTTCTTCATACAAAAAAACATGAATCGTATTTTCGAGCCTATTTCTAAACCGTTTATCGGAATGAGGCAAATGATATGGCGTTGGAAAGCTGTTGGAAATCCTCTCATTTCACATGTTGATGGTTTTCCCAAATTCCCTACGGTTAAAGAGGAATATAAAAAATGGCAGATTTTCTGAAAGCGAAGAGCCGGGTTCGAATTTTGTGTTCATTTGAAAACGGCTAGTCCGATTGATGCAAATGATATGGCAATGGAAAGCTAATGAAAATGCGCATCCTTTCATATAAAAACTTTTTTCCAACTATGAACGGTTTAAAAGTAATTTAGAAAACGGCAGAAGTTCTACCGAGTTCGTATTTTCGCGTTTTTTTCTAAACGGTTTTCCGGAATGCAGCAAATGATATGGCGTTGGAAAGTTTGAACGAATGCAAAACTTTTATATGTTGAACATTTCTTCCAATTCTTTATGGTTTTAAGTCAATTTTGAAAATGGCTAAAAACTCATTTTGGCCGCGGTTTTTACAAACTTTATCGGAATGGGGCAAATAATATACCCTTGAAAATGCACCGCGTGAAGAACCAGAACTTCTCGACACGTGTCCTTGAACTTCACTCTGTTTTTCACGTGCTGTTTTTTTTCGTAAGTCTCTATCCACTTACCGGAATTGAGCAAATGATATACCGATGGAAAGCTGCTGTAAACACACAACTTTCCTGTGTTGATCATTTTTTCATACTCGCGACGGTTCAAAAGATTTTCATCTGAAATTCATTCAGTGTAGTAGTTGAACTTCGCGCTGTTTTCACCTTGAACTTCTGTCACGTATTTTCGTTTGTAATTTCTCACCCATTCGTCGGTGTTACACAAATTATATTCCTATTGTACAAACCTCTCTCATAATAAATCTTTTAACTTTCTCCGACCGAGGACTTGAACTTATAGCAACAGAAAAATTGGACCTTGCCTTTTTATTCATCTTTCTCATATTAAACACACACCATGTAGTACGTGAACTTTCTTTGTTTTTATAATTTGATTTTTTTATTTTATTTTTGAAATCGAATTACTCCCAAATAATACCTGAACTTCATTGTTGATTTAGAGAATTATTTTAGAACACAAAAAAATATTCTTTTTTGTGTTTTTGAACATGGAAATACAAGGTGGACCTCTCTTGCAAGAATTTTTGGACTTCCCCGGGCTGAGCACGTGAACTTCTTTCAACAAACCTTTTAAGCTTTTAGTTTTCTATTCTTTTATTCTCACCTGAAACGCATTCCTTGTAGTACTTGAACTTCTCGTTATTTTCACTATGAACTTCTGTCATGTTTTTTTGTTCGTAATTCCTCAACCCCTCCTCGCAGTTGCACAAATGATATACCATTAGAAAACCTGTTGAAAAGAAACAACCTTTTCTAATATGGTTAAACTTTTCTTTTCGAACAACATACACCATTTTTTTATGGATTGAGAGAATTACTTAAAAACACCCAAACAACATTTTTGTGTTTTTTGAACATGTAAATACATAGTGAATCTCTCTCAAAAGAAGTTTTTGAACTTCCCCATGCCGAGTACCTGAACTTCTAGTAACAAACTTTTTATACCTTGCCTTTTTTCATTCCTTTTTCTCATATGAAAACACATACAATGTAGTACGTGAACTTCTTTGTTAATTTATTTTGAACTTCTTTGGTGTTGTACATCAAACCACATACAATGTAGTACCCATACACATGCAATGTAGTACATCAAACCACTCTACTATTATAAATTGAACTTCTTTGTTTTATTCTTTAGTAATGAGGAAAATTTGAGTTTTTTTATATACATTGAACTACTTCGTTATTTTAGTTTGAACTTATCGGTTTTATTCTTTTAATAAGGAGGAAAATGTAAGTTTTAATATACATTGGACTATTCTATTATTTAAAATTGAACTTCTTACTTTTTATTTTTGCTAGGAGTGGTTTAACAAACATCAAACTGCTCTGCTATTTAAATGCGAAATTTTTATTTTATTTTTTAGAAACGAACAAAATTTGTTTTTCTTTCTTTAATAAACTTCGAACTTCTCTATTTTTAAAATTTCAATTTCATAGTTTTTTTGTGATCTCCTCTTTAGTTTTCGATACCATTTTGCCGTAAGTGAAAATTTTTAACTATCTGCAGCAAAGATTTTGAACTTCTTTATTTTTATTCTTTACTAACAAGGAAAATCTAAGTTTTTTATAAATACCGAACTTATTTATTTTTTGGGGCAATTTGATGCTCTGAAGAAGATATCCCTTTAGTTCTTTTTTATTTACCAACATAAAATAACAGAGAAAAATGTTATGTTACCGTAGGCATTACAATGAACACCTAAAGAGCATGTACATCTAAAGTGCACACAAGCACGAGCCAGTGATAGTGAGTAGCAGTAGTCCACTGGTAGTACTAGTAGCAGTAATTTGTGCATTGAAGAAGACACACACAAACAGACATACAATCGTACACACATATGTGAAGAGAGAAATTATATCTGCACACACTTAGTAATACATGAACCTTCCTCGAAGTAATACATGAACTTCTCTGTACATACTTTTTTCTCAAGTTCACATGCACATCGGTTTTCCAAAACATAAGCTTAGTAGAATACATTTGGGGGGAAACTTAATAGAGCTGGAATGACATAGTAGAACTTGACAGACAGCCGTAGTAGAACTTCACGGTGGCGCTGTCATGGAACACTCATTACACATTCTGTAGAACATCAAAACAGCAAAATTCGGTTCATCTTCAGAGAGGGAGAGGTTGTAGTATATAGATTCAAAGGAGAAGCATCATGCTAGAATAAGTTGGACTACACATATTTTTCTACAGAATGTGTACTGGAACACCATGCTAGAAAGTAGATTATTTTTGTGAACTTTTTGCATCAAGTTAGAACTATGTGTGCTTGTCTAAAGACCATCACTAGTTCTTTTCCAGTCCAGTGGTGCATCAGCCTAGTCAGCATCCCCACCAATGGGGACTTGGCTGCAGAGGTCCAAATTGCAGAATGACAAAAACAATCAACCTAGAAGTTCCTCTGTATTGTTGTTGCATCTCCTACAGAACAAATCAAAAAGATATAGTTAGAATGTACGTTCTTGCTAAGTGTTGACTTCTCTACTCTGAACCTAATGGATCCCCATCATTATCTGGTGCCCATACTATAGATAAAAAACAAAGCCACTTAGCATCATAGTATCAAGCAATACGGCGGAGTTGAATGGCTTGATGTGGCGGCGCTGAACGATGTGGACACAACAACATAAGAGCTGCAGTTGGAGAAGGAGATGGGGAGGTACGCGGGCTTGATCCAGGAGGCTCTACGACGACGGTGACATCGTTCCATCAGTACGATGGCTTAGAGGTCAAGCACGGCCACTACGACTGACCGGGAGCAACCCTTCTCGCCGGATGTGATGGACGGTGGAGACATGGCGGCAGGTCGGGTCCCAAGGGATGGCAGGTCATGCTGGAGAGGAGGGCAGGTCGCACTGGAGTGAAGGTTGGGCGCGGGTGGCTGCGGAGTTGGTTGGGGTGAAGGGCGGTGGACGAGGTAGCCGAGGCAGAGAGCAGCTGCGGCGACGGAGGTGGTCGACGGGGAGGGCCGCGGAGGAGGTGGTCGGGTAGTGGCTGCGGAGGTGGTCGGGGATGGTGGGCAGGGGCGTAGGTGGTTGGGGCGGTGGCGCACGGGAGGCGGTCATCGCAGAGAGAACCACGACTCGCTGGCGGCACGCGAGATCCGGGGCCAGCGGCGGCGCGCGGATCCAGGGCCGCCGGCGGCGTGCGGGATGCAGGGCCGACGGCGACGCGCGGGGTCCCTTGTCGACGACGGGGACGGGCGGGATCCACTGCCGACAGTGGCGCGGGTGGTGGATCGGGGAGGTTGCCGCGACGGGTTAGTGGGGGCGCTGGTGGTGGATCATGGGAGGTCGGTATCGAGGGAAGGTTGTGGGCTGGTGGGTCGTGGCTGCTTTTTTTCTCCGCGGGTTCGGAAGTTCGCGAGGACATCCGCGTGCACTATATAGAGAGAGTTGGATCATAATACTATTATGATCCTGGGATCAGAATAGTCCTATCCTATATGTGTGTGTGTGTGTGTCTCTCTCTCTCTCTCTCTCTCTCTATATATATATATATATATATATATATATATATATATATATATATATATATATATATATATATATATATATACAGCCCATCTATTCTGACAACGATGTCAGAATAACTATTCTGACAACACTTCCGAACTGCACGGTTAACGCGGGTGCACTGCATCCCATCAAACGAGCACTGCAATGTCGACAGAAAAAACTGCACGCGTTTTTCGGCACTATTTTCGCTCCAGTTTTTAAACCGTTTGTCGGAATGAGGCGTATAATATACCGTTGGATAGCTACGAAAAATGCGCAATTTCGTCATGTTGAACACTTTCCGAGATTTCTCACGGTTTAAGAGCAGTTTCGAAGATGGTGGACGCGTGACGAGTGACAGCGAGCGTATTTTCGCGATTTTTTCTAAATCGCTCGTCGGAATGAATCAAACGTTACTTCATTGGAAAGATATCGTCAAGCCACAACTTTTTCATGTTGAAAACTCTTTCTAATTCTTTACGGTTTAAGAGCAGTTTCAAAATTACCGAAACACGAAATTCTGTTTTTCAAAAATTTCAAATTTTGCGGTACGGTTTTCGTTGTAGTTTTATAACCGTTTGTCAGAACAAGGCGTGTGATACGGCATTTGAAAGCTGTGGAATATCCGCAACTTTCATATGTTGGGTATTTGTTGAGATTCCTCGCGGTTTTAAAGGAATTTTGAAAACGGTGTCGCTGCCTACGTGTGGCAGCGAGCGTATTTTCATGATTTTTACCAAACCGCTTCTCGGAATGATGCAAATGATACGGCGTTGGAAAGATATCAACGAGGCGCAACCTTTTCATGTAGAACACCCTCTCTAATTCCTTACGGTTTAAGAGCAGTTTTGATTTTACCAAAATGCGGACACTCTGTTTTTCGCGACACCAAAATCGATGAGAGAACTGCATCAGACTAAAAAACGTACTGCTTCAGACTGAAAACCGCACTGCATCAGACAGGCAAGTGCGCTGCATGCTTTTCTTTTGTCCGACGTGAATTTTTCAAGACGAGAAACTGAAGTGCACTTCACACCGGGCGTAAGTGAACCATAATCCTTTTTATCGTTTTGTAACAACTTTCTGCAATTACAACATGAACAACATTAGACGGCTATTAGACGGCCGACCGCACTGCTTCAGTCGGAAATCCACACTGCCTTAGACTGGAGTGAACTACATGATTTATCTTGTCCTTTTTCTAACTTCACATTGGACGTTAGCGAACCGCACCGCGAGCCCCAGTGAGCTGCACGGCCGTTCAGTGTGAGCCACTTGTTGGCTGCTATTGTCGTTGCAGACCACAAGCGCTGGACGCACACCATAACAAAATCGAGGAGGTGGAGGGAGGAACTCGCCCAGGGAGGGCAGGGGGCACCAGGACGATGCTAGGAAACAGAATCCGTGAGCTGAATGGTTGGTCTACAGAAACCTTCTTGTTTGAGTTGAAACCTACAGAGCACTTCTGGTCGAACTGCACCTTCGCTGGGCAACTTCTGTTCAACACAAACAAATATAAAAATCAAGGTGTGGCCGGAAAATGAAACATACAACAAAACAACAAGTGAACCTCTCCGGCACACAAAATAAACTTCTTTTGCAAACCGCAGATGAATCCTTCTAGATGTAGATAAAGAAGTGCACTGCATAATAAACAACACAGAAACAGTGCCATATGGTCGCCGGGGTGCCACATGGTGGCTGACGAGGAAAGGCTCGTCGAGGTGGAGGGCACAGTGGAGGTCGCCGGAGAGGACCTCGAGCTCGCGGGTATTTGGAGTGGAGGGTGGGGTCGCGTGATGCGTTGCGCACCACATGCACGAGGAAGGCAGACTACAAGCATGGCCAGCGGAGAGTAAGCAAGGTCGGCGGACTGCACGCAGTTGCGCTCGGCACCGCACTGGTGCACCATGCGCACTGCCTCCAGCGAGCCTCGCCACGCCACCACCGTGGAGAGGATGACGAGGAGGACCAAGGAGACGGCCCCGAGCATCACCCCCGAGCAGGACCAAGGGGATTCACGTGACCTCCACCAGGAGCCGAAAGGGGTCGACGTTGATGGCCGCGCTCAATCTGGCCTATCTACACCAGGAGCCGCATCATCTGAATGGGCGAGGTCTCTTCGGATCCGGGGGGATACACCAAAGTGAGGGAGGAGGTCAGATCCATTGCCGACTGGGCGCGGGGTGGGGGTGCTCGGATCCGTCCTCGGCTGGGCTCGAGGTGGCGAGGGAGCTCCGATCCGCCGCCGTTTCGGTGCGGGGTGGCGGGCAACTCCGATCCGCCGCCGTTTCAGTGCGGGGTGGCGGGCAGCTTCGATCCGACGCCGGCGACTCATGGGTAGCCGGACGGCGCGGTAGTAGGTGGTGGGCGGCTCGGTTGGAGGGGTTGGGCGGCGCTACAGGAGGTGGTGGCTTCCGGCGCTCTCGGAAGTGGTGGCCGACAGCGCGCTAGGAGGTGGTGGCCGGGGGCGCGGTGGGAGGTGGTGGGAGGCGCGGTGGGAGGGTATGGGCGGCTCTCTTGGAGGTGGTGGCCGCCGACGCTCTAGGAAGTGGTGGCCGGGGGGGGGGGGAGCGGTGGGAGGTGGTGGCCAGCCGCGCGGTGGAGTGGTAGTTGGGTTTGGATCTGTGGATCGGGAGGAAGGTGGAGAGAGGTGGGGCGGGGTCGTGGGGAGCAGAGTGGGGTGTTTTTTATCTGGTAGCTACAGTTCGGTTTGGTGTGGTGGGGCGGTTTGTTTCGTTGGTTGTTGCAGTGTCAAAGTGGTGTCAGAATAAGCCCTGTGATGTCAGAATAAGGGTCTTAAGGGGTGTTGTCAGAATAGACCCATCATATATATATGTATGTATGTATGTATGTATGTATACATAAACACTATTCTGATCACGGGATGAGAATAATATTCTGATAACTACGTGACCCGTCCGAGCAGTAGTAGCTGAACTTCCCCGACTGCTAGGTTGGACTTTCGCTAAAGTTGTCCAAATGGGTCTTGCTATGTACCATTGGAAAGCTGTGGACACCACGGTCACAGCCTAGGTTGAATTTTTGGCAAAATCCACACGGTTTAAGAGCAGTTTTAAAAACCGTTTTTCTTCATGCAAAAAATGTGAATCGTATTTTCGAGCCTATTTCTAAACCGTTTATCGGAATGAGGCAAATGATATGGCGTTGGAAAGCTGCTTCAAATCCTCTCATTTCACATGTTGATGGTTTTCCCAAATTCCCTACGGTTAAAGATAAATTTGAAAAATGGCGGATTTTCTGAAACCGAACAACCTGGTTCGTATTTTTGGGTTCATTTGAAAACGGCTAGTCCGATTGATGCAAATGATATGGCATTTGAAAGCTTATGAAAATAGGCTTCTTTTCATATAAAATTTGTTCTCCAACTTTGAACGGTTTAAAAGTTATTGAGAAAACGGTGGAAGTTCTATAGAGTTGGAATGTTTTTTTATCAACGGTTTGTCGAAAAATGCAGCAAATGATATGGCGTTGGAAATCTTGAACTAATGTGAAACTTTTATATGTTTAACATTTCTACTAATTCATTACGGTTTTAAGTCAATTTAGAAAATGGCAAAAACGTATTTTGGCCGCAGATTTTACAAACTTTATCGGAATGGGGCAAATAATATACCGTTGAAAAGCTATGAAAAATACGAAACTTTTTCATATTTATTGTTTTCTCTGATTCCTAGCCGTTTTAAAGTAATTTCTAAAACAGCGAGATCATACATGCTGCCTTTATCGCGAAACAGAGTCTTCGGAAATGCACCACGTGAAGAACCTGAACTTCTCGGCATGTGTACCTGAACTTCACTCCGTTTTTCACGTGCTGTTTTTTGATCGTAACTCCACATCCACTCACCGGAATTGAGGAAATGATATACCGACGGAAAGCTGCTGCAAACACGCAACTTTTCCGTGTTGATGCTTTTTTCATGCTCGCGACGGTTTAGAAGATTTTCATCCGAAATTCGTGCAGTGTAGTAGTTGAACTTCCTGCTGTTTTCATGTTGAACTTCTGTCACGTATTTTTGTTTGTAATTTCTCACCCGTTCGTCGGTGTTACACGAATGCTATACTTTTTTATACAAACCTCTCTCACAATAATTTTTTATCTTTCTCCGTCCGAGGACTTGAACTTATAACAACAAAAAATTTGGACCTTACTTTTTTATTCATTTTTCTCATATTAAACACACATCATGTAGTACGTGAACTTTCTCCGTTTTTATAATTTGATTTTTTGAGTTTTTTTTGAAACCGAATTGCTCCTAAATAATAACTGAACTTCTTTGTGGATTGAGAGAATTATTTTGAAACACAAAGAACATTTTTTTTGTTTTTGAATATGGAAATACAAGGTGAACCTCTCTTGCAATAATTTTTGAACATCCCCGGGCAAAGCACGTGAACTTCTTTCAACAAACCATTTAAGCTTTTAGTTTTTTATTCTTTTATTCTCATCTGAAACGCATTTCGTGTAGTACTTGAACTTCTCGTTGTTTTCATTATGACCTCCTGTCACGTTTTTGTTTGAAGTTCTTATTTTTCCTAATTTAGTAAAGAAAAAAAATACGGGTTTCTTTACATGTTGACCTACTGCATGAATTTTTCTTCTTTTTTCTCATACACATTGCACACCATGCAGTACGTGAACTTCCGGTAGTTATCCGTTTGAACTTCTCTTTGTTTTGCTTTAGTAATGGAGAAAAAACTAAGTTTTTATAGACATCGAATCGCTCGTACTTTTTTATTTGAACTTCTTTGTGTATTTCTATAAATGTGAAAATTGTAGTTTTGTTAGAAACATCGAACTTCTTTGTTATTTTGAATTGAACTTATTGGTTTTATTCTTTAGTATCTGGGAAAATCCGATTTTTCAAATAAATATCAAACTGCTCTGCTTTTGCCAATTGAACTTCTTGGTTTTATTCTCTAGTAACGAGAAACCTGAGTTTTTTATATACATTGAACTACTACATTTTCTAAATTGAACTTCTTGGTTTTAGTCTTTAGGATTATGGAAAATCTGAGTTTTTTATAAACATCAAACAACTTCATTTTTTTAATTAGGACTTTGGTGTTATTCATTAGTAACGGGAAAAGTCCTAGTTATGTAATAAATATCGAACCACTAAATTATGGAATTTTGAACTTCTAGGTCATTTTTGAAAAGAGAGAAAATCGGTTTTTATAAACTTTTTGAACTGCTCAGTTTTTTAATTTGGCCTTGTTAGTATTGTAATAAACATCAAAATACAAAACCGAATGATTTGTGTAACACGCATTAAATTGTTCCCTTGTTTCCTGAATGAGCTGAAGATAGAATACATAGTGAACAACTAGTAATATATTGAATTTTCACACGGGAATCATTTATCCTGGCAAACACGTATGAGGCCATCGTTGAGTTTGGTCAGGAGGCACACACTTCTTTTATCAATATTATTTTTTCTGTGCATAACTTTTTTTGCAATGTAGCGTCATACTCCTATTTTGTATGTGAACTTTTTCCCTTGTGCAAAATACATATGCGCATAGGAGAAAGAGAATAAATTCAAGTTCGAAGTAAAGTACAGCCGTACAACAATCAAATAACACAGCAAAAAGCAAGCAACCACAATTTTGTACATACAACAAAGTAAGAAGCATGTTTGCGCGCTAGGTAGAAAGCCATTACACGACACACACATCAGCAGCAAGCGCGCGCGCGCGTACACACACATGCGCGTCTATCACAAATGTTCAGTTAAGAAACAGAGAATGCAGCGCTAGGCAAATCTAAACCCCACAGGTAGGGGCTTCATTGCGGCAGACTCACAAACACATTCACAACACTCGCGCACACTTACATAGAAGCCAATGCAATAGGTAGACGTTCACATATAAAGAAAGGTGTCCTTCAGCATGCATAAAGTCAGCGTGATGACTGGATAACTAACACATTTTTGGTTGAGTATGCTAGAGCCATTTCTGTACGCTCTAAATCAGCAAAAAAAAACTACAATCCATCACTGCACACAGACTCACAAACAGGGCACACCATATGATTTTTAGGATACCTAGTATGAGTGATAATGGAAAAAATCATAAGCTTCAAAGTATACTGATCAAAATGTTTAAGTACACACAAGAGACCATAAGCTTCAGATAACAATATGTTGCCTCGGCAATTATCTAATCTTGGACGAGCAAGGTGTTGTTTTCTTCGAGAACCGTTTGGCGGTTCCCAAGAACCAACATCTACGACGGCTGATCCTTAAGGAGGATCATGATTCTCCTCTCATGATTCATCCTGGTAGTACCAAAATGTATCAGGTCCTACGCCAGAGGTTCTGGTGAACTAGAATGAAGAGAGAAATTGCTCAGTTCGTTGCTAATTGCAACGTCTGTCGTCGCCTGAAAGCAGAACATCAAAGTCCTGCTGGCACCCTTCAACCCTTAGCTATTCCTGAATGGAAATGGGACAAAGTCGGTATGGATTTAATCACCGGTTTTCCCAGGACCAAGAGAGGGAATAATGCTATCTTTGTGGTCATTGACCGCCTTTCCAAAGTGGCCCATTTTCTTCCTGTTCGGGAGAGTATAACTGCTAGCCAGCTAGCGGATCTATATATTTCTCAGATAGTGTCTCTTCATGGTGTTCCTTTGGAGATTAACTCAGACCGTGGAAGAATCTTCACTTCCCGATTCTGGGAAAGCTTTCGGAATGCTATGGGGACTCATCTCTCTTTTAGCACTGCTTTCCATCCGCAGTCAAGTGGTCAACTAGAGCGAGTCAATCAAATCTTGGAAGACATGCTCAGAGCTTGTATTATCTCTTTCGGCATGGATTGGGAGAAGTGCCTTCCATTTGCTGAATTTGCTTATAACAATAGTTATCAGTCAAGCTTGGGCAAAGCCCCTTTTGAAGCTCTCTATGGACGAAGGTGTCGAACACCTCTTAACTAGTCAGAAACTGGAGAGAGGCAACTCTTTGGCCCAAATATGATCCAGGATGCAGAGGAGCAAGTTTGCATTATTCATGAAAAGCTAAAAACAGCCCAATCTCATCAAAAGAGCCAATATGATCGCCATCATAAGGCTGTGACTTTAGAAGTTGATGAGAAGGCTTACCTTCGGGTTACACCTCTGAAGGGTACCCAACGATTTGTAGGAGATATGCCCTAGAGGCAATAATACATGTTATTATTTATCCCCATGTTCCTAATTAAGTTTATATTCCATGCTATAACTGCTATGGTTCTCGAGTCTACAATAACCACGAGGCTCGGAGGAAGACTCATATGCACGTGTGGAATAATAAACGGTAAAATGTATTCCTAGTCTGGCCTCTAAGACTAGCTCAAGTGTTGCATGATGGTTCCGTTTTCCTGATCATGGGCTTGTCTATGCCGGCAACTTTGAGGGCACAGTGTTGGAAGAACATTTGTGTTGAATCGACCCGAATTGATGTTATGCTATGAGATACATTCGTCACAAGTTTATGGTAAATAACACAGACAAGTTAATGTTTGCAAAAATTCCTTAGACCATGAGAGTATCGAGTTTCTTCATACTTGCTTCATGAACTTTGGAGTTTGTTAAACGTCATCCGTAAATGGGTGGCTATTACGGCTGCTTACAGGTTCATGGAAAAGTGTGTCAAGTAACTTAATAGCTCAAGATTGGGATTTGCTCCTCCGACGATGGAGAGATATCTCTGGGCCCTCTCGGTATTACGGTATCCATCATCGTCTGGCCAGACACAGGGTGATTTGATCACAGGGATGCCGGAACACGGTAACGAGAAAAGAGAACAATACCAGTAACGAGGTAACTGGCATAGTGGACAAGTTGTTGATCCACGGGGATGCCAACATGTCTCACCTCGGGTATTTGTAACATATCGCGAAGCAACAGGAATAGCACACGACAACTGGAGGTTCACTCGAATATTCATTCGTGTGGGTATAGGGGTCAATATGGGTGTCCACGGCTCCGATGTTGATCATTGATCGGAAAGGGTTCCGGGTCATGTCTATACTTCACCAAACCTATAGGGTCACACGCTTAAGGGTCATCTATCTGCTGAATACTAGACAGGGAGTCTGAGAGAAAGTCTTCGGAAAAAGTTTCGGAGACAGAGAAAAGTTCCGAAGAGAGAGGTCACCGGATGAGTTTTGATAAAACTGAAAAGTTGTTTCAGGGCATACCATTAGGTCAAATTGGTTTCAGCACACGCCTGGAAATTCTTGGAGGGTGCCAGAATTGTTCTGTGAACTTCTGGAATTTTCCGGAAGAAAACCCGGAAATGTTCCGGAGCTGCCGGAACCGGTTTGGTTGCTTTTCGCAGATGAAAATCACTAAACCGAAAAGTTGTTTCGGAGTACACCGTTAAGTCAAATTGGTTTCAGCACACGCCTGATAATTCTTGGAGGGTGCCAGAATCATTCTGGAAACTTCTGGGAATTTTCCGGAAGAAAAACCGGAAATGTTCCGGAGCTGCCGGAACCGCTTTGTTTGCTTTTCGCAGATGAAAATCACTAATCCGGAATTGTTTTGGAACGCGTCGAAAATTATTTTACTGGGTACTGGAAATGTTCTAAGGCCACATAAATATTTTCGGTTCGAACGGACGCTGAAAAATGTCGTCATGAATAGTGAAATCAGCTTTATGGTTACTTTTTGGAAAGCCACCTTTTTGGGCTTTTGCTCCAAAATATCTTGGAGATGACATGGATGGTTGTGGCTGAAATTTCAGCCCCTCCACCCCTCCTTCTCCTATAAATAGAGGTGGAGGGGGCTTCCCAAAACTCACTCTTTCTCAACATACACAAGCCATGCATGATGTGGCCTTCTCTCTCCCTCCCAGCGAAATAGTTTCGTAGAGCCGAAAGGTTGTCTGGGTTCCGGTGGGAACTAGTTCTGGACGGTGAAGCCCTGCCGGATAGATGACACCGTATGTGTGCAACTCTGTAGAGAGATCATAGTTTCGGTCTTAGTTCGAGAGTGCCTCCTGAAGGGCTGTCCGTGTGACCATCCGAGTTTCGAAGGTCCTCTCGAAGGGCTGTCCGAGTGACCGTCTGAGTTTCGATGGTCCTCCCGAAGGGCTGTCCGCGACACCGTCCGGGGGACTGTCCGACCGCCTCCCAGAGGGCTGTCCGAGGGGCAGATGAGGGTATACATCCTCGCAGTTGGGAGGTTGTAAATCCTAGCTGCGGGGATCTGCACCGCCGATCGTCATCGACTCTACTTCCGCTGCGCGCCGAGTCGGTAACGAAAAAGATCAAACCTTGTATGCAGTCTCCATAGTGGTCCTGGGCTGGTGCGTAGGTCGGAGATTTTTGTTTTCTGCTGCGTTACCCTACAGTGGCATCATGAGCCGTGCTATGCAAAGATGCAGGTTGCGATCTAGAATACATAGAGATGTATGGGTGTTGCACAATATAATTAGGTAGTAGATGAGTTCTTTTACTGAAAATTATTTGTGCGGGTAGCAGATGAAATCTGTTACCCGATGTTCTTGTTGCTTCCCTGGGATTTGCATATTTCTGATCTTGATAACAGCATGGTGGAGTTTCAATGTTCTGGCAATCCGCGATCCTGATTGATCAACGAAGTGCTAACAATTCATTGAATTCCACTGTAGTTAAAAAGAAAGATGAAATTTCGCAGACGAAAGGGCAATGCAGATATGATCTGCACGGGGGTCATGCGTATGACGAAGTTCAGTATGGGGCTCGAGATTTTATTATCTCGTGTTTCATACACCCCGCAAAATTAATCTAGCAACTTGAATTATCATACTTGATGATGGACGTTGGTAGCTTCGGTTTGTTTCGAAACCTTAGAAGCCACGAAAAACCAGTTCTTGCATAAACCGATTAGAGGCGTCTAACTTGGTTTTGCAGGAGGGTTTGCATGAGCATCTGATGTGGTATAGCAATGCTCATATTAATTTGATTATGTATGAGATGACTATACATTGTAAATTAACATGACCTGCGTATCATGATTCGGCATGATGGCTGGAGCCATATGATTGTCCCTTTAATGACCTGCGTGTCAACCTTATGTAATGCACTTATTTTATTAGCTATAGAGGTAGCAATATTATCTAGTGCATCGACAAGGTGGTGGCAAACTTCGCGAAGGTGAACACCGACGCGAATGCCGAAGATGAAGAAATTGATAACTTCTCCGTCAGAAAGGGCTATACCATATCATGCTATTATGAATTGCCTGAGATGTTTATCCCTCTTGATGCACCCTTCTTGATTGCGCGGTAGTCGCTTTTATTAGGGTGATCTCTCACAAAAATATCAATTAGTTAGTGTTCTCCCAAGTGTAGCACCATCACAGCATCCTTCCTTTCGAGGTGCGCCATGATCTACATGGGTACGAACGATTGTACAGGTGTAAGGCGGGTGAGGTCAGACCTCGCAGCAAGATCACTTGGTTATCTTGACGTTCATGGCAGGATCGTCCTGAGCCCGGAACACACGCATCGAAAGATGAACTAGAGTCACATGGAGATATGATTGGCAAGTTTGCCTACCAATTGAAGTTCGCGCCATCAGTGTTCATCTCGAACAATGGCGTTGAATGGAAATGTGGGTCTTGAATCACTCACAATCAATTATGAGAGATATTGATTTGAGTGGGAGCGCACTGTAGAATTAACTTGTTTAATTCTCGGTGAAATTAATTTTGACATCGTCTAAGTGAACTTTGCATAATAGCTGTAGAATAATGGCTCGCGTTTCCACCTCCCCTATTAAATTTGACTAAACTGTTATTTATCTGGTTGAAACTTTACGATTGATAACGTAAATGTGAGGATTGTCCTCAAGAGTGCCGAGAAGGACTTTGTCCTATCGCATGCTTTCGGTATTCTCCCGCTAATGCTATGGATCATGTGACTCTCGTCCTTCGATCCAAAAGCTAGAATTCCGTTTCAGTCAAGTGCAATACGTTTGCTTCCATGAGACCCGAACTTCGAATGTTTTGGGATAGTTATGTGATATTCATGGAACTGAAAATTAATTTTCAGATACAAACAAAGGCTGAACGATATGAAATATCCAAAGCAATTTTTGTTTGCAAACTGTTAGTAAAGGTGTTTACTATGCATTAGACTGATAAGATAGGGATCCAGGAGAACGCCTGTCATGTAAATGAAGGTGAATAAAACAACAACTTAAAGAGAAAGGAAGTGTCCGAAGGGTGTTAGTGAAACTTTCACGCCTAGGAAGTCCGGGGCTAAACGCCACTCTTAAAGTTGGGTGCTTCTTCTGAGAGTAGGAGAAATACTGAAAGTTAAACTGTTAGAATGTAGGACCGAAAGTATGTCTAGAGGGGGGGTGATTAGACTACTTGACCAAATAAAAGTTTTGCCTTTTCCCAAATTTTAGTGGTTGCAGTTTTAGCATTTCATGGCAAGTCAAGTACACCCTACACATGCGAGTCTAAGAGTATAGCAGCGGAAAGTAACAATAAGCATGTATAGAAATGATAGGGTAGGAGGATCAAACGCAATTGTAGACACGATGATTTTTTTCCCGTGGTTCCGATAGGTGGTGCTATCGTACATCCACGTTTATGGAGTCTTCAACCCACGGAGGGTAACGGTCGCGAGAGTCCACGGAGGGCTCCACCCATAAGGGTCCACGAAGTAGCAACCTTGACTATTCCATAACGGCTTCCGTCCACGAAGGACTAGCCTCACTATCGGTAGATCTTCACGAAGTAGGCGATCTCCTTGCCCTTACAAACTTCCTGGTTCACTCCACAACACGAAGTAGGAGGCTCCCAAGCGACACCTAACCAATCTAGGAGGCACCACCCTCCAAAAGGTAATAGGCTCGGTAATGACGATGAGCTCCTTGCTCTTGTGCTTCAAGATGATAGACTCCTCAACACACAATCACTCTCTCACAGATTTGGCTTGGTGGAAGAGATGGGATTGGTGGAAAGCAACTTGGGGAGGCTAGAAATCAAGATCCATATGATTGGAGTGGAAGATCTTGACCTCAACACAAGAATAGGTGGTTCTCTCTCAGAAAACTGGATGGGGCAAGTATGGAATAGTTCTGAGTGCTTCTCTTTCGAGTAGGTGGTGGTGGAGGGGTATATATAGGCATCCCCAAAAATCCAACCGTTACACACAAAATGACCAACTCGGTGACACCGATGTGTTAATCTCGGTGGTACCGAAGTGAC
Organism: Elymus sibiricus; assembly: GCA_039707655.1. Taxonomy (NCBI): domain Eukaryota; kingdom Viridiplantae; phylum Streptophyta; class Magnoliopsida; order Poales; family Poaceae; genus Elymus; species Elymus sibiricus. The sequence goes on along the minus strand of CM077671.1, from coordinate 145,263,674 downwards.
CAAAAGGTGGCAACTTTTGAATCTCGGTGAGACCGATATAGGAAACTCGGTTGCACCGATAAGGTGACCAACGGTCAGATTGACAATCTCGGTGATGCCGATCCAACAATCTCGGTTGTACCGATATTGTGAATTTGCATAACACAAAGTTGGCAACCTAAACTCGGTGGCACCGGTATGGAATCGGTTGCACCAAAGTGGCTAGGGTTTGGCTGAGTCTGTTTGAGGTTTAGAATCGGTGGCACCGGAATGGAAATGTTGGTTGCACCGAATTTGAATATATGGCTTTGGACAGACTTTGGTGGGAGAGCTTGTGGGTGTTTTTGGTGACTATCACTTGTGCACATATGAGCATTTTGTTCACCAACAAAACCTTACCCCCTTTTAATAGTATTGGCTTTCCTATGGACTCAAAGTGATTTCTCACAAATGTAAAATGTAGAGTCCTCTTGCTTGAAGCTTTGCCAACCTATTTCCTTGCATCTTGGGGTATTCCACAATCTCCGCAATCCTTTTGCCATCCCTATCATTGAACTTTTCCTGAAATATACTTAGTGGAAACATTAGTTCAATGACTTATATGTTGTTATAAATTACCAAAACCACCAAGGGAGCAAATGTGCTTTCAATCTCCCCCTTTTTGGTAATTGATGACAACATATAGATCAAAGCTTCGACAAAGATATAATCAATGAATATAATCATCGCTTTGAGAAGTATGTGATAAGCAAGAGCTCCCCCTAAATTTGTGCATTATTTTGAATTTGAGTTTGAATGCAAATGTACAATCGATTAGGTACATGGGGCACTTCTTCCATGTAACATACAACTTGGTGGTGTGCGATAATAATTAGAATGAACATCATAGCACAACACTATCAAGCAAAGGTGAAAGATCATCTCATAAGCATTAAGATGATAGGAAATAGTAGCACAACACATAAAGCGTATGATCAAACACCACAAACATGAGTTCAACACAAGCAACCAAAAGACAATTGTTTTGAAACAGCAAATAAAAACCGAATGCTCTCTCACTCGAAGCCTAAAGATCTATATACACTTCTCCCCCTTTGGCAACAAGTTACCAAAAAGTTCAAAGGCATATTTCTAAGCGTTCTTGGGCTGATCTCCTCCGGTTGTTGATGAAGGAGTCGAGAGAACAGCGTCGGCGAAGACCTCTGCAGATGTCGTGGATGGAGTTGGAGTGGCAACTGGAGGAACTGGAGCTGATGGAGCAGGAGCTGAGGTGACAGTAGCTGGAGCTGATGAAGAGGGCCTCAAGTCTGGAGCTGGCACAGTGGCTGATCTGGCCTGGGTGGTAAACTGTGTGCCTGGCCTGAGAGGTGATCCATCCTCATCATCATCATCATCTGAAGAAGTCTGAGGAAGAAGCACTGAGTCAACTTCCTTCTTGAGCTCATTAACTGTTCTAGTCAGCCCATCCACCTTATCATTAAGGGTCTTGATCCTGTTCTCGAAGATCCTCACAAGACTGTTCTGGTTGTCCAGAATCCCCTTAATGTCCTTCTTCATGTCCTGAACTGATGAGATCAGAAGATCCATTTGCTCGTTCCTGGATCTGGGGACTTGAGCACTAGTGGCTCTAGCTGCCTCTGCTTCTGCCTGAGCTGCAGCAGATGTGGGATGTTCAGCATCCATCACCACAACATTGTCCTCGAGATCTGGCTATAGGGGCAAGTGGGGACAATCTAGAGCAAAAATGTGCTTCTCCAACTTTGAGTTGATGAGCATCTGGATATAGGGTGCATAACAGCAAGAGCGCTTCTGATCAGCAGCAATCCTCTTAACTGTCTCAACAATCAAGTCCATGACTCTGATCCTGGTGTGTCTGTCAAGGTGGATCACCATATTAATGGAGTAGCCTCGGATCATCTTGTCATCTCCTGACTTGGGCATCAAAGAATGCCTCAGAATGGTGTTCATGGTGCGGAGGCCAGCCTGAAGAAAGTAAATAGATCCTAGCCTATGAGACTTCACGTTAGCAGCAGGGATCTCCTTATACATGTTGGCCATAGCATTGTGGCTCTCCTTGGATTCTGAGTAGACATCCAAATCACCATCCTGTGCTTCTGGGACTCCTAAGATGGCAGCCCACTCCTCAACAGTAGACTCGTACCTTGCACCTTCAGTCATCCATACAATCCTACCATCTCCATAGAAATGTGCAGTGGAGTAGAATTGCATGATCATCTCATCATTCCAAGCGGTGAACACTCTGCCAACAAACTCATCCAAACCAATGCAGTGGAAATTGTCTTGGACACTTGGAAAGTAGTCCTCATTCTCCTTGATGAATTTCCAATCAACATACCGCATATCGCTCACAGCTGGACTCTTGTCAAAAAGCACAATCTCATAGAAATCATGTTGCTCTTTGGTGTAGAATCTGTAGTCCACAGCTGTCTTCTTCCTTTGGGCATATGGATCAGCAGCTCTCCATGCCCTCAAGCCAGAGTCCTTCCTCTTCTTCATATCCTCAGCAAGTGGGTAGCTGGCATTATGTACTGGAAGGTGTGGCCTAAGCTTCATTAGGGCAGACATAGCATCCTCATCCTCAACTCTGGAGGTGGTTCCTTTGTTCTTCTTAGAAGCTGGTATTTGCCTTGACAATCTCTTGGGCTTCTCAGCAGCTGGCTTCTTTGCAGCAGACTTAGTGCTCTTGGAAGTTCCAGCCTTTGGCATAGCATCAGACATAAGCTTCTTTTTCTTCTTGGGAGGGGCTTTCTCAACATGTTCTTCCTCCTCCTCAGCATCAGCAGCAGCAGCAGCCTCCTCAGGGTCCTCAAACATGGAGGTCTGCCTGCTAACAGCATAAACAATCCTTTTCCTGGCACCCTTCTTCTCACCTGCCTTCTTAGGCAATGACTTCTTTGGGGGTGACTCAGGGTGAAGAGCCATCTTTGTCCTAGCACCTTCAGGTGCTCTCCTAGCTTCAGAGCTAGCATAGACTTTGCCAACAACTCTCCTGGAAGAAGTAGCTTCACTTGCAGACTTCTTGGCAGCCTTCTCTTGCTTCTTAGCAAGAACCTCTTCTAGAACGAAGTCTGAATCCTCTTCATCTGAATTCAGTTTCTTCCTAGCCCTTGTTGCAGCCTTGGGCAAACCATGGGAACTGGGAGTGCCTGGATCTGAAGATGAACTAGACTCAGGACTAGTGCCTAAATCCATCTCAACACTCTGCTCTCTGAAGTTGTTCTCACTGTCCTCAGCACTTGACATACTGACCCTGTGAATAGAGTATAGAGGAGCAGAAGAAGATGAGTCATCACAAAATGAGGCTGGTTTTTGAAAGATTGAACAAAAGATTTTCAAGATTTTGCATTCTGTCACATGAAAATCGGTAAAGCCGAAGTAAAATTATCGGTGCCACCGAGACTGACTATCTCATTAACAGAAACTTGGCACTCTTTTCAGTGGGACCGAAAAGAAGTACTCGGTTTCACCGAGACAGTTCTCAGCAACACAGACAGACAAATCGGTGAGACCGATTTGTTCACTTCGGTTCTACCGAGTTTCATCGGGCGGAAGGCAAACCCTAGAAAATCAATGGTTCACTAATCTACGGAGTTTTCTTGTGGATAGAGAGCGGTGCAAACTGTGGCTTATAGAGAAAAACAACTTTATTGCGCAGGAATCGGACGGGAGCGCAAGAAAGATCGAATCCATACCCTAGCTCGGTGACGGATCCGCTACGGCAGCGACGGCGGCGAAGATGCCCGTCGATGGCGAGGATTCCCAGCGGCGGAGAGGCTCAGGAAGGCAAGGCGATGATCAGGGGGTCCTTCTGCGGCAGCTTAGGGTTTGAGGCGCGACGATTTGAAGATTGAATTTTCGAACCGTCGGGACCACAGACTATATACCCTTCACTGTCGGTGATACCGAGTCTAAATTTTTGGTGTCACCGAGTTCCTCAACTGTCAGCTGACAGGGAAACTCGGTGTAACCGAGAATATGGAATCGGTAGTACCGAGATAGAAAACTAGATCAACCCTAGGCATTCGGTGAGACCGAGAATTGTGGGTTGGTTCCACCGAGATGCACTTGGGAGGTTTTAATGGTCAGTCCTTGTCGATACGGAACTCCGAGTGCTCCACACACAGAGGGATCAAAAAGTACTTGTTCAAATTTTGTGATGCAGCATTAATAGAATATGAGGTGAGAAAGCATAGATAGCTAAAGAGTGGTCCTAGGCATTCTTGTCCATCCAATTGGCAAAAGATAAAACAAAAGCCAAATAACAACAATTGGATGTCCTCGAATGAGAAAACAAATGCAGACCAACATGCTCACACAATAAGATGTCAAATGAAATCATGACAAACATGCACAAACACACTAGCATCTAACAAGCACTAGGGCGATGACGAAGTCATCTATATATGAGTATTTGACTTAGGAGCCAAGTAAGAATACTTGATCATAGGTCATACTCATCGTTTAAGCACAAGTGGGGTTACCACTTTTACATAAAGCATTTAATGTTGTCAAAAACTAAGAGATGCATAGACTCAAGTCTTAGAGTAAAGCTCCCCCTTGATGTGACATCCCCCCATAAGAGGGATAAACTAACCTTGGGTTTTGTCGATGAAGACTTCATGTTGGTGAGGTAGTGGTGGATGCTCAAGGTTGATGAAGATCACCAAGAGTTGGGAGCATCCTTGTTGTTTCCTTACTGTTCTCACCTACATGGGTTAGTCCCAACACACAAGAGACAAATACAAGGATATCTATGGACATGGAGTGCAAAGCATGTGTTATGATGTCCATTGATTTGTTGATTACCTTGTCCCTTGCTTACCTTTGAGGGAATGTGTGACTCCTTGAATTATTGCATAGAGTTGATGTTGATTGCAAATAATTCTTGCCAATAATGAATGTGAGTGAATTTCATTGGCGGAGTCACCCCTCAAGAACTTACTAGTTCTTCTTCTTGGGAACCCACATCAAGTTGATGGGGATCCTTGGTGTTGTAGTAGCCTTTGTAGAAGTTGAGCTTGACGTTGCCTTGGGAACCCACTCCACCATAGCTAGTGATTCATCTTCATATGAGTCAATGTCCTCTTGAAGTTTGTTGTTGCCCTTGAGCTTGTGGTCTTGTGGTGGAAGTTCATCTTGAGTGCTTGTTCTCTTGGGAAGAGTATTTTCATACTTCTCCGTTTGAGGAACAAACTTTGGCTCGGGATATTGACCTTCTTCCCATTCAACTCCATTAGCGTTGAAGTAGCCAACACCACGATTCTTCCGGTATGCTCCGTGCTTGCGTACAATTTCCTCAAATTGCTTACACCCGGCAAGACTCTTGTAGATACCTTTTTCTATAATTCCTTTCAATAAAGCATTTTCTTGCTCAAGTGTAACTTGGCTAAGAGAATCATCATTAGTGGAATCAATAGAACTACTAGAAGCAACATCATTAGGTTTAGCATTTTTATTGTTGCTACTAGATGAAGAATCTTTCTTGCCTTTGTTATTAGTTTGTTTAGATTTAACTTGTGGCATGAAAGTAGACAAGAGTAGTCGTTTGGCTAGATAAGATGAAGTCTTCTTTCGGAGATCGTCATTGATAGCTTTAAGAAACTCATGCTCTTGCTCCAAATTGAGCTTCTCGAAGTGTAGCTTCTCATGAGTTCTTATAAGCTCTCTATGATCTTCAAGAGTAGATTCATGAGCTAACTTAAGAGTGTTTAGTTCTTTAGTTAGTTCTTCTATTTTCATCTTATCATCATCAATTGACTTATCTTGACTAGCATGAGAATTATCAAGTTCATTTTGACTAACATCACTAGTTTTATCAAATAGCAAGTCATCATCACAAAGCAAGTCATCTTCATCACTATTGAAATCAAGATACTCGGGGTGTGATACCTTGGGGCCTTTAGCCATGAAGCAACTTCCACTCCCTTCATTTGGTGAATCGAATAGATCATAGGAGTTGATAGTCACTAGAGCAATTCCGGCAACACCATCATCTTGACTATAGTCGGAGTCGGAGTGATAGCTTCTCTCGGAGTTGTTGTCGGAGTCGGAGCCGGAAACCCATTCACCAACATGAGCTTGATGTTTCCTTCTTGTGTAGCTCTTGGTGTACTTGTCCTTCTTCTCCGAATCTCTACTCCTCCTTGAGTGTCTTCGTTCATAACGATCATCTCTACTCCTTCTCTCTCTTTGAGGTGATTCATTCCTTGAGCTTCGTCTTCTTGGTGACTCTTCTCTTCGTTTGTAGGGAGCCGTGCACTCATTGGAGTAGTGTCCGGGCTTCCCACAATTGTAGCAATTTCGATCACGACTTGACGAACGCTTCTCATCATATCTTGAGTTGGAGCTTCTTTCTTTGCCTCTATTCTTGTAGAACTTGTTGAATTTCTTGACCATGAGGCTTATCTCTTCATTGGTGACAATGTTGTTGCTTGAAGTTGCGGGAGCATCACTTGTGGCTTTGTAAGCACCGCTAGACTTGTGATGAAGCTCTTCCTTGTCTTTGAGTGTCATCTCATGAGCAACAATCCTTCCAATGACGTCTGTAGGCTTGAGATCTTTATAGTTGGGCATCATTTGGATCAATGTGCACACGGTGTCGTATCTCTCATCCAAAGCTCTAAGTATCTTCTTGATGATGAATTTGTCGGTCATTTCTTCGCTTCCTAAGCCGGCAATCTCATTTGTGATGAGAGCTAGCCTAGAGTACATCTCTGCGACTCCTTCACCATCCTTCATCTTGAACTTGTCAAGCTGACCTTGAAGAACATCCAACTTGGATTCTCTCACGGACTTGGTTCCTTCGTGCATATCAACCAAAGTATCCCAAATCTCTTTTGCATTCTCAAGACGGCTGATTTTGTTGAATTCTTCTGGGCATAGGCAGTTGACTAGAATGTCGCATGCTTGAGCGTTGTATTGTAACATTTTCAATTCTTCCGCGGTCACTTCACGATCCGGTTCCTTTCCATCACCAAAGAATTCACCTTCCAAGCCAACACGAACAACAGCCCAAACGGCGGGGTTATGACCAAGAATATGCATTTTCATGTTGTGCTTCCAACTAGCAAAATTAGTGCCATCAAAGTACGGACCTCTACGGTGATAATTACCCTCACTAGACGCCATACTCTCCTAGGTTGTGAGACCAATGCAATGGAGACCAATGCTCTGATACCACTTGTAGGACCGAAAGTATGTCTAGAGGGGGGGGGGTGATTAGACTACTTGACCAAATAAAAGTTTTGCCTTTTCCCAAATTTTAGTGGTTGCAGTTTTAGCATTTCGTGGCAAGTCAAGTACACCCTACACATGCGAGTCTAAGAGTAGAGCAGCGGAAAGTAACAACAAGCATGTATAGAAAGGATAGGGTAGGAGGATCAAACGCAATTGTAGACACGATGATTTTTTTTCCCGTGGTTCCGATAGGTGGTGCTATCGTACATCCACGTTTATGGAGTCTTCAACCCATGGAGGGTAACGGTCGCGAGAGTCCACGGAGGGCTCCACCCATAAGGGTCCACGAAGTAGCAACCTTGACTATTCCATAACGGCATAAGGGTCCACGAAGGACTAGCCTCACTATGGGTAGATCTTCACAAAGTAGGCGATCTCCTTGCCCTTACAAACTTCTTGGTTCACTCCACAACACGAAGTAGGAGGCTCCCAAGCGACACCTAACCAATCTAGGAGGCACCACCCTCCAAAAGGTAATAGGCTCGGTAATGACGATGAACTCCTTGCTCTTGTGCTTCAAGATGATAGACTCCTCAACACACAATCACTCTCTCACAGATTTGGCTTGGTGGAAGAGATGGGATTGGTGGAAAGCAACTTGGGGAGGCTAGAAATCAAGATCCATATGATTGGAGTGGAAGATCTTGACCTCAACACAAGAATAGGTGGTTCTCTCTCAGAAAACTGGATGGGGCAAGTATGGAATAGTTCTGAGTGCTTCTCTTTCGAGTAGGTGGTGGTGGAGGGGTATATATAGGCATCCCCAAAAATCCAACCGTTACACACAAAATGACCAACTCGGTGACACCGATGTGTTAATCTCGGTGGTACCGAAGTGACCAAAAGGTGGCAACTTTTGAATCTCGGTGAGACCGATATAGGAAACTCGGTTGCACCGATAAGGTGACCAACGGTCAGATTGACAATCTCGGTGACGCCGATCCAACAATCTCGGTTGTACCGATATTGTGAATTTGCATAACAGAAAGTTGGCAACCTAAACTCGGTGGCACCGGTATGGAATCGGTTGCACCGAAGTGGCCAGGGTTTGGCTGAGTCTGTCTGAGGTTTAGAATCGGTGGCACCGGAATGGAAATGTTGGTTGCACCGAATTTGAATATATGGCTTTGGACAGACTTTGGTGGGAGAGCTTGTGGGTGGTTTTGGTGACTATCACTTGTGCACGTATGAGCATTTTGTTGACCAACAAAACCTTACCCCCTTTTAATAGTATTGGCTTTCCTATGGACTCAAAGTGATTTCTCACAAATGTAAAATGTAGAGTCCTCTTGCTTGAAGCTTTGCCAACCTTTTTCCTTGCATCTTGGGGTATTCCACAATCTCCGCAATCCTTTTGCCATCCCTATCATTGAACTTTTCCTGAAATATACTTAGTGGAAACATTAGTTCAATGACTTATATGTTGTTATAAATTACCAAAACCACCAAGGGAGCAAATGTGCTTTCATAGAAGTATAAAGGCAAAAAGAGAGAAGACTGGAATATCCAGCTCATGTATTAATGTCATACAAGTTTTTGATGTATGGAAGTCTGGTCAAAGATATAGTTCTTTGGAATTATGGTTAAACATGTTAATCACTAATTCTTGGGGATTGTGAGTTGATCGCAAAGATACCCGCGCGATTGCATTCTGTTGCAAATCGATGTAAGAACTACCATGGCCTGAAAGACTAGCCAGGAATGAGGTCTTGATACACGCTGGGAACATAGTAAAAGTTACTATGCCTTCCATCGGTGTATTACCTATGTATTTTCTTTCATAATTCATTTTAGAGCTTTACACACTCTAGCTCATTGCATAAAGTATATTGCAAGAAGGTTGTTCATAAGAGAACTTTTGATGTTCGGTGTTATGAATAAAGGCCATACTTTCATTATGAATGAGATGTATGTTATGAATATTGATTATAATACATTACCTCTGTATTTACTTTCATAATTCATTTTAGAGTTTTACACACTCTAGCCCATTTACATAATGTTTGTTGCAAGAGTGTAATTCATAAAAGAACAATTGTTGTTCAGTATTATGAATAACATGAAGGGCCATGCTTCCATCCAAGATGGGATGTATGTTATGAATATTGATGGTAATATGATACATCCATAACAATGACACTAAATGTCGCAAGACTAAGAGAATACCACACATGTGTGGCACTGCATTTGGTCACATTGGAGGAACCCGCATGGAAAAATTCCATTATGATGGATTGTGAAGTCGTTTGATTTTGAATCATCTGACACTTGCAACTTTCCTCTGAAAAGTGAAGTGACTGAAATACCGTTCACAGGCCATAAGGAACGAGCAACAAACTTATTGGTGATCATACATTTTGATGTGTGTAGTTCAATAAATGTTGTTGCAAGTAGTGGATTTATCTCTCTTCAGAAATGACTCAAGTAGATATATGGATATTTACTTGATGAGACATAAGTCTGGATCTTTTGAAATCATTCGAAAGGTTTTCAAAAATGAAGTAGAAGTTGTTGTAACAATAAAATTATGTTTCTACAATTCGATTGCAGAAAGGAATACTTGAGTTACAAGTTTAGCGAATGTCTGATGAGTTGTGAAAGGGGTTTCATAACTTGCACCTCCCGGAACACCACTGCAAGTGGAGAGTCCGTGAAGATGTAATCGAACCATTCATGACATGGTAAGATCAAAGATGACATAAATAAATTTGCCATTATCCCTTTTAAAGTGATGCTTTAGAGACTGCGGCTTTTACACTGAAAAAAGCTCCATCGGATCTGTTGAAATGATGCCATGGTATGGTACGCCCAACCATGTTATATCTTTTCTTAACATTTGGAATATGGGGCTTGTGTAAAAGGTTACAAACCTATTCCAAATCAGACAAGTGCTACTTTGTAGGTTATCCCAAGTTATTGGGTATTCCCCCACCACTATACCGAGGCTAAGGGTTTTGCCACAAAGAACGGTATGGTTTTTGAAGAAAATTGTTCTTTCAAAAAGGTGAGTGGGAGAACAGTGCAACTCGACGAGATAAACAGTATCTTCCTCATTAGATCAAAGGAAAGAGACCTTGGAAGTAATTCCAGAGTTTCCTACTGCGACTGATACGGAAGCTTCTACATGAGATGTATGGACTTCGGTCGAACTTGCAGCTGAACCACGTAGGAAAAACTCATGCAAACCTCTCAGGTGCGCATACGAGATATTGTTGTTAGACAACAATATACCTACGATACACAAGGAAGCGTTGATGGGCCCTGACTCCGGAATTGGCTAAATGCCAATACAATCCGAGATAGTTTCCATATAAGTGATTCAAGATTAAAACCTTGATACACCTTTCGGAAGACTTAGAGTCTAACGAATATTTATGAAACTATAAACTGATGTGGATAAAATATCCATAAAGCCTGACTTGTTGCAATAACAAGTTCAAGGAGTTGACTACGATGAGGTTGTTTCACCGTAGCGATGCTTAAAGTCGGTTCTGGTTGAACTAGCAATTAATATATATTTCAATCATGAGATATGAAACATGGATGACGAAAGAATTTCCATGAAATGGGAAAAACAAACTAGGATTTGTATGTGATACAGTCCAAAGTATTTTGTCGATCCAAAGGATGCTGGTGTGTATGCAAACTTCAGAGTTCCAGCAATGGACCGAAGAGAGCAAAATGGAGTTGGAATCTTCGTTTTGATGAAATGATCAAAAGAGTTTGATTTCATCAATGGATAATGAAGATGCTTGTGGTTTCAAGAAAGTAAGTGGGAGCATAATAATATTTCTAAAAACCTTGTGTGCTTGACACATTGTTAATTGGAAATAAATTTCTTGACATGAATTAGGACTTCATTTGAAAATAGTTTTCGATGAAGTGCTTGGGCTAAATAGCCTTGCTATTAGGCATAATGATCTATGGAGATAGATTTGCCTAATGGGGCTAAGCAAAAATACATATTGACAAGATGCTAAAACAATTTAGCACTAAAACCGCCAAGGAGTGATTCTTGCCGAAGTCACATGGAAAGAGTTTTGTAAGACTCAGTGTCCCAAAACACTGATGAGCAAAATACATGATGGAGATTCCACACACTCTTGTGTTTGGATTAATCATGTATTCCATGGTATGTAAAACAACCAGATATGTTCGATACTCCCAAACTGTTGCGAGTATAGATACCAAAGTGATCAAAGTACTGATCAAAGGACAATAGTGAAATATGTCATTGAGTACTAAAGTGGCACTGATGACATGTTTTCTCGCAAGCGGAGATCATGAAGAGTTCGTTGTAAAAGGTTACATCGATACAGTCTTCATCAATGCTCCATGCGATTTTCGATTTAAATTAAGGGTTTTGTGTAATACACAATATGGTGGCACGGTAGTTGGAAATTGTTCCAAACAGGTTACTGTGGCGAATTCTATAACAAAGGCTAAGTATGTTGATGCATTGGAAGCGACAAAGAAGTTGTTGAATCATATAGTTCTTTCATGAACTTAGTATGGTTCCAAAAAGGCTTTGGTCAATGGGACACTATTGCAGATAGTTGCTCCATAGCTCAGTCTGATGAATCAAGGTTTGACCTGTGATTCACATATATACAAAGCCAAGTCCACACAAAATATGGATTTTGTGAAAACGTGAAAATGCGAGGATATGCAAAGTTACACACGGAGCTGAAGTTGTCAGATCCGTTGGACATCAGGCTATACCACATGTGAAGCATATTTTACACCAGTGTGCCATAGGTGTAAGGTGCATTAGCATTGACTAGATTATTGACTCTAGTGCAAGTGGGAGTCTGTAGGAGATATGCCCTAGAGGCAATAATACATGTTATTATTTATCCCCATGTTCCTAATTAAGTTTATATTGCATGCTATAAATGCTATGGTTCTCGAGTCTACAATAACCACGAGGCTTGGAGGAAGACTCATATGCACGTGTGGAATAATAAACGGTAAAATGTATTCCTAGTATGACCTCTAAGACTAGCTCAAGTGTTGCATGATGGTTCCATTTTCCTGATCATGGGCTTGTCTATGCCGGCAACTTTGAGGGCACAATGTTGGAAGAACATTTGTGTTGAATCGGCCCGAATTGATGTTATGCTATGAGATACATTCTTCACAAGTTTATGGTAAATAACACAGAGAAGTTAATGTTTGCATAAATTCCTTAGACCATGAGAGTATCGAGTTTCTTCATACTTGCTTCATGAACTTTGGAGTTTGTTAAACGTCATCCGTAAATGGGTGGCTATTACGGCGGCTTACGGGTTCATGGAAAAGTGTGTCAAGTAACTTGATAGCTCAAGATTGGGATTTGCTCCTCCGACGATGGAGAGATATCTCTTGGCCCTCTCGGTATTACGGTATCCATCATCGTCTGGCCAGACACAGGGTGATTTGATCACAGGGATGCCGGAACACGGTAACGAGAAAAGAGAACAATACCGGTAACGAGGTAACTGGCATAGTGGACAAGTTGTTGATCCACGGGGATGCCAACATGTCTCACCTCGGGTATTTGTAACATATCGCGAAGCAACAGGAATAGCACACGACAACTGGAGGTTCACTCGAATATTCATTCGTGTGGGTATAGGGGTCAATATGGGTGTCCATGGCTCCGATGTTGATCATTGATCGGAAGGGGTTCCGAGTCATGTCTATACTTCACCGAACCTATAGGGTCACACGCTTAAGGGTCATCTATCTGCTGAATACTAGACAGGGAGTCTGAGAGAAAGTCTCCGGAAAAAGTTTCGGAGACAGCGGAAAAGTTCCGAAGAGAGAGGTCACCGGATGAGTTCCGATAAAACTGAAAAGTTGTTTCAGGGCATACCATTAGGTCAAATTGGTTTCAGCACACGCCTGGAAATTCTTGGAGGGTGCCAGAATTGTTCTGTGAACTTCTGGAATTTTCCGGAAGAAAAACCGGAAATGTTCCGGAGCTGCCAGAACCGGTTTGGTTGCTTTTCGCAGATGAAAATCACTAAACCGAAAAGTTATTTCGGAGTACACCATTAAGTCAAATTGGTTTCAGCACACGCCTGATAATTCTTGGAGGGTGCCAGAATCATTCTGGAAACTTCTAGGAATTTTCCGGAAGAAAAACCAGAAATGTTCCGGAGCTGCCGGAACCGCTTTGTTTGCTTTTCGCAGATGAAAATCACTAATCCGGAATTGTTTTGGAACACGTCGAAAATTATTTTAGTGGGTACTGGAAATGTTCTAAGGCCACATAAATATTTTCGGTTTGAACGGACGCTGAAAAATGTCGTCATGAATAGTGAAATCAGCTTTATGGTTACTTTTTGGAAAGCCACCTTTTTGGGCTTTTGCTCCAAAATATCTTGGAGATGACATGGATGGATGTGGCTGAAATTTCAGCCCCTCCACCCCTCCTTCTCCTATAAATAGAGGTGGAGGGGGCTGCCCAAAACTCACTCTTTCTCAACATACACAAGCCATGCATGATCTGGTCTTCTCTCTCCCTCCCAGCGAAATAGTTTCGTAGAGCCGAAAGGTTGTCTGGGTTCCGGTGGGAACTAGTTCTGGACGGTGAAGCCCTGCCGGATAGATGACACCGTATGTGTGCAACTCTGTAGAGAGATCGTAGTTTCGGTCTTAGTTCGAGAGTGCCTCCCGAAGGGCTGTCCGTGTGACCGTCCGAGTTTCGAAGGTCCTCCCGAAGGGCTGTCCGAGTGACCGTCCGAGTTTCGATGGTCCTCCCGAAGGGCTGTCCGTGACACCGTCCGGGGGACTGTCCGACCGCCTCCTGGAGGGCTATCCGAGGGGCAGATGAGGGTATACATCTCGCGGTTGGGAGGTTGTAAATCCTAGCTGCGGGGATCTACACCGCCGATCGTCATCGACTCTACTTCCGCTGCGCTATGAGTCGGTAACGAAAAAGATCAAACCTTGTATGCAGTCTCCATAGTGGTCCTGGGCTGGTGCGTAGGTTGGAGATTTTTGTTTTCTGCTGCGTTACCCTACACGATTCGGTATCAAAGGCAAGTTGGATCCTCGTTACATTGGTCCTTTTCGCATTCTTGCCAAACGAGGAGAAGTTGCCTACCAATTGGAACTACCACCGCATCTTTCCAAGGATCATGATGTTTTCCACGTCTCGCAACTCAGGCGTTGCTTCTCGGACCCTGTCCACGAAGTAGGCCACGAAACGCTTGATCTCCAAGATAACCTTACTTATCGAGAATACCCTGTTCGTACCACTCGACGTCGAAACATCAAGTTTCTCAAGATTCAATGGTCACACAACTCCAAGAAGGAAGCCACATGGGAAAGAGTGGACCGCCTTCGACTAGAGTACCCCACACTCTTCCCGACAACACCTAAATCTCGCGACGAGATTCTTTTGAGTGGGGGTGAGTTGTCACATCCCTAGTTTTCCCCCTTTGCTTTGTGCTAGCATGTGTGTTGCATCATGTTTAAATTTTTACTAAACTTGAAATGGGGAGGAACAAACCCTAGCACCCCACTTGATTAAACCAATATAAATGATTGTGATTTTCAGTGAATCCAAAATGCCCTTCAAAAATGTTCACCGTGTCTGGAAAATGTTGGCAACATTATATCAGAGGTGAATCCAAATTTTCTGAAACTTTTGTGGGAACTTGAAAATATTCCAACTATATACCATAAATCATTTCAGGAGTTTTGTGCTAAGGTTTTTGCCCAAATAAAATAATACAAAAAGTAGCAAATTAGAAAATAGAAAACATAATAAGAAAAATAGGAAGCAGGCCTACCTGGAGCCCAGTAGCTGGCCGACCCACCTGGCCCATGCCAGTCATCCCTAACCTCTGCCAGAAGGCAGAGGCAAAGGGGGGCACGGTGCAGCGCGGGAGCTCCACGCCAGTTGCCTTCCTGTCCTCCCCGCCGCTCGGGAGGCGGATAGGCTCGGGAGAGAGCCGTCCCGATCGGCCCCTCTCCCCATTCGCCCCCTGCTCTCTCCCTCCCCTTTGTCGCCATGGCCGCCTACACCCGAGCGCTCGCCGCCATTGCCGCGTAGCCATAGCGCTTCCCCCTCACCTCCTACTAGCCCCCGAGCTTCGCATCATCGCCCTCGTCCTCTATGCCGAGCCAAGCTTCACCGAAGCACCTAGAGCGACGCCCTCGAGCCCTTCTTTCTCCTCGGCTCCGATAGCTGCCGCCGTCGATTCGCCATCACCAAGCCGCCCCTGAGACCGCTCTCAACGTCTTCGCACCCGCCGTGAGCCCCTGGATCCACCCCCTGCTTCCCGCAGCCGTTTGCTCACCGTAGCCACTGAATCTCCTGGGCCCGAGAGTTTCTCGCCGCCGGCGATGGTGCTGCCATAGCCATGGCCGTAGAAGATTGCACCTGAGCACGCATACATGCTCAGGAGGACTCCAAGAAAGCGTAGGAGCCTTCGGCTCCTCCTCTAGTGCGCTGTGGCGTCGACTTGATCGGCGTCCGGCAAGGCCGCCGCCGGCGATGTTCCGGGCCACCTCAGCCCCTGGGGTGTGTTCCATTGGATTCGCGCGCGCGTGTTCGTTCGATAGATGCTCTCCGCCGTCATCTTGGTCGCCTGAGGATGAATCCCGAGCCCCTCCGCCATGTCTGTGGTTGCCGGCGGCTCAACGCCAGCGAATCAGCCTTGGTTGACCACGGGTTTGACCCCCTGGGACACTTATAGGTGGGGCCAGGCTCTGGATAAGTTTAGTTTAGGCACTACTTTAATTAATTAATTTAGTTAACTTAATGAGCCACTGGCAGTGGGCCCAACCGCACTAATTAGGATTAAAGTTAATTCTAAACACTGCTTAGTGCCTATGTCACTGACCTAGGGACCCCACATGTCAGGTTTGACCTGGCCACGGTCTGTTTTCCTGCTGAGGTCATGCTGACGCAAGACTGACACAATAAATGATTATCTGGTTTATAGAAATTCTAGAAAATAGTTCAAACTTTAAAAATTCTTAGAAATTAATCTGTAACTCAGATTGAAATAATATATATATGAAAAAATATCAAAAAAATCCAAAGAATCCATTGGTGCTATTATGATGCATGATAGAGCAACCTAAATAGGAGAACATTGATATTTTGCATAAATGCAATATGTGACATAATACATGGATTTGAATTTGAACCTAGTTTCAAACCAACTTCATTTAAACTTGATGCTAGGTGCATTAGCTCATCCAAATCATGTGGCCATGTCATGATCATGCATCATATTGTTGCACTTGTTGTGTATTGATTGTCCCTTATATTTGTTGCGGTAGGCTCTGCTCCATCGAATACCCACGAGTATCCCCCTGAAGGAGAGTACCCCTCCGCCAACCTGCAAGGCAAGCACCCCCATTGATCATTCCGATAACATCCCACTCTCTCGCTCCCGCTCTCGTTTATTGCATTAGGACTATTCGATTCAATTGTTAACTGTTTCGGTAGTTGAACCCACTCCTCTGCATGACCAGTCATTGTCACAGTAAATAGCTAAACCAAGCAACCTAGCATACCTGGTAGATGCTTGAGCCTTGATGTGCTTTACCCTGCTTGCTTGCTATGCTTAGAGTTGTGTCAGGTCTGATTCATCTGGGTGATGAACCGGAGTGAAACGGTGTTGTTCTGATGTGATGGACTAAAGGATGAACTTGTTTTGGTAAAGGTGGCGATGAGAGGCTATGTAGGAGTACATAGTGGGTTGCCTCATTGGGACCGATCTTAGGAACTGAGTTCCGTGTTTGTGATCCAAGACTAGTTACTACCGCACATTGAGCTCCGGGCACTCCAAGCTCTCTCGACTTATCAACCGCCTAGTCCTCGGTCCAGGAGTTGCAAGTAGTTTCTGGTGTTTATAGCAATGTTGGAGGCCATGCGTAGTGCTGACCCTAGGGGTGGGCTACGACGCGGTAGGTAGTGGCACGGTGTACCAAGGGTCACCCGGATGGTGGGCTTGGGAACCCTACGCACATCGTTTGAGGCCGTAGTGGAAACTTCGGCCGGACTTCCGTGCGGGTTCAGTCTCAAATAGGCGATAGCCTGGACTAGGGTCTTGTGTGATTGACGGTCGTGGCCGACTCCCTCGCTAGGCTTCTGCTTGAAGGTTGCCGCGGTGCCTTTTAACATGCACATAGCGATAAGTGGCAAGAGCGTGTGTGAAGAAGTACACCCCTGCAGGGTATGAATCTATTCGAATAGCCGCGTCCTCGGAAATGGACTAATTGGAAAACTTATGCTGTTCATAGACAATTTTAATGGCTACTCATAAAAGTATCAAGACAAGTGTGAGTACCGTGGATGGCACTCTCGTAGGTGACGGGAGCGGATCCATGGTAGAGTATTGATGTGGTGTTAGTGGACACGTGTGCGCTATCTCAAACTTGTTCAAAGAACTAGTAGTCGTAGTACAGGTTAGCCAAGAGTCAAAGCTTGCATTACTGCATGAACCCCACTACTCCCCTTGTTGATACATGAGCATGAATATACTAGGTCTGATTTAAAGACTTGCTGTGTACGTTTGTACTCATGTTTGCTTAATAACTGTTGCAGATGAGAACCAGGACCCATCTGGTGGGTTCTATCTAGACGTCGACGTCGACGAGTAGATGGTATCCCAGCTACGATCTGATGCCCTGGGATGGGTTGTAGATAGTCAGGCTTTATGCCTTTTACCTTTCATCTGTCTGTACTCAGACAGCTTTAAGCTTTCGCATGGCTTGTATGACTTTGCTTGTATGACTTGAGTGTCGGGTCATGTGACCCCTACCTGTATGAACATATTATGCAAGGCTCTTCTGAGCCTTCTAAATAAATGTTGTGTTGTTGTATGGTTATGTTGTGATGCCATAGTTGTATCTATGCATATCGGCATGTCGTGCGTACGTGTGACGTGCAACGGTATGTATGGGATTCGACACCTAGTTGTGTGCCTTTAGTAGTACTCTTTCAGGAAAATGCCTCATTGTGCTTCCACCGAGCCTTGGTAGCTTGCTACTGCGCCGGACACATTTATTGACCGGCATGTATCCTTCTTTGTTGCTGTGTCTGTCCCCTCGGGGAAATGTCTCATAGTGTAATGGAGTCCTTGTAGCCTGCTATGACTCGTCTACGCACAGTTAATGACAGAAATGTCTTACGGCGTAATGGAGTCCCTGTAGCTTGCTACGACTCGTCTACACACGTTGATGACCAACACCTGCATTGCTGGGTTACGTATGCATGTTCCTGTATGGATGTGCCGCTTGGCTTTATGACTAGTCATGTCAACCCGAGTTCTTGGACATTTGAATGCTAGCGACATATTCACATTCGTGAGCCAAAAGACGCAAACGGTACTGGCCCAGGTAAGGTGGCAGCCGTGGATATAATCGTGCGTCAGGCCGCAAAGTAATGTGAGGTGTTACATGCTGGATTCTTATGGCTTAGGATCGGGGTCCCGACAAGATTCCTCACGGTTTAAGAGCAGTTTCGAAAACAGTGGTCGTCCGACGACTGACAACGAGCGTATTTTTGCATTTTTTTTCTAAACCACTTGTCGGAATAAAACAAATGATACGACATTGAAGATATATCATTGAGGCGCAACTTTTACATGTAGTATAGTCTCTCTAATTCCTTACGGTTTGAGAGGAATTTCAAATTTACCAAAAGGCCGAATTCTGTTTTCAAATTTTTTGATTTTTTGGGTACGATTTTCGCTGCTGCTTTTTAACCATTTGTCGGAACGAGGCGTGTGATATGGCATTGGAAAGCTATGGAATAGGAGCAACTTTCATATGTTCATCATTTGTTGAGATACCTCATGGTTTTAAATGAATTTTGAAAACGGTGCGGCTGCCCATGAGTGGCAGCGGTCATATTTTCGGGATTTTTTTCAAACCGCTCGTCGGAATGATGCAAATGATATGGTGTTGGAAAGATATCGACGAGGAGCAACTTTTTCATGTAGAGCACTCTCTCAAATTTCTTACGGTTTAAGAGCAGTTTTGAAATTACCGAAATGCGGATACTCTGTTTTTTCGCGACGCCAAAATCGACGCGTGAACCGCATCAAACAAAAGAACGCACGACTTCAGACTGAAGACCACACTACATCCTATGAGCAAGCGAACTGCACGGCTTCTTTTGTCAAACATAAATTTTCTCACACAATAAAGTGGATCGCACTTCACAACGGGCATAAGTGAACCGCAACACTATCGAAAGTGAACCTCGACACTAACAAAAGTGACCCGCATGAGTTTTTTTTTGTCTTTTCTCAAACTTATTATTTTTTATGCACGTAGACCGGACAAGTGGACCACATGTACTGAAAGAGTGAACTACATCTAATAAGAAGCGAGCTTCTTTTCAGATATTTACCAAGTGACTACATGATTGTTTGGTTGTTTTTTAACTTCTTTTTTTTGTAAATTCATCTGGACTACATGGTCAATGTTAGTGAGTTGCATGAATGAGGCAAGTATACTTCATTTAAAATTACATTTTGCATCAAAAGAATGTTACCTCCCACCAACATTCTTTGAATTTTTTTAACAAACAAACAAACCACACAAAATAAAAACAAAGCACTGCATGACCGAACTAACCAACTACATGCGCACATTTTGTTTTGCACTTTTGTCTATGGCCACTGATGATGCTCATCGACACACATACATCCATTCGTTGTTTTGCAGCCACACACATACATACACACACAATCAGCACTAGCAGCCAACAGTACTGCATTTGAGGTCCAGCCGATGTTGCGCATTTTTTCTCTACTTTGATGTTCGTCTTTTTCACCTGAAAAAAAAGTAAACCGAACCACAAGAGAGTGCAGTGCACCTTTGGATGTACTTTGATGTTTGTCTTTTCACCTGAAAAAAGGTAAACTGTATAGCAGGAGAACAACGGACAACAGTGTCGTTTTATTTTGTTTTAAAGAACACAAAATGGTGAACTGGATGTCAGTCGCTCGGTGCATGCATAGGATCTTGGTGCTCTTCAGCAAAAATTACAAGGGATAAGAAAAAAATTAGCAAATTTCCACATCCCTGTTCCATCTTTCACGAAAAATAAACCCAAAATAGAAGAGGAGAGTATTGAACATATGGTCCCAGGATACATACTGCTAGCGCAACAACACAAGGAGGAAAAATGTCTGGTCTCGGCCGTCGTCTGTAACTCTTGTAACTAACTTCTATCTTCTATAAAGCTAAGGTACGCGCTTTGCGTACTCTCAAAAAAAAGAAGGAAAAATGTGAGAAGCTGTTGTGCATGGACCAATTAGTGTTAGAATCCAAAAGTTAATCCATGGACGGACACATGTGGTCTTAGAATGTAAAGTGAACAGCAAGAGAACAACGGACACGGAATCCAAAACTTTTGGATTAAGGGACTTAATTGCTCTAGCAATATGCACGAACACTAATTGGTCTTAGAATCCAGACGTTAGCATTTTCCAAAAGTTAATTCAAAATTGGTCTTAGAAGCCGCTATGCACGGACACTAATTGGTCTCGCAACATATCATCATAATTAAGGGACCTAATTGGTCTTAGAATGCAAAAGTTGGCATTTTCCAAACTAGGGAATCCTCTCCTGAACGTTGTGGCAGAGGCACTGTTGTGCATGGACAGTCGCCGGACTGCGCGCACGAGCTATGAACCGCATGGCTAGAATCTCTCAGTTACATGGCATGGTCGACGGACTGCAGGGGAAGAGATGGCACTTTCTGGACTGCACGCGCACGAGCTCCGAACCGCATAGCGAGCGTCTCTGAGCTGCACGGCCATGGTCGACTGATCAGAGGGGAAGAGATGGAGCACGCCGGACTGCATGCAAACGAGCCATGAACCGCAGTGCGAGCGTCTCCGAGCTGCACGACCATGTCGACCAACCAGAGGGAAAGAGATGCTGCTCGCCGAATTGCACGTGCCCAAGCCCCGCACCGCATGGCAAGCGTCTCTGAGCTGCACGACCATGACACCCGCATGTAGAGGATATTGGTGCAGCAGCAGCCAAGAAGGGGTCAAGGGGGTGAGGGATTCATACCATACCAATCGGCAGCAGTCTCCATGCCATCACGATCACCATCACTCGGCCTGCTGCAAAAACAAGGAACCATTGATGAACGCTCGCCTTTGATGAACAAGAAAAAAAATCTATAGGAGCAGGATGTGGGAGGGGTCGAGCAAGCTTCATGGAGGAAGCCACAACGGTGTAGCAGAGAGGGGGAGGCCGGTCAAGCTAGGGTGAGGATGTGGCTGCCGGAGTAGGAGATCGAGGGGAGATGTAGGAGGATAGTGGCAGCGACCAAGCAACTCGGGATCCAGTGGCAATGATTACGGCCATGGGCTCATGGATCTGGCATGGCGGCACCGCTCGGGTGGGGGAGAGCGGGGGGAGAGAGAAGGCTAGAGGGGGAGATGTCAGCGGGGGGGGGGGGGAGGGAGGGGCTGGATCCGACGCCAAGTACGGCGCGCGGGTTGGTCGGATCCTGATACGTCTCCAACGTATCTATAATTTTTGCTTGTTCCATGCTGTTATATTATCATTCTTGGATGTTTTACAATCATTTTATTACAACTTTACAACTTTATATCATTTTTTGGGACTAACCTATTGACATAGTGCCAAAGTGCCACTTGTTGTTTTTGCTTGTTTTTTTACTTCGCATGAAATCACTACCAAATAGAGATGAAACGCTGCGGGGATTTTTGTGGATTTTTTACGGACCGGAAGAGACCAGATGGGACAAAGAACACCAGAAGAGGGGGCCCAGGGTGGCCAGCACCCACATGGGTGCTCCAGAGGCCCCTGGGCGCGCCCTGGGGGGTGCTGGGCCACTCCGGCACCCCCTCAACCGACTATCGTGCCTATAAATTCCCTGGAAATCCAAAAACCCTAGAAGAGTCGACGAAACACAATTCCAGCCGCCGCAAGTTCCAGAACCGCGAGATCCACTCTAAACACCATCACAGAGGGGTTCATCTTCTTCATAGGTGCCTCTCCGATGGTGCGTGAGTAGTCCACCATAGACCTACGGGTCCGTAGACAGTAGCTAGATGGCTTCTTCTCTCTCTCTTATGATTCTCAATACAATGGTCTCTTGGAGATCTATTTGATGTAAACTTTTGCGGTGTGTTTGTTGGGATCCGATGAATTTTGAGTTCATGATCAGTTTCTATCCATGAATATTATTTGAGTCTTCTTTGATCTCTTATATGCATGATTACTTATAGCCTCGTATTTCTTCTTCGAATCTTTGGTTTAGTTAGGCCAACTAGATCGATTTTTCTTTCCATGGGAAGAGGTGCTTTGTGATGGGTTTGATCTTGCGATGTTCTTTCCCAGTGACAGAAGGGGCAGCAAGACACGCATGTATCGTTGCTATTAAGGCTAACAAGATGGGGTCTATTCCTACATGAATAGATCTTGTCTACATCATGTCATCGTTCTTATTGCATTACTCCGTTTTTCCATGAACTTAATACACTAGATGCATGCTGGATAGCGGTCGATGTGTGGAGTAATAGTTTTAGATGCAGGCAAGAGTCGGTTTACCTATCTTGGACGTGATGCCTATATAATGATCATCGACTTGGATATCGTCATGACTATTCGATTTTCTATCAATTGCCCAACAGTAATTTGTTCACCCACCGTGCGCTATACTCATGAGAGAAGCCACTAGTGAACACTACGGCCCCCGGGTCTACTTTTCCATCATATTGCTTTCCGATCTACGTTTTTTGCAATCTTTGTTTTCAGATCTACAAAACCAAAAACCCAAAAATACCTTGCTGCATATTTGCTCTTTTTATTTGTGTTCTTGAGAGATCTATCTCTCCTATCTATCACTACCTAATCTATCTTATTACCGTAGAGAGATTGACAACCTCTATTTCGCGTCGGGTTGCAAGTATTTGTTCTTTGTGTGCAGGTGCTCCTTATTGGGTGTTGGTGATCCTCCTACTGGTTCGATAACCTTGGTTTCATAACTGAGGGAAATACTTACCGTCGCTGTGCTGCATCATCCCTTCCTCTTTGGGGAAATACCGACGTAGTCCAAGCAGCGTCAAAGGAATTTCTGGCGCCGTTGCCGGGGAGGAAGCAGTCTCTTCTACGTGCCTATCGTAGGCACCGAGGCGACTCCACCATCATCTACGAGGTTCCTAATCACAAATCTCATCTCCTTGCAATTACATTATTTGCCATTTGCCTCTCGTTTTCCTCTCCCCCACTTCACCAATTTGCCGTTTTATTCGCCCTCTTTTTCGTTTGCACTTTTTCTCGTTAGATCTCTTGCTTGTTGCTATGACTAGCGTTACTACTCCCCCTTTGTCACCAGATTTTGAAGTTCTATACTTCAAACAAAAACAAGGGGAAATTTGAAAGATGCACGGTATAGGCTAATGGAATCCTATCGTATTTCCAATCTAAAAGGAGATGCAAAAGTTTTGCTTAGAAATTTTTATATTGGATTGGCTTTTCATCATAGAGAGCTTTTGGATTTCGCCTCAAAGGGAAATTTTATTGAACTTGATGCAAACGCCGCTTATGAAGTTTTTTAAGGAATCTTGGGGGTTCCTCCACCAAAAAAGGGGCTTGCTTTTTCACAAGAGGGAGTTCAAATTCTTGAAAAATTGGGTGACTTACATAAGCACTTGGTCGAGTTACAAAAATTCATGAACCCCTCAAGCATATTAGTGGGAACCTCAATCGTTTGAACACTTTGATTACCCTTTGCAATAAGCGTTTGGATATTTTGGATCTTAAGATGGTTTCTTCTCCTGAAAATTTGGGGAAGCGTAAAGAGCCCCCCGGATTCGAGAAGGCCCTCACAAAAGTGTCGAAAACCAAAGATGAAAATACTTGAATATCTATCCAATATGCCTAGCTAGGGGCGTAAAACGATAGCGCTTGTTGGGAGGCAACCCAATGAATAAATAATTTTTTGCTTTTTCCTTTCTGTTTTTGAGTGTTGAAACAATTATGCCTCTGTTATGATTGTGTTTTTATGGTTTATTTAGTGTTTGTGCCAAGTAGAACCGTTAGGATGATTCATAGGATGAGTAGAAGTGATGCTGAATCTGAAACAGAAACTTTGCGTCCAGTATATGAATTTTCATTTTTTGCTGGAACGTGATCTTGAGATGAAATTTTAACACAGTGTTGCTATACAAATGACTTACGATTTCCTAATTCAGAATTTTTAGAGTTAGAGAAGTATGGGTATGGTACAGATTACTACAGACTGTTCTGTTTGAGACAGATTCTGTTTTGTTGCATTGTGTGCTTGTTTTGATGAATCTATGTTTTGTATTGAGGGGTATAAGCCAAGGTAAAGTTAAAATACAGTAGGTATAATGCAATTATAAAATTTGAATGGGTTTACAACAGTACCTAAAGTGGTGATTTGCTTTCTTATACTAATGGATCTCACGAAGATTTTGTTGAGTTTTGTGTGATTGAGTTTTCAAGTTTTGGGTGAGATCACGATGGCTGAAGGAATAAGGAGTAGCAAAAGCCTAAGCTTGGGGATGCTACCGCACCCCCAAGATATATCCAAAGAGTAACAAGCAACTAAGCTTGGGGATGCCCCCGAGTGGCATCCCCTCTTTCTTCTAACGACCATCGGTATTTTACTTGGAGCTATATTTTTATTCGTCACATATCATGTGTTTTGCTTGGAGTGTCTTGTATCTATGCTTGCTTTGTTTGTTAGTTTTTCCTTTGTATCCTTGCTGTACACACCTATTTGAGAAAGCCAAAATCATGCTATGATTTTTTATAATTGCTCTATGTGCTTCACTTAAACTTTTTGAGCTATAGAATTGCTCTAGTGCTTCACTTATATCTTTTTGAGCACGGTGTGCTTGGAAACTTTTGTAGAAATACTCTCATGCTTCACTTAGATTAATTTGAGAGTTAGTAAATTATGAAGAAATCCTCTCATGCTTCACTTATACCTTTTTGAGAGATGAAATCTTTATGCTCATGTGCTTCACTTACATTTGTTTGAGCTTGCCAAAAAGCAATGGCAGTATATGAAACTAGTCCCAAAGTGATAGATATCCAAGGAGGATATAATAAAAACTTTCATGAAGATCATTGGACAAATTAAACTTGATTCCTTGTAATAGTTTTGAAACATGATGATAGTAATATGTGAGTCATGTTAGTGAGTAATTATGCTTAGTAGGAATATTGGTGTTAAGGTTTGTGATTCCCTATGGATGCACGAAAGTCAATAGTTATGCAATGAAGTTACATCCTACTTGTGTTACATTATTCGGTGTTAGTTATGTTCAATGCTCACTTATGTGATTTTTCGTTTCTTGGTTTGGTCGCTTCCCAATCTTTTTGCTAGCCTTCACTTGTACTAAGTAGAAATACTACTGGTGCATCCAAAATCCTTAAACCAAGTTTTGCCTTATGAGTCCACCATACCTACCTATATGCGGTATTTCCATGAGGTTCCAAGCAAATTTGTATGTGCCATCTCTAGATTTTCAAAATAAATTTTCTCTTTTGTGTGCCCGTACTGCTCATGAAACGGTGGGGAGTGTCCAATATTTTTCCATGATAGATGTGTTATTCTCAAGATGAGTGTTTATTCACTTGTCATTGCACGAGAGTGCGGCGGTAATAGGGATGTCCATTCCCGAAATGAAAAATAAAAAAATATTTACTTTATGTTGTCAAATAATAAATTCCTTGGAAAGTGTTGGTATGGAAGGCAACCATGGATACGGCCCGCCATGGAAAGTGAAAGTTTGGTGGAAAAAGGAATAAATTTTATTTTTTGTTTGGGAATCGCCTATGATATATCTAGCATGGAAAGTATTGTGAGCTACTTTGTCGTTTTCGTTGACAGGAAAAGCATGCCACCCAAAATATTTTTCTCTCTCAATTTAAACCTTGAGCTCTGGCACCTCTACAAATCCCTACTTCCCTCTGCGAAGGGCCTATCTATTTACTTTATGCAATTTTTATTTTTTGCTTTGAGTCTCCATCTTCTCTTATAAGCACCAACTAGGGGGCACTATGATCGTACTTGAGCATTGGGCATAGCTAATATTTGAGTGTGTTTCATGAATGGATCAATGATTGAGCATGATGGGCTAGGGATAACTTTCTTTAGTGTTGATATTTTGAAAGATATGGTTGCTTGTTGACATGCTTGAGTATTGAAGTCATTATGTTAAAACTAGACTATTGCTTTGAATCATTTACAAGTCCAAATGTCCATGCTATACAAAGAAGAAAAGAATATGATGAACATGTTAGGCAGCATTCCACATCCAAAATTCTGTATTTATCATTTACCTACTCGAGGACGAGTAGGAATTAAGCTTGGGGATGCTTGATACGTCTCCAACGTATCTATAATTTTTGCTTGTTCCATGCTGTTATATTATCATTCTTGGATGTTTTACAATCATCTTATTACAACTTTATATCATTTTTTTGGGACTAACCTATTGACATAGTGCCAAAGTGCCAGTTGCAGTTTTTGCTTGTTTTTTTCCTTCACAGGAAATCAGTACCAAACAGAGATGAAACACTGTGGGGATTTTTGTGGATTTTTTATGGACCAGAAGAGACCAGATGGGACAAAGAACACCAGAAGAGGGGGCCCAGGGTGGCCAGCACCCACATGGGCGCGCCAGAGGCCTCTGGGCGCGCCCTGGGGGTGCTGGGCCACTGCGGCACCCCCTCAACTGACTATCGTGCCTATAAATTCCTTGGAAATCCAAAAACCCTAGAAGAGTCGACGAAACACAATTCCAGCCGCCGCAAGTTCTAGAACCCCGAGATCCAATCTAAACACCATCACGGAGGGGTTCATCTTCTTCATAGGTGCCTCTCCGATGATGCGTGAGTAGTCCACCATAGACCTACGGGTCCGTAGGCAGTAGCTAGATGGCTTCTTCTCTCTCTCTTATGATTCTCAATACAATGGTCTCTTGGAGATCTATTTGATGTAAACTTTTGCGGTGTGTTTGTTGGGATCCGATGAATTTTGAGTTCATGATCTGTTTCTATCCATGAATATTATTTGAGTCTTCTTTGATCTCTTATATGCATGATTACTTATAGCCTCGTATTTCTTCTTCGAATCTTTGGTTTAGTTAGGCCAACTAGATCGATTTTTCTTGCCATGGGAGGAGGTGCTTTGTGATGGGTTCGATCTTGCGGTGTTCTTTCCCTGTGACAGAAGGGGCGGCAAGACACGCATGTATCGTTGCTATTAAGGATAACAAGATGGGGTCTATTCCTACATGAATAGATCTTGTCTACATCATGTCATCGTTCTTATTGCATTACTCCGTTTTTCCATGAACTTAATACACTAGATGCATGCTGGATAGCGGTCGATGTGTGGAGTAATAGAGGTAGATACAGGCAGGAGTCGGTTTACCTATCTTGGACGTGATGCCTATATAATGATCATCGCCTTGGATATCGTCATGACTATTCGATTTTCTATCAATTGCCCAACAGTAATTTGTTCACCCACCGTGCGCTATACTCATGAGAGAAGCCACTAGTGAACCCTACGGCCCCCGGGTCTACTTTTCCATCATATTGCTTTCCGATCTAATTTTTTTTGCAATATTTGTTTCCAGATCTACAAAATCAAAAACCCAAAAATACCTTGCTGCATATTTGCTCTTTTTATTTGTGTTCTTGAGAGATCTATCTCTCCTATCTATCACTACCTAATCTATCTTATTACCGTAGAGAGATTGACAACCTCTCTTTCGCGTCGGGTTGCAAGTATTTGTTGTTTGTGTGCAGGTGCTGCTTATTGGGTGTTGGTGATCCTCCTACTGGTTCGATAACCTTGGTTTCATAACCAAGGGAAATACTTACCGTCGCTGTGCTGCATCATCCCTTCCTCTTTGGGGAAATACCGATGCAGTCCAAGCCACGTCAGATCCATGGTCTCCGATGCCCACCAACGTGTCATCGGATAGATCCGGCAGGGCCCTCATGGCAGCCGAGATCCGGTGGCACAGTGTGATGACGTGAGATCCGGGAGGTGGCGGCAAAGGCCCTGGGGATGGTTGAGGAAGGGGCGGGCCTTGAGGTGGCGGTGGGGTGGTTCCGACGCGCGGAGGAAGGTGGTAGGAGGGGCTGGGTCAGGGGTGGGTGGGGTGGATCGCCGGTTGCTTCCGGGGTGGGAGGATGGTGGAACTCGGGGGATGCGGGCTGTGGGGTGTGGGGAGGAGATAGAAGAAGGTGGGATGGGGTGGGCACAGTGGAGTTTTTGTTTTTCCAGCAGTTTCTTCGGGTACATTAGCAGTGCGTAAGTGTTGTCAGAGTAAGAGATTGATGCTAGAATAAGGTCTTAAGGTGTGTTGTTAGAATAGACCCACCCTATATATATATATTCGCCTAGCTAGAGATTTTGTCCTCAACGACATTCACCTATCGCTATGTCTTCGAAATATTTCCCCATCTAGATGAATGTGATCGGACCCTTTACCCCATCTATGATGATCTCTCCTAAGTCTCCTCACTCTAGTAATATGCATTATGATTGACACCTATTGATTGTCTTCACTGCATCCTTGTTAGTCGAGAACAAATACAACCAACGATTAAAATTTCAATCTTATATTTATACCGCCAAATCCAGAGTAATTCTTGCCCACATCGTTATAGTGCGCGTGTAGTGGGCTGTCAGACGTGGTGCATGTACGCCACGCGTCCCACTAAGCAAAGGTTCAGGGACATATTTGTCCTGAGAAATCGGCCCGAACCATTTCTTACCCCCTCTATAAATACCCCAGCCCCGACTCATTTACTACTCTTATTTACACTTCTCGCTCCCGTGCTCGAACTCTCCAAACCTTAGCGCTGTCGCTAGATCTCATCGCCGCCTACGAAGAATTGCTTCACTGCCGCAACTTCTTCATCTTCGTACTCACGTTGGTTGCAGTTTGTCTTCGTGCCGCCACCGCCGTAGTTGTCTGCCACCACCAAGTTAGGGTGTGCGGATCGAATTGCTTGGCTTCGTTGTCTCGTCCTCTGTTCATTCCCTCGATAAATAAAACTAATTTTTACCTTGTGTTTGATTCGTTTTGTCTTCACAATATCTTCGAGTGCTGTGTTTTTACACTTCCTACTCTTTAGGACTTAAACATCGTAACCCATAACATGCAAAATGCTTCACTTATGTCTTATGAATTGTTTGATTCCTCACTTGTGCAGATTATCAAATCTGTACAAATCTGGAACCAACTTATCACACTAAGTGAATGTCTTCATGGTATGAGGTCATTATATTCAAAACCTATTTTTATCTTCAAAAACTTCTGAGAATGCATATGACCTCTCCTACTCCCTTCACATCTCTAATTCGTCCACAGGTACATGTCCGCGGCAGAATCACTTGGATCTCATAGTCTGAATTCATTTATAGACTACTTGCAGATACATCTTGACTCACCTGAAGCAAGTTCTCGTTTGATCTGCCCTATGAAGCCTATCATCGGTTCGAAGATAATGGCTGAAAACAGAGCTGCTGCACCTAAGATGGGTGGAAGACAGAGACATCCTAACACTGCACATGATTTGCCTCCTGGTCTGTATGAAAAGCACAAGTCAGATCCAGATGAATCCTATCAGGAATGCAAATCTCGAACCCAAGGGGTTCGAAGATATTGGGCCAAGGAATGGTTCTTTCACCGCTTTGTTACTCTAGAGTACTTTGACAGGAACGCAATCAGGCCTTCATGGAATGATATTGTGTACAGAAATCTTCACACGAAGACAAAGGATGAAGCTCTTGCCTCATGCTTCTATCCATGCATGGTGAGATATGCTCCTCGGGAGAACCCTGACCAGTCTAGCATGAGATGGTTTCGTGATGATGAGCTATTCCATGCAAATTGTCGTTTTGCTAAGTCTTCTGCTGAGTTGAACAAGAAGAACTTGAGCATAGACTTTGACTATGGCCCTCCAGCTCCAAGACCCTATGGCAGAAGGCAGGCCAACACCAATGTCATGAAGACTTGGGAAAGTTATGAAGCCTATCTTGCTCATAAAGCTCAAGAAGAGGCTGCCAGAGCTGCTCACGCTAAAGAGGCTGACGATGAAGTTACTGTTTCTGATCTAAAGCCAAAGAAAAATAGAAAGGCTCCAAAGCCTAAAGAGACAAAAGTGTCAAGGCCTACTCCTGCTACCCCCAAGGTCTCTAAGACCATAACAGTTTGTGATGCACCTCCTAAAACCAGTGTGCACACAAAGCGCGGATCTCATAATTCGTCGAAGACCAAGAGATAGCAAACTGCTGCTCGTGGGGTGAAGCTATGTGTCACCTTGATGGATGGCGATGACATCATCGATCTGTCCGATGGAGTTTGACTCCGACACCCTTGCCAACATCATCAAGTAGAAGGAAGAAGAGGCTCAATGTCTTCAAGACCTTCCTTTATTTGATCCAGAAATACTTCACAATTTTATCAATGAATGGTTTGCTGATCCATTCATCACCATTGATGCACTTCAGCTTCTGATTGGCATGAGAGTCACCTTTCAAGGACTGGTGAATGAAGAGATGTCGGTTGCCTAAAGGGTCATCCAGCAACGTGAAAAGATTCGCCATGACACTACAAAAACAAACACTTCCGTGATAATACGTGTTTGTCAGAGTAGGTCATGTTTTCTGTCACGCATGTACATCCATGATGATTCTATAACAAAATCAAGATAGTGATATGTCTCCAACATATCTATAATTTTTGATTGTTCCATGCAGTTATATTATCATTCTTGGATGTTTTATAATCATTTTATAACAACTTTATATCATTTTTTTGGGACTAACCTATTGATATAGTGCCTAGTGCCAGTTGTTGTTTTTTACTTCGCAGAATATCGGTACCAAACGGAGTCCAATTGCCACGAATTTTTTTGGAGATTGTTTTGGACTAGAAGACAACTTGGGTGCCAAGGAAGCACCTGGGGGGAGGCCCGTGGGGCCCACAATACACCAGGGAGCGCCAGAGGCCCTGGCGCGCCTTGATATATCGTGGGGCCCATGGAGGTCTTTTCCACCGCCTCTCAGCTCTATAAATCCTCAGAAATTCCATAAACCTTAGAGGAGGAGACAAAACACAATTCCAGGCGCCGTAAGTTCTAGAACCACGAGATCTAATCTAACACCATCACAGAGGGGTTCATCATCCTCATGGGTGCCTCTCCGATGATGCATGAGTAGTCCACCATAGACCTACGGGTCCATAGGCAGTAGCTAGATGGCTTCCTCTCTCTCTCTTTTGACTCTCAATACAATGGTCTCTTGGAGATCTATTTGATGCAATGACTTTTTGCGGTGTGTTTGTTGGGATCCGATGAAGTTTGAGTTCATGATCAGTTTCTATCCATGAATATTATTTGAGTCTTCTTTGATCTCTTATATGCATGATTATTTATAGCCTCGTATTTCTTTTTCCAATATTTGGTTTAGTTAGGCCAACTGGATCGATTTTTCTTGCCATGGGAAGAGGTGCTTTGTGATGGGTTCGATCTTGCGGTGTCCTCTCCCAGTGACAAAAGGGGCAGCGAGGCACGCATGTATCGTTGCTATTAAGGATAACAAGATGGGGTCTATTCTTACATGAATAGATCTTGTCTACATCATGTCATCGTTCTTATTGCATTACTCCGTTTCTCCATGAACTTAATACACTAGATGCATGCTGGATAGCGGTCGATGCGTGGAGTATTAGTAGTAGATGCAGAATCGTTTCGGTCTACTAATCTTGGACGTGATGCCTATATATTGATCATTGCCTTGGATATCGTCATGATTATTTGATCTACTATCAATTGCCCAACAGTAATTTGTTTACCCACCGTGTGCTATTTTCTTGAGAGAAGCCACTAGTGAAATCTACGGCCCCCGGGTCCATTCCTTTAATATATTGATTTCCGATCTATCTTTTTCCGCATTTGTATTTATATCTATTATTCCAAAATCCCAAAAACACCTTGCTGCGCTTTTTATTTGCATCTTTTATTTTGTGTTCCTGTGCAATCTATTTATCCAATCTAATACAAACCAATCTATCTTTTTACTGTGGGTTGTTGTAGGATCGAAAGTATGTCTAGAGGGGGGGTGATTAGACTACTTGACTAAAAAAAATTCTACCTTTTCCCAATTTTAAGTGTTGGCAGATTTTAGCAATGATAGCAAGTCAAGCACACCCTACACATGCATGTCTAAGAGTATAGCAGCGGAAAGTAAAGACAATCATATGTAATAGAGGATAGGGAGGAAGATCAAACGCAATTTGAAGACACGAAGATTTTTTACGTGGTTCCGATAGGTGGTGCTATCGTACGTCCATGTTTATGGAGTCTTCAACCCAGGGAGGGTAACGTACGCGAGAGTCCACGGAGGGCTCCACCCATAAAGGTCCACTAAGTAGCAACCTTGACTATTCCATAACGGCTTCCGTCCACGAAGGACTAGCCTCACTATGGGTAGATCTTCATGAAGTAGGCGATCTCCTTGCCCGTACAAACTTCTTGGTTCAACTCCACAACACGAAGTATGAGGCTCCCAAGCGACACCTAACCAATCTAGGAGGCACCACCCTCCAAAAGGTAATAGGCTCGATAGTAACGATGAACTCCTTGCTCTTGTGCTTCAAGATGATAGACTCTTCAACAAACAATCACTCTCTCATAGATTTGGCTTTGGTGGGAGAGATTGATTGGGTGGAAAGCAACTTGGGGAGGCTAGAAATCAAGATTCATATGGTTGGAATGGAATGGCTTGATCTCAACACATGAGTAGGTGGCTCTCTCTTAGAAAATTGGATGGGGGCAAGTATGGAATAGTTCTGAGTGCTTTTCTTACGAGTGGGTGGTGGTGAAGGGGTATATAGGCATCTCCAAAAATCCAGCCGTTACACCTATAATGACCAACTCGGTGACACCGAAGTGTAAAACTCGATGGTACCGAGTTGCTCAAAAGGTAGCAACTTTCAAATCTCGGTGAGACCGATATATAAATATCGGCAGTACCGATCAGGTGACCAACGGTCAGATTGCAAAACTTGGTGGCACCGATCCAAACAACTCGGAAATTTCGAATTAAAGAAAAGGGGCAACAGAATGTTGGCAACCTAAACTCGGTGGCACCGATGCAGAATCGGCTGTACCGAAGACTTAGCGTTTGGCTGGGATCTGTCTGAGGTGAAAATCGGTAGGGCCGAGTGGGGAATATTGGTGGCACCGATTTTGCATGATAGGTTTTTGACAGACTTTTGTGGAAGAGCTTGTGGGTGTTTTTGGTGACTATCACTTGTGCACGTGGAGCATTTTGTTCACCATCAATACCTTATCCCCTTTTAATAGTATTGGGTTCCCTATAGACTCAAAGTGATTTCTCACAAAGTAAAATGTAGAGTCTTCTTGCTTGAAGCTTTGCCAATCCTATTCCTTGCATCTAGGGGTCTCTCCACAATCCTTTTGCCATCCCATCACTGAACTTTTCCTGAAATATACTTAGTGGAAACATTAGTCCAATGAGATATATGTTGTTATTAATTACCAAAACCACCAAGGGAGCAAATGTGCTTTCAATCTCCCCCTTTTTGGTAATTGATAACAACATATAGATCAAAGCTTCGACATATGATATAATCAATGAATATAATCGTCGCTTTGAGAAGTATGTGATAAGCAAGAGCTCCCCCTAAATTTGTGCACTATTGTGAATATGCGTTTGAATGCAAATGCACAATCGATTAGGTATATGAGGCACTCTTCCATGTCACATACAACTTGGTGGTGTGCGAGAGTAATAGGAATGAACATCATAGCACAACACAACAAGCAAAAGTGAATGATCATCTCATAGGCATCATCAAGGATAGGAAATACTAGCAGCACACATCAAGTGTATGATCAAACACAAACAAGGTTTAACACAAACAAACCAAAAGATATCAATGTTTTTGAAGAGCGATAAAAGGCAACACTCTCCCTCTCTCGAAGCCCTAATGATCTATACAACTTCTCCCCCTTTGGCAACAAGTTACCAAAAAGTTCAAAGGTATAGAACTAAGCGTCTCTCTGGGGCTAATCTCCTCCGGTAGCTGATGAAGGAGTCGAGAGAACGACATCAGCGAAGACTTCAGCACACGTCATGGATGGAGTTGGAGTAGCAACTGGAGGGGCTGGAGTAGCTGACGGAGCTGATGGAGTTGTAGCAGGTGCTGATGAAGAAGGCCTTAACTTTGGAGCTGTCACGGTAGGAGTCCTGGCTTTAGTCCTGAACTAGGTGTCGGCTCGGAGAGGTGGACTGTCCTCATCATCATCTGTGGTGTGGGGACTGGGCACGCCATCCACTTCTCTCTTGAGCTCATTTACTGTCAATGTGAGCTCATCCACCTTGTTGTTAAGAATGTGGAACTTGCTCACAACAATCCTTCCCAGACTCTCCTGGTTCTTCAAGATATTCCCAATATCCTTCTGCATGTTGAGCACGAAACTGAGAAGAAGATCCATTTGCTCACTCCGGGTCTTTGGCACCTGAGCACTAGAGTCTTTGGCTGCCTCTGTCTCTGACTGTGCTGTAGCTGAGGTGGGATGATCTGGATCCATCACCACAACATTGTCTTCTAGCTCTGGCAGGAGTGGCAAATGTGGTCGATCAAGTGCATACACGTGCTTCTCCAGCTGGGAGTTGATAAGCATCTGAATGTATGGAGCGTATCCACATGATCTCTTCTGGTCTACGGCAGTCCTCTTCACCGTCTCAACTATCAAGTCCATCACTTGAAATCTGGTGTGT
The DNA here is from genome assembly GCA_039707655.1 of Elymus sibiricus. Taxonomy (NCBI): domain Eukaryota; kingdom Viridiplantae; phylum Streptophyta; class Magnoliopsida; order Poales; family Poaceae; genus Elymus; species Elymus sibiricus. The sequence goes on along the minus strand of CM077671.1, from coordinate 145,228,621 downwards.
TGGTCAATATGGAGTAGCATGTTGATAGAATAGCCTCTGATCATCTTCTCATCTCCAGACTTAGGCATTAAGGTATACCTCAAGATGGTGTTGGTTGTGCGTAGGCCAGCTTGAAGAAAATAGATGGATTCAAGCTTGTGTGAATGCACATTTGCAGCAGGGATCTCATTGTACATAATGGCCATGGAGTTGTGGTTTGCCTTGGACTCGGAGTACACATCCAAGTCTCATTCTTGCACCTGTGGGGCTCCTAAGATGGTAGCCCACTCATCAACAGTGGATTCATATCTGGTGCCTTCAGTCATCCATACAATCCTACCATATCCATAGAAATGTGCAGTGGAGTAGAATTGCATGATCATCTCGTCATTCCAGGCAGTGAACTCTTTTCCAACAAACTCATCAATGCCAATGCAGTGGAAATTATCCTGCACACTTGGAAAGAAATCTTGATTCTCCTTGATGTATTCCCAATCAACATACCTCATATCACTAACTGCAGGGCTCTTGTCAAGCAATATGGTCTCATAGAAGTCTTGTTGTTCCTTGGTGTAGAATTTGTAGTCTACAGCTGTCCTTCTCCTATAAGAATAGGGATCTATGGCTCTCCACTCTCTCAGTCCAGAATCCTTCCTCTTCTTCATGTCCTCAGCAATTGGATGGCTGGCATTGTGCTCAGGAAGGTGTGGTCTAAGCTTCATCAAAACATATAGTGTATCATCCTCAGCTTCTCTGAAGGTAGAGCTCTTGTTCTTGGTAGCAGCTGGGATGTCTCTTGTAGTCCTCTTGGGCTTTGGAGCAGCAGCAACCTTCTTGGGGCCAGTCTTGGTGCCTTTGGATGATGTATCCTTGGGCATAGCATCAGCCAACAGCTTCTTCTTCTTCTTAGGAGGAGCCTTGGTAGCTGGCTCCTCTTCCTCTTCTTCAGCAGCAGCTTCTGGATCCTCATACATAGAGGTAAGTCTGCCCACAACATGTACAATCCTCTTCCTGGACTTCTTCTTCTCTCCAACCTTCTTAGGCATAGACTTCCTTAGAGGTGCTCAAGGTGAAGGGTCATGCTTTGCTTGACATAGTCTGGTGCCCTCACATCCTTAGCACTAGCATACACCTTCTTAGTTGGCCTCTTGGAAGATGTGGCTTCAACAGTTGTGCTTTTGGAAACTTTATCCTTCTTGAGTGGCTCTTCTGGCACAAAATCCTCATCCTCCTCATCAGAGTTTAACTTTCTTCTGGCTCTAGTTGCAGCTTTGGGCATATCTGGTGAGCTGGGCACATCATCAAAGCTGCCCTCAGGACTAGTGCCTGAGCTCATATCAACATTCTCCTTGTTGGAAATATGCCCTAGAGGCAATAATAAATTGGTTATTATTATATTTCCTTGTTCATGATAATCGTTTATTATCCATGCTATAATTGTATTGATTGGAAACTCAAATACATGTGTGGGTACATAGACAACACTGTGTCCCTAGTAAGCCTCTAGTTGACTAGCTCGTTGATCAAAGATGGTTAAGGTTTCCTAGCCATTGACATGAGATGTCATTTGATGACGGGATCACATCATTAGGAGAATGATGTGATGGACAAGACCCAAACTACGAACGTAGCATATGATCGTGTCAGTTTATTGCTATTGTTTTCTGCATGTCAAGTATCTGTTCCTATGACCATGAGATCATGCAACTCCCTGACATCGGAGGAGTACCTTGTGTGTATCAAACGTCGTAACGTAACTGGGTGACTATAAAGGTGCTCTATAGGTATCTCCGAGGGTGTCTGTTGGGTTGGCATGGATCAAGACTGGGATTTGTTACTCCGTGTGACGGAGAGGTATCTCAGGGCCCACTCGGTAATACAACATCACAATGAGCCTTGCAAGCAATGTGACTAAAATGTTAGCCACGAGATCTTGTATTACGGAACGAGTAAAGAGACTTGCCGGTAACGAGATTGAACTAGGTATAGAGATACCGACGATCGAATCTCGGGCAAGTAACATACCGAAGAACAAAGGGAACAGCATACGGGATTAACTGAATCCTTGACATAGAGGTTCGACCGATAAAGATCTTCATAGAATATGTAGGAGCCAATATGGGCATCCAGGTCCCGCTATTGGTTATTGACCGTAGAGGTGTCTCGGTCATGTCTACATAGTTCTCGAACCCGCAGGGTCTACACACTTAACGTTTGGTGACGATTAGTATAGTTGAGTTATTGTGTTGGTGACCGAAGGTTGTTCGGAGTCCCGGATAAGATCCCGGATATGACGAGGGTCTCCGGAAGAGTCCGCAGGTAAAGATTGATATATGTGATAATAGTGTTTTGATCTCCGGAAGGGTTCCGGAATTCACCGGAAGGGGTTCCGGGTGTTTACCGAAGTGTTCGGGTGCAGCAACACTTTATATGAGCCAAAGGGGTAAAGCCCACGAGGTATTGGAAAGTGCAAAAGGAAGTTTTGCTGCTGCCTTAAGCGGTACTACCGCTGGTAAGGCAGTACTACCGCTTGTGTGAAGCGGTACTACCGCATAAGCGGTACTACCGCTTGTGTGAAGCGGTACTACCGCTCAAGCGGTACTACCGCTCGTGAGCGGTACTACTGCTTGTGCGCGGTACTGCAGGGATCCGAGTTGGACTCTTTACCTGAGGGCCAAACCGACCTTGTGCGGGCAAAACCGACCTGGAGGAGGCTTTTACTCCAAGTTTAGACCCCAAGGCTCAACATATAAATAGAGGGCCAGGGCTAGCACACGGGACACATTAAGATTTCCCAAGCCGTGTGTCGGCAACCCTAACCCTCTAGTTCTACCGTCATAATCTCCGTAGTGCTTGGCGAAGCCCTATAGAGATTGTTCCTCACCACCATCACCACGCCGTCGTGCTGCCGGAACTCATCTACTACTTCATCATCGCTCGCTGGATCGAGGAGGTGAAGGCGTCATCAAGCCGTACGTGTGTTGAACGCGGAGGTGCCGTCCGTTCGGCACTAGTTCGTGATCGGATCGAGGGACGACTTGCGATTTGGATCGCGGAGACGTTCGACTACATCAACCGCGTTTCTTAACGCTTCCGCTTAGCGATCTATAAGGGTATGTAGATTCACTCTCCCTCTCGTAGATGCTCATCACCATGGATAGATCTTGTGTGTGCGTAGGAAAATTTTTGTTTCCCATGCAACGTTCCCCAACACTCCTCTCTGAAATTGTTCTGGCTGTCATCTGAGCCTGACATGCTGACCCTGAGAATAGAGCATAGAAGAGTAGAAAGGTTGAGCCATCACAAAATGCAGAAGTTTTCTCAAATTTGAACTTAGAATTCTTAAGGTTTGCTTTCTGCAAACGGAATTTCGGTACCACCGAGTCACAATTTTCGGATCCACCGAGACTCACAGTCTGCTTTACAGAAACTTGGCAACCACTTCGGTTTCATCGAAAGTGGGTGCTCGGTTTCACCGAGACTGTCCTCAGTAGACCTAAAAACCAAATCGGTAAGACCGATTTTTTGCTTTGGTGTCACCGAGTGTCGGTGCACTAGTACAGGGGTACCGAGTGCCCCTAACTTATGCACATGTGCTAGAGCAGAGAACCCCGCCAGCAATCAAGACCAAGACTCCAGCAAGCTCAGCGCGGCAACCCAAGCCTGGGCTGTGACGCGCCAACCACGTCCCCGATGCTTCCGGGGACCAAGATGAATGCACCTTCCAGAAGACCCGGCAAGCCACTCCCTGGCAGACACGAGCCAACCAGCCACCGCTCTACCGCATCGCTACGTCTGTCACTTATCGATGCGGTGTTGAGCCTTCAGGCGGCTAATCAGCTCTCTCTAAGCATGTGGCGACACTCCGGAAGGCAAGTTACGCCCGGTTGACACCCGCCCTGTGGCGTGTCAAGATCTCAAGCAGCGACCAGCCAAGCGGTGGCAAGGGCTTGCCGGGGATGCACCCCCAAGCGCCACCTTGGCAGGTAATCATGGCATTTTGTCTTAAATGCCAGAGTTAGGTATGATAGCTCTGCTTAGCTATCTAATCGATAGATAATGTCTGTTTTGCCACTGTGGTAACCCCTTGTACTATAAAAGGAGGCCCAAGGCAACCTAGCTCAAGGTTGGCAACTGGAACCCCCGGAACACTTGTACTCGCACAGCCGTTCTTCCCCCGGCAGCAGTCCTTGCTGGGGCTAGGCGCCTTGTGTTCGTCGTGTTCCTCCAATCAATCCACCAAAAAGCAGGAGTAGGGTTTTACGCTTAGCAGCGGCCCGAACCTGGGTAAAATGCCTGACCCTTGATCGTTGCGCCGTCTCATGATCTTTGCTCTCCGTGCAATGTGACCCCCCTGCCGAACCACAAGGGACCCCTGGTCCCATAGGTGATCGTGAGCATCCGTGCACCGACACCGAGATTCGGATTGCGGACGGCAAAACCTAAAAATTCGTTGTTCAGTATTCTAATTAAAGATTATTGAGGATAGAATGATCTCAAACTATGGCTTATCGATGGAACGATCCTAATGCGCATGAATTGGAAAGAGGAGCGCACAAGGGGTTGGAATCATATCCTAACTCGGTGATGAGTCCGCTACGGCGATGACGGCGGTGAGGATTGCGTCGACGGTGGCGAGTTCCAACAGCAGAGGCGCTCGGGAAGACAACGACGACGACCAGGGGTCCACGAACGGGAGCTAGGGTTTGGAGGAACCGGATGTTTGAAGAAGTAATTTCAAAAGTCAGGTCCGCCACATTAAGTACCCATCGCTGTCGGTGACACCGGTTCAAAATTATCGGTGCCACTGAGGTTCTCAACTGTCAGCTCACAGGGAAACTCGGTGAAGCTGAGAAGGTGGAATCGGTGCTACCGAGATTGGAAAACCAGATCAACCCTAGGCATCGGTGAGTCCGAGATTTTTGTGTTGGTTCCACCGAGATGCACTTGGGAGGTTTTGGTGGTCAGTCCTTGTCGATACGGAACTCCGAGTGCTCGTCGCATAGAGAGATCGAGAAGTACTTGTTCAAGTTTTGTGATGCAGAATGAATAGAATACGAGACAAGAAATCATAGATAGCTAGAGAGGGGTCCTAGGCATTCTTGTCCATCCAATTGGCAAAAGAGAAAATAAAACCAAACAGCAACAATTGGATGTCCTTGAATGGTTAAAGAAATGCAGACCAACATGCTCACACAATAAGATATCAAATGAAATCATGGAAAACATGCACATACATACTAGCATCTAACAAGCACTATGGCGATGACGAAGTCATCTATATATGAGTATATTGACTTAGGAGCCAAGTAAGAATACTTGATCATAGGTCATACTCATCGTTTAAGCACAAGTGGGGTTACCACTTTTACATAAAGCATTTAATGTTGTCACATTCTAAGAGATGCTTTAACTCAAGTCTTAGAGTAAAGCTCCCCCTTGATGTGACATCCCCCCATAGGAGGGATAAACTAACCTTGGGTTTGTCGTAGAAGAATTCATGTGGATGAAGTAGTGGTGGATGCTCAAGGTTGATGAAGATCATCTTGAGTTGGGAGCATCCTTGTTGTTTCCTTACTCTTCTCACCTACATGGGTTAGTCCCAAGCACAAGAGACAAATACAAGGATATCTATCGACATGGAGTGCAAAAATTATAGGATGATGTCCATGGATTCATCAATTACCTTGTCCCTTGCTTACCTTTGAGGGAATGTGTGACTCCATGAACTATTGCATCGTGTTGATGTTGATTGCAACTAGTCCTTGCCAATAATGAATATGAGTGAATTTCATTGGCGGAGTCACCCCTCAAGAACTTCTCTAGTTCTTCTTCTTGGGGACCCACATCACATTGATGGGAATCCTTGGTGTTGAAGTGGCACTTGAAGAAGTTGAGCTTGTAGGAGCTTTGGGAACCCACTTGACCAAAGCTTGGGGTTCATCTTCATATGAGCCAATCTCCTCTTGAAGCTTGTCCGTGCCCTTGAGCTTGTGGTCTTGTGGTGGAAGGTCATCTTGAGCTTTTGTTCCCTTGGGGAGAGTATTTTCATACTTCTCCTTTTGAGGAACAAACTTTGGCTTGGGGTATTGAGCTTCTTCCCATTCAACTCCATTTGCGTTGAAGTAGCCAATGCCATGGTTCTTCCGATATCCTCCGTGCTTGCGTACAATATCCTCAAATTGCTTACATCCGGCAAGACTTTTGTAGATACCTTTCTCTATAATTCCTTTCAATAAATCGTTTTCTTGCTCAAGCGTAACTTGGCTAAGAGAATCATCATTAGTGGAATCAATAGAACTACTAGAAGCAACATCATTAGATTTAGCATTTTTATTGTTGCAACTAGATGAAGTACCTTTCTTGCCTTTGTTACTAGTTTGTCTAGGTTTAACTTGTGGCATAAATGTAGACAAGAGTAATCGTTTGGCTAGATAAGATGAAGTCTTCTTTCGGAGATCGTCATTGATAGCTTTAAGAAACTCATGTTCTTGCAACAAGGTGAGCTTCTCGAAGCGTAGCTTCTCATGAGTCTTTACAAGCTCTCTATGATCTTCAAGAGTAGATTCATGGGCTAACTTAAGAGTGTTTAATTCTTTAGTTAGTCGCTCTATTTCCATCTTATCATCATCAACCGACTTATCTTGACTAGCATGAAAATTATCAAGTTCATTTTGACTAACATCACTAGCTTTATCAAAGAGCAAGTCATCATCTCCAAGCAAATCATCCCATCACTATTGAAATCAAGATACTTGGGGTGTGATACCTTGGGGCCTTTAGCCATGAAGCAACTTCCACTTCCTTCATTTGGTGAATCAAATATGTCATAGGAGTTGGTAGTCACTAGTGCAAGTCCGGCAACACCTTCATCTTGACTATAATCGGAGTTGGAGTGATAGCTTCTCTCGGAGAGGTTGTCGGATTCGGAGCCGGAAACCCATTCACCAATGTGAGCTTGATGTCTTCTGCTTGAGTAGCTCTTGGTGTACTTGTCCTTCTTCTCTGAGTCCCTACTTCTATTTGAGGGTCTTCGTTCATAACGATCATCTCTACTCCTTCTCTCTCTTCGAGGTGATTCATCTCTTGAGCTTCGTCTTCTTGGTGACTCTTCTCTTCGTTTGTACGGAGCCATGCACTCATTGGAGTAGTGTCCGGGCTTCCCACAATTGTAGCAGTTTCGGTCACGACTTGACGAGCTCTATAGCATTTCTAATATTATATGTGGATGACATATTACTGATTGGAAACAATATAGAAATGTTGGAAAGCGTGAAGGGATATTTGAACAAGAGTTTTTCAATGAAGGACCTAGGAGAAGCTGCTTTCATATTAGGTATCAAGATCTATAGAGATAGATCAAGACGCTTAATAGGACTTTCACAAAGCACATACCTTGACAAAGTTTTGAAGAAGTTCAAAATGGATCAGTCCAAGAAGGGGTTCTTGCCTATATTGCAAGGTGTGAAGTTGAGTAAGACTCAATGCCCAGTGACTGCAGAAGATAGAGAAAAGATGAGTGTCATCCCCTATGTTTCAGCCATAGGCTCTATCATGTATGCAATGCTGTGCACAAGACCCGATGTCAGCCTTGCCATAAGTATGGTCGGAAGGTTTCAAAGTGATCCAGGAATGGAACACTGGACGGCGGTCAAGAATATCCTGAAGTACCTGAAAAGGACTAAGGACATGTTTCTCGTTTATGGAGGTGATCAAGAGCTCATCGTAAAGGGTTACGTCGATGCAAGCTTTGACACTGATCCGGATGACTCTAAGTCGCAAACCGGATACGTATTTATTCTTAATGGGGGTGCGGTTAGCTGGTGCAGTTCCAAGCAAAGCATGGTAGCTGATTCTACATGCGAAGCGGAGTACATCGCTGCCTCGGAGGCGGCAAAGGAAGGTGTCTGGATGAAGGAGTTCATGACAGATCTTGGAGCAGTGCCTAGTGCGCTTAACCCAATGACTCTATTTTGTGATAATACTGGTGCCATTGCTCTAGCCAAGGAACCAAGATTTCACAAGAGGACCAGACACATAAAGCGACGTTTCAATTCCATCCGCGATTACATCAAGGAGGACGACATAAATATTTGCAAAGTACACACGGATCTGAATGTTGCAGATCCGATGACTAAACCTCTTCCAAGGGCTAAGCATGAACAACACCAGAACTGCATGGGTGTTCGATTCATTACAATGTAAATCACATAGTGATGTGAACTAGATTATTGACTCTAGTGCAAGTGGGAGACTGTTGGAAATATGCCCTAGAGGCAATAATAAATTGGTTATTATTATATTTCCTTGTTCATGATAATCGTTTATTATCCATGCTATAATTGTATTGATTGGAAACTCAAATACATGTGTGGGTACATAGACAACACTGTGTCCCTAGTAAGCCTCTAGTTGACTAGCTCGTTGATCAAAGATGGTTAAGGTTTCCTAGCCATTGACATGAGATGTCATTTGATGACGGGATCACATCATTAGGAGAATGATGTGATGGACAAGACCCAAACTACGAACGTAGCATATGATCGTGTCAGTTTATTGCTATTGTTTTCTGCATGTCAAGTATCTGTTCCTATGACCATGAGATCATGCAACTCCTTGACATCGGAGGAGTACCTTGTGTGTATCAAACGTCGCAACGTAACTGGGTGACTATAAAGGTGCTCTATAGGTATCTCCGAGGGTGTCTGTTGGGTTGGCATGGATCAAGACTGGGATTTGTTACTCCGTGTGACGGAGAGGTATCTCAGGGCCCACTCGGTAATACAACATCACAATGAGCCTTGCAAGCAATGTGACTAAAATGTTAGCCACGAGATCTTGTATTACGGAACGAGTAAAGAGACTTGCCGGTAACGAGATTGAACTAGGTATAGAGATACCGACGATCGAATCTCGGGCAAGTAACATACCGAAGAACAAAGGGAACAGCATACGGGATTAACTGAATCCTTGACATAGAGGTTCGACCGATAAAGATCTTCGTAGAATATGTAGGAGCCAATATGGGCATCTAGGTCCCGCTATTGGTTATTGACCGTAGAGGTGTCTCGGTCATGTCTACATAGTTCTCGAACCCGCAGGGTCTACACACTTAACGTTTGGTGACGATTAGTATAGTTGAGTTATTGTGTTGGTGACCGAAGGTTGTTCGGAGTCCCGGATAAGATCCCGGATATGACGAGGGTCTCCGGAAGAGTCCGCAGGTAAAGATTGATATATGTGATAATAGTGTTTTGATCTCCGGAAGGGTTCCGGAATTCACCGGAAGGGGTTCCGGGTGTTTACCGAAGTGTTCGGGTGCAGCAACACTTTATATGAGCCAAAGGGGTAAAGCCCACGAGGTATTGGAAAGTGCAAAAGGAAGTTTTGCTGCTGCCTTAAGCGGTACTACCGCTGGTAAGGCAGTACTACCGCTTGTGTGAAGCGGTACTACCGCATAAGCGGTACTACCGCTTGTGTGAAGCGGTACTACCGCTCAAGCGGTACTACCGCTCGTGAGCGGTACTACCGCTTGTGCGCAGTACTGCAGGGATCCGAGTTGGACTCTTTCCCTGCGGGCCAAACCAACCTTGTGCGGGCAAAACCGACCTGGAAGAGGCTTTTACTCCAAGTTTAGACCCCAAGGCTCAACATATAAATAGAGGGGCAGGGCTAGCACACGGGACACATTAAGATTTCCCAAGCCATGTGTCGGCAACCCTAACCCTCTAGTTCTCCCGTCATAATCAACGTAGTGCTTGGCGAAGCCCTGCAGAGATTGTTCCTCACCACCATCACCACGCCGTCGTGCTGCCGGAACTCATCTACTACTTCATCATCGCTTGGTGGATCGAGGAGGTGAAGGCGTCATCAAGCCGTACGTGTTTTGAACGCGGAGGTGCCGTCCGTTCGGCACTAATTCGTGATCGGATCGAGGGACGACTTGCGATTTGGATCGCGGAGACGTTCGACTACATCAACTGCGTTTCTTAACGCTTCCGCTTAGCGATCTACAAGGGTATGTAGATTCACTCTCCCTCTCGTAGATGCTCATCACCATGGATAGATCTTGTGTGTGCGTAGGAAATTTTTTGTTTCCCATGCAACGTTCCCCAACAGTGGCATCTGAGCTAGGTCTATGCGTAGATGAGATCTCGAGTAGAACACAAACGAGTTGTGGGCGTGGGTGTATACATATTGCTTGCCGTTACTAGTTGATACTTGATTCAGCGGTATTGTGAGATGAAGCGGCCCGGACCGACATTACGCGTACGCTTACGCGATACAGGTTCCTTCAACTGACATGTAACTTCGTTGCATAAAGATGGCTAGCGGGTGTCTGTCTCTCTCACTTTAGTTGAATCGATTTCAATGAAGAGGGTTCTTTTAGAAGATCAAAAATCAATCACTACACCACGTTGTGGTTTTGCATAGGTAAGAACGGTTCTTGCAAACCCGTAGCAGCCACGTAAAATTTGCAACAACAATTAAAGGAGGTCTAACTTGTTTTTGCAGGGTATGTTGTGATGTGATATGGCCAATTACATGATGAGATATATGTGATGTATGAGATGATCATGTGTTGTATAGAATATCACGACTTGCATGTCGATGAGTACGGCAACTGGCAGGAGCCATAGAGTTGTCTTTAATTATTGTATGACCTGCGTGTCAATCATTAAGCGCTATGTAATGCTTTACTTTATCGCTAAACGTTAGCAATAGTCGTGGAAGCAACAGTCGGCGCGACAACCTCATGGCGACACATTGATGGAGATCAAGATGATGGAGATCATGGTGTCATGCCGGTGACGATGGAGATCATGCCGGTGCTTTGAAGATGGAGATCAAAAGCACAAGTTCATGGCCATATCATGTCACTTATGAATTGCATGTGATGTTAATCCTTTTATGCATCTTATTTTGCTTAGGACGACGATAGCATTATAAGATGATCCCTCACTTAAATTTCAAGATAAATTGTGTTCTCCCCGAGTGTGCACCGTTGCGAAAGTTCGTCGTTTCGAGACACGCCGTGATGATCGGGTGTGATAGACTCTACGTTCACATACAACGGGTGTAAGCCATGTTACACGTGCGGAACACTCGGGTTAAACTTGACGAGCCTACCATGTACAGACATGGCCTCGGAACACAAGAGACCGAAAGGTCGAACATGAGTCATATAGTAGATATGATCAACATAAAGATGTTCACCATTGAAACCATCTCAACTCACGTGATGATCGGACTTGAGTTGGTGGATTTGGATCATGTTACACTCGAGTGACCGGAGGGATGTCAATTTGAGTGGGAGTTTTAAAGTAATATGATTAACTAAACTCATTATCTAGAACAATAGTCTAAGTTGTCTTTGCTATATTTATGTTGTAGATCATGGCTCGCGCAGTAGCACCCCTGAATTTTAATGCGTTCCTAGAGAAAGCTAAGTTGAAAGATGATGGAAGTAACTTTGTGGAATGGGCCCGTAATCTAAGGATTATCCTTACGGCTTCCCAGAAGGCTTATGTCCTTGATGCACCGCTTGGTGATCCACCCGCTCCAGTTGAGTCTCTAGACGTTGTGAACGCCTGGCAGGCTCGTTCTGAAGATTACTCAATAGTTCAATGTGCAATATTGTATGGCTTAGAACCGGGACTTCAAAGACGTTTTGAACGTCATGGAGCATATGAGATGTTCCAGGAGTTGAAGTTTATCTTTCAGAAGAATGCCCGGATTGAGAGATATGGGATCTCCGATAAGTTCTATGCTTGCAAGATGGAGGAGAACGGGTCTATCAGTGATCATGTACTCAGAATGTCTGGGTACTCCACCCGTCTGGCTGAATTGGGGATGCCCCTTCCGCCAGAGGCTATCACTGACAGAGTTCTTCAATCATTGCCACCTAGCTACAAGAGCTTCGTGTTGAACTATAACATGCACGGGATGAACAAGTCAGTCGCCGAGCTGTTTGCGATGCTGAAAGCCGCTGAGTCTGAAATTCAGGAGCATCAAGTGTTGATGGTCAATAAAACCACTAGTTTCAAGAAAAATGGCAAGGGTAAGAAGGGTAACTCCAAGAAGAGTGGCAAAGCAGTTGCTCCTCTCGTGAAGAAACCCAAGGCTGGACCCAAACCAGAAACTGTGTGCTTTCATTGCAAGGGAACTGGACACTTGAAGCGGAACTGCCCCAAGTATTTGGCTGACAAGAAGGCGGCCAACAACAAACAAGGTATATATGATATACATGTTATTGATGTGTACCTTACCAACTCTCGTTGTAGTGCCTGGGTATTTGATACCGGTGCGGTTGCTCATATTTGCAACTCAAAACAGGAACTGCGGAATAGACGGAGGCTGGCAAAGGACAAAGTGACGATGCGCGTGGGAAATGGTTCCAAGGTTGATGTGATCGCCGTCGGCACGCTCGCTCTTCGATTACCATCGGGATTAGTGATGAACCAGAATAGTTGTTATTTAGTGCCTGCGTTAAGCATGAACATTATATCTGGATCTTGTTTATTGCGAGACGGTTACTCATTTAAATCAGACAATAATGGTTGTTCTATTTATATGAGTAATATCTTTTATGGTCATGCACCCGATGTGAGGGGTTTATTCTTATTGAATCTCGATAGTAATGATACACATGTTCATAACATTGACGCCAAAAGATGTAGAATTGATAATGATAATACCACTTTCTTGTGGCACTGCCGTTTAGGTCATATTGGCGTAAAACGCATGAGGAAGCTCCATGCTGATGGACTTTTGGAGTCACTTGATTTTGAATCACTTGACACATGTGAGCCATGCCTCATGGGCAAGATGACTAAAATGCCGTTCTCTGGTACAATGGAACGGACAAGTGACTTATTGGAAATCATACATACCGATGTGTGCGGTCCGATGAGCATTGAGGTGCGCGGTGGTTATCGTTACTTTCTCACCTTCACTGATGACTTAAGTAGATATGGGTATATTTACTTAATGAAACACAAGTCTGAAACATTTGAAAAGTTCAAACAATTTCAGTGTGAAGTTGAGAATCATCGTAACAAGAAGATTAAATTCCTACGATCTGATCGAGGAGGAGAATATCTGAGTTATGAGTTTGGCAGTCACTTAAGACAATGTGGAATTGTTTCACAACTAACACCGCCTGGAACACCACAGCGTAATGGTGTGTCCGAACGTCGTAATCGAACCTTATTGGATATGGTGCAATCTATGATGTCTCTTGCCGATTTGCCACTATCGTTTTGGGGTTATGCATTAGAGACAGCTGCATTCACTTTAAATAGGGCACCATCGAAATCCGTTGAGACGACGCCATATGAACTTTGGTTTATCAAGAAGCCAAAGCTGTCGTTTCTTAAAGTTTGGGGATGTGATGCTTATGTCAAAAAGCTTCAGCCTAAAAAGCTGGAACCCAAAGCGGAGAAATGCGTCTTCATAGGATACCCAAAAGAGACAGTTGGGTATACCTTCTACCTCAGATCCGAAGGCAAAGTGTTTGTCGCTAAAAACGGAACATTTCTTGAGAAAGAGTTTCTCTCGAAAGAATTGAGTGGGAGGAAGATAGAACTTGATGAGGTTGTTGAACCTTTACTTCAACCTGAAAGTAGCGCAACACAGAAAGATGTTTCTGTAGAGCCTACATCAGCTGAAGAGGAAGTTAATGATGATGATCATGAAGCTTTGGATCAAGTTGCTATCGAACCTCGTAGGTCGACAAGGACGCGTACTGCTCCTGAGTGGTACGGCAACCCTGTCTTAGAAGTCATGTTGTTGGACAACGATGAACCTACGAGCTATGGAGAAGCGATGATGGGCCCGGATTCCGAGAAGTGGTTAGAGGCCATGAAATCCGAGATGGGATCCATGTATGAAAACAAAGTATGGACTTTGGAAGTATTACCTGAAGGGCGTAAGGCCATTCAGAACAAATGGATCTTTAAGAGGAAGACGGACGCGGACGGTAATGTCACCGTCTATAAAGTTCGACTTGTGGCAAAGGGTTTTTCACAAGTTCAAGGAGTTGACTACGATGAGACCTTCTCACCCGTAGCGATGCTTAAGTCCGTCAGAATCATGTTAGCAATAGCTTCCTTTTTCGATTATGAAATTTGGCAGATGGATGTCAAAACAGCGTTCCTTAACAGTTTCCTTAAGGAAGAGTTGTATATGATACAACCAGAAGGTTTTGTCGATCCAGAGTATGCTGACAAAGTTTGCAAACTCCAGCGATCCATTTATGGACTGGTGCAAGCATCTCGGAGTTGGAATCTTCGCTTTGATGAGGTGATCAAAGCGTTCGAGTTTATACAAGTTTACGGAGAAGCTTGTATTTACAAGAAAGTGAGTGGGAGCTCTATAGCGTTTCTAATATTATATGTGGATGACATATTACTGATTGGAAACAATATAGAAATGTTGGAAAGCGTGAAGGGATATTTGAACAAGAGTTTTTCAATGAAGGACCTAGGAGAAGCTGCTTTCATATTAGGTATCAAGATCTATAGAGATAGATCAAGACGCTTAATAGGACTTTCACAAAGCACATACCTTGACAAAGTTTTGAAGAAGTTCAAAATGGATCAGTCCAAGAAGGGGTTCTTGCCTATATTGCAAGGTGTGAAGTTGAGTAAGACTCAATGCCCAGTGACTGCAGAAGATAGAGAAAAGATGAGTGTCATCCCCTATGTTTCAGCCATAGGCTCTATCATGTATGCAATGCTGTGCACAAGACCCGATGTCAGCCTTGCCATAAGTATGGTCGGAAGGTTTCAAAGTGATCCAGGAATGGAACACTGGACGGCGGTCAAGAATATCCTGAAGTACCTGAAAAGGACTAAGGACATGTTTCTCGTTTATGGAGGTGATCAAGAGCTCATCGTAAAGGGTTACGTCGATGCAAGCTTTGACACTGATCCGGATGACTCTAAGTCGCAAACCGGATACGTATTTATTCTTAATGGGGGTGCGGTTAGCTGGTGCAGTTCCAAGCAAAGCATGGTAGCTGATTCTACATGCGAAGCGGAGTACATCGCTGCCTCGGAGGCGGCAAAGGAAGGTGTCTGGATGAAGGAGTTCATGACAGATCTTGGAGCAGTGCCTAGTGCGCTTAACCCAATGACTCTATTTTGTGATAATACTGGTGCCATTGCTCTAGCCAAGGAACCAAGATTTCACAAGAGGACCAGACACATAAAGCGACGTTTCAATTCCATCCGCGATTACATCAAGGAGGACGACATAAATATTTGCAAAGTACACACGGATCTGAATGTTGCAGATCCGATGACTAAACCTCTTCCAAGGGCTAAGCATGAACAACACCAGAACTGCATGGGTGTTCGATTCATTACAATGTAAATCACATAGTGATGTGAACTAGATTATTGACTCTAGTGCAAGTGGGAGACTGTTGGAAATATGCCCTAGAGGCAATAATAAATTGGTTATTATTATATTTCCTTGTTCATGATAATCGTTTATTATCCATGCTATAATTGTATTGATTGGAAACTCAAATACATGTGTGGGTACATAGACAACACTGTGTCCCTAGTAAGCCTCTAGTTGACTAGCTCGTTGATCAAAGATGGTTAAGGTTTCCTAGCCATTGACATGAGATGTCATTTGATGACGGGATCACATCATTAGGAGAATGATGTGATGGACAAGACCCAAACTACGAACGTAGCATATGATCGTGTCAGTTTATTGCTATTGTTTTCTGCATGTCAAGTATCTGTTCCTATGACCATGAGATCATGCAACTCCTTGACATCGGAGGAGTACCTTGTGTGTATCAAACGTCGCAACGTAACTGGGTGACTATAAAGGTGCTCTATAGGTATCTCCGAGGGTGTCTGTTGGGTTGGCATGGATCAAGAATGGGATTTGTTACTCCGTGTGACGGAGAGGTATCTCAGGGCCCACTCGGTAATACAACATCACAATGAGCCTTGCAAGCAATGTGACTAAAATGTTAGCCACGAGATCTTGTATTACGGAACGAGTAAAGAGACTTGCCGGTAACGAGATTGAACTAGGTATAGAGATACCGACGATCGAATCTCGGGCAAGTAACATACCGAAGAACAAAGGGAACAGCATACGGGATTAACTGAATCCTTGACATAGAGGTTCGACCGATAAAGATCTTCGTAGAATATGTAGGAGCCAATATGGGCATCTAGGTCCCGCTATTGGTTATTGACCGTAGAGGTGTCTCGGTCATGTCTACATAGTTCTCGAACCCGCAGGGTCTACACACTTAACGTTTGGTGACGATTAGTATAGTTGAGTTATTGTGTTGGTGACCGAAGGTTGTTCGGAGTCCCGGATAAGATCCCGGATATGACGAGGGTCTCCGGATAACGCCCACGAGGTATTGGAAAGTGCAAAAGGAAGTTTTGCTGCTGCCTTAAGCTGTACTACCGCTGGTAAGGCAGTACTACCGCTTGTGTGAAGCGGTACTACCGCATAAGCGGTACTACCGCTCGAGAGCGGTACTACCGCTTGTGCGCGGTACTGCAGGGATCCGAGTTGGACTCTTTACCTGCGGGCCAAACCGACCTTGTGCGGGCAAAACCGACCTGGAGGAGGCTTTTACTCCAAGTTTAGACCCCAAGGCTCAACATATAAATAGAGGGCCAGGGCTAGCACACGGGACACATTAAGATTTCCCAAGCCGTGTGTCGGCAACCCTAACCCTCTAGTTCTCCCGTCATAATCTCCGTAGTGCTTGGCGAAGCCCTATAGAGATTGTTCCTCACCACCATCACCACGCCGTCGTGCTGCCGGAACTCATCTACTACTTCATCATCGCTCGCTGGATCGAGGAGGTGAAGGCGTCATCAAGCCGTACGTGTGTTGAACGCGGAGGTGCCGTCCGTTCGGCACTAGTTCGTGATCGGATCGAGGGACGACTTGCGATTTGGATCGCGGAGACGTTCGACTACATCAACCGCGTTTCTTAACGCTTCCGCTTAGCGATCTATAAGGGTATGTAGATTCACTCTCCCTCTCGTAGATGCTCATCACCATGGATAGATCTTGTGTGTGCGTAGGAAAATTTTTGTTTCCCATGCAACGTTCCCGAACACTCCTCTCTGAAATTGTTCTGGCTGTCATCTGAGCCTGACATGCTGACCCTGAGAATAGAGCATAGAAGAGTAGAAAGGTTGAGCCATCACAAAATGCAGAAGTTTTCTCAAATTTGAACTTAGAATTCTTAAGGTTTGCTTTCTGCAAAGGGAATTTCGGTACCACCGAGTCACAATTTTCGGATCCACCGAGACTCACAGTCTGCTTTACAGAAACTTGGCAACCACTTCAGTTTCACCGAAAGTGGGTGCTCGGTTTCACCGAGACTGTCCTCAGTAGACCTAAAAACCAAATCGGTAAGACCGATTTTTTGCTTTGGTGTCACCGAGTGTCGGTGCACTAGTACAGGGGTACCGAGTGCCCCTAACTTATGCACATGTGCTAGAGCAGAGAACCCCGCCAGCAATCAAGACCAAGACTCCAGCAAGCTCAGCGCGGCAACCCAAGCCTAGGCTATGACGCGCCAACCACGTCCCCGATGCTTCCGGGGACCAAGACGAATGCACCTTCCAGAAGACCTGGCAAGCCACTCCCCGGCAGACACGAGCCAACCAGCCACCGCTCTACCGCATCGCTACGTCTGTCACTTATCGATGCGGTGTCGAGCCTTCAGGCGGCTAATCAGCTCTCTCTAAGCACGTGGCGACACTCCGGAAGGCAAGTTACGCCCGGTTGACACCCGCCCTGTGGCGTGTCAAGATCTCAAGCAGCGACCAGCCAAGCGGTGGCAAGGGCTTGCCGGGGATGCACCCCCAAGCGCCACCTTGGCAGGTAATCATGGCATTTTGTCTTAAATGCCAGAGTTAGGTATGATAGCTCTGCTTACCTATCTAATCGATAGATAATGTCTGTTTTGCCACTGTGGTAACCCCTTGTACTATAAAAGGAGGCCCAAGGCAACCTAGCTCAAGGTTGGCAACTGGAACCCCCGGAACACTTGTACTCGCACAGCCGTTCTTCCCCCGGCAGCAGTCCTTGCCGGGGCTAGGCGCCTTGTGTTCGTCGTGTTCCTCCAATCAATCCACCAAAAAGCAGGAGTAGGGTTTTACGCTTAGCAGCGGCCCGAACCTGGGTAAAATGCCTGACCCTTGATCGTTGCGCCATCTCATGATCTTTGCTCTCCGTGCAATGTGACCCCCCTGCCGAACCACAAGGGACCCCTGGTCCCATAGGTGATCGTGAGCATCCGTGCACCGACACCGAGATTCGGATTGCGGACGGCAAAACCTAAAAATTCGTTGTTCAGTATTCTAATTAAAGATTATTGAGGATAGAATGATCTCAAACTATGGCTTATCGATGGAACGATCCTAATGCGCATGAATTGGAAAGAGGAGCGCACAAGGGGTCGGAATCATATCCTAACTCGGTGATGAGTCCGCTATGGCGATGACGGCGGTGAGGATTGCGTCGACGGCGGCGAGTTCCAACAGCAGAGGCGCTCGGGAAGACAACGACGACGACCAAGGGTCCACGAACGGGAGCTAGGGTTTGGAGGAACCGGATGTTTGAAGAAGTAATTTCAAAAGTCAGGTCCGCCACATTAAGTACCCATCGCTGTCGGTGACACCGGTTCAAAATTATCGGTGCCACTGAGGTTCTCAACTGTCAGCTCACAGGGAAACTCGGTGAAGCCGAGAAGGTGGAATCGGTGCTACCGAGATTGGAAAACCAGATCAACCCTAGGCATCGGTGAGTCCGAGATTTTTGTGTTGGTTCCACTGAGATGCACTTGGGAGGTTTTGGTGGTCAGTCCTTGTCGATACGGAACTCCGAGTGCTCGTCGCATAGAGAGATCGAGAAGTACTTGTTCAAGTTTTGTGATGCAGAATGAATAGAATACGAGACAAGAAATCATAGATAGCTAGAGAGGGGTCCTAGGCATTCTTGTCCATCCAATTGGCAAAAGAGAAAATAAAACCAAACAGCAACAATTGGATGTCCTTGAATGGTTAAAGAAATGCAGACCAACATGCTCACACAATAAGATATCAAATGAAATCATGGAAAACATGCACATACATACTAGCATCTAACAAGCACTATGGCGATGACGAAGTCATCTATATATGAGTATATTGACTTAGGAGCCAAGTAAGAATACTTGATCATAGGTCATACTCATCGTTTAAGCACAAGTGGGGTTACCACTTTTACATAAAGCATTTAATGTTGTCACATTCTAAGAGATGCTTTAACTCAAGTCTTAGAGTAAAGCTCCCCCTTGATGTGACATCCCCCCATAGGAGGGATAAACTAACCTTGGGTTTGTCGTAGAAGAATTCATGTGGATGAAGTAGTGGTGGATGCTCAAGGTTGATGAAGATCATCTTGAGTTGGGAGCATCCTTGTTGTTTCCTTACTCTTCTCACCTACATGGGTTAGTCCCAAGCACAAGAGACAAATACAAGGATATCTATCGACATGGAGTGCAAAAATTATAGGATGATGTCCATGGATTCATCAATTACCTTGTCCCTTGCTTACCTTTGAGGGAATGTGTGACTCCATGAACTATTGCATCGTGTTGATGTTGATTGCAACTAGTCCTTGCCAATAATGAATATGAGTGAATTTCATTGGCGGAGTCACCCCTCAAGAACTTCTCTAGTTCTTCTTCTTGGGGACCCACATCACATTGATGGGAATCCTTGGTGTTGAAGTGGCACTTGAAGAAGTTGAGCTTGTAGGAGCTTTGGGAACCCACTTGACCAAAGCTTGGGGTTCATCTTCATATGAGCCAATCTCCTCTTGAAGCTTGTCCGTGCCCTTGAGCTTGTGGTCTTGTGGTGGAAGGTCATCTTGAGCTTTTGTTCCCTTGGGGAGAGTATTTTCATACTTCTCCTTTTGAGGAACAAACTTTGGCTTGGGGTATTGAGCTTCTTCCCATTCAACTCCATTTGCGTTGAAGTAGCCAATGCCATGGTTCTTCCGATATCCTCCGTGCTTGCGTACAATATCCTCAAATTGCTTACATCCGGCAAGACTTTTGTAGATACCTTTCTCTATAATTCCTTTCAATAAATCGTTTTCTTGCTCAAGCGTAACTTGGCTAAGAGAATCATCATTAGTGGAATCAATAGAACTACTAGAAGCAACATCATTAGATTTAGCATTTTTATTGTTGCAACTAGATGAAGTACCTTTCTTGCCTTTGTTACTAGTTTGTCTAGGTTTAACTTGTGGCATAAATGTAGACAAGAGTAATCGTTTGGCTAGATAAGATGAAGTCTTCTTTCGGAGATCGTCATTGATAGCTTTAAGAAACTCATGTTCTTGCAACAAGGTGAGCTTCTCGAAGCGTAGCTTCTCATGAGTCTTTACAAGCTCTCTATGATCTTCAAGAGTAGATTCATGGGCTAACTTAAGAGTGTTTAATTCTTTAGTTAGTCGCTCTATTTCCATCTTATCATCATCAACCGACTTATCTTGACTAGCATGAAAATTATCAAGTTCATTTTGACTAACATCACTAGCTTTATCAAAGAGCAAGTCATCATCTCCAAGCAAATCATCCCATCACTATTGAAATCAAGATACTTGGGGTGTGATACCTTGGGGCCTTTAGCCATGAAGCAACTTCCACTTCCTTCATTTGGTGAATCAAATATGTCATAGGAGTTGGTAGTCACTAGTGCAAGTCCGGCAACACCTTCATCTTGACTATAATCGGAGTTGGAGTGATAGCTTCTCTCGGAGAGGTTGTCGGATTCGGAGCCGGAAACCCATTCACCAATGTGAGCTTGATGTCTTCTGCTTGAGTAGCTCTTGGTGTACTTGTCCTTCTTCTCTGAGTCCCTACTTCTATTTGAGGGTCTTCGTTCATAACGATCATCTCTACTCCTTCTCTCTCTTCGAGGTGATTCATCTCTTGAGCTTCGTCTTCTTGGTGACTCTTCTCTTCGTTTGTACGGAGCCATGCACTCATTGGAGTAGTGTCCGGGCTTCCCACAATTGTAGCAGTTTCGGTCACAACTTGACGAACGCTTCTCTTCATATCTTGAGTTGGAGCTTCGTTCTTTGCCTCTATTCTTGTAGAACTTGTTGAATTTCTTGACCATGAGGCTTATCTCTTCATTGGTGACAAGGTTGTCTCTTGAAGTTGCGGGAGCATCACTTGTGGCTTTGTAAGCACCGCTAGAATTGTTGTGAAGCTCTTCTTTGTCTTTGAGTGTCATCTCATGAGCAACAATCCTTCCAATGACTTCCGTAGGCTTGAGATCTTTGTAGTTGGGCATCATTTGGATCAATGTGCACACGGTGTCGTATCTCTCATCCAAAGCTCTAAGTATCTTCTTGATGATGAATTTTTCAGTCATCTCTTCGCTTCCCAAGCCGGCAATCTCATTGGTGATGAGAGCTAGCCTAGAGTACATTTCTGCGACTCCTTCACCGTCCTTCATCT
The DNA here is from genome assembly GCA_039707655.1 of Elymus sibiricus. Lineage (NCBI taxonomy): Eukaryota > Viridiplantae > Streptophyta > Magnoliopsida > Poales > Poaceae > Elymus > Elymus sibiricus. The sequence continues at coordinate 145,207,119 of CM077671.1, read as the reverse complement.
TGAACTTGTCAAGCTGACTTTGAAGAACATCTAACTTGGATTCTCTCGCGGATTCGGTACCTTCGTGCATATCAACCAAAGTATCCCAAATTTCCTTGGCATTCTCAAGACAGCTGATTTTGTTGAATTCTTCGGGGCATAGGCAGTTGAATAGAATGTCACATGCTTGAGCGTTGTATTGCAACATCTTCAATTCTTCCACGGTCGCTTCACGATCCGGTTCCTTTCCATCACCAAAGAATGCACCTTGCAAGCCAACACGAACAATAGCCCAAACGGCGGGGTTATGACCAAGAATATGCATTTTCATTTTGTGCTTCCAACTAGCAAAATTTGTACCATCAAAGTATGGACCTCTACGGTGATAATTTCCCTCGCTAGACGCCATACTCTCCTAGGTTGTGAAACCAATGCAATGGATACCAAAGCTCTGATACCACTTGTAGGATCAAAAGTATGTCTAGAGGGGGGGGGTGATTAGACTACTTGACTAAAAAAAATTCTACCTTTTCCCAATTTTAAGTGTTGGCAGATTTTAGCAATGATAGCAAATCAAGCACACCCTACACATGCATGTCTAAGAGTATAGTAGCGGAAAGTAAAGACAAGCATATGTAATAGAGGATAGGGAGGAAGATCAAACGTAATTTGAAGACACGAATATTTTTTCCGTGGTTCCGATGGGTGGTGCTATCGTACGTCCACGTTTATGGAGTCTTCAACCCACGGAGCGTAATGGTCGCGAGAGTCCACGGAGGGCTCCACCCATAAGGGTCCACGAAGTAGCAACCTTAATTATTCCATAACGTCTTCCGTCCATGAAGGACTAGCCTCACTATGGGTACATCTTCACGAAGTAGGCGATCTCCTTGCCCGTACAAACTTCTTGGTTCAACTCCACAAAACGAGGTAGGAGGCGCCCAAGCGACACCTAACCAATCTAGGAGGCACCACCCTCCAAAAGGTAATAGGATCGATAGTAACGATGAACTCCTTGCTCTTGTGCTTCAAGATGATAGACTCCTCAACACACAATCACTCTCTCACAGATTTGGCTTTGGTGGAAGAGATTGATTGGGTGGAAAGCAACTTGGGGAGGCTAGAAATCAAGATTCATATGGTTGGAATGGAATGGCTTGATCTCAACACATGAGTAGGTGGCTCTCTCTCAGAAAATTGGATGGGGCATGTATGGAATAGTTCTAAGTGCTTCTCTTACGAGTGGATGGTGGTGAAGGGGTATATATAGGCATCTCCAAAAATCCAACCGTTGCACCTATAATGACCAACTCGGTGACACCGAAGTGTAAAACTAGGTGGTACCGAGTTGCTCAAAAGGTAGCAACTTTCGAATCTCGGTGAGACCGATATATAAATCTCGGCAGCAACGATTAGTTGACCAACGGTCAGATTGTAAAACTCGGTGGCACCGATCCAAACAACTCGGAAATTCCGAATTGAAGAAAAGGGGCAACAGAATGTTGGCAACCTAAACTCGGTGGCACCGATGCAGAATCGGCTGTACCGAAGACTTAGGGTTTGGCTGGGATCTGCCTGAGGTGAAAATCGGTAGGGCCGAGTGGGGAATATTGGTGGCACCGATTTTGCATGATAGGTTTTTGACAGACTTTTGTGGAAGAGCTTGTGAGTGTTTTTGGTGACTATCACTTGTGCACGTTTAGCATTTTGTTCACCATCAATACCTTACCCCTTTTAAATAGTATTATCTTTCCTATAGACTCAAAGTGATTTCTCACAAAGTAAAATGTAGAGTCTTCTTGCTTGAAGCTTTGCCAATCCTATTCCTTGCATCTAGTGATCTTTCCACAATCCTTTTGCCATCCCGTCACTGAACTTTTCCTGAAATATACTTAGTGGAAACATTAGTCCAATGAGATATATGTTGTTATTAATTACCAAAACCACCAAGGGAGCAAATGTGCTTTCAGTTGCAAGTATTTGTTCTTTGTGTGCAGGTACCATTTACATAGTGTTGCTTGGTTCTCCTACTGGTTCGATAACCTTGGTTTCATAACAGAGGGAGATACTTACCGTAGCTATTCTGCATCATCCCTTCCTCTTTGGGGAAATACCGACGCAGTCTCAAGCCATGTCAAAGGAATTTCCGGTGCCGTTGCCGGGGAGACATCATCAACATCTATCAGGTTCCTAATCACAAATCTCATCTCCTTGCAATTTACATTATTTGCCATTTGCCTCTTGTTTTCCTCTCCCCCACTTCTAAAAAGGTTTTACAAAAATACAAAAATATTTTCTTTTTGCCTTTTTGCTTGTTTGCTATCTTTGCTTGTGTTGCCATGTGCCCTCTATTTTCTTGCATCTTCGCTTGCTAAAAATCTATTGATATGGATCCTCATCCACTTTCTAATGTTTTCAAAAGACCAAATTATGATGAACCAATTGCTAGTGAGTTGAGTGCACTTGATTATCTCTATGAAGTTTTGTTTGAAAAATCATGAATCTGAAAATTTTGATAAAGTGTTGAAAGAAGAAATTTATAAGGTGATTCATGATAGCTCCTTTATTGAAAAGCATGATTGCAATGATGTTACTATAAATTCTATTAATGTCAATTATGTTAATGATGCAAAACTACAAGCTTGGGGATGATATTTTGTCATGTCCACTTCTTATTGCAATGATCATGATTGGGGTGATAATGCTTCTTATGATCTTGAAAATTTATTTAAGCCACATGTTGAATGTGTTATTGATAATAATGTTTGCAATAGTATCAAAAGTGGGTTTGGAAGAGCGTCAACTTTAGGTAAAAAGAATCACACATATTTGGAGAGTGTTCAATCTTATGAATTTTCGATAAAAGTGGGTTTGGAGAGGTCGTAACTTTTGTTGATGATAATCCCACTATTTTGGAAGATGATAAAAAAACTTTATATATGTTGATCATAAAGAGAGTATTGTTTATGATAGATATATTGTTGAATTTGATTATGGTCCTACATGTAATTATTATGAGAGAGGAAATTATTGTTTTAGAAATTTTCATGATACTAAATTACCTCTCTTCATGTTGAGATTGCTATAGTCTCTTTATTCTTCCTTCCATATGCTAGTTTTTGCTTGCCTTGATAATTGGTTTACTTTTAAAATGCCTATGCATAGGAAGTATGTTAGACTTAAGTGTGTTTTCCATATACTTCATGATACTCTCTGTCGGGGCAGGATGCACACGATCACCTATGAGACCAAGGGCCCCTTTGTGGTTCGGCAGGGGTGATGTCAAGTTGCACAAAGAGCAGAGGTCATGAGACAGCACGACGATGGGACGTTGGTGTTTTACCCAGGTTCGGGCCACTGAGAAGCGTAATACCCTACTCCTGCTTTGTTGGATTGATCAGAGGAACACGATGCACATGCAACGCTCAAACCCGGCAAGGTCGCCTTCGGGGGAGCCGCTACGCGAGTACAAGTGTCCAAAGGTCCGAATCTTGAGCTAGGTTGCCTTGGGCCTCCTTTTATAGGTCAAGGGGCAACAACAGTGGCAAAACAGACATTATCTAGCGATTAGATAGATAACAGTGCTATCATACCTAACTCTGGCACTTAGGATAAAATGCCATAAATGCTAGCCTAGGTGGCGAGCGGGGGTGCATCCCCGGCAAGCTCTTACCACCGCTTAGCTGGTTGTTGCTTAGTGTCTTGACACGCCTCTGGACGGGTGTCAAATTGATGCTATCTGTCTTCCGGTGCGTTGCCACGTGCTTAGCGAGAGCCATTTAGCCGCCTGAGGGCTCGACACCGCATCGACAATTGACTAGTGTTGCGATGCGGTGGAGCGGTGGCCGATCGGCTCGCACCTGCCGGGGGAAGGCTTGCCGGGTCTTCTTGAAGGTGCGCGCGCCTCGGTCCCCGGCAGGCACCGGGGACGCGTGGGCCTGTCTTGGGCCGTCGCATCGATCATGCCGGCATAGCCAGCCAGCGTAAGCTGCTCTTGCCGAGGTCTTGGATGTTGGCTTCGTCTTCTTGATGCACTCCTTGATCTCATGAAGAGCGGCTTCCCTGGCTTGGGCCGGGCCTTGGACGGGGAGGTAGCTTTTCCCGGTAGGCATACGCCATCGGGTCGGAGGCTTACTGTCCGTGCACAAGTCAGGGGGAAATAAACACCCCTATTTGTGTACCCCGATAGAAGCCCCCGGGCCTGAGCCATACGTGTCGCTTGGCACGTTGGGTTAGGTCCCAAACAGTGCACGGACACGCGTCGAGGAAGTGCTGCCCTCAATCATTTGGTTATTATGACTCGTCAAACCCACGTCCACTCCGCGTAATTACCGCAGGTCGTGGGGTCATGGAACAGTAGCCGTTGGAGAGTAAAAAAATGCTAGTAAAAGAAATGCTATTTTTTCGAAGAGATAGCGAAGAGCCAGCCCGTGCGCGGGTTCCCAATAAAAAGGTAACGCGCAGGGGCGCTACTCATTCACGTCCGTTTCTCCTTCCTGGTCCTGAGCAACCTCGCCTTCTTCCACCTAGACCTCGACCTCTCCGATGGTTTCAAGAAGCTGCCGTCGGGCGCCGACACCTCTGCTGCCGCAAAGAAGGCCGGTCCCCTTGCTGACAGGGTCCTCTCAGTCCCAAGGACCTAGGGTAGCCGCCGGGGTTATCCTTGAGTTACTCTTGCTGCCATGTTGTCCTGTACTTAAGACACAATATGTATCCCGTATTAGGCCATGCACTATCCTTGCTTTAATGTTTGATGAACTGATATTTTTATGTAAACACATGCTATCCCCCTCGCTTTCCTATTGGCATTCGTATGGTTATTTTCTTTGCGCGCTTTGGTTACCCTCCAGCAATGTGCTGCCGCGATCGCTTTGAGGAACGGGTCCTTAGCATTCTGCAAGCAAGGGCACACTACCGGTGAGTTTTTCCTTGACGGTGTTTGATGCTGCCGCATGTTTTGTTGAGCGGTCTCAAAACAAAACAAGGGCGCAAACAAATACGGTAAGGTTCCATCATGCACAAGATTTGACATACGAAACCTTGGTTGCTAGGGAGGGGGATATACAAATGCGAGTTCTAATGAAAGTTGATAATCGTGTCAACTTAGCTTTTGTCATGATTCCTTTCCGTCCTGGCACGTAGTTATTCACGCACGCGGTCCCTCCCTTCATTCACAGCCGCCCTTCCTCTTCTTGTTCCCCGACGAATACATGCATTTGTACTCTCTTTTGTTCTGGGACAAGGGAAAACGAAGAGGGGCATATGGAGAAACTTGGGAGCCCATTAGTTATGAGTACAATCCCCGGCATGAGCCTGCCGGGTTAATGCAAACATTCACAACTAATGAGAAACGGGGGATTTAAACAAGAACGGCCGAGCCTTCCCTCTTTTCCTTCGCGCCCAACGGTCCCATGGCGACCCATGCGATGGATGCATAGGTGAACGGGACCTTGCCGTGGTTCGCTTGTCGGGGGTGTTAACCGATGGATTCGCTCTAGCATTCAGCTCGGGATTTATCCTTCGCGGAATAAATGCAAGACCGAGCCTCATGCGAGCTTATCGACACTGGTGGCACCGCCGGCATGCAGAACTGACCAAAGGCGGGGAAGGAGAGGAGGGAGGGGTATAGCCGAGCACCTTTTTCTTTTCTTTGCCTATCGGATCAAGCTGCACCTCCCTGGGATTAGGCGGGCTTGATCCTCTTCGGCATCCCTCGCTCCAGCTTTGGCCGTGGGGGACATGACGGTGGCGCCCCCTGCGCCGGTCGTGTCGTCCACGACGCCCACCTCATTCGCCGCCGCCGCGGTGCCAATGGCGTCCGCGGCTGCATGCGAGGGCACCTTCGAAGTGGAGGGATGGGCGGTCGCGCCGTCCTTCTTCTTGGGAGCCACGGGTGAAAAAGACGGTGATGAGGATCGATGCGCTGCTCACGATCTCAGGTTCGCGCAAATGAAGCACGCCCCATACCTGGCGCGCCAAAGATGTTGGGGCAGGATGCACACGATCACCAATGGGACCAAGGGCCCCTTTGTGGTTCGGCAGGGGTGAGGTCAAGTTGCACAAAGAGCAGAGGTCATGAGACAGCACGACGATGGGACGCTGGTGTTTTACCCAGGTTCGGGCCGCTGAGAAGCATAAAACCCTACTCTTGCTTTTGTGGATTGATCAGAGGAACACGAAGTACACACAGCGCTCAAACCCGGCAAGGTCGCCTTCGGGGGAGCTGCTACGCGAGTACAAGTGTCCAAAGGTCCGAATCTTGAGCTAGGTTGCCTTGGGCCTCCTTTTATAGGTCAAGGGGCCACCATAGTGGCAAAACAGACATTATCTAGCGATTAGATAGCTAACAGTGTTATCATACCTAACTCTGGCACTTAGGACAGAATGCCATAAATGCTAGCCTAGGTGGCGAGCGGGGGTGCATCCCCGGCAAGCTCATACCACCGCTTAGCTGGTTGTTGCTTAGTGTCTTGACACACCTCTGGACGGGTGTCAAATGGATGCAATTTGTCTTCTGGTGCATTGTCACGTGCTTAGCAAGAGCCACTTAGCCGCCTGAGGGCTCGACACCGCATCGACAATTGACTGGTGTTGCGATGCGGTGGAGCGGTGGCCGATCGGCTCGCGCCTGCCGGGGGAAGGCTTGCCGGGTCTTCTTGAAGGTGCGTGCGCCTCGGTCCCCAGCAGGCACCGAGGACGCGTGAGCCTGTATTGGGGCCGTCGCATCAATCTTGCCGGCATAGCCAGCTAGCGTAGGCTGCTCCTGCCGGGGTCTTGGATGTTGGCTTCGTCTTCTTGATGCGCTCCTTGATCTCATGAAGAGCGGCTTCCCTGGCTTGGGCTAGGCCTTGGACGGGGTGGTAGCTTTTCCCGGCAGGCTTAGGCCATCGGGTCGGAGGCTTACCGTCCGTGCACAAGTTAGGGGGAAATAAACACCCCTGTTTGTGTACCCCGACACTCTCTTTGTGTTGCTATTATTATCTTTCATGAGGGCATCATTGAAATCTCAAGCCTATCTTAATGGCTATAAAGAAAGAGCTTGTTGGGAGGCAACCCAATGAATAAAATTTATTTTTGCCTTTTTATTTCGGTTCTTGACTGTTTACACAATTATGCTACTATTATGATGTTGTTTTTATGTTTTAATTAGTGCTTGTGCCAAGTAAAACCTTTGGGATCATGTTGGGTGATAGTTGATTTGATCTTGTTGGAGAACAGAAACTTTTGTGTCCAGTAGAAGAATTTTCAAAAATCACATAAGTGAGTAAAAATTCTGAATTTTCTACACAAGGTTTATATACAAATTGCCTACGTTGTCCTAATTTTTCAGAATTTTTGGAGTTACAGAAGTATGGTTAGAGTACAGATTACTACAGAGTGTTCTGTTTTTTGACATATTCTGTTTTCGTTGCATTGTGTGCTTATTTTGATGAATCTATGGTTTGTATAGGTGGGTATAAGCCATGGTAAAGTTAGAATACAGTATATATAATGCAATAATAAAATATGAATGGGTTTGCAACAGTACTTAGAGTGGTGATTTGCTTTATTATACTAACGGATATCACGAAGGTTTTGTTAAGTTTTGTGTGATTGAAGTTTTCAAGTTTTGGGTGAGATCACGATTGAAGTTTTCAAGTTTTGGGTGAAAAGAGCCTAAGCTTGGGGATGATATGGCACCCCAAGATAATATCCGAGGAGAAACAAGCAACTAAGCTTGGGGATGCCCCGAGTAACATCCCCTCTTTCTTCTAACGACCATCGGCATTTTACTTGGAGCTATATTTTTATTCGTCACATATCATGAGTTTGGCTTGGAGCGTCTTGTATTATATGAGTCTTTTCTTGATTTGCTTTTTAGTTTGTCACAAGTATCCTTGCTGGACACACCTATTTGAGAGAGCCAAAATTATGCTATGATTTGTTAGAATTGCTCTATATGCTTCACTTAAATCTTTTGATCTATGGAATTGCTCTAGTGCTTCACTTATATCTTTTTGAGCATGGTGTGCTTTAATTTTTGAAGAAATACTCTCATGCTTCACTTAGATTAATTTGAGAGTTAGTAAATTTTGAAGAAATTCTCTCATGCTTCACTTATATTATTTTGAGAGATGAAATTTTTATGCTCACGTTCTTCACTTAAATTTATTTGAGCTTGTCAAAAGCAATGGCTATATATGAAACTAGTCCCAAAGTGATAGATATTCAAGAGGGATATAATAAAAACTTTCATGAAGATCATTGGACAAATTAAACTTGATTCCTTGTAATAGTTTTGAGACATGATGATAGTAATATGTGAGTCATGTTGGTGAGTAATTATGCTTTAGTAAGAATATTGGTGTTAAGGTTTATGATTCCCCATGCAAGCACGAAAGTCAATAGTTATGCAATGAAATTACATCCTTCTTGTGGTGCATTATTCGGTGTTAGTTATGCTTAATGCCCGTTTATGTGAATTTTTGTTTCTTGGTTGGTTGCTTCTCAATCTATTTGCTAGCCTCCACTTGTACTAAGTAGAAATACTACTTGTGCATCCAAAATCCTTAAACCTAGTTTTGCCATATGAGTCCACCATACCTACCTATATGTGGTATTTCCATGCCGTTCCAAGAAAATTTGTATGTGCCATCTCTAATTTTCAAAATGAATTTCCTTTTTCTGTGCTCGTACCGCTCATGAAGCGGCAGGGGGTGGCCAATATTTTTCCATTCTAGATGTGTTATTCTCAAGATGAGTGTTTATTCACTTGTCATTGCACCAGAGTACGGCTGTAATAGGGATGCCCAGTCATGAAATGAAAAAGAAATTTACTTTATGTTGTGAAATAATAAATTCCTTGGAAAGTGTTGGTATGGAAGGCATCCGTGGATACGACTAGCCATGGATTGTGAAAGAATGGTGGAAAAAGGAATGAACTTTATTTTCTGATTGGGAACCGCCTATGATATATCTAGCATGGAAAGTATTGAGAACTACTCGGTCGTTTTCGTTGACAGGAAAAGCCTGCCTCTCAAAAAAATTATCTCTCAATTTAAGATTTGAGCTCTGGCACCTCTACAAATCCCTAGTTCCCTCTGCGAAGGGCCTGTCTATTTACTTTATGCAATTTTTTACTTTTATTTGAGTCTCCATCTTCTCTTATAAAGCACCAACTTGGGGGCACTATGATCATACTTGTGCATTGGGTGTAGCTAATATTCGAGTGTGTTTCATGACTGGATCAATGATTGAGCATGATGGGCTAGGGATAACTTTCTTTAGTGTTAATACTTTTAAAGACATAGTTGCTTGTTGGTATGCTTGAGTATTAACGTCTTCATGTCAAAACTAGACTATTGCTTTGAACCATCTAAAAGTCCAAATGTCCATGCTACGAAAGAAATGAATATGTGATGAACATGTTAGGCAGCATTCCACATCAAAATTCTGTTTTTATCATTTACCTACTCGAGGACGAGCAGGAATTAAGCTTGGGTATGCTGATACGTCTCCAAGGTATCTATAATTTTTTATTGTTCCATGTTGATATATTATCATTCTTGGATGTTTTATAATCATTTTATAACAACTTTATATCATTTTTTAGGACTAACCTATTGACATAGTGCCAAGTGCCAGTTGATGTTTTTTGCTTGTTTTTCACTTTGTAGAATATCAGTACCAAAAGGAGTCCAATTGCCACAAAATTGTTTGGAGATTTTTATTGGACCAGAAGACAACTTGGGAACCAAGGAAGCACCTGGGGGGAGGCCCGTGGGGCCCCCGATACACCCGGGCGTGCCAGAGGCCCCTGGGGCGCCCTGATGTGTCGTGGGGCCCATGGAAGTCTTTTCCACCGCCTCTCAGCTCTATAAATCCTCAGAAATTCCAGAAACCCTAGAGGAGGAAACAAAACACAATTCCAGCCGCCGCAAGTTCTAGAACCACGAGATCCAATCTAACACCATCACTGAGGGGTTCATCATCCTCATGGGTGCCTCTCCAATGATGCGTGAGTAGTCCACCATACACCTATGGGTCCGTAGGCAGTAGTTAGATGGCTTCGTCTCTCTCTTTTGATTCTCAATACAATGGTCTCTTGGAGATCTATTTGATGTAATGACTTTTTGCGGTGTCTTTGTTGGGATCCGAAGAAGTTTGAGTTCATAATCAGTTTCTATCCATGAATATTATTTGAGTCTTATTTGATCTCTTATATGCATGATTATTTATAGCCTCATATTTCTTCTTCGAATCTTTGGTTTAGTTAGGCCAACTAGATCGATTTTTCTTGCCTTGGGAGGAGGTGCTTTGTGATGGGTTCGATCTTGCGGTATCCTCTCCCAGTGACAGAAGGGGTAGCGAGGCACGCATGTATCGTTGCTATTAAGGATAACAAGATGGGGTCTATTCCTACATGAATAGATCTTGTCTACATCATGTCATCATTCTTATTGCATTACTCCGTTTCTCCATGAACTTAATACACTAGATGCATGTTGGATAGCGGTCGATGTGTGGAGTAATAGTAGTAGATGCAGAATCGTTTCGGTATACTAATCTTGGACGTGATGCCTATATATTTATCATTGCCTTGGATATTGCCATGATTATTTGATCTTCTATCAATTGCCCAACAGTAATTTGCTTACCCATTGTGTGCTATTTTCTTGAGAGAAGCCACTAGTGAAATCTACGGCCACCGGGTCCATTCTTTCAATATATTGCTTTCCAATCTATTTTTTTCCGCATTTGTTTCCAGATCTATTATTCCAAAAACCCAAAAATACCTTTCTGCACTTTTTATTTGCATTTTTTATTTTGTGTTCTTGTGCGATCTATTTATCCAATCTAATACAAACCAAACTATCTTTTTACCGTGGAGAGATTGACAACCTCTCTTACACGTTGGGTTGCAAGTATTTGTTCTTTGTGTGCAGGTACCGTTTACATAGTGTTGCTTGGTTCTCCTACTAGTTCGATAACCTTGGTTTCATAACTGAGGGAAATACTTACCGTAGCAGTGCTGCATCATCCCTTCCTCTTTGGGGAAATACCGACGCAGTCTCAAGCCACGTCAAAGGAATTTCTGGCGCCGTTGCCGGGGAGACATCATCAACATCTATCAGGTTCCTAATCACAAATATCATCTCCTTGCAATTTACATCATTTGCCATTTGCCTCTCATTTTCCTCTCCACCACTTCTAAAAAGGTTTTATAAAAATACAAAAATATTTTCCGTTTGCCTTGTTGCTTGTTTGCTATCTTTGCTTGTGTTGCCATGTGCCCTCTATTTGCTTGCATCTTCGCTTGCTAAAAATCTATTGATATGGATCCTCATCCACTTGCTAATCTTTTCAAAAGACCAAATTATGATGAACCAATTGCTCGTGAGTTAAGTGCACTTGATTATCTCTATTAAGTTTTGTTTGAAAATCATGAATCTGAAAATTTTGATAAAGTGTTGAAAGAAGAAATTTATAAGGTGATTCATGATAGCTCCTTGATTGAAAAGCATGATTGCAATGATGTTACTATAAATTCTATTAATGTCAATTATGTTAATTATATGCAAAACTACAAGCTTGGGGATGATAATTTTTTCATGTCCACTTCTTATTGCAATGATCAGGATTGGGGTGATAATGCTTCTTTTGATCTTGAAAATTTATTTAAGCCTCATGTTGAATATGTTATTGATAATAATGTTTGCAATAGTATCGAAAGTGGGTTTGGAAGAGCGTCAAATTTAGGTAAAAAGAATCCCACATATTTGGAGAGTGTTCAATCTTATGAATTTTTTGATAAAAGTGGGTTTGGAGAGGTCGTAACTTTAGTTGATAATAATCCCACTATTTTGGAAGATGATAAAAACTTTATGCATGTTGATCATACAGAGAGTATTGTGTATGATAGATATATTGTTGAATTTGATTATGGTCCTACATGTAATTATTATGAGAGAGGAAATTATGGTTGTAGAAATTATGTTATCATAGAAGTGTTCCATGACAATACTCAAATTATCATCATGGAAGTGTCCACTTCCATGACGATAAATGGCACATCGTAGAAGTGATTTCGTCAAGGGTAACCGACACGTGGTAGCCACCGTAATGGGTCGCCGTTAAGCTATTGTGTGTCGGTTTTGGATCCGATACCCGTTAACATCCCTGGCCAATGAAGATTTTCCACGTGTCATTTTCCCATTCGTCTAAGGAGACACGTGTCTGCTCTCTGTTACGACAGATGTCAGTTGTCCATTGGACAAGAGCAGCCAATGGAATGTTGACACGTGTCATGGCCCAATAGTGGCCCTTTTACGTTAAAAGGGTTGGCCAAGTCAAAGGCCCACAAAAAAAATTCAGATTCTAATGGGTCAACCCATTAACAACCATCCATGTTTTGGACCAATTTACGGCCCATTAACAGTCTAGTCTGTTTGTAGGCCCATTGAAGGCCGTTTTATATTACGGCCTGCTAAAGGCCAACTTAACAGTTTGACCCAATTTGGTCCCACATTTGTTTCGGCCTGTTAACGGCCCTGGGTGCACTTGGGACCTTTTCGGCACCATTTCAATTTCGGCCATATAACGGCCCATGGTGCCTTTGGGCCCATTCCTAGTCCGAAGTGACTTTCGGCCTCTTAAGTGCCCATAGACTTCATGGATAAATTTCAGCCCAACCTGACTATCGGCATGTTATAGGCAAGCGGTACAGTTGGGCCTAATTACGACCTGCCTTGCATCTGGCATGCTTACATCCCATATAGTGATTGGGCCAACCAAGGCTCAAGATAAATTTTGGCCATTTAACAGCCCGCATGTAGTTGGGCCTGTCATGGGCTGAGGTATATTTCGGCCAACTGTCGGCCCGTCAAAGGTTGTGGATGATTCAGGCCCAATCTACATTTCAGCTTGTAAAAATCCCATGGTATATTCCAGCCTAATTAAGGCCCACGGTTTACTAAGCCTGTTAAAGACCCGAAACTACTTCGCGCTCAGCCCTGCTAATGGCCCGAGATGATTATAGGCCCATGATTCGGCCCATATATAGCAAGTTAAGTGCCGACCCATTTGCGTAGCGTAATTTCTCTTTATATATCGCAGATGGATCGATAATGTTTTTGTCCATTGACCTCTATTGCAGCTTTTGGTCTAAATTACATCATACTGCCTAAGAATAAACCTAGACTATAAAAAAAGAAATCACGACATATTACATCCACTAGGTATCAAAGTTCTTCAATAGTTCAAATAAACGCACTGACAAAATAATATACAGAACCAACAACACTTCAACACAGTTCAAGAAAGGTTAGCCCTGTTGTAGCACAAGCAGATGAGCAATCTGATGAGGTTGTGCTTGTTTAATGCTTATATCCTTCAACTCTAGCGGCAGAGCATCAATGGACGCACTATACTTCGTGTTTATCTTCCATAGAGTTTGGAGTTCTAGTAGGAGTTGAGCTGAATCATGTCTTTCTGCTTGAAGTTGAGATTGAAGAAGTCGAACAGATTTAGGATGTTACTCCATCGAGCTAGTATCACTGCTATTAGCGGGTAACTTCGACACTACATCAAGACATGACTTTGGGGTTGTATCGCTATCTCCAAGATGCGTTGCTTTCTTCCCTGCAATATATGTTAGAGGGAGAAGCAATGGGTTTGTTTCACTGTCATTGTGGCATTTCTTCTTGGCGTCAGAGACATCACTCTGAAAGAGAAACAGACAAACAGATAACAGGTTTTGCACGTATAAGCATTTGTGCGGTCAATTCATCCCATTTCTTAATGGCAAATAAATAGACACGGTTTAAAATAGCAGTAACATAATATGTCATTGTTCATAGTTAAGACATGGCAGGAAATGGCATTGTGCAGGAGTGGCCAACTTCACCACGCCACTGGATTACAGATGAAGAACACAAGGATACATGTAGTGTTAAAGAACGTATAAGCATCAATGGCCAGTGTACTGCCAATTTATCCCATTTCAGATTCGCAAATAGAAAGACACAATTTAAATAAAATTAACATAATATGGCATTGTTCATAGTCAAGACATAGCAATATATGACTTTGTGCTGGAGACCTGTAGTGGGTAGTTTCAACACACCACTCGATTGCAGATCAAGAACACAAGCATACATGCACTCTAAAGATGATTACTTGTGATGTTTCGTTTAATTTACATGGTATGAATAAGGAACTTGGTTGTACAACTAAAAATTAAAATTGAGAAGGACAAACTTATGTTTATGAACTTCTTCATAATAAAGTTTTTTTAGAGAACTTCATAATAAATTTTAAACATGCAATTTGATGCAAACACCAAATATAAACAGCTGTTGTAGTCATGCCTATCCAAATATACACAACAAAGTTTGAAGGCTCGAGAAGGACAAACTTACGTTAGTAGTGAAGACTGGCTCTATAAAGCCCTTGTCCATGCTGATGGTGGGCAATTCAATAAGTTTACCACATAATCTTCTTCATAAGCATTGCATGTATTCTACATTTTATTTAGAGTAAATATAGATGGGACAATATAGGAACAAATGGAGAATATTTAGGCAAAGATGCAGAGTGATGCTACATAATCAACTAGCTATAAATGCAAGTATAGCGACACATGCAAATGGTACTGACAAGAGCAATGCGAGCTAAACTTGTTCAGTAGCATTGGTTTTATTCAACATTTTGGTAAGAGTAAATACATATTTGATAATGTGTAGTAAATGGAGGGCAAGGGAAAATAAGCTGCAGAGTGATGGTACATGAACAACTAGCTGTTAATATAAGTACAGTGATAAAGGACAACAGGTACTTACAAGAACAATGCTGAGCTAAAATTCTTCATAAGCATTGGGTTTATTCTACATTAATGTAAGCATTAATATACATATGATAATTTGGAGCGAACAATGGATGAGCAAGTTATCATGCACACTGATGTCACATAATCAATCATGTATGCATGTACGTACACTGATGCAGGACAACATGTACTAGCAAGAGCAAAACAGCGAGCAACATAGTTGCGATATCATGTCGTCCATTTCAAAGCAGTATTCTTCTTCGAGTAGTTTTCCTGCAGAAGAGATCGGTGAGGCACATACAAAAATGTAGGTGTTCAAATTGTCATGTGATATCATAGATAGTGCCTCATCCTGGGGATGAGACCAGTGCATAACAAGGTTTTTCCATTCAATGTCTTGTAAATTTAGCACAGGAGACTCCACTCAAATTTTTTATAGACTTGCCATCGAAGTGTGTTTTCCTCAGGTAATACCAATACTATTGTAACACGTCCTTGAAAAGCGCAAGAAAGCTTTGCTTGTCATGACTATCCAGATTGACCCTCACCTATTTAGAAGAATGGAATGTAAATCATTGGTTTGTTCAATCAGTAGAAAAGAAAACAATAATCGCCAGGAATAATAGCACTTACACGTAAATGGGAGAGGAAGATTTGAAAATGGTGTTTGTCTTCACTATAATCTTCCCATGATGGGAAGATACGCACGTGGTTCCTGACAACATTGAAAGCATTGTCTTTTAAACTGGGAATAACTAGAATGGGATTGAAATATGCGGGAATGGGGGCTCTCTGCAGTTGGAATAGGTCATCGGCCTGTGAATTTGGTGTACTTTTTGCTGAACTGGCATTTTTCTGTGGGCCAGCTGGTGCTATGGCAACTAAAATCGACCTACCTTTTGGTGGAGTGAGGGTCTTGTGTGGTAGGGCTAGTGGTATGGCCACTGGAGTATGGGTACAGTCTGCTGGAGTCGGGCCTAGGTTTTATGGTGCTAGTTCTATTGCCAATCTAAGTGGGATGCTATCTGGTTTCTCCGGTACCAACACCTTTTTCAAAGACTTTGTTTGTACTCCTTCAGGTTCTGCAATCACCCTCTTACTTTCAGATGTCTAATACACAAGAACAACATTTGAATGGAAACCATGGTATGATGACAGATTGAATAGGTATTGACAATGGATGGGCATGGCATGTCCAGATATGTGACGAGCAAACTAAGCAGATGGTGGTGCAACGAAGTAGAAGAACTGCAAATGTCGTGGCATTAATTATTTGTTGTATTTTTTCTAGAAAAATGTATTTGTTCTAGTTCTAAAATAAATATATTAAGCTATTGACTTCGAATGTAATGGTTTATACAATTCAATATTTACAATCATTGTTGAATTCCAAGATGAATACCAAGTCTACAGTACTTCATAATATACTCGAACTCACATAATCCAACTCAAATGAAAATATAAATGCATTTCATAATTATTAATTAGTTGCATGCAACATAACCAACTATAACTCTACATGATCCAATCCAAAACAATATTTGAATACATCTCACAGTGTGTGAATGTGTGTGATGCATGCGTGAATGAAGCTTAAAGAGAGATGTGTGAAGATGGAGCAAGGGCAGGAGAGATATGTGTGTGCGCAATGCAGAAGATATGCACCCATGGAAGGGTAGAGACAGAGGGCGGGAAAGATTGTATAGATGTGGGCGAGAGAGTAGGAGGGACCTCATGATAGAGAGAGAGAAAGAGAGAGAGGGAGAGAGAGCGGGCATGAGAGAGGGACACACACACACGCGCACACACACACGGAGGATATATATATAGGGAGGGAGAAGTTAGGTTTGTGAGAAAGATGGCGACCATATATATATATAGGGGCCTGAAATGTGTGCGTGCCTTCGAGATTTTGTACATGTGGAAGCAGAAGAGACAAAGGGTTTGAAGAGAGAGCTCAAAACACCATCCACAAGAGGGGGGATTGTGTGTATGCGTGTGGGTGAAATATTGATATTTTTGTGCAGGGGAAAGAGGGAGAGAGAGGGGGAAGAGAAAAGGAGTCGATCAGTTGCTTTTATGTTGTCATGCTTCCAAATGGATATGCATTCTCTAGCACGGTATGGTCGGTGTCTCTGCTCTTCCCGATACCCTCCTTGAAGCTCGAGGTTGTGCATGTCGGTTGCATAGGAGCACAAGTGACTATGGCTGGTATATAACCTTGGACGGGTAGAGATGGAGTGCGAGAGTGGGGGAGGAGCGTGTGTGCAAGAGAGAAATCCAGCCTAGGGAGAGAATGTGTGTGTGCATAGTGTGAAGGTGAGATAGGCTAATGGTGTGAGATGGATAGATCATAATGTGCATGAGTGTTTGTGAAATAGAGACATCGTGTACCGGATACAAAGAGATGACTATGGGTAGTGTGTTTGTGAGGTAGAGTGACATAGCGAGTGATAAATGCATGTGTGTGGTATAGGGTGTTCGTGACACAGAGGTACATGCTAAATAGGGGTTTTAGCGAGAGATTGCATGTGCATGCAAGAGAGCGATGCAGGGGCCTTGGGGCGGGGAGGGGCCGGGTCAGGGTGCGAAACTATGTTCCTTAATGCACGTGTTACGTGCGAGTGTGCAAGGGAGGGACAAATCGAGAGAGATGGTTGTTGTGTTACTGATGCTTTTCTCTCTCACTCACACACCAACACAAAAACAAGACCATTCTCTCATGCATACACAATATCTCGGCATCTATCTATCTCTAACGCATACATGACCATTTGCACATTCACACCTCTATAGCACACACACACCGTCTCCACATTGCCCTTCCACCATGATACACACATTGACACATACACATGTTCTCTCTCCATCACGCACACATAATCTCTCTCAAAATATATTGTTAGTGTGCGCTTAAAACTTCTAAATACAAATAAGCACGAACTTAAGCGAAATTCAAATATACGGAAATATTATAGCGTTAAGAAATTTTACAGCAAAAATGTAGCGTTGAATATTCGGGGATTGTTTTCACACAAACAAAAAGATTTGGTGGATGTCCTTTGAGCATGGCACCATGACGCACCGTTTGATCGACCGCACGGCCGCGGTGCACGCGCTTGCATAGGATTTCGTATCGATGTTGTGCTAATGTTTACGTGTAGTAGTACGGAGTTCTTTTAAGTTTTACCAACCCTATATATAACTAAACTAAGCTCCCATACACGTAGTCATCAATATTCCGCCGCGGCCATTGTGCATGCCGACGCCCGTGTATTCCGGCCGACCATTTCTTGCCCATCATAGTCGTCTCCCCACCCTCCCTGTGCCATGAAGTCGCAGGCCTGACCTGCTTACGTCGTCTACAGTCCCTCCGGGCGATGCCGCCGCGCTACCAAGCACACGAGCAGCTAGAGCAACGTCTACGCACGTAGCATACGAAGAGTAGGAGGACAAGCGCATGCTCCAGCACGCTGACGAGGAGGAGGATCTAGTGGGTCATTGTGGTGTCCACCCGCGAGGACGAGGCCTGCATGGTGGTTGTTGCGATGGTAGCTGGTCGCGCCTGCCAGGAGCGTTGGCTCGACTAGTCCCGTGCCGAGGCTGCACTCCGAGTACCGACGTGGAATCTACTTCGAGACCTTAACGACACGTGGATCCTCCAATGAGAAAGAGCAATTTGGGTCAGTCGAATCTTGTGAGCCATTGTATACAACATGAATGGCTAGATGGGCTTCTTCAACATCCAAAAATGATGCACTGTTCATCCTCTCTCTCAAACACCAAGCCGCCAAAGTCCTAACCGCCGCCCCGCCCTCCCCTCAACCGCCTCCCACCGTCGTGGTAACCCCCCCCCCCCCCCCCCCGCCCGCCCCCGCCATCCGTCTAACCCCGAGTACGATCCATTGTTTTCGGTGAACTGCATCCAACATCTAACACCTAAGACCCCTAAGATAGATCATGGTCACCCTACCATCCTAATATATATATAGGGGGGTAGCTTCTCTGGCGTCTTCTTCCTTCCCTCCGACGAACTTCTTTTTTCACAAATCGACTGGCCCAAATTGCTATAGCTATTGTGTACACTACTTATTTACTCTAGGAAATAATACTAGTACTTATTAAGTAGGAACCTGAAGAGACGATGTCGGTGTACTAAAGTATGGGTCTTTTTAGTACCCCTTACTTGTGCACGGGCAGTTGTAGCCATACCGCGGCAAGCCTTGCCGGGGAATAGCTAGGAGTAATCATGAGACTAAGATGCCAAGGAGACGTTCAAGTCAACGATCAGACCAGAAGACAGAAGGCCAAATGGTTGCGGAGGCCCGGCAAGACCCTTGCCGGCAAGGCCTCGCACCCGGCAAGACCCGATCCCGGCAAGCCCCGGGCCCGGCAAGGATTCGGCCCCGGCAAGGCTCTGCACAGTGCAGCGCTATCGCTCCAGTGCAGCGGCCAGCCTTGTCGTTTAGGGCTTGTCCTCATGGTGACGTGGTGCGATGCTGGCCACGAGATGCTTAAGCGGTGCTGATGGGATGGCTGCTTTTGCCCATCCCCTGTAAAGCTTTTCCAAGCCCAAGACGCTGAGGGACACCTCGACGGACACCTCATGGTGCATTTAATGAGCTTGTCCTAAGCCGTCAGGGTTAGGTATGATAACACTGTAGCTACTTTCCACCTCATGCCTTATCTCGTACGCCACTGTGGTAGCCCCTTTGACTCATATAAAAGGAGGCCCGAGGCGTACAGATGAGGGGGAGGGCGCTTCTGGGAGATAGCACTTCCGAGGGCCCATTCTGCATGCGCAGCTACCGAGTACTGTAGCTCCCAGAACTTGGCCAAGAACATCCACAATAATACAATCAAAGAAGGAGTAGGGTTTTACGCATCCGTGCGGCCCGAACCTGGGTAAATCCCCGTGTGCTGTTTGTTAGTTCTGCTCATTGTGCAATCCTCTCCCCTTGCTGAACCGTAAAGGGATCTCCTTGATCCCATAGGTGTTCATTTCCCACGACAGACGATAAGTTGTACCAACTACAAGATGAACTGTAAGAAATCGTACGCACTAAAGAGTTCAAGTAACGAGAAAGAACATAACAAAGTTTTGCTGGGGGTTAGCACAACACACCCTTGAAATAAAACTAAGCAACTAATCAGGTTGACACTGCATGGGAACCAACATGAGCAATGACACTGCCACCTCACTAATCATGTATGGCCTAGGCCCGGGGGCTCTTGTCGGTGTACTAAAGTATGGGTCTTTTTAGTACCCCTTACTTGTGCACGGGCAGTTGTAGCCGTACCGCGGCAAGCCTTGCCGGGGAATAGCCAGGAGTAATCATGAGACTAAGATGCCAAGGAGACGTTCAAGTCAACGATCAGACCAGAAGACAGAAGGCCAAAGGGTTGCGGAGGCCCGGCAAGACCCTTGCCGGCAAGGCCTCGCACCCGGCAAGACCCGATCCCGGCAAGCCCCGGGCCCGGCAAGGATTCGGCCCCGGCAAGGCTCTGCACAGTGCAGTGCTATCGCTCCAGTGCAGCGGCCAGCCTTGTCGTTTAGGGCTTGTCCTCATGGTGACGTGGTGCGATGCTGGCCACGAGATGCTTAAGCGGTGCTGATGGGATGGCTGCTTTTGCCCATCCCCTGTAAAGCTTTTCCAAGCCCAAGACGCTGAGGGACACCTCGACGGACACCTCATGGTGCATTTAATGAGATTGTCCTAAGCCGTCAGGGTTAGGTATGATAACACTGTAGCTACTTTCCACCTCATGCCTTATCTCGTACGCCACTGTGGTAGCCCCTTTGACTCATATAAAAGGAGGCCCGAGGCGTACAGATGAGGGGGAGGGCGCTTCTGGGAGATAGCACTTCCGAGGGCCCATTCTGCATGCGCAGCTACCGAGTACTGTAGCTCCCAGAACTTGGCCAAGAACATCCACAATAATACAATCAAAGCAGGAGTAGGGTTTTACGCATCCGTGCGGCCCGAACCTGGGTAAATCCCCGTGTGCTGTTTGTTAGTTCTGCTCATTGTGCAATCCTCTCCCCTTGCTGAACCGTAAAGGGATCTCCTTGATCCCATAGGTGTTCGTTTCCCACGACAGACGATAAGTTGTACCAACTACAAGATGAACTGTAAGAAATAGTACACACTAAAGAGTTCAAGTAACGAGAAAGAACATAACAAAGTTTTGCTGGGGGTTAGCACAACACACCCTTGAAATAAAACTAAGCAACTAATCAGGTTGACACTGCATGGGAACCAACATGAGCAACGACACTGCCACCTCACTAATCGTCCTCGACTTCGTCCTTGTCCCTCTTCCTCTTCGTCAATAGTTCTTTGCTTGCACTAGACACTAGGCTCTGCCTCTTTATCCACCCCTTGAAGATATTTAAACAAAGGAAGGCATCAAGTGTTGCGTACTTGATGTGATCTTCATCTAGTTTCCTTGACTCCCATAAATGATGAAATGTAAAACAAGGTTTCTTCTGTGTACGGTACGAAGGGTCAATCATGTCTCCTGCCAGGGTCAGCTGGGAAGGCTGAATGAAGGACGCATGGACTTTTTTCTATAGGTCGAAGGCTGGCCTACAACGAGGCCTATCTGCCTAGGGTACGCCTGTCGTTCTCAAAGTCTACAATAACGAATTTGATTCTGGCGTCATTGAGGAAGTACTCAAATTTTGGGCACTGCACGTCGACATGGCAAATGTGGTAGACCAAGCCCAAGTTATGTATGCAAACCTGGATCACAGCGGGCTTCTTCTTCTCTTCCTCCGGTAAAAACTTCTCTTTTTCCATGACTGTGGTGAACTCAACATATGGCCAACGACCCACACATCATGTGACTGATC
Source organism: Elymus sibiricus (assembly GCA_039707655.1). Lineage (NCBI taxonomy): Eukaryota > Viridiplantae > Streptophyta > Magnoliopsida > Poales > Poaceae > Elymus > Elymus sibiricus. The sequence goes on along the minus strand of CM077671.1, from coordinate 145,185,478 downwards.
GAACATGGCTCCGAAGCGGATACGGCATTCTTCCACCTTTGCTTTAGAAGTGGTGTAGATGACGTCGAACTCATCGCCGGTGATGGTTTTAACCTTGTACTCATCGACGATCATGGAGATTTGGGAGGCCATGAATTTTCGAGGTGGGTTGGTAGAAGTGGAACTTCTGTAATGTGAAAGTATGGGGACAAGTGGAAGCGAACTACTGTAATGTGAAAGGACGCGGACGAGTGGGGTCGAATTGCTGTAATGTGAAAGGATGGGTACGGGTGGAAGCGAACTGCTAGCGGTTTCCCGTTCATAAAAATGTTGAGTAGGGTGTGCGAAGGGCATGAGGTAGTGGCTTGCCTGGTGGATAAACGGTTGCATGCCCGCAAAGAGTTGTCTACTATGCGGGACCCACCAGATGTCATGTCTACACGACCCAGGTCGTAGGCCAGATAGTATAGCATGCGCTTGTTCGCACACAACATTGAGTTAATTCCCTCAAGCGTCGCGCCTCCCATGACCGTTGCGCCTCCCACGACCATCGCTCAGCTTGCGTGGTTGCGCCCTTTGAGACTTTGGACGGCTATGAACGAGCAAAATTTGCTACACCTACTTCGCATGCATGATACTAGGATAGGACTACTACCATTGTGACTACCAATATCTCCACCCCCTCCACCTGATTTCCCCGAACAAACAAAATGCCCGCCTAGCTGTTACGTTTATCACGCAACATTTCACGTACTACCTCCGTCCACCATAGAGCGGAAGTTTATAGTCAAATTTTTTTGGCGGGGAAAGTTTAGAGTCAATTGTTTTTCCGAAAATAAGTGTATGTCTACGTTGCTGGATATTTTGCATTCGCGCCCGTGTACCACGCCTTGAGCGTCACTCCAATACGAGTCACCGCACGCAAACTCTCAAATCCTCTTCCTCTCCCCCAATGATTCAGGAATTGAAGCAGTGGCAAAGCTGGTGGCGACTGAATTGAGTGGTGGGAGGGATTTTTTGCAAAATCCTTAGTTTGATCGCAATAAATAATGTGCCTCCCACAACATTAAGAAGAATGCTCACATTCATCGCCTTTATCTCCTCGCCCTCCCTCTCAATTACACGTAGACCAGCATGGCATCGCCCCACCCTAGCCCTAGGCGCCCCTCGCTGTCCCGCACGGAGGATCACACGTTGGTGCTCCATTCCTCGCCATCACGAGTCGAGGAGGACGTGTTGCCTTTCCGCTCCTTGCCACCACGAGTCGAGGAGGATGTGTCGGTGTTCTGCTCCTCGTCGCGCCGCGTTGAGGTGGACGCGTCGGCCTTCCCAGGCTCGCCACCACTCGCATGGGAGATGCGTCGGCGACACGCTACGATGAGGACGTCGCGCCCGCCCCTGAGCCCCCCCCCCAGATTGAAGGAGCTTTGGAAAGAAATGGAGGTCGCGTTGTGGGAGGCTTTACCTCTAACGGAGCGCGCCAAAATAGAGGCGGAGAAGAAGGCCGAGGAAGAGAAGCGTGCCGCGAGGGATGTTGCCTGGTAGGCCTATGTCGCCTCCGAGAGAGCTAGGTAAATCGCTATGGCAGAAGGCTCATGCGAGGGCCGTGCGGGTGGCGGAGGACGCTCGGGCCAAAGCCCTGAGTGCAGTCGGGTTCGTGCGCCTCATCTACGCTTGGAGGTACGTCGATCGGGTGCACGCTTCCAGCGAGGAGGAGTACCTGTTCGCGCTGCATTACCAGACCGGTGAGATCGCGCTCACCCGCCGGCAAGCCGCTAATCAGCACCTCGCCAGTTGTGAGGCCAAGGAAGAGGCTTGTGTCGCCGCGCACTAGGGCATTGGTGGCGCGCCGCAAGCGCTCTTGCAAGCGTCGTGGCTTTTAGTAGGAGTAATTTAGTTTCGTAAGGTGATCCCATTAGTATGTAGGAGTACTAGTAGTTTTCTATGGTATTGGGATTTTGGGACGGAAATGATAAATCCCAAACATTCGTGACTTATTAGCGTCCTTAATGAGGTATGTAAAAAGAACAAGTTTCGAAACCTTTTGTATTCTTACGCATGTTGCTCTTCGTAAGTACGTACGTGGTACGAAGTTTACTGTATATCGCAGTACAAGTCTCTCTCTATATCTATAATATCTATGCTTCTGCACTAGCCTACGTGCATAACACCTGGAAAGTTTTAATTCATGCGTTTTGATGGAAAGTCTAAGGAACCAGTTGTCTTGTTTTTTGTGTATATAAAGTTATTGTGATAATTATACTTATTTCGTTGACCAGTACGACAATGGAGTTCCGATGCACTTAATTTGTTTGGCAATGCATAAAAATCTCATAGTTAAATTTGTTCCTACAAAAAAAGTTTGTGTATTTTTTTAGAAAATAGGTTGGACCGTGGAAAATATACAGAAAAGATACATTTGAAGCTAGTGCATGCTTTAATTAGAAGGCGACTTCTAATGTGTTGCTACTTCTATTATATTGTGTACAATTCAACCTATAAATCCCATGAAGCCTTTGGGGACAGGAAAACAACACTTGTTCGATACAACACCGGACTTTATTTTAGCTTCTAGAGCCGTCGTTCTGCCTACACAAGGCCTTGCAAGTACTCCCGTCCACGTGACCCATAGTGAATGGCTCGGGAGGGCCTAGAAATTTCGGGAATGGAGTGAGATGGTACACTATTACTGTAGACATGAATCCCTTTGCTCTAAGCCAGAGGATTGACCCTTATCAACAGCTCAAGTTGCTTCTCGGGCTTAGGATTCAAAATTTCAAAACCCATACACTATATAGAAGAAGATATAGATATATAGAAGATATAGTAATAGTATAGAGCAGTATACACGTGCAAATGCACGTTTTAACATTACGATGCGGTTTTGGTATGTAGAAAAACAGTAGACAACCTTCTGAAATGATTCAATGCAAAAGAAATGCAAAAAATGAGAAGCGAAAACTCCATTGATTGTTTTCTGATGAGCTATAAATGGTGGGACCCATTCTCATTTGATTGTTTAGTTTAACTTCCTTCTCTCTATAGTTTTTTTCTCTATCATCGTAGTACTTCCTCTGTTTCTAAATGTAAGTCTTTTCAGATATTTCACCATGGAACTACATATAGATGTATATAGACATACTTTAGAGTGTATATTCATTCATTTTGCTTCGCATGTAGTCCGTAGTGGAATCTCTGCAAAGACTTATATTTAGAAACGGAGGGAGTACATGTCACTGATCGGGAAGGCATGCACTTTTTTTGGACAAGTGCCCTTCCGATTGTTCCAGAACAGTACTATGGAGCATCAGCTACCTACTGTTCGAGCAAATCCCGCAAATTAGGCATTCGATCTATAAGCCCTATGCGTCGGGCATGGAGTAGTGTCCTTTAGCGGCACACCATACGTAGCATGTACTCCTTCGGCTGACTCCTACTCCTGCTACTACCCTCCATTTCAAATAGTGCTAGTGCATATAGACTTTTTGAAAAGTCAAACCTCACTAAATTTGACCAATTATTGGAGAAAATATTTATGTGTAGAATGCTGAATATGTATCATTAGATTCATCACAAGACATAGTTTTATAATTTATATATTCCTATTATCTATATAAATAGTTTTCGACTATATAAACTTGAATGCAGTTACGCGCCCAAGTCCCACGCCCACCCTTCCTAAATTCACGGGAAGAGTAACAAATGAAATGTTAGCACAACGCTCATGCACATCCTAGGGACTAGGAAGAGATGTGTAGCGAGGCATGCAACCAAAATTATTGCCTGTGGGATTCAAAAGACTGCGCAAGGAGAGTGGATTGAACGAGTGAGATGAGGCCGATTTAATTGCACCACGACTTATACTCTGGGATGGAGGGAGTATATTTTTTCATAGGGATTGAGTGTGCCGCTTTAGTATCACCATAAGGCGGAGATATGAACCAAAAAAATCAATGCAGAGAGATGAAATGCAATAACACAAGAGTGATATGATGGTTGCTTGTCCGTTCATTTTAGCAGGACACTTATTACTGGGAGTGGTGGGGTTTTGTGATATGACGGCTTTACTGTCGCGCCACGAGCGGAGTGAGACTCTCCTGCAGTGCCGCCCTCTACTCTAGTAGTAATACTCATTACTCCTACTTTTGTCCCTGTTTACTAGCACCTCGCGTATTTCGAGATACATTTTTTACCATAAATTTAACTAGTAGGGAAATATTACAATATAATTTCGACGTCGGATTCGGGTTAAAAAATACCGTATGTTATATGCCATGGCAAAAATAATATTATTGGAAAGTGCATTCAAATGCAAATCCAACAATATAATTTTCCATGACATGCATTACAATTTTGCAAATGAAATACGAGGTAAAACTTTGACCCAAAATATGATGTGAACTAATAAACTTGGTCAGAGGTAGTAATTTGTTGGAAGGCCAATGGGACCGGATGTCATGTTGGCCCGCAGGTCATAGAAATTGGTTCTGATGATCAAAGAGGCTCCAGGAAGCGATGGACCGTGTACTTACTACTAGTATAACAAATGTTATGACTGAGGGGTACTACAAATTAACAGTCCTACTCCACAATACTGAGGGGTAGGTATTGTAGTTTTTATATATTTTACTATAATCAGTCAAGTTGTCTGGCATCGATATGACCATATGCTGCTGGGATGTGTCTCATAAATCAAGCAATGTGCTGCTGTTACATTGTCATCATCACCTGTCCACTTCCCGCAGCTCATATTCGCTTCTCCATCCTCGCCCGCACATAATCGTCCAATCTTCCATCCCCGCTGGGGCCTCCCTCCTCTTTCGAAACCCGAGCACTAAGAATGGCAGAACCGAGCAGCGTCCGCATAAAGTGTGGCTGGAATTCGCTCCCCACAGAGGTCACATACTCATTGTTTCGCGTGTGGACAATCTGAGTACCATGCCGCTCGTCGCGTGCTCGTCGGGGATGTATCGTTTACCCAAAGCCCTCAGGCCGGAGCTTTTTAAGCCAACTCCCTACTTGCTGATGCCGCCTGATCTTCAGAAACGACATATCACACAACATAAGGATAATAGGGTGGCGAGCACCAACCCCCTCGACTGTGATATGATCCCCGTCACCCTCAACTATATTCACGGTATGTACTGGGTCAGCATGAACACGTCTTGGATGGTGCTCGTCGACAGACGCGATAGGTGGGCGCTTGTGGAGGTTTACACCCAATGATTGACCCCCCTCCTTTGATTAACACTACACTGCTTTGGCACTGCGGCCCAAAATACTCGGAATCTTACAGTAGCCAACATGATACCAAGTTTGATTTGCTCAAGGTTGTAATCTACCAATCCACAAGATATGCGAATTATAAAGACTTTAGGCTAATTGCATTCTTCAACCGCGGTCTCGCCTATCTGACATGTTACTGCGGTAAGTGGATAAATCTCAACGTCCATCGCAGGATCATACATCCTTCATGGATCTCTGATGCCATTGAACACAAGGGCTTCATTTACGTTGTGGACTCCTTCTATGGCTGGACATATTGCTGGCCTACTCCAGTCGTCGCTACAAATGGTTGTTATAGTTGTATGTTTCTTTTCTATGATATCATGATATCTTGCTTCTTATTGCTAAAGTCTAGTTTGGGGAGAGTTAGAATCGTGACATTGTTGTTAGAAATTAGCACCACGATGTCAAATGCACCCTCTGTTCAGTAATGTAGAACATTTTGATAGTTTAAATTGAACTGCCAAAATGTCCCACATTAGTGATCAAAGGTAGTATCTTCTGGAGTGTCGGTCTCGGGCTGTTACAACTCTCCTCCACTAACAAGAGATCTCGACCCGAGATCTTAGAATGAGAAGAGGAAGAGAAAGAGCAAGAGGAAAGGAAGAGGACAGGAAGATGTAAAACTTAGTTGCTTCTTTGACAAACGAGTGAAACCAACGATCCTTAAAGGTTGCAAAGGGATGAAGAATGGCATGAGGAAGAAGCAAGAACTCAAACGAAATTTGGGCAGCACTTTGATTGAAAAGAGAAGCAAAACCTGTTAAGATGGGAAGAACTTGAAAAGAGGGAACAACACTCCGGTTAAATGGATAAGCAAGGGAATAACATGATTTTGACAAAACAAGATGATGGAACAAAGGGATCAACATAACAATGCCTCCGGAACAAAAGAATATAAGCTAGATCATTGGAAAGAAAAAAACGGAGAATCAAATGACAACTTCTACCACACTTGAATTTGAAAAGCATCTTTACAAAGGAGGATTGGAAGGAGATATGGGAAAACCAACAACGAAAAGAATATGCTTGTTGTGGGCTTAAGGAAAGCATCTCAAAATTATGAGGTGACAACCTGTCACTAATAGAAACAAAGCTTGCTTGGGAGCCACAAGATAAGCCAAACTTCTTTCACCAAAAGGATACATTGAGAACTTGGATCATTGATGAGCACCATGATAGTACCAATCCTTAGGAAATGCTTTAGGTGAGATCCAATGAAAGATAGCTTCAAGGAAGACAAATGGGTTTACATATTTCATTCTTGATAACTTCTCTGCGAGACTGCCCATAAATCAAGAATGCTATAATACCATCTCAAAAGATATAGAGAAATAATCGCACTTGAAATGCAAGATAAAGAATACTTGAGAAACTACCACAAGAATCTTGAAGAAAACTTCGAGAATGAATTAAATCATTTGACCCACCATGAAGAACCTTCGTATGCGAAACAATGATCGAAAGGAAATGAAGGTTGAAAAGAATAAGATTATGACCTTGCAAGATTTAGATGGAACTTCGCGAAGAGATACTTGAGAAAAACTTGGAACTCCGGAAAAGAAAAGATGAACAACTTTGAATCGAGAATTTGATAACATGAACAACTCTAGAAGAAGGATTGAAATCACCTTAATGAAACAAGAATAATATTTTATGTTATGCTTATCCTTCATCAAGTTAAATTGATGACAAGCAACGGATTTGGCATACGATTTATTCTTCTTGAAAAGATTGGGGAATATCATGAACATGAAGAATTCTTGAACGAACCACCGGTTATAATTTGAAACGAATGGGTATACTACAAATAAACGGAGATACATGACATGAGAACGAAAAGATCACGATCCGCCTAGAGAAATCTTGAGCGAAGCACCGGAATAATTGAGATACGAACGAAGAGACAACAATTGAGAAGAATTTGAGAATGAAAACTAAAAGCTGAAGATGAAGAAATCTTCTGAAACGATGGCCTTCGGAGGATCGAGAATGAAAACAACTCTGAAATGCTCCGGATAGATATGGAAGGAATTACTCATGATCAAACATAATTCGAGAGGATAATAACCAGCTTGAGCCATGAATCTTCACGAGAATGGATAGAGATTTAAGAGAAACTCTCCTTCGGTCTTCCAAGCTGAGAATGATGATGAGAAATAGCACCATGAATTACTGAGACTCTTCGAAACAGTGAATAAGGAAAGGTGAGCCAACTATTAAATAATTCGAAGCGATCTTGGAGAAGGAATATGACTGATGGAATTCATTCTTACGTCACATTTGAAAAGAACTTGAGATCTCCGGGAAAGATTAGAAGAGACAAGTAAGATCCTGGGAAAGACCTGTGGGTTATGGGCCCACTTAAAAGAAACCACCGTTGAAACAATTGCTTGGGAAGAGAGATTGCACCGGTACGAATTAAAAATTGATGAGGTGAGAACCTCAAAATAATTGAAGAGGACATGAATGGAAATGAAAGTCTTCTGAGATATCTTCGGCACTCCGGATAGAATAGAGAGGTGAATTAACAAGATAGGCTTGGATAAGAATTTCCAACACGGGAAGCATTTAGAGAATGGAAAGGATATGATGAACACCGAAAGCTTGAACTGAATCCACCGGAGAAGAAAACAAGAATGAAGAATGTTGAACTTAGCACTTTGAGGATCTTCACCATGAATCACCGGATACAATATGGAAGAAAAGATAGCGGAAGCATTAGAAGAACAGAAAGGCACTTGACTCGACGATTTATTCATTGAAGAAAAAAAAGGGCGGGAGGGTGGGGAAAACAAAGACAACTCGAGACCGATGAGACGAACTCTGAAAAGAAATATGAGGATAGATCTTGCAAATATTGGAGAGGGTTGAATTAACTTGAAGATAAGCACTCCGAATAGAAAAGACTTGACATGACAATTTGATTGAGCAAAAGGACTAGCATTCCCATAGAAATATGAGAACACCGCTTAGGAAAGATATGAAATCACCACTTGACATCGAAGAAACTCGAATTAACGTACTACAAAACAAAACAAAGGATGAGGCTTGCAAATTAAGCCGGAAACAAATACATAACCCATTATGCATCTGTTGGAAGGATAATCCTAGGTAATTACTTGAATTCCCACCTAAGAACTTCCGAAATCTTTCTGGTTATGCAATCTGGTCCAACAGATACACGGATAAATTACTGAATAAATCACTCAACTCCTAGCAATAATACTACCCACCGTGTATCACATCCGTCAACACATAACCAGAGAAACCTCGGAAACTCATCTACCTTAGACCCTCGTGATCACAACGATACTAAGTATGGCAGTACATCTGGAAGCTCTCCCCAGTACTGGGTGACGCCAAACTCCTCTCGCCACAATGAGTATTGAAGCAATTTCGAACATCCTCGTCCTGAGATACTATGGAAACTGAACGATAACGGTGTGACAAGAATCCCCTGGAGCTCAACTCCCCGGGTCCAATCCATACGGTCGGGAGGCACGAAGAACAAAATTCCGGTCAAAACGACATCATAGAGGTTCCAAAATACCCGCGTGATCCTAAAACAATTTGAGTGAGAAGAGGGGTAGAATTAAATTCCTACGTCAGGATTCCTCACCAGAGCATAGAAGAGGAGTAAAAAGAATCCTACTCTCCGATATATAACTAAACTCAAAGTAGTTTTTCACTAGACTCGACTCGGCCAAGTTCGATCAATCAAGGGGGTTCCTAGGTCGGTACTCCTCTGATACCAACTTGTAACGCCCAAGATGCAGTCCTATCCTTATTTTGGCTCGAGGGCCTCGATAGGGATAGAAGCGCATCTCGTCGTTTCGCAAGAATGGATATCATTACAAGTACATGTAAAGAGGAGGTGAGTATATGGAATTGGCTTACACTCGCCACAAACTAAAATCATGATCACATCAATACATCAATACATTAAATTACCATAAAGAAGAGCAGGGTCCGACTACGGATGAAATCAAATGATAAAAGTGACATCCATCCTTGCTATCCTAGGCCGCCGGCCTGGAACCCATCCTATGATCGACGAAGAAGAAGAACTCCAAATCAAACAAGCATCGTTCTCACGTCAAAGCATCGCATTACCTGTACGTGCAACTGTTGTTGTAGAATCTGTGAGCCACTGGGACTCAGCAATCTCATTTCCAAGGGTATCAAGACTAGCAAAGCTTAATGGGTGAGGTATGGTTAAGTGGTGAGGCTGCAGCAAGCACTAAGAATTTATTTGACTGGCTAACTTACGAGTACAAGAATAAGAGGGTGGTGATCTACGCATAAATGGTTATGAACTAGTAATGATCACTATGTGATCCTGAACACCTACTTACGGTCAAACATAACCCCACCATGTTCTCTCTCGGATCAGAACTCACGAGAAGAGACAATCACGGTTACGCACACGGTTGGTGTATTTTATTTGAGTTTACTTTAAGTTTTCTATGACTGGATGTTAAACAAATTTCCAAGTTGCCACATAACCGCGGGCACGGCTTCTCGAAAAGATTTAACTTTGCAGGGGTGCTCCAACTCATCCATCACAAACTAACCACACGCTGCGTCGGGAAACCTCAACCACGGGATAGCCTGCATCATCCTTGGAATTCTGTGGAAAACCTCAACCTCGAGATAACCCAAAGTATGCTCGGAATCCCATGCACAAGACGTTCGATAAAGGTAAAACAAATCCAACAAGGCCGCCCGGCGTCTCGACGAACCCGATAGGAGCCGCGTATCTCGTTCTCAAGACACGACCGGATTGTCCGAACTTTTGGTAGGCCAATCGCAGAGTTGCCCCTGGAGGCCATCGGCGGTTGACAGGTTTGGACCAACACTCATGAGGAGCACTGGCCCGGGTTGTTGATTAATTATCCACGGGGTCCGGAAAGTCCCTATGCAAGTTTTATTAGGTTGGCGAATGGTAAAACCAATGTTGGGCCTTGCCAGAAGAGTTTTATCCCAAAACGAAAATCAAGGGGGTCCCCATAACAACCCGAGCATGTTAGGAGCGCTCAATATGGAACATAACAACCGTACATAAGTAACTAGGGCGGCAATAGTGGAACAAAACACCGAGCAAAAGGCCAAGCCTTCCACCTTTTACCAAGTATATATGTGCATTAAATTAAATAGCAATAATATTGTGATATCTCAAAATATCCATGCTGGCACATGGGAATAACTTGCACCTGCAACTAGCAACGCTATAAGAAGGGTTGAGCAAGCGATAACACAGCCAAACAATGGTTTGCTGGGATTTGGAGGGGTTAGAGGCTTTTCATGGCAATTTGGTAGGCTTGACAAACAAGTGCTAGGTAGCGATACATAGGGATAGAAACGAGACAACTAGCATGGCAATGATAGTAGTGGTATCCTGGGAAATGTTCATCTTTCCTGAGATCCCGCTTGGAAGAAGAACGAATCCGTGAAGTAAACGAACGGGGCGTAGTCGAACGAATCCTCACACTCCGAACGCTTTCGGAACTCTATCAAGAAGAAGCAATCCGGAAACAACAATCAACACATGATAAACACCACAACATATGCATGACATGATGCACAAGCAATGATGATGCATGTCAAGTTTAAATATGCAAGGCATGTTATGGCAAGATGCAACAGTCAAACACTACACATTAAGTGAGGCTCAATATGGAATGAGTTGCATATTGACAAAACTCCACATTGGAATTGTTTAGTTCAGTCTCGTTTAGGTACTCATCAATATTAACAGTTGTTTAACATGGGTGGTCATGGCATAAGGTGAAGATGGAATTAAAGCAATTTTAAATGGAGAAGGGTAACATACATAAAACAAAATAATAACTCTCCATATAATGATAAATGTGGTTAATGTTGTTTAACTAAACAATCATTTTAAATGTTGTTTATCATGGCAAGAGGTGATGCATGAACAACTACATCAACTAGGCATGTTACATGAGGCCGGAAGCAACATAAAGCATTTCCTAAATGACCTCACATGCAAATTATGAATTTGGTACAGATCTGTCCTAACACAATTTTATATTTATTAAACATGAAATTAAAGTGGACCATGTGATTCTAAACATTTTTCTAGTCAAGTTACATATGCGGAACATTTTAAACGGAGCTACGGTTATTTAGTTATGACATAAACCGTTGTAACATGGTATTTATGCAAATTAAATGAAAACAACAAGTTAGACATTTTTAACATGCATGGGAATTGGATATTGTTAATCTACACAAAATTCTAAGCATTTTTCATATATAAATTATTTTAATCCGATGAACGGTTATTTAGTTACTATCATTTTTTAAACATGGCATTTTATAATTATGCAATGCAATGAATAAATGCCAAATTTGCAGTGGACAGGCAAAAAAAACTTATACGGTCCGAATGTAGCGCACTGGGCAACCCATCAACAGATCTGGCCCAAAAGACTGAGTGTGTGTGTGCAGAAACAAAAGGAAAAAAACATGGCAAAATAATAGGAAATTTCTATTCCTAGAAAATTACATGATGAGTGGGAACCTACCATTAAGGTCAAGATTAAAAATTATGAATGCTTTGGTTTGTGTGATTTGGGTGCTAGTGTTTCCACGATTCCGAAATCTCTATGTGATGTGCTTGGTCTTACCAACATTGAAGAATGTTCTCTTAATTTGCACTTGGCGGATTCTACCATTAAAAAGCCTTTGGGAAGAATTAATGATGTTCTTATTCTTGCAAATAGGAATTATTTGCCCATTGATTTTATTGTGCTTGATATTGGTTGCAATCCGTCTTGTCCCATTATACTTGGTAGACCGTTTTTACGCACTATAGGTGCCGTGATTGATATGAAAGAAGGCAATATTCGTTTTCAATTTCCCTTGAGAAAGGGTATGGAACACTTCCCTAGAACAAGAATTAAGCCACCATATGAATCAATCATGAGGGCATCCTATGGGTCCAAAACAAAAGATGACAATACTTGAATCTATCCAATATGCCTAGCTAGGGGCGTAAAACGATAGCGCTTGTTCGGAGGCAACCCAATGAATAAATAAATTTTTGCTTTTTTCCTTTCTGTTTTTGAGTGTTAACACAATTATGCCTCTGTTATTATTAAGTTTTTATGGTTTATTTAGTGTTTGTGCCAAGTAGAACCGTTAGGATAATTCATAGGATGAGTAGAAGTGATGCTGAATCTGAAACAGAAACTTTGCGTCCAGTATATGAATTTGCATTTTTTGCTGGAACGTGATCTTGAGCTGAATTTTTGACACAGTGTTGGTATATAAATTCCTTATGCTTTCCCAATGTTTCAGAATTTTTAGAGGTACAAAAGTATGGGTATGGTAGGGATTACTACAGACTGTTCTGTTTGAGACATATTCTGTTTTTGTTGCATTGTGTGCTTGTTTTGATGAATCTATGGTTTGTATTGGAGGGTATAAGCCATGGTAAAGTTAAAATACAGTAGGTATAATGCAATTATAAAATTTTAATGGGTTTACAACAGTACCTAAAGTAGTGATTTGATTTCTTATACTAACGGATCTCACGAAGATTTTGTCGAGTTTTGTGTGATTGAAGTTTTCAAGTTTTGGGTGAGATCACGATGGATGAAGGAATAAGGAGTAGCAAAAGCCTAAGCTTGGGGATGCTACCGCACCCCCAATATATATCCAAAGAGTAACAAGAAACTAAGCTTGGGGATGCCCCCGAGTGGCATCCCCTCTTTCTTCTAACGACCATCGGTATTTTACTTGGAGCTATATTTTTGTTCGTCACATATCATGTGTTTTGCTTGGAGCGTCTTGTATCTTTGCTTGATTTGTTTGTTAGTTTTTCCTTTGTATCCTTGCTGTACACACCTATTTGATAAAGCCAAAATCATGCTATGATTTGTTAGAATTGCTCTATGTGCTTCACTTAAACTTTTTGAGCTATAGAATTGCTCTAGTGCTTCACTTATATCTTTTTGAGCACGGTGTGCTTGGAAACTTTTGTAGAAATACTCTCATGCTTCACTTAGATTAATTAGAGAGTTAGTAAAACTTTGAATAAATCGTCTCATGCTTCACATATACCTTTTTTATAGATGAAATCTTTATGCTCATGTACTTCACTTAAATTTATTTGAGCTTGCCAAAAAGCAATGGCAATATATGAAACTAGTCCCAAAGTGATAGATATCCAAGGAGGATATAATAAAAACTTTCATGAAGATCATTGGACAAATTAACTTGATTCCTTGTAATAGTTTTGAAACATGATGATAGTAATATGTGAGTCATGTTAATGAGTAATTATGCTTAGTAGGAATATTGGTGTTAAGGTTTGTGATTCCCTATGCATGCACGAAAGTCAATAGTTATGCAATGAAGTTACATCCTACTTGTGGTGCATTATTCGGTGTTAGTTATGTTCAATGCTCACTTATGTGATTTTTCGTTTCTTGGTTTGGTTGCTTCCCATTCTTTTTGCTATCCTTCACTTGTACTAAGTAGAAATACTACTTGTGCATCCAAAATCCTTAAACCAAGTTTTGCCTTATGAGTCCACCATACCTACCTATATGCGGTATTTCCATGCCGTTGCAAGCAAATTTGTATGTGCCCTCTCTAAATTTTCAAAATAAATTTTCTCTTTTGTGTTCCCGTACTGCTCATGAAACGGTGGGGAGTGTCCAATATTTTTCCATGCTATATGTGTTATTCTCAAGATGAGTGTTTATTCACTTGTCATTGCACGAGAGTGCAGCGGTAATAGGGATGCCCATTCCCAAAATGAAAAAAAAATTACTTTATGTTGTCAAATAATAAATTCCTTGGAAAGTGTTGGTATGGAAGGCAACCGTGGATACGGCCCGCCATGGAAAGTGAAAATTTGGTGGAAAAAGGAATAAACTTTATTTTTTGTTTGGGAACCGCCTATGATAAATCTAGCATGGAAAGTATTGTGAGCTACTTTGTCGTTTTCGTTGATAGTAAAAGCATGCCACCCAAAATATTTTCTCTCTCAATTTAAAACTTTGAGCTCTGGCACCTCTACAAATCCCTACTTCCCTCTGTGAAGGGCCTATCTATTTACTTTATGCAATTTTTATTTTTGCTTTGAGTCTCCATCTTCTCTTATATGCACCAACTAGGGGGCACTATGATCATACTTGAGCATTGGGCATAGCTAATATTTGAGTGTGTTTCATGAATGGATCAATGATTGAGCATGATGGGCTAGGGATAAATTTCTTTAGTGTTGATATTTTGAAAGACATGGTTGCTTGTTGATATGCTTGAGTATTGAAGTCATTATGTTAAAACTAGACTATTGCTTTGAATCATTTACAAGTCCAAATGTCCATGCTATACAAAGAAGAAAAGAATATGATGAACATGTTAGGAAGCATTCCACATCAAAAATTCTGTTTTTATCATTTACCTACTCGAGGACGAGTAGGAATTAAGCTTGGGGATGCTGATACGTCTCCAACGTATCTATAATTTTTGCTTGTTCCATGATGTTATATTATCATTCTTGGATGTTTTACAATCATTTTATTAGAACTTTATATCATTTTTTGGGACTAACCTATTGACATAGTGCCAAAGTGCCAGTTGTTGTTTTTGCTTGTTTTTTACTTCGCAGAAAATCAGTACCAAACGGAGACAAAATGTTGCGGGGATTTTTGTGGATTTTTTACGGACCAGAAGAAACCAGATGGGCCAAAGAACACCAGAAGAGGGGGCCCGGGGTGGCCAGCCCCCACCAGGGCGCACCAGAGGCCCCCTGGCGCGGCCTGGTGGGTGCTAGGCACATCGGGCACCCCCTCAACCGACTATCGTGCCTATAAATTCCCAGAAAATCCAAAAACCCTAGAGGATTCGACGAAACACAATTCCAGCCGCCGCAAGTTCCAGAACCGCGAGATCCAATCAAAACACCATCACAGAGGGGTTCATCTTCCTCATAGGTGCCTCTCCGATGATGCGTGAGTAGTCCATCATAGACCTACGGGTCCGTAGGCAGTAGCTAGATGGCTTCTTCTCTCTCTTATGATTCTCAATACAATGGTCTCTTGGAGATCTATTTGATGTAAACTTTTGCGGTGTGTTTGTTGGGATCAGATGAATTTTGAGTTCATGATCAGTTTCTATCCATGAATATTATTTGAGTCTTCTTTGATCTCTTATATGCATGATTACTTATAGCCTCGTATTTCTTCTTCGAATCTTTGGTTTAGTTAGGCCAACTAGATCGATTTTTCTTGCCATGGGAAGAGGTACTTTGTGATGGGTTCGATCTTGCGGTGTTCTTTCCCAGTGACAGAAGGGGCAGCAAGACACACATGTATCGTTGCTATTAAGGATAACAAGATGGGGTCTATTCCTACATGAATAGATCTTGTCTACATCATGTCATCGTTCTTATTGCATTACTCCATTTTTCCATGAACTTAATACACTAGATGCATGCTGGATAGCGGTCGATGTGTGGAGTAATAGAGGTAGATGCAGGCAGGAGTCGGTCTATCTATCTTGGACTTGATGCCTACATAATGATCATCGCCTTGGATATCGTCATGACTATTCGATTTTCTATCAATTGCCCAACCGTAATTTGTTCACCCACCGTGCGCTATACTCATGAGAGGAGCCACTAGTGAACCCTACGGCCCCCGGGTCTACTTTTCCTATCATATTGCTTTCCGATCTACATTTTTTGCACTCTTTGTTTTCTGATCTACAAAACCAAAAACCCAAAAATATATTGCTGCATGTTTACTCTTTTTATTTGTGTTCTTGAGAGATCTATCTCTCCTATCTATCACTACCTAATCTATCTATTTACCGTAGAGAGATTGACAACCTCTCTTTCGCGCCGGGTTGCAAGTATTTGTTGTTTGTGTGCAGGTGCTGCTTACTGGGTGGTGGTGATCCTCCTACTGGTTCGATAACATTGGTTTCATAACTGAGGGGAATACTTACCTTCGCTGTGCTGCATCATCCCTTCCTCTTTGGGGAAATACCGACGCAGTCCAAGCCACGTCAGTACACCACTTCTTTATCAAGTGGTTACCTAGCTCAACATCTCCCTCGGGCATTAGTTGCACCCGACGGGGTTTTCGAAAATTCTTTGAAAACACTTTTTGTTTCCATCACCATGCATATCCCCATCCCGTTTGTGTAGCATCTTCTAAGCATCCTATCTACTCCCACCAGCACAACCCTCATAAGGAGCTAGGGTCATGCACGATGCAAGTATCAACAAGAAAGTATCAGAGGCATCCCACCGAAGTGGTCACCACATCATCATGATCAATACAACGAAGTAAAGTGCTATATGACATGCATGAAAATGGTTTCTTATCATGGTCAAAGGGCTACTTGCCTGGCCAACAAAGTCTTCGGGGTCTTCGAAGTCTTCGGGTCCAACTCCTTCGTCAACAGCGCAATCTATCGTCGCGATAATAACGGCAATAATAAGAATCACAACAAAAACAGAGCACAAACTCCACTTCTAAAATGTTACCCTACTCTGTAAAACACTACAATGTAAACTAAAAATATTTGCCTAAGGTTTTGTTGTGAAAAAGATTTCGAAAACTCTGTTAACAGTGGCTAAAATGCCTAAAAAGGGGTTTTAAAATAAAATAGTACATAAAATGTTTTCAAAAAATTCCACAATTGGCATCAATAAATACTACACAATATTATAGGATTTGTGGTGGAAAAATTATGTCAATAGGACAATTGTTTTGTCCTGTGGAATTTTTGGAATATCAGAAAGAAAAAGTAAAGAAAAGGCCACTGTACCCCTGGGCCAGAGCCAGCCAGCTGCTGGGCCGGCCCAGCAGCTAGCCAGCCCAGGCGAATCGGTGCCCCCGCGCGTGCCAGGTTCAAACCTGACGGGCGGGGCCCGGTGGGCAGCCACACAGAGAGGAGGAGAGAGGGGGTAGAGGATGACAGGTGGGGACCACCTGTCATCTCCTTCCTCTCGACAGGGAGGAGGCGGAGCTCACCAGCGGAGAAGGAGGGCACGGCGAGGTGTGTGGAAGTGGGGGATGGACTCAGCGTCGAGCCGCCATTCCTCTGGAGGTGGAGTTGGTCGCCGGGACTCAAGGGTTCGCCGGCGACGAGGTGGCCGCGGCGAAGGGGCTCGGGAGGTGATCATCGGGGCTGTTTCTTGCTGCAAATCAAGCGGAGAGGAGGGGGAAAAGGGTCAGGGGACCCCAGGGTTCCAGAGAGGAAAGGAGGAGGACCGAAGCGAGCCGGTAACCCGAGATCGACGGAGCCCCGACGCGGCGGTGCCTCGGTTGATCTCGAGCATCGGTGCTCGGGGAGCTCGAATGGGGGCTCTTGGCGGTCGATTCGGAGTGGGAGAGGGCCAAAGGAGGAGAGAGGGGAGCTCGGGGAGGCCTTTTATTTCCGGGGCGCGAGTCCACCGCAGATCCGTGCGCCGGTGAAGTCAAGCTGGTCTCTGGAGGAGGAGAGAGCACACGGGGCTTGCCCGGGGGTGCTCCTGGGGTTGGTCTACGGGCGAGGGAGGCAAGAGAGAGTGGGGGGAGCGCGCGCGTGTGAGCTTGTTCACTGGCCGAGCCGGGCGGCGCTCGGCACACGCGGGAGGAGGGATAAGGAGGAGGAGAGAGTAGGGGGGCGACTGCGTTGCGTGTCACGGACGTCGAGGCGGCCAAGTGGCGAGAGGGGGAGGCCCGAGGCTGTCGGGGCATGCATAGGGCAGCGGCTAGAGTGTGGCCGGGCACTGTAGCGCGCTCTGGAGCGCCCGTTTGGCATGCCATGGCATGCCAACGGCATCCTGGGCGCGGCCAACCTTGTCTAGGGGGTCTACGAGGATCTAAACAATTGGAATATAGCATTGGATGCTCTGGGAGGTCGATAGAATAAGAGGGGAGGGGAGAGAGAAGGAGATTCTTGCTGTCCAGAAGGGTAAAATGGGATTTTATCCCACTTAACCATTGAGCTGAGCCATGGGTTTCTTATTGGAGGTAAAATATAGCAATATGGGATTGTGGTAAAAGTTTGAAGTGAAGGAGAATAGTGAAAGAGGGTCAAACATGGTTTTTACAATTCTGGTAGAAGGTGTTTGATGAAGATTTGGGCAAGCAAATGGAGTTTGCTTGACTTGAGATTTAACAGGGTCAAAGTGTAGGTAAGTTTGGAGTGGACCACCAAGTTTGAGGAGATTTGAAGAAAGTTGACAGTACAAACTTGAAAAACCCTAGAATTCAACAGAATCAGATTTCTGTAGATCCAGGCATGCAATCCTATTCTCCCAAATCCACCACTTGGTGTGGTATCATTATGTGGGGGTTAGAACGTGCCCACAAAGTTTGGGGTCAATAGGACAAACTTCACAATGTAAAGTTGTTCAAACTTGACTCTGGACAGGAATGGTTTTCGAATATTTTGGTGGACCAAATCAATTGGGATTGAGATGAAACTTTGCAAGATCATCACATATAGCATGTGTGACTTGCTAGAGTTTTCCTGGATTTTATTGAGAATATTTCCTATAGAAATATTTCAAATGCTTGATTTAAGCAGAAATGGTTTCCGAGGGGTTTGCCCATTATGTTGAACATGACCATGTGTTGAAACTCATATATATATGGAAAATATATGTCCACTGAGTTTCCCTAAATTTTCTCAAATATTTTCAAAGCATTTATATAATTTTTCCCTATGGAAAACCATTTCTGGCCTTAAGAAAAAGCCTTTAAATAAAATAGTACAATAACCTTTAAAATTAATATTTGCTGGTTTTGGGAAGTCTTATATATAGTAGGTTCCAAATAAAGCCTTTGGGGCAAAACAATCCACCCAATTTGAGGACTTGTAGTACAAACCTCAATTTGGGGGTTTTTGAAAACCTAATTTGAAGAAATGCTTTTTGGCCAAAATAATATTTAATAAAAATAGTTTTGGGTACTATACACATGGCATGATCATTGGGCAAGATGTTTGGATCAAGGAAGGTGAAGGTGGAGAGAAGAAGAATCTATGAGTGCCATAACACAATCAACCAAACAAGCAAGCAGCAAACAATTCAAACAAGCACATGCACTCCAAAAGTTTTAAATGGTTCCAAATTTTGTAAATCCATAGCATAGCAAAGTGATACAAACACAAGGTGTGATAGATCTACCCCCCTTACAAGAATCTCGTCCCCGAGATTCCTAGGCTAAGCGCTAAAAAGATAAGGGAACTCAGATCTAAGATAGTCTTCACGCTCCCAGGTTGCTTCGGCTTCAGTGTGGTTGCTCCATTGGACCTTGAAGTACTTGTTGGTGCGGCTTCGGGTGCAACGCTCTGCTTCATCCAGAATTTGAACTGGCCTCTCACGATAAGTGAGGTCTGGCTGAAGGTCGATGGCTTGATGATCGATGTCCTTGTAGAGGTCGGGGTGGTTGGGGACCTGGAGACACTTCCGGAGTTGTGACACGTGAAATACGTTGTGCACATCTGATAGCTCGGAAGGTAGCTCTAGCTGATAGGCAACTTCTCCTCGTCTTGCGGTGATCTTGAAGGGGCCGGTGTATCTTGGTGCAAGCTTTCCTTTGACGTGGAAACGCTTGGTCCCTTTAAGAGGTGTGACTCGGAGATAGACATGATCTCCATTGTTGAAGCTCACTTCTCGGCGGTGAGAGTTGGCGTAGCTCTTCTGTCTTGTCTTGGCGGCCTCGAGGCGCTCTCGGACGAGTTGGACTTGCTCTTGTGCTTCGCGGAGGATGTCTGGCCCAAAGACTAGTCCTTCTCCGGTCTCCGACCAGTTGAGGGGAGTACGGCACTTGCGTCCATATAACACCTCAAATGGTGCCATCTGAAGACTCGACTGGTAGCTGTTGTTGTAGGAGAACTCGGCGAACGGTAGGCAGTCTTCCCACTTGGCTCCATATGCCAAAACACAAGCATGAAGCATGTCTTCGAGTATTTGATTTACTCGCTCTGTTTGTCCTCCGGTCTGGGGGTGAAAAGCAGTGCTGAATTAGAGCTTGGTTCCATTGCTTCTTGGAACTTCTTCCAGAACCTCGAGGTGAACTGGGTGCCTTGGTTTGAAACAATATCCTTTGGAACTCCATGAAGACTCATGATGCGGTTGATGTAGAGGTTTGCCAGCTGGCTTCCATCATAGGTGGTCTTGACGGGAATGAAGTGGGCTACCTTGGTCAGATGGTCGACGATGACCCAAATGGAATCATGTCCTTTGCTTGACCTTGGCAAACCGGTGATGAAGTCCATCCCGACTTTGTCCCACTTCCATTCAGGCACTTTGAGAGGCTGCAATAGCCCAGCGGGTCGCTGATGCTCAGCTTTAACTCTCTGGTATATGTCACACTTAGCGACAAAAGTGCCTATCTCTCTCTTCATTCCATGGCACCGGAATCTTGCTTTGAGGTCTTGGTACGTCTTGGTTCCTCCAGGGTGGATGGAATACGGAGTGTCGTGGGCTTCTTGCAACATCGAATTCTTGAGCTCAACCTTGTTGGGTACGCAAATGCGCTTCCCGAACCATACAACTCCTTGCTCATCCACAGAGAATCCTGGGGCCTTGCCTGCCTTGATCTTCCTCTTGATGCCTTCAATGCTCTCGTGCCCCTTCTGATCTTCCTTAATATCATCCATCAAGGTAGGCTTTGCTTCGAGGTTGGCTAGGAATCCAGGTGCAACTAGTTCCAAGCCAAAGCTTTCAAGCTCTTCATACAAGGCAGGTAGCATTCCCTTAATCTTAGCGTTCAAGGAACAAGCCTTCCTGCTTAAAGCGTTTGCTACCACATTAGCCTTTCCGGGGTGGTATTGAACACTGAGGTCGTAGTCCTTGATCAACTCCAACCATCTTCGCTGCCTCATGTTCAATTCCTTTTGAGTGAAAATATACTTCAAATTCTTGTGGTCTATGTATATCTCACATCGCTTCCCCAGAAGGTAATGTCGCCATGTTTTCAAGGCATGAACTACGGCTGCCAACTCAAGATCATGAGTGGCGTAGTTCTCTTTGTGAGGACGTAGCTGTCTGGATAGATACGCTATGACTCTGCCGTCTTGCATCAGAACACCTCCAAGCCCGGTTCTCGATGCATCACAATATATCACAAACTCCTTGTGAATATCGGGGGTGGCCAAAACTGGGGCTGTGGTCAATCTCTTCTTGAGCTCTTGGAAGCTTTCTTCGCACTTCGGCGTCCATTCGAACTTCTTGTCCTTCTTCAAAATCTGAGTCATGGGAAGGGCCGCCTGGAGGGACCGGGCTCGCCACTGCCCAAGAGGGGTCAGGGCCGTCCCCGCAAGCACGCCGCGACGCCGGCGGTGGCCCCTCGTGGACGCGGGCGCACTCCAGCGCGGGCCAGTGCTGCCTCCGGCAGCCATGGGAAGGCCCCCTCCCGCGCAGGCGGCAGCTGCAGCCGTGGCACTCGTGGCCGAGGGGGGAGGCCTACGGCTGGTACCCGGCCGCCCCGCTCGCTGTCTCACTCGACCGACACGGCCCAGGAGTTCGTGGTGTGGGAGGAGAGGCTGGCCATCCCCTGGGTCCAGCTCCCGCGCTTCTTCACGGGGGCGCTGCCAGCCAGAGGGCCCGCCGGCCTATGGCTGCAGGCCGACGGTTGCTATAGCCGAGCCTCATGGGTGGAGGTCGAGGTCACCCCCGTGGGCTACGTGTTCCTAACCCACGGGTGGCAGGCGTTCGCCCGCGCCCGCGGCCTGTAGGGGAGGTGTACCCTCCACTTCAAGTATGACAGGGTGGCGACACTCTTCGTCAAGGCCTTCGGGGAAGACGACAGGCGCCTGGGGTGCTGTCCGGATGGCGACGGCGACGACAGCGACCACTTCTCCGCTGACGACGACCATCGTGGTGGCGGCGTCCTCAGCAGTGAACTTGCCCTTGGCGATAGACGCGGCGCCTCCAGCAGCAGGGGCGCCTCCTCCGGGGGGAGCTCGAGCGATGACGACTACGACGAGCCACCCTGCCGGCGGGCCCGGACCAAGGAGGGTAGCGAGCCGTCGCGGCGCCGCGCCCCTGCTCCGGAGGCCGTCGAGCCGCCATGCCGCCGTTTCCCCGTCAAGGAGGAGGAGGACTCCAACTAAGCGCGGGCGGTGCCGGAGCTAGGCCTCACGAGTGGCGGTCTTCGGGAGGCCGCCTTTTGTTTTTTTATTTCCTGCATTAAAAACCATGGAGGGCCCCGCGGGGGTGTGTAATGAACTATGGCGCTTGCGCCTTTATGTTAGCGTTTTGTTTTTGTCCCGTGCTTTGGCACTTAGGTCGCCGCCAATGGAAACCTCCCGCTTGACGTGGTTAGGGTAACTTAGCTTGGCGTACTCGTGGCGGGTCCCTGCATCGCAAGGTGCAGCTTTGGCGCCGAGGCAGCTTGAAGGCCTTGCCGAGGGGGCCTCTTCCTTGCGGGCCAGGTAGGTTCGCAACTTCGAGAGGCGCCCACCGCTCGCGAAGCTCCTGGGGTGGCGAGGAGTCAGGACTTCTGGAGGTGCTTCCTTAGGGCTCCGTCTTCCACGTAGGTGCTGAAAAGTGCTTTATGCAGAGTTAGGATTCCTTGGTAACAAGCCAAAACCTGACTTCCCTTCCCCTGATCGGCTTCCTTCAGGTGACCGTTTGGTTGGAGCCCCCTAGCGAGGGTCGACCGCCGCTGGTGTGCCGGGTCGCAATGCCTGGCAAGGCCAGGAGATGAGCGCTCCTAAGGTCGGGGGCCTGAGGCAACATGCGCCTGCCGGCCTATGCTTGTAGTAACTTGTTTGAATCCTAAGATTCCCTTCCGCGCCCTGTCTCCTTCCTGCTTGCTCTTGTGCTCTGCGTCGGCGGGGCCTAACCTCGCACGTACCTCGACCGCCGTTGGGGCGTCCGGATCACCAAGACGGGGCCCAATCTCGCGAGTACCTCGACCACCGTTGGGGCGTCCGGATCACCAGGACGAGACCAAGGGGCGAGGGGCTACATGACTAGTGAGGCCCCTGGATCGCGCTGCCTAGGTGTCCCCCTTGTCGTGCAAGCAGCGGGAGCCTGAGGCAACTTGCGCCTGCCGGCTTGCTTGAGAGCGCCGCGCAAGGCTCAAAGCGCCAGAGCTTTGGCGAGGTGCACACCGTGCCCAACCCCCGCTCGCGGGGTGCGAGAGAGGGAAAACTGGCAGGTGCGAAATTTTAAAGCCAAGACTGTAAAACGAGAACACTGCAAAGGAGAAAAAAATTCCCACCCCGTTTTCCAACAAAGACGCTAAAGCTTCAAGTTTGATTCCAAAAGACGGCAAATTCGGCTTACAAAAGAGAGCAAATAACAGCTGCGTCCGACACCTAATAGCTAGTCTTCGTCTTCCCCGCAGCGCGGAGCATAGGGCTTCCACTAGGCATGGGCATAGTCATTGGAGGACAGTGTCGTCCACCAGTGCGGAGCATGGGGCTTCCACTTGGGCGTGGGTGGGGGCCCCTCCGCGTCCTCGGGGGACCCCGGGCGTATACAACCCACTCATTATTACGTGAGAGTGTCACGGGCCGAACTTGCGGAGATGCTGGATGTTCCACGCATTCTGGATGTGGACCCTGTCCTGAGTCTCCAGGCATACGGCGCCAAGCCTGGAGACACGGGCGATCCTGAACGGGCCCTCCCACACGGGCGAGAGCTTGTTCAAGCCCTACCTAGAGAAGACCCGCCTCAGGACGAGGTCTCCGACTTCAAGGGTCCTAGAGCGGACGCTACGGCAATGGTAGCGCCGCAGCGTCTGCTGGTACCTCGCTGAGCGGAGCGAGGCTTGGCGGCGGCCCTCCTCTCCGAGCACGAAGTCTGTCCCCCGCGAGGCATCCTGACGCTCCTCGTCAATTGCCAAGACCTGTGGGGAGCGATGCTTGACATCGTGCGTGAGGACCGCCTCTGCCCCGTAGACGAGGAAGAATGGGGTCTCTTTGGTGGGCTTAGTCGCGGTTGTGCGGATGGACCACAACACGGACTGAAGCTCACCGAGCCAACCCCTGCCGCAGGCCTCGAGCTTCTTTTTGAAACTCCTGGCTTTGAGGCTCCTCAGGACCTCTGCGTTAGCGTGCTCGGCTTGGCCATTGCTCCGTGGGTGCGCCACTGAAGCGTAGCATATCTGCATTCCAAGGTTAGCACAATATGTTCTAAAGAGGTTGCTTGTGAACTGTGACCCATTGTCGGTAATGATACGGTTGGGGACGCCGAAGCGGCTCACGAGGCCCTTGATGAACTTGACGGCCGAGCCGGCTAGGATGGTGCGCACGGGCTCCACCTCCGCCCATTTGGTGAACTTGTCGATGGAGACGTAGAGGTAGCGATAACCGCCGGCCGCCCGAGGGAAGGGTCCCAATATGTCCAGCCCCCAGACCGTGAAGGGCCAGGAGAGCGGGATGGTCTGGAGACCCTGCGCGGGCTGATGAATCTGCTTGGCGTGAAATTGGCAGGCTTCACAGGCTCGGACCAGCCTAGTGGCGTCTTGGAGTGCCGTGGGCCAGTAGAAGCCGCTACGGAACACCTTCCTCACGAGGGTACGAGACGAGGAGTGGTGCCCGCAATCGCCCCCGTGGATGTCGGCCAGCAGCTCGAGCCCCTGCTCTTTGGATATGCACCGCAGCGAGACGTCGTTAGGGCACCTGTGGTACAACTCGCCGTCCTGTAAACAATAAGTAGTGGCCTGGCAGACCACGCGCTCCGCGTCCTCCTCTTTCTCCGGCAAGGCACCGCTGAGTAGGTATGCCTTAAACTCCTCGGTCCAGTCGCCGGCCTGAGGTTCCAGTGCCAGGAGCAGGCGGGCCCCTGAGGCCGGGCCACAGGCCGGAGTGCGTGAGAGGGGCCGGTGGCAGCCCCTCCTGAAGCGACGTCGGGCCTGCGGTTGTGGGTGCCGTCGATGGCTTAAAGAGCCTCTCCTCGAAGACTCTGAGCTCCTGAGGCTCACGACATGATGCCCTCTTGGCAATGTCATCTGCTTCCTTGTTCGCGCCACGCGGGACGTGCTACAATTCCAAGCCCTGGAAATGTTTTTCCATCTTACGTACCTCCTCCAAGTAGGCCTCCATGTGTTCGTCCTTCGGCGTGTACTCTTTGTTGGAGAAGTTGACGAGGAGATGGGAGTCACCCTTGATGGTGAGGCGCTTGATCCCCAGGGCGGCAGTGGCCCTGAGCAAGCCTTCGTATTCCGCGATGTTGTTGGAGACCTTCTCACCATGTTGGAAGCAAAGCTGGACAGCGTAGTAGAGCTTGTCATGGGTTGGGGAGATGAGGACTACTCCAGCCCTCGCGCCCCGGCGTGCGAAGGCTCCGTCAAAGTGCACGACCCAGCCATCGGGCGCCTCATCGCCGGGCGCGAGGGACCGGCCCTTATCCAGCCCCCGGTCGGGAGCGTCTGTCCACTCTGCCACAAAGTCAGCGAGGGTCGCGCCCTTGATGACCCTGGTGGTGCTGAACTCCAGGTGGAAGGCTTGCAGCTCGATGTTCCACTCCGTAACTCTTTCAGCGGCGTTGGGGTTGCGCAGCATTTTCTCCAAGGGGTACGCGGAGACGAGCTTGATGGGGTGACACTGGAAATAGTGGCGCAGCTTCCTTGAGGCGACGAGGAGTGCAAGTAGAAGTTTCTGCTACATAGGGTAGCGCGCATGCGCATCCCGCAACACGATGCTGACGTAGTACACCGGGTACTCGATCAGTTACGAGGTATTGGCGTCGCCCGGCTCCTCATGAGGCTCGAGGGACTCAGGTGCCTCGGGGGTTGATGAAGCGACGTGGGCCCCAGGAGCGCTGTCCTGAGGTGACGAGTGATGCGTGGCTCCACATGAGCCACCCTACTTCGCACCTGCGCCGGAACTCCCCTCTCGGACTGCCACGAGCGCCGCGCTGGCTGAGTGGGGGGTGGCAGCCAAGTAGAGCACCAGGGGCTCGCAAGGACGTGGCACCACCATAATGGGTGGGCTCGTGAGGTATCGCTTGAGGTCCTCGAAGGCCGCGTCCGCCTCCGGAGTCCACTCGAATGGGCCCTTTATCTTCATGAGCTTCAAGAAAGGGAGGGCCCGCTCGCCCAGCTTGGAGATGAAACGTCCCAAAGAGGTCACGCAACCCGCAAGCTTCTGCATCTCCTTGAGGGTCTGAGGCGGGCTCATCTTCCCGATGGCCTTGACCTTCTCCGGGTTGGCCTCGATTCCTCGGTGCGATACCAAGAAACCGAGCAGCTAGCCGGATGGTACCCCAAAGACGCATTTTCCGGGTTGAGCTTTAGGTTCCCTTGACGCAGGCTGGCGAATGTCTCCTCCAGGTCCTCAACCAGGGTCTTCGCCTCTCGCAATTTGACCACGATATCGTCGACATACGCCTCCACATTCCTCCCGAGCTGCTGCCCCAGGGCAATGCACATCAACCGCTGGAAGGTCGCACCGGCGTTCCGCAGCCCGAAGGGCATGCAAATGTAGCAGTACACACCACAAGGGGAGAGGAAGGTCGTCTTCTCGACGTCCTCCACCGCCATCCTGATTTGGTGGTAACCTGAGAAGGCATCTAGAAAGCATAGCAGGTCGCACTCTGTGGTGGAGTCCACGATCTAGTCGATGCGCGGGAGTGGGAAGGAGTCTTGAGGACAAGCTTTGTTGAGGCTCGTGAAGTCGACACACATGCGCTCCTTCCCACCCTTCTTGGGACGACCACTGGGTTGGCCAGCCAGTCCAGGTACCGCACCTCCCGAACAACTCCACCATCCCATAGCTTGCCGACCTCTTGAACGATGAACGCTTGCTTTTCTTGTGCTTGTCGCCTTGCCTTTTGCTTCACCGGGCGCGCATCGGGGCGCACCCTTAGGTGATGCTCGATCATCTCTCTTGGGACGCCGGTGAGGTCGCGTGCCTCCCACGCAAACACGTCCTTGTTCGCATGGAGGAAGTCCACCAGTGCCTTCTCCTGCTCCGCGGAAAGACCTGCGCCAATGGTGAAGGTGTGGCTCGGGCTCCCGTCGTCTGCGGGCACCTGCTTCGTCTCAGCCCGGGCCTGAGAGAACAACTGCTTCTTCTTCGCGGGCGCAGCCTCCGGGGCCTACGCGATGCTCTCTGGGGACGAGATGTCTCCTTCCCCGTGTGCGACGCACTCGGCGTCTGGGCGCGTGGCCATGGCGGCCTTGTAGGCGAGCTTGAGGGCTCGAACCACGTCCTTGGTATCTCCGGCCACGGTGACGGTACCGTTGCTGCCAGGCATCTTTATGATATTGTAGCCTGAGTGCATTGCCGCCATGAACTTGGCGAGGGCCGGATACCCCAGGATGGCGTTGTACGGGAGGCCGATGTGGGCGACGTCAAAGTCGATCAGCTCGGTGTGGTAGTTGTCGTGGGTGCCGAAGGTGACGGGGAGGCGCACCTACCCCAAGGGGGTGGCGGAGCCCCGAACCACTCCTGAGAAGGGCCTGGAGGGCGCGAGCTGGTCGTAGGGCATTTGGAGCATGTCGAAGGCCTCCACGGAAAGGACGTTGAGGCCGGCGCCGCCGTCGATGAGGGTCTTGGTGATAGCGATGCCACTGATGGTGGGCGTGCACATCATGGGGAGCGCACCCGCATCGACTGTCATCTTGCGATGGTCCCTGGAGTCGAAGGTGATGTCGGTCTCCGGCTTCGCCCCGCTCTGCGGGGCCTCGAGCCGCGACTGAACTGCACCCGCCCGGCGAAGAAACTACTTGACATGGCGGCCAGACGCTGGTGCTTGTGACCCGCCGAGGATACAAGCGACCGCGGGCACAGCCTGACAAACCGCGACATCTCCACGGGCCGCGGGCTATCTGGCCTTGGGGATAGCACCTGCCATGGGGACGACGAGGCGAATGTGAAACGCGGCTGGTGATGGTGAAGCTCTGACACACCCCTACCTGGCGCGCAAAATGTCGGATTCAGGGCTCTGCAGACCCAAGAAGGTTCGAACTCTGGGGCGTGTGCGAAGATCCCAACGAGCTCAAGTCTTGAACTTGCTGCCCCACAGCCAAACCCTGCCGAAGATGCGTGAGAACACAAGAAGATGAACACGACGATTTACCCAGGTTCGGGCCACCTTGCGGTGTAAAACCCTACTCCTGCCTTTTGTGGATTGGCCTCACGAGGAGGTTTGGGGACGAACTAGTACAGTGGTTGAGCGACCTCGTGAGGGCTCTTTTGTGTGGGAGGATCTGATACCCCTCTATGGTGGTGGCTAGTCCCTAGTTATAGAGGGCCTTGGTCCTCTTCCCTGGTCGCACTGCCGGGAAGGGATCCCACAACGGCCAAATTTGAAAGGGGACAGGAGGTACAGCTTATCCTGACTAAAGGTGCTCTTCGCCTGCAAAGCTCCTGGCGTGACGCAGAGGTGGGCTCGGTGATGACATCCGTCCTGCCGAGCCCGTGGTCTTGGTCTCGTTGAACCGGAGTGGAAACCCTTGGGCGGCTTCCTTGGGAACCAGCGTCTGTCCTCGCTTCCCTAGCATGAAAGAGGAAACTGTCTCTGCTGCGCCCGCTGGCGCCCGCCTGCTTTGGTTGTCGTGGCTCACGTCATCGCAGCCTCCTGAGGCCGGGCACTGCATAGGAATCTCCGCTCCTCGGGAAGCGGCCTGGGGAGACCGCCCCTCTGGAGGTCTTGGCATCGTTCCCCTCGCGAGGCCGGCCCCTCGTGAGGGTCTTGTCTTGCGGGGTCCATTGCTAGGCCGTACAGGGCCGTCGGTATGGACCATGCGCTGGGCCGCATGCAGGCAGGTCTGGATACCCCCGATCCCAGAACGCCGACAAAATCCTTCGACGAACTTGCGGTAATA